>JAWRVZ010000103.1:187500-1460000 GCA_037043235.1 Rhodeus uyekii | reverse complement strand
GAATATGTTATAATGATTATATCAATATGGATGTGCTTTACATTTTTCCATCATAGAACTATTCCATATAGACTCATAGATCTATATGACCTAGAACAAATATGAGCTACATATTAATTTCCAACATATGGAATTTCACACCTCTATGGTATAACGTAAACCTAGTTGTAATGCAAAGATCTTTTAATCAGATGCAAAGATCTTTTAATCAGATTTTAATCATTGTTTTACAATTTTATTGAATGTATATGGGGTTTTTAATTTTTTTTATATTGAATGTCTGAAAAATGTCTGTCTATCATAGAAAGCATACTGGTCAAGCTCAGGCTAGTACAACCTATTCATCCTGAACAAATATTTCACATGTGGAAATCTGTCCACCCTGCAATGTGTAACAGGGTGGACGTTTGTATATATATATATATATATATATAGACTGTTTTTATAAGACATTTTCATGTCCAGTTGCTTTCCCCCTAAAAAAATGATGTCACTTCCGACAGGGGTTATGTAATTTAGGACATATGATTTTAAAGGTAATGGAGCACTAATGTAACAGGGAGGACTGGATATATATATATATATATATATATATATATATATATTCAGAAATATATGTGATCTTTATTTCAAAGTGAAGCTGAGAAAGCATGATAGGGACATCTGACTGTCAAGTGCTTAAAAAAAATCATAGGTAAATACTCCAATCATTTTTTGTCACGGCCTGGTTGCAAAGAGCAGGATCTAATTGATTAAACATGAAATCAAAATATCACAAAATTGGAGGTTTCAGACATAATGTGACGTTATCCCCCACCTCAAAAAACTCCACTTCCAACAGAGGAGGACGGGAGGGGGCTTTGAAAGGAGATAAGTTGCTGGTAAAAGGGAACATCCAGGAGATGGGAAGAGCCTGGGAGTAACCCAACAGAGCCACTAGAACTGAGCCACAGGCCCATAGGAGAACTAAACAAGGGAAGAGCCAGAGTGTTGCCAGGAGCCCGACCAACTGAAGTGATGCCAGGCATGGTGGAGACCCATGAGGAGCATAGGAGACAAAGGCCTAGGGAAACACTGAAGGACTGGAGAGCTGAAGCAAAAGCACAGGCTTGCGGGACCGATGTGCAGACGAGGGTTTGGCAGACCAGTGTAGAGAGAGTGGAGTGATGATAATAATTGAGGCAGAGGGAAGGAAGAGCCTGGTGGAGCCAAAGGGGTGGAAGGATTTGGCATAGTCCATGGTACAACTAGAGTGATGAAGCCATAGGGATGAGTTGCTACGGTGGAATCGAGGGCGCATGGAACCAAGGTGGAGTTAATGCGTCGACAGGATGAGGCGGAGAGATGACAATTTTTCTCAATGACAAATGTGGAAAAGTTAGTTCATGTGTTCATGAGTTCCAGGCTAGATTATTGTAACGCTCTACTGGGTGGTTGTCCTGCACGCTTAATAAACAAATTCCAGCTGGTCCAAAATGCAGCAGCTCAAGATCTTACTAGAACCAGGAAGTATGAGCATATTAGCCCAGTTCTGTCAAACCTGCACTGGCTTCCTATTAATCACCGAATACATTTTAAAATCTTACTAATTACTTACAAAGCATTAAATGGTTTAGCTCCACAGTACTTGAGCGATCTCTTAACACATTATAGTCCTTCACGTCTATTGCGATCCCAAAATACTGACCATCTTATAATACCTAGAATATCAAAGTCAACTCCTGGCGGTCGATCCTTTTCCTATTTAGCTCCTAAACTCTGGAACAGTCTTACTAATACAGTTCGGGAAGCAGAAA
Organism: Rhodeus uyekii; assembly: GCA_037043235.1. Lineage (NCBI taxonomy): Eukaryota > Metazoa > Chordata > Actinopteri > Cypriniformes > Acheilognathidae > Rhodeus > Rhodeus uyekii. The sequence continues at coordinate 1,458,204 of JAWRVZ010000103.1, read as the reverse complement.
CACTCTGTCAGTTTAAATCTAGATTAAAAACACATCTCTTCAATCTGGCATACACATAACACATTATACATACATTTTTAATCCAAATCATGTAAAATGATTGTTAGGCTGCATAATTTAGGTCAGCCGGAACCGGGAACATTCCCATAACATCTGATGTATTCAATACATCGGAAGACGAATGGCATCTACTCTGATATTGGTCTCTGTTTATTCCGAGGTTACCGTGGTCAGCCGGATCCGGGCCGTATCCAGATCAGATGAAGGACCTGCACCTGGACACAAGCACAGCACTGCCCTGAAGTGTCTGCGGAGACCGTGACTCTACTAGATCCTCCCCTGTGACGATCACAAATCCCATCTCCAATCGGACCAAACTGGATTTAATATTTGACTTGAAATGTTGTCAATATAATAATCATGCACTGTTTGTCTGTTGGCCAGAGGAGAACTGGTCCCCCGACTGAGCCTGGTTTCTCCCAAGGTTTTTTTCTCCATTCCCGTTCTTCATTTATTCCGTCACCTGCTGAAGTTTTGGTTCCTTGCCGCTGTCGCCTATGGCTTGCTCAGTTGGGGAAACTTAACACTTAATATTCATCAATTTTATTGATTTGCCTGCTCTTTTAGAGCTGCTGTTCAGCCTAACAAACTTTGTTTATATTGTTTTCCTGTGACCACTGTAAAGCTGCTTTGAAACAGTCTGTATTGTAAAAAGCACAATATAAAAAAGGTGACTTGACTTGACCAAGCCGGAGTTGGAGACCTGAAAGACCAAAGCAATTCTGAGCTGCCAGGTGGAGCCAGCGAAGAAGGATCTGAAGGGCTGAAGGGAGCCAGCACAGATGGGCCAAAGAAGTAGATGGCATTAGGAAGAACCAGAAGGCTGGGTGGGAGCATCAGTAATGAAGGAGAAAAACTTGTACTTGTACTTGTAGAACAGATTCACTACCTTTCTTAAAAATCACACAAGTGATTGAGCTTAGCACACTCAAATCTGTCTTGGGAGCTCCACTCCATTCCCTCATACTAATACTATCACTGGTACGGACATCGATGCCAGATCTCAATCTAGTCAGACTCCATTATTGTCTCAGGCTCCGGGATGAACATGGCCTCAAACGTAAGCTCCATTAAGGATGGATGGTCTGGCTGACACACCTGATCAGACTTGGCTATCTGTGGCTCTGGGTCTGCAGTGGGCTCTGGCTTTTGATCCTCGTTGAGCTAGGGCTCCTTTTTTAGAGACTCACGCGCTGGTTCTGGAGTGGACTCTGGCTCGTAGACTGCAGCAAGTCATGATCCTCCTCACTCTCATTAATGGTAAAGGGGATCCACTCTGATAAAGCACCCAGTCCATGAACTCTTTAAACATCCCTTGAGGAGACAGCTCACACACACAGACTGCCGTTGTTGTAATTGATGAAATAAAGAAGATCTAAAAAAAAACCTCTGTGTGTTCCTCGAGGGAGGCGGAATAGGATCTGAACAGCTGCTAGATCAATTTTTGTGAAGGTTCAGATTTTCTGTCAATGTGTGGTTGCAGCAAAAAAACAAAAACCAAGATCCAACCGCACCAGATGTTTTATTAAACACTTTCTCAAAATATCAAACACTTTCAGGTTCTAGAATTTACTGTATACCGAATCAACAGAACAACCACTAAACATTGATGAGATTGGAGCAAAGGAATAACTGAAAACAAGCTCTCTATATATTTATACTCTATATACTCTCTCTTTATACTCTCTATATATTTATATTTATATTTATCTCTATATATTTACATGTTAACAAAGGAAGGAAATGAGTTCGAATTAAACTATGGTTCCTAATGCACACAAAGGAAAAAGAAAGGGAAGACAGGAAACAACAAAAATCTAACTACGAGTCCACACAAACTAAACTCAAACTCAGTCACAACGTGACAATTATGAATTTGTGCTAATTGGGGTACATCCTAGAAAATCAAGCTGCATGAAAGTCGATAAACTTTGTAAAATATGTAGTGTTTAATGGGGACATAAAATCCACTCTAATCTGTAGGAATGACCCACATACTGTGAATTAGTCAAAAGCATCTTGATTGTCTGTTGCCTCAAGATTTGTTTACTATTTTCTTCAGATTTGCAGTAGCTTAAAAGGACGACGTATTTTTCGTGTTCAAATTTTTATGTTTTTTCTTCTGTAGATAAGCAGGGAAATCTTTCAGGATCGGCTCAGATTCCGACACACACGAAGGAGGCTTTAGCGTTCTGTCACACCCTCCATTAGGAGCAAGTGAACTAGTACTAAACTGTTTGGGATGTCATTGTTGCAACTGAAGGCAAAAGGGCAAACAAGCCCATCTTAATCACTCTTGAACAATAGAGAGGTGTGTTCAGCTTTCATGCAGTCAGGGATGTCCGTCAACACTGCAACATATGTCAAATTTAGTTAAATATGTACAATGTGCCCTAAAGAATGACAGCACAAGAATGAGTTTCAAACAAAACATTCGAGTAAAATAAGAGACAAAACAAAAAACATTGTGTGTTTGTGGTTAGTTAGTGGATGATGTTGCTAGTGAATAAGGTTTTCTAAAGCGGTGTGAACTTGACTTCATACATCAATAACTTAAGTTGTGCGCACTCGTAATACTAATACTCGCTATAGATTACTCGTGGGATTACTTGCTTTTCAAGTCACACGGATGGACACCAAATACAGGCGATCCAGATCAGGGGTAGTGTCATAATTACTGTGTCAGTACCATTTTCTGGTACAACCGGACATGTCAATAAGCTCTTCTCTGATTGGCTCGCTCAACAATGCACAAACTTTGAGGCGAATATTGCGGCAATCGCGTCACTCAAGTCATTTGCATTGAATTTGTATCTAGTAATCTATTCGCTTAAAAAAAATTAAACTCGCTTTTGGTGTGCACACACTGTTACAATCCAAGAACAGCGGAAAAGAGTTCAAGTGTGTAAATTATGTGCATTGACGCAACTAATATAAGTAACAATATTGGTCTATAAGGTTATAAGGATTTTGCTGAATGTAAAATTGTGAGGTTTTGTATTTTTATTGAGCATGGAAATGCTAGCATTAAGCATGTTAACTCAGATAAACTAACCTAATCGATCGGTTTTCTGCTGTACATCTCTGTGATGGTGCTTGAGTTTCATGACAAATGGGCTTTTAAATTGTCTTGAGGAGTGTGAGAGCATGATTTATCCCTGAAAGCCGGATCAGGGCACGGCCAATTCATCTTGTAACCAAAAGAGTACATTGGCCTAACATTTCTTTCCAAAAAATGGGTGAAGAAAGAAAAAACGAGCTACATTAGATGTCTGGGTGTAGAAACTGAGCACAACACCGTCTCCAGCCATCAGCCACACAAAAGACTTTTCTCCTCCAAACCGTGCTCAAACTCTTCAGGTGTGATTCTTGAGATGTCATCGGACATTCCAATCATGTCCTCAGACCCCAGACAAAGACGGCTGAATGCTGGCGGGATGCATTTCACATATGAAATCATATGCCACACACCAACTCATTTGACTAAAAATACACCTTGAGACTCCTGGAAAGCCGTATCGTAAGCTTGTTTCTTTTTCATAACCCCGCCAATTTATTCAGTGTGTCTGTCAGCGGTGTCATCCATCTGTAACACGAAGACAATAATGAAGCTGTCTTCTAGTTCGCAGCTGTTTGGCCCTGTCAAGAGAGGATCACGTCTTTGCATGCAATACAAACGCACCTTCTGTGAGCCTGCGGGATTTCATTTTAAACAGGTCGCTGAGAAAATCAGCTGTGGCACTAGTGGAGAAAAATGAATTATTCTGCAAGTGCATCTGAACAAAAATGACATCTGCATACGACAATGCAATTAGCTTCTCCCGTCCTTCCCACAGACAGCAAGAGTAACACGAGAAGCGTATCGAAACAATGCAAAGAGCCCGTGAAAAGATACACCGCCGAAACGTGAGTCGCTAACGCACACATGCTATTCCTGATTTCTCATGTGACTTCATTTCCTGAAGCTGCAATATTCACATAAGTATTGTCCTATTATTTGGTAACACTTTACTAAGGTTTCATTAGTTAACACATGAGTAACAATAAACAATACTTCCACAGCATTTGTCTTGAATGTAAGTATGTTTGAATACGTGTCACTGTCCACCAGATGCTGATACTGCAGATGTTCAGATATGCTGCCGTTGATAAGGAGAAACTCAAACGGCATCCGCGCTCATGAGGAGCAGGGATTAAGACTGAAACACATCACAGACCCTGGAAGAGCCCAGATAAGCCACTCTGTGAGTTCAGATGCATTGATTTATTGAAAACACAGTCAGGAGGCAGGGATGTGTGTGTGCGGACGCCCCAGACGCAGCTGTGTTTATGTGACCTCTGGACAGAGGCAGGGAACATCTTTCATCATGATTAACACATGCACTATTCGCTACTTCACACATGTGCCATTAAAACCGGCTCTGAGGGAAGATGTATGGATGCTGTGTGTTAGTCTGATGTTCGGAAATCATCGTCTGACTAATAATCCGTTAATGGACCGAATTAATGCAGGTCAATGACAAATAAGACATGCCTGTGAGAATACACTTTAAAAGTCATTTTCAGACACTTGTGTTTTTGTTGGTTAAATGCATTTCAAACTTGATTGCTTTTATTTTTACAGGTTATAAAAATGTCAGGTGGTGCAACCATTGATTTACATTCACACAAGTGTGCACATCTAAAATATTTTTGGTATCTTATTGCCATTTGACACCCTCAGCTAACCACGTCATGTGATAACAATTTTCTGATATTTGTAAAAGACTCTGAGTCATAAGAGTCATGTTCTGTCACATGACTAACCTTAACGCATGTTGGTTACACAACACATTCACTTTAACATGGAAAACATATGTTAAGAATTTAAACACATGTTTTTAAGAATTACAGGCTTTCAATGAGACAATTTTCTTTGATGCAAACTTAAGGAGATAAAACATTTTAAACCCCACAAATATCACAATACATTTTTAAAAAGTAATTAAAAAAACATTTAAAGCATGTTCATAATTTATTTTACATTTCTTTTGATATTCCACTTCAGAAAATCTACTGACTACAAATAACTAGCAGTCGTTGGAGTATTAGTAGACTTTTAGGTTAATATCTGCTGTCACTTTATTTTGATGCTCCTCTAACAGACATTCTAATGACTATAAGTAACTGTAATACGTGTAAACTTATTCTATTAACCTAAATTATAACCTACAGTCTACTGATACTCCAATGAGAGTTAGCAGAATAGTAGAATATCTAAATGTCTAAACATACAGAAGTAATTCTCTATTTTAAAATGTTTTTTTAATGTCATATTAATCTCCAGACAAAAAATATAACCCTTCTATTCAATCATCTAAATACTGGAAGAGACATGTTAATATATTTATGTACTAAATGCATGAACAGGAATTGATTTCAATTATGTTTGAATTATTTATCAAACACAAAATTAGAAATAAAATGATATAATGTCTCTCTCTCTCTCTCACACACGCACACACACTCACATGGACACACACTCACACGCATACACACACAGTCTCTCTCTCAAACAGACACACACACACACTCACATGGACACACACTCACACGCATACACACACACACACTCTCTCTCTCTCTCACACAGACACACACTCACACACACTCACACTCACACTCACACTCACACTCACACTCACACTCACACTCACACTCACACTCACACTCACACTCACACTCACACTCACACTCACACTCACACGCACACACACACACACACACACACACTCTTTCTCTCTCACACACACACACACACACTCACACGCATGCATACACACACACTCTTTCTCTCACACAGACATACACACTCTCTCTCTCACACGGACACACTCACACACACACACACACACACACACATACTTTCTCACTCTCTCTTTCTTTCTCTCTCTCTCTCACACATACACACTCTCTCTCTCGCTCTCTTTCTCTCTCTCACACAGACACACACTCTCTCACACACACACACACACACTTTCTCTCTCGCTCTCTCTTTCTTTCTCTCTCTCTCTCTCTCTCTCTCTCACACACACACACACACACACAAACACAAACCCACACATGAACACACACACACAGAGAGAGATGTTACTGTTTCTACTCTGATTCAGCCAACAGAATGTGTAAAAGCAAATGAAGTTTAGCAGTAGAGTGCTGTAATCGCTCAGCGCTGACCCCATCACCATCACAGCGCCGTCTGCTCGGATCAAAGCCTGTCCGGCTACTCTGGCCCTGAAATATTGCCCATCAGTTTTTTGCTGGCCACGGCCCTTCTGCTGAACCAAACAATGTGCAGCCAAACGCAGCTGCGCGTCTCATGGGTTATTGACAGAGGAGGAAGTGGAGATGAGAGAGGGCCGAGAGAGGACAGAGCTTAATTGATTGCAAAGACAGAGATGGCATGGAGTAAAGAGAGGACTGTGCCCCTTTTCTAAAGGTGTGCTAGAGCATTGGTCACACTATATATGTCTTTAACTACTATGTACTTACACTTAAAATAACAACTGTTAGGTTCAATGCACTTATTGTGTTGATGTTGTATTGTGAAACAAGTGTGATGCTATTGAGTTGGAATACGGGTCAACCAGGAAAGCAAACTAGCTTCACCAGCTCTGTTTTACTGTGAAGTCTCTAGTATCAGAGTAATTTGCATACATCTGATGTACGTCAGTAAGCGGCGGTGCAGCTTCTAACACCATTGTGGTATTAAATGACATGGTCTGTTTGTTCTGTAAAACTCACATTGCAGTTTTGTCATCTGTCTCTTTAAATGCTCAAGCCCCTTAAAGTTGGATGGTTTCTGATTGGCTGTCAATGTTTTTACCATTTATTATAAAATCACTTTGAAAGTCACAGTGTCCTTCCTCTATGTTGTTCTATTTTTGTGTAGGGACTCACTGTTCTGTTAGAGTTAGAGCAATTATTAAAACTAGCGTCCTTGGTGTTAACAGGCCTTAATGCTAGCTAAAGAACTAATGAGATCATGCCAATCTGTCCTGGCTGTCACATGCATTCCCGCTCCTTCCAGAGGAGTTCAGTGGGCTTGAGGTCAGGGCTCTGTGCAGGTCTGTTCTCTCTCTCTCTCTCTCTCTCTCTCTCTCTCACACACACATTATGATAATAAAAAATAATTTAAAGTGACAAACAAGCACACACTTTGAATAAACAGATCAATATTGTCTGCTGGTGTGGTCGCCAATAGAGTTAGCGTTATACAGTAGTACCTCAAGATACGAAAGGCTCAACTTACGAAAAATCCAAGTTACGAAAGCAAAGGCGAAAAATTTTACTGCTCTACATACGAAAAGTTTTCAATATACGAAAGGTTTCTGAAAGTCAGAGATTCGCCTCATAACAATTTTGAAACTCGCGCCGCACGCCGCCATCTTAGTTATAGTAGACTCGCCACCATCCTCCTGCTCTCCCATTGGTTCCTGATGCTAGCCAAGCCATGAGATCCTTCTCTCTAATTGGACAGCATCCCTCCCATCATGCATCTTCTATACGTACGTGCTGGCGTGCTTTAGCTCAGCCACTCCGCACCCGAAACTTTACCGTACGCAATCGTCATTCGTAGGTAAGCTAAGGTAAGCTTCGACATTTTACGTTATTTCATTGTTTATAGGTCAATTTAGCTTTATTATGAAATTTAATGGGGTGTTTTTGGAGGGCTTGGAACGGATTAGCCATCTTACATGTAAAATGTGTTCCAAGATACGAAAAACTCATTATACGAAGGCCGCCTCGGAACGGATTAATTTCGTATCTCGAGGTACCACTGTAGTTATCGTTCTGTGTGGATGGGATTTAATGCCCAATGGTGCTGAAAGTAGCACTACACCAACCCTACAAGCAGAGATGAGATAAAACATTTGCAAAACCACCATGCCAGCTTGTTTCTACAAGCTCTTTTATCTCACAGAACTGCCCGCAGTATGTAGCTGTACCAGGTGAGCAACCAAGCAAGTTTACTAGTCAGGAAATCCATACATATGGAGCTAATTATGCTGTTAGCGTGGTGAGGGAGGATGAAGACGAGGAGAGCAGATTGAACAGAAAATTCTCTTTATTGAAACAAACTCAAACACTTTAAATATAAAACAAAATGGCACATTTGTGCAAAACCTGGAACCATGGAGAATAAGGAGCACATCCACACACATCAAACATTATCAACAACTGACAAAGACAGAGAAACACATGAGGGCTTTTATACACAGGATAATGGGGAACAGGTGACGAGACTAACAAGAAGAGTGATTGACGCGACAGGTGAGGGAAATGACACAGGGAAGCGCGTCGAAGGAAACAGGAAGTGTGAAGAGACACGACAAGACTGTGACATATGCAAACAATCCACTTCCGCTTCCACTTCCTGACTCCAGACACTGCAGACGTGTTTTCCTAAGCTCCCCTCTGACCTGCTTTGCCCTTGCGCAGCATTCTGTCTGTTTTTTCCTCTGACCCACTGCTACTGGACTCCTGACAATATTGAAATGGAATTGATCAACTGGTCAATCAGCGCGATCGACAAGATTTTTTCACAAAGAAAGGCAGCTCCGGGAGAGCCCAACTGCCCGGACGGGACGTTTGCTGCAGGGTATGAAATGGACCCATGGAACAACTGGCAGGTCCTGTGCCTAGAGGCACTATCGATTGAAGATGCAGAAGATTTATATATGATTGGATTACTGATAGCGGGATTCCTATTCTTTGGCTTCGGAATTTTCCTGACTTATCGGAAGATTGGGAAGACAGCTGCGAGCAAATTCACCAAGCCGCTGTCTGTGGATATGAAGAATTGCCTCGAGGCCGTGTCTGACCGTGTGAAGGAATTAGATCTGCGAGTGGTTAAGATTGAGGAACTGACTCGTAACCTATGTGAACTGTACCGCAACAACACAGTCGGGACAGCGAGACAGTTTGGTGATCTTTCACGGATGGTATCTGGTCTGGCTATAAGGTTGGACACGGTGCTGAGGACCAGAACTGAACTTGACTGAACTGAAGATGATCCGGACAAATTACCGAAGATCGTAAATTGATTATTAAAAAAAAAGGGACTTTAAGACTTTTCTGCCTCTATTTCTCTGTTGGGAATCCAGCATGATGACGTCAGCCTGGTCGCCCTTATCTTCCTTCAGGGACAAAGCCACAGAGCTGTTCTCATAACATCTGATGCTGTGACTAACTCTCTCCCTCTCTGAGTGTCCTGCCTATCTGTTCTTATCTATTCCGCCCCCAAAACTCCACTGGACAAAAAATTCCTACACGTGACCTCGTGGACTGTGTGTGTAAAATTGCATTATTATGTTTCCTATGTGTAATGTATGTAACGCTTGCTAATCTGCATTCTGTAATTTCTGGAAAAAGTACGGCGGCGCGTGCACACGAGTTTAATTTCGTTACACTGTACTTGTACATGTGAAATGACAATAAATTATCTATCTAACATCCAAATATATTTGCTTACAAACCACACACTATGGTCAAATTGTTTTGAGTTCTAACATATATAGTGCAAGGAATCCATGATCTGACCCTGTAATCATAAGTTGTGTGAACATTACTGCCACTAGTGATAATTTCAGCTGAACACTGTGGTGAAGGTAAGGTGTTTAAGTTTTGCCAAAAGTTAGGGTGAGGAACCTTTTTCTAGTGAGCCTATGTTGAATATTTTTCTTGGATTTAATGGCGAGGCCTGAGCCAGACCAGGAAAATCACTGCATTCAGTGAGCCGACTTCATATTACTCACATCAGAAACCCATGAACCCCTCCAGCGATTATTGGCCAGTTTCACAATGATGAAATTTTTACTCTTTAGTTAGTGTATTTATTCCAATAGAGGCTTCCTGAGCGCGTGGTTTCATTCATCCATTATCCAGCAAAGTGTTGCATACAATGATAAACAATTAGTAGCTTAGAGTAGTAAAATGTATCCCTAAGGTACTTTATTAAGAGGCGTTCAGGAGTTCAGAAGTATGTTTGAAGTATTACTTGTGTCTCAGAAGTTTCTCCCACAATTCTTTAGAAACGAACGACTCTGTTATTGAGTCCAAAGCTGTAAAATGAATGTGGATAGCTCTGATCACTGGGAAGAATAGGAGAATTACAGTGAAGTTCGCTTATCTCGAGTCACGGTTAACTCGCCAATCCTATTATGTCGACGTTTTTGAAGTGGAACCGCCAAACTCCCTATTTGTCTTAGTATTTTCGATTCTTTAATGTCAATTCGTTAATGTCGCCGAAATCGAATATTTCGAGCACAAAAGAAGGACAAATTCGCCACTTCACATGGTTATGTCAGGTTTGAGAGAGCGAGGACTCAGAGATGCGGGTGAAAAGGACTTTTAATACAAAATAAAACAAAATGCAAACATAAACCACCCCGAGGGGGAAAAACAAGACAGAACTAAGACTGGGCTAAAACTTGACTTGACTAAACTACAGACTTGACTTGACTTGACTTGAAAGGACTCACAGGAAAAAACTCAGAACAGGAACAGACATAGTAACGACAACGACGCAACACAGATCAGTAGACAAAGACGGAATATATAGGGAGGACATGGGGAAGCTAACAAGGAAAAACAGCTGGGAAAAATCAACCTAATGACAAAGAAACAAGACGGGCGGGGTAACAGACAATACATGAACATGCAGACAATTAACCAAAGACGACGCGCAGCTGTTGACAACCACTGCGCGTGACAAAACACAAGCACGCGGCCGATGGAATGCGAACCGCGTGCCAAACATAAACACACGGACGAGACCCACTCACATAACGTAGAGCTCGCAAGAACGAGTTCTCACGAGCTCACGACAAGGACGAAGACACACGAGTTATGAATGCCCGAATCCCGATCCAAAACCGAAACTGAACCAGACCCAAGTATCGGGACCGGACATCATAACTCGTACGAAAGACGTCACAGACAAGCGCGCGCGGCTCGAATCCTCGACGCCGTGCGCACACACACCAAACACGAGACATAACGGTAGTGTCAGAGCTCTGCCACAAAACCAAGAAATGACTACTAGACCGAATGTGGCAGAACCCTGACAGGTTATTTCATCAATAAATTTTCATTTTTCTTTCTTGCGAGGGTTGTTGTCTTTGGTGCTTTGCTTCCACTATCACACTGACAGCTGGCGCTGATTGGCTGTCTGACCTGTCAATCATGCAAGAAGACGTGATTGGCTGTGCTGCATGAGGGCGGGCTCTTCTCATCTCATCCACTGATCAACACCTTTAGAATCGCTTCTTAAAGGGACGAGCTGCTGCACAGCGGGAGAGACTGCTTTTTTCTTTTTCTTCTGATTCTGACTTGTGTTTGTTTTTTTATTGTGTGAATTTCACGCACAAGCACTGTGTACCGAGCCTGAACAGTTGATGTCATGCGAGCAACATTTGAAATTCGAAATGTGATCTTACACAAAAAAAATCAATCAATGGGTGCGGGTTATGCCAACGATTTTTTACACGAAACCCAAAACCCGCTGGCTATATGAGCGTGCGGATTATCTGCGTCTGTGGGTTATATTTGGGAAAATATATGTTACATGGGTTATCTCGCGAAATGGTTATCTCGATGCTTTTTTGCAACCCCCAAGGCCGTCGACATAACCGAACTCCACTGTACTCTTACTGAGTCTCAGGATAAAGATCCAGGAGTCTCCATTTATTCTTCCCAGGAAAACCAATGACTCTCGTTCTTGATGTTTCTTCCTCTGGATCAGTGACATCATACTCTGTTCCTCTGTCTGTTTTGCATGAGGCTCACACACAGTTTTGAGGACAGACCAAGGTAAATGTGCCGTTCAGGGTGACAGTGATCGAGTTACTACACCTCCTAACTCACTGAATGATCCCATACAAAGTCCTGCTGCCTGAATTAGTCACACATGTTTGCATATGTACACAAACACACCCAGCAACAAACACACAGGCAAACACGGCCACACAGACACACATGCATGCAACACTGGTGGTCCTGTAAGGAGCGGTGCGGTCTTAATGCCCTCTCTCTGTCTGTCTCCTTTATCTTACCTGGGAGGCCCAGACAAAGGCGTATTCTCCGCGAATAAACAGGACCTTCATGTTTGGGCTTCTCTCCTAAGAAAACAGCGTCTATGGGAAGGAAATGAGCAGCTAACATTGTGGTCCTTTTCTGCATGCCAATCATATCTGCCACCTATTAAAGAGTGGAAACTTCCCTAGAGATGCCTGCTTTTATACCCCGAACCACGTGTGATCTTTGTGTTTGAGTAATTGATCGAGGAGAGACGCATGCACACAGCATGAAAAAACCAGCTCTTCTTTGCCCCACGTGCGTGTCTTGCTCTGCTAAGAACCATCACTTTCCATTCTCTGTGAGGATAGCCAGAGTTCATGCCATTCATTCGCCCCGTAGACAGAAACAGAGGGAAGAGTTCGGATCGTTCCCAGGTACTCGCCTTTTATTGGCATTCTAAATTAGCTTGTGCTTGGCTTGAGCTTTATCTGAGTCTCGGCCGCAGTGACATTGAAGTGCCTCCTGCTAAAGACTGCTGTGAGCAGCTTTATGAGGGCAGATAGCATTTTATCTGACCATCTAGATAAAAAGGCAGGGTTGTTGCTCGCTGTGGCACTTGAGAGGGCTTTTCCCTGATCTGGAGCTTGTTGAATTCCTCGCTCCGGCAGTAAATTGTATTCCAGACAGATGTGCGTTTCTGGACAGATTTCACCCTGAAGAGGCTGGAATGCACAGCTTCGCTATACAGAACACACCAATCACCAATCAAGGTAATTGTTTCATTAATCAAAGAGATTATAGAGTTACAGACTCTAAACTTTATTGAATTCATGGCAGATTTACACCAAGAGCACAGTGTTCTTCATTATTGGCAGTTTCTTTTGCATCCCCCCCACCCCAGTTTAGCTCTCAACTGACTTTAGTTGATGTTCTGTGTAAGTTCACAACATTCCCAATAAAATTTCAGAAATATGTCTTCTGCAAATTATTAACAGGTTATTAATACTGAAGGATATCTGAACACCATTCAAAACACTGAAGCACCCGCAAATCTGGCTTGATTCGTATTCGTATAACATTGAATCTGCTGCAGAAAGGCCAGAGTATACTTTGTATTTTTACGCAGACGCTAATGTATGTGTGCAAACCCGTTAGCCTTTCAAAGTTTTCTAATGTCTTAAGAAGAAAAACAATAACATCAGGCAAAGCACTTATATTTTCTCATATGGCACTTCCTGAACTCCGAGCATCCGAGTAAATCACAACTATAGCATGCAAGAACGCAAGAGATCAATACATGCACTCTAGAAAGTTTCATCTTTGTCCAGTGTCTGCGCTATTTTTCTCCAGAAGTTATGAACAAAGAAAATGTCTTGGTACATCAAATGAAGTTGCGTCTATCTCATAACCCTCTCACACAAACACTTGTCAATGCGGGCGTTGTTGCGGTTACTGGTAATTTGTTGTTGTTTCTCTTTAGTTTCATTGTGTACTGTGAAACAACGGCCCAAAGCAGTGTCATCACCTTGTAGAGCCACTGATTAGCATACAGCGTGGGCCTACTGTTCTGGGGAACTGTACGCGGACCCTCAGTGTGTGTAAAAACCAAAGTATACTTACATCAGGGGTATTTCCTCTGAGGAGGTAAGGGAGGCGGAGTCTCCTCAAAAAATGGATGGAAAAATTAAACCATGCAAATTTGACAAAATGTGAAATTAAAATCTATAATAGCCACTGTTTTTTCTTAAGTAACAATGCAACACCTGCAGGTGAAGTTACAGCGGGAAGCCACGGGTCTTGCCTGACCCTCTCTGACCCTTTAAATGAGTGCTGGGTTTAGTGGGAGGTAACTGAGAATGAATGGGTGAAAGTCATATGAGACGAAGCGATGATTGGGAAAGCGATGAATTCCACCTCTTGTTTTCGTGTGTGTTCTGAGTTTGCGAATTGGTCTGAATTAAGACAATGATTGGGTTAATGGGAAGACCAATTAAAAAGTAATTAAACAACAGCCACTTAGATATCACCTTAATGTCTGTATATAAATATACTGTATAGTTCACAATATATATATATATATTACTTGTGAACTAATGTTCTTGTTGTACTCAACTATTAAATATATTAGCCAAACATTTATATATATAAAAAATATATATACGTTCATTGTTTATATATATACATATATAATATGTTTAAATTGTTACTGTCTGTAGTTATTTTTTTGTAAAAATGCATAAAAACACTAAGATGATTAAATCTCCATGATTAAACGTATACTTTGTTTTAGTAAATAGAGAATCACATAGTGTAAATATATGAAACAGAATTAATATTGGTCTCCCTTTATATGTAATGTTTAACCAAGAAAATTAATAAATTTACATTTGATACAAAATCTGAGGACCTTGCCTCCTTATTTTAAAACGCCACCGCACACCACTGACTTACAAATACACAATTCTAAAGATGTATGTTGTTTTATGGGCTTGTGGCCCTTGCTTATTTCTGCTGATGGCTGAAACGTGATGATGAGTGATGTCGAACATCACTTTCAGAGCAAAGAGCACAACTCTAGTCTCATCAAAACCAGAGACTCTGAGGTTTGAGGTTTTGAAACCAGGAACTGCAGACATGCGTACGTGTCGACTGACTTCTAGTCTCTCACCTTTGAGTGTTAAAGAGGTACTTATTTACTTAGACGATTGATTCATAAGAGAAGTGGCAACGAAAGTCTTGATATATTTCTCTAACTCCGGCTACATTGTCTTTCTGTATTTGTTCTGTGGAAGTGCACCTTTCTGAATCTCTGGCTGTCTTCAGCACACACCCTGACAGCTTTTTAATCATCTTTCCAGCTTTTTGTCTCTCTCGACAGCGTGCTTTTCTTATGTGAGAACTGCGGTGAAGACCTCACCTTCTTCCCCTCATTCAGAGGCCATGAAGCGAGACTACTAAGGCCCTCACACACTCCTCTACGCCCTACCGCAGGACATTCACCGCTGTGACATCGCCCTTGCTTCACTTTGTCTCTTTGTTTGTCCGAGAAAAAATTGTTTAAATATGTATTTTTCACAACGGTAATGTTTGCTCGATAAATCTTATTGTCAGGACAAATAAAGAGGCCAGAATACTGAGTGCAGCCATGGAGTAGAAATGCTCAGCTCCCACGGAGGATTTGTTTTCTACGTCATCGGTTACTGAAGGCCTTTGTGTGTGAAATATCTTAAAAACACACACATGCATACATAGAGAATCGTGGAAGAAGCTTGGGTTCAGAACTCAAGCAAATGTGCAGAACAAGCTAATTAAGTTCAATTAATCTTGTAAAATGCTTGTTTATTTATTGACATAAATGTATTTTCCATTACCTTCCCTATAATGAATTATCCGAAACATACAACATAGTTTGAAGATTTTATTTTAAAAAAACAACTTGCATAATTTTATTCAGTATACAAATGTGTTTTTTTAAATGCTGTTACATGCAATGTATTTTGCATACTCTCCCATAACAATATTACATTGTCACAAATCACTAAAAAGGACTGATTCAGTGATTTCTTGATAAATCCTTCGCCAGTCACATGACCCAGCGACCAATGGCCTTCATTCATGCATGTTTAATCTCACGAAACTTCTACAGTCCGAGTTTTATTTTCATTGCCACGTATTCCACAGCACTACTGCAACAACAACAGGCTGAAGATATAGAGCTCAACTACTGAAGCTTTTGAACAGGACATGAAATATATCCAGAAATCAACATGATCTATTCTGACTATTCTGGTCCAGAAACCAGACCAGAGCCAATCCAGCTCTAACCAGCATAAACCTGGAAATGCATGCTGGTCTTTCAGCTGAGACATAAGATGTAGTTTTTAATGTTAGTGATGAACAGGCATGCTTTATTAATACCATATATATATATATATATACACTTAAAAAAATAAATCGTTGGTATGACTTAATTTTATGACACATATTTCCACACATTTTAAGTGTGTTGTCTCAACTTAATTCAGGCAAATGGAACAGAAGAGCAAAATTTATGTTGAATCAATGAGACCAAATAATTTTGATTTGAATTATCTAGTGGAATTTACCTGTAAACTATTTGATCTTGTTGAACCAATGAATTTGAACTATTTAATATAGACAACCAGACATTAAGCTGATTGAACAACTATATTTACTTTAAACAAGAGTAAAACAAGTAAGTCGTTGGTTTAATTTTATTTTATTATGACACCTATTAGCATGCATTTAAATTGTGTCTCAACTTAATTTTATTATGACACCTATTTTCATGCATTTGAATTGTGTTGTCTCAACTTAATTTAACAGAAGGGCACAAAACACACAAAAGAAACAAACACATAATTCAAGAAAGATTACCAATATTGACATTTCAATGTATTTGCAAGAAATGTTAATCACTGACATTGCCTAATCAATTTAAAATAAATAAACACACTAATTTGTTTAACAATCCGGATACTGACAGCAGTAGTTTTAAAGTTCCCAGACATTTTTACCAAAACACTGAACAGGCTGCATCACAACAATGGGCTACAACTAGTCTTTTGAGTCCAAACACACACGGTTACTCACACACAGTTAGGACATGCACCTTTGGTGAAACTTTGTGTCCACCCATTCCTTAAAGAGGAAAGAACCTCAGTCCCTTCAATCTCGATGCATATGTTCACGTGGGATAGAGGGTTTGAGTTGTGCGGCATAGAAGGAATGTTATCAGAATGTTCTGGCAAGGTTCTCTTAATGTTTGCACAACCAAGAAAAACATTTTAAAACCTTGTTTTTTTAAACCTTCAGGAAACAATGTTTTCACAACGTAGGGGGAACGTTAGAAAAACGTTCTTAGAACCTATTTTGTTTGCTGCAACACAACATATTGCTGAAGTTAGGAGTTTGTTCAAATCACTTCCAATGCAAAGCAGTGATAATGATACTTGACTTAAAAATCTGTAAAAAAGCAGGATTCGGGAGTTACACGAGGATTCACATGTCGCTTCCATGTATGATGACTTAAATCAGGAAAATGAGAAATTGGAGCAAAATTATGTGTGAATTGTGTATATATGACCAAGACCAAGTGACAAAAAATCGTGTGTGATCATTTCTTAAGATTGTTATCTCAATGAGTTGACAGCGTTTATACAGTCAAACTGGCAATACAATGAGAGAATTGGAAAATACACCGTTTTCTTTGACAAATCAGGTAAAGTTTGTCCCTTTGAACTGGGCCAACATCCACTCATTATATTACTCAGAGAGACAGGTCAAAGCTTTTGAGGTCTTTCAGGAGTTATGGCCTCTAACCAGGAACACACTCAGAAAGAGAGAGGCATGAAAACACACTGTTTACCGCGGCTGTCTTCAGAGAAGAACCATTTTCACCTCAAGAAAAAAGGGCATTCCGATCCTGACAATAACCTGCAACATAACAAAAACAACAACTTTGATTACAGTGATTTTGAGACATCTGTTTCTTTATCTAGTAAAGTTTCAAGTTGTCCTGCTCCAGACCAGCATTAACAGTTCACATTATTTCATTTTCCAGATTATTCCAGTTATTTCAATGGTCTTTGCATCCAAAATAAACCACAGAGTATGACAAAATAAACACACACGCGACAAACAGAAGGATAAAAATGACATTACCCATTTTATTTTTATACGAAATTACTTTTTAGGCTCTTTCCTCCTGCGCGCTCACTCGCGAGCGCGTGCACACAGGTAACTTGGCTGTTTTTGAAATATACACTTCCCTATTAGACACTTCATCTCTCTCTCTCTCTCTCTCTCTCTCTCTCTCTCTTTTCAAGGCTTGAAGAGTTATTGTAAAATTTAAGCATTATAAATGGATAAATAACATAATATTTCAGTGTTGTAATGATAAGATTCTGCCGTGGTTGAAGGAGAACTTGTGGGTGGAAGCTGCTTTCAATCGACTGGGTTTGGTTTGTATTGTTGATTCAATTAAAATCTCTCCTTTTTTGTCACACACATGCTTTCTTTCTCTTCCCCTCTGTCTACATTGGAAAAAATGTCTCGGTAAATGGTAACCATTGTAGGCTATATATGCAGAATATTTCACTCCATTATTGTAAAATAATCTTTTTACAAGACCACTTCGATTCATAATGTGCATTTTCATTCATTTACGGCCCGTCGTTAATTATTCCTTACATATTTTACGCTGTTTCATGCATAAACACATAGTAATGCATCACCAAATAACTCAACCTAATCAGAGAATATCCCACTATGTGTTTTGATCTCTTGACAAGCACACAGAAGCATTTGAGTGTGTGAGGAAGCAGATTCCAGGAGAGCTCGAGCTAAACTCAGTAATCTCAGCAAATAAACATACACTCAGCCCTTATGATTAAAATAACACATTTTCAGAGCAAACGCCCGGTGTCAACAAGCCAATAGATGAGTTTGGAAACCAATTTTAAAGAAGTGGTGTGATTTTGGCCAATGACACGTGACCTCCGTCGGTGCAAAACTGCGCCATACTTCGGGTGAACACTGTGATACAATTTCAAACGAGTCGACTTTTAATCATTGCCTTTGTAAATCCAGAGGGAAATGCCTTGCAAGACTTTTAAACATCTCAATATGCTCTTCGTCGGTGCCTTCGTCTCATGTGCAGAATGGAAAGTGTTGGTGTCATAACTCTCCTATAAAAATATTAAAAAAATAAAATAAAAAATGTAGACAGATAATCACAAATAAGATTACACTTATAATCATCAGAAACGATAAGGACATCATTAAATGCCTTGCTCGTGGTTTTATGAGTTATTGAATTTGGGGTGAATAAGCAGAAATGAAGATGTCCTTTAATGGTGAACGTCAGTTTATGGTTGGCAAGGCTGATGCTCTGGTTGAAGATTTCTGGAGAAATCAAAGTCTGTGATTTTGGGAATGAGATCATTTTGGTCAGCTGTTTCACTCATTAAAGTTTGCTCAAAACCATTATTAATGCGTGTTAATCTATCTTGGGTACATGTTTTTGAGATGAACCTCTCTATATATTTACAAAGCCGACTTTCGGAAAAATAACTGAACATGACAACGATGTCCAATAATCGCAACCTAATGAATTATAACACTATAATTAATCATATTACTATTTAACATTATTCTATTCATTGGTGTTTTTGTTTTTCTTGTTTTAAGCGATTGGTTTGTACTCATTCATTTATTCATTCAGTTTGAGACCGTCTATATGCAACTTATTTTAAAACCTAGTCGATAATGAACACATTCCCAATCTCTAATACTGAACTAATATTAAATGCATGTGATGCATTGATTGTCTTCAAATAATCTTTACTCCTAACTTAATTAATAAAAAGTTTTCATTGTGTTAATACAAAGCATAACACGATTAAATACTTTAAATGGATATTAAAATACAAGAATGGACCAAATAACACGTACAGTGCGAATAAAATAAACACAGTAGGCATAATGCAGAACTCCTCAGTGACACACTGACAGTAATGTGTGCACTGATCTGAAATGTCATCTTCGCGTGCATGACGTCATGCAGACTGAGTGCGGGCGTGACGTCACTCGCTCCGTCACCGGGTTGAGGTTGGCTGCGGTGCCGCATCTCCACGCGCATAAACTTGAACGTTGCTTACAACAACCACACACTTGAGGAACTATATATTATAAATGCATGGAGATTTAACAACCAAACAGCCTTTCAGAAAACGGACACGTGAGTCATCATTCCACGCTTCTTAACATGTTTGGAACTGTGCATTTCTGTATTATTGTTTATCTTAGCCTCTGTAATATCTGCTGTTGTTTTCGCATTGATGAATAGGTTGATATGACCCAATACCTGTAAATGTTTCAGTGGTGCGCTTATTGGCCATGCAAAGAATAGTTTCGTGTCCGAAGTTGGAATGAAAGAAAGACAGGATTTCGTTTAGGCCTTTTGCTCTCTTCGTTTACAAATTGAACGAATAAGGTGATCAACATTTCACAAAACAGAGGATTTTATTTTGGGATACTGGCACGTTGTGCAAAAGTTTGGGGAATGTGTGTGTTTGCATGAGTGCGCGAACTCGAGTGTTTTCAAAAGAAAATCTTAGTATTCGAGTGCAGTCAAATGAATTATGACTGTAATTATAACAATCTGGCGAATTGGCGCATTGCTGTAGGCTAAATAAATGCTTCTTATTCAGTTGTCATTAAATGCACGTTTTATTGGTTTATTAAACATGTTTTAAGCGCCCATTGTGCACCTTTTTAATAATATAGCACAATTATATTCAGCGCTTACGCATGAATTATTCACGACCGTTCTTCTTTTTCCTAATAATAATAATAACATAGGAGCCTATGTTTATTTCCAACCAAGAATCATTCACGACTAAGGCTTGCTGTTTGTTATTGTCGGTAAAAATAATAATAATAATAATGATAATATCCTCCAACATTTATTTGCATACTTCCTAAATCCTCCTTAAAATATTAATTGCATTTTTTTCAAAATATTATTATTTATGTATTTGTTATTTAAGCAATAGTTTGTGGTCTAAATTACCAAGGAAGGCAAAAACCTGAAAAGCCTGAACTGTTGATGCAACGAGACGTTTTCATTTTCATTAAGAGAGAAAATGAAAAAATATTGTTTTTAATTTGGCTTTGTATGCACTTTTAGACTCCTTTGCTTTGCTTCAAAATAGATCCTGAATAAATGAGAAAATTAGATGTTAAAGTGAGCCCGAAGACTCTCATCTGCAATATATAAATGCATTCTTACCTGTTCAACCTCTCCAAGTGCTTGTTTTATGGATCCACACTCTTCAAATGCACCTGGACTGGCTAATATGATTCCTCGCGTCTCTCCTTCAGTCTGTTCGTTGATGTTTAAACATTAAAACTATTACTTTCTTGGCATTTATTTGCTTGAATTAAACTACAATTAAAATAATGCCAGTTTCTTGAAAATAATCTCTAGGCTAGCAGATGCTGAGGACCGCAATATTACAATCATTTTCTGTTATTTCAATCATTCTCACGCATGTATTGTCATTGTAGAATTACAGATAACTTCTAATTCCCCTGGAAAAAACAATCTTTAGGTCTTCGTCGTCGATGGTGTTTTAGGAATATTCCTTGGGAAGGTTCTTTAAATGAATCTGAATTGTGCAACACTTAAATATTCGGGATAATTCATTACAGTAACGTGGATGGTGAACCAAAATAAAGCAATACACGACTAAATGTTTTGCAATTAAGTACCGCAGATATGGATAAATGTATAGCAAAAGAAGGAAAATCGTGCATTAATTATTTTGTCAGATCTCAAGTGTTATTTTCAGTTAATTGTCTGTGGAAGAAAATGCAGCCTGATAGATCGGACTAAAGGTTTTCTATATAAATAATAATTATTAATTATATAAATAATAATTATATAAATAATATATAAATAATTATATAAACTATATAAATAATAATTATAGAAAATAGGTCAGATGCTTAAGCTTTAAAATTGTCTGCAGTTGTATGAATTTTCTAGTGAATTCTTTTGAGGAAAAGGCGCTTTTCATATTTTTCACGCGTTATGGCATATGGATCATCCGGCATTATATTCTCATCAACCAGCAGGCGCCACTGGCTTCAATAAACCCAGTACAGAACAATCAGACCTGAAAGCGAGATGTTTTCTGACTGACAATGCAACTGTCACAATAAGCCCATATTATATTTCATATTATTGGCCATTTTAGATTGCGTCATTATTTGAGCGACAGTGGCAGGCTACTAATAATTTGTTGTAGACAACAGCCTACAAATATGAATGCATTAGTCCTAAACGTTCATTCAATATAATAAATCTATATAGCCTAGTAACGTGTTCATGAACCTCACCGTTTGGCAGGATTGAAAAAAATGGGACTGTTAGTCTATTTTTTTTTTCATTTTCAAAATTAATTTTTGACATTGCATCAATGACTGATATTAAACTGAACTTCAATAACACTAATTTCCTCACGCACAATGACAAGAATACCTTGAGGTAAAGAAATCGCTAATGTTAATTCGCGCGCTAACTGCAAAAAGCGCGGCAAACCCGATTTTAATGGGTAAGGTGTTTTTTGTGCGTTTGAAAATGTCTGAATGTGTGTATAACAACCGTTTGTTCAGGTAATAGCCTCTTACTGTTCACGGCGGCGCAACCTGAGTCCAAAAACCCTGTTTCCGACACAATAATGCCAGAAGCTCGGCTGAGACGTTTTGAAGGCAAAACTTTCCTCTTAGCCTATGTATAAAAATGATATTGCTTTGTGGGTGGGACTGAGAGTGGACACGGGGAAGGGAGGATGGGTGGGTCCTGCTGTTAGCCACTTCCATTCGTTCACAACCAAACATTCACTCTTCAGGAATATAGCCTATCTGCAGTAGTTTTCACGACAATATTGTACGAGATCGCTGGCTGTCCATGTGCTCATGCATTAGAAAATCTCTTAAATTTACTGACGCTCGGTTCACATCGCTGGAGGAGGCTTTGTAACACGCATGATTGTTTTAAAGGTGGAATGAATTTGGACATGGCTTCATCTTTTCATCTGCCGAGAAGCAACAGCGCCAGAGAAACGCTAGAGAACACGAGCAGCGAGTCTTCAGATAATGAAACCGCAGGTAAACACACAACTTTTGCATATCCATCCATAGCGAAAATACATGCACGCCTTTTTGACCAAACTCATACATTTAGGTTTGGCCTCCAGCTGACATATTGAGATGTTTTGTTGTGGCACATATAATTTGTTTAACTGTTCAGCTGTTTTTCCAGTTTAATTCATTTTGCATATTGGCCTGTTGCCACTTTGCAACCTTAAAAACGAAAAAGAAATTCGCGTACAGATGCTTTAAATACTCTATGTATTCGTTTTAATAATATACAAAACGCGGTGTTTATAAATTCCCAGCGTCCTAAATATTACAATTTATGACACTGTTGTATGAACCGCAAACCTTTACACAAAGGCAGTGATCAGCAATAACCTGGTTTTAAAACAGGGGCGAAAGTGGGCTTCACTGCACAGGCCTGTAACTTCTATCTATATATCTATATATATATATATCTATATATATCATAACTTAGCTTTATGTTCTGTGTGCAAATAACTCCCGTCCGATGAACACGTTTCAATAAGACATGTTTGCATATTTGTGAATTGACGAGCATTGTGAAACCGAATCATTACATGATTCCTTTTTTGTCCGACTTCCGTTTTGTGTCCGACTCCTTCCAAACCTCTGGAAAAATAGGCGCGACTGAGCACCAGATATCACCTCAAAATTATTCTCCCCAGAAAAGGAGAGGTCTGTCGAGCAGAGAAGCGACGACGGAAACGCGGACGAGTCCAAGAAAAAGAAGCAAAGACGACAGAGGACTCACTTCACCAGCCAGCAGCTGCAGGAGCTGGAAGCCACTTTCCAGAGGAACCGATACCCGGACATGAGCACCAGAGAGGAGATCGCGGTGTGGACCAACCTCACCGAGGCCCGGGTCCGGGTACGAGGATGCATGTCCTAAAAACATAACAGTTGCATGATAAACACAACATTTTAGGTTACAGAATGACCGAGACATGGCTGAAAAATACATCTTATCATTTCGACAGAAAAATCACAAAATATTACTCAAATGAAACGTAGCATTTGCTAAGTAAATCGTTGGCAAGTCCGTTCTAAAAATAGTTTCTATTTTGTCAATTGAATTCTCCGTGTATCCTGTTATTAATTAGGATTCTTTTTCGTTATATCGTAAAGGATAATAAAGGATAATAATAATCTCTTAATCTCTCTAAACTCCTCCTGAGTTTTGTTCAGAGATATTCAGAAGTAGTTCTAAGTAGGTCGATTTTTGGAACATTCCACAGTGTTCAGAACCAGATCCTGACCCACATTTAGAATGAAAATGTTGGTGGTTTTGCTATTTTTATATGCCATTTGTTTTCGAACCTTTTCTTAATGCATATTAAAATATAATCTTGCTGAAATTTAAAACGACCAATTAAGTAGGCATATATTTGACAATTTCAGCTCATCTCGATCGTAACTGTTTCGCAAATAACGTGCTACCTTTACAGCAAAGCAAGAGGTGTTCGGCAAGAGTCGATGGTTGGTGTTAACTGCTGTAAACGAACGTTTTGACCATGTGTTGCGCTTGAGTGAATAACGCGTCCCTTCCCGTAGGTTTGGTTCAAGAATCGAAGGGCGAAATGGAGGAAGAGAGAACGCAACCAGCAGATGGATCTGTGCAAAAACAGTTACCTGCCCCAGTTCAGCGGATTAATGCAGCCGTACGATGACGTGTATCCGGCCTACACTTACAACAACTGGACCAACAAAGGACTGGCCCCAAAGAACTTCACCTTCTTTAATTCCATGAGTCCCCTCACGTCCCAGTCCATGTTCTCAGCCCCAACCTCAATCTCCACCATGAGCATGGCGTCCGGGATGGGACATTCCGCCGTGCCTGGCATGCCGACCTCCGGCCTGAATAACATCGGCAACCTGAACGGCATCGGGAGCTCCGCGATCAGTCCGGCCATGAGCTCGTCCACATGCCCGTATGGACCTCCGGGATCTCCGTACAGCGTGTACAGGGACACGTGTAACTCCAGTCTCGCGACGTTAAGACTGAAATCCAAGCAGCATCCGTCTTTTGGATATAGCGGTTTGCAGAGCCCCGGCTCGAGTCTTAACGCATGCCAGTACAATAGTTGACGAATTAAACTGCAATGAACGGATACCTGGAGAAACGGCAACCATGCTGGATTAGATGCGTTCGGCATTTTGCAATGGAATATGTGGATTGTCTGTATTGACCTAAACTTGCACAACAATTTAAATCCATTATTTGGATTTCAACGTTTTGAAGACAAGTTAAACTCATACATTGTACATATATATTATATATATATATAAACGTGGAACTAAACTGAAAATGATGGTACGCTCCGAGAGGGAACAAAGAACACAACCTTACAAAAAAATAGGCCGCGTTGCCTATACTAGTCTTAATTGTGTTTGTGAGTCGCGTTCTCTTAATTGTATTAATTGTCATGCAGAGGTTTTATTGTCCTCGTGGCCTCTCATCGACAGTCTGGATTATTTCCTCGTAGTTGTTTCATTGTGTCGATAGATTTACCGCATGCTTTCTCCGAGTCAAAAAAAAATTGTAAAAAAATTATATGAATGTGTAGACAGAATAACAAAGCTATAACTTTATGTTGTACTCATGTTGATTGAAAAGTGTGCTTATGTTTATGGTCATGTTTGAATAAACCTCAAAAGAAAGAATTTCTAAAGTTAATTTGATGTTGGCTATAGATTGATTATATATAAAAAATTGACAACGTTTACATGAACGAAAACATGGCCGTCATTGAAACTTTGAATTTACACTTATATTGGAATAAAATCGCTTCTCTAAACAATATATTATAGCGAAATTAAAAAATGCCTATGAATCTCAATTTACTATATTCACAAACCTATTTCACGTGTTTGGCTTCCGCCCAATTTCAACTTCTTTCTCTGTTAATTTAATTAATCTTGACCTCGTAATATGTCCCCATGTGTGATAATTGATGCTTTGTTTTATACGCACATTGCTTGATTATACTAAATGATTTCCAAAGCACGCATTTATATCCGAATCTACCTTTAGGATGAAAGAGAGAAAGGCAAACTTGAAAATCAATTCGTTATCACGCTTCGCCACGTTGAGTGACTGTTTTTATCGGTATGTGTGTGTTTAGGTGCATTTAGATGATAGGAACGAGAATGTCTGTCGTAACTGATGTTTTCCCTAATACTACTGATCCTTCTCCACTGATAATAATGCCTTTAATTTCCCCAAAGGTCGACTGAGAGAGGCCAGTGTTAATGGTCACTTCCTCAGGTTAGGCTAACAGAATGAGTTCACTGCACAATGTTGACATGCCTTTCAAGGACGCATTCATTCGCCAATTCACACGAGCGACTGTCTGAAAGAAAGTGAACATCACAAATACCGAGGACAATGTCAAAACCGACCATCCGGAGCGAACTTTGAGCGAAGCTCGTTTAATACGGTCACATATTATAATAGTTATTGAAAGCACTTCAGCAGAAGTATTATTTATTTATACTTAGTAAAGCCAATTCTAGTTAATCACATGAGTTTTTCTCCCATCCAAGTGTCGTGTAAATTGGATTAGATCTAAGGAGTCTTTCAGATTTGAGATTTAAATAGCGAATTCTGCGGGGAAACGGAGTATTAAACAAACAGGGAATATACCTGTTTCGAGGTTTGTGCTTATTTTTATTCTGCCATTTTAAAGCAAAATATTTGACGCATTTTTAAACAGACAAAGCTTCAGCGATAATTATGACAAGCGATACTTGATTGGTAACTAATTTAGCTCAACTGATTAATCAATCCCTGATATGAAGTCAAGCCAAAGTATGCTATTCTGATCGCTTATGATAAAGAGACAATGCATGGTACTTCAACGTGTTTAATTAACCATCTTAAGATTAATCCATCTTCGCCATGCTTGAGAAATTTGTCACTTTAAAGCCGAGCGTTTCCCTTACTGAACATGAATGGCCATACGGTCTCAATTAGGCCTATCTTAAAATTCAGAGTGTAATGTGTTATAATAACCTATTGAATGGTTATGTTTAGTGGTATTACGCTCATTTATTGCCTGCAAAGAACTATTCAAAAAATTAGTGTAAATTAAAAAACATAAAAATATATAATTTGATCCCAAATGTATTTTACATGAAGCGGACCGTCAGTTTTTAACATTAACCCGCTACCCGTTTGAAACATTTTTTTTACATTCAAAAACTGAAAACAACAATAACACAATCACTGTAAAATGTAACATCTAAATGAACTGCTTTAATCACTGAATCTAAATCACTGACTAAATTGGGATTCACTCTAACAGGTTTGAAGGGTCCGATCAGGTAGAAACAGCTCCTCAAATGGTTGTCTTTATTTTTATTTTAACAATATAATAGCAATAATGTGCCATTTTCTCTGGCGCATGTGTCCTCTTTAAACGCAATTAATTTTACATTAATAAACTATTACTTTTTTCAATCCTTTTTAAAAACGTTTTTTTTTTCTTTACATCTTCCAGTTCGTGCATCACTTGCGCTGTACTAACCAACAAAAAAGATATGACAATGAAATACAATATTTTGCCTGAAATATTGCACTTAAAATTTAAGCGACGTGTATGTTTAATCATAATCCATCCGTGTGAACAACAAAACAGTGTGTTATAAAGTACAATCGCAGCTGCACTTTGTAATGTGAGATATTATGTAATAATTCTGTCACAACAAACGCAAAGGTTTGGAAGAGGAAGATGGAAAAATTGATAAGGCAGAAAAAACATAACACTGACTGAAAAGACATGTAGTAAAAAAACAACAACATTAAAACCGGCAATGCGGAACACTTAAATCACAAGAAATTCACAAGCATAAAGGACATAATGTGAATATCTACTGTTCTGGAAAAATATTTACATAAAATCACCCTTTTAAGATAACAGCTTGGGATATTATCCGTAATAACCCCATGTCAGACACAAATATAAAACAATAGCTCGGGAAAGACATTTAGTCTAAAAAGCCTAGCACAAATCAATTAAAACAGAGTTGAGCAGTGATCCGAATTTACCATGGTCAGGAAACACAACATAAACCACAAAGAGCACATTTAAGCAATGCATAAGAATTTACTCAATTTAAAATACTTGCATATCTAACTTGCCATGAAGGCTTTTTATAGACTCACAAAACTGGCTATTATCATGTCTTGAGGGAATGATTAACCCTGCTGGTTTGTGAAGGGGGCCTGAAAGAGTTACTCACTCTGATTGGGTTTCATCCTGCTGCTTCAGAGAAACCTCTCCATATATTTATCGTCAATCTTCGGCGATTGAAAGAGTGTCAATAATTAATTCCATTCCAAACTAAAAACTACATGTATTTCTAAAAGTTGCATTTTAGTGCGACGAGGAATTGTGGGGGAAGGAGAACTTTGGGTTAAATTTGATATGTCCGGGCATAATGACTAAAATGACTTAAAACCTCATATAAACATAAAATGACTTGCTTTATCGTATGCGAAACAAGCACTAACATGAGGTAAGTTTTTTGTTTAAATTGTGAAATATTTTAAAAGTCAATGAAGAGAATTCCGAAAATATATGAAAGAGTATAACAAATAATTGATCAATACATATTAACCCAAAATACACGCAGGCAGCAATTACTGGACGAAGCGCGGCGCCACACTCTGAAGAACTCGATTCGGATTGAATGCGATTTGCCCTGCCGAGTCTGTCACACTCACCCAGCATGAAGAAAACCCAGAGGACATGAGGCACACTCAGGACTGAGTTCAATGCTTCTCTCCAATAACTGGTTAAAGCTCGCCGAATAAAAACAGAAGCACTGCACGAGTATAAACTTATGAACTGAGTTTTGATGTGACATCTTACTTTTGTGCCGCAAAATTCCATCACCCTGATCCAGATACACACCTTTTGATTAGCATTCTAAATGAGATAAGTCACAATGAAGGTAAATAAAGAACATGTAAAGAACATGTGAAGCTATGTGAAGAACAACAGGGAGAAAAGTCAGTCACTTTAAGTGCAGTTTTGAAAAAGTTTATGACAACAAATATAATATATATATATAAATATAAATAACTTCTATTTTCAATTTTCTCAAAACAATCAGACCCCTAGGGAGGCACTTAGGTGATGGACAAAATATAAGATAAGAGAAAAATTATACATTTTAATGTTTTCGCGTTCTCTCACAAAGGGTTGCATTTCCCGCAAGAAACTTTGTGATTAGGCCTAAATCGCTTTTTAACTTTGTGTTAAAAACTTTTATGAGGTGAACATAAAGAATATCTTTATTTTCACTTTAGATATGCTTTTCGCCCATGTCATATTCTTTCCCCGATCACCATGGCCCTTTAAGGTTTCCGTAGTCCGTCATGTAACCCACAATTAAAACAAACATGTATTTAATAATAAGGGATTACAATGGTTAGAAACTACTTTAGACTGATTCTTCTCTGATTATTGTGATAATGTAGTTTATATGCATTGATTAAAAATAAATAAATATTTTTGTTTCATATTGACCGATTGAGGATTATTTTATGGCGCCAAAATGAAATTATTTTATGGCGCTTTACTGAAAGGTTTAATGGGTATAACCTAATGTCTTATATTTTAGTAATTTAACAGTTTAGCTAATCAAATTAACATATACATGTATATATATATAAATTTGTGTATATATATAAATTTGTATATATATATATGTAAAACATGATTCAATTTACATCTTTAAAATGTTATTTAATTTTTGCTCCTGAAATCAAGCCTTCTGTTGGGATCAGTATAATCCAGATTTTTTTGATCAATGGGAACCCAATCTTGCATAAAAAAAAAAGGTTTGAAGCACAAACTGACAATTTGGTATTGATTAAAACCAATATTGGACACCAAAATTTTGAACAACAACTCGACAAATCGATGGCCAAAATCTGATCAAATTACTTTTGAACAACTGAGCCCTGAGCTTGGCCAAAGGCATGATCTTGAGAAAATGGATAGAGAGAAGGTAGTCATGGACTGACTGAGACACAATCTAGAATGGAGGACGTTCATTGGCAATACATTTCATTTTTCTCACAAGCCAGGAGACACTTTACTTTGGGCCCTCTAACAACATTCAAGAAAAAATAATTGGATCTAAATCCTTTACAACCACTTATTGTATTTTAGTGTGAAGTTGTAGGGCTAAACTTGTATAGAGAGTAATTGGTGCATTGGAGTTTTTGATTCATTCCAACCATTGTGGTCTGTCTCTCGCACAAAGGTATTAATGGAGGGAATCCAAAGTCAAACACACTTTCTCAACTGTATCACGTCTCATGGGGAAACAATTTCTAGCTCAGGAATGGCAGCAGTCTGCAATCTCCTTTTATTTCCTTTAATAGCACAGCCCGCAGTACGATTCTACAGGCATCTGTTTGCCGAACGAACAGTTCCGGGACGAACCTTTCTTAGGCCCTCGATCCTTGCCCATGCTTTTTGGGGTCAAGCATAATGAGACTCACCACTCACTGAAGGCTGTTCAATGACACATTTAACCAACAGTCAAGGATATGACGGCTCTTTCACAGGACTGGGATTTCCTCCCTGATGTGACATCATGTAGCACCAGGTTAGTAAATCATATGTCCAGGAACTGCTTAACTTGGTCTCTTTGAGGTTTCTCTAGATGGGAAACATCCACCACTTCCTCTGTTGGTTCATCAGCACAAAGTAAGAGTTGTGTACTCACTGGCTCAGCTCCGGGGAGGACTTCCTTTAGCAAGTTAATATGGAAGTTGTTTGTGTTTTGAAACCAGCCCCAGTGTGGAGATTTCATAAGTCAAGCGGCTAGTCTTTCACAATACCTTGTAAGGTCCACGCCAACTAACTGGCCACTTGCTTTCATTGGTGGGAAGCAACACTAGCCCTTTTTGGCCTGGCACAAAGGATTCTTTCCCTGGCACTCTTATCATGCCAGGTTTTCTGAGACTTGTGGCGCTTTTTAATGTTTCCTGGCCAGTGAAGTAATTTCTTCCAGTCTCTCATTTGGCAATCTCTCCTCCCACAGTTCTCTAAGCAAATCCAGAGCATCTCAACTATGGACCATACAACAAATCAAATGGGGAGAATCCTATGGAGGTCTTTTCCCCTATAGGTGCACAACCACTAGGTAAGGTAAGGCTGGGCAAACTCTGGCCCAGAGTTTAGTTCTAACCTTAACCCTCAAACTCACCTTCCTGTAGCTTTCTAGCAATCCTAAATAACTAGATTAATTTGTTCAGGTGCTTTTGATCAGGACTGGACCAAAACTCTGCTGGAAAGTAGATATCAAGGGCCAGAGCTGCCCACCACTGAGGTAAGGTAACCACTGGTGCCTGTCTGCCCCTAAAACAAATTTGTGCAGCATGTTATTCAGCGTTTGGTTGAAACCATCTGCCCTCCATGCACACAGCATACTTTAACTGACTAGTACTGACTAAAATTGTTAGACTGACCATTCACTAATAGTCATGACAATATGTCAGTAGTGCATTTCTGCAATGAGATCAAGTGTATGGTGGATTTGGGCAGGGAACATAAGAGAGGGCGGGATACTTGACTTTCCTAGGACAGATGGGTTTAGTCAGGGTTGTCCTTAGGGTGGTGTGACTGGTGTAATCACACCAAGCTCTGCAACAAACTGACTCAATTGGCCAGACTTGATCCAGACAATTGCACTGGGCATCCCAGAAAGTTGATAGGTGTGTCTCTGCAAGCTTGGCTTCTTCCTCTGCAGTTGCCAGATTATGTTCTTTAATTCACAGTGCCATGTCAGGATTTATGATTCTCATAATTCTTCTAGGACATTGACTTCAGATATTGGGTGGACTGTGCACTTCTCCTTAGTAGACCCATGTGTAGAAGAGAACTTTCAGGCAGACTGAGAGCTCATGAGTGGTTTAGAGTGGAAGAATTTCTGGCAGTACGTTTCTGCATTAATCAGACCCAACATAATCTGCTCCCTGTGAAAGTATGAATGTTCGAGGTCAGCTCTGGGGAGAAAGCCAGTATGTCATTGGAGGCCATGGCACAGTTTGTTCATCACATTGGACTTCTGTAATCAGCATTGTAAATCAGTGGCCAGAAAGATGTCTGGGGATTAAATTTAATCCATTAATATTCATTTAAATGGAAGGACATAGCGTAACAGTTGCTTTGACCTTGTTATCTTGATTCGCAGATCTTTGATAGCTCGGGTTAATCCAAAACACCACAACATTTGACAGATGCAGCTGGGAAAAGAATGGTTATTCTTTCAAGCACTGCCAGACCAAACTTCACAAAAAAATATGTGTTCCATTGCAGAACATGCTAAATCCCTAGAGTGTTGGTGTGTGTGAAGTGGGAAAAAAAGAAAAAAAAATTCACACTGACAGACATTGTCCACGACAATTTGACCAGACATAAGTCATTTTCAATTAAAGCTGGTGATTACTGGTAAAACGAGAGGCAAACGAGACAAAGCAGAGCTCAATTTAGTGCAACTGGCCAGCAAAGTGATCAATGAGAAGATATTAATATCGTCTCTCACAAAGCAGGGGAGGGTCAATGAGTATTTGATACCACTGATGCATAACATCAACTTTGTTGTAATGCTTCTTAATGCGGCACATTTAGAATTGTGTGGCATTTGACTGAATGGAGAGGAATAAAGACCTGCATTTCAGGTTTCCTCAAAACAATTATGGGGATTTTGAAGATCTGCACATCAATATGCATTTATTTTAAGATTTTAAAGAAGAGTCTTGTTTAAATTATGTAATCCCTGAAAACAGAAGTCACACGGGACAGAACGAAACGTTACAAACACAAATGAATGGAGTAGTAAACTGTCTTACACAATTTTATTATTTAATCATGAACTTAATCATCCATTATTCTTAGTACGAGGAATAATCTCGAAGTAAATGTGGTCAAAAGCCTGATTTGGGATACATGAGCAAAGGTTTGATGATTACAATTTAATGTGTTCATTCTGGAGGTTCTACAGAGAAAAATCCTCCTTCAACACGTCACCAGACCAGAAGCGGACATAAATGACCAGTTATCAGGACCTCAGTATATCACATTATCACCAAATTACAACTACCTTTCTTTTTGGGAATACAATACAAAACATTTGGAATGTATTGTAAATAAATGTAACTTTGATGAGGAAGACCTGCTACAGAGTCAGAGCGACCTTATCAATGAATTTGGCCAGTCGAATATCCTTCTTTGACAGTCCTCCACAGTCATGTGTAGATAAAGTGATCTGGACCTGAAAGAAAGAAGAAGAAACACTATCAATCCATAACTATTATAAAACAAACAGCATTTTTTAAAATAACATAAATCTGTAAAGAGAGCTCTACTGTGAGCCATAAGGTTGTTGACTGATCGTATTTGCTATTAAAATAACTATTTAACAGCAGAATTCCATGCGAGAACTGCATTACCCATAATGCTGTACCATGAACTCCTCCGATCAGAGTCAAAACAAGCAAGAAGTGCCAAAACAGTCCTTTAGCTCTACCCACCACTTTTTGAACACTTATTTCACTTCAAACCATAGCTTGTAGTGCAGTGGTTCTCCTCGTAGCTGGTTGGCTTGGTTCATGGCTCATTGACCTTGATCTATTTAAAAATCCCTATGAGAGAAATGAATGGAGAAAGTCCCTTGCTGAAAAACAGGGTTGCACGATATTCCTCATCAGCCTCCCACACAGTGAGTGGATTAACCACTACTGCTTATTTCACAAAGAACATTTCCACTACAGATCGTCGGGATTACTTCCCAGTGCTCTCTCTCCACTTTGACATGACATGAAATGTGAGCAAGTGCTTTACACAGTGTGAGTGTTTGCCCTGCAAATGCAACACTTTCAAAGACCTGATGTGTGTGGCCTCTCATGCATTTCAAACACAGTGTATTCATGTTAAACATTGGGGGAAACATTATAAACTGCCGCTCGAGGGTGAGAAATACATGGCTATTACCTTGTTATAAACATTGAACCACTCTGGATGATGGTCCATCTTCTCCGCCTGCAGAGCCACTCGACACATGAAGCCAAAAGCCTGAGGAACAGAAAACAGTGCTGGAATATCAGATCAAACGGTATATGAAGCACAGCTTAACACCAGAGAGCTTCTTCTCAATTACCAACAAGAAATAATGCTTGCTTAATGTGATGAAGAGCACTCCATTACAGAGGAGAGTTTGTGTGATGAGGCCTGTATTTTGAGAAGTATACATATTTTCAATAACTTGTTTACAAAAAACACGGTTCAATGACTGTAATTCTGCACATATTTAACAGAGGACTGGACTACGGGTTTGGAAAAGGACTTCCTAGAGTTTTACGGATTGAAAACTATGCAATCTCAACATGTTTAGCTGACCTGTGATTGGAGGATGAAGTAACCAAGTCCTCCAATCAGAAGTCGCGCACACGCTAAACCCCCAGTGGACAAAAAAAACGCACTGGCTATTTCAGAGCAATTTCCCAATGCAATCTCAATTAAGCCTTTAAATACTTCCTTAGCTAATTAAGTCAACTGAACCGCCATTGTACATAAGTCACCTGTGAGCTCAGCCAAAATCTCTCATAATGAAACGGGAGTAGTTTAAAAAAAGAAGAGGAAATTACGAGTGTCGTATATTGTACGTAATTTGGGTAGCTCGTTCTCCAACACATGATGTAACACAATTGGCTATTTTTTCAAAGCAGGTATCCTGTTATCCATTTAAAGTGATTGACAAAATCCTGCAACTCCGTCAGTAATTTAAACACACCGTCTGCTTTTGCTCAGCTTTCATTTGCAATATTGGCAATTATTCTCCAGCATGATAATAATCGCCGCAACATTTCCTTTTTAACTTTGGCTGATCCATCAGGCCAAAAACAAAGTCAATATATGACAACAAAATAAGCTTTCTGAATCTGATTTGACCTCACTCGCCAAAACTACACTGAATCTCCAACATATCAGTGCTGTGGCACATCTAAACCAAATCAAACAAAGAGAGCGCCTTTTACGACCCGGTCAGATACGCATGCGGCTGGAGCGCTGCCTCTGATAGCTGGGGAGAGAGGTCAAGGACCGCCGTTCTCGGCTCTTTTGTTAGTTTGTATTGTGTGGAGCGACGCCTTCACTCTGTCAGGAGCAGGTAATTAGACTTGACATGTTACAGGCCTCGTCTCAAATAATCAGAACCTCTGCTGCGGGACGGCGCACGCTTCCACACACGCCACTTTAGGGGCATTTTGTGTTATTACGCCATGATTGTCATAAAGCACTGGATCGTCGGGGTGGCATTGCCGTAGTTTCAAACACATGTGCCTGCGATTTACAGATCGGTTTCTGCAGAGCAACATTGGGTCTAAATGCAGACAGATTGAGCTATGGAGGCTGATCATCATCACGCTTCATACCTTCAGAGTCAATGAGCGTTATTACGGCCCCGACCCTCCTGATGGAAACCAATTGGCTCGACGTACAGACAGACGTTTCTCTTATTCCGAGGAAAACGCCACTGACATGCATCCTGTTTCTAATGCAAATGATTTTAATCTTCAGTTGGTTTTGTTTGAGGACCCGGACTTTTCTCTTTCAAACGTTGATGAGCCCATTCATTTTCTGTTCAGATATGCATTGAATTAACGCAGATTTCTTCAACTTCAGCTGTGAATCACTGCAACAGCTCTTATAGTTCTTCACAAGAAGATTAAATGAAATAAAGAAAGGCCTGGTTTCACAAACAGGGCTTAGATTAAGCCAGGATTAGGCATTAGTTCAATTTAGAAGCATGCCTTAAAGACAGTTTAAGACAAAACAATGGTGCTGACTTGTTTCAAGATATGCTTTCAGCTCAAACATGCATTTTAGTCTGGGACTAGGTTTAACCCTGATGATTCTTCTGTATTGAATCAAAAATGTCATTATCCACAGTCTTGTACCAGAGTAATAATGGATCTTTCACTTGACGTTCCTCCTTATGGGTGATCTCTCTAAATATGTCGCTTTACGCATTCAAACACACAGACACAACTTCACAGTCAGTCTCCGTCATCTTCTGCAGGGTTGAGAGAAAATCAGCTACGTGCAAAGAGAAAACAAGTTAGATGTGCAAATGGAAAAATGTGAGGTCACCATTACAAACAAAGTGAACAAAAGACAGCGTGAAAGAGAAACAGAGAGGCTGATGGGATAGTTAGTGGTTTTCTGAGGCACATGTAACTTTTTAACCAATCTGATTGTTTGTGAAAGAAATCATTTTGATCAAAACTTCAACTGCTGCCAAGAACAGCTCTGCTCTCTCTCACGGTAATGTAGACTGACATGAAGAGAGTAAAACACAGTCCGGAGGGGGAAGGGAGAGAAAACCCCGCTTGAAGAGAGAAGAGGGGGGCCGAGGCCGTCCAACACACAGACGCCTGTTCATACACCACCCTTCAAACCTGCCATTCACTGACAGAAATGAATACTGTTATCCATCAACGATAACTTGATGTCAATTGATCAGAAGACGTTTATAATATTACAAAAGATTCTATTTTAGATTAACTTTCTCTTCATTAAAGAATCCTGAAAACACAAATCTGAAGCAGCAACCGTTTTCAACATTGCTAAGAATCAGACATTTCTCGCGAGCTGCAAATCATCAAATCAGAATGATTCCTGAAGGATCATGTGACTGAAGACTGGAGTAATGATGCTGAAAACTCAGCTTTGATCACATTACACTTCACTATATATTCACATAGCAAACAGCTGTTTAACATTGTAATAATACTTCACTGTTTTTACTGTATTTTTGATCAAATAAATGCAGCTTTGATGAGCAGAGGAGACCATCAAAATGCATGCTCCTCAACGAGGGCTGGAGAAAATGCTTTGGTTTACACCTGCAACTAATAAAGCCGTGTTTCTCTGTGAAAGTCGTTTAGAGCAGCAACACAAACTCTAGGCCTGAACTGGAGATGGGATTCTCGAGCTCATGGCACCGGAGATCACGCACTGCTGGGAAGCTGCAGGTGAGTTTTGAAGGCTGGCAGACCTGGTTGAAGGTTTTGAAGTGCAGCTCCTTGTAGAGAGCGTCGCGCTCGTCCAGCTCCACCCAGCCGGTGGCCTTCAGCTCCAGCAGGACCTGCTCGCGCTCTGACGGGGACAGCCAGTCTGCGGCCTTCATTAGAGGAGAACAACACACTCAAAACATTACACCTTCTTCACTTCAGGGTTTACCATCAGAAATGTGCTTGTTTTGGAGCTGGTGACAGAGTGTGCTTCCTTCTTTCGTGGTCTACACCCTTTATTTGGTTGGTGAAAAAACAAAACTGCCTGACCTTAATCTCTTCACTGTTGGCGCGGCATTCTTTACGGTTATGAACACATTTCTTGTGCATCAAACCAGATAATTACAACATGACCTCAACAATCTATAATGCTTTATGTATAGTATTTATAGGAGTATTTTAGTTATATTTTGATTGATGTAAGTTTAAAAAGCATTTCATTTTTAAGCAGAAAAGGGAAGCCTACTATTTCTTAGAAAGCACAATAATTACGGTGTAATGTTAATAAAATCAGCAATTTTAGTGTTGTGAAGTGTGCTGGTGAAAATGTCGCCTTGTTTACGTCTAAATGTAAATATAAATGAGTTACACCAAAGCAAAATATACAGGCTACATATTGTAGAAAAAGAACATTACCGCATCTTTTATGTATTGGATGATAGAAGTGATATGATGTTTGTTACAGAGATGAATGTTTCATCCACATTAAACATCCACATGGGGAGTATAACAGTCAAATAATGCAGAATTGCAAACACAACAGCGCATATTTACTGTTATTCGCGCTCCAGGAGGCACGTGCGCATTCATTCGTGAATTATTGTGACTTGCACTAATATATTATTCTTCGTCAGTTTTAAAGGGTCTCTTGCGCCATCTGTCGATTATAAAGTGTCATGAGAAAAATCCGATTTACTTCAAATAGTCTGTTTGTGTGAAAGAGTTTGTCTAGTGTGTGCACATATAGTGTGTGAAAATGAGTGTGTGTGTGTGTGTGTGAGAGAGAGAGAGAGTAAATTAGTGTTTGTATAGTGTGTGTGTGTGTGTGTGTGTATGAGTGACTATGAGAGAAAGAGACAATGAGTGCCTGTGTGGGTGGATGTGAGTGTGAGAGTGAATGAGTGTGTGAGAATGACAGCACATGTGTATAAGTGAGAGTGACTGTGTGTGTGAGAGAGAGAGAGATAGAGAGAGCGAGTATGAGTGAGTGTCAGAGAGAGAAATAGTTTGCATGTGTAAATGAGTGAGTATATGTGTGTGTGTGTGAACGATTGAGAGTGTGCGTGAGTGAATTAGTGTGTGAATGAGTTTGTGAGAGTGTATGAGAGAGAGAGAGACGGTGTGTGTTAAGTGAGAGTGTTTGTATGAGTGTTAAGTGTGAGTGAGTGAGAGACTGAAAGCGTGTGAGAGAGAGGGAGAGAGCACTAGATGGCGCTCGAGTTCAGTAATCCGCTTCTTAAACTATTCTTGCGAGTTAATCAATAGTCATCCATTTTTAAGTTGGTCACAACTTCCCAAAAGACTGTTGACCCTTTGAATAACTGCTATCTAGCGAGATTAGTTCTGAAGACAGTCAAAGAAGACAGTAAAAAGTGTCGTTTTATCAAGACTCGCCTAGCGGCATTAACGAAGTCTCTCACACATGTGCAGATCAGCGCTCAACACTAACACTGGAAGCTCGTGCACGTCTCTAATCTAACGCCTTTGATTGGTCGACGAGCCGCTGACGTCAGCTCAGCAAACACTGCAGTGAATCGCGCTCGTGTTGGTCAAAATGAACATGTCTTACCATTTTACCTGTACGGCTTCCTGCAGACAGATAACAGCGGGATAGTTTAGTAAAAACACTCGGCCATGGGCGGCTGGAGGTCAGAGTAAACATTAACCAGCTCATGGCCGTCTTGTGACAGCAGCAGTGCGCGGTAAAGCCCTTACAGCTGCCCGCCGGACCGCCTGATTAGAATAAATAGTGGCACACACATGCAACATGTTATTACATTATGTTATGTTGTTATATGTATTTTATATGTCTATGGACTGAAGGCTGTGTCCAGTCCTTCTGAGGCTCCCTTAGCATTTAAGACTAGAATGAGACGGTCACGGCTCGAAAATATGGTACATTTTAAGTGAAAGAAATCAGAGTGGGGGTTCAATCTTCAACTGGCTGGAAGGAGCTGCCAGTGACTGGTCACGTGACCTGTCACTTGCTGGTG
This sequence comes from Rhodeus uyekii, assembly GCA_037043235.1. NCBI lineage: Eukaryota > Metazoa > Chordata > Actinopteri > Cypriniformes > Acheilognathidae > Rhodeus > Rhodeus uyekii. Next base: position 1,419,069 of record JAWRVZ010000103.1, on the reverse strand, counting down.
GCAGCTGCCAGTCTCAACCTGGCAGGTAATGTGGAAGATTATCTACGCTTCGCTGACGCGTCCTCCAGTCAGTCTCTGATGAGCAACGAGTACAGCGCGTTTTCTATTGCTCTCTCTACAGCGAAATATATTGTTTTATAATTATGAGTGTACTCTTAAGAACCTATTCTTTCATATCGTGGCTTTTTAAAGGGAGTTCATGCAAAATAAAGCGATCAAATGACTGTGATTACAACTGGAAGATTATCTACGCTTCGCCGACGCCTCATCCAGTCAGTGGCTGATGAGCAACGAGTACAGCGCGTTTTCTATTGCTCTCTCTACAACGAAATATATTGTTTTATGATTATGACTGGACTCTTAAGAACCTATTCTTTCATATCGTGGCTGTTTTAAGGGAGTTTGTGCGAAATAAAGCGATCAAATGACCGTGATTACAACTGGAAGATTATCTACGCTTCGCCGACGCCTCATCCAGTCAGTCTCTGATGAGCAACGAGTGCAACGCGTCTTCTATTGCTCTCTCTACAGCGAAATATATTGTTTTATAATTATGAGTGTACTCTTAAGAACCTATTCTTTCATATCGTGGCTTTTTAAAGGGAGTTCATGCAAAATAAAGCGATCAAATGACTGTGGTTACAACTGGAAGATTATCTACGCTTCGCTGACGCGTCCTGCAGTCAGTCTCTGATGAGCAACGAGTACAGCGCGTTTTCTATTGCTCTCTCTACAACGAAATATGGGTCAATATATAATTTTGGGAGATTTTGAGTTTGAAAAATTCTGGGAAAAAATATATTTATTTACAAAATATTATTATCTTACCTGATAAATCACCCCTGAAATATTTTATTTTTAGTCATTTCCAAGCTCAGGCATAATTTATTTCAGATATTTAGTTTTAAAAACAAGAAGTTTACTCATTATTTGGTCAACTATGTTACGGACAAAACCTATAAGGTGTAACTTTAAGTAAATGGCAGACATTTAAAAAAATCATTACTCTTGGAAGAATATGTGTCTATTTACCTACATTTTCAATTAAAATACCCAATTAATTACGAAAATATACATTTTGTTCAATTGAAACCCCAAATTTCAAGTACTAAAGTAACCGGTCTGTATATTTTGTTTCCAAACTGCTTGATTCATGATTTTTTCTTGATTAAATTATGCTGAGGTATATATTTGACAGCTGCTCAATTTATAAATATGTACTTGGAGATTAGGGAACCATTAAAATACATATATTTAAAAAAAAACATAATGGTAACTTAACTGACAGCCCAGTATCATAGTTGACAAAAGTAACATAGTTGACTGGACATGACAAAGTAGGATGATGTATTTAACAAAAACAATCCTAAACTATATCAATTATTATATGTTAGCTAATTAATTGCATTTAATCAAGACCTGTTGAATATTTCATGACATTAAGGAGAAATGCAGACGCACATCAGTTTACAAGGATCAATCACAACAACAACAACAAAAGTATCAAAAACAGCACTTACACAAAAATTCCACAATGTAAACATTTTGAAAATCTTGTTTGTGGAATAAAATACAGTAGTGCATTGTATTGAACAAAAAAATAATAGTGCACTGCAATAAGTAACAATAAACAAATAGTGTTTTATTCTATTGGTTAACAGAATAACTGTGCTGCATTGGATCAAAATTGTAATGGTGCAAACAGTTGTATCTCAAAAACATTCATATCAGAACCCAAGTAAAACATTGGCATACCCTACAACTTCCAGGCACCCATGAAACCGGCGGAGACAGAACACACTCCCCATTTTCTAACCCAAGAACATGGCCAATTATTATGGTTTGTTTTTCAATTACTTTGTCAAGCTCAATCAAGTAATCTTTGAGTGTGTGTGTGTGCATGTGTGTGTGTATGTGTGTGTGTCTTTATCTGTGCGTATTTGTATATCAGAGGTGTATAGTCCAGGTGCCAGAAAATAGAAATCCTGTCTAGCAGCTGTTCCAACCATCACTAAACCAGCTCCTCTACCAGGTAGATGAGCTTGCTAGTGAAAACACCTATTCTAGATGACCTGGTGAATCCGCATAGTGCATGGTAGAATGGGGAGTCGTTGTGGCATCTGCTGTATGGACTTTTCCACTGTAGCCTCCTCAATGTAGAAGATCTTGACAGCTGTATTGGCGTTTACCAATGCACTGAAAAGATGTTTAGCAGTGGAAATGTCTTCACCTTGGCTCACCAATCTGTCAGCTGTGATCTTCAGAAGGCCTCCTGCACCATCGGGGGCACCCTTTGCATGGCTGGCCTCAAAAAAGTTCCAAGTGCTCGCAGTGAAGCCCTGGTTGAACAATTCAGTTGTCAACATGTAAAAGTTGCCCTTCTGCCTGTATTTTGAGCAGGGACCATCACTGAAAAAGTGGATAATTGACACTGTTGGGCATGTTTCCTTGAGATGGTTAAGTACTGGGGAAAGGTGTGCCCACATGGCAGGTGGACCCTTTTTTTGCATCGCGAAATTGTTGTGAAGCTCAAGTGGTCTTCCCCACCACAAATATAGAGGACCCCTGTATGAAAAGTTGCTTGTTGATGAGAAGAGGCAAAATGGACAGCTTGAATCTCTTTGTGAAACTTGCAAGAGTAGTTTTCAGAGAAATCAATGTGTATGAGGCATTCATTACTCTCCATGTTCCTTTTCAGCTCCATGTAGTAGTTAAACTGGGTCTTGATGTTGAAAAAGTGCCTTTTGAACTTTTTGAGCTGTTTCTGGAAAGTCTCAATCAGGATCTCCAAAGAACTCTCCATTTCCCTCTTCACGGTGATATTCACAGGCAACTCTTCTTTGCTGTCACCACTTTTCTTCTCTCTAAGGACAGTTTCAGTTGTCCACTGCACACAAGAAACTTGGGTTTGACCATCAGAGCCAGACTGAATCTTGAGGTCTTGTAGTTTGCAGTTCTCGCATTCCACATACATGCATGGCTTTTCTGCAGCAGTTAATCGTGGCATTTGCTTGAAAACATGTTTACTTTTATAATATTTATTGCAAAGTATTTTATAGTTACTGTACAATTAGAATATTAAATTAACTCCTGTAAAAACTATAAGAACATGTGATGAATGTCAACTATGTTACTCTTGGTCAACTAAGTTACCTTTGCAGAGTAACATAGGTGACTGGTAACCTAGCTGACATTTTTGCTGTTTTTAAGGATAAAATCAAATCGGTTGCCTAGCACCAGACACCATATGCCATTTTACGGAGAGGTTCTTCTAAATATTATATTTACAACTGAGTAAAATTAAAATTTAAAGTTATTTATGAATTAATTGTAGTAACGTTGTTGACATATGAGAAGTACACATTTGCCCCAAGCACTACTTTAGGTGAAATAACTGAAAATGTGGAGGGAGAACATCCGTTGGAGTCTTTCTAGTTTTCTCTTCAGGAGGAAATGTCATCATGTGGAGCAGGTTTTGTGATTTGGAAAACACATTCTTCCTTGAGGGGTGTATTTGCTATCGGTAACTTAGATGATAGTGACTTCTCGGACACATATTCAATTTGTCAATTTCTACTGAAAATGTGACATATTGCCCAAAAAGACACATTGTTCACAATTACCTTAACTTAATGTAAATAATATAATTAAAACTGTTTTTGAATAAGTTTTTTAAATGTTTTTTTAGGTAATGAGATTGTGGTTGTAATTAATTTCGGACAGTTATTTAGTTGACATTTTAGGGATATCTAGTAAATTTTTATGAAAAAATGATTATTTCCATAATAATTAACTATGTCATTTGTAAAGACAAGATCATGAAGAACACTGAAGACTTTTAAAATTGTATTTTAATACGCATGTTTCCGAGATAAATCTCATGGACATGAAAACTCCCTCAATTATATATTGACCCATATATTGTTTTATGATTATGACTGGACTCTTAAGAACCTATTCTTTCATATCGTGGCTGTTTTAAGGGAGTTTGTGCAAAGTAAAGCGATCAAATGACCGTGATTACAACTGGAAGATTATCTACGCTTCGCCGACGCCTCATCCAGTCAGTCTCTGATGAGCAACGAGTGCAACGCGTCTTCTATTGCTCTCTCTACAGCGAAATATATTGTTTTACAATTATGAGTGTACTCTTAAGAACCTATTCTTTCATATCGTGGCTTTTTAAAGGGAGTTCATGCAAAATAAAGCGATCAAATGACCGTGGTTACAACTGGAAGATTATCTACGCTTCGCTGACGCGTCCTCCAGTCAGTCTCTGATGAGCAGCGAGTGCAACGCGTTCCTTATTGCTCGCTCTACGAACAAATATGTGTTAGGTATATATATGGTAAACATCCATATATTTGTATTATTGCTTTGTAAACATTTTGAAAAACACTTTTCCAGTTTTCATTGTATTGTTACTGTTACATGTTTCTTTATGAATATAGAAAAAGTAAAATAATTTTTTTTTACAAAATGTAGTTGATTCCAAAACAGTTTATTACAATTACGAGACAGATACAATTTTACATGTACAATTGCAGAGAGCGCAATAGGGAACGCATTGCACTCGCTCAGTCCTGCCAGATTGGGCTCCTTTTGGTCATACCGGGAACAAATATGACCAAAATATGACCCCCCCCCCCCCCCCCCCCCCCCCCCCCCCCCATTATTATTGTATTATTTACAATAATAATATTATTGTATTATTATTATTGTATATATTGTATTATTTATAACATTAAGCATTTTGGGCTGGTATTTTTACTAAATGGACGGGTTTTATGCTGTAGTTGGGCTGAAATCTTCAGTCCAATCTGGCAACACTGCACTCGCTGCTCATCAACCATTGACTGGAGGACGCGTCAGCGAAGCGTAGATAATCTTCCAGTTGTAACCACAGTCATTTGATCGCTTTATTTTGCACAAACTCCCTTAAAACAGCCACGATATGAAAGAATAGGTCCTTAAGAGTCCAGTCATAATCATAAAACAATATATTTCTTTGTAGAGAGAGCAATAGAAAACGCGCTGTACTCCTCATCAGCCACTGACTGGATGAGGTGTCGGCGAAGCGTAGATAATCTTCCAGTTGTAACCACAGTCATTTGATCGCTTTATTTCGCACAAACTCCCTTAAAACAGCCACGATATGAAAGAATAGGTTCTTAAGAGTCCACTCATAATCATAAAACAATATATTTCGTTGTAGAGAGAGCAATAGAAAACGCGCTGCACTCGTTGCTCATCAGCCACTGACTGGATGAGGCGTCGGCGAAGCGTAGATAATCTTCCAGTTGTAACCACAGTCATTTGATCGCTTTATTTTGCATGAACTCCCTTTAAAAAGCCACGATATGAAAGAATAGGTCCTTAAGAGTCCAGTCATAATCATAAAACAATATATTTCGTTGTAGAGAGAGCAATAGAAAACGCGCTGTACTCTGTGCTCATCAGCCACTGACTGGATGAGGCGTCGGCGATGCGTAAATAAGCTTCCAGTTTTAACCACACAGTCATTTGAGCGTTTTATTATCATCAACTCCCCTAAAACAGCCACGATATGAAAGAATAGGTTCATAAGAGTACACTCATACTAATAATAATGATCAAATTCTCAAAAACACTTATTATGTTTAAGAACATAATGAGTAATTTGACAATATGCATGGACATAAATTAATGTAATTCCAAGAGCTACAGAGGGCGAAAAATCAAAAGAAAAAAATCTGACAAAAGTCAATGTTTCCTTGAACTACTAACCTAGACAGACTGACAACCGTCACCAGCCAGTGACTGGTCACATTACCTGCCAGTTGAGACTGGCAGCTGCCACTGACAGGTCACATTACCTGCCAGTTGAGACTGGCAGCTGCCACCAGCAAGTGACAGGTCACGTGACCAGTCACTGGCAGCTCCTTCCAGCCAGTTGAAGATTGAACCCCTACTGAGAAATCATCTGTTATTACAGCCTAAAAGTATCAACAGTTTTGTAAAATGTAATGAAAAATGCTTTATATACATCAATTACATTTAGTCTCATTATGGTCATGTTTTCTGTAACGAATTGCTGTTAAAGTTATCATGAAATCTAACTATTGTTTTTATGTAATATCAGTGTTTATTCTAAATGATTTATCAGTACACATAATTATAGTGTTAAATTCATGTTCCTGGTTATTTTGAATCAGAATAACTTCCCCTCCCTCTCACAGCTCTTCTTCTTCTCTGATGAGGGCGGAGCAACCTGTCACTCAAATGAGATCCACCAATAGCAAACCAAAACCATCCAATCAATTGCCACCAACAAAGTCAAGCTCCGCCCTACATTTATTCTTGTTCCAGAAGCATTTCACTCATATAATCGGCACAATAGGGAAGAAAAGATTACACAACTACCCTTTTATGACCTTATTGAAGTCACTTTAAATGTAAAAAGAATTGTAAAATGTTATGAATTTGCACTTGGGCCCTTGCAAATTTCTCTTTTTCTCTATCTTTGGAGTTATTTTGGTACCTGTTTTTATGTAATGCTGGCTTTGGTTCTTTAATAAAAATAAATAAATTACATAACAGCATATTTTAGTAACACTCCCAACGACTTTGATACACTGAAACATCTTGAAATGCAAACTGATGAATTACTTGATAAAGGAAATTCGAACAGCGCCAAAGCAAAGAAATCAATAGAACAAAACACACTATCTAACCCATTGAAAATTTAGAAAGAAAGTCTTCAACATCCCGAGATGTCGTACCTCATCTACACTTACTAACCAAACAAAATAACAATAAGTGGTGCATTTCCCTAAACAATGAAATCAAACCTCAGTGTGTGCAATGTATGAATCCTTCCCCTCCTGGTTTATTAACAAATAACAAATATTCAACCAAGTTAAACATTTGAAAGAAGAGTAACTTATAATCTTACATGACCACTAACAAAACTAACAACAACCCAAGAACCAGAACAAGAACAAGAACAAGAACAAGAACCAGAACAAGAACAAGAACAAGAACAAGAAAAAGAACAAGAACAAAGCACACAATCGCAGTTCAAGTTCACACACACAAAAAGGCCGTTGTTTTCTGCTGCGTCGGCTCGTCCTTTTATGCTGTTTCTCACTTCCGGTACTCGTTCGCTGTCTGACGTCACACGCGCTCATCCCGCTCCTCTGAGATGATTGACAGCAGATGCGACCAATCAGCACTCACCTGTTATTAAAAGTGAAGAGACAAGCAACGGAGAATTACAGAACAGCACGGAAAATCTCACAGGTAACAAAGTCAAGTCAAGTCAAGTCACCTTTATTTATCTAGCACTTTTTACAATACATATTGTTTCAAAGCAGCTTTACAGTGGTCACAGGAAAACAATAAAAACAAAGTTTGTTTTGACTGGACAGCAGCTCTAAAAGAGCAGGCGAATCAATAAAATTGATGAATATTAAGTGTTAAGTGTCCTCAACTAAGCAAGCCAGAGGCGACAGCGGCAAGGAACCAAAACTCCAGCAGTTGACAGAATGAATGAAGAATGGAATGGAGAGAAAACCTTGGGAGAAACCAGGCTCAGTCGGGGGACCGGTTCTCCTTTGGCCAACAGCCAAACAGTTCATGATTAATATATTGACAACATTTCAAGTCCAATATTAAGTCCAGTTTGGTCCGGTTGGAGATGGATTCATGATCTTTACAAGAGAGGGTCTAATAGAATCACAGTCCCTGCAGACACTTCAGGGCAGTGCTGTGCTCGTGTCGAGGTAACGAGATAACGAATACATCAGAAGAAGAATGGCATCTACGCTGATATTAGTCTCTGTTTATTCCAAGGTTACCATGGTCAGCCGGATTCGGGCCGTATCCAGATCAGATGAAGGACCTTGTTCTGATTTAACGAGTACCGTATTTTCCCGCATATAATCCGCAGACGCAGATAATCCGTACCCTCATATATCCTGTGGGTTTTGGGGGTTTGTGTAAAAAATCGTTGGTATAATCCGCACCCTCAGATATCCCGCACCCATGATGAATTTTTTTTTTGTGCAAGTTCACGATTCGAATTTCGAATGTTGCTCGCATGATGTCAATTATCCATAACTGTTCAGGCTCGGTACACAGTGCTTGTGCGTGAAATTCAAACAATAAGAAAACAAACACAAGTCAAAATCAGAAGAAAAATAAATGATTCTCCCCCTGGAAGCATGTTGATCGGATGAGAAGAGCACGCTATCATGGCAGCACAGCCAATGAAGTCTTCTTGCATGATTGACAGGCCTATCAGCGCCAGCTATCAGAGAGATAGACAGCCAATCACGTCTTCTTGTATGATTGACAGGTCAGACAGCCTATCAGCGCCAGCTGTAAGACTGACAGTACAGAGGCAGACAACCCGTGCAAGACAGAAAAACAGAAAGAAAATACCGCAAACATTTTTTTATATTGAAATATTATTACGCGTAAAAAATTGGTGATATAGTCCGCACCCTTATATATCCCGCACCCCCCCCTGCGGGGTTTGTAAAATCTGGTATAATCCGCGGGATATATGCGGGAAAATACGGTACATCAGATGTTATGGAAATGTTCCGGATGACCTAAATTATGCAGCCTAACAATCATTTTACATGATTTGGATTAAAAATGTATGTGTTATGTGTATTCCAGGTTGAAGATACGTTTTTAGTCTAGATTTAAACTGACAGTGTCTGCTTCCCGAACTGTATTAGGAAGACTGTTCCAGAGTTCAGGAGCTAAATAGGAAAAGGATCGACCACTAGCAGTTGACTTTGATATTCTAGGTATTATAAGCTGGTCAGTATTTTGGGATCGCAATAGACATGAAGGACTATAATGTGTTAAGAGATCACTCAAGTACTAGGGAGCTAAACCATTTAATGCTTTGTAAGTAATTTGCAAGATTTTAAAATGTATTCGGTGATTAATAGGAAGCCAGTGCAGGTTTTACAGAACCAGGATAATATGCTCATACTTCCTGGTTCTAGTAAGAACTCGAGCTGCTGCATTTTGGACCAGCTGGAATTTGTTTATTAAGCGTGCAGGGCAACTACCGAGTAGAGCATTACAATAATCTAGCCTTGAACTCATGAACGCATTAACTAACTTTTCCGCATTTGTCTTAGAGAGCATATGTCGCAATTTAGATATATTTTTAAGATGGAAGAATGCTGTTTTACAAATGCTAGAAACGTGGCTTTCAAATGAAAGAGTGGTATCAAAGAGCACACCCAGGTTTCTAAATGACGACGAACATTTGACAGAACAGCCATCAAGTGTTAGGCAGTAGTCTAGATTATTACATGCGGAACTTTTTGGTCTAATAATTAGAATCTATGTTTTTTCAAAATTGAGCAGTAGAAAGTTATTAGTCATCCAATTTTTTATATCAGTTATGCATTCTGTTAATTTAGTGAATTGGTATGTTTCATCAGGATGAGAAGAAATATAGAGCTGAGTATCATCAGCGTAACAGTGAAAGCTAATGTCATGCTTCCTAATAACTGCATCCAAAGGAAGCATGTACAGGGTGAAAAGCAATGGTCCTAGTACTGAACCTTGAGGAACTCCATACTGAACCGTATGATCAATATGACATTTACTGCTACAAACTGATAACGGTCAGATAAGTATGATTTGAACAAGGCTAATGCAACTCCACTAATGCCAACATAATTTTCAAGTCTATTCAGGATAATTTTGTGGTCGATTGTATCAAATGCAGCACTAAGGTACAGTAACACTAACAGAGAGATACAACCACGATCGGATGATAAGACGAAATCATCTGTAACTCTAATGAGAGCAGTCTCAGTACTATGGTCTAAATCATAACTGGAAATCCTCGTAGATGCTGTTTCTTTCTAGAAAGGAACATAGTTGTAAAGATATTGCCTTTTCTAGAATCTTTGACAAAAAAGGTAGATTTGATTTCGGCCTGTAATTAACTAATTCTGTAGGATCAAGTTGTGTTTTTTTAATAAGCAGTTTAATTATGGCCAGCTTAAAGATTTTTGGCACGTATCCTAATGACAAAGATGAATTCATAATATTAAGAAGAGGATCTATGATCTCTGGAAGCATCTCTTTCAGTAGCTTAGTTGGTATTGGGTCTAGCATACATGTTGTTGATTTTGATGATTTAACGAGTTTAGACAATTCTTCCTCCCCGATAGCAATGAAGGAGTGGAATTTTTCTTCAGGGACCGTACAATTTACTGTATTTTGACAGTTGCATGGTTATAATTTTCTCTCTAATGTTATGAATTTTGCAAGTAAAGAAGTCCATGAAGTCATTACTGCTGTGCTGTTTTAAAGCATCTGGGGTTGAGGCTTTATTTCTTGTTAATTTAGTCAATGTATCAAATAAATACCTAGGGTTGTATTTGTTGTCTTCTAAGACAGTGGTCCCCAACCCCCGGTCCGCGGACCGGTAAGTGGCACCGGGCCGCGGAGCGATTTGTCAGGTTGTCTTAGTAATCTCCTCCACCGCACTGATGTCCGGCGGTTAGGCAGGTTCACGCAGGTTCAGGTGTGCGTGTCTCTTGAGTTGCAGTGCTCCGAGGAGCCCGACGAAGCTTGGCCACAAGCTAGACTTCTTGTGCTAATTTTGAAATTTTCATGCTCCTCCTAGTCTGCTGAGTGTTGTACGTTTTAGCCCTTCTCTTACTTTGAGTCATTTATAGGTCCCTGCCATCAGAGTTCGGTAAGATAACCTTGTGTCCAAGGCAACTCTGCCCTGGCACTGGAGGTGCCTATGCCGTTACTTAGTCCGGCAGCGAGTGTAGTTAGGCCCCCCTGTCCGGGGTAGCCTCCACTTCCCCCACCTGTCTCTCTCCTGGGGTGTTGCTGAGCTGAGGCCTCCACCCTAGAGCCGGTAGCTAGAGCGATCTCCTCTCGTGGAGCAGAGAGACTGGGTTCTAGTAGTGGCTGAAGACTTAGGATGGCTATTGAGAAACGAACAGAATCCAACAAAAAGTAAAGTGCTTGCAACAGCAGTCTGCAGAGGTGGTGGGAGAGGGAGGCTGGCAGCGCTAGGACGACTGAAGATGATGATGTACATACAGGTAAGTTCAAGGGGCATAAGCAATCTAGCTCTCCGCTCACTTGAAAAGTGTCTGTTGAGTCCGGTGAGTGGGTCTCGCTTCCAATTCCTCGAACACCACGGAACTTCTATGGCGATGGACGGTGATGTTGGCTCATTCCCCTGATCAGACTGTCTGAGATGCATTGGCTCGAGGGCGATTGTGGGTGTTATCCTAATTTCCTTTGGTTCTTGCTCACACGTCACCGCAGGTGAAAGCTTCCGGGCTGTTTTGGACTCTGGTGAATGATCCTTTGATCGGTGTAGTGACGGGCTGGGCTCTGGGTCAGGCTGTGGCTGATGTACGGATCAGGGGCACTCTCCAGACACCTTGATGATGGCCATCTTTCAACTAAAAATCCTTGTGCGTCTGGGAGGTTGGTAGTTTGCCCCAATCCACTATAATGCTTTCAGTCTTGTCGTCATAGAAAGGGTTGGCAGCAAAACTGCAGACCTGTTCAATAAAATTGTAGACACGTAATGTATATGAAGATGAAGATTTAGGTAAATATGTTTTAGTAAGCTTCAAAGATACAACAAGCAGTACAAGAAAAGACACAATAAATCACAAAGAGAGAGAAAAGCCAACTGCCACCAGTGTAACGCACGTGGGTTTTATACTAGCTTCACAGTATCACCCAGCGCTGGTCGTGGGTTCTTGGCTTTTAGTTGATGGTTTCACCGCTGTGTGGAGGACACTGACAAGGAGCTCTGGTGATCTCAACTCTTGTTTTATTGAACATTAGGAGGTCATTACATGAATTCGCCACAGCCGAATACAGAGCACATCTCATATCTTCCTCTCTACACTATCAACTGCTGCAGACTGTTCTCTCCGTTGAAAAAAAATCTAAAATCACAGGCTGCTGTTCGCGATATTATCCCCCAACTCATATTTAGAGTTGCAGAACATTATTTATAGCCTTACATTTCACTCCCTAAATGTTTATAAGATTGTCCTCATGAAAAGTTATGTCTAGTGTATGGATTATATAATCTTCCCCATTTCTGTGACCTTTTACGATATTGTTATTTTACATAATTTTTATCAGCCTATAAATTATATATTTTTACAAACCCTGCTGTATCTCTGAATTTGTTCACATCAGTGCAATATTCTAGATACGTTTTTATTTGCCTCTGAAAATAACAACCTGACACAATGATTGTGCTTTATGCTTTTTTTGTTGTTGGATTGCATTGCAATTGCATATAAAGTTATTGACGACAACATGATCAGGTGACGTCATAATGATCGAACGTTATCATTCAAAAGGAGAAGATTAGCGTTCTGATGACGTGACGTCGCAGTGTAAATCTGACAGTGTTTAAAGCCGTGGAAATCACTCTCTCGTTTTGTAGGTTGATGTTTCGGAGTTTGAGGTTGATGAGTAGTGTTATCATGGGACAGAAAAGTTCACGAGCAAAGATAGTGACTTCTGTTGCGCAGGTACAGGAGCAGCAATGCTGTGTACCGCTCAAATTCTGCTGCATCCCGATACAGAACTCTAATCGGCCCGATTATGAAGGGAGAGAGGAGAAAAAGAAGGGGTTTAGGAGATTCCGGTGCCTGTTTCGCAAAAGAACAGGAAAATGTGACCTGGTTGAGGCTGAGAACGCGTTTCCAACTGAGACGGGATCATCCCGGAAAATTACTGATGGTAAAATCACAAATGATGATTAGTTAATCAGTATTGATTAATGCGGGCAGAGGGAAAGTTAATTAGTTCTTGTTGTACAGCGAGTTTTATATATGTATTCTACTAAAGTTTCCATCTATATGTATATGTACATGTCAGTAAGTGTGTGTGTGTGTGTGTGTGTGTGTGTGTGTGTAGATGTCATGATTATATTTCTAGACTAAATGTGAGCATTTTCTAATCTCACTTGCACAAAAAAAGATTCAATATTCCTCAAAATGGAGTCATGGAGAGTGTAGAAAGCAGAAGGGTGGGCACCCTTATAAGCTCCGTCTCAGCCAGGGAGCAAAAGGCTTGGTCCTTGCAAAATCCATCGGTGTTGGTTAATGCATCGAACGGCGACCTTGTTGCTCCGACAACATGTGCTGGTCCACTACTCGCTTGAAACATGCCTCATTATTGGCTTCGACAGCCTCAACTGGAAGTCCATTCCATGCGTCGACCACCCTTGTTGACAGGGTTGCATCAATTCGAACTCGGCGCCTTCTGGGCTTGAACAGCTTCCAGGTATGGCCCCGTGTGTTTGATGTGTCGTTTAGCGTGAAAAACGCCTTCAAGCCCTCCCCCAGTTGTCCTCGTAGGATGCGTCGTGTATATATGAGATCGCCACGCCGTCGTCGAAACTCAAGAGTGTATAGTTTCAGATAGGCCAGGCGGTCTTCATACGGCAAAGCACGAATCCCTGGAATCATTCGAGTACCGCGGCGTTGTACTTTCTCCAGGTCATCCTTTTCGAGCTTCAGAAGAGGGCAGCAAGCCGGCTGACCGTACTCCAGGATCGGGCGCACGTGTGATGCAAACAGAGTCCTGAAAGTGTCAGGGGATAATCTTGAGAATGATCGGCCAATCCAGCGCAACAGTTTGCTGGCAGCTGCAACCTTTTTCAAAGTGTCCGGCGTTGTTTTCATGTCACTTGTTACGATGACTCCGAGGTCCTTCTCCTGGTCCGCGTTTCTCAGTAGAAATCCTCCAATGTGGTAGACTCCAAAAGGTTCGTTAGCCCCGACAGGGAGAACAACACATTTGTCGCCGTTTATTGGAAGCTGCCAATGCTCTGACCACTTGTGGAGTTCGTCCAAGACTCCCTGCAATCGGTCGGCTTCTTCGACACACCGCACTTCGGCCCAGACTTTGAAGTCATCAGCGTAGGTGAGGCAGTCGGCACCAAGAGTTCCAGGTAGGTCATTTATGTACAGCTTGAACAACTCCGGACCAAGTACTGAACCCTGGGGAACACCACTCATTGGTTGAATAACCGGAGAAGCGGCATAGTTCACGCGGACTAGCATCGATCGTCCAATCAGGAAGTCAGAAACCCATTCCAGTAGCGTTCCGGCCACACCGCAAGCTTTCAACTTGTGGATAAGTCTTTCGTGAGGAACCTTGTCAAACGCTTTCTTGAAGTTGATGAAAATGACATCAAGGCGGCTTCCTGCGTCTATCGCAGCAGTCCAGCGTTCCCTCGCAAGTAGAAGGTTTGTCACACACGATCGTGCTTTCCGGAAACCATGCTGCGCTTCGGAAGTAAAATTGCAGGTTTCGAGGTGCTGCTGAAGCTTCCGCTTTATTAACCGTTCCATGACTTTACACAAGACGTCGGTGAGGCAAACTGGCCTGTAGTTGGCGGGCAATTGGCTGTCTCCTCCCTTGAATATCGGCTTTACCACTCCAAACTTCCAGGCGGATGGTAATTGCCCTATGTCTAGAGATAGCCTGAAGATCTGGCTCACTGGCTCTGCAATAAAATCCGCCAACGCCTTAAGGACAACTGGGTGCAGATTGTCAGGTCCAGGTGAGCTTCCCTCTTTAAGCTGCAACAGCTGGCTGTGAACCTGATTTTTGCTCACGTCAATGTCAGTCAGCCATTTCAAGTCTGGAGCCTTTTGGAGATCATCGTGTATAGCTTCGCGTTCGGACTCGGGAAGAAGTGCTGGAATTCCGTTCGTCGCCTTCTTGTTACGTCTGAGATAGGCAAACAGTTTCTTAGGAGCCTTTTTTGATTTGGCTGCTAATTGATCCTCGTACTTTGATCGTTTGCAACGTTTCAGCGTGGTGCAGCGGTTCCGGCAGGTTTTATAGTTCTCGTAGTCCTCAGTTTGTTTTGATTTCTTGAAACGATCCCAGAGTTTTTGGCATTGTTTGAGCAGCTTTCTTATTTCTTGATCCATCCATGGTGGTCCTTTAGATAGAGGTTTGTTCCGGACTAGCGGCACGTGCCTCTCGACCAGCTTGTTTATCTTTCTGCACAGTAGCTCCAACGCTTCGTCCAGCCCCAATTCGCGGGGTATTGTCCAATCAACAAGCGCAGCGTCAGCATTGAGGCCATCGAAGTCTGTTCTCCAATAGTTTCTTTTCGTAACAAAGGGTGCATGCTTTGAGGCCATAGCAGTCCATTGGAAGCTCAGCAGGAGGTGATCGCTTTTGGCAATTGGTGATAAGAACGTCATGTCCACGATATCAGCTTCTGACTTTGTCAAAATTAGATCCAGGACGTTAGAAGCTTGGTTCGGCACTATGCGGGTAGGCTCGAGCACGTGTTGAGTCAGGTCGCAGTTCAGCACCGCCTCCAACAGCTCATTGGCAAATTCGTCCGTTTGGTTCGGCGAGTGAAGGAGTTCCCAGTCTATGTCTGGGGCGTTAAGATCACCCATCACCAAGCAGTTCCTGCCTTTCGCATGTCGTTTCAGGAGTTCAGCTATAGCACCGCCCGGAGATCTCGGAGCCCGGTAAATGAGACCAATTTTCATCGCCCGAAATCCATCGTTCACCCGACACCACAGCGACTCCAAACCATCTTCCGTTGAGCAAACCGTTTCAATCAAGTGCACCTTCAAAGCTTCCTTGCAATAAAGTACAACTCCACCACCATCGTGGACTCGATGCAACTCCACCTTGCATCGACTCGATCCGCTCTGAAAATGTTATAGCCGAGTAGATTTACCTCTGCATCAAGTATGTCGGGATCCAGCCATGATTCAGTTATCGCGACAATATCTGGTTTCCTGTTCTCCACCATCACCAGAACTTCGTCCATCTTCCCTCGAATGCTCCTGATGTTCGTGAGCATCACTTTTACGCCCTGGACCGGCATTATGGTCGGAGGGCGATTGGTATCCATCTGATCTGCGGCCGCTTCTTTACAACCCCAGAATCCCGTATGCAGAGATCTGTCTCCCCATTGGCTTGTCGCTCCTTGAGTTCTGTAACCGCCGTCTTCATGCGAATTCTATCCTCCGGGGACAAATCTCGAAGTATAGATATTTTTTCGCCTTTCAGACGATAGGTACGTTGAAGGATGCGCCTTCTCTCTTCCTCATCCCGGAGTACCACCTTGAGGGGTCTGGGTTTTTCAGGGTCATCCGTTTTCTTTCCTAGCCGAAACACGGAGTCGACATGAACGGCGTCTTCCCCAGGGTCAAACAAGCGACTCACAAGGTCACGAAGGAATACTTGATCTTCCATGATCCTCTCTGCCGATGTTTCTTTCTTGGGTTCGGGCGCGTTGACAATGATAAGGCACCTTTCACGAGATGGTGTTTTGTTTTCCTTGCCAGAGCCCCGCTGTGGTTCTTGTCTTTCTTTTTCTTTGACCAGCGATTCAAGTTCCGCTAACCTTTGCATGATACTATAATTTTCCACGGCCTGATTGTCCTTGCTCTTCCTTTTTGCCTTTGGTTTTTTACCCGGAACAGCAGCTGAGAGGGTGCCCACCTTTTCTGCAACTTTCCCTTCTTCAGGCGCGTTGGCATCGGTAGCGACGGTGCCCACCACTTCTGCGAATGTCCTGTTGGTCGGGGATGGTAAAGCTGGGGTCAGATCACCTCCGACCGCCTTCTGGAAATCTTCGGTAGGTTTTTCCGCGCACGAAGCATCTTCTGTGGAATCCTCATAGATTGAAACTTCCGGAGAAACTGGCATGGTGCTGGGTATAACCGGCGTCGCAGGTGGTCGGCAGACGTGGCAATCAATTTTCAACGTTATCCACTGAAGTTTGTCGCTCGTTCTTAGGGTTTTATAAAGGGTTTTCCCCATCCCTGTGCACTGCCGGTGTATCCATTTTTCAAAAATTCCACACTGCAGTGAATCTTCCTCCATTCCGATGTTCTTTTTGCAACGGAGACAGTCGAATGTCGTGTTCTCATTGGCCTGCTCCGAGCACGTTTTCAAGTTCCGCATCCGTCTCATATTCAGCCTTCACTCGCGCTGATCAGCTTCAGCTTCGCAGAATTACTTTCACGGTTTACAGTGAGATATTGGCAAATCGATGTTCTTTGCACCGCCGAACAGCACAGAACTGAAGGACTGCGTGTGCCGAAAATGAAATTACAGTGAAATGTAAACACAATCCTCCAATAATGTGTTAAAAAATTGTATGAATATAATCTCACTTTATTGACGATGCAAAAATGACTTTAGATGTTTTGTTTTTATTGGTAAAGTGTTGAACTTTCTTCTCCTGTGATCCAGCAACTGAACGGTTTGTTTGAGCTTGACTGAACACGCATGAATGTGCTTTTCCTTAAGCCTTATTATTTACATTTTGGGTGAAAGTGCTTTACATTTGGCCTAAAATATAACTTTTTTGTTATAAAAACAATCAAACAAACAAGCACAACCCAGATAAGAGAAAAAGTAAATAAAAAAAGGAAAGTAACGCATTACTTTTCCTAATGCAATCTTGTTATGCATTACTTTTCAAAGCAACTTTCCCAACACTGCCAAATAATGCTGTTATTTCACCTAAACATATTTAGAGTGACAGTTTAAAGATCAGAAATGAAATGAATGTAAAAATTCTTGATCTATCAAACAGTAGAGCGAGGTGCTTGCAACGCCATAGTCATGGGTTTGATTCCCAGGGAAAGCAAGAACTGATTAGAATGTCAATGTGTTTCCTTAATTCAATGCAAGTCGCTTTGGATAAAAGCGTTTTACAAATGCATAAATGTAAATATAGATCTTACCATGTAAACTATTTATTGTATAATTAAATATATATGATCTCAATGACATTACAGTGAAGTAGCTGTCATTACCAAAGCAATAATCAATATTTGGGACCACCTAAACCGGACTATATAAAGGAATTCAGAAACAAAACATTTACATTATTTAGAGTTTTTTATTTTTGTCAAGTCACTGTAAATGAAGAATCATCATTTTATTCATATTATTTATATGATTTCTTTTGCAGAGGACCAGCTGGATCAGGGCGTCCTCCATGCTGCTGCAGAAAAGCTGGAAGATGGAGTCTACCATGCTGCAGAGGACCAGCTGGATCAGGACGTCCTCCATGCTGTTGCGGAAAAGCTGGATCAGGGCGTCCTCCATGCTGCTGCAGAAAAGCTAGAAGATGGCGTCCTCCGTGCTGCTGCAGAAAAGCTGGAAGAGGGCGTCCTCCATGCT
Organism: Rhodeus uyekii; assembly: GCA_037043235.1. Taxonomy (NCBI): domain Eukaryota; kingdom Metazoa; phylum Chordata; class Actinopteri; order Cypriniformes; family Acheilognathidae; genus Rhodeus; species Rhodeus uyekii. The sequence goes on along the minus strand of JAWRVZ010000103.1, from coordinate 1,400,862 downwards.
GCTGCAGAAAAGCTGGATCAGGGCGCCCTCCATGCTGCTGCGGAAAAGCTGGAAGATGGAGTCTACCATGCTGCAGAGGACCAGCTGGATCAGGACGTCCTCCATGCTGTTGCGGAAAAGCTGGATCAGGGCGTCCTCCATGCTGCTGCAGAAAAGCTAGAAGATGGCGTCCTCCGTGCTGCTGCAGAAAATCTGGAAGAGGGCGTCCTCCATGCTGCATGGAGGACGTCCTCCATGCTGCAGGAGACCAGCTGGATCAGGATGTCCTGTATGCTGCTGCCAAACAGCAGGTTCAAGATGTCCTCCATGTTACAGAGGACCAGCTGGATCAGGGCGTCCTCCAAGCTTCAGAGGACCAGCTGAAGCAAGGCGTCCTGCTTGCTGCTACAAACCAGCTGGTTCCGGACGTCAGCTGGAACAGCTGGTGCAGGACATCCTGCATAGTAATGTGGAACAGCTGGTTCAATGCGTCTTCCATGCTGCTGCGGAACAGCTGGATCAGGGCGTCCTTCATGCTGGAGAGGAATTTATGGGAATTAGAATGTCATTATAAATGGTAAAATACACAAAAATAAATAAAATTGTATTTCATGCTAACTTCAATTGCTTATCTTTTAATAGGCCATATTTGCTGGCGATATGAATTTGGGCACAAGCTGAATGAAGGAAGTTTTGGCTCAGTGCATGCTGGGAGTCGCTGCAAGGATGATCTTAAGGTTTTTTTTTTACTTACAAAACTGCATATCTATTCTGGAAAATGGTTGGAATGATATAAACCTTGTGCACATGCTGATTGATAATTCTTTGTTTTGTTAATTAGGTGGCTGTGAAAATTGCAGAAAAGACGGCAGACGTGCCATATATCTCAGTTGTGAGTGGGCGGTGCTTATTGCTTATGAGTCACTGTTTTCAATTTATAACATCTTATATTCATGTTAATCTGGGAAAGCACTTCCAACTAACCATCATATCAAAGTCAAAGTCAAAGTCAAAGTCAGCTTTAATGTCAATTCTGCAATATATACAGCACATACATACAGAGAATTGAAATTCTGTAACTCTCAGACCCAAGGTGCAACCAGGTTACATTAACAGTAACAACAGCAACAAAATATATATATATCAACAACACCAAAAAAAAAAAAAATATATATATATATATATATATAAAAATAAATAATAATAGATAAAATAAAATAGATTAAGGAAATAAAGAGATAAAGTCGCGATGGTAAAGACAGTGCAAACAATAGTAGGGGGGGGGGGGTCAGGTGCATGGGGCAAAAGAGAGGAAAAGGGGCAGAGACGGGAGGGAGTTCAATGCCCTGACAGCTTGGGGAATGAAGCTGTTCTTCAGTCGGCTGGTCCTTGCCTGGAGACTGCGTAGTCTCCTCCCTGATGGCAGCAGATTGAAGAGGCTCTGGGATGGGTGGGAGGGGTCTCTCACAATGATGAGGGCTTTGCGGGAGAGGCGGGTGTTATAGATGTCCTGGAGGGGTGGGAGAGAGACACCAACGATCTTCTCAGCAGCTCTCACTATGCGCTGCAGTGCCTTGCGGCAGGATGCGTTGCAGGCGCCGTACCACACAGTGATGCAGCTGGTCAGAATGCTCTCGATGGTGCCTCTGTAGAAGGTGCGCATGATGGGGGCTGGGACTCCGGCTCTTCTCAGCTTGCGGAGAAAGTAGAGTCGCTGCTGTGCTTTCTTGGTCAGTGCTGTGGTGTTGGTGGTCCAGGAGAGGTCTTCTGTGATATGCACACCCAGAAATTTGGTGCTCCTCACTCTTTCCACGGTCGCACCGTTGATGGTCAGAGGAGGGTGCTGGGTGTGCATTCTTCTGAAGTCAACAACAATCTCCTTCGTCTTCTCCACGTTCAGAGAGAGATTGTTGTCGCCGCACCACCTGACCAGGTGGCTCACCTCACTCCTGAAGTTTGTCTCATCGCCGTTGGTGATGAGACCAACTACAGTCGTGTCATCCGCAAACTTGATGAAGAGATTGCTGTTGTGTATGGGTGTGCAGTCATGGGTCAGCAGAGTGAAGAGGAGGGGGCTCAACACACAACCCTGAGGGGCTCCAGTGTTCATAATGATGGAGCTGGATGTGTTACTGCCGACCCGTACTGCCTGAGGTCTTCCTGTCAGGAAGTCCAGCAGCCAGTTGCACAGCGAAGTGCTGAGTCCCAGCTGAGACAGTTTTTGGGTGAGCTGTTGAGGGATGATTGTATTGAAAGCTGAACTAAAATCAATGAACAGCATTCTGACATACGTGTCTTTTTTGTCCAGATGTGTGAGTGCTGAATGGACAGCAGTGGCAATGGCGTCATCGGTCGAGCGTTTTGACCGGTATGCAAATTGGTGGGGGTCCAGGGAGGGGGGGAGGACAGATTTGATGTGGTGCATGACTAGCCGCTCAAAGCACTTCATAAGGATGGGGGTATGTTGTTTATTTTAGCCTGGCCATCCGAAACGCCTCCCCATGGAGATCGGCCTGACGTTCATGGCCAATAAGGGCCCCAGCATTCCCCAAATGATTGAACTACTGGACTGGCAGGACAACCCGGACCACTACATTATGGTTTTGGAGCGACCCCTGCCTTGCATGAACATATTTAGGTTCATGGAGCTGCAAGGTGGAAGTCTGGATGAGGGCAGAGCACGGCAGGTTATGCAACAGGTCATTCACGCCGCTAACATTTGCTGTGAGCGTGGCGTCTTCCATCAAGACATAAAACTAGAGAACCTGCTGATAAACCAGGACACCTTGGAAGTTAAATTGATTGACAAGAGCGGTGCACTGATGAAGGAGTCAGCCTATGTGACCTTCAATGGTATGTATTATTTACATTTATGTAAGTGGCTGACGCTTTTATCCAAAGTGACATGCATTGCATTCAAGACACACATTGACATTCTAATCAGTTCTTGCTTTCCCTGGGAATCTAACCCATGTTGTTGGTGTGTCAACTGTTTGGCTCTTGATTGTGGAAAACAATAAATGAATGTCTCCTCTTTGCAATAAAAAAAACTGCTATGGTTTCAATAAAAGTGGTTCCCCAAAACAGCATAAGCAGAAAAAGTAGGAAATAAAAATTAAAAAAATTACATGCCAAAAAAAGCTGCAGTAAATTATATTATTATCTATAGACACTTTTGTTTCCACTGTTTTTAAATAAAAGACCTTAAAATAAAATAAACTAAATAAAATAACAAGGCATTACTTTGACCTCTTAATCATATAATGAATAGTCAATACTGACAATACCAATATCTAGCCTAAGGTCTATTTCTCAATTCTGGCAGTGCATAATTAATAATTGATATTATTTACACTGTTACAGCTTAATCATAAAGATGATAGATCATCCAATTTAGTGGAATAAACAAAGTGAAACTAAAAACTATGTGAATGAGTGAATAAAACTGTCTATTACTATTATTATTATTATTATTATTATTATTATTATTATGTGAGACAAGCCCTGTCCACCATGAAGGTGATATCAGGCCAGGGTGTCTTAATAAAGATACATTACTTTACATATACAACAATTAAAAAACATCCCACTGTGGCCACAATGTGAAATTGTAATTGTAGCTTCTTCTCTTTTATTGCTTTTAATATGTGGCACATATTAAAAGCAATAAAAGAGAAGAAGCTACAATTTCATAAAATGATTAAAATTCATCAAACAACTACAAGTCGTCAAGCAAAGATAAGGTCTACATTTTGTCGAAAATATTACTTAATACTGTGTTTCAAGAAGTTAATTATACTAACAACAGGTACTTGAATGAACAAGAATTTCAGACTATCTAATGCATAGTGTTAGTGGCTGAGATATAGGCCTAGGTCTATTAAAATCTTACTCAATATTAAATAGGCCTATACAGATAAGAAAGCCGAAAATGTTCGACTATTTTTTAAATTAAAAGCCAGTCATCTATAATAATAATATAGTGGAAAATAAAATATATAAAAAATAACATTACCTTGTGCGATTTTCGAATCGGGAAATGAATTCTTAAAAAACTGTACCATTGCATCAGCAGTGGACAGTGGCAGATTTAATTCCGCTATCATTTCAGCCATGCCAATTTCTGCGTTCATAATGCTGTCTGCTTGCTTGACAGCATCACTCTGCATCACTCTGCTGTATCTGAACAAAATGTGCTGCAATCGTCTTGCATGGCATCACGTCTTTTGCATTTCCTTTATGCACTGCCGTTGCAATATGCCGCTCGCAATCATAGGCCCCGCCGTGTCTTATTGAAAAATGGCGGTCGCATATCTTGCAATAAATCATGCCTTCTCCTTTCGTGGAAGGTTTCAAAAAAGGCCAATTTTGAAAATACTCATCTCGGCACTTTTGATATGCTGATTTCTTGAGAGCCTTGCCTCTTTTTTCAATACCAGCTGTTACACAAACTTCACTCTCTTCATCAGTTTCGCGTTTCAATCACAGTCACACGTGCACGCTTAGCTTCTGACGCCATGTTTGAGATTCATTGAGAGACCGGAAACCGGAAACGGGATACGAAATACTGGTCTACATTTAGACCATTGCATCATTGTCGGACACGGAAAAAAAAAAAATAAAAAAAAAAAATAATAATAATAACAATCGCAAAAAGCGTAATTTTGACGCATAAGGCGGAATAGCGTAATAAAGGGTCAAAAAGCGTAGAAAATTACGCGAAAGCGTAAGGGTAGGCAGGTCTGGTAATGGTGGGCATTATCCCACAGCTCAAGACTTGCACAGGATTGGTGAGAACAACTGGTCCAAACCTGGCATGTCACAAGGTGAGATCTTCTTCAAAAAAACAAAGAAATAAAATAAATAAAGAGGGCCAGTTTGAATTCTAAATCATTCAAAAAAGTTGTAGAATATAGGCTAATAATAATAATATAGGCTTTTTGCACAGAATGCTGCCAGATGATTTCTGCTTCTCTGCAGTCGAATCCACAGCAGAGACTTGTTCTGGAGGAGATGCAGCTTCACGACTGGTTTAAGGTACTAAAAGTAAAGACCAAGACAGTCAAATGTTCATATAATGCTAAACTTTTTGCCACGTCAAATTTGCTTTAAATGTAATGCATTTAGAAAACTAATGTTGATTTGTGTTTTTGTTTCAGGTCACACAGTGAGACATGGACAACAACAGAAAACAACTTTTTACGGCAATCATTTTATTTCAGTCTTTTTATTATTTTATTTTGGTCAATTCTGCACGTAGTGGCTTTTCAGACTATGCTAGAGTTGTCACGTTACAAGTAAGGGAGGACTCAGGATGCAGGGAAAGAAACAAATAAAAAAATTAAAAAAACATACAAAAGAAAACCCACGAGGGGGAAAACATAATGAAGATCAAAACTAGAACGTAAAATGACAAACCAGACGGAACGAGGACCAGGAACAGGAAACAACCATCACATGAACAACCATGGAGGGACTATGACGCGACGCCGGACAGCAAACACTGAGGGATATATATATAGGACTTATGAGGGAAGGTAGTGATCAGAAACAACTGACAACACTTAAGAGAAACGAGGTAACAAGGGGGCAGGGTACACGCTGACAGACACGGAGAGATGTGAGGGAGGAGATGGACATTGAGGAGATGCGGAGGCCTGCTAGGAACCTTCTGTGTGGCTGATTGTTCCAGACGGACCGTTTTTGACTGCTGCACTGCTGTTTCCTGTCTGCTCGAGTGGATTGCGTTTGTACTGTCATATAAACTTGATTTTTGTTTTAGATCTTAAACTCGACGTTCGTTTGTATTGCTAAATACAATATTAGATTATTTAATATATTGTAATCGTTAGCTTTAATCTAAGTCGCTAAACGCGTTAGCATTGTGTTATCTTACTGTCCATGCATATAGCGTTTTTCTCGCTCGCGCCTTTTTTTCCCCGACTTCATCAAACAACTGGTCAACAAGTTGGATCAACACACGCGGTGAGTCATGTCATCTTCTCTCAAAATTGTCACTTGCACTGCCTGCTTCATGCATAGTCTTTCTGTCTCTGTCAGCTGTGAAGGCTTCACATGTCATAAATGTAGGGACATAGTCAGGCTGACAGAGAAGGTTTCAGAATTAGAGACACGCATCCAAACTTTAATCGAGGATAGTAAGAATGCAAGGGCTTTAGATACTACTTTGGATGCGACTAGCTTAGCAAACCCTGTACATTGTTCGGTTCCAGCTGTAGAGCCCGTGCAGCAGGGCAACTGGGTGACTGTGAGACGGCATAATCGCGGGTCAAAAAACCACTGTTCCATTCCGATCAGAACATCAAACAGGTTCTCCCCACTCAGTGACGCACCCACTGAGAAACCTGTTGAAAGTGCCCTAGTGATTGGCGATTCTATTACTCGGAATGTGAAAATAGAGACTCCAGCCACCATAGTCACATGTTTGCCGGGAGCCAGAGCGCCTGACGTCAAAGCAAATTTAAAAGTGCTGGCTAAGGCTAATCGTAAATATTCTAAGATTGTTATTCACGTCGGCGCTAATGATGTCCGACTTCGTCAGTCGGAGATCACTAAAAGTAATATTAAAGAGGTGTGTGAACTCGCAAGTACGATGTCAGGCACCGTAATTTGCTCTGGCCCTCTTCCTATGTGCAGGAGTGATGAGATGCTTAACAGATTATCCTCACTCAATGGCTGGATGTCTAAGTGGTGCCCGCGGAATAACATAGGGTTTATAGACAATTGGAAAAGTTTTTGGGGCAGACCTGACCTGTTGAAAAGAGATGGTATTCATCCCACCTGGAATGGTGCCGCTCTTCTCTCTAATAATTTGGCATATAGTCTTAGAGCTAAACCTTGACTAACTGGGGTCCCGGTCAGGAAGCAGACAAACTGGCTAAACCGACCGTCTGCTAGCTGTCTCACGTCACAGAGGTCAGATAAATTCCAACACATAGAGACTCTTTCACCTAGATATCATCCTATAGAGATTGTGTCTGTTCCCCGAATTAGCAAATACAAAAATCTCTCAAAATTGTTTAAGAGTAAAAAATTTAATTGATTTACAAACAGCTAAGAACGGATATAACACAAATGAACAAATGATAAAGCTTGGGTTACTGAATATACGATCCCTTTCCTCAAAAGCACTTATTGTAAATGATATGATTACGGATCATAAACTAGATGTGCTGTGTTTGACAGAAACTTGGCTAAAACCAGATGATTATATTACTTTAAATGAGTCCACCCCTCAAGATTACTGTTATAAACATGAGCCTCGTCTGAAAGGTAAAGGAGGAGGTGTTGCTGTAATTTATAGTAACACGATCAGTACTGCTCAAAGGTCTAATTTGAAATATAATTCTTTTGAAGTGATGGTCCTCAATGTAAAATTATCTAGTGCAAGTAATAATTCCTGTTTAACTTTTGTGCTGGCTATTCTATACAGGCCACCATACAGACTTTATCAAAGAATTTGCTGATTTTCTCTCAGGATTAGTAATGTCTGCAGATAAAGTCATAATCGTCGGTGATTTTAACATCCATGTAGATAATGAAAAAGACGCATTGGGAGTGGCATTTAGAGACATTTTAAACTCTATTGGAGTTACACAACATGTATCAGGACCCACTCATTCTCGTAATCATACTTTAGATCTAATATTGTCATATGGGATCAGTGTTGATACTGTTCAAATTCTGCAGCAGAGCGATGACATCTCAGATCATTACTTAGTTGCGTGTAGATTACCATTAGCCAAAGTCGAAAAACTAACTCCCTGTTATAAATATAGTAGAACTATCACTCCTAACACAAAAGATAGCTTTATAAATAATCTTCCCGATCAGTTTCATCTACTTAACATCCCAGATAGCCTAGAAGAACTTGATGTTGCAACAGAAACTATAAACTCTCTCTTTTCCAGCACTTTAGACACTGTTGCTCCGTTACGCTTAAAGAAGATTAAAGAAAATAGTCCAACACCGTGGTACAACGAGCACACCCGGGCCCTCAAGAGAGCAGCCAGAAAAATGGAGCGGAGCTGGAAAAAAACTAAGCTAGAGGTTTTTCGCATTTCATGGAAAGACAGCTCTATTGCATTCAGAAAGGCCTTAAGATCAGCTAGATCTACTTACTTTTCTACCCTCTTAGAAGAAAACAAATACAACCCTAGGTATTTATTTGATACAGTGACTAAATTAACAAGAAATAAAGCCTCAACCCCAGATGCTTTAAATCAGCACAGCACTAATGACTTCATGGACTTCTTTACTTGCAAAATTAATAATATTAGAGAGAAAATAATAAACATGCAACAGTCTACTACAATATTCCAAAATACAGTACAGTTTAGTGTCCCTGAAGAAAAATTCCACTCCTTCATTGCTATTGGGGAGGAAGAATTGTCTAAACTCGTTAAATCATCAAAATCAACAACATGTATGCTAGACCCAATACCAACTAAGCTACTGAAAGAGATGCTTCCAGAAATCATAGATCCTATTCTTAATATAATTAATTCTTCTTTGTCATTAGGATACGTACCAAAAACCTTTAAGCTGGCTGTAATTAAACCGCTTATTAAAAAACCACAACTTGATCCTACAGAATTAGTTAATTACAGGCCGATATCGAATCTACCTTTCTTGTCAAAGATTCTAGAAAAGGCAATATCTTTACAACTATGTTCCTTTCTAGAAAGAAACAGCATCTACGAGGATTTCCAGTCAGGATTTAGACAATATCATAGTACTGAGACTGCTCTCATTAGAGTTACAAATGATTTGCTCTTATCATCCGATCGTGGTTGTATCTCTCTGTTAGTGTTACTGGACCTTAGTGCTGCATTTGATACAATTGACCACAAAATCCTTCTGAATAGACTTGAAAATTATGTTGGCATTAGTGGAGTTGCATTAGCCTGGTTCAAGTCATACTTATCTGACCGATTTCAGTTTGTAGCAGTAAATGAGGAGATGTCATATCGGTCACGGGTTCAGTATGGAGTTCCTCAAGGTTCAGTACTAGGACCATTGCTTTTCACCCTGTACATGCTTCCTTTGAGTGCAGTTATTTGGAAGCATGGCATTAGCTTTCATTGTTACGCTGATGATACTCAGGTCTATATTTATTCTCATCCTGATGAAACGAACAAATTCACTGAATTAACAGAATGCATAACCGATATAAAAAATTGGATGACTAATAACTTTCTACTGCTAAATTCTGAAAAAACAGAGATTCTAATTATTAGACCAAAAAGTTCAGCACATAATAATCTAGACTACTGCCTAACACTCGATGGCTGCTCTGTCAAGTCTTCGTCGTCAGTTAGAAACCTGGGTGTGCTCTTTGATACCAATCTTTAATTTGAAAGCCATGTTTCTAGCATCTGTAAAACGGCGTTCTTCCATCTTAAAAATATATCTAAATTGCGACATATGCTATCTAAGACAAATGCGGAAAAGTTAGTTCATGCGTTCAAGGCTAGATTATTGTAATTGTAACCCACGTCACGTTGCGAGTGCACCCTCGGTCTCAAACGCTACCTAAAGAAATGAATGTACTGAGGATGCACTATTTCCCAATTTGGACCAGCAATCAGAAGCCTAAATTCGCTCAAGAGACTGGCTGAACAACAAGGAAGAAAGGCAATGACAACAGACTTGGTGATTAAAGAACAGGTAAGATGTATTGACATAAAACAAACAAAACAAAATGTTACAACATCACAATATAACACAAAAAAAAAGGGGAGAACGAAAGCAACCAACAAAAATAAAAACCCACAATTTAGATTTTTGACCTATTTAGTTTCAGCTAATAAAAGGTTTCGAACCCTATTTCACTAATTACTATTTATTCACTTGATTAATTCTAATAAGATTTGTTTATGTTTGCGAATTATTTCAATTTACTACTCCAATTTAACTTTTCATACACCAAACACAACAGAAAATAATAAATAAAAGAATAGGATTAAATTTCAATAAAAAGGAAAAAAAAAAAGGGAAATAAATAAAATGTGACATATAAACCCACAATTAAACAAATTATAATAGCAGTTCCTTTAAACTCAAAATCTCGGTCCACTTTAGCACTGACACGCGAGGTCCTCCTTCCAGTGAGACACTGTCCTGTGAAACTCAGTTCATCAAAAGAAAACAAATGTTGTGCACCAATTCTACCACTCCGTGAATCGCTTTCTCCTCAAGACTGTCTCCTCCTTATATGGGCATGGCTCGCCAGTTCCTGCTAAAGGGTTTTTTTTTTTTTTTGTTTTACCTCAGCAGGGACAGTTCAAAAAAATCGATGAAATCGTCCGATGGTCAGTGGTGAGGATCATCCAACTCGGGAAGTGATGGAGAAGCAAAAGATGGACAGGGATAAAACAAGAAAATAAAAATAAAAATGGGAAGGAAATGAAAAAGGGAATGAAAAAGGCCCAACCTTGCAAAAGACAAGGCCAGAAACACAATTAGACATTACTGTACATAAAACACATCATTAACAGTTAACTTGTACAGAAATCAACATATAACAACCATTACTGTATTTCTATCCAACATGAACACATTAAAGTTGGATAAATGCGCAAATAACATTTTTCCAAATGGCGCGCTTTTTCCCCTCATCCACTCGTTTCACAGGCGCGTCACGGGTGACAGTTTACTCATGACTCAAATACACGACGGACATGTCGAATAAAACATATATACTACTCAAAATCTGGAACATTAAACACATTCACTGAACATTCCTCCCGTTTTCAACAGAAGATTAACTCTATATGTATTTTACTTCACACAACAGCATTCGATATTCGAACAACTTTCCAACCCTTAAGCAAAATAATCTCAGTAATTGAGGATTGACATTTTTCTACTCACCAAGAGAATTCAATTTTTTCAATAAAGAAGTTTCCAGAAAGGCAACACTTTTGGTCTCGTTCGTTTCTCTCTCCGTGGCACTCACACTAACATTGACTCAGTCGCATCGACTGACGACGTTCACTCACTGTTTTTACCTTGTATATCTCAAGGATATTTTCTCTTCTGAAACTCTTAGTTATAACAGTTCTAATTATTGATTTCTCTTCTTTCTTTTTTCCAGGATCGCACGCAGGAGCAGATTCTCTAGCTGTTTTCTCTCACAAACAAAACTTTATTATTTTTTCACCCGTCTCCCTTTGGCTCCGCCCCCCAGGGCAGGGCTAATTTTCCACTCGTCTAATTGGACCAATCTTCCACTCATTTAATTAAATAAATATTTTAAATTAATTTCGGGGTTTATTTTATTACATTTAGTCAACTTCTCTTCACAGCCATACTTGTTATAAATGTTAATAAAATAAAATAAATGTACATATTCATGAATGTTATGTCTAGGTTTTTTTTTTTCAACTTATACAAGATTTCTAGTGACCTGGGTTACATAATGCTTTACTAGGTGGTTGCCCTGCACGCTTAATAAACAAATTCCAGCTGGTCCAAAATGCAGCAGCTCGAGTTCTTACTAGAACCAGGAAATATGAGCATATTAGCCCAGTTCTGTCAAACCTGCACTGGCTTCCTATTAATCACTGAATACATTTTAAAATCTTGCTAATGACTTACAAAGCATTAAATGGTTTAGCTCCACAGTGCTTGAGCGATCTCTTAACACATTATAGTCCTTCACTTCTATTGCGATCCCAAAATACTGACCAGCTTATAATACCTAGAATATCAAAGTCAACTGCTGGCGGTCGATCTTTTTCCTATTTAGCTCCTAAACTCTGGAACAGTCTTCCTATTACAGTTCGGGAAGCAGACACACTCTGTCAGTTTAAATGTAGACTAAAAACACATCTCTTCAACCTGGCATACACATAACACATTATACATACATTTTTAATCCAAATCATGTAAAATGATTGTTAGGCTGCATAATTTAGATAAGCCGGAACCGGGAACATTCCCATAACACCTGATGTACTCGATACATCAGAAGAAGAATGGCATCTACGCTGATATTGGTCTCTGTTTATTCCGAGGTTACCATGGTCAGCCGGATCCGGGCCGTATCCAGATCAGATGAAGGACCTGGACACGAGCACAACACTGCCCTGGGGTGTCTGCGGAGATCGTGACTCTATTAGACCCTCCCCTGTGACGATCATGAACCCATCTCTAACCGGACCAAATTGGACTTCATATTGGACTTGAATTGTTGTATAATAATCATGCACTGTTTGGCTGTTGGCCAGAGGAGAACTGGGGCATATTCTTCGTACGTCGCTTACTACATCCAAGATCAGTTGACACATCCGGGATGAGATAATCGCGCTAACTATGAGCTGGAATATTCGGTTCTTCGAACGCACCTGTTCTTGACGATTAGTATAGCTGGATTGAGTTATCTGAGATCATTGCGCGTTCATGTGCTGGTTTAAAAGGGGATATATATCGATAGTAGAAACACTGATCAGCAACATTTTGATTGGTCAGCGAGCATGCTGAAAGAGCGCGCACAGTATTTCTCGGCGGCGCGTCGCTGAATTTCAGTGTTCAATTAAAACACAAAGCAACACTTTAAAGGCTTCAAAAGCCAGGAGAGAGGGCTGGCAAAAAGTTGCCGACAAATTACATTTGTGAGTTGCCTAGTGATCGTGTGTGTAATTATATTGTCTTATATTAATTGTATTTTATAATCCTCTTTTAGAGCCACCGCAGGACCCACTAGAACTTGGCAACAAGTAAAAGTAAAATGCAAAAATATTCTACAAAATGGTATCTTTACTACTTGCGCTGTTCTGCAAAAAAAAAAAGTTAATTCATGAAATAGAATTGCAAGAACTAATAAAGCAAAAAGTCCGACTTGAGATTTAATTGCTTCAAAAGGAACTTCAAAGTTAGTCAAATACACTAATAAACACACTGTACTATTGATGACCTTGCATGATTTATTTATTTCATTCCACAGGCAAGAGACGATCAGCTGGATTTTTAAAAATTAAACTAAACTGTGTGCAAAGTTCCCTCTTTTCAAAAATGATGCTGGACAGTTCTGTCCCGTGCAGCTCCAACACTAGACTGGTCAAGTGCACTGGCTGGAGATCATCATCAGCTGTATTTCCACCACAGGGTCCTCTGCTTTCTGATGGTGGCAATGTGTGTGCAGTCTATGGCACCAATCACATTAGGGTGATATTTACTGGCATGGTCATGATTTCATAATCTCCATAATCAATTATAATGTACCTGTAATAGCGAAAAAGCTCTCTTAAACAACTTGGGGTCTTAAGTGGTTTGTAAAAACCACAAAAAACACCGTAAAGATTGCTTGAGTGCCAGGAAAACTTTGCGAATGACACGACAGACAGCACTTTGACAAAGTTCTCTGCATCTCTAACAGGAACGTGCCACTCGCAAAGTAGCGCAAGGCAATACACACAGTTTGAGCTGTTGTTAACGCCCGACTAATTGTATCTAAATTAACTAGATACATTATACCCTCACGTGAAAAACGTCTCCGGTTACTATCGTAACCTCCGTTCCCTGAGAGAGGCGGGAACGAGACGGTGCATGGAAAAGATGCATTTGGGAACCTCCCCTTCACGTAAATTTCTGAAACCTTATAGGATAACGCCAGTTGACAACTGGCCAATTGTCGCGCGATGCGCTCTGGCTGTCAGACAGTATAAATAGCATAAGCGCGGCACTTGCGTCAGAATCATGACTGAACACGGCACAGCTGGTCAAGCGACGAACACGGCGGACATTGCACCGTCTCGTTCCCGCCTCTCTCAGGGAACGGAGGTTACGATAGTAACCGGAGACGTTCCCTTTCGAGGGCGGGAACGAGACGGTGCATGGAAAAGATGCATTTGGGAACGGTGTTCAATCCCGCCGTGATTGAGACTTAGACCAGTCTGATACAGGGAAACATACACCAAACACAGCTCGTCCAATGGCAACGTCGCCACGTGTGCTCACTACTGATAGGTGCAGCTAAGCCAATGAAATCTTAGCTAAAGCTTGTCAAAATTTGCATATCAGCAGCATGAAAAATAGCGGGCTGCGTTATTACAGGGCAGACGTGACTATTCAGAAAGCATTAAAGCACAACTAGTGTGAGCGCATAGCGTCAACGGCAAAGCGGTGACCGTGAGCACATAAGCACAAACTACTGTACAGAAATCCCCAGCGTCAACAGCACAGCGGTAACAACTGTATTTTGAGAAAAGTAGCAATATCCCAGGAATAATTGATTCAATTACTCACCGAAAGCACTTGAGACGCCAAAGATGGAACATCCAGTTTATAAAACCTGGCGAAGGTGTTCTGAGAAGACCAGCCAGCAGCAAAACAGATATCCTGTATTGACGTACCTCTAGACCAGGCCCACGATGAGGCAATAGCTCTCGTCGAGTGAGCTCTGATGTTGAGAGGGCATTCCTGTCCCTGATTCGCATAAGCCAAAGCAATAGCGTCCACTATCCAGTGAGAAAGCCTCTGTTTAGAGACAGCATTTCCTCTAGTAGCGCCACCATAGCACACAAAGAGCTGGTCCGACTGTCGGAATGTGGCGGATCGGTCCAAGTAAATACGCAAAGCCCTGACGGGGCAGATAGCCCTCTGAGCGCCGATGTCCCGTGAGGTTGACGGCTCTGAAGACAAGGCGAGCAGAGAAACTACTTGCGCTTTAAATGGAGTAGAGAGCGATTTTGGCACGAAGCCAGGTCTCGGCCGGAGAGTAACACTGCAGTCTCCGGGCCCGAAACGAATACAATCGTCACTCACTGAGAACGCATGCAAGTCCCCAATGCGCTTAGCCGATGCCAGTGCGAGAAGCAGCGCCGTCTTCTGTGAAAGCTCCTTAATCGCGACCGATTCCAAGGGCTCGAACGGCGGCAGAGAGAGAGCTCTCAGAACCAACGCCAAATCCCACGGCGGAACCGATGGGGGGCGTGGGGGGTGTAATCTCCTCGCACCTCTGAGAAATCTGACCATTAGTGGATGCCTCCCGATCGATTGCCCGTCGTCCGGTGAACGAAACGAGGCGACAGCGGCCACATAGACCTTTAGAGTAGACGGAACACTCCCGTCATCCAGCCGGAGCTGTAAAAACTGTAACACATCTGACACGGGACAGCTCACCGGGTCGATATTGTGCTCGTTGCACCATTTCACGAACACTCCCCATTTCAGGGAATAAAGGCGTCTCGTGGAAGGTGCACGAGACTCCGCGAGAGTCTCCAGCACACTAGAAGGTAGTGCGAGCTCTTCTAAGGCCCCTGAAGCGGCCACGCGTGCAGGCTCCACAGCTCGGGGCTGGGATGCCATACCTCGCCGCTCGCTTGAGACAGTAGATTCTTGCTGACGGGAATCCGCCACGGGGGGGCTGCCAGCAACTCTCGTAGGTCCGGGAACCAAGGCTGATTCGGCCAGTTCGGGGCGACTAGGATCACCGATGCTCTTTCCTCCCTTATTTTGCATAGGACTAAAGGCAGAATTTTTACCGGAGGAAACGCGTACAACCTGGCTCTCGGCCAACGCGATGTCAGAGCGTCCCCCGCTAGAGGGGCGTGCGACAGGGAGAAAAACAGCGGGCAGTGCGCGTTCTCGCTCGTCGCAAACAGATCCACTTCTGCCCTCCAGAAGCGATCCCAGATCATTTGCACCACCTTTCAGTGAAGCCTCCACTCTCCGTGAGGAATCCCGTTCCTCGAAAGCATGTCCGCTCCGCGGTTTAGTACACCCGGGATGTGCGAAGCTCTGATGGAGAGGAGATGTTGATCTGCCCACAGCAGGAGGCTCGTTGCCAGCTCGAACAGGGCCCTGGAGCGCACGCCGCCTTGGCGATTTATGTATGAAACCACGGACATGTTGTCGGTGCGAATCAACATATGCTGCTGTTCTATTTGCGGCAGGAAAGCCCTTAGGGCCAAACATACCGCTTTCAGCTCCAGGCGGTTGATATGCCACTCGCTCTGTGACTCCGACCATAGACCGGAAGTCGGAACGCCCTCGCATGTTGCACCCCAACCTGAGCTCGACGCGTCTGTCGTCACTACGGTGCGTGTCGTCACCAGCCCAAGGGGAACCCCCTGGCTGAACATGTCCTGATTGGACCATGGTTCCAGAGCGCTGATGCAGCTGCGGGAGATCGTGATGCGCATGCGCCCCGCTGTCCACGCTCTCCACGGGTCTTCAGCCACAACTGCAGTGGACGCATTCGCAGCAGACCAAGGTGGCACACTGAAGATGCTGACGCCATAAGACCGAGTAGCCTCTGAAAATCCCTCAGGGGAACAGACCGGTCCTGTCTGAAGCCACGCAGAGCCTAAGAGATGGTCTCTATGCGTTCCGGGGGGAGGCGGGCTCGCATCGCCACTGAGTCGAAGCACACACCTAGATATGTCATATACTGACTCGGGGTGAGCATGCTCTTCTGCATGTTCACTCGCAGGCCCAGTGACTCCAGATGATGAAGCAGCATGTCTGTATGTCTGATTAGCACCTCCCTTGTATGAGCTAGAATCAGCCAATCGTCCAGATAGTTTAGAATGCGCACTCCGCTCGCTCTGAGGGGGGAAAGTGCTGCATCCACACATTTTGAGAACGTGCGCGGTGTTAAAAGTGCAACAGAGTGGGTTTCGAACCCGGGTCTCTCGCGTGAAAGGTATACGCAGTGTCCGCTATACCACAGCACACCCATTGCCAGCCCGAACGGGAGCACGGCATACTGGTATGCTGAGCCCTCGAACGCGAATCTCAGGAAACGCCTGTGGCGTGGCGCAATCTGAATATGAAAATACGCATCTTTCAGATCTACGGACGCTAGCCAGTCCCCGGGACATACCTGTGCCAGTATCTGCCTCAGCGTTGCCATCTTGAACGCGCGTTTGTGGAGCGCGCGGTTGATGGGTCTCAGATCCAGAATCGGACGGAGCCCCCCATCTTTCTTGGGCACCACGAAATAGCGGCTGTAGAATCCGCTCTCTAGCTCGCTCGGAGGGACGCGCTCTATCGCTCCTTTCGCGAGCAGACTGTGAACTTCCTGTCTCAGAACAGGTGCGCTTTGAGGGAGCGCCAGAGACGGGACCACACCAGTGAAACGGGGCGGTCTGCGTCTGAACTGAAGAGAATAACCGTGCTGAATTATTCCCAGCAACCAACCTGAGATGCCTGGAATGGCCCTCCAAGCTTCCAGGAAATGATGAAGCGGAGGGTAGGCTGCACGCTGCTCGACGAGTGTCGGGAGCGGCGGGGAAATGTCGGCTACTATTGAGGGAGCAAGTGCATACTGTGGCTCCGCGCCGCTCTGGGGCAGGGCAAGCGACACAACACTGACAGAATGAGGAAGAAACAACTCTTTTTGTGAACAAGCATTTGTTTTTATTATTGCATCCACACAAACCGGGTTTAACACACACACATTGCAATCGTCGCCCATACGAACAGAGGGGACATAACGCACAACATGGTGTTTTGGGGGCGGCCCACCCGCGAGCTCTCTCTTCCTTTTGACGGGACCGTCAGGAAGATGGCTTGCCTGCGGGAGGCTGTGCGCCGTCATGACGGGGGGCCCCCCTGGGCGCGTGACGCCTCTTCCCGGGTCCCGCCCATTGCTTGCGTCGGACATCCGGTTCCGGGCGAGAAGCCGCCGGAACTGCAGCCGCCGATTGCTGTGTCACCGGTCTGTGGGGGAGGCGCGGCGCCGACGCCGACCGCGCCCTTGAGGGCTGCTGGTACGCGCGCCTCGGCATCACGTGGCTCATCGCTTTCGCGCGCTTTTGCGCCTCGGAAAATTTTTCCATAACCGACTCGACTGCGCCATCAAAAAGGCCGGCGGCTGCAATTGGTGCGTTGAGGAGCATTTTCCGGTCTGAGTCCCTCGGGTCCGCCAGAGTTAGCCACAGGTGCACCACTAAAAAAACCCATAGAGCGGCCGATGGCTTGCGCGGACCGCTTGGTTGCCATGAGAGCGACGTTGTCGCTCTCAGGTCCCTCACATCCTCCGCGTCCATGCTGCCGGCGTCCAGCAATTGCACGGAAAAAAGGGGGGATCCCCTCCTAGCTCCAGCTTGCTGGCGGCTGGACTGGAGGAACCAGGAGTCCAGCTTACTTCTCGCGGGCTCCTGTGGAGCACTCCAGTCCAGGTCCAGCTCTCTAACTGCCCTCTCGAGGACCCTGACTAGCTCCTGCCGGAGGTCTAGAGGGCCCTCTGTGTCGAGGCACTCCGACGCCGCCCAGTCCCTGTCTGATGCAGCGAGGGATACTGAGTCCACGTCTCTGTCATCCTCGACCGGGAGGAAGTCCGCGAAGAGAACTGGTGATTTGGGGGGACGGCAGAGGACGGCATGCTGCGTCGTCACCGTCACCCCGCGAGTGTGTGGGGGGGGACCGCCAGCGGCTCGACGGCGGCAGCGGACCCCTTCCCCGCGATACTGCGCGCTATGTCCCTCCTGGATCTCAGCGCGCGCCCCGGCAGATCCCCGCAGGAGGACTCCAGCAGGGCATCCTCGGCGTGGGCCAGACCCAGACAGACGACGCAGCACGCGTGAGTATCCGGCGGGTCAAAGGGACCCGCGCAACTTACCTTACATTTAGTTCCTGTTGATTCCATAACTGTTCATAAGTCCGTGTGAAGGAAATAATCTGACGCAAGTGCCGCGCTTATGCTATTTATACTGTCTGACAGCCAGAGCGCATTGCGCGACAATTGGCCAGTTGTCAACTGGCGTTATCCTATAAGGTTTCAGAAATTTACGTGAAGGGGAGGTTCCCAAATGCATCTTTTCCATGCACCGTCTCGTTCCCGCCCTCGAAAGGGAACTATAGTTTATATTTATATATATAGCTATATATATTTTTTTTATTTTTATTTATTTATTTATTTTTATTATAATTCTATTAAATATATTATATTGAACCTTCAGCAACAGTTTGCTCTCGTAAAAACGGACAGGACAAAATTCCCATATCACTTCCGCTTATAAAGCCGTGATCTAATCCTGCCATCATGAAGTAAGCCTGCTCCCTAGCAGGTTCAATTCAACGGACCTGTTACTATGACAACCAGTCCCGGATGAGCGTCGAAGAACCGAACAATCCAAGATCATGCGAAATCGCCAACAATCTAATCCAGCTAAGCGAGTTAGCGAGGTACGAAGAATATGCCCCAGGTCCCCCAACTGAGCCTGGTTTCTCCCAAGTTTTTTTCTCCATTCTATTCTTCATTCGTTACATCACCTGCCGGAGTTTTGGTTCCTTGCCGCTGTTGCCTATGGCTTGCTCAGTTGGGGAAACTTAACACTTAAAATTCATCAATTGTATTGATTCACCTGCTCTTTTGGGGCTTCTGTTCATCGGACTTCTGAACTCAGTCACTAACATCACTTGACTTGACTTGAGTATAAACATCCATATACTGATATTGCACTGCACTTTATGGTCTTGTTATTACCATGTAAAAACTCGTTATAACCCTGTTTGCACATTATACTTCTGTACTTCTGTTAACCACGTATTTATTTTTAGTCTAGTTTACTTCACAATTTATCTCATTTATTTTATTCCACATCTCTTATTTTTACTTGATTTATTCATAATTATACATGTATATATAGTACTTTTATTCTATTTCTATTTTAATTTCTTGTGTTTTTTGGTAACTGTTATTTGCACTGTCCATGGAGCAGACCTGTTTACACTTCACTGCCAGTTGTATATTCTGTATATAACTCTGTATGTGACAAATAAAACTCTTGAATCTTGAGCAGTCGAGTTGTGTGTCATCAGCAAAATTCATGATCCCGAATGACCGATCCTAGTGACGACATGTAGACGGGAAACAGAAATGGTCCCAGCACTGAGGCATCCCCGTAGCTAGATATTGAGACTTAGACATCTCACCCCTCCAGAACACCCTGAAGGTGTTGTAATGTTATAGAAGACTGAGCTAAACAAACAGAGGCAATGATATAAGACATACATTCCTGTTGGAATGAGAACATTTCATGCAAAAGATGTGGTTTTCAAAAGTGTTCAAACCTCAATAGTATGGCTTGTGTAGGACGTGTGTTGTCCACCAAAAATCAAAAAATGAAGTTGAATGGATTTAACAGCACAGAACGAAATGCACACAATAATATGAGCCAATGTATTTACGTTTGTACACTTAATTTATTCAGCAAAGCACATAAATTCAAATCACACAACACAAAGCCTGAAAATGCAACACACTAATCCTGATGTTCATGGTCTTGTCCTGGCCACTGAATGCTTTCTGTACAAAGGATAGCATAGAGAGCGAAGCTGGATATAAAAAGAATTGAAAATACAAAGAGCCAGTCGATGCTTTTGACGGGAACTGCAGGCAGAGGGCCGATATAATCGTCTTCCTGTACAATCTGATCCGTGCTTGCTTCAAAACCTAGAGAACAGTGGGAAAATTGTGAAACACTGCATATGTGTTGCTTGTTGCATACGTGCTGTGCTTGAATGTGTAAATATTATCATCAACCAAGACTTCATGTAAATGCAGGCTGAATAATAAACCCCACACCTGTCTGGTTTGTTATGAACGATGTAAGCGTTTCCAGTGTTCTGTCAGTCTTGTTGAACCTGGCCATTGGTTTGGCACCTTGAAACAGTAGTATATTGGGGACAGCCACAGTTCCAAACCGCGTCGAGAGACTGTGAAAAGAGCAAGAAAGAAACAGATAGCAGCAAACTCATGGGCTCAACAGACTATAGTGTAAAATGGAAGCATCACTTAGCGACCTGCTGTGCTGAGAGGCGTCGAGGGCGAGGAAATGCATGGAGGGAAAGACTCGAGGCAAGGCGTTGAAGTGAGGGGCGAGGCTGGCAGAAAACTGACACCATGGCGTATAAAAGAGAACCAAGGAACACTCTGTACTGTTGGCATTCAAGAGCTCCATCAGGTCCTGTGAGAGAAATAAATGCAGTGTTGTGAACGCACATTACAGACCTAATTGTGAACAACTCATCTGTGCATTTGTGTCATTTTCTTCCTGTGAAGCGTCAGTCGTCTCTATGGTGATGAGATCCTCCAATCATTCATATGGTTTAAACTCCACCCATCTATAGAGAGCCACACCCACATTTCAACATCCAATGAACAGAAACAAGCCCAGAAACGGCACATATTTGTGCGAAAACCATGAGACATTTTTCAGGATTCTTTAATAAACTGAAAGTACCAAAGAAAGTTTGGTCCCACTTAATGAAACATCTTTAATGACTATCTACAGTGGAATCCGGTTATGTCGACGACCTCGGGGGTTGCAAAAAAGCATTGAGATAACTGAGGATCGAGATAACCAACCATGAAGCGATCGGCATGCTATAAAAATGTACATACACTGTATATGTTTGCTAACAACAAAAGGCATATGTGCACCAACTAACAGCAGAGATTTACCAGTATACAATAAAAACACCTTAAATTCTCCATACAAACCTTTAATTATATTCTCCAACATTGCAAAAACAATTTCGCTCACAGCGAAAACAGTCACAACATATTCGTGATTCGTCATCACGTTGTACTAGATTATCGTAAGAACGATGTGCTTTCACTTCAGAGAGTGATGCGCGGCGCTGTGAGTGAAGCGTCACTGACAGAGCGAACACTTGGACCGCTTTCCACGTGCAATGCAAACTCAGCGCATGTGCAGTGAACAAGGTACCATCATTAGTCACTAGATAACCATATGAAATGGCAAATTTGTCCCTCTTTTGTGCCCAAAATATCAGGGTTCGGCGACAAAAAAAGAATCGACATAACCGATAAGAAAATGCTTAGACCAGGGGTCTCAAACTCAAATGAGCTGGGGGCCGCATGAGGCAGAGTTTGGGTGAGGCCGGGCCGCATCAAGTATTCCACTTTTTTTTTTCTCAAACGTCATTATTGACAGTTCTTTAACTTCAATGAGTTCTTCTGAGCATGAACTCTAATGAACATAAACAGAAAATTGAAGAACATGAACGGTTCTTCTGAATATGACTTGAGACTTGCAGATCTTCCTCTCACACAGCTGAGCCACATTTGGCTTGAGAGAGGAAACAGTTGAGACTCTCAGTATAGCTTGAAGATGATTGTCAGTAAGTAGACCTGGACTTACTGAAACAAGGTTGAGGAAAAAGTTACTAATTTTTTCAAGATACTAAGTCATTATTATGAGAAATGTTCTCATTTTTTCGAGATATGAAGTCATTAATTTGAGAAACCCTCTCATTATTATGAATTAAATACTATTTTTTTTCTCAACTGTGGCGGAAATGGCTTCCATACTTTCCTGATGACATGAACATCGTAACATTTGTATATGGTAGAAACTACCGAGATCAGCAGCAGGTGCCTATAATTACCACTGAGGGACACCTTTAATATATTTATTGTATACAATGGGATGAAGCCACGGAGGCGTTATTTACTGGATTTTATTTTCCATATTAACCCCATGGGTTCATCGGGACAATCTAGCCAACACAGTTGTCCCGTTGACTATGTAACCGAGCCTTAAGCTGGACGGCGGGCGGGATCTGGCTGAGTGTCCCAGCGGAGCTCCACTCCCCTCCCCGACACTGTCAACGGAGCATCGGTGTTGGTCGTTAATTTGCAGATTCGTTATGATAACATATCATTCGCAATGATAACAGTAACATTGACTTCGTCCAGCTCAAAGTAGAACATGCTCAATTTCAAACACAATAAGACGTAATAATTCTATGACGGCTTTGACAAATGTGATGTTACACGGGCAGCTCCATAGTCGTGAAATGCTTCTCTGTCTGAGTCAAGCCCGGCTGATGCCCCACCTCCGGGAGTCATTTACTCCACTGTGATTGGCCCCCGGTAGTCATATACTCCACTGTGATTGGCCCCCGGGAGTCGTATACTCCACTGTGATTGGTTGGTTTGTACAGCTCCAGCTCGCACGAAAAAGGAACCTTCTGCACACAGCGCGGTTCCTTTAAAGCGCTATTCATTCAAAACTCGCGGGGTTAAACTTTCACATTGGCCGCATGTTTGAGACCCCTGGCTTAGACAATGAGGGAGTTTGGCGGTTCCACTTCAAAAACTTCGACATAATAGTATTGGCGAGTTAACTGTAACTCGAGATAAGTGAACTCCACTGTACTAACATTTAATTATTTCCCTGACAGCCACCAACAGTGTTTTTCATCTTTTTCACAATTTTCATGGCCTCCAGAAAATATTTTGTTGTATGAACATCTGAACATGCAATAGACCAAAAGAAAGAACAGATCTTTGCTTTACACATAAAAAACTTTTTCTAGCTTTAATTTTTTTTTGTTAATTTTTTTCTAGGTTTGTGCTTTCATTTTTTTTTATCATAACTTGAATGTGGGTATTTCATTAAATAAGCAAAATTTTGATCAAATCGGGTTTTTGTGAAAGACTGCATCCATATGAGCTTCAGAAGGATGATGAAAACACAGAGTAGATCCAGTCCGTCTACACCACAAAACTTCACAATCCTAAAGCTCGTCCTGGATCAACTTTTCATTCAGTAACATTAGGCAGTTGTATGTTTAATGTTGATGAACATGTTATTTTACCTATGCAAATGATATTGCTTTACTCTTTATCTTCTTCATATGCGTTTTAATCAGGAGATTCTGGACTCTTTCTTTCAGGACATGTGTCATAGTGGCCCCTACCGTATAACATCGAAAACACAGATACAGTAATACCTTGGTTTACGAGTTTAATTCGTTCCAAGAGCGAGCTCGTAAACCAAAATGCTCGTACACCAAAACAATTTCCCCCATAAGAACGCACAAAAAAATCACTTGATTCGTTCCACACGACCATAAATGCCCATTTTAAATATTTTTTTAGTTTTAACCTATTAATTACATTTAAAATTATAACCATTAAGATCTCATATAAATACTAATTAAGTATTTTTAGAGTTTAACTGTCATTATTAACTATTTACTGTAACATGCACTTTACCTCTTCACTGCTGGCATGATCGAGACGAGAGGAGAGGGGGGGTGGGGTGTTACTGCTTATATATTTCACTATATTGTAGCGTTGCTTCTTTTAATAACCAGACAGGTTCCTTCTCATTCAGAGATTTTATTGAGAACTATCGGATTGCTGTTCTGGCTTCAACTCACGCCGTACATAACAGAAGAATCAAAACTATCTCTGCTTACGAGCTCTCTCTCAAATCCCTCAGAACTCCACTCTCTCTAGCGCCGACTGAAACCCCGCCCTCTTAAAGTGACAAGACTGTTAACTTAACACTTATTGACACATCAGATTAACTAGTTCCTTCAACATTTGTAACGATATTACAACGTGAAGAATAGCGATCACAATTAATGCAACAACACGAGGTAAAACCGCTGTAAATTATGTATATGATCTGTACAGAGTTATAACTGTTATAATATGCTGTTCTCTAAAAGTGTATGGCCCTTTAAGAACGTCATTGGGTGCGTTGGACTGTGAACACACGCACGTGAGTCTCGTTAGTATGCAATGTGTGGTGTTGGCAACATGCTCCATTAATAAAGTTTCATCATATTCACATGTAATCATATTCACAACAACTTATAAAATAATGCACTGTGGTGAATGATGCACCCATACTGAGAGACCCTGAGAGAATGAACGAGTTAAGGGGTGATAAAGGGATCTTTTCGACGCAAAACTGCGCATGGGTGAGGGAATTTTTTTCTCGTACACCGAGACAATGCTCGTACACCGATACGACCCTCCATGCTCGTACACCGATTTGCTCGTATACCAAGTCGCTCGTAAACCGAGGTACCACTGTACTTAGAAAATGCTGTCAATGGCAGCGAAGAGTCAAATTAATCATCTTATCCACTAACTATGCAAATGCATGTTTTTACACTGTACTTATAGTTAAAAATACCTACATTTTAATTTCTGTAATTCCATCTCTGATTACACCCTTAAATCTACCCATACCTGTTTACAGAGTGGGGGTTCAATCTACAACTGGCTGGTTACATGCCAAAGTGACCTGAACCGGTCACTGGCGGCTCCTTCGGTGAAGATTGAACCCCAAACCGCTTCCATCTTAATAACAGCAACTGTTCTCAACAGTGATAATAACCATGCATGTTTCTTCAGCATCAAATCATCATATGAGAATGATTTTCCAAAAGGATCATGCGACACTGAAGACTGGAGTAATGATGTTGACAATCCAGCTTTAGTCACACGAACTGCACTAATATTCCCCAGTTTCCCGGTGTTATCTGGAGTGAATGAGCAGAAGAGCCAGCGCACCTGAGAGGCGTTGAGCACCTGCACGGTGAAGCTCTCGATCCCGCTGATGTTCCTCCTGTCGCAGGTCACTTTGCACGTCTTGGGGGTTTCGGTGAGGTTCTGGCTCTGGTTCTGGCTCTCGTCGGTTGCGGTTGCGGTGTCGGTGTGAATGACCGCGGACAGCTCCGGCTTCTCCTGTTCGGCACACGGTTCTCCCAGCAGAGACTCCTGCAGTTCTCTGGGAATCAGCTGGTGCATCCCTGCGGGAGAATGAGCCGTTCCCATCACGGCATCCGCCATCTCCGCCGTCTTGAAGCGCCTCTGAGGTGCGACATCATCTTCTGCGACATCTAGAGAGACACGGCAATAAACGCGTTAGTAACACACAGGTCACGAGCTTCCTAACCTTGACTTCAGCTTTTATACCTCCGCATGACAGCCGAACGAGCCCTACGACCAACAGCGACAGTGCAAACACATATCTCATCGCTGTCGAGTTAATGTCGCCGCCGTTCATGAGGCGCGATGACGCTAATGTTGATGTTTTGAACAAACTGGAAGTGAAGGATTCTACTTCCGGGTCACGTCACTTCAGAAGCAAATGCTGTCGACTGATAATTTATTTATACAATAAACAAGCCGTTTATTCCTCAGGACCATTTTTGAGGTACTGTAGAAATTAGTAGACCGAAACTCAAAATTGTTTAATTCGCTTAATTTCTTCTTGGCATGTCAAAGAAAATCCACTTACAGGGACAGTTCCTGTAAAACGGTTAAATGGGTTATTATCATAAAGCGCTGTGATTGGCTCATCCTCAGAATTGCGGGGAAATGGAACAGGAAACACGTGATACCGATATCGCTTCGACAGCGGGAGCAGTGTTGCCAGATTGGGTGGGTTCACGTCCGACCGGGAAAAATGCGTTGGGCTGGTCAATAAAAATTGGTCTGGTTTTTGATGAAAAACCCGCCCAAATTTCACATATAAATGCTTATAAATTCCATTAAAACAAGCTTACCCACCTCAACAATCTTGGTCTGGGCTGGTATTTTCTTAAATGGGAGGGTTTTATGCTGTAGTTGGGCTGGAAGTCGTCAATCCAATCTGGCAACACTGAGCGGGAGTAACATTTATGAACTTTTTAGCGACCTCTAATCTAGTCTCTGTCCATTTTTATTTTATACCTTTCTAACCTACCCAAAATATTGAAGTCAAAGCATACAACTGATCAAAAAGTAAAACTATGACGTCAGTTTGTACGCTATATGTATTTTAGATGATATAGCCTATTTTATAAATTACACCAATTATTTTTTACATTTGTACTTTATTTTGTTCACTACTTCAATCAAAGAAAACATCAATGCGATATCCTTGATTGTAGTTACGTTTTAATAAA
The DNA here is from genome assembly GCA_037043235.1 of Rhodeus uyekii. Classification (NCBI taxonomy): domain Eukaryota; kingdom Metazoa; phylum Chordata; class Actinopteri; order Cypriniformes; family Acheilognathidae; genus Rhodeus; species Rhodeus uyekii. The sequence continues at coordinate 1,374,186 of JAWRVZ010000103.1, read as the reverse complement.
ACATACACAAACATTTCATATTCTAACTATTACAAAGTAAACGAAAGAGAAAATTAAAAGCCCACGTCACTGACTATGTGAACGTAACAAATATTTTTAACACAAAACCCTGTTTTTAATGCAGGCTATACTCACTACTCATCTGAATCATTGTGATACTAAAGCAATAAGAGCATGTTTACATCACTGACAGCATTCCCACACACAGATATGATTCTTCGTAAATACAATACAAAAGTTACTATTACCAGACGATTGGCATGTGTGATTAAAAAGTGCATGTTTCATATGAATCTAGACTCATGCACACAGAAAGCTGTTGAAGGTCTTTGGTGGAGTGCTGGAGTGATGGACAATATCAATGCAAATATTGCACTCTTCATTATCGTGTAACTATGTAAACCAAGCTTATGAAACGAGCCAACATGACATGCAATGACAGTCCAAGTGACCACAGAGCGGCAGAGATGAGCTGGACTCACATGTACAGTATGTACAGTTCGAGAAGCCCCACGGGCTCATGAGTAGGATGGGAGAGCGCTGTGCAGCGGAACCGACAGCCCGCTTCTGGACGGACTGCCACCCTGACACACGGCCGCCTGGGGAAAGTCCTCTGCTGGCATGACAGCGACTGGCGGAGGCGTTTTTTGGTTTCGTATGGGGAAGCCGCTGAGGAGGAACTGGGGAGCTTGTAACAACATTTTTGGTGTTCTAGACCAGAAGAAAAAAACACACAATTCAAAGCTTAATACAAAAGTTTCCATTATGAAACATGAAGTCCTGCACCAAAGGCCCCGATATGCTGTTAGTGAGCATCCCGAGGCCGCACACATTAAGACGCTTTTCTCTGGATAACAAAATAAAACATGCAACGGAAATGAGAAAACAGCAGTTCAGAAAGCATCAGTCTGCACTTTATACAATGGATAGCTTTAAAGTGGAAGTGAAGCAGACAGTCAAGTTTACTTTTTTATTTTTAGATTTCTACCGTAGTAAAAAATATGTAACAAGCGCAATTAAAGTAACCAATGATGTTTTGTTAAAGATTTTGAGATAGTATTCTCACTTGAACCCAGAAATGGCGTTCCTTTCACCAAGACTTGTGTCAGACAGCGACACCAAACATTTACACCACTGGCTCCTGTGTGGCTTGCCACAAGTTGCGATTTGAACACTGCTCTTCAAGCTTTTTACAAAATAGCAGTGTGAACATTTTCAAGCAGAAAAGACTGAAAAGATGTTTGGGTGTGGGATGAGGATGCATTCAAGTAAAGAAGAAAAGGTTAACTTTACTCTGCAGCTGCTTCCTCCTTCAGCGCAGCCTCACGTGCCACAGGTTTATGCATGATGCTGTAGGGGAACGCGGCTCCGCTGCAGGCGCTGTAGCCTAGTTTACCCAGCCGAGACTGGCTCTTTATGCTGCCGGGTGGCCGGCCAGGACTCACTTTATAGCCCGCAGCCTTGGTGGTGCCCAGAGGTCGGCCGGGACTGGTCTTAAACCCGGCGGCCTTGGTGGTGCCCAGTGGTCTGCCCGTGCTGGTTCTGTATCCAGCTGATTTGGTGGTTCCTGCAGGCCGGCCACGTTTACCAGACCTTCCAGACGCTCCCTTCTTTTTAGAGTCCCCACTCTTGTTGTTTCCCTGAGTGCCGGCAGGACCCTGCGGCAGACGTGGCTCCTCACGGCAGTCGTGCCTGTGGCACGAGGTGGATTTAAGGATTGCTGGGGCCGGCGGCGGCGGCAGGTACGCAAAGCACATCTGCCGAGAGCGCTGAGGAGGGGAAGCCTGATAAAACTTGGTGGGGCACAAATCAAAGTGACTCGGCGAGAGTCTCCCGTCCTCGGCTAAACATGAGGGCCTGCCGTCGATGCAGTATTCGCTGCTGCTGCTGGACACCTGACGCATCATCTTCTGTTGACACATGTATGTGACAAAGGCTGTGAGTCTGTTCTTGTGTGGTTAAAGACACCATGAAACAGGAAGCTAGGGTAGGGCGTATAGAAGGACTCGTTCCCGGTTTTAAGAAAGCAGCCAGTAGGCATTAGTTTATGTCACAGTCATTAAGCATGACTTGCTTCTTGACCTTCTCATTTGATTGGACAAAACTTTGCAGAGTGCGAGATGAGTCATCAATGTTTCTTTAAGGGTTAATTCACCCCAAAATAAAAATTATCCCATAATTTACTCACTCTCAAGCCAACGTAGATGTACATGACTTTCTTCTTTGAGTTTTATTAAAAAAATATCCTGAGTCTTCCAAGCTTTATAATGGGAGTGAATAGTACCTGAGATTTTGAAGCCCAAAAAAGCGCATCCATTCATCATAAATTAAATCCATGTGGCTTTTTTAACAAAAATATCCATATTTATAATTTTTTAACTACAATCACTAGCTTTGGGAACGGCCGTCCTTGAGTCGAGGGAGCATGAGAACGCTCTCGAGAGCCGGTGGCGTGATTGAGAATGAGCGTCACTTGTGAGCCACCAGTTTCGAGTCTCACGGAGGAGCGGAGGCATAAAAGGAGGAGCGACAACAATGAAAGACAAGAGAGGGACTGCCGCCATTACTTTCATTTTGTATTTATGTTTTATTTCATATTAAAGTTTGTTGAATGTTCGCCAGTTCCTGCTTCCTCCCTGAACAAAGAAAAGTGTTACAGTCTTGTTTTAGACTTAATTTGTGACCAGTGTTTTGTTTTGGTCTATCCTCTGCGCTTCTGCGTTTGTCAATATGTCACGCGTCGGGTCAGAGGTCACTCTTCTACCGGAACTGGACGTTATTGGAAGTCAATGATTATGGTTTATAAAGTTATAAATATGAGTTGGAAAATTATAAATAAGTAATAAAATATTTTTCTTACAAAAACGCACTGCCTCATTTCAGAAGGCCTTTATTAAATATGGATTAATTTTATAATGGATGGATGTGCTGTTTTACGCACCCCTTATAAAGCTTAGAAAAGCCAGAGTATTTTTTGAGTGTGTTTGGCAGAATGAAGAAAGTCATATACAGTAAATTATGGGATAATTTCTTTGGGGGGTGAACTAACTCTTTAAAGCCCGTTCACACCAAGAACTTTAATAATGATGGATAATATTGTTCTGTTTATTCTAAGGGAGCTACAGTTTTGTTGTCTTTCACTTTCTTTTTAAAGCAGGATGGATTCTGATTACCTGTTAATGTTTTATCATTCATCAGCTGAAACCCCCCAATTCTGACAGTGATTCCAGTTGTATTATTATTATTCTGTTATAGCCAATTATGAAAACGTAATGGTTATTGTTATCATTATCATGCTTTATAATCTATTTTCCTGAAGGGTACTTCAGATAATTGGTCTGTTTTTCTAATTTATTTAAATGCATATATATCTGCCTGGTCAGCATTCAGGATGACCTGACCAAGCTCACAGTCATTGCCTCTCATTTTGATTTCAAGGGGTCTTCAAGTGTTCGCTTTTAAACTCCATCAAACAACAGAACTCAGGAAATCTTCATTAAATAGCCTGTGAGTGTGAACGAATGCATAGCTTCTGTTTTAGAGGGTCTTATAATAGTTCATACATTCAGATCATGCATCAGACAGGGTTATATTAGCATGCACAGCTTTATAATATGACATATTACATTATAAAGGCACACAGCTGTCATTTGCACACATGACAAAGCCTCTATTGTTGTCCTCTATGTGTCTTACAAATAACAGGGAGAAAGTAAAAGACATATTTGATTAGACGAAATACACATTCCAGTCCATGCAAACTTACAGAAACATCGTTAGTCTGTAAAGAGATGATGAATGACTGTACCTCGCTTTAATGTCGACAGCGGAACGGAAAGGGTTAAACGTGACATTTCTGTCCCATTTTGGTGCTGCTGGGTGAATTTTGACTGCTTATGATCGAAGCCCAACGAATACAATCAAACACACTGACGTTCGCCTTGATGTTCGGAAAATGTGTTAAAGCTTCCTTCCTAATGTTAAGAGATGCTTTACAAACGAGCGTCAGCCATCGGCATTAAATATTAAGAAATCAAAAGAATAACGCGCATGCGCACTGAGAGCTGCGGATGGAGCTGCATCGAAAGCCGTGGGGTTTAATTCATCAGGCACGATGGAGATAAATAATGCTTAATGCGTTTCGACTCCTCACTGTGTGTTTATATTGAGGGTGTGTAAGTGTGTGTCGTTGTCCGGGTGTGGACTGCGGTCCAGGCTGATGCGACACGCGGCGCACGTTGTTTTTCTCAGCGCTGGAGCGGATGGACCTCTCACTGGCGCCCGGGACTAACTGCGCTTTCACGAGCATTGAAAAGAGCACACCTGGAGTTGATTTCCGCTTTGACTGACAGGTGTCATTCATTCAAGTCAACCAAACAAACCGTGCACATCATTATGGAGTTAAATTCTTGTTCTGGTAATCTTGAAGCATAATAACTTCCCTTCCCTCTCTCATCTCATTTCTTCTCACACGAAATCCTCCAATAGCATCTCATGCTCTTGTCATGATTTTCTAGTATGGTGGTAATAATAATATTTGGAGGGGAATCTCCTCAACCAACACCAATGTGCAACATCACCTGGATGATGCGACGGCAGCCATATTGTGCCAGAACGCTCACCACACACCAGCTTATTGGTGGAGAGGAGACAGAGAGATGAAGCCAATTATAGTATGGGGGGGGGGGGGGGGGGGGGGGGGGGGGGGGGAAGATTAGGAGTCAATGATGGACTGAGGCCATTGGGCAGATTTGGCCAGGAAGCTGGGGTTAAACCCCTACTCTTTATGAAAGACATCCTGGGATTTTTAACGACCACAGAGAGTCCGGACCTCGGTTTTAACGTCTCACCCGAAGGACATAATACTTCTTTTGGAGATTTTTTAGATTTATTTAAAGAATCATGCATTCCGTCTAATTACAGCTGTGCAATTTGCTGCTTTTCTCAAGTTATTTTAATGAAGTAGTTGGTTTTCTTACATCGCACTAACACTCAGTTTTGCTGATGAACGACCAAATGACAATATCAGACATTGGGAAAGATGCTATAGAAAATGTATGATCTTTAAAATAAAAAAATAAAAAGTAGTATCTAAAAGATAACTTTCTCTCTTGCTTGCTTCAAAGTACAAGCGAAAAAGTGAAATTACGACGGAACAAGCAAATACACAAGGGGAAAAAAACACTTTATTTCCAAATGAAGTTCACAATACAAATTACATGAAGTTTTCTAAAATATTCAAATGTGAGCGATGCAAAGAATGGATAAAAACCTTCGGAAATCCAAACCTGATGTTTGATCAGCTGACAAAACAAAAGCATTGTGGGAATAAGAAAGAAACACAAGCGCCGATGCGCTCCGTCTGCTCTACAGAACCTTGTACCGGCCTTTGCTGGTTGGTTGGTACGAGTTTTGCTGAAAGGGAAGAAAAAGACAAACGTATCAAATATCAGTGGATGCTTCTTTGCTCACTCTATATTCTCTATTATTATGATGATTGCATATGAAGAGCCTCCGTGATTATTTAAGCAAATAAACCTGATATTTAAAAGAAAACATTGACTCTGGGAGAAAATCTGCTATTGTAAACATCCAACATACTTGGCCAATATTATAGCGAAAAACAACAGGACCGTATGAGTATTTTATCATGTTACCTATTTGACCTTCTGTCATCAGAAAACAGATGCTTTTCAAAAAGAGACTGAAGACAAGCTAAATTACTGAATGAAAACAAATGATCACTTTCATATCTGTACAGATATGAATAAACAGCATAAACATGCAGATCGCAGTCAATCGAAGAGGAAAATGGCTCATTTTAGATGGTTTTAATAACAAATATTAGTCTAGGTTTATATGAAGAGTTTTTAACTACTACGCACTAACATTTAAATGAATCATTTGATACAAAGCAAATAAAAGTGAGCAGGAAATGACATCACCGTACCAAGCGGATGAGCTCCTCTTTGATGAGGCGTGTGATCTCGGCTTTGGCCTTCTGCACGGCCAGCTCGTTCGCACCTGTCAGAAAGAAACATTGGTTTAGTTCCTGAATAGGTTCTGACCATCATCAGAAACTCTCAGACGTGTGTGTGGCACGGCGGCAGAAGAACCGCTCACATACTCTCAATGGCCAGGTAGATCTTGCGCTCGCCCTCTTTGGGTTCTTTGCCCGGCGGGAAGTAGGTTCCTCGTATGGTGATGGCGGCCTCTGAATACTCGCCGATGCGCTGAAGGGCCTCCTTCGATGTGACCTTCCATCTGGCCGTCTGCAAAGACAAAGAGCATCACTTCATCTGTCCCCTCACAAAACACACATACTACCAACGGGATACAGACGTCAAGGAACAGCTTGTTCTCTACAGTGAAGTATTCATGTGCATGGATTTACTTCTCAGGTAAGTGGCATGTAATAAGTAATTCTCACCAGGCTTCTGCGGCCCGATCTTCTTCAGAAAGACATGAAGAATGTTTCAAGTATTGCACATTCTCAGAGGTTTTCTGAAGAACATCAGCCAGGCTGTGTGCAGTGGCTCGCTGATCGAATCAATTAAAACACCTCAGCTGTTTACCATAACTCTGCAGTGTTTACTACAGTAAAGTTGAGCGAGTGGATCTGAGAGTGGAGGCGGGGCTCATTTGCATATTCATGGTTCCGTATTTAGAGTTACAGTAATCCCTTGTTTATCGCGGTTAATGTGGACCGGAACCCCCCCCCCCCCCTTTCCCCCCGCTGCTTTCCGCAATACGGCTGCCAATATGGCGTATTTTTGAATTTTTGTTTTTCGATTAATATTTTTGAAAAATCCGCGATGCACTGAGACCGCGAAACTTGAACCGCGAGGCGAGGGATTACTGTATTTCAAGCTATGAAGATATTTGTTTCTCACGAAACAAAAAATGTTTAAATATGTGATAAGTGATATGTGGCTAGTAGGAGTGACTGAGTTACACGCCCTGAGCGCTCACGTTTGTCAGCATGTGTTGTGTGTGCGGTTCACGCGAGTGGTCGATGCGCACCTGAGGGAAGTCGTTGATCTCCAACTCTTCCTCGTATCTCTTGACGGTTTCGGCGGCCTCGGCGGCCTGTCTGTCCTCCTCCAGCTTCTCCACAGGCGTGTAGTTGAGTTTAGCGTTGATCTTCTCCGCTTGCTGCTCTGCGATGGTCTTGGCCGAGACGGAGGGCGCGATCATTGTCCCGCCGCGCAAAATAGCATTCGTGGCCTGCTGCATGACATCCTGAAATCAATGACTGCATGATTAGAATGAGCAAACAAGCCATTCAGCGTCACAAAATACACGGTTTTAGCTTTATAAATGGCTGACATTGCAGGGCTGTGCTAAAGACCTGAAGATATTCATTCATTAATGTGAAACGGTAAATCAAAAAGTATCTGAGAAACTGGCTTGATATTGCATCACAACACCAGCACAAGCAATTCTGCACAGTAGAAGAGAAATATGTTTGTATACAGCTAATATTCTTTGTGTGGTTCATAAAATGATTATTTTTGGTAGAAGCTGAAGTTCTGCACCTGCGCCTCAGCACCCAGATTCTTCTGAGCCTGTATCCTGAGCGCCAGCTTCTTGGCGATCTCCAGTTTCTGGATGTTTCCAGCAGACGGAGTGGTCGGGCCAGAGACGGAGGTCACGGATCCGCTCATGCCGACAGAAGGCGCTCCTGAAGCGCCACCCGGAGCGGAGAAGTCCTTCACGCGCTTTTTAGAGTTGAACATGCTCTCGATCTGCTCGTCGATCTGAGAACAGAGACCACAAGCCTTCAGTCACGGTTCAGAAGCACGAGTGAAGCGAACAATGCTTTTTAAACGAGTAACTCACGTCCAGAGCCGCGTCGTCATCGTCAGAGTCATGCAGGCCTAACGCAGCCTTCTGCAGCTTTTTCCTCTCGTTGGCGAGCGCATGTTCGGTCTCATCGAACTTGAAGCCCTTCCCGGAGAATCCGCTGCTGCTCCTGATGCTCTTGCCCTCCTGTGGGAACAACGGCACACGTTACAGACGTGAACAACTACAGGCAGAACCAGTGGCCTCTCCATATTGGAGATGTTTTGCTTTCATAATGTATTGACTAGTGGAATGAAAAAATCGTTAACACTTTATTTCGCAGTATCTTTGTTACACGTTACATGAACGTAGTATTATATTAACTGCAAATTATACAGATGCAACCAACCATAAACCAAACCTTAAATTTATAAGAGCATGCAGTCCATGAATGTTACTCTGTTACAGTGTAACTATATAATTAAGTACAAAGTCACCTTAAAATAAAGTGTAAACAGAGCATCCAAAACACACAAGTGTTTATTTTATTGCACTAGATCTTCCAGTGAGTTTGAGTCAGAACTGTACAGTTTATCTATATTTTGAAGGTTTTTTTAAAAATATTATTTCACCTTATTTATACAACATTTTACTCATAAAACATTGTGAAAATGTATTTGTTTCAGTCTGTTGATAAGTAATAAACATAGAAATCCCAAATCCCCCCTGTAAAAACCTAAAACAATTAATTAAAATAAATGCCTTGATGTACAGCAATGCTGATTTAACATCAATGTGGTGTGATTATGGAGTAAATGTGTTAAAGTTAGCATATTAACTTTATTTACGAACATGAATCGACGACTGACTGCGAGATGCAGCCTATTAGAAAGCAGTTCAAATGCCACTGAAATTCCAGACATGAGGGCAAAAACGTTGTCGTATGCTTATATCATATGATATAATTTAGCAACATCACACAAGCAAGAGTGCTGTTTTGTCCTGAATATCAGCACAACTGCAAATGTGATATTGAATTTACACAATAGTTTTTGACAATTATTGTCTGTCTTTGCTGAATTTCACAAAAAGTTCCAATCAGCCGGCAGAAGTGCTGAATGAATCCACAAACTCCTTCATAAAGATGCTCACTTGCTTCATTCCTGAATGAATCAGCCATTTGAATTCACTCACTCATTAAGACAATAACTTGCTGTCACCTACTGGAAGTTTTGGCTTCATATTTAGTGTTTCATTTTTCATATTCATGCCACCTCTGAGCTGCATTGAACAGCCAGCTTCTGAAAAAAGCCACATTGAAGCCTTAAAAGTGTATGTGTAATGAATTCAGTTGAATTAAATTATCTCTTTCTAAGGATACACTTTGTAATGTCTCATCTAATGCAATAAGGATCTTGGGAAAGTATGGTGAATATCATTTGCACCCTGTTGACCAGCCGCGTCTGGCCTCGTGTCTAACAGTGAACCACGAGCGAGTCTCTTACAGCTTTCTGTTGCTCTTTAAAGCCGGTCCACAGCTGCTCGAGCTCCGGAGGAACGGGAGTAGAGGACAGCTCCAGGGCTTTGAGGATGTCTCCGGAGTATCGCACCTGGTCTGCAGTGATGAATGTGTACGCGTAGCCCTGCAACAGAGCAGCCGCACACACGTGAGCGTCTCGCCTCTCTCCCGTCACGGATCAGGCGGGGCGAATCCTCTGGGACTCACCTTGTTGCCGGCTCGTCCTGTGCGTCCGGCGCGGTGCACGTAGTCCTCATAGTGGTTGGGGCAGTTGTAATTGACCACCAGAATGAGGTGCTTGACGTCCAGGCCTCGTGCCGCGACCGAGGTGGCCACCAGCAGCCGACAGGCTCCGTTCTTGAAGTCGTTGATGATGCTGTCCCTGTCGTACTGGTCAATGCCTGGTTAAAGAGCAGAGCACTAACGCATCAGTCTCTGCTGATTGCAGCAAAATATTAGGCTTATAATTAGTGCTAAGGAGGGGGAAAAAATATTTCCCAAAATTTGAAGTAAATCACACCTAACATTAAAGTTTTTCATATACAGTAGTACCTCAAGACACAAAAGGCTCAACTTACGAAAAATCCAAGTTACGAAAGCAAAGACGAAAATTTTACTGCTCTACATACGAAAAGTTTTCAAGATACGAAAGGTTTCTGAAAGTCCGAGATTCGACCCATAACAATTTTGAAAGTCGCGCCGCACGCCGCCATCTTAGTTATAGTAGACTCGCCACCATCCTCCTGCTCTCCCATTGGTTCCTGATGCTAGCCAAGCCATGAAATCCTTCTCTCTAATTGGACAGCATCCCTCCCATCATGCATCTTCTATACGGATGTGCTGGCGTGCTTTAGCTCAGCCACTCCGCACCCGAAACTTTACTTTATCTGCCGTTTGTCCTCCTCCTCCTCTGCCGCCACTTTCGGAGATAGCCTCACTCGAAAGGTAAGCTTCGACATTTTACGCTATTTCATTGTTTATAGGTCAATTTAGCTTTATTATGAAATTTAATGGGGTGTTTTTGGAGGGCTTGGAACGGATCAGCCATTTTACATGTAAAATGTGTTCCAAGATACGAAAAACTGATTATATGAAGGCCGCCTCGGAACGGATTAATTTCGTATCTCGTGGTACAACTGTATATTTAAAATTGTAATAATTTCACATTTAATCTCCGGTTTAATGTAGAAACAACAAAGACAGTAGCCTGTATTTTATATATTTGTTTAAATCACATCATTTATGCATGAAAGCCAGGATCACCGATACCAATACTCTATTAGATTGGCTTCTTGTCAATATAGCCATTCAAAATTACAGTATAATTGAAATCAATCAATTTTACCATTTATTAAACTTTAAAAAATGTACAACATTTAATTTGTGTGAAAATGATCTTCACATAAATCCCATTGCAATAAACATCACATTTATCTGCCCCTCAATATATCAGGGCTCAATTGTTTTTGTAATTTTCCAGTTAGATTGGTTCAGATTTGTAATTGCCGTGTCAAAATACACAAAAAGTTATTTTGATTGTTTCTGCCCCTAGTAAACAGAGCTCAAAGATTTTCAGGCAGGTCTAACAGGATAAATACAGAAATACAATAAAGTTATCAAACCCTTTTGTCTTCACTGCACGAATTAAAGATTGAATCTAGATGAATCCTTATTAAAGCGAAGAATCCTTCAGTCAAGACAAAGGATGAAAACAAAAAGATGCTGCGTTGTCAAGCATTAAACTGTAAACATTAATTGCATGCATTGAACCATTAATTTTAACAGCACTACTTATAATGCAAAATTAAACCTGTTAATTTCGCTCTACTCTATTTTTCATGAGGGTTTTGTGTGGGACGTCCCGTGTCTCTGACCTCCGTGCAGGGACATGCAGGGGTACGAGGCCTTCATCAGGTCCTTCAGGAGGCCGTCGGCGTGCTCCTGCTTGTCCACGAAGATGATGACAGAGCCCTTCTCCTGATAGTGACCCAGAATCTCCAGCAGCTTCAGGAACTTCTTCTCCTCCTCGATCACAATCTGTCAAACACGCACAGCTTGAGCTTCTCCCGGACACACACACACACAGACGCTTTCATTCCCAGCTCTACTGCACACTAGGATGATTTAAAACAATCGGAAATATTCATTTGCATAAAGCAGTCTTACCCATGACTCCAAGCTAATGAAATGCATGCATTGAAGAGAAGAGCGGGACTCACCACGTGTTGCTCGACGTCTGAACACACCACACTCCGGCCGCCCACCTGCACTTCGATGGGCTTGGACAGGATCCTGCGCGCCAAGGCCTCCATCGACCGCGGAAACGTGGCGGAGAACATGACAGTCTGGCGGTCCGGCCTAACGTTATCCACGATACGCATCACCTGAAACAGGATCATGTAATGAATCATTATTATTATCATTACGAGAGAGTTAACCCGTCCTTCACAAATCAATCCTTCATCTGAAAACACAGCACAGGGTCTGCCAGCAGCGTCAGCGGCCTATCGAGAAGGTAATCTGTGGGGTTTTAGGACATGGAAGCATCAATTCAGTCTCCTCTTGTTTGTTTGGTTCTCCAATAAGGTGCATTTAGGAACGCATATAAAGTCTGATGCGCTTTGTCTTTCATAGCGAGGTGTTGCACCGTTATCATTTACATGTGTGGAGCGTCTCAAACGCCATCTCTGCATGCGCTGTGTGTTTGGGTTACTTATAACATTCATTTGCGAGTGCAACATATACTGTAAATCCTTTATAAACCTAAACCAACACATACAAATGTTTCTGAATACGCATCGTGATTTCAAAATAAAAGCTCAAACCCCTCGCTGTAGCGTTTCTTCTGTAAAGAAGTGGCCAAATATTAAAGATTAAAACCTTTGAATTCACCGTTTGCCCAATACTTAAGGATTTGATCAGGCACTTTCTGCATGCTATTATGTTATGCATTTAACAATAAAACCACAATTACTTGCTTTTGATGCTTTGTTTTGAAACAATAATTACTCACTGTTAATAAATATTTAATTTGAGAAAAGGTAATTTTAAAGGCCATTGTTCACTTGGGTCTATTTTTATTAACACAAAAAATATTATCTGACAACTAAATAATCGTTAGTGACAGCCCTGATAGATATACACACACACACATATATATATATAAAAAACAACCATATAATATATTACATTATAATAATACAAAATGTAAAATATAAATTTAAAATACGTAATATTTTAAATGGATTATAATTATGTTATGCAGTTTAACAAAACCACAATTACTTTTTAACGTAAAATTCACAATTACAATTGCTTTTGATGCTTTGTTTTGAAACAATAATTACTCACTGTTAATATTTCATTTTAAATTCCATTATTCACTTTGGTCTATTTTTATTACCACAAAAACATTATCGGATTACCAAAACAATCGTTAGTGACAGCCCTGATACACTATTATATTAATACACACGTGCATATATAATATTACAATTATATTATTGTGTATTTTTATATAAATAAATGCAAATCACTTACAGCACCTTTAGTTTAGCAAGAGGGACTGACCTGTGGTTCAAAGCCCATGTCGAACATTCGGTCAGCTTCGTCCATCACCACATATGTAACTCTGCGCAGATTGGTCACTCGCCCTGAGTAGCACAACAGGACATTTAGCAGAATGATTGCAACGCAGTGGACAGAAACATTTAGCATCAGCTCAAAAGGAAAACACGAGCTAACAGGTAGTAAAGTTCAAATACTACAGCCAAATTATTCCTCGTAAACAACAGTGGGCCAATCGATCGAGACGTTCTCGGGGAACCATCTGAGGGACACGGAGAACCTGTAAAACTCATAAGAGCCACATCATACATTAATTGAGATGAAGCCGACTCAAGCAAGCGCTATCTGATGGGACTGTGGTTATCAACCTATGAAAGAAACATATTAGAGATGACCAAACCAACACATTCACTGCTCCACTAAAGGATCAGAGCGCCCTCTCTACTCTCACTCAGTGGAACGGGGCTGAATGTGACCGCACTGCATTCTGGGAGTTTGGAGATCGGTCTAGCTGTAGCTGACATTCATGCATTTCTGAAGCAGCCACGTACTGAATGTTTTGAGGATTGTTCCAGGTTAAATAGACTACATTCAACAGCATTTGTGACCGTTTTAACTTTTCCTAAATGGCAAACAACTGAGGCAATGAGACGCGTGTTGAAATACAGTCCCAATATAGAGTTGAAGTATAAGGGTCATTCGGTGTCACCTCCACCAGAGGCCCTGGACAAAATACTGATTTTGATCTTATTTTTCTGGTGAAAGAAACACTTGAAGGCCAAAATGTTAAATGCCATGGATGAATATTGACGGAGTAATCAATAGTCAAATTACAGGTCGAGTAAGAATGACTTCATAAGAACGGCAGCATCGTGATCTTTTGATTTACACAGAGATCGGTAGGTCTATGAGAAAAATCTGTCGAGTTTAGCAATGTTTGTTGTATTATGGGTGATTTTCTATACATCAAGAAGTAATAAAGATATCTTAATATGATAGTGGTTTTTAACTTTTCTTTTGGCATCCATGTTTTTAAGGCCGAATAAGGTTCAATTCCAGACACATTGGGATTTTTTTTCTTTCAAAGAGGAACAGCTGAAGAACAAATGTTAAAACTAGAAAAGCATCACCTCTCTGAGTGCCAAAAATACACAGAAATGGTCATGTTGAGGCACATTAACTTGCTCTCAAAAGAGTATTTATAAGAATCAAGATTTGAATCAGTTTCAGGGATATTTGGATGAAGGGATTTTGTGACGCGACCAAGAGTTCAAATATGAAGAATCATAACTACATGCTACCACATTGAGACCAATTTTCCTGCAATTGAATGGGTCTTAAAATGATCAAACCAAAAGAAAAGTTTCATAAGAAACAGAATCTAAAATCATATTGAGATCACTTCTCGAGTTAAAGCCATGCAAACTTTGGAAAAATAATATTTACGTCAGCCAGGAATGTTCATTCAAAACAAAACAAGCACATTTCTAGTTTCAACATTATTTGTTCTTTAAATACATATAAAAAAAAAATAAATGCATGAAAGGGTTGGTGTTTAATCAAATCCATCTATTTCTGAAAATGAACCATATTGGGCTTTAAAAACATGGATACCAAAAGAAAAGGGCGTCTTAAAAGGATTTAAAAGGATATTAAGATATCTTTGATACTTCTGGAGTTCCTGGTATGCAAACATCTGGGAAAAACACTTGCTTTTTCACACTTTTTAACTGTCATCACTGGCATCAAATAATAAAGCTGTACATCTGAGCTCATGAACCCTGAACCGGCCAGATGATTGTGTGAGGTGATGGACGTTTTGAGCCCAGAACAATCCTCTGAAGGCAACCCGAGCAGCACACACACTCACCGCTGTTGGCGCCCAACATGTCGATCATTCGCCCGGGTGTGCACACTATGATTTCTGCACCTCGCTTCAACTCCGCAATCTGTGTGACAAAACGTTGAGTTACAACAGATTCTCTGTGAGGTTTTAAAGTCTGCTCACACTATATCAGCGTCCACACCAACACACAATATCGTTGTGTATTATAAATGCCTTCTGTCTCTTTAAATTCTCAAACTCTTTAAAGCAAGACAGATTCTGATTGGCTTTCAATGTAACAATTTATTGTTCATCAGCTGAAAAAAAAAAATAAAATTCAGCTGGTTATTCATCAGCTCTGTGCCGTTATCGCACATATATAGTTGTGTTGGGAACTCTGCTATTCTCTTACAGTTAGATGATTTTAACAACTATATCTTCATGGTTAGAGTGTGTGTGAACGGCTGACGCACCTGCTCGCTGATGCCCGTGCCTCCGTACACACACACCACACGCAGACCCAGAGACTTGGAGAACTTCTTGCACTCTTTGGTGATCTGCAGAGCCAGCTCTCGAGTGGGGGTCATGATGACGGCTGAGAGAAGACAACTCTACATTAGGGTTGATGTATTGAGACACTCAGGACAGGTTTGATGGCATGGGAAGGTGTGAGATGTAATTACAGAAATCAATTACTTCTGTACTTAAATGCAGGAATTTTTTAATGAAGTATGGTGTAAAAGCATCGTATCAAATGATTAAAGTTGGACTAAGGCAGAACTCACAGATGGGTCCTTCTCCCTCTCCTAACGGCCGCTGGTCTAATATGTGACGAAACATTGGCAGCAGAAAGGCGATGGTCTTTCCGCTTCCCGTTTTAGCAATGCCGATGAGATCGCGTCCCGACATGACAGCCGGAATGGCCTGGGCTTGGATCGGGGTCGGCTTCTCATAGTTGTGTCTTGTTTCATTGTTAGAAAAGGGCAAAGAGGAATTCTGGTCAGGTCACATTTATTTCTATAGTACTTTATCCGACTTATTTGTGTCTGGCTTCCAGTGTCACACGCTTCCATCTACTATTAGCTCACAAAACGTCTCGTTATGTTGGCATTTCTTACCATATTAGTTTAACAGGGCTTCTTGAGGTACATTTTTAAAGACCAAAAAATGAAATTTTAAGGAATAAATTGAACTTCAGAGTTTGAACACTACCAAATATACCTGCTACTAATGTTTTTTACATAAGTAGTGCATAAATCGCTCTGCTCCCAAACAATAGAATGAGGAAACATCTTTTACTGTAGCTTCAGGTCACAGCGCAAAAATCAAGATGCGTTCACTCAAATTTGCTACTAGTGTCATTATTCTCCTTCCTGCTTGTGTACAGTGCAGACGTGTTTTTTCTCTCTGCTCCCGCTCTGCTCTGGCGCTTGGTATTTTGTCTTTTTTTTTCTCTGACCCGCGGCCTGCTGGACTCCTGAAAACACTGGAATGGAATTGACTAACTGGTCAATCAGCGCGATCGATAGGATTTTCTATACGATTGAAATATAGAAAGGTTGATGGCGGGGTTCCTATTCTTTGGCTTTGGGATTGCCCTGACCTATCGGAAGATTGGTAAGACAGCTGCAAGCAAATTCATCCGGTCTGTGGAAATTAAGAAATGCTTCGGGGTTGTGTGTGACCGTTTGAAGGAATTATATCAGAGAGTGATACAGATTGAGGAACTGAACCGTAACAATGCAGTCCGGACTGCGGATACGCAGGGAAGAACGGGCTCCATCGTGAGTCAGATCGGTAAACTTTCACGGACTGTAACCGGTCTGGCCATGAGGCTGGACGTAATGTCTAGGGCAGGGGTGTCAAACTAATTTTGGTCTGGGGGCCGCATAGTGCTTAATCTGATGTCAAGGGGGCCAGACCACTAAACACATAGCAAAATTACATAGAACTAACAATAAGTCCGCTTTTTTGTGGACTATATTATATTAGTGCATTATATTATAAATGATATTAAGTTATAAAAATCTTTAAATTACATGAATTGTCCTTTTACAAAATATATTATTAACAACCTACGTAGTATGTGCACTTTTAAAAACACCATTACTCAGTTTAACATTTATTTAAGTGCATTATGCATAAAAAAGTGTGTATTATTTTAAAATGATGCAAAGCATTTAGTCACAGTTTTGTGGAACTTAAAAACACTGTCCTGCATGTTCACAAATCAAATATCAATTTTTTTAAATTAATTTTCCGACTCTGGGAAGCAATTCAGAACATGAATTTATTTCACACACTTAAAATCTTAAGTGGCAGCTGTTTAAATTTAAGCTGCTTAAGTTTATGCAAAAGTGTGTTTTTTTTTATGTAAACAAAATAACTTTATCAATTTGCGAAAACTGCAATTTGCAATTAGAGTTCACTAAAGACCTGAAATCGTTTCTCAAACTCCTCAGCAACTCTGAAATCTCTTTGTACTGTCTGGTCAGGATGAACCCTTCTGCGCGGAGCTGCAGCATCACTGGCTTCTCCGGGTGAAAACAGATCGCTGTTTCCTCAGACCCACCAACATTTCATTTACCTTCTGTATTCTCAGTTCTCCGTGCAAGCTGGTGTATTTCTCGCCATGCTGAGTTTCATGTAGTCATGGAGTTTAGGTTCAAATGGCCACAGATCGCGTAATTTCAGACGGCTGGGTGGCATATGCAAATCTTTCCAACTTACGGCAAGGAATCAACACTCACGACGCTGTAGTTCATCAGCACAACTTCGTAGATCCGAACGACAGGGAGATCCACACGAACAACGTTGAGATTATGTGGATGCGAAACGCAAACTTAAAACACAGTTTGACTCGTCACGCATCCCATTTCCATCCTGCCACACGAGTTTGTTCCGAAATCGATTTCGAAGCGAGGACGTTTGCAGCAGCATTATCTGCTATAGCTGCCAATTATCCCGTGTTATTACCCCAGTTCGGTTAAAACTGATGATGAGGTTGCCAGGGCCAACAGAAAAGCGCGTAAACTGACAGAACTAAACGCCACTCAGACCCTGAAGCTCAGAGCTGCCATCTGCTGTTAGTTCCGCCGAAAATGAAAATGATTTTTTTCATACTGCAGATTTATCTCCAGGGCCGAACTGAACCCCCTGGCGGGCCGGATCCGGCCCGCGGGCCGTACGTTTGACACCCCTGCTCTAGGGGAACTGCACGGACCGAACGCGCGTGCTGAGGACCAGAACTGATTGATTGATTATGATCCGGACAAATTGCCGAAGATCATCAAATGGATTCAAAATTTTTATTTTGCTTGTCCCTATCTCTCGGTTGGGAGGTCAGCCTGACAGCTTGGTCTGCTATCTTTCTCTGTGCACTGCCTTATCTCCCTTCAAGGACAAACCATAGAACTGAACTCCAAAACATCTGAAGTTTTGGCTAACACTCTCACACAACACAAACTCAGACTCTCTCGCACCATACACACCCGACCCGATCCCTGCCCCCCTCCATCCGTCTGCCTGTCCTTGTCCTTATCTATCTCCTCTCCCACTCCATACAAAAAATCCCATCACGTGTCCACGTGTACTGTGTCATGTTATGTTTTGTGTTTGCTGTAATGCTTGCTAAACTGCATTCTTGTATTTCCGGAGAGAAGATGGCTGCCTCGGTGTTGAGCTCTTCAGTTTTGTTTTTGTTTGTTCATGTTTTGTTGTAAATGTGCACTGGAAGCTTCAGCACTAAGTCAAATTCCTTGTGTGTGCAAGCACACTTGGCAATAAAGCTCTTTCTGATTCTGATTCTTCAGATCAGTTCAGTGGAATAAATGCGTAAAGTTCAAGTTCAGCACTGTGTTTGGTTCTAGCATCAATGCGGTCAGTAATACAAAACATAACTGTGAAAAAGTGTAATGAGAGAGCATTAGTACTCACTTCTTAAGTGCGTTCATCACTTTCATGGATATCCCACACTGCACCCATGACTTGATGGGCTTCGGGCATCCTTTGCCTTTGACGATGATTCCCTCCAGCTCCAGACGGTATTCATTCACCTCTGGAACGAAGGAAACGTGTTCATCAACAAACTGCGGATCACGAGTAACAGCTCGTCACAGTACATCACTGTAAAGCAGCGCAGACTCTGATGACATCAAGGACACTCGTGTCCTCCTGAACATTACCATTACAATTATTTTGTAGAAACACTTTCATAAAAGCAATAAGGCTATTTTGTGAATTCAGTGAGTTTGCTGTACATTCACAACGGACCACGACTGCTCACATCTTCTGAAGACATTACGGCAGACAAATGCAGTTCATCCACACACTAGTGAAATCATCAATTCACAAAGCTTAAAGGGGTCACGACATGGAGTTTTGAATACGTGTCATGATGTACCCTCGAAATACCCTCATTCTGAGCCTCTGTTTTAAGGCTCGTCAGTAAAAGCCTATGATTGGCTGATTGGCTAAAGTCATTGCATTCAGTTCCTATGCGTTTTGAAAACATTATCCAAATAAATCAGACAAAGCATTGTGAAATCATTTACGTCTAACAAACGTCTAATCCTCAGACACCATTACAGTAAAGCATCCACTTGTTTCGGCTGCTGGGATCTTCTGACGTCGGGACAAAGACACAAACAAGGTGTTTAAATTGGACGATCAAAGCGAATGTGGAATCAAGAGCACGTAGAGGGTCAGAAAGCGAACCGTATCAGCACAGATTACAGATTGTAAAAGTCTTTACAACTTTCGGTTTGTTTTTGACGCAACGCTCACATCCAGTGCAGTCAAATATCAGCCGTTAAAGAGACGGGACGCCAGTGGGCGGAGCCTATGGTGCAATGACGTATAATTTTGTTCGAAGTTTATATTTTTAAAGTTTTATTTATTTTATTAAATTTCGTCAATGTTTTGCTGTGGACGCAGGCATATGCAAATGTTTTACCAGAGTCACGTCACAAGTCACCCAATACCAAAACGAGTCGTCTTTAGAACTTGATTAAATAAATGCTTTGGACATTTTAAGCTTTAAAACTTGTAAGATGTTTTAATGTTACAGTTATGTTTTAGGTGTTAAAAGATTAAGGCCAATATGATTTCTCATGACCCCTTCAAGTCCCTCACACAAATACACTATCTACAGGAAGAGCGGTTCTGAAACTGGAATAAACAATGTCAAAGGTTTAGCAGACCTTCAGGGCTCATCCTGGCCAGCTCCGGCACTTCCACGTAGAAGTTCTTACGGAAGGGTTCATATTCGATCTTCTGATGATCAACAGGCTCCAGAACTTTCCTCTGTTTAGTCTGAAAGCCTGTGAGGGCCGTCTGCAAGTCCACTACCTCTTCCTCTGAGGAATACTACACACACAAACACGAAAATGGTTTGCATTACAGTAATGAGAACTGGGAGGAGGATATACGTGCTTAATTGTCATGGAATGGTTATAAAAACAGACTGTTTCTTTTGTACACATGCAGTTGCATTAGTGAAATATGCACATGTTCTCATGAGATTCTTCCACAGAAACAGACGTGGGCTTGCCGAAGCGCGGCTGTACCTCCATGGCGTCCTGATCGTTCTCCATCAGCTCTCCTTTCTTCTTGGTGGTGTGGAGCATCTTCCTTGTTTTCACAACGGTCACCACTTTGGTCACAGACATGCCTCCTTTATGCTGGAACAAATAAACAAACATCATTTATTGACCCTCTTGTGGATCTTATCACGAGTGTTCATGCCGCTCTTAACGTTGCGTACATGCATACGTAATACAGTGAAAGTGAATATGCTGAGCTCTAAAAACCATCCTACAATCGGTTCACGTGCAACACCATCTTTTAGCGTACAGAGAAGAACAGCGTGTGCACCTGTGCTCCACAGAAGGAAAAGTCAAACCTTGTCGTTTCCTCCTTTCATGGTGCCCATGTTGAACTTCTTGACCTCCTCTTTGACCTCCTCCATGTAGGCGTCTAGAGGGTCGAGCTCCTCTCCGACCTCCTCCTCCATTTGCACAGCCTCCTCCGTCTCAGCCACTGCTTCTTTCTCCTGCTCGTCCTCGTCTCCGTCCGGCTCCACGGGGGCTTGAGTCTCTTCATCATCATCTAAACACACATTCCGGCATGAGCAACTCCTTCAATTTTAAACTGTTGAGTCATGCCTTCACTTTAAATAAAACATCAACTCTCTGACTGTCAGTTCATGATAACTTCACTCCAATATAAAGCCAGTTTAATAAGAGGGTTTATTGAAGGTCCCACCACTGACATTGGGAGAAAACCAATCCCAGTCCAGAATTGTAGGAGTGGCCAATCCCAGTCCAGAGAGAGAAATCATCATTTTGAGATTGATGAACTTCTGCTGATGCTTTACCATGTCACTAATTCACACTGAGAACCAGGAGGCAATAAACCCATGCATTCACACTACAAACTACACTGTTATAGATGAGCGCATCAGTCGAGCTCTGGAGGGAAAGATACAAATCTTCACCGGGGAACGACCAGTTTTAACGGTTACAGAGAGACCTACTGTGAGACCAGAGGTTGGTCAATGATGCCAATGATGCATTGAAGTCATCAGCACACATTATTTCAACAAAATATTTAGCAGTGAAACTCCTTTTGAAAATTACATTACCCGTGACTCCACAACTGCAAAGAGCAAAACGCACAGCGAATGACATCATCGAATCCCTGCACTCTCAAAATATTCTAATATATGTGTTTATACATACAGTAATGCCTCGGTTTACAAGTTTAATTCGTTCCAAGAACTCGTAACTCAAAATGCTCGTAAACCAAAACAATTTTCCCCATAAGAATGCACTAAAAATCAATTAATTTGTTCCACACGACCATAAATGCCCATTTTAAATATTTCTTTGCTTTTACTCTATTAATTACAGTTAAAATTATAACCATTAAGATCTCATATAAATACTAATTAATAATTGACAATTAAACTTTAAGCTTTTGAGTAGCGTCGCTGCTGGCGTGAAGGAGAGGAGACGGTTTTACTGCTTACAGGGAGAATTTCATCCCTTCTTTCTTATTCATCTTGAGGTCATTGTCTGTATGCTGTACTGTACGAATATATTTCACTACGTGAACAACAGCGATCACAATTAATGTGAACAACACGAGGTAAAACCGCTGTAAATCACTTATAAAAGTATCACTGTGGTGAATGATGAATCAAACCGAGTGACGCTGAGAGAATGAACGAGTGAAGGGGTGAAGGGCTTTGTGAGAGGCTGTCGTCAGGATATTCCCAGTAAAAATGCGCATGAAGATGCTGAGCGTTAGGACTTTTACACACAAAAATGCACGTGGGCGAGGGAAATTTTTTTCGCACTCCGATACAATGCTCGTATACCGATTTACTCGTATACAAAGTCACTCGTAAAACGAGTTATTACCTTATATAACTGTTTTGCAATAAACAAAATCAACAGTGTAATATCTCTCCATGTTTTCTCATTCGACTGTCATTCGCAGTGCATCATGGGATTGTAGTTCATTCAGTTGATGCTCTTGTCTGAATTTCAAACGGTTTTCTGCTTCAAATGAGAGTTTGTAACGCTGTGATAACTGACCGTCATCATCCTCCAGACTCCACTTCTTCCCCTGCTTCAACTCCTCCAGCTCCTTCTTGATCTCGCCGATGTTCTCCATGGCTTTCTTCCTCTGCTCCTCCCTCCACTTCTCCACTCGCTCCTTCCTCTTCCTCATCTCCTCCTCCAGGGTGTTCTGGTCAAAGTCTTGCTGCAGAACAGATTGCGTCATACAAAGGTTATTTATTCATCCTTCAACTCGGGGGGGAACATTAATAAGCAGACAGCACTCACATCTTCAGCCTTCTCCTCCTCCTTCTCCTCCTTGACCTTCTTCTTGTCAGCGGACTGCTCTCCATTCTCCGTCTTCTCCTTGCTGGAATATCAGCATCACATTAGCTCTTTGATTTCAAGGACCCTCAGCGTCAGAGACGGTATCTGAGGGCCGTTCAAGATATTTCTGATTCTTCTGCCGTGACAAAGCTACTTATTTTCAATACAACTTAAACTCGTTTCAGAATCCAAAAACTGAATATTCGTCAATGAATTACCATTGAACTTTTCTAGTAACTCACATATTATACAAAAATACAGTATATATATGCATTATGTATTATACTGTTTACATATGTGTATGTATACACAACATTTATAAACATTGTCAAGGTCTAAAATAATTTACTGTGAAGAAATTAACGATTTACTACTTAATTAACAATAAATAATTCATGCATTCAGTGTTGTCTAAGTTTTTTGATATTCGACCATTTTTTTGACACTAAAAAGGAAAACTTCCATTCAGATATACATGATAATCGGGGTCATGTTGTTCTAATCGCTTACACACAGAACAGATTTATTTTTGCCATCATTTGTGTGCATTTGGTTCCTGACAGCAGTTTGAGAGGCGGCTTTATGAGAACGGCACTTGTATAGACAAGACAAGCAGTTGTTATTATTACTTCTTTTAATACATAGGTGTAACATAAAACCTATTCAAGTACAAGACAAAATATCATATTTATTCAGGTTCGGCTGCAAAGAAGAATGTGAGGTTGCGGACTCACCAGCTCTGCAGGACAGTGGACGCGTCTTTAGACAGAAATACACCTTTCCTACAGATTACATAATCAAACAGTATTTCTTCTCGATTCGGAGGAAACATTTCAAGCTTTTTCTCATGTCTGTGAGGCAACAAGTTTACGGCGAGTTTCATTTTTGTGACGTGTTCCAGTTTTTTTTCTGCATTTTACAAAAGCGCAACGTTTTGTTGTTATTGAGAGTTCACACAAATAAAAGTAGAGCCTTTACAGTCCAGAATGACACTTTACTCCTATCTAGATGACAAAAATGAGTATTTTAAGTTAAATAAAGCCAGCGGCTCCATGTCACGCAGTGTCGCGCATTATAGTTCATCTGCCTCCACAGAAACACTCGGATACGAGTCTAAGACCAGCGTACATTTCTCTAAGTTAAAGTTAGAGCGAAATCACTTGCATGATTCAAATGATAAGTCATATTTGAGGTTGATGGATGACAGGGGAACGTACTATAATTACCGTTAACGATCTGTTCCTCACGGACTGCGACTTTTTGCAACTAACCGACTAAAACTAATGTCAACTTACATTTAGCCTTAATATACAATATCTCATTTTACATTTTCATCGTAACCCTGTGGAAGTGTGCCGAGGCCCCTAGTGGCTGCGGGACCCCTGCTTTTGACGGTTAGTCAAAGTGAAGAGACTGCGTGTGATGCGCGTAATATTAATTATTTTTTCCCCATAATTTCTGTTTTATAGTAAATTTGTATATTGTATTAGTAACAGGTTTTGAAGAGTTATATCTGTTGTTTATATTGTATTGTTCTATGTAATCTTTTATTGTGTTTTTAGGTAGACAATTTTAAGATCTGTCCAGGGACAACAGATGAAAAATAGCCTTTTGGCTAATTCTGGTGAATTTACAGCAATGTTAATTAATGTACACTGTCCCTGTTAAATAAATAAATAAAATAAATAAATGGACGCTGACCTCCGGCCTCTGCTCCTGCTCTTGCTCCTCCTGCGCTCTCGGCTCGTGCGTCTCCTGTCCCGACTCCTGGAGCGCCTGTAAAGAGACGTGCCGGGGCCTTTAGCACACATGAACGCAGACGAGGAGACGCGTGTGAGATGCGAGCCTGACCTCGGTCTCTTGCGGTCCCTGGAGCGTGATCTCCGGCGCTCTCGGCTGCGCGTGCGCTCTCTCCGGCTCCGCTCGCGGGCGCGTGATCCGGCCGGATCCTCTTTCTTAGAGCGCTTGGAGTCTGGCGATCGGCTCTTAGACCTGCTGCCTGACCTCGCCCTCGAGCTGGACCTCTTCCTGTAGTGCCTGAAATAAAACACAAACACGTGACGCGCATGTACTATAAACGTGCGCCGACCGAGGCGAGAAGACGGACATGCCTTGACCTCATGTCACGTGCAAATGCTTCAAATGTGTTTTATAGATCTTTCGCTAAATTCAAGTGAATTATTTTCTATTGATTATTGATACACTCAATGCACACTTGTTTCCCGGTAACTAAGAGACATTTATTTTGAGAGTTTGGAATGACTTAAACATATTTAAACCATAAACAAAGATAATTAAAGTCAGCATGAAAGGGAAGTTGTGCTAGTCTTTTCTGCCCTATTGTGCCGTATATATCCCAGTGACTCACTTCTAGAACAAGAATAAATGTAGGGCGGAGCTTGAGTTTGTGGGAGGGAATTGATTGGATGGTTGTGGTTTGCTATTGGTGGATCTCATGTGAGTGACAGGTTGCCCCGCCCTCATCATCAGAGAAGAAGAGCTGAGAGAGGGAGGGGAAGATATTCTGATTCAAGATTACCAGGAAAAATAATGAAAAATAATGATGTTGGTTAAAAAACAATTATTACTTGATTTAAATCAAATCTCATTTTTATGTACCGATATTGAATCTTTTAGTATTTTAGTATCTTATATCTTAGAGATATTTTAGTATAAGCTGCTTCGCACATCCCATCCAATATATCTTGATCTTTGTGCTTTGTTACTTTTGATATGATTTCAAATTCTGTTCATTTTATTGACATTCAAACAATAGAACAATAAACACCACACTTTAATACGTGACGCCTGATCCGATCATCTCTAACTCTTTACAGCAGCAAATAAACACGAGTGAAGGATTGATGAAAGATAAATGAGTCTCATAATCAATCAATCAGTGTTTCAACTAGAGAAAGAGTCACGAAACGTCACATTTACCTCAGAAAAGCCTTTCAATCCCCATAAACTCAATAGTCAACTAGAAAAGTAACTCTAGAGAGAAGCGTTTTGATTAATATCCTGTTCACTAGATGACTTATTTACTGTTCTTCAACAGCTCATTTAATGTACATTTGTATTAATCCATCACAGTCAACATATAGATTATTATATTTATAAACTAAAAAAAAGTTTAAATAGAATACTGTAAACAAAGTTAGGATTAGCTTTCTTATCATAAAAAAATCCTTGAGAGTGAAATTATTAAATCAGTTGATTTTAACCATCACTATTATAATGTAGTGACAACTAATGCTGTAAGCTGACACTGACTTGTACAGTTTAAAGCATTAGTTATTTAGTTGAGAAAACTTGCCATGAACTTTTCCTGTTATTGATCCAAATGAATCGGTACCGAATCAAATAAGGGAATGAATCGCAAATTTGTGAAACATAACTGAATCAAACTGAATCGTGACATTGTCAAATCATTTACAGTAAAATCGGCAGAAATCGATAAAAAAGAAAGTATTTTGATTTCATGGTGACTACACAATTTTAAAGAAACAGCTTAATTTAGCAGATTAACTTTATTAATCACGTTTCAACTGAAAATGGTAGAAATGTCGTTTACAACACAAGCTCCACATTATATACAGAGTTAACAGGACTAAAAAATATTTAATTATTATCATTACTGCTATATTTATTATTATTAACCAGATTGTTTACAAGAGAGGTTAACATAACTGAAAATGAGAGCAGAAGTACAAATATCGGAGCTTATTTTGTGGAAGATACGTTGTTGTGACGTAATGAATCAGCCGGTATTTCTGAGTGATGTAAACACAGTCTGGAGTGACGCAGATCTGCAGAAATCATCCAATTAAAGAGTTTATGTTCACTGGAAGCCTGTAAACATGCGTCAGCCACAGCGCAAGCCCACAATAACGCGCAGTTCACGCGAATCAGCGCTTTAAACGCCACGCGCTTCACACAACACGCCCGCCCCGGACACATCGCTACAACATTTATACGCGACACTTACAAGAAATTGGATAAACATGGAAAGATTTACCGTGACTCTCGTCCCATGATGTCGCTACAGTGAGTTCACAAACACTTCCGGCTGCGCGATGACAACTTCCGCTCTTACTTCTATTAAAGGGACAGACTCCACAGGTCACTTTTGGTTACTCAAATTATTTACCTTTGTAAATAATCTATTAACTTTGTTAGTCAAGATTCATGTACACACGTGTAAGTGATATTCTAACAATAAGCCCCTTTTCTCAGTAATTCTTAACGAATTTGAAAACTATTTTTCTATTATCAAAACCAGTTAAGCTATTAACTGTTTAACCAGTTAAGCTTAACCAGTTAAGCTATTTGTCCACCGTGTATTTAAAATCCATGAATGATACAGATGATTTTAATATTTATGAATGTATTATTATTATTAGTCTTTTTTCGTTCTTTGGTCTTTTGCTTTCTTTCTTTTCTCTCTCTCTCTCTCTCTCTCTGTTTTCCTTGCTCCCCTGGCATTAAGGTGGTTGTTGTATTGTTCTGTTCTTTAAACCATAATAATAAGAATAAAAAAAGATATTTTTAAAGTACACACTCCATCGTTCGACCAGAAATAATATTTTAATATCATTTTATGGGTTTATTTAAATGAGAGACGGTATACAGCGACAACAGAAAAAAAATAATTAAATGAATAATAAAATATTTAAGTACATAAAAAAATGCATTAAAACCTTAACAGATGTACTATTACCGACTAAACCTTTCTGCAGAAATACTACACTTTGAATTAAACTTCTCCGGAAGCTCCTTCAAAACGTTTTGTATGTTGTTCTGTTTTGGTCTTTTGGTAAAAATTGATCGATTTATAAAAATTAATTAATCAATTAAATAAATAAATAAGCTATGGCTCGTTTTGCCGTGATGACGTGCGCATGTCACGTGTTTGGACGCGATGTTCCCGCGCTTGTGTTTTCCCGCCATCAAGCATCAATGTTGAGACTCGATTCATTGTTCAGAAATACAGATGATAACACTAAATGACCTGAGAGTGGTTGCGTCGCCTAGAGTAAAATAAATACACTTTATTGTATTTTAAATATATTCCCTTTTTTCATTAGTAAATTGCAAATATAACAAAAAACGTCTATAATTAAATATATAAAAAGTACCGCATCATGCTTTTATCTATTTTTTTCACAATACAACTTTTAACACACTTTTATATTTATTTTTAAAATATATCCAAGAAAAATTAAGTAAAATATATACTTATTTGCACTTTACTTAAAAATATATTTTTATGGGTATATTTTATACTTTCATAATACGTTATTAGATATCCTGAAGTCGTAGTCTATTTTAAGTAACATTTTACAGTAATTTTTAAGTTTACTTCATGCTTGGAATTCACTTCATTCCTTGGACATATATTACTTTCAGAAATAATAATAATACACTTATGGTGTTTTGAAGACACTCATAATTAATTTGTAATGTACTTGTAATACAAATAAAATGTACTTTAATATCACTAATCAAGCATGTAAACAGTCTTTACAAAGGCATATGCTCAAAGCGTACTAAGTATACTTGAAGTTGTTCCAATTTAGCACATTAAAGTACACACAATACACTTGTTAGGCACTACAATTTAGCTACAACTAAAATATACTTGGTAAACATTAGTTGTTCCACACTTCAAGTTAACTAATCATTCACACACTTGAAGTGAACTGACAATTAGTCTGGCTTCCAGTACACTTCATTTTTCTAACCAGGGTCTCCAAACCTAGAAAGCTGCCTACACAGACAACACTCATTGCAGCAGCGAAGATGCTCCCTATTCAGGGCAGCAGTTCCTTTATTACCTCACCCAAGCGTACAAATCTCCTCATTAATATTTCCATACTGACAGATTAAACAAAGTTTCCCTGCATGTGCTTAATTTCACACAGACACAGCAGTCAGAAGGACACGCTTATGTTTATTGGTATACAATAATCAAAGATATTATTAGCCACAGGCTGCGACGTGTCATACAAGCTCACTCACCTCATATTAGTGTGAAAAACACAGTAATACATTAGAATATCAGTTTTACAGGCTTACGTAAACATAATCAGAAACAACTCACTATTAATTGCAAATAATAAAGATGATCATCTGTCTCAAATGACAGAACTGCATTTACAGGAAATCAATAGATCATGCAGATCTACGGTAAACTCATGCTTATGAGGAGCTGGAAAAGTCTAAAGTCTCTTGAAATAAAACATCAAATCACAACACTGAACCACTGCAAATCAGAGCATGTGCTTTTCTTCTGAAACATGATTTGAAAACAGAAATCTGGGATCCCTTTAGTAATGATCTGAAGACATTAGGCTGGTTCTGCTGGTCCAACTGAAACCTTCGGGGTCTGGATCGTACATCACTCCAACATCAAATAAAAACAAACCAGATTGATTACAGAAATAACTGGATGGAGGAGTGCGAGTAATGTCACAAAGCAAAAAAAGGAGAAAAGATTTGTAAAACTCTCCAGTCAGTTGGACGAGACCCTCACTAGTCTCACAGCGGTCAACATAAACTCAAACCACCACTAATGGCTGATGACTACTAGAAATGACGGCGAAAGGACGTAAAACGTGACGCTGAACGCTGGCTTGCAGCAAACAGGTTTATCACAGCTCTGATGGCCACAGAAGAGGAGGAGGAGGAGGAGCGTCAGTCTCTCAGGACGCGTCTGAGCCGAAGAGCAGCAGCAGCTCGTGGCACATGACGAAGCTGAAGAAATACACGCAGAGGTCGGAGAAGACGTGGCTCATCTTCCTGTAGGTGTCCATGGAGCGGCTGATGACCTCGGCGGGGATCCCGGACAGCAGCAGAGCCGCAGTCAGCACCGTGGTCTGGCTCTTCTTCTCCACCTGAAGGGTCAGAACCGTACATAGCAAAGACAGCCGTTCTACACAGAACACAACTAAAGTCTGCTCTTTATCCTCCACACAGACCAGCAGAGAAACTCTCACTCTTTTGTTCTTACAACTTAATGTCATTGGCTTTCCTGTAGCTTAATCAGTAGAGCATTGGTGCTTGCAACACCAAGGTCATGGGTTCGATCCCAGGGAAAGC
The DNA here is from genome assembly GCA_037043235.1 of Rhodeus uyekii. Taxonomy (NCBI): domain Eukaryota; kingdom Metazoa; phylum Chordata; class Actinopteri; order Cypriniformes; family Acheilognathidae; genus Rhodeus; species Rhodeus uyekii. The sequence continues at coordinate 1,344,497 of JAWRVZ010000103.1, read as the reverse complement.
AAGAACTGATTCAATGTGTTTCTTGAATGCAATGCAAGTCACTTTGGATAAAAGCATCTGCCAAATGTGTAAATATAAAATGTAAATCATTGATTAATATCAATAATAATAATAATATCAATATATCAATAATATAATAATATCAATATATATTATTGGTATCATGATTGTATTGTCAATGATGCATTAAATCAGAATTATAAAAAAGTGCAGGTCCAGTAATGTAATTAAAGTCATTAAAATAAAAACAACTGATAACAACTCGAAAACAACTGATAAAAATCAGGAATTATGAGGAAATGTTATTTTAATATCATTGAGATTTCATGTCATTATTTAGCAAATTATTTTTACTTTTATATTTCCTATTTATCTTAATTTTACAGTTTTGGAAATATAATTTGTTTGCATGTTTTTGTCATTTAAATGTTTTAATTCTTATTTCAGCACATCACATTAAACTAGACGAGTAAAGACTGATGACATACAGGCTTGACAAAGCGAGATCTGAAAGTTTAAAATAACTTTTGAACAGCCTGAAGTTTGGTTTTACTCAGGGAAAGTAAAAAAAGTTATGTTTTAGCATGTTACAAACACAAATTAACATGTTTTTAACATGACTAGCATGTTACTAACATGATTTAACATGTTGCTAGCATGAATTAGCATGTTGTTAACATTAATTAACATGATGCTAGCATGTTTTAACACATTGCTAATATGAATTAGCATGTTTTAACATTAACATGAAATTGCATGTTGCTTGCATATTTAAGCACATTGCTAACATAAATGAGCATGTTTTAATATTTTGCCAGCATGAATTAACATGTTTTAACACTTTGCTGACATGAATTAGCGTAAAATTCATAAAATGCACTTTAACTATCAAGTAACAATGTTTTAATGGTTTTAATTAAATATAATAACCCTGTAATGATGACTAGCATATAGTCGCCCCAATTTAAATTCTGTTCAGTGTTATACATAGTATAATTAACCACAAAAACTTTCATTTATTCTCACATGTTATTATCATCTACAGTCAGTGGCAACATCAACTTACATTATCAGTTCCAAAGCAGAGACAAACCTTTGGAAAGTATTTGTGCAATCCCATGAATCCCAGCTCGAGAGTGAGGAACGGAGCAAATATGGACTGCAGAAACAGAAGACAGAGCATTAAGATGAGCCCTGGATCCAGCAAACACACACACCTGCACCGCAACACTCACCAAATACTGGCAAACAAAGACGCGCACAAAGACGGCGAGAGCGACGCTGCCGCTGAGCCTGAAGAGACAGAAGGGGTCCAGATCCTCGGCCTCGCTGCCGCCGCCCCCGTCCTGAGCCGCCTTCTCACTGGACAGCTGCCCGCGCAGCTTCATGGCATCGTCGAAGCGGGACAGGTACTTCTGCAGGCCCCTGCGAGGAGAGGACGAGTGCTCGTCGGCCGCCAGATCCCCGCGCGGCCGCTGCCGGAGCCCTCGGGACGAGTCCTCCTCACCCACGCCGTCACTGGCATTCCTGTCGGACGGCTCGGCGCCGCTCCCGCCGGACTCAGACGGATGAGGGGAGAGTCTCTTGGCAGAGCTGGACCAGGGCTCATGCCGCTCCAGATCCAGGTGGAACCGCGGTTCCAGAACACCTCGAGCTGCTTTACATATGCAAACACAAACAGAAACACCATATTAATTTACCGTACATTCACTTAATCATAATTAGGGCTGCCGTGATTTGACTGACAAGTTTCTATTAGGAATGTCCTGACATTGCATCTAATTGTAACGTTGTGAACAGCATGCGGTGAATCTAAAACCGGCTGCTGGAACGTCTCTCTGAAGTGCAGACTCTGGCTACTTAAAGGGTTTATTTGGCCTTATATTACCAGTAGCCACAGACCACACTGGATAGGGGAACCAGAAACTAACGTTCCCAGAACGTTCTGGGAACCAGAATTTATTAACTGGGCTCCTACTCTTTACGAAGGACATCCTGGGATTTCGACGGACCACAGAGAGTCAGGACCTCGGTTTAAAGTCTCACCCGAAGGACGGCTTCGCGAAACACCATTTCTAAGCGCAGACTACCTGCTTTGATGGGGAATTCATTATATTATTGCATGTTCTTCAATATTTAATGCATGTAAATGATACACACAGGTGGGGCCTCTTTAATCTGCCATTAATCCCGGAATGAAACACATGCAGGAGTGTTGCAGATTCCATGTGTGTGATCATGTGATGCTGTGCGGATGATCTCAGGTGCTGCTGGAGATCTTGATCATCAGATCAGGAGCAGCAGAAGATGGATCATCATTATATATTTATATGGATCACACGTCTAATAAACTGTGATCTATGATGCTGTGATCATGCAGTGAGAGCAGTGCAGATGAGCTCACATCTGTCGGCAGTGCTGTCGGCGTCAGTCTTGCTGAATCCCACGATCTTATTCATGCGATCCTCGGAGTTGAGCAGCAGCTTCCTCCTCCGGATCTCCGCGCGCCTCTGGGCGGCAGTGCGCGCGCTCTCGCTCTCCGCGCTCACCTCCATCACGCAGATATCTGGCTGTTATTAAAGATAATCCGTCTTCAGCTCCTCTCTCTCTCTCTCTCTCTCTCTCTCTCTCTCTCTCTGAGCGTGTTATTATTGACGGGGCGGACGCATAATGTGTCTCCTATGAATGACGTACTCGTTTCAAAATAAAAGCCAGAGCTCTTTCTGCACGAATGATGCATGATATTCTGTCTTCAAAACTACGAAACTCAGCAAAAGGTTAAGGATTTGTACCTACTGTAACAAATGTCCTATCAGTCCAAGCCACGTGATCTTGATAAACAAACTCGTAAACCAGTGAAAGAGGCAATGGGAAAAAATCCTGTCTTTTGGTCAAGAGAACAAGGCTAATAGGCCTATATTTATATGCATTTATGCTTTTATCCAAAGCTGCTTACATTGCATTCAATAGAAAAATCCCGTTTTGATACATTGACATTTTAATCAGTTCTTGTTTTCCCTGGGAATCGATCGCATGACCTTGCCGTTGCATACAGTGTTAGACATTTCTGTAATTTGTAGTTATTTACTGTATATCACCCATCTCCTGATAGTTAATAATTGATTCCCTTTGCATCATGGGAATTTTCTATGATGTCAAACATTGTATACAGAGATCTGCTTTATCTAAATTAAAAAAAACTATAAAACAGAAACGTTAATTAGTACAAATGAAATAATTACAGTAGAGAACCGATTTACTGTTTTTCTTTACAGCAATTGCACTGTATTACATAATTACAGTAGCGTTTAATTACTGTAAAACTGAAATACAGTTATAGCACAGTAAATCTTAATTACAGCAACGTACTGGGAACACTGTAATAACACACATTGTCATGTATTTAAAGCACTGGTGTTGCTGGAGATACGAATGATCCGAATCATATTTCAGGTATTTACAGAAGAGAATAAATAAGGGTAAGGTTTTACCAAGGGACCTGTTTCATACAGAAATGTACATGCATGGATAAAACTTAAAAAAATAATTTGGTGTATCAGCATCACTTGATTTTGTCCATAGAGAATTATGGTTTGCTTTTGGTGGATCTCCTGTGAGTGACAGGTTGCCCCGCCCTCATCATCAGAGAAGAAGCGGCAGAGATGCATTAAATTCATCAAAACACAGGGTGTAGAACGTTTTGAGTTTGTCACTCATTCGACCAGATTGCTTGTGTATTGTAAACACTCATGTGGTCAAATGCATTCGAACAGCCACAAAAGACCGTCTAAACTTCGCTGACTGACCTGATGCATTATGGGAATTCTACCTTATTTTAAGGACTGAAAACCTCAAGTGAAGCCACGAAAGGAATCTCTTTTGAAAACAGGTGCACTTTTGATTATTGGATGTTAAATTCTGTGCTAATGCTTTATCCCTCTCCTTCCTCCATGATTGCATCATGCCAGAAAAAAATTATTGGCCAATGGTGTTTGAGTGTGCAAGCTAGGGGCGGAGCCATCCACTATATAGCTTGGCGCTTATCACCATTGCCTTCAAATCTTTTTGCAAGAAGCAACCAATGCATACTTCTCACGTTGACTACTCTTTTAAGAAAACCATGCTTTCACTCGTTGCTCCCCTTCCACGATCAGGTAGAAACACAATGTCTATCAAGGAGTGACACACATGTGGTGGACCAATCATGCTTCCTGAGTCACACTAGTGGGCGGACAGGAACCTCCTATTTGATACGAGCGGTCCGAACATGTTGTCCAAGGGTGGCACAGTTCAAGGAGAACAGAGGCTGCCTCCTAATATGGTCCAGATCATTTGGAGCCAGTTTGGGGAAGCAGAGGTTGATTTCTTTGTTTTGGAGGAGAACCCGCATTACCCATTGTTCTTTTCATCAATGAGTGCTCCCTTAGAAGGAGATGCATCATCAAAGAAACACAAATAAATGCTAAGAAATGCCTTTCCCTTGGTCAAAACTATACCACAAGCTAAGGGAGGAACAGGACACAATGCTGCTGGTCGGTCGTCGAAAACCAGACGGTTTTTAGAGCTAATGGAATTTCTGGTGGCTCCCAGTTGGGAATGGAGGGAACTGCTCTCTCGAGCGATGGGTATTACATGACACCCCAGTCAGAGCTGCAGAAACATGGATGTGCCACACAAGGTTTTGCATACGATTGTGGAAGCAAGAGCCCTATAGACTAGATGCCTTTACGCTCTGAAACATAAAGTCATCTTATCCTAATGTAAAGCACACATTGACCTGTGCTGTGCCTGTCACTGTGATGTTTCTACAGGACTCTTTAGATAATGGGTGAACACCATCCACTCTAAAAGGAGTACGTGGCTGCCCTTCCCGTTCATTCTCCCATTGATTGCCATTCAGTAGGGAAGCAGTTTGGTAGCAGGGATTCTGAGATGAGCGAGACGGCTGCATCCCTCTTGTTCTAACCTGGTACCTGTCTGGGAACCGCTGCATGCGAAGCTGAGAGTGGCTCTTTTACTTGTGTGATGAGATTTACATGTTTGAGTTTGATTCAGATGGCCGTATGGTCAGACTGACACAAAGACATGTACATGCGCCTAAAGTGCGGTCTACTGATGGAGACGATTCGGAAATCCATTGGCGCTTGTATATATTTCTTATTTTGTATATATATATTATTTTCTTTGTCTTATTTTCATGTTATTTTCCTTTTTCTTATTTGAAGGATTTGTAAAGAGTGATTTATAATCAAGAGATTTTTATTACTTAAAGCCTTTCTTTACTTTTCTGTATTTTTCCATAGAGTAAGGCTGATTATTGTCAGCACGTCTCACCAGATAGAACATGTTATCAGAATGTTTTGAGAAAATGTTTTGTGTCTCTCCATTTATAGTTGGAGCCTGAATCGAGTTCAGCCTTGGAGAAGATGTGTATCTGTGTGTGTGTGTTAATATGGTCTGTATCGGTGAGGTGATTAACTGTCACCATGAGGAGATGGAATGACTTCTTATTCTCGACAAGCCACGTCACAAACCCGTCAACCATGTGATCAACGAAGATATGCTTCAGACTGTCTGCTCTTGTGTGGAAAATTACTAGTTTTGTTTATCTTTCTTTCTCTCTTAGCCAAACAGAATCATTTAAACGTCATCATTGATATAGTTAGTAGCCTCTGTTAGAGTATAATTGCTGTAACAATGTTATTGTATGTGGGGCGGCCTACGAACTCCTTGGGAGACCTGAAGCTTCTGCTGATGAAACTGCAAACCAAACTTATAATTAAGTTATAATGCTGCTATAAGTGTTTGCTCCTCAGGATCTGCACCACATCCTATATGCCTCATGCCAGTTACTCTTCTCCCTGAAAGGAGGGAATGAATTGTGCCTGACAGTTACAAACTTCAGTCTTATAGATCCTTGAGATCCAGTATAGATCCAGTCATTCTTACTGGCATGATGTAATCACTGAAGGGGGGGGGGGGGGGGGGGGGGTACCTTAAAGCGTTAACACGCAATATCAAGAGAGCAAGTGGTAGGAGAACAGAGATAAACCAGAGACGTCTTCAGATCGCGTGGACATCAATGGTGATGCAACAAGATCAGATGAGACATGAACAGCTTTTTCTTTGACCATTCAAAGAAACATGCAAGAGAACACAAAAACAATCTCACAGTCAAATGATTCAGTAGAGCTCATGCGAGGCTTCCTCTTTAATGATCATTTAATTCCTTCAGGAAGTTCACACGTACAAAATTGCAGAGAATTTACAAATAATTGCTGAAAAACAGGAGTTGTCGTGTGTGCTAAAATGAGCTGAACAACTGAGAAAACAAGTTTTTTTCTTTATTCATTTAAAAAAATATCCCTCTGAATGATACATTAGATTACCCAAGAAATGTTTGCAAACATGATCAAGACAGGAAAAGTCCTCAGATTATTCTGTTCTTATTCTCTTCACGAGTTCTTCATTCACAACCAGTCATTATCTATTAGTTATGGAGAGATCCGAAGAATCTCTGCCCCTATTCTGTATTATGGATTATATTTCAAGCTTGAAGCTCACAGTCAGTTTCCACATTTCTCTGCAGCCCAAAGCTTTCACACCTTTAGGCAGCTCATAAAAGTCTCTCTTCGTGGGGGGGAAAAAAGATAAAGTCTCAAGCAGTTTATTTTTATCATCTCACATCATCTGAATAAAGTTTTTACTAAAATTAATCTCTTGACTATAATATAGGTTTATCAATATAAAAGTTTCTATACTGTTTAAAGATATCTTCCGCACACTTTCCACCAGCCCCACATATGGCAAATATTGAATTGAATTGCCTCTCATAAATTAAAAACGAATGACTGAAGAATACAGACAAACCTGAAAACTGAACACATAAATGTGTGAGGATGAACAGGACTAATTATGAAGCTCTAAATCTGAATAGCACTCATTATAAAGGTTGTAAGAAAGTCTTAAGAAACAATTTTTCCTACATTTTCATTTTTTTTAGTAAAAGGCAATAAATTAGAAATGATCTGCGCTCAGACTGCAGTCGCGCGCACACACACACACACACCGACAGTGAGGCAACGGAAGAGCTCGTGAATATGACTGTCAGTACGAACACAAGCGCCGCTCCTGCTGTAGTGCGAGACACCGGCCGATATTTTGTCGCTTCACTTGCAGATCTGCTGTTGCAGGTGCAGCAGGAACTCGTAGTAGGACAGAGCAGATTCACTGAGGTCTTCAATCATATTCTGCATGAAATCAGCCTTCAGCGGACTCTCGTCTCTGAAACCAGAACACATTCACACAACGTCAGTCAGCGGAAGAGCTTCAAAAGCTCACGATACTTCGTCACAACATCATTAGATCATCACGGTTTTGCTGGAAAGGAGATGGACGATACCAAAACTGAAGATGCAATTACTTAAAGCCTGAATAATGCTTTAATACAGTAGAACCCTGACTTACGAAACGCTCTACGTACGAAAAGTTCGACGTACGATAAAATATTGAATTTTTTTCCGCCCGAGTAACGACAAAATGAGCGAGATGCGAAAAACGAAATCTCGGCCAAGCCGACGATTTCCGAGTTTTGTTTTGAAACTCGCACAAATCCTCCCGGCTCTCCCATTGGCTGTCTCCCAGCTTGGACGCTAGCTTTCGCTGTAGCATCCTGCTCTCCTATTGGTCAGCATTGCTCCCACCAGCCTCTGCGTAGCGCCGTTTCTCCCATTTCGTCTGTGCTACGCTAACGCTTGTTCGCGCTTTCGCATACAAGTTTTGTTTTCATCGTGTTGCATCGCCATTATTTTGTGCCCAGTTAACAAACTATTTTCTAATCACTAGCCATGGATGTGAAGATTGTTGCTGAAGTGAAAGGGAAGACAGTATGGTGAGTGTAATTTAGCTTTATTATAAAATTAAATGTGGTGTTTTCGTAGGGCTTGGAACGGATTAGGCAATTTACATGTAAAAGATCAACTTACGAAGCTAACCTCAGGACGGATTAATTTCATAAGTCAGGGTTCTACTAAACTTTCATGCATTGTTATACACTGCATTAAAGCACATGACAAACAATTATTTAAATGTAACAAGGAACTATAACAATTGAACTTGTTACAGTTATTTAAGAAAGAATGCATAACTTGTAAGAATACACAGAAATTACGCATTACACAGAAAGACTTAAATCAATTTAGATACCAAAGGCAAAATCTAATCTTTTAAGTTTTGATTTCATGGGTCATCTTATAAACTATTATGAACCAGCCGCCCGGCTTCCAGCCAATGGGTGTCGAGCAAGAAATCGATACTCTTAAGCAATGAATGACATCAATAAAAGTGAAAACCTACATAATATTAGCGAAACTGCTAATTGGTTCAAATTTGTTATGAAAGTCATTGTCATAAAAGCTTGATTCATGCATTTCAAACTACTGATCCGTGACTTTCAAAGCTCTGCATGGACATTTGCACAGTGAGTCCCGAGTGTGTGTGTGTGTGTGTGACCTGATGATGTGCAGGACGGGGTGGAACGGCCGGCGTTCTCTCAGCCAGTCGATCAAAGCTCGGAGTCGGGATGATTCTGCCGTGTCCAACTCTGGGAGCTGAATCTGTGAGAAGGCACATGTCAGGCGTCACAACGGGAGTCTCTCATTACGGCCAATAAAATCTGAGCGTCTGCATAACCGTCTTATCCTCCATAACCGTTCTTCTACAGAGATCATCTCATCCTCTTCACTGCGTCTGATACTGTCGTCTTAATACATGTCTTTAATTGAGCTATAAATGCCTTTATATACACACATTCTCTCTTTGTTTTTCTGCTTGGTAACTTCAGGCAAAAAGATCTACCAATGAAAGCTCAGATACATTCACATGCATCACAATATTTATTCATGCTCATTGTCCCCTTGTAAATAAATAAAAATTCTTGTGACAAACAACAATAGCAAAAACATGATGCAGTTTCACACGACACCGAAGTCAGTTACCATGTTCTGAGGAACAGCAGCGTAACTTTCAACTCCCAGCACTTGTGTGAGGAAAACAGGGTTGCAATTTCTTCCAATCCAGAGATAGAGGACCTGAAAGACAGTGTGCGCGCCGCATTAACAACTGCATGGAGAAGAGAATTCACCGAGTGTTAAACAGCTGGAACGTATTGTGAGAACAGAAGAGAGATGAACTCTGGTGTCTGTACTCACGGTGCCGCAGTCCATGAGGAAGGCCGCGTCCCGGCTCAGTTTCTCCACGGACAGCTGAAGCGCTCTGGGCTGAGGGATCGTGCGGTCGCTGACGTTCAGCGCCCCCTGTGAGCGAGAACACATGATCACACGGGCCAGAATCAGCAGTACCATCAGAATGAAGATTCAGAAATCCGCTGGAGAAAAGATGTACCACCCTTGCAGAGACTTCTATGTTTTTGTCTATGTTCTATTAGATTTGGCAAAATCTATCAATATAAAGCTTCTAGGGACGGCCAGAGTACTCGAGTCTCATGAAGACGATGATTGCTGAGAAATTATGGTTTTATTCCCTGATTTTGGGCAGTGCCTGAGATCTGATCGGTTAGCGTTAAGACAGCACTCCCTCCAGACCGGCGAAATAAAGTGATATTATGGATTTGAAAGCGCGCAGTGATGCATTTACATTTATTCATTGAGCAGACGCTTTTATCCAAAGCAACTTACAACTTGAGGAATACAAAAAGCGATTCATCCTGAAGATGCTGAAGTAACTTAAAGAACACAAATCGAGAAAAAAAAAAATAATCAAAACAATAATAAAATAGAAAAGTTAAAAAAAAAGTAATCCATGTTAATGTAGTGTTAGTGTAAGGTATGATACGGAATACAGTTACTGCTTAGAGGTACTGTACGTGTATATTTCACTACGTGAACAACAGCGATCACAATTAATGTTAACCACTTAATCACTTATAAAAGTATCACTGTGGTGAATGATGCAGCCAAACCAAGCGAAGCTGAGAGAATGAATGAGTGAAGGGGTGATAAAGGGGTTTGAATCGCATGACTGTGTTATGAGTATACCGTAACGTGGGCGAGGAAATTAAGCGGCGAGGGGACTTTTTTTTTCTTCACCCTCGCGTACAGTGAGCGGCTGTAGCCCGTAAAATGCGCAGCGCAAACTCACAATTCGCCGGCACCCTCAAAGGACCGGCCGTCAAAACAAACCTCACCCCAGCACAGCCCTCGTGTATAACGCGCACCCTAACTATTTTTTGGGTAGAAAATTTTGCGCGTTATACTCGAATAAATACGGTAAGTCGCTTTAGATAAATGCATAAGTGAATCAATTAGTTACTGAGAGGAAAGCGCACTATACAAAGTCCTTCTTTGAGATGTTTACATACAGTCATTGTGTTTCCATGGATCACTTCAAATTAGAGACAGATCTGACGCTGGAGAAAGTAACACGCACTAACCTCATCGTTCAGGTCATCCACTCTGTACAGGCCTGGGTGGACCATGAGCATGAGATACACCAGAGGCTGGCACTTCAGCTGGCACATGGCGAACACGCGCTCGTCCAGCCTGGTGCTGGCGCCCGTCCGGAAAGCTTTCTGAAAGAGAAGAGGTGAGCGTCTGAGGATCAGAGTGTGACGGCGATCTGACGGCGGTCAAGCTGACGTACGTGTTTGAGCAGGGCAAGGATGTAGAGCGGGAACAGACGCAGGCAGGCGGGCGCCAGCAGACCGGGCTGCTGGATGCTCAGCACTGAGGAGCGGTACGACGCCAGCGTGTCGATGGCGGCGTTAATCAGGGCATCCCGTGCGTCGCCCAGACTGGCCGTCACAGAACGATCCACAGCTGAACGAGAGCAGCACAAAAACACATGAACGATGCAAAGGATCACACTGAAAAAGCCCGGTGTGTTGTGAGGTGAAGGTCGTACCCATGCTGGCCAGGAGAACAGTGATGGCCTGAACATCGGCTCCAGCGAAGATATCGGTCAGAGAGTTGACCACCGGCAGACACAGCGTGTGCACTCGGATCCTCCTCTCGCCTGCAAGAGCACAGAGGAACACCGTCAGCGTCACGTGACACCAGATGACAACGCGTCACATGACGTCAGGAGCACCGCACCTTTGCTGGACGTGTAGAGCAGCGCGGCTTGGAAGGAAACCACCTGCAGGTCTAGCAGGTTCTCCTCGATGGACATCTGCACGGCGAAGCCAGCGTCAGGATTCACGTTGGCCAAAGACAGCAGATCCGTGGAGCGGACGAAGAAGTTGCCGTGGAAGGTGTGTATGGACAGGCCTGAAGAAGACAACGACCGAAGCGTTAGATTGGACTCTCGTCATGCGTGGCGTGAGACCTTCGGTGACTCCAGACCTTTGGTGCAGCGTATCCTCATGACGGCCTCGAAGCCGATCTTGCGCGTCAGATACCTCTTCAGATCCTTCTGGAAGCGCTCCGTCTGAGACGGGTTGTGCTGCTTGTGGTACGACGGGTAGTAATACACACTTCCAGCCGAGTATCTGGATATGCAACCTTCAGGAGATCAAACACATTGCAAATTATCCCCGTACGCAATGAAGAAGATCAAGAATGCATCGTGAATTTGCATCGAACATCTTCCTTTCACATTATTGCTTCAGTGACTGGACAGCTTAGAAAACATTATCCTCACAGACATCATTTATTATAAAGACGAGTAAACATGAGATCATCAGGCTTGAAGGTTTGTTGTTTATCTCTCACTCTCACTGTTTTGCATTGCATTATACATTTTAGAACTGCATACGGACAGTGATCATAAAACTAAGCATTTAAACATCTTCTTACGAAGACATTGATATTTATATGCATTTTATGCGAGCATCTGCACAAATATTGAGCTGTTTTTCCTCCATCTTCTCACTGTATTAGACAATATGAGTCATGATGCATCGAATACGACACAAATTAACTGGAGATGCATTGAAACACTAAAAGGCAAATAGAAAAAATTTAAATGCATATAATTCCAAGAGAAAAATCTCCAGTTTGATCTCTCAGAGCAGAGGTGAAACATTACAATAGTCCGTTCTCTACTGTGAGATGGAAAGGCTCGTTCGTGCATTACAGCCAGTAAACCTAGTGACCGTCGACTGGAATAAAACCTGAGTCGATTCTGCAAGTTAAGAATACTGGTCATGTAGGATCAGGAAACCAGACAAGTTGCACAACCACAGGCTTTCAAAACACTGTTCAGCTTTATTACTACAAGCAACGATCCTGTTATTACGCTTAATCTAAATTCACCATGGTAAGACAAGGTTGTGACTAGTTAACTGTGCAGTGGTTTGTGACTGACCTAGAGAAGAAAGATCACAGTATTGAGCGCTGAGCACGAACAGATCCACCGCCACATGATGCCCAGAACAATCCAGAGCCAGTTTCTTATAGAAATCTGTTGCAGGACTGAGATGCTGGACGTCCTACAATGGAAAACAACCATCAGACAATTGAGCAGCTTGACTTTCACAAGAGTAGAGACTAAATTACTAAATTCCTGTAAAATGTCCAGTTGCATTAACATCTAGAATTGCAAATGATCGGCTGCACTTTATTTTACAGTATGTGCACTTACCTAAGAAAGTACTGGGTGATATGAGGAAACTACATGAGTTAAGGTTAGTTTCAGAGCTAGTACCAAATTATTACAATTACTATAATAAGTACATATGCACATGGGGAACAAGACTGTAAAATAAAGTGATGTAAAATTGAAGTCTCATTAAAACAAGGCTGATTGTGTGCCAGTGAAACTGAGTCAAGGCTAACCAACTGACCAGACAATTTAACGACCAATCAATCGATCAATCAATCATGCTGACAGTGAATGTGATGTGAATGTGAAACCTTGGCTGCCGCTTTCTGGTTGGGCTCTTCTCTGGGTTTGAGGGCCCCGATGCCCACGGTGGGCAGTTGGGTCTGGAAGACAGACATGCGTCCGCCGGTGGGCGACAGCAGCTTAAACGCGGCCTGCAGCGCTGGACCCAGACCGGACTGAGTCTCCATCGTCTTACTGAACATCTGCGGCAAACTCGTCAGCAGATCCTGGACCAGCTGCAACAGCGAGACACACACACACACAACACTTGATCGAATGCTCACGTCTGATTAAAAAAACTCAGCGGTAACGCCGCACGCTCGCTCACCTCCTTGCATTCATTCAGGTTGACTAAAAGGCTGTCCGGAGTTGGTAGAAACACGTCTGCGGGAAGAAAAGATGAAAGCCGTCTCACTCCTGATATGTCAGCTATTGTGTTTGGTACTGAAAGCAGGAGAGCGGTTTACCATCAATGTCTGACACAATGAGCATCTGCGGTTGCGAAAGTCCTTCTTGGAGGTTGTAGAAATGGATGGTGCTGTCAAACGTGATGAAGCCGATTTTCGTCCGAGTGTCTCCGGGAAGCCTTTATGGTAAAAACACGTTGTTATGATCCTGAGTTTTTTTTTAATCAACTGTCTTTGTGCATATTGTGTGCATCTCTCTCCCTATGTGTGTGTGTAGCTGTGTTGCAGATTGGTTCCTCCCTTTGTTAATCACTTGAAGACTGTGATTGGTCCTGCCGAACACCTGATCTGGAAATAAGGACCGCCCCAAACATCCATTCTCGGCTACATGCCATTTTGAGCCTCGTTGACCTAGTGTTTGCAATCTTCGATTAATTCGCCTGTGTTTGTGCCGTTATTGTTGAGTAGAGTGTCATGCCTGAGAGATTGTGTTTGTTTAGTGAACTTGTGCGAGTGTTTAATTAATTTGTTTGTTAGTGATCTTGAACCTGATAATCCTGTTTTCTGACCATTGCCGGTTTGATTTCCGATTCTGAACTGTTCGCTGAAACTTTGTATACACTTGTAAATGTATTTGTAAATACCTTTTTGGAATTAATTAATTTATCTCAGGGTGGTAGGGGGTTTAACGCCATTTTATTTTGCACTTGGTTTATGTTAAAGGGAGTTAGGGAAATGTGTTGTATTTTTGTTTTCCTTTATTTTTTAGGTAATTTAGTTTCTATAAAATAGATTGGTTTTGTTTATTATTTTGGTCTGTTCTGCCCCCGACAATTTACCGTTTATTGTAAATAGAACACTTATCTCTCTGGTGTTGCGTCACTTATACTCTTTCCTGTTACGGCTGACCCCTAGCAATCGCAACAACGCGAGACACACCGATCAGAGGACTCAACAGCGGCTCGTCAATGACGCTCACTTACGAGTCAAGGTTGTCTAGAAGCGACTGACACACGACATCCAGATAGCCAGTCTCCACTGCGTTGTGAGACACGTCGAGGACGAATAGGTAGACGGCAGGCTGTGGCGGCCTCAGCTGCGGACAGAACACAGACCATCTGAGAGATGAAATATACTGTATGTGGAAATATAGATCTGCAATATTATAAAATAAGGTTCTTCCCAGGGTTGTTTCAGTATAGGAGGTTTCTGATTCCGTACCATGTATTCTGACGGGGCGATGAACTCAATGGTGGCGTTCTGGACCTCCGGTCTTTTGTGAGGCGCTCCATACGACCTGCTGACCGGATTATACATGAACTCCTCTGGAACTGATGAAAAACACATTCAGAAACGTAAAGCGTGTGCCCAGCGCGAAGCGACGAATGTTTACAGTAAACCGTCGCTCACCGTCATTTACTCTGTGACACAGATTGCACTTCCATCTTCTAGCGTCCACGAAGGTCACGAACGGGTTGATGTACGTCCGACAGGAGCGACAGCGCACAATATTACTAGAGGTCACCACGGGTAGTTGCTGAAAAGAGATTAATAATGTCTGTGAGTGGTTGTAGGTTGATGTAGGAACAGCTCGGCCAAAAACATTTCAATTTCATTTCAGGAGGGCTTTCTAAGGGCTTCAGACGGCAGCGTAAACGCTCACAAATGTCAGGGAAAAAACATTTGAGAATTTCTACTTCCCACTGGTAACAGGAAAACGCCATCGAAAACTTTTCACGAGCTTGGTTGGGAACCACTGCGCTAAAGTAAGAGACGAAGACGAACTGAAGAGCTTCGGAAGCACATGGATTTTGCACACAAAAAAAGAAGCCATGGCGTCCCATTTTATGAATCAATGTTTTAATGAATTGGCTCTACACAAATAAAACTGTCAAAATAATGGAGCCCAGTCCTGTTCATCATTACTGATATAAATCGATATACAGTAATACCTCAGTTTACGAGTTTAATTCGTTCCAAGAGCTCGTAACCCAAAATGCTCGTACACCAAAACAATTTTCCCCATAAGAATGCACTAAAAATCAATTGATTCGTTCCACACGATCATAAATGCCCATTTTAAATATTTCTTTGCTTTTACCCTATTAATTACAGTTAAAATTATAACCATTAAGATCTCATATAAATACTAATTAATAACTGACAATTAGACTCTAAAAATACTTTTTACACAATTTACTGTAATGCACTTCAGCTTTGAGTCGCGTCGCTGCTGGCGTGAAGGAGACGAGGAGGGTTTTACTGCTTACAGGGAGAATTTCATCCCTTCTTTCTTTCTCATCTTGAGGTCATTGTCTATATGCTGTACTGTACGTGTATATATATCACTACGTGAACAATAGCGATCACAATTAATGTTAACAACACGAGGTAAAACCGCTGTAAATCACTTATAAAAGTATCACTGTGGTGAATGATGAACCAAACCGAGTGACGCTGAGAGAATGAACGAGTGAAGGGGTGATGGGCTTTATGAGAGGCTGTCGTCAGGATATGTCCAGTAAAAATGTGCACGAAGATGCTGAGCGTTAGGACTTTTCCACACAAAAAATGCGCGTGGGCGATGGAATATTTTTCTCGTACTCCGATACAATGCTCGTACACCGATTTACTCGTATACAAAGTCACTCATAAACCGAGGTATTACTGTATGATATAAATTAAGCGTTCTGAATTTCTCTCCTCCTGTGTTTGGAATGACATGAGGTGAAATAAATGAAGACTGCTTTAAACACCTTTAAACGTTCAGCAAGCGAGCGGATGAAGGGTTGGAGGTGAGATCTGGATGGCGAGACTTACGGAGAGATCTTTGAACGGGTGCAGCAGGAGGCCGAGGGGAAGTTTGGCTTTGTTCAGCAGAGACTGCGTCTGAGGGATGCTGGTCAGCGTACAGCGGAAAACCCTGCGGACGAGACGCATGCAGTCAGCGAACGGCAGAACACAGCTAGAGAGAGGGAAGCGTGGCTGGCACTGACTCTGGGCAGCAGTTGAGCTTCTGCAGGTCCTGCGGCAGGCACGGCGTGGGCGGCGTCACGGCCCCCGCGGGGAGGAGGCTGCGCTCCTGCAGCAGGTTGACCACGCGAAGAGCCTCGGGCGTCTGCGACTGCAGGCTCAACCCCGACAGCGACGGACTCAGCTGAGCTGTGCTGACAGACGGCTGGACAGAAAACAGGACAGAGAAAACAGCCTTAATTCTGCTTTCACACCTCCACTAATGCGAGTGTGTGAGAGAGACGGATACCTGTGGGTAGAGCTGTGGCGGTGGAGCAGCCGGACTGTTGTAGGCCGGCTGGAGAGAGGGGTAAGAGGACGCCACCGGCCGGTTCATCTGCGCAGGCTGAGCCGGATAGAGTCCTGCTGTAGCAATACAAGCACACTCAGTTATCAGTTGTCCTCATGAGGACACGAGCGCTGCTGGTTACAACTACATTACAGGAAAACACGGCCTCCAGGGTGATGAAACCCTTCATACATTTTACATTTCTGCATTTGGCAGATGCTTTTATCCAAAGCAACTTCCACTGCATTCAACAAACACACTGATATTCTAATCAGTTCTTGCTTTCCCTGATAATTGAACAACTGTAACGATCCATCAGGTTCTGTGAAGAACAGCCTGCTTTAACAGAAGACAGCCATGGTCATTCAGCTGCCCTGTCCAGCACTTCAGAGGTTTACTGAAGACGGGACAGACAGAACTACGCTTTTAAAATCCAGATGTTCATCCTAACAATAACAATTGTCACAAAGCCAATTAAATATATACACGTGTTCTTATACACTTAAGACCATTTGATATTACATCAAGTATTTTAAGAGAGCACACATGAAAGGAAGCCAACAATAATTGATTTAAAGTAAGATTAGCTTTTGAATTAACCTTAGTAACATGGGCTTAAAGTCAACAATGATAAGCTGAAAAAAAATTAAGCTATAATACAGGGACAATACAGATCAGACATTCAAGTTCGGTCCTTTCAAAGCCCAACTGCTAAACGTTCAGATGTTAACACGCTATAGCTGCTCAATATCTGTCTATCTGTCCATCACACTTTAAGAACCAAATCCAATTGAATAATAATTTTTATTATACACACAAAACAGAATCAACCCTTGCTTGAACTCTGAAACGTGCAGTGCATCAAAACATACAATTATTTACATAAATTGCAACTTTTGATCTGCATTAAACTGCATCATGATTATTGCGCAGCCTCATTTATTTATTTGAATTGTACATTGTCACACAGACGCGCGATAAACACACCTGTTGAATGTTCACGGCTCATAGGAGGAGCGGTCTCGCCGTACGGGGCGAGAGGTGGCGGCGGGACGGCCGAGGCTGGCGGGACAGGGGGAGGCGGTGTTCCTCTCATGCCTGCTGGCGGTCCAAACGCAGGTGGAGGGCCGTACGTCTGATGGGGCGCCATAACATTTAGGGCAGACGGGCCTGGAACTGGTAAGACAAGTCAACAGATCAACAACAAGACTATCATCAGGCAACAAATAAATCACTTCTCCAGAGTGGATTCTGTACAGCCATTGTTGGTCATTCATATTTAATTATTGTTTCTATTTGAAGTGGCCCTGCAGCCAATGGAAATGAATGGCTAAAAGCATAAAGATCCATGTAAATAACGACAGCAGAATCAGAATACAGTAATACAGTGGTACCTCGGTTTACGAGCGACTTGGTTTACGAGAAAATCGGTGTACGAGCATGGAGGGTCAAATCGGTGTACGAGCATGGAGGGTCAAATCGGTGTACGAGCATTGAGGGTCAAATCGGTGTACGAGCATTGAGGGTCAAATCGGTGTACGAGCATTGTATTGGAGTGCGAGCTAATTTTCCCTCGCCCACGAGCATTTTTGTCCTAACGCTCAGCATCGTCGCGGGCATTTTTACTGTAAATATCCTAATGACAGCCTCTCATAACACAGTCCCGCAGTTCCAACCCCTTTATCACCCCTTAAAGCATTCATTCTCTCAGCCTCGCTCTGTTTGGCTGCATCATTCACCACAGTGATACTTTTATAAGTGATAACATTAATTAATTGTGATCGCTATTGTTCACGTAGTTCATGAATTCATTGTCTCCTCACTTCTCTCCACTCCGGAGCTCGCGTTGGTCGCGCGCGCGTCTCCTGTTCCACGACTTTCACTCTGGATTATCACTTTGTTTGTTTTCTGCACTATTATAATAAATTCACTCATTTGCACTTGAATCCAGGTTTTGTGTTTTCCCCCTCCCTCCTCTGTCTCTCATCTCCTTCATGCCAGCAGACGCTGCTCAAAGTGAGTTACAGCAAATTGTCAAGTATTTTTAGAGTTTAATTGTCAATTACTAATTAGTATTTATATGAGATCTTAACGGTTATAATTTTAACTGTAATTAATAGGGTAAAACAAAAACTAAATATTTAAAATGGGCATTTATGGTCGTGTGGAACGAATTAATTGATTTTTAATGCATTCTTATAGGGGGAATTGTTTTGGTGTACGAGCATTTTGGGATACGAGCTCGCTCTTGGAACGAATTAAACTCGTAAACCGAGGTATTACTGTACCTCGAGATACGAGCATCTCTATATATGAGTATTCCAAGATACGAGCAAACCTTCGGGCAGATTTTTGCTTCTAGATCAGAGTAAATATTCGAGATACGAGCACTCGTACTGACGCCGATGCTCGTTCACTTCATGTTCACTGACTTGTATGCGTAAGGATGACAGTGAGAAGAAGAAACGCATGATGACCATGGAAATTAAGCATTAAATTGTGGATAAATATGTGCGCGGTGCCGCATGAGTGATCCAGCAGCAGGAGCATCAGGAGGAACTGTCGACTGAGGAGTTGATCGAGCTGCAGACGATACGCAGGTGTTGCAAGAGCTCAGCATTGAAAAGAAACACCCTGATAAATTGTCTACTGTTCGTGTTTCGGCGCTTTTTGACGACGCGTACCTTACTTTTTTTTAAAGGGAGACAGAAACAAATCTCCCGCGATAGGTATTTCGTTGAAAGGTCTGCGCTAAGTGAAAGTGAGGGTAGTCAGGCGAAAAAAAGGAAGAAAACAAACAAAACAATAATATAAAAGAGAAAAGTTACAAAAAAAATTAAGCTAAGTTTAGTTAATTTAAGTTTACACAAGTTACGTAGTGTTCGTGTAAGTTACGATACGGAATCAAGTGTCGACGTACCAACCCAGCGCAATATAGATCTGACGACCAATCAATCCCCCCCCCCCCCCGCACCTCATTTTATTTTAAAACCACATTTTATTTGATATCACACGAATCCACAGTATATATGTACAATAATTGTGTGTGAGTGTGTGTATACCAATAAAGAACATGTTTTCTTCCGTTGTTACGGATCTGGAACGAATTAATTTGTTTTCTATTATTTCTTATGGGAAAACATGATTCTAGATACGAGCAATTCGAATTTATGGATTATGCTCGTATCTCGAGGTATTACTGTAATGCCAACACTGGATTTTGTGAGTTTATGGCTCTGGACAATTCTGTTTAATTATTAAAAGTTAATAATTACAGTTAATATTCTTCAATCTGAGTTCATCGAACTGTTGTGGCTCAGGTCAGGATAGCATTTAATGGGAAACGCTAAGATGAAGAATAATGGTGTGAATGTTGAAATGGTCAAATATCCAATCAAGCGCAGTGAAGTCATGTCATCGTGAAGCGAGTCTGTGCTTTAGGTCATTCATCCATTCACGAAAAACCGAAGTACATTAATTTCCAGGCAGATAAAGCTGCTATCTGTCCGTGAGCAGAGGTCAAAGTTCCCTTCCAGCACAAAACGCCTGATCGGTGTCTTTATGGACCCGAGTCACACCTGACGAGACGCAGTCCGAGTGTCTTCAGATCCACCACAGACTTCTTTGCATAAACACGCATTGCCAGCGTTTCGTCAGCTGTGATATGGAAAAACACTTAGCGTCACATAGTGCTGCTGCTTACGGGACATCTCAAAGCTAACGGCGTGTCGAAACACTCAGTTCTGGAAGATCCCGCTGGAACGTAAAGTGGACTCTGATTTAGTTGCGGTGCACTTTACTAGGACTGGGCGTATCGATTTCTTGACTGTAATGGACTCTGATTTTGATGAACGATATGGAATGGATCTTTTAGTTGTGCTCATGAATAAAACTTCCCCAAGCGTTATCTAATGTCTGCCATCCCATAATCACAATATGCTTTGTGATTTAATACTTTTGATAGGAAATGTTGTCGCCACTTTCAAATTCGGGTTAATAGCTGCTACTTTTGAGACATATCGACATGTACTCTTACTCTGCTTAACGAAATCCAAACGAATCAATATTAAATGTAATCAAATCCCAGCATGCGAATTGAGTTGTGTGTCAACGTCCAGCTCTGCACTGGTGTGCATGCGGTGGCGGTACCGTGTTGCAGGGGTGCCGGAGGCTGCATAGCGTTCTGGAAGACGGGAGGTGTGCTGGTGCCAGCGCTGTACGGCGCCGGGCTCACGTGGTTCCCCACAGGGGCCGGCGTGACCCCGCTCCAGGTCACGGGCAGCTGAGGATGCTGGGAGTAGCTGCTGGCGGGCGGCGGGGTGGCCGAGGCCTGTGGCGGGCCCATCCTGTGGCTTGGTGACGCGGGCAGAGCGACAGGTGAAGGCTGGTGCCGGTTGGCGCTGTAGCCGCCGGGTCCGGGTGGCGGCGGCGGCGGGCCTTTAGTCGGCAGGCTGTTCATGTATCCCGGCAGCGGCGGAGCCATCAATCCCTGATTCGAGGGGTAAACGCCAACGGGATTCTGCGATGGACCTGCGGCACAAAATAACCATTAAAGAGTCAGTTACAAATCAAAACGAATGAACGATCCTTATTAAAACAGCGATTAACTACAGAGGATCCAACGGGTCATCACTGACTAGTCCTCTAATCAGATTAACTCGGGACTCTCTCCACGTCCCCTGAATATAATCACACATGGCAAGAAACCAAATGAACAATCTTGCATTATTCATACAACAGAATTGGCTTTGAAGGCCTGATTCATGCATTAATTATGAAGATAATTAGCGTGTACATTGCTACACGTGGCATTCATGATTACTAAATTAATGTAGCATGACATATGGGTCACTGAATGTGTGACTATATTTGAACTTTCCTTTATATTTAAAACACATTTTACTTTCAATTTACTTTCTCTTTTGAGTTTGAGGAATGAGCTTTAAATGGAGGGAAATAAAGGTTTCAGGTTTTTAAACCTTCATTTGACCTTCAAGTTGAAGCCAATCTTATAGGTTTGAAACATGAATGATGACAATTCACATTAATGGGCGAATTATATCTTAAACAATAAGCTGAGCCTTGGATAAAACCAAGTTGATCACGTCATTTACATCAACTATACATATCGTTGTATGTTTATATCGCAATATAATGACGTATTGTTACACACCAACTTTGTAGACAGAATGTGTGTATGAAGGGACTTCACAAAGCTGATTTCAGCGTAACGGTTTAACGATCTACAACTAAACAGAGCTATGGTGATAACCAAACAAATATTTCATTACTACAATAATAAAGTGGAAAAAGTTGGTTAAAAATGTACATTTACACACAATCCACAATTTCAGACACTTTCTCTTTTGCCTCAACTGTCGCACAACGAAACGCACAGGATTGTGGGATATCAGAGGCATTGAAGGACACATCGACACTGCCTTCAGAAATCAATCGGACGGAGAGATCCGAGGAGACAGGTAGTGAAACGACAGTGGATTCGTCTGAGATCTCCAAACGGGACAGTGATTTAATTGTTTTCACTGACACGCAGTTTGTCGCCCCAAGGCCGATTCTAAAGACTTCATTGGTCATTATGTCAAACACAGAGATAAACAACGTTACAACCCTTGACCCCTGACCCTGGCACACACCCTAACCTTCAGCAATGGAACCGGCTGCAGGGCAGGATTTGGGCTGAACAACGCACTAAAGAAAGTGACAGTTCAGTGATTGCCGAGCAGCAGAAGCCTGTATCTCCCCAACCGACCCTTTTTAGTTGCACGCAGCATCACGGCGCACCTACCCAGCGAATCTCGAATCCCGGTCCCTCAGAACAGTAACAGTCATACGATCCCACCCGCTGTGCTGCGACGACTCACACAGACAGACCCCGCCCCCTTTTGGATATAGAGGGTTTACTATAGCTCAAACAGTAGAGTGTGGCACTTGCAACGGCAAGGTCATAGGTTCGACTCCCAGGGAAAGCAAGAACTGATTAGAATGTCAGTGTTTCTTGAATGCAATGCAAGTGGCTTTGGATAAAAGCGTCTGCTAAATGCAGAAATGTGAATGTTTGTAGGCACCGCCCCTCTTTAGAGATCTCAGATTTGCTATGAGGCGCCTGTAATGTGATGCAATAAATTATATTGGGCCATGAATACCCGCTTTTAGCTTGTGAGAACAAAACTTCGCTAAATATTATTCGTAGCTCCTGTCTAGTGCAACAGCAATCCAGTGGAGTTCACTTATCTCGACCTCGATTAACTCGTTTCTTATGGGTTATGTTGATTCTTTTATATCGCCGAACCCTGATAACTCGAGCACAAAAGAGGGACAAATTCGCCCCTTCACATGCTTATCTTGATTCCGTGACTAATGACAGTACCGAGTTCACTGCACATGCATGCCATGACCATTTCTGGTCATTCCAGACGCTTTACATTTGCAGTGTTGCCAACTTGGCGCCTTTGTTGCTATATTTAGCGAGTATTCAGACCACTCTAGCGACATTTTCAAAAAAGCGACTAGCGACACATCTAACGACTTTATCTGGAGTTTTTCAAGACTTGTATAAACACACACACACCTGCTTTTGTTCTGAAGTGCGCTCTGCTCAGCGCCGCTGCGGATTGAAGAACCTGGTTATTAAAAGACGGGACGAAGCCGAATTTGTTGAGAAAGCACATTAGACAGGCCAAACACAAGAAAGCTCTAGTACAGCGTGATGACCTCACGAGTATGCGAATTTATGCATGACGTCACCTAGCGACTTTTTGGCCAGGCTTTAGCAACTTTTCTTTGAAAATAGTTGGCAACACTGTACATTTGCCCAGTCAGATTGTGATTTTACAGCGAAAATGACTGTTATGAGCGCACGCGTTTGTGTGTGGTTGTGACTGTTTATGCTGAGAGCGAAATTGTGTTTGCAATGTTGGAGAATATAATTAAAGGTTTGCATCGAGAATCGAAGGTGTTTTTTATTGTATTCTGGTAAATCTCTGCTGTTAGTTGGTGCACATATGCCTTTTGTTGTTAGCAAACATATACAGGGTATTTATATTTTTATAGCATGCCGATCACTTCATCAAACAAATCGCCATATTGGCTGTTGGCTATCTCGATGCTTTTTTTGCAACCCCCGAGGCCGTCGACATAACCGGATTCCACTGTAATAATAAGTGCATAAATAGTTGTGTTATAATATGAAACAAAGATTCAGCTTCAAAATCTTGTAAGTTTGATCATCAAATTCAGTCATTAAATGTATTTTTGTGTGTCTAATGCGAGTCGCCTGAAACGATTGTCTCTTCCTCTTTACTAGGAGTTACAGAAGCAAAAACATGAAGGAACATCAGAAGGAATGATGAAAGATGCAGAACAGCTCACTGAAATGAATCAAGTCTCACTGTTTCAACATTGTAAAGAGTCACGAAACGTCACATTTACCTCAGAAAAGCCTTTCAATCTCATAAAATCCACTGTCATCCAGATAGAAAAATACCTCTAGAGAGAACTCTGATAAACGCATTACATTCTCATTATATCGATATCATTATTTCATAATATACTCGACATGTGTTTTACTTAACCGGTCATGAAAATAAATGATGTAGGTCTGCTTTTAAATGTTTATGTTTCAGCAACAATTTGGAGTAGTAACAATTACTAAAACGTCTTGCTATTACTAAGTCTTACACGAAATTTAAATGTCTGTACACAGACCAGCTGTTAGTTTGACTCTGTAGAGACTGACAAGTTCCAGGTTTAGTTTATAGCATTAGTTTAGATTATTTCCTGACATGAACTTCCTCTGATTCAGAGCCGAACGAGATCAGAACTGAATCGACTCAACAGCTCGTGAATCAGAACTGAATCAAATCTATAGCTCGTGAATCAGAACTGAATCAAATCTATAGCTCGTGAATCAGAACTGAATCAAATCTATAGCTCGTAAATCACAACCTAATCGACTCGTGAGATCTGAGAGAAAACACAGGCCTGGTGAAAACATGATCGACAGTTGTTGTCGGGATGTGACGCGTTGATCGTCGCGTCGCCCGTCTGTTCGGTCTGGAGTCATGAACTTTCCTCGGCGGATCACAGGCTTCGGCCTATATAGAGCGACGCGACAAAACGCGTCGCGTCACTGAAGTGATCAAACTCTGAAGAACTCGGCCTTTAAGTGTGACGCTCGCCACATCGCCGCGTCCAGCCGAGAGAGTAACGCGTTCACTCACCGTTCGCGTACGAGCCTCCGGCGCCGTTCTGTGACGCGAAGCCGCCGCTGGACATCCTGAAAGACGCGCAGGGTCCGTCGAGTCCGTGTGTCTCTGTCAGGCGATCACAGGCCCGCAGCTCCGGCCATTCGCTCGACGCGCTGTCTAATGTTACGCTCGCGAAGATAAACCAGCGCCTTCCTCTCGGCGGAAGTCAGACTGGAGCTCTGAGGACGCGCATGCGCACTTGGTACACGTGGCATTTCCTGTGGAAACCCGCTTTCGTCCGTACTGGAAACACGTCCCATCACGGTTTGTGCTATTGGGACGTTTAGTCGTAATATTTTTTATCCATTACTAACTTAATTTTTGGGGGAAATTTGCATTTGGAAAGGTATGAAAAGTGGCATCCAAAATTTCTAATGTTATAATAACCACTATTTTATTTATATTTTGTTGTGATGTAAGTATTACACTGATGTATTACTACATACGCAATGTCAAACGAACGTTTATTTGAGCAATTTACAATAGATGTCAACACACGCCTCAAAATTATATCACAAAAATAACATTTATTTTTTAAATGTTAATTGTATAATCGTCTTTGTTCTGAAACTCTTTACATTGTTACATGGTCTTTAATTTGAGTGATTTAAAAAAAAAAGAAACCATCGCGTGTGAGTGGCGCTACTGTTTCCGCGCCGGACGGGTTCGGCTGTGACGCGCGCCGGAAGTGGCGCCATTGCTGTGTGTCGTGGCTGTGAGCTGTGAGCGGAGTCCCTTCACTCGACTCGACTCCTGTATTCACTCATTCCGCTGCGCTGGGAAGAGCTGCCCTCACCTGTACACACACTCAAGGTGAGTCTCGTCGTGTCGAGTGATTCACGGTGTGTGTTTTTCCGCGGAATGAGCTGTTTTCACTTCTGCCGGGCGCTCGTGCTAATGCTAACGGCAGGGTTTAGCCTGGCAGGGTTGTGTAACGGTGAAGTTCGCTTAATTCACAGCGGTCTTATAGTGCCATAATAACCGCATCGTCCGTGTGTTTAAATAAGACTCGTTCAGTCCGTCGTGTGGAGGGAAAGCTGCGGTTTCCGTGTGGATGTTGAAGCGGCTTTAGCTCGTTAGCAGCAGCAGTGACACGTACATGAATCTCGCGAGCGCATCAGTCTGATCAATCAGCACATTAATATCACATTCACGCCCTCAAATCGCCCTACTTGTTACCGGCTAGGCTAGGGTGAAGAAAACACTTGTGGAATAAAACACTTTTGCCATGAGTCCCGTGATTTACATTAAAACCGTCAATATCGTTTTAAATAACAGCTGCTGGTTCAGCCATCAATAAAAAGTAATGCGATTCACATAAATCATCTGACAGTTGTCATGAAGCTCAGACCCGCATGTCTTTAACAGGGATGTGATCAGTTCTTAACGAGCCCACAGGTTTCATTAAACCATCAGAATATAAGGAATATATACATGTCTGTTTTAAATGAGGAACGAACGATAAACTTGCTTTAGATATTTATCTGACAATATAATATTTAGATATTTGTCAATTATATTCTAGCTGCGGGTTAAATGCACAGACACAAAAAGCCAGCGTTGACTACAGTGTAATCAGTTGTTTAAAAGTTAATTGTTCTCTTATTTTAACGTGTATTCATAATTTCTGGCCAAAAATTGTCACAGTTTGGCATGTTTCGTTGCATTATTCTCACGATGACCGCAATTGACTCCAAGCTTATCTAGGCGATATGCTTTAGACACATTTTAATATTATTTGGCGGTGAAGATGTTGAGTTTTCTATAGTTCACACATCAGCTTTGGCCACTACTGAACATATGCTTGTTTATATGTGTATTAAAGCCTAAGTTAAATCTGGTCTATATCCGCTGGTTTTACAGACGAGGCTTAAGTTCGTCTCAGGCTAAGATGTAACTGAAAGTAACTTGATGTATGTATGCTTGATGGATGTATCTTACAATAAGACAGTGCCATTGTTGTGTCTCAAGGTGTACACCAGTCATGTGTTTCTCTTAATAAATGTGCTAATTGAACTGAGGACTAATCCTGGCTCAATCTAAGCCCTGTCTGTGAAACCAGGCCTGTATGAACTCCGGTCACATCTCTCCGCACATAGATCACGGTTACAGTGTCTTAATGAACTTTTCAGTTTGTCAAAGTTTTGGCTTATGGATTTTCCATGGAGGGACAGAAATGTCTCAAACTTTATTGAGAATATCTTCGTTGGTGTTTGGGAAGATGAAGCTCAGTCTCAGTGCGGGTGAATGATGAGAGAGAGGTGATTTGTAATTAAAGTATCGCACAATCATGAAACTCTGCTTTAGATAATTATTGCAATATTAAGATAAAATGTGCCAAACTACTTCAGGTAGAGCGGAATGATTAATCATTAAAAGATCACAATCTTGATTCAAACACCCACACAATTTCATTCCTAACTGACAGCGATTTGGCTCGGTCTATTAAAACGTGCGATTAAAGTGCGATCACAGTGAACATTCAGGTCTGTGTTCTGACCTGGAGAGAGAGAGAGAGAGAGAGAGAGAGTGCGGATGTCCTGTGTAAACATGAAACCGCTTCACCGTATCAATAATGTCTTAGTCATTTATATTATCACAAAAGTACTGGGATAAGTTTATGGTTGAGATGAAAACACTGATCAAAATAGTTAATCACCTTCTAAAAGTAAGTTGATTTTACAAGTAAATATTGTATCAATTACATCAACAAGTGGTTGTTAAAAATGTATTTGTAATTGAATCATTCGTTCAGTAAAGCGGATTCATCCAGTGATTAAACATGTGAAGTCTTTAAGAGTGAGTTGTTAAATCATTCACTCAACCTGACTTTTTTTTTTAAGTCATTACAGTGATCCCTTGTTTATCACGGTTAACGTGGACCGGAACCCCCCGCGATAGGTGAAAATCCGCGAAGTAGGATCAGCCAATCAGCTCACGGGATACATCCACTCGTGCTCTCATTGGTCGATCTCGCGCCGGGAACCAATCACGTGTCTTGTCTGAGTGCCGTGGGCATGTACAAAGCCTCTGAGAGAGTTTCTCTCTTTGTCTGGCATCCTGGGAAACCGTTTCTCTCGCATCACGGTAAAACAACGCTGCTTTCCGCAATACGACTGCGATATGGTGGTATTTTTTTATTTTTCTATAAATATTTTTGAAAAATATATTTTCAAAAATGCCGCGAAACTTGAACTGCAAAGTGGCGAGGGATTACTGTATATCAAATTATTTAGTGTTTCAAATACAATTAACATTTTATCAGAACCTCTGGTAAATTACGTGTTATTTAATTGAGTTGATTCTGTTCAGGATCATGATCGCTGCTTAAAAGAATCGAATCATGTTTCTCAGTTTATCCAGAATCGAGCGTCTGTAACTCAGAATGAGGCCTTTTTTCTTCATGGTCTGAGATTTTTGAATTTCTACTTGAAAACCATTTAATTCATAAATAAAACATGTCCGTCATACGTTTGTTCGAGCTGTTGTATATTTAAGTAGTTTCATTGTGCTTTTGAAAATAACACAAAAGCTTCATTAACTTGTTTTACATTTTAACCTCAAATCGACACTATTTTTTTTGCCTCTTAGATGTTGTAAAAGTTGCATGTTTGTGTTTCCGTCGAGTCCTGGCTCTTCATATCTTGCTCTTATTGATATGAGCCATTACGTACTGATGTTTTACATGTATAACGTCCACAATTTCTTTGCCCTGACTAAAGATTGTTCTTCATGTGAACACAACGCTTGCCGCAAAGCACCGCCGAAAGTAACGATCATAAATGTGACGTGTTCCAGTTTGATTTCTGTATTTTGCAAAAGTGCAAGAGTTTACACAAATAAAAGTAGAGCCTTTACAGTCTGGAATGATGCATTATACTTTGACAAAAAAATGAGTATTTTAAGTTAAATAAAGCCAGTGATCAGGCCAGCGGCTCCATGTCATGCAGTAAAGTAGACATTATACGTTATAGTTCATCTGCCTTCCACAGAAACACTCGGACACGAGTCTAATATTACATTACAATATTATTTTATCACATTTATCCAAGTTAAACATAAGCTATATTTGATGCTAATGCATGATAGGCAAACGTTTGGATTTTCTGCCCAAAATACAGTAATTCTCACGTCGCTGTTATCGATCTGTTCCTCACGGACTGCAGGACTTCACCACTTCCGACTATCTGACTAATAAAAATGTTTTCAACTACTGTAAAACTCTTCTCATCAACTGTCATTTTGTCGACTATTAGGCCCAGTTGTCATGATGATTGAGATTCACTGTTAGTGCACTTCACATAGTGACTGAGAATTATTGTGAAATGTTTACACAGCCTTATTTTAGTTAAATTAGCCAGATTGAGTTTTCAGGTTTGTGTGTGTGTGTGTGTGTGTGTGTGTGTGTGTGTGTCTCACACGCACTGAGATGAGATCAGAGCGCTGGCTGACGTGTAGCTCAGGCGTGTCCTTCACCTTTACCGCTGCTGTTCTTTACTCCACCGGCCACCGGCAGCTTACGCAATACTCGTCACTCTGATTAATTCACATCTGTGTGGATCATCAAAACCTTGTGAATGTGGACGACTCGCCTGTGCCTGCCTGACATGGGTTATTTAGCCTATTCTTACTCAAAAAAACAACTTTTCAAACCCTGCTCACAGCTGAAAGTTTTATCACTATCACTGTGTGAAACTGCTTTATAAAACGGTTGAAAATGAAACTGAACTGTTATTAAACTGAGACCTCAGAGAAGTTTGGGTTCTTTGTATTGAATCAAGACGTCATCTCAATCTTCTGATGATCAACAGACGCCTCAACTTACAGAAATCATGATCTCACACTGATGGTTTCTAAGCATTCCTTCGCTTAATGTTTTTCGGTGTGCTGTTTCTGTGCATGTGTTACACAGTTGCGGTTCATCAAGTGCAGAGATGTCAGGTTTTTGGCGTGTTTGTGCGTTCCAGTAGTAAAGATCAAGGAAGTTTGTCCTGCAGAATTTCCTCATGTCTTCCATTTTTCATTTCAGAAATTCCACGGCCCGGATATGTCCTTCATATTTGACTGGATTTATAGTGGTTTCAGTAGCGTTTTGCAGTTCCTAGGTAAGTTCTTCAGCCTCGTTTTACTGCATTTGACAAACTGTAAATATGAAATGTATAAAAACATCAAAAACAGCTTGTGAATTTTTATTCTGGAATTGTTTGGAAAATGAGAAATGGGTGTTTCATACTAGAAGAAAACTTTTGGCTATTATTTCCAGTAATTAACATCTATAGAAAAGAACTGTTGATTCAAAGTAAAAGCACGGGATGTCCTCCTTATTTTATTTATTTTTTTGTTACTCTCATCTGCATTGGAGTCATTCACCAGAATACCAGGAGCATGCATTAAGAGCTCAGGTTTGATGATGATGATGGGGAATTGAGTCCACACGAGGCCCTGAAGGGTTTTTCGTATGGGGAATCGTCTGTTCACGTCACAAGTTCAGTCTCCGTTATTCTCGCTGGCCTGGTTTTTCCTGTTCATCCAGACCAGACTCACACTGAGACGGGACTCTGCTCTAAAAATATTTTACTCCCGCTCCTCTCAGTCTCTGGATGTCATGTAATTCCCTTTTATGATTTACATTTTTTTGATATCACAAATTTTTCTGTACTATCAGAGTTGTTTTTTTAGACTTGTGTCTTTCCTCCGGCCTGATGGGAAGTGTTCGAGAGTTTGAACTGTGACAGCCAATCAGAACGGCCTATTATGAATTGGGGAAGCACCGATGTGAACATTTTGATCAATACCGATAATTCTGTATATTTGAAAGCTGATAACTGATATATATTGACCAATAAATCTAAATCCAAACACATCAACACAAATCAAACATAGTTTAGCCAGTGTTAGTCATTAGCATTTAAGATTAATTGTACACTCCAGTGGCCAATTCTCTTTATAATGAAACAAATGGTAACACTTTATTTTCGTGATTAGTTAACATGAACCAACAATGAATTAACAACATTTGTACGATTTGTTAAGACGTTTAAGATCCAAAGTTGTATCT
The DNA here is from genome assembly GCA_037043235.1 of Rhodeus uyekii. Classification (NCBI taxonomy): domain Eukaryota; kingdom Metazoa; phylum Chordata; class Actinopteri; order Cypriniformes; family Acheilognathidae; genus Rhodeus; species Rhodeus uyekii. Next base: position 1,313,621 of record JAWRVZ010000103.1, on the reverse strand, counting down.
GTTAGCATTTACACAGTGAACTTGCATGAACACAAATGTTATTAAATAACATTATCAAAGGTTATTGCTCTCTGTTCGTCTTAGTTACTGTATTTTCCCGCATACAACCCACAGACACAGATAATCCGCACCCGCATATAGCCCGCAGGTTCTGGGCATTTTTAAAAATAAAAATATGCAGTATAACCCGCACCTTTATATAACCCGCGCCCATAGATTGCTGAACTTTTTTGTGTAAGTTCACATTTCGAATGTTGCTCGTGTGACGTCAATTATCCGTAATTGTTCAGCTCGGTACACAGTGCTTGTGCGCGAAATTCACACAATAAGAAAACAAACACAAGTCAGAATCAGAAGAAAAAGAAAAAGCATTGTCTCCCGCTGTGCAGCAGCTCGTCCCTTAAGAAGCGATTCTACAGGTGTTGATCATCGGATGAGATGAGAAGAGCCCGCCCTCATGCAGCACAGCCAATCACGTCTTCTTGCATGATTGACAGGTCAGACAGCCTATCAGTGCAGCTGTCAGAGTGACAGTACAAGCGCCAGAGACAACAACCCTCGCAAGATAGAAAAACAAAGAAAATACCGCAAAAAAAACCTTACGTTCTTAGGGGCGTAACAAATATATTGAAATATTATTGTGTGTAAAAAATTTGTGATATAGCCCGCACCCTTATATAACCGGCCCCCCCCTGCGGGATTTGTAAAATCTGGTATAACCCGCAGGTTATATGCGGGAAAATACGGTAATCCATTAATAAATACGAATTTATGGTAATGTCTTGCCAAAATAGTTTTTTAAAATATATATATATATATATATAAAACCATGTTGTTTATGATAATACAAGAACAATGTGTGAGCAAGTTCTTAACGCACGTAAACTGAAGTGCTCTTAAGGTTAATTAACGCAATAAGTCTTTTATACAAAAACGCATAATATTAACACCTATTTTTGGACAAAGTCACGCACAGATGAACTCTTAAGTAACTTGTTGTGGATGAGTTCTTCCCGTAACAACACACTGAAACACGAGCGCACAAACATTTCACAACATAGTCACAACAGTCGTGTTCTCATTACAAATTTTATGCATCTTAAATGACAGGTTTGTGCACTGAACTCTAGTTTCCTTTTTGAAGTGATTCCAATCATATTTCAAGCAATTCAAAGCAGCATGGCGAACAGCATTGATAACGATTGCATTGAGCGTTTAACGACCAGTACTGATATTGTTGCTGATATGTCATGTGTCACTATTAGGGTGCTAATCTGCGTCCTGATCTCTCAATCGGTGTTCATCTGATGAACCACGGGTCCCTGGTTATTGGTTAATGCACTACACATTACACACCGTGGTGTGATGTCATGAATGCTACTTAATTGCAAGTGTCTGCCATTCAACTACATGGATGTTAGGACATGATTGTTTCACAGTGCCAGGAAAGAAGTGATTGAACTGAAGGAACCACAGGTTTTGTAATAACAAAGGCTTTTGTAATGTGCTATTCCTTGTTGTAGAGCAGTATGAATACAGATGAGATAAACTGAATAAAATCTGTTTCAGGGCTGTACAAGAAATCTGGAAAGTTAGTATTTCTTGGCCTGGATAATGCTGGCAAGACGACACTACTGCACATGCTCAAAGATGACAGACTGGGTCAGCATGTGCCAACCTTACATCCCAGTGAGTGAACTCTGCACCACACCAACCCAAAGCTTTTAATGTTTATCCTTACGTTCTCAAGTGCCTTGGCTTGATATGTTGTTATGAAGCCAAGAGTTTCCTCAGGAAGTCTTCAGACTGAACAGAATACGCATGCAAACACAGCTGATTATGCCTTAAGCGAACGAAAACAGCTGAGAAATAAAATGCACATTTATCAGTATACAGTAGAACCCCGACTTACGAAACGCTCTACGTACGAAAAGTTCGACGTACGATAAAAAATGTCGGGTTTTTTTTTTCTCCCGAGTAACGACAAAATGATTGAGATGCGAAAAACGAAATCTCGTCCGAGGCGACGATTTCCGCGCTTTTTGACATTCGCGCGCCACTGACCCGTAAAATCGCACCAATCGTCCCGCTCTCCCATTGGCTGTCTCCCAGCTCTGACGCTAGCTTTCGCTGCAGCATCCTGCTCTCCTATTGGTCAGCATCGCTCCCACCAGCCTCTGCGTAGCGACGTTCAGTGTTGCCAACTTAGCAACACTTTGTCGCTATATTTAGCGAGTTTTCAGACCACTCCAGCGACAATTTTTCCCACTAGCGACTTTATCTGGAGTTATTGGCGACTTTTGGAGACTTTCTGAATGCACATATTGCTCTCCTACTCCTCCCTGTCAGCAGCGAGTGCTGCTGTGAATCCCCTCCCCCGCTGATATGAAGATCTCTCCGCACCGCAGTTGACAGTAAGATCTGAAGTGAAAGGGACAAGCATGGAGAGGGACATGCTCTCCATCGAGATGAAAAGGGAGATAATTGAGAAGTATGAAGCTGGGATGCACTTCATCCCATTGTTAAATTATTGCGCTCTTATTCAACACGTCATGTTGCTATGCTGTTTGTTATGTGTGTTGATAGAGAAGACGTTGACCTTGATGGATGTATATAAGTTATGTGGTAAATTAAGAGTTTATGAAATTAATGAGAAGCATTCTTGAATGTTCAGTTTGTTGCACGAGAGAAGAGGAAGCGCACTCAAGCTCAACATACTAAATGTGGTGTTTTCGGAGGGCTTTGAACGAATTAGGCAATTTACATGTAAAAGCCTGACCGACTTACGAAGCCAACCTCGGAACGGATTATTTTCGTAAATCGGGGTTCTGCTGTATTTAATCCTTGCATTCGCTCTTAAAGTGACAGCGGACTAATATTCCTGCTGCTCTCTATCATCAGTGTTAATCAAACAACAAAGAGAAAATTACTTCTTGCTCGACTGAATATCTTTAGCAGCTTTAAAAAGAGTCAGTGTTTTTTACGTTTGACAGTTAATTTCAACGAACCTTGCCAGCATCAGCTTCTTCAATCCCTCTGTTGGATCATCGGCTGAAGCACGTGTCCTCTCCCTTTGAAAGCCTGTTTCCTCTAAGCAGTAAAATACTAAGATAATTTAACTCTCAATTGAGTTTATATCTCTCTAAAAGGGTGCCTCATTTCTCATCCGTATAATGAAATTAATATTTCATTAATGGCTTGCTTTGATGCGTTCCATTTGTAATCATATTAATGGAATTAATTGCACACATGGTGAAAAACAAGTAGCTTTCGATTGCAAATTTAGGACCAGCCCTGTTGAATATGAAAGTTAAATCTGTTTACTAAAGGGATTTCAGTCAGATGGAAATAGACACTTTAGTGATTGTGTTCTGTCTGTTTTCCCCTCACAGCCTCAGAGGAGCTGACGATTGCTGGCATGACCTTCACCACTTTTGACCTGGGTGGCCACGCTCAGGGTGAGTAATGATCGAGTCCTCCCTGACCGTCTGTCTGAATCAGATGCTCACGTGTTGTTGTTCTGAACAGCTCGACGGGTGTGGAAGAACTACCTCCCAGCCATCAATGGCATTGTCTTCTTGGTGGACTGCATAGACCACGGCAGACTGGCCGAGTCCAAAACAGAACTTGACGTAAGCTTTATACGGTTTCCATCCACTTCAGTCTATCGTTACACACTCAACATGAGACTGGGGATGCAGCTGTTCTGATGACATAATTTTTTCTTTTTAGATCTATCAAATCGAATCTAATAGTGATTAAGAAATAATTGTTGTCAAAAAAAGTTAATTAACTTTTTAAACATTATCCACATCCTGCCCAAAGTCGTCCTCCAAACAATATGCGGTTTGAAACAAGGAAAACAAATGAACAATGTGAACAATGATGAACAATGTGCAAAATACAAACTGAAAAAATCCTTTATAAAATCAATTTAAAATAAGGATTCAAATGTAAACTATATGGTCTTCATTTAAAATAAGCAGTCAAATTTAAACTGCATGGTGCTTGTTCACTGAATATAAATCTAATATATTTCCAACATTTACAGTTAAGAATGTAACTATATATTAGCTATGCACTGATAAAAACTGAAGGCTCAAAGACGACAGGGAAAGACACGTTAAACTCTATGCTTCAGTGCGAGTAAAGAATTTTCATGTTTCGTGTTTCTGCCGTTTCCAGATAGATCTGCATTATTCAGCGCTGCACAGCGCCGGGACTGATGGATGATTGCGGTGCACATGTGCGATTAATTGATAAACAACTTTAAACTGCTGATTAGTTTCGTTATCGATGTCTTGTTGCGGCCCCACGTGAGACACATGAGCTGCTGTTTGTGAAGTATCTGCGGTCTCTTGGCTTACTGTACGTTTGTTTCTTGTGTTGGATGTGAAAACCAGGCTCTCATGACAGACGAAACCATTGGGAACGTTCCCATCTTGATCCTTGGCAACAAAATCGACAAACCTGAAGCCATTAGCGAGGAGAAACTACGTGAGATCTTCGGACTGTACGGTCAGACGACAGGCAAGGTACAGTAAGACACAACGCATTTCTGTCTTTTCTACATGCTCAACACTGTGACTTCGTGTTTCACTGCTTTTCCATTCATCAGTGCTGCAGTTGGTTATTACTGTGTGTGATCTCAAGGTTTTAACTGTGTGAACGGTTATTATTAAATTATTAAACCGTAATAACAACTGTATTAGTATCCACACCAGAGAAGGATATTGTTTATTTTGAACGCGCTGCAGTTTTGTCGTCTGCCGCTTTAAAGGCTTGAGCTTTGATGAATTCTGATTGGCTGTCAGTGTTTTATTCAGTCATTATTTGGAAAAATGATTCAAATAATGTCATTACTGTATCGTAAGCATTTCAGTTGTGGCGTGAGCCGGCTATTCTAATACTCTAATGCTCCACTGGGCATGAGTGCAGTGATGATGATGGGTGTAATACGGTTTTAATTGACAAAGTAATATAATGACCGCTAGAAAGAAAGCCAGCGACCTGTTGTCTATCCGTCCTGATGGATTACTGCTATGAGTGCAATCCTGGTGTTACGCCAAATTATGTGACCCAACACATAATGTAGTTATGGTATGGTTAGGATTAGTTTAAAACGGCGCCTACAATGATCACATAAGTTGGTGCGTCACAGAATTCGGCCTTAACATTAAAAAGTGCATTAAAAAGTGAAAATTAGAAATTGTAACATGGTAACAGTTTTAATCCTTGTTTTGGAACCAAGCAAAAAGTCTACAGGTCTGAAAATACCTTTAGAGTAATACCTCGGTTTACGAGTTTAATTCGTTCCAAGAGCTCGCACATCAAAACAATTTTCCCCATAAGAATGCACTAAAAATCACTCGATTCGTTCCATACGACCCATTTTAAATGTTTTTTTGGTTTTATTCCAGTTAAAATTATAACCATTAAGATCTCATAAATACTAATTAATAATTGACAATTAAACTCTAAAAATACTTCTTTTTAAAAATATAATTTACTAACGCGCACTATCTTTGCGTCGCGTCGCTGCTGGCGTGAAGGAGACGAGAGGACGGTTTTACTGCTTACAGGGAGAATTTCATCCCTTCTTTCTTTCTCATCTTGAGGTCATTGTCTATATGCTGTACTGTACGTATATATTTCACTACGTGAACAATAGCGATCACAATTAATGTTAACAACACGAAGTAAAACTGCTGTAAATCACTTATAAAAGTATCACTGTGGTGAATGATGAACCAAACCGAGTGACGCTGAGAGAATGAACGAGTGAAGGGGTGATGGGCTTTATGAGAGGCTGTGTTTAGGATATTTCCAGTAAAAATGCGCGCGAAGATGATGAGCGTTAGGACTTTTCCACACAAAAATGCGTGTGGGCGATGGAAAAATTCTCGCTCTCCGATACAATAATCGTACACCGATTTGCTCGTATACAAAGTCACTCATAAACCGAGGAATTACTGTATATTGTTGTAGAATATTTCTATTTCAAATAAATGTTCTTTTTAACATGATTTGCCTCGGTCCATCATGGCCTCCTAACCATCCCCATAAACTGATTCGCTCCATCACTCTGTCTCCTCTCCACCAATAAGCTGGTGTGTGTTGAGCATTCTGGCGTTCATCCAGGTGGTGCTGCACTCTGGTGGCGGTTGAGGAAATCCCCCCCCCATGTAAAGCACTTTGAGTGCCATGAAAAGCGCTACATAAATGTAATGGATTACTATTAATTGAAGTCTGAAGAGCAACAGTCTGTGTGCCAAACACTTCCAGCTGATGGCGCTATAACTGTCAACTACAGCAAACACAACAACGATTCCGTCTCAATCACACAATCACTCGCCAACTCTCTCAATTTAGCGTTTTCAGTGGCTTGGCATAAAATTAACCAAGCAGAATAATGCTCAGAAGACTGCAAACGACTTTCCTTCTTTGCTCTTGAACGTGATGATTGCTGTTTTTACTCCTTGACTGACTCTGCTGCGTCTCTTCAGGGCAACATCCCACTGAAGGAGCTGAACACGCGGCCGCTGGAGGTGTTCATGTGCAGCGTGCTGAAGAGACAGGGCTACGGCGAGGGCTTCCGCTGGCTCTCACAGTACATCGACTAGAGGAAGAGGAAGCGCAGCCGTCTGACAGCACCACACTCGTCCCGCCTTCACTCTCATCCACTCGACTCCAGCAGACTGTTATCTGTCCAGTTGATCAACTGCTTTCTCACATTATTTCTTACCAAAATGACAAACTAGCAGTGATTCTGCAAATGTGGTCAATTCAAAACGACGCGTCAGTTTTATAAACTCTGTAATTTCTTTCCGTTGGTCTGTTTCTGTTCGTCAGTAAATGATTCCTCGCAGCACCACTTCAGGAAGAGCTGATAGAAATGTACGCAGGCTGAGTGAGTCTTTCGCATCGCATTACATCCTTCAAACCGGAAATGCTTTGACTTCTCTCCTGTGTTTCACTTCCTGTCGTATGTGGCCACAGTCCTCCGGCTTTAAGATGAAGTTGTGACTGTGTGCTGATGCGCAGTCCGCTGATGTGGCCGTCTTGAATTGCATATCTGTTTCTTGTTTTTCCAAAACTTGTATTGCCACATTCAGAAACTCATTCCCTAACTTGCTGTAAACCGATAGAGACCAATAGATGTTTTTCTTTTTAATATGACTTGGAATTTGAGAAAGGCACGGCAATAAACCTCAGCGTAATGGAAGAATATCATTACTGGCCACAAGTGTCTCGTAGTTGAGAGGTCCGCGCGCCTTTCACGTTAACACAGATGATTATATTTAACTGCTAATGACTAGTTGTTAGTTATCCGGTCGAAACTTGCCAGATCTTGATGTTTATAACAGAGCTTGCCTTGAACAGACGGTGCGGGGGCGAGACGTACTCGAGGACAGCTATTAATCGGTGACATGGACAAAGTGTAATTTATGTAAATGCCGTATATGGATTTTTTTTAAAGCTGTCCTTTTGAATAGCTCTTAATTTGAATGAGATGGATGACAAAAAACATTATGCATGCCTTGTTCCATGATTATTAATAATTTTTGTTAGTGTTTTTTTTTTTTTAAGGAAACACAAATAACACGGTGTAAAAACATCAAAAACGGGATGAGATGCCAGGGGTGCAGTCTTCTCGCTGTATTTCTGTGGAGTCGCAGGGGAATGGCACGCGTTTTGTTTCTGTGCCGTCCCTCCATGCATCGTTGTCATTCCATGAGCCGCTCAGTCTATGAGAGATACAGTTGTTTCCATCAGAAATTGTAATAAATGTTTGCAATTAAAGCAAGCCAGGTTGAGCTCACTTCTTTTGCTGAATGAAATAAATATTTTGGATGTCTCTCTTTTCGTTATCTTTATGCATGTGTGGTGGAGCTGGAAATCCTTTCTGTCTAAAGTATGGCTCACAGTGCTCCTGTAATAAACCCAGTACAATTTATATTTGAAAATGTACTTTTACAACATAGGTGTGAGTGTTCAAGCCAAATAGAAGTCTATAAGTCATAGGTAGACTCTCAGTGTCGACTAATGTCTTACTATGACGGTGATCAGAGCTGATGTCAGAAACATGCAGGTAAGACATCCAATAATTGTGTTTGGACCGGATCCAATGACTGGACGAACAGTCTTTGGTCCTGAGACTTTCACAGGACCTGAAGCCTTGCTTGCAGTGCTTTCAGAACGGTTAAGTGAGTGTTAGGCGTGCGGTGGAGTAACTGATGCAACAAGGTAGAAGACGGACTGCTGTGTGTTTATAGAGAATTTAACAATGGCTTTAAATTAAACTCAGTCAATCCTACTCATGGAACTATGGTTAAAATAATGCTTTTATTTCTGCATTGTGCACATCCACATTTAATAAACGTCAACATATGCCAACTAACATTTCTGAGCTCCATCTCGATACGATTCGTGTTGCGACAATTTGCGTATCAGAAAAAACATCATTGTCTTTTAAGTATTGTCTTGGAAAATAAAAATATTGTGCTAATACCACTTACAGTTTGGCAGAGAGTGGGAAAAAAACGTAAAATTCAAAATAAACTCATACAATGTAAAATAAAAAAAAATGAAATGACCTGTATTCATATTTTATTCACATTTAAATAATATGAAGCCATTGACTTCCTTTGTGAAGAAGATGATTGTAGGATTGTCTTAATGTCTGGAGGATCATTTTATTCATTCATTTCATGGTGATTGTTCCGTTCCCTTCCTCCAAGGTGTCTTTATCTCTTCTACTGAAACTTAAAAAAGAGAGGTAATATTTAATGAAAAGGTAAAGATGAGAAACTTAAGTATTTATTTATGTCTTGAGTGATGGAAGACTTACCTTTTGCATTTCTGCATTTGTTCCAAAGTCTCAGGCAGAACCTTCTTAAACGTCTCAGGCAAAAACATGTTGGTTATTGAGGAAACAATGGTGAGACTTCCCATCAGGATATAAGGCAGATACTTGTTTAAAGTGCCTTTATGAATAGAGAGGAGAACACAATGTCAGCTACAGCATCTCCCCCCAATGCTATTTTATGAAGTCTGTTCTTTGAAATGACACGAACGCTTGCATATTTTGCTCTGAGTATTTCTCAAACCAGAACGCTGTAGCATGTGACTTGATTTACCTAAGAATATGATGTACGGCGCAGTGATGCTGCCGATGCGAGCAGCTGAAGAGCACATGCCGATGCCCAGGTTTCTCAGGACCGTGGGATAGAGCTCCGCCGTGTAGATGTACACCACAGTGAAGGCCATGGTGAAGCCAAACTTGCCAGCCATCTCTAACGCCAATGCCAGCATATGAAGACCTGTGAAAGAGTCTCATCATTATGCTGATGAATGATTAAAGTGCTGCCTTTAATAAAACACTCATAGGTCCTTTCAGAAATATTTCAGTAGTGGTAAAGTTACGCATTCAGACCTTCCACCCGTTATGTGAAGTTTGATCACTTTTTATTCATCCTCCCAAGACTTGTGTTCCTATTTAAGCTCTAAATTTGCACAAACATGTGCCCTGCAAACGTAGAGTCCAGCTTTCCTGATAAATCTGCATTAATAGGCTTAACCTCTTTTCCTTGAAATGGTCCAAGTCCAGTTTTACATTCATAAAATGCTAACTAATCTTCGACCCATAGTTAACTCATGAAAGCCAAATCAATCTTAGAGGTCCATTCTTTCACTCTGTTCAAATAAACGTTTTAAGATTATTTTCAAAACCTGAAATTCAAGTAGGACTTGGGTAAAATCATGCAGTTTGAGGCGTGTTGCCGTTGTGAGCTCTTACTTTCAGGAATCAGTTGCAGCAGAAGCAGAAATCCTCCTCCTGTAATGAGGAAAGTGGAGAGGACGGGTCTCCGAGGACAGCTCTTCAGGAGAAAAGTGGACACAATGTAGGCCGGGACCTCAGTCGCTGCTGACAGGAAGCAGTTGAGGAATGGATCGCCGCTGAGATTAGTGGTATTCAAGGACAAGCCGAAATATCCTATGTTGATGGCCATCCTATCAAAAGGACAAAAGGATACTCGTTGACAGTGTTGCCAGATTGGACTGACGATTTCCAGCCCAACTACAGCATAAAACCCGCCCATTTAAGAAAATACCCGACCAAGACCAAGACCAAGATTGTTGGGGGGGGGAGACGATTTTTGACCGGGGGGTGGGGGGGGGGGGGGGATTATAGAGAGAGAGACAATTGTTGATGGTAAGCTTGTTTTAATGGAATTTTACATGCATTTATACAGGAAATTTGGGCGGGTTTTTAATCAAAAACAAGCCCAATTTTTATCAACCAGCCCAATGCATTTTTTTCCGTTCGGACGTGACCAAAAGGAGCCCAATTGGGCGAGAACCCGCCCACTCTGGCAACACTGCTCGTTGACGTATGAAAAGAACGTAACAAAAATATGTTCTAAGAATATTTTTCTAATGTTCATATTAACCATTATTTCTGAACGTTCAAAAGTTATAGAGGAAGGGATGAGGCTGAGCAAATGATGAGGGCCAATGATCCTTTTAAGGAAACATCTAATTTTATCATTTTGCAAACATGACCCTATTTACAGCTGGTATTAAGATGCGTTTTGGTCGACGCTAAATACAGGTGTGAACAGGGTTTTAAAATGTTTTGAGCTTGTCCACTTTTGACCACTTCTAGAGGTTGCTGAAGACACATTCGACCGGATTGTTTTCATATTGTAAACGCTTATGTGGTCGAATGCATTCGAACAGCCACAAAAGTCCCTCTACTCTCCGAATACTGGCCTAATGCGTAAATATTATGGGATAAATATTATGGGATGTTTGGGTAGCCAGATGAGATTTAATCTTTGCTCACTGGAGGTCAAAGTTTGGTTTAAAGATGAGAAATGTACCAAGCCCAATGTTCTCTCACCGTTCCTGTGTTCGACTTGTCCTGCTGCTGTCAGAGCAGAAACTAAAGCTGAAGTTCTCTGTATGTTTTTCTCCATCGTCTGCAGGTGCATTCTTATGTAAATTGCTCAAACTTATTTTGTCCATTAGACCGAAAGATCTGAAAATCCCATACATTTGCCCAACCATAGACCCTCCCCTAGAAGTAATCAGGACAGAAGTATTTAAAAGCAGACAAAAGAGACGGACTAAAATACCAGGTGTAAACGGAAATGTGTCTCCCTCATTGACATCTTAATACTAGCTGTAAACTGAAAATAATAAAAAAAAATGTCTAGCTAAATCTATAAACAATGTATAAATAATGTTTTTTGTGCTAACCCAAAGTTAATCAGATAACTTTGAGGGAAAATTAAATGTTCTGTTAATGTTTGGTCATAACTTAAAAACCTTGCCAGAACGTTAGGAATAGTTCTGAGAACTGTTCACCGAGTAAATGATTCGTAATGATAAATGCAAGATATATATATATATATATAAAACAATACCACTTTAAAGCAGAGGTCCTCAACCCTGCTCCTGTCTAGCCATATTTATCTCCAATCTGCTTCAGCACACCTGCTGACTTGCCTTCAAACAACCCTGAAGACCACGATTGGCTGGTTCAAGTGTGTTTGATTAAGGTTGTTGCTAAACTCTGCAGGACATTGGGTCTCCAGGAGAAGGGTTGAAGACCTCTGTGTTAAAGCATGCAGTCCCATGTATTTTGTAGTCTCTCACCACTGCAGTAAACACAGGAAGGTGGTTTTGCGGATATCGCTGGTCCTTAGAACGTCAAGCACGCTGTACTGGCTGTTCTGGGATGCCGCCTCTTTAACCTAGCAATGATTGTACAAAAAGAGGTTTGTCTTTTGAAACACCTCACTTATAGTAGCTATGAATGCAGCAGTCAGACCTCGGGCTTGCTGAAGATGACCTCTGGAGCAGAGACATTGTTCTTCTTCGCTGCCTCTCTCACTATGGCCTCAGATTCCAGCACACGTCCCTGAGAAAGGAGCCACCGTGGAGACTCCGGGATCAGCCTGGAGAAAAGGAGAAGCAGAGAGCAGTCCAGAACTGAGGAAGGAAAGAGCTGGCCAATGATGAGTCTGAAGCAATTCACACTAGACTTTCAGCATACGGACAGGATGTGACATCACGCTCTTTGCCGTCTTTTTTAATCACATAAAATCAACATTTAACAAATGTTAATAGATCCAAAATGTAAAAGCATTTCCTGCAAACTGTTGTACAAAGAAGCGCTTGACAAGAATAAATCCTATCCTCAGGAAACACATCCCCTTAACCAAGACGTGACTGGACAAGGAACTGAACAAAACTGGGAGTATATATACACAGTCTACACAGTCTAAATTAGTTAATTGAACAACAGGTGAACGACACAGACAATGGCACAGACAAAACTACATCACACAGGCAAACAGGAACAGGGAAAACAGAACCAAAAATGAAACTCAAGCAGAACAGATCATACATGTTGAATAAGCCAACAGCAGTAAAGGGAAGTCGAAGGAACCTACAGTGTATTGTGACCAGAGAAGGGTAATAACTATATTTACTCCTTTACATTTACTTGCATTTTTGGAAAATATGAGCACATTTAAAGGTAAGTACTTTCATTCTTTCTCAAGCACATTTCTGATCCTTGGTTACACCGGACAACGTTTCTGTCGTTACTTTATTCTTTATGGAAATCATAAGAAGTGTGTAGTTTGTTCTCTTTTATTCTTTTACTAGGAGATGAGCGATGCCCCCCTCAAGTCAAGTCAAGTCAGCTTTATTTATAAAGCAGCTTTACAGTGATAACAGGAAAATGATGATGCAATTATTCCCTGTGAATTAAAGCATCTGCCAAATGCATAAATGTAAGTGTCGGACACAATGGTGTAATTTTCGGGTATTCTGGATTTTTTTTTGAAAAACCTACTTTTGCCAACCTAGATTTTACAGCTAATCAGAAGCAAAGCAGTACAGAAACATTATCTGGAGTTTGATTGTCAATAATTATCAAAGAAGTCTGTGGTTGTGTTAAAAAGGATGCGGTGACTTTTCACTTTGTGGCACTATAAAGCAGGAAATACATGAGCTACGCAACAGTCAGTCCGATTGCCTTGAAAACTGGCATGCGGCGTGTTTGTCCAAGGTACCGCGATTGTCTATGAGGACATTCATGTATCTCGGGAAACACAGCCAATGAAGTTTGAGCGGCTGTCAGGAAAGGTTAACGGAGGCTGATCGAAACTCGCTGGGTCAATCAATGATTGTGAATTTTCACACATGCCCACAACATTCATACCATATGGTAGAATGCCTCATTCTGAGCAACTTTGCCTTTAGAATCACCGCTACCCTGATAGCACACATCTTTTTTGTCACTTAATGTCAGTCTTGACATTGTTTCACTTCCTGTGTGTCATGTTACTTGTCACTTCCTTTTGGTGAGGTCTTGAGAACACTTCCTGTCAGTCATGTCATCTGTACACATCCTGTCTGTAAGGTCATTGTTTCACTCCCTGCACCTGTCGTGTGATCACTTAATCGTTAGTCTACCCAGGTGTTTGCCATTCCCTCGTGTATAAAACACTCTTGCATTTCTCTTGTGGTTGAAGTCGGTTGAAGTCGGTTGAAGTCGGTTGAAGTCGGTTGAAGTCGGTTGAAGTCGGTTGAAGTCGGTTGAAGTCGGTTGAAGTCGGTTGAAGTCGGTTGAAGTCGGTTGAAGTCGGTTGAAGTCGGTTGAAGTCGGTTGAAGTCGGTTGAAGTCGGTTGAAGTCGGTTGAAGTCGGTTGAAGTCGGTTGAAGTCGGTTGAAGTCTAGTTCTGCCTGCCTGTCTTTCATCTGAGTTTTTGTTCTGTTCAGTTCTATGCACATGAGGGCTTATTTGAGTTTGTATTTAAAGTCTTTTGTTTGCATTTATTATTAAAGTGAGTTTGAGTTTTGAGATCCTGCCTTGCCTGCCTCCTGCTTCCGCATCGCACATGTCCGTCTCCTCGCATCGTAACACATACGTCTGCAAGACGTCTGTTAAAGAGCTTCATCTGGAAAGAATCTGCTGTGTACAAACATCTGAGAAACGTCTTTAAGATGCCAGTTTTACATCCATTCTAAATCATAAACGTTTAAAAGACATTTTCTAAATGTACATTTAACGTCTGATAGGAAACGTCGCAGAGACGTATTGCAGAAAGAATACGTCTTCCAGACCAGCACATCAAATAGACATTTCTAAGATGTATGTGTGCTATCAAAAATTAGCTATTTGTGAAATATTGGAGATTATTTCAAAAACCTACTTTTTGCAAACTAGTCCTAGCTTTTTGACTCAACCTCCAAAAACTGTTAAAAATCTTTATTTATTTCCTCAGTAACTTGTCTGTTTGGCCTGTAAATGGTCTTTTCCATCTATGATCTTTCTTGCTTAACCCACCTCTGATTGTGACCCCCCGGTCCTGTTTTAACTGGCTGTTTTTGGTGACTTACCACCACAGAGGAACGTATACCACTGTCACCCCTGACAGAACCCTGAGCAGACACCTCCAGTCTCGGACGGCGAAGGCGATCCACGGCAGCACCATGTAACCGATACAGTAATGCAGAAAGGCTCCCAGTGTAGTGAAGAGAACTCGCAAGGATTTACTTAACACTTCGCTACCTGTGAAAATTTATAAAGCATGTGGGATGAATCTCAGCAACATCATTTGTAGTGTCACATGGACAGATTATATTCACTTCTGTTTTGTTCATCTCATCACATGCTTACCGAGTACAAAAGCTGTGATGTACAGGGATATCTGGAAAGTACCAACAAAAAAATACAAAACACAAAAGAGCAGCCAGGAGTGAGAGAACGACTGTGCGAGGATCAGAAGCGCTTCTGCCGCCAGAGACGTGAAGAGAACCTTCTTCCTGCCAAACCTGAGACACGAGACACCAGTGAATACATCAACTCTTCAGGTTTGGAGAGAGCAATGAGAACATCTTCAGTTTTTAGCGTGGAAGCAGACCATTGCTTCACTACGCAAAGTGAAGATTGACTGTTTGCACTAATTATGATATGTGGACAAAAGCAGTACCTGTCAGAAAGTTGACCAGAAACAAGAGAGCCAAACAAGTAGCCCATGTATAAAGTTGAGGTTGCGAACGGGACTCTCCACTCACTGTCGCACACCAGATTCCACTGTGAGAGAAAATAAAACGTAGCTTACCATTGTTATCGTCATCTTTATCACAGGTCCAATGTAACACCTATACAGCTACTTAGAAGAATACTACAGGATTTCAATGCAACGTTGAAGACTTGAGTTCACATACATGACCAAAAAGAAATCTATTTAAACTCAAATTCAGCATACAACTCTGAAAACAGTTCTGTTTACTCAGTTAAGTGTATTTATTGATGATAAATTGGTCATTTTGTATTTAAAACATATCACTACTACACAAAACTCATTCTTACTCGTTTCATTGCATATGCATTATGTTTATTACTACATGTGCCATCCAAATACGTTCACGGATCCTCTTAAATCTTTGGTTTTGAGTGCCCTCACCTCAGAGACAATGGTTGAGTGGTAGATGTCTGTGCTGTAGCTCCATCCATCCACACACGTCTCTAGTTTAACATCTGTGAGGTTCACGTCCTGAGGCGAGAGACCTTGTGCCGAAAGGTTTCTGACCGTCTCCAGACTGTATCTCCAACACTGACTCGCCTGCAGTTTTCCATTGACCATCTCCTCTGGAATACTCGCTCTCATCCATTCTTCACTTAGATTTCCACCCGCTACCAGACAGTGATGTGATGGTGAAGCCCCGACAAACACGATGTAGAGGCCATGAAACCCGGTGGAAATGTAGATGGCATTCAAGAGGAAGAAAAGGAGTGCAAAAAATGGTCCCTTCTGCCCCAGAAAAGCGGTGTCATCGTCATAATTTCCCATTCTGCTTATGCTGGAGATTACAGAAGAATCAGCTGATTGTAAAAATGTTGCATGTTGCAGAGTTTAGCTTTGGTTTTCAGGTTTTTGGGAACTGTATCTGAGCACATGAGATAAGCCAGTGAGTTGTACCATGGAGCTTGACTTCAAACAGAATGTACATGGCAACTAATCCAAGGCACATTTTTCCACTAAAAGGAGCCAGAAGAATTACGAACGCTTGCAATCTGATTAGCTGAATGGGAGTGAAACTCCACAGCAGGATTCCTACAGAGTTTGGAATGAATGGAAAATGCTTGATTCTAAACGTTTGGTTGCCCTTTGAAGTGAATTTTTAATAAAATCCTTGAAAATGCCTGCTTGTTTTACTTAGAGCGTCCAGGGACAAAAAAAAAAATAGCCTTGATTAAAAATTCCTTGTCTGTCACGAGTGGTTCACATGATCGATAATTTGATGCCTTAAAGCCACATCCACACGTCCTGCCCTGGTTAAACGGTTCACTGAGTTGTTCATGGCACTGTTTCAATCACAGCTGATTTGATTTGAAAGAAAAGTAGGCTCCTAATTATGTCTATGTCCAAGAGCAAGAACACAAAAACGAAAATGCTCATAGTTAAAAAATGAGACATGGATGCTTGTGTTAATCTAAGGTTGTGCCAACCTAGGATAACCTGGAAAACTATATAGTGTTGCAGTTTTACTGTACTTTAAGCTGGTTTTTGTTCTGCCTGGAAGCCCGGGTTATTTATTTGATGACTGAATTAGCTTTTAAATGTATGACCAATAACAAATAATGATTTTTAAATGTATAATTATTATAGTTTATTATAAACAGCTTCCTCAGCCCTGAAGTTCAACTGCTTGAAAGTGCTTGAAAAAGAGCTTGAATTTTACTCTTAAAAAACTATACGAATCCTGATTCATTAACGGCCTGGAACATTTCCAGTTACCAGCTCAAAATATATAGCCTATAGCACAAGAAGACATTATATGATTCATATTCATTAACAATGTGTTTCCTAAACTGTTAGAAGTTAGTTTTAAGAGAGCCAAAGCAATTAAATATTTTCTCAATCGAATGGTGAGTTCATTAAACCACTGGATAAGTCATCAAAGCAGTAAAATATTCATTGGTGGTAATTGGAACCACAGCTTCACTGGATTATACAGAATGTCCCAAGGATGACTTACGTTTGCTGTTGTTGTGGAGAGAGCGCAGGACGAGTGTGTGTTTCTGGCTTCTCTCAGTTATTTAACTTCATCATCAGGATCCTGAGAGGCTGACAGCATCAGCATTAATCATTCATCACATCTGATCACAAGAATTATCCATATTTGTAAATGACCATGAGAAAGAACAAAAGACGTGCAAACCCGCTGTAAAGTGTTTGATGGTTGAGCCTGTAATGAGTGAAGGCTAGAAGAGGAAAACCCAAGAGCAATAATGACACATTAAAACGAACTGGATAAAGTGATGATGATGGTGATGATGATGATGACGATGTCATTTGTAATGGTCCTTTGCTGTGGGTTTGATGTATTTATTTTAGACTTTCAGTCTATGATAACAACACACATCTCTGAAGACATAATTGAATTAGCATATTTAATGTCCTCAAGCACTGATCAAAGGATGTGTGTGTGTGTGTGTGTGTGTGTGTGTGTGTGTGTGTGTGTGTGTGTGTGTGTGTGTGTGTGTGTGTGTGTGTGTGTGTGTGTGTGTGTGTGTGTGTGAATGTGTTATGTTAGGTGCTCACAGAACAGATGAGTTTCCAGCTGTCTTTTGAATAAATGTTCTCTCGAGTGATTTTTTACCTCTGTGTGATGGAATCACGAGTCGTTGCAAATTAATCGATCGTAGGTTTCTGTAGATTTGTAGTAGTGAGTGGAAGCATGAGGTGCTGATCCTGTGGTAGATCTGTAGGCCAGAGTCAATGCTTTCACATTTGAATTTGATGTGAGCTGCACATGGGAACCAGTGCAGAGAGTTAAAGAGTGGTGTGATGTGAGCCCTTTTGGGCTCATTGAAAACCAGATGTGCTGCAGAGTTCTGGGTCGGTTGTTAGGGGTTTGATTGCACTCGAAAGAAGTTGCATTGCAATAATCAAGCCTGGAAATGACCTGTAAGAGAAGTTGTGTTGCTTGCTCAGTTAGGAACGGTCTGATCCTCCTGTTGTGGTGAAGTCCAAACCTGCATGATTGAGCCGTCTTTCCAATGTCATATTTGAAAGTTAGTTGGTCCTCAATGAAATATTCCAAAATTTCTGTCCGACCTTAATGCGGTAATTGTTGATGAATCTGGATGGTGAAGTCGTGCTGCAGAGTTGGTTTGGCAGGGAAGAAAAGAAGCTCCGTCTTTGCTGGGTTGAGCTGCAGGTGATGCTCTTTCATCTATGTCGAGATGTCCGCTAAGTAGCTTGAGATTCACTTAGTGCTATTGGATATTTCTGCTGCACTTGATATAGTCGACACAATATCTTTTGAACAGATTTGAAAATGATGTTGGCATTAGTGGAATTGCATTAGCCTGGTTCAGTTTGTAGCAGTAAACGAGGAGATGTCATATTGATCACGGGTTCAGTATGGAGTTCCTCAAGGTTCAGTACTAGGACCATTGCTTTTCACCCTTTACATGCTTCCTTTGGGTGCAATTATTAGGAAGCATGACATTAGCTTTCACTGTTACGCTGATGATACTCAGCTCTATATTTCTTCTTATCCTGATGAAATGTACCAATTCACAAAATTAACAGAATGCATAACTGATATATAAAAATTGGATGACTAATAACTTTCTTCTGCTAAATTCGGAAAAATTCTAACTATTAGGCCATAAAGTTATGCATGTAATAACCTAGACTATTGTCTAACACTCGATGACTGCTCTGTCAAGTGTTCGTCGTCAGTTAATAACCTGGGTGTGGTCTTTGATGCCAATCTTTTATTTGAAAGGCACGTTTCTAGCATCTGTAAAACCGCATTCTTCCATATTAAAAATATATCTATAATTTATGACATATGCTCTCAATGAATAAATGTGGAAAAGTTAGTTGAATGTGTTCATGAGTTCAAGGCTAGATTATTGTAATGCTCTACTAGGTGGTTGCCCTGCACACTTAATAAACAAATTCCAGTTGGTCCAAAATGCAGCAGCTCGAGTTCTAACTAGAACCAGGAAGTATGATCATAGTAGCCTGGTTCTGTCAACACTGCACTAGCTTCCTATTAAACACCGAATACATTTTAAAATCTAGCTAATTACTTACAAAGCATCATGTTTTTAAATTAAAACGGAGATGAAAACGGAATTGATTTAAAAACTAATTTTGAAACCCATTTCAATTTTTACGTTCTCGGTCCACCAAAACGCTGTTGTCATGTGGCCTTAATTTAAACAATTAAATATTTTCTTATTAAATGTTAATGTTTTTATGTTAATGTTAATGTTTATGTTAATGTTAAAACATTAAATGTTTTCTTTTTTCAGTTGAAATGGTGTAGTGTAAGCAGCCGCTAAGTTAAAAAAAATGATTTTTACAACAGAAATGAATCAAAATGAGTCAGAAACTTACTTAAGCTGGACAATGACTTTCTTCTACAGCTGCTGTCCAGCCAAAACAATATTCATTTAATTATTTTCATATTATCACTATAAAACTGCTTTGAAACATTCTCTATTGTAAAAAAGTGCTCTAGAAAGGAAGGTGACTTGTGACTTGCGAGTGAGTGTGTGTGTGTGTGAGAGGGGGAGAGAGAGATAGTGTGTGTGTATGTGTGTGTGTGAGAGGGGGAGAGAGAGATAGTGTGAGTGTATGTGTGTGTATGTGTGTGTGTGTGTGTGGATTGGGAGATTGTAGTAATGTTAATGATTTAATTGTTTAGGGGTGCTATATAAATATACTCTGAATATGTTTTTTTGTTTTTTGCTTCTGAATATGTTTTTTTGTTTTTTGCTTTGCAAATTGTTTCATGGTACAGTATAGTCAAATACACAATCGGTTTCCTTTATCTGCCGGTATAAATATCATCTCTCAGGACCTGTGGGATGTGGGAACTCACATTGACTCTTTGACACATTGAGCTGAGGAAGTTCATCTTGCCACAGGAGCTGCTGATAGAGTTCTGCTCTCTAATTCAGCTAATCTATAACTGACATCAGGAGACCGTACAGAAACCTCCCAGCCAACACATCCATGTGGGGCCCAAAGGGGTTGCACCTGGGCTGATTTCTGGGGCCCACCTGGGCTACCCAACTGGGACCCAGCTAATTTTGTCCTCAGTTTCCATGGTGGCCCGACATGGGTTAGCCCAGATGGGTTTATGATGGGCCCTTGATGGGCACCATATATGGCCCATTTGGGTAATCCCATGTGGGGCCCATAGGAGACTGCTTACATGGGTTTATGATGGGCCCTTGACGGGCTCCATATAGGGCCCATTTGGGCAATCCCATGTGGGGCCCATAGGAGGCTGCTTACATGGGTTTATGATGGGCCTTTGATGGGCACCATATAGGGCCCATAGGAGGCAGTTTAATGGGTTAATGATGGGACCTGGCTAGGTTTTATGTAGGTCTCGTGTGGGCCACAACAGCTATATATATGGGCTAACATACTTGTTTGTTTGGGTTACCTTATTTTACAGTAAACCCCTAACTACAAATATTACATTTAACCCAATAAAGTACAGTAAAATGTCCAGAAAAGTCAATGAAGAAAGACCAGTAGCTCATGCTTTCATTTATTAAGAACTTTTTAAAACTCAAATACAAAACACAAAGTGCAGTAATGCTCCAGTAACATATTTGTTATAATAACCTCTTGAACTGAAGAGTTCCCAAGACAAAACAAGCCAAAGCAACAGTGTGGCTCCTCAGTCCTCCGTTCTCACTCTCCCAGTGGCCCTTTGAAAAGATAGAACAAATTAATATATTTTACCACTCGTTATATTAAAATATCTAAAATGTTATATAATACATATACAATTAATTTTATATTTTTAGTTTAAACATGTCAGATTGATTAGCCTTTCGTATCTCACATCACGCTGTTAATCAGTGGTTCTAAACCACATTTTGCATGTCTCTTTAATCAAACACACCTGATTTAGGTCATCAGTTTATTAGTGGATAACCCAAGACCTGGGGTCAGTTGCATAAATAAGTGTCAAAAATAAGTATTAGACACAGCGTCTAGTATTACATTCACAGCGACCAAAAACAACTAAGTGACAGCAAAATGTCTAAAAGCTGATTTATACTTCTGCGTCAGACATAAGCCGTAGCCTGTGCATCGGTTATAATTTATACTTCTGCGTCGTTGTCCACGTCAAATGCAGCACACATGCGGACCGCTAGTCTGCAGTGTCCACGGGCATGTTGATGTGTGACCCGCAGTACCACAGCAAAAGCCGAAGAAGATGTAACGCTGCGTGAACTACACAGCCTATGGCGTAGCTACGGTGTAGGTTTGACACTAAAGTATCCATTGGGCTTAAGAGTGCACATAGTAATAAATTATTATTATTTTTTTGCACCTCTTACTCATCTTGCTCTCCAACATGTGCCCTCGCAGTCCGGTTTCCTCCCCTGTCCCTGGCACCAATGAGCCACTTTGACACTGCCTTTTCTGCTTCTTTTCTGTTTATTTGGTTCGTAAGGGCTTTTTTTTCAAGCTGCCTGTGAAATGCATATAAACAAAGAGCATAATAGAGATTAAATTCCATATTTGACCACTTGCATCAAAGAAGCAGTTCTCCAATTTTACTGTTTTCCACAAAACAATGGTATCAAATAAAATATTGACATAAATCTCCAAAATGCTTCAAGAAACCTACCTGACAAAAATCTCACTGGATTATGTAATGGTCACACTGTAGAGCCCCGATATTATTACATGCCTAGTACAGAGTGTGTAAATATATCAATATATAAATTTAGTCTTACCTTCTTTTTTCGCTTCCCTTTTCCCATATTTCCTCCAGAATCTGATTCCGCCTGCAAGTCAGAGGTCACTTCAGACTTTAGAAGCTTTGCTGTGGCATGGGCATAGTTTCCTGTAGGTTATAGGCATAAAAAAGCATACCTTATTTGTGTGTAATTTGACACATAATTATCATTATAACTATCACCATTCCACACTCAATAAAAACATTACCTGCTTTTCCCAATATGCGCACTTTAAACTGTGGCCAGTCAGAATTTCACAACTTCATCCTTTACTCATTACTGCCTTGCTGATGCGTCCTCACTCACTCAGCTCTCAAGCAGCCTCGATTCCTTTCATACACGGACAATAAACATTTTAGAGATTAGACATTCCTAAAGATTTTTATACATGATAAAATTATACATAAACACATTCATGAGGACTGAGGGGTTTTAAACAGCAAATTAGTCATTCAGATAACAAATTTTATTTTAAACATGAAACATGTACTGAGTGAGCTAGCTGCTACGGGCCTGCTCTCTCTCTCATGTGTACCAGTCCCGAATGTACAGAACGCGGAGATCGCATAATTCAGTGGAAAATCAATGTGCATTATAGTTCAGTGAATAAATGCCTATTAAACACATGAAAGTGCATTATATCTCAATGAATGTGCCCAATTTTTGGACTAAAAGCGCTACGGTCTGTGTTTTGTGTAACGTATAATTCTGTGCTTAAAAATAAACGGGAGCAGACAGATTGAACAGGTTACATTCAAAATACCGATAACGTTAATTCTTTTTGGGCGTTTGATGTGCGCACTATAAATGCCATTGAGGTATATCGTAAAACAGTAGTCAAATATAAGCCTCAACTCGAAACAATTTAATAACAGTTTGTAAATTATAAGAAAATATATTACTCTAATATTGTAACTCCTATCGTTTTTGTTATGGGGAGCCACAAAAAAACGGCGAACATTTTTCAAAAAGAGGCGCGATTTCTGAGGATAGATGTCTAACTGTAATTGTCAACATTCTAACGAGACAATAGTTAAACTAATGCTTTGGTTAACACTATGTTGTGAAAACAAGGTATTTCTAATACATTTTACTTTTCAGTTTTTATGTAGTGTTGTAGTTCTTACCTTAAGTATAGTTGACAGCAAAATCACCAACGGAAAATAGACGAAAGTGGCGCGTAACAGCGGGTGGGGGATGGTAGTGTTGTTTAAGATCTCGCGATATAGTCGACAGGGGGATGGGAATTGCTGCGTGAGTTCCTGCAATAGTTTTGACCTCACAATTATTTTATTTATTTTTTTCAAATCGTGGGCTCTTGATCTTTTTAAAATCAGAAAATGTGGTACAATTGCATGAGTGTTCACATTTTTTAATTTTTATTTAAGTAGGTTGTTAGTCCAAGTGTCAAAGCAACAAATATATGTACTGTCTATTTGATTTTGATTTAAATTATGATTAAATTAAGATTGCTAAAATTAATTCAAGTGTCACAACAACAACAAAAATAATTTTAAAGGCATATATGCACATTGTAATCACCTATGGAATTAATTATATTTGCACTTATGCAATTATGTTTGTATTTGATAAAACAAAAAGGGTCCCATGTGTAGCCCATTTTTAGCCCATGCACAAATTTCCCATTAAATACCCACCTGGGAACCACATGGGGAGCCCACCTGGGTTCACCCATATGGGTCCTAGCTTGGTCACCCAAGTGGGCCCCAGATAAGATGCCCACCTGGGTGAACCCATGTGGGTCCTAGCTGGGTAACCCAAGTGGGCCCCAGATAAGATGCCCACCTGGGTGGACCCATGTGGGTCCTAGCTGGGTAACCCAAGTGGGCCCCAGATAAGATGCCCATTTTGAGCCCATGCCCACTCTGTACCCCTGTAGCCCATGTAAAACCCATGTGGGCCCCACATTCACGTGTTTGCTGGGCTGCTTCTAAACGAGAACATCCCAATGACACAGACGCCCGTCCTGCATTGAGTGACAAATAAAGACTAGATGAAAAGGTCAATGATCTTGTTTCTGTTTCTGTGACTGACAGATCCAGCCCTCCTCCCTCACATCTCATGAAAAACGAAAGTAAAACAGCAGAGGCTTTAAACGCAGCGCATCTTCGCGCATCCATCACGAACTTCGACAAACCGCGTTTAATCTTGGAATATGACAATATAATCGAGTTTCAGGTAAGCGTGTTTCAAACCTGTCGTATTAATCGCCAAACGACACTAGTTCAACACTAAAATGATGACTGTTCTGTACACAGATGCCCTTAAATGTGTAACTAATACTTCGCCAACAAAACACAGTTTTTTTTATAATGTCACACCTGACTTTTTGTTTTGCACTGCGTTTGCTATGTGTGTAGAGTCGATCGATGTGTGTAGAATTGAGAATTTCATGTTGTATGACGATCATGTCTGTATGTTGTCGAATGTGAAAGAGAAAGTGATTTGAAAAAGAGAAAGCGATTGAAAAGTTTGTGAGATTTCATTTGAGGATCGACCTGGCGTTACACTGGAAGAGCTTTGTAACGTTCCGTTAGTCATTGTTCTGCTTTGGAACGTTATGAGCGTTAGAGTTCTGTAATCGTTTTTTTTTTTTTGATAGTCATGTAACGGTCGTGATGGAGTCCCTGGTGTAGTTCCAGATTCCACCGCTATCGGTTTCTAGCGTTGCCATGTTGGTTTGTGATGACGTTTACAGCTGGGCATTATGGCAAGCCGTTTTATCACAAAACTATCATACTCACCACACTAAAACTAAATATGAACTATATAACTATAATATGAACTCTGATTCGAGATATCTCTAAATACTTTTTTTTTAATAAATTTTTTTTTTACATCTGTAAAGACGTCATAGCTTTAATGACCTGTCACACATAGGCAAAGGTAATTAGAGATATATATGTTTCACAACTTTATTTTAAGATATCTGAATTGTACCTGCTCCTAGTTGAATCTGCTGTTGGTGACCCACTCCCTGCCTAATGCTTAGTGCTAACCGCTAACAGTAGTCTGCTTTTGTTGTCACAGAGAGAAAGCTACTGGATGAAATACTTCAGGGACTATTAAATAAGTTCTGGATGCATTCATGTGGTAAAATATCTCAAGGATGCATGTATGTAGTGCTGTGATTTTAATGGAATCACACTGCAAAACAGTAAAACATGTTAATGTTTAATAAAGACAGAGAACTGCAAGCTGCTCATTTGAATTTATTTATTATATATTTGGAAAAGACAAGAATGAAGAACAATGGAATTATACAAATAGTATAAATAATTGTGTGATGGACAAGAATAATGCTTGAGAATCCAGGCAGACCCAATCAAAAATGGTGTAGGCTGATTTAAAAACAATTAAAAGTTCTTAATTTTAACTGGCATTAATGTGCACTGATGACATTGAGGATGGATTGTGTCTTCTCTGTTGATGCAGGTTTACTCGTGTCATTAGGTGGGAGCATTGTATAATAGCAGTGCTTCTCAATTAATTTCTGTCACAACCCCCCAAAGAAGAAGAAAACATTTTGCACCCCCCATTTTGGAACTTTCGCCTTACTGCTTCCATGAGCACGTGTCATGCTTGTGACTTACCGCAGTCACAAAAAGCGCTGTATGATAGATGTATCACATTTATATCTTTTTTTTTCTTTTTTATTCAAAATAGTCACCAACTTGTTGGCTCTGTCATCAACTACCTGATATTCAGATTTTCAGATATGTGGAAGTGAATGTGTTTTGTCACTTAAAAACCTTTATAGCTTTATAACCTTCAGAGAATCGGATCTGTCTGATTTACAACACGTCAATTCAGTCACTTCTTCTGAAATACAGTGGAGTTCAGTTATGTCGACGGCCTCGGGGGTTGCAAAAAAACATTGAGATAACCGTTTAGTGAGATAACCAACACCCAATATGGCGATTTGTTTGATGAAGCGATCGGCATGCTATAAAAATGTACATACACTGTGTATATTTGCTAACAACAAAAGGCATATGTGCACCAACTAACAGCAGAGATTTACCAGTATACAATAAAAAACACCTTCGATTTGATTATTTTATTTTCCTGTTGTGCTTCATCCCAAGTGTTTCTCAAAAGACAATTTATCACCAAGTATCAGGCCCCGGTACTTAAAGAATAAATAAAAACCTTTAATTATATTCTCCAACATTGCAAACACAATTTTGCTCACAGTGTAAACAGTCACAACATATTCGTGAGGTCATCACGCTGTACTAGATTGCATACTTTCTTGTGTTCTGCCTGTCTAATGTGCTTTCTCAACAAATTCGTCTTCATCCCGTCTTTTAATAGCCTTCAATCCGTCCTTCAATCCCCAGCGGCGCTGAGCAAAGCTCACATCAGAACCAGAATCAGGGATGTGTTTGTGTGTGTGTGTGTGCGAGCGTGCGTGTGTATATTTTTGCAGTGATTAAATTATTTTTAAGACAAAGAACATTTGACATCCCATACTGCCATTGCGTAATCAGCCAGCGGCGGCTTGCCGGACATGCGCAATTAATTTGCATGTGGAGGAGTGAACATCTGATCTGCCTGCATCTGGGCCGATCTGCTGCGCGAGGACTGTGATCCATGTGCAACGCGAACTCAGCGCACGCACAGTGAACTCTCAGTCACGAGATAACCATGTGAAGGGCGTATATTTCCCTTGTTTTTGCTCGAGATACTAGGATTCGGCAACATAACAGAATCGACATAACTCACAAGAAAATACTGAGACAAATAGGGAGTTTGGCGGTTCCACTTCAGAAACGTTGACATAATAATATTCATGAGTTCACACTTACAAATTATTCAGGAGCAATAAATGGTAAGCGTATTTGGCGTGCTGTCCTAGGAGAGGGCTCCGAGCTCGGTATTTAGACCGAACCTGGAGCACTCCCCCCGTATCCTGACTTTGATGGGAACAATTAAGTGTGAGGAGTTGGGGTAGTGGAGGGATGCCGAAAAATGTCAAGAGCTGTAGGTGAGTCAAACATGTCTATATATATATATATATATATATGCTTCCTCTCCTGCTGATAGGATGAGGTGTAATTGCTGATGATGTGTTGATTGCGTTAATCCTTTGAACGTGCTCCTCCCGAACTTTGTTAATAAAACATCATTTGGCGAGTTAACCGTGACTCGAGATAAGTGAACTCCACTGTACATGCTAGTAAGTGGCCAGTGAAGTGGGAGAAGAATAGAGTAAAGTTTATAGTTACCAATACAATGTGTATCTGATATGAATAAACACCATGTCAATTTATAATTGAACGGATTGCTATTTCTGCTTTTATAGACATCCGTGTGTATTTTTCAAAGTATAAATGTATTGTTTTGTAAGTACTTATGAGTATTTAAATGTTTGAAACCTAAAAGAAACCTTATGTGGTTGAAAACACTGAATTGTTGTGATAAATGACAAGCTCTGAGCGCGTCTTTCTCTGGATCAGTGCCAGATTTCGCGTGAAAACATGTGTGAATTTAGCGGTTGATCACGTGACACATATGAACACCGGTGTGATTGTACACGTCAAAGGGTGAAGGGTTTGTTATCTGAACTTCATATCTGCTGCTCTGTGCTGTGCTCGTTCAGTGCAAGAAAACCTACTTCCTGTCAAAAAAAAAAAAAACATGTTCCCCTGGGTCACACAAGCCCCACTATTTGAGAACCACTGTATTATAGCAACAGATCTAGTTTCAAGATACAGATAGCTTTAATTACAATTTGTACTAGTCAAAACTCATTTGTAGAGACAGACAATATTTTGGAAGTGAAGTCAATGGAATAATATGGTTAGTAAAATAGTATTGTAGATATCTCATATGTATATTATGCCTCATCAAAATACCATTGTAGATATCATAATGCAAATTCAAAATCACAGAATAGATATCTGGTATTGGAATTATGACTAGTCAAAACTAAATTACAACTAGTACAGATAAGGGCATTAAATGCTCCTATGGCTTGCCATATGTGTAATATTGTTTTCTTTTTTAATTTACATTGTTTTTATATTTCTTTTTGTGGTATTTTCTTTGTTTGCAGCAAAGATTTTGTCCATACGAGTGTAAAATGAGTCGTCATCTCAATGAGCACTTTTATTTTGACACGCATGAGGTCGCCCCGGGTCAGTTAGATGTCTGTCTGCAGTCCAGAAGGTGGCAGTCTCAGCACAAACATCTGTGAACTACAAGTAACATGAGAACACCAGTAAACAGAGAGTGGTTGGGTGTTGTTTCTTAATCAAACCTGTTAACCCTGCTCTGTACAACTTTAGTGCAGTAATGACAACAAACAGCATGCACACAGTTCAGTATCTGGAAAACCCCTAAACAAACTGTAGATTATTTATTGTGTATAGAACGGGTTGCATTTCACACCCCAAAACCAGACTTGGTTACAGCCATGCTTCTAATTCATTCCGTTCTGTTGCTGTCTTTATCAGATAATGCATTTCTTTACTGGATGGCCTAACTATAATAATGACTGGCTGCCTGTACATTACAACCTCTTAAATAAACAAATACATGGACAAAAAGCACTGATGGGAGTTGGCAGCATTATTTTACAGGCAGATTTCCCAGATGAGTGCTCACTTATAGCTGGGTTGTTTGAGCAACTGTAATTATTAACCAGACCAAAACATGTGCGAGTTATTTATTTTTCTATCACAAGTGTCCAGTAGGTGGAGTAGCATGCTCTTTTCAACAGGATGTCTTTCATAATCTGAGACAATCAACATATCTAAGTATGCCAGTGAGTCATTCAAATCTCAGCTTTTGAACTGTGTTGTTTAACCTGAGCATTTCCTGACCTGAGCATTTCCAGAGGGACTCAATGCCTCTGTTTCTAGGCCGGACTGATAAGGGATAATTGCTCGGTTGAAATAAGATATGCACTACTTTGTTTAGGATCTAGATGAACCTGTAAGCATATTTGTAATGCATTAGATAATATAACACAGAGTATGCATCAGTGCTTCTGTAAAAGTGTCTCTGTAACTATGAGGAACTGTGCGCCGTATAAATAGTTTTTTGTGGAGGAATGAGCACCGGATGAATTAAGTGCACATTCAATTCAATTCAAATGTAGCAGGAATTTTCTAATTGATGTCCTTTAAACCCTAAATGCATCCAGACATCCAGACATGTCCAATTCATGTTGCCACGCAAAATGTAAATGATCTGTAAAACGATCCGTACCAACAACAACATCAACAGTAGGTTTGAGTTTTTCCCGGTGGGTGTCATGGGTGACCTCATGGGTGACCGTGGTGTCTTCAGACAATGTGAGGAAATAAACAGAATATGCATCTTTGAGTATGCATTGAGAAACTTGCAGGAATTTATGGCCTGGTTTTCTCATCTCTAATTGGGCTTTAATATAAAGGTCATGCTTATTATAAATGCGTCCGCGTCAACAGTCTGTTTGCCATCAAACACATGATTAAAGCAAACATCTCGTAAGATCCTATCGTCAGCCATCGGTCTTGCTGAGATAAGTCGACTGGTATGACCACACACTGCGTTATGTCAGTCATAAAACTTGTTTCAAGGCTGTCTATGCCACATTTCCATCCATCACTCTTTAAACTGGCATTTCAGGTAGAGTAGTGCAACAACAGCACAGATTGTGGAATAAAATTAAATGCTTTCATGAGATAAAAAAAGCACACAATGGTTGAGTTTGTGTTGCACAATCGCACTGACTTGATGTCTGTTGAATCGTTGCCCACTACCGCATACACAGTTCCACATGCGGTGGGTCTGTGTGACTTTTTGCTGAATGCATGTGATGTGGAATTCACTGTTGCCGTCGCTTCCTCTTGGAAACTAATGTTGTTTCCCATCTCAGGTTTGTGAAGTTCAAGAGCCATGAAAAGCTTCTAACAGCCCAAAGCATGAGTGATAAAGAATCCCTGTTAAACACAGAAGTCCTGGTTTGATCTCAGGGATTGGTGTCTTTATTGTTTTATGATAGACAGGTGTCACAAAGGGCAATTAGAGTTATGTTTAGCATGTAATCCTGGGAAGCAGGGTGAATTCCAGTGCCAAAGAGGGATTTCTTGTAAACGCCGGCATTTCCCCTCAACGGCGACTCCACCTGGTCACGCTGCAGTATTACTGCTGGAAGTCACGTGATTTACAAGAAATCCAAGCAGCCTCTGCCTAGGATTCTGCAATGATCTGATAGCTGAGAGCAACGACCTGAGGCATGAGCTGTCTTTCATGTGGGTTACGAGGAAACCGGGCGGGTATCTGATAATTATGCATTGTGCTGATAATGGCACACTGAAAGAATGAATGCAATTGTTTAATTAGTGCTGTCAATCAGTAAAGAAATTTGCAAATTAATTGCATTTTTTATGTAATCACACCTAATATTAACAGTTTTCATGTTTTTATATCGTAATAATTTCACTTTTAATCTCCAATCGAATGTAGAAACAACATACAGACAGTTTTTTTTTACTTGTCTTCACTACACAAATTACAAAAAAGTGCACAAATCAAGTATTTGACTAAAAGATTTTGAATGCACTTGAAGTAAAACGTACTGATCAATGAATCTTTATTTTGTAGCTTTATAAATATTTTATATTAATCTTATATTGGCAACACTTTACCGTAAGGTTTCGTTTGTTCTTGATTAGTTCTTGTGTTACCTAACACGACCTAGACATGAGCAACACAATTTTCTCGGTCTGACATCATTATGAATGGCCAAGTAGCCAGATCATGTTCATGACCTTCCATTGGAGGGCTTAAAGGCTCCCGTCGAGAGCCAATAGGCAGAGGCTCACACCTCGTGTTGTGGATGCCGGATTGTCTCCTCCTCTTGGGAAAGAAGGTCTCTTCTCAGCAGGACTCTGCACACAGCAGCTCCTGAGAGCCTCGGCTGCTTCTGCCAGAGTTGTAACACTGAGCATCTGTCCTACCTGATTCAGCTGATGAACTGAGGCAGCAGTGCTGCCAGAGGGACACGGGGCACCTGCGTCCTTTTCCTTCTAAATGAGTATCGGGCAGTGGGTGATTTCTTTTGATGTAAAGAGATTCACTATCGCATGGTCAAAAAAGTTATCCAAATCATGCAAACCATCTTAGGGTGGAGTCTCCATTCCCCTGGAGGCGGTTCATTCCGGGACTAAATACTTGCTCCCGTGTTCATGGAGCCGGACACATGTATGCCACTTACTGAGCCCACAGGAAGAAGGGGCTGCCAGTGTGTTTAGTAGACTTCCCAGACGATTTATATAGGCTGCCACTGTCTGACTGTATTAGGACACGGTGTACTCGTATCTCCTGCTGAAATGCCCTGAAGGCCAGGAGAACTGCCATCTTTTACAGGCAGTTGATGTGTCAGCTCGACATCAGCTCTGCCCAAGAGCAAAAGGCCGGCCTGCTGTCACAAAGTGTGCCCCAACCAGTCTTGGAGGCGTCTGTCACGACTGCCTTCCTTCTGGAAAGCGAGCCCAGTTTCCTGCTCCTCTGATACAGATGGGGCGATTTCCATGGAGCCAGGGCTTTGGTACAGCTGGGGTTCACCCTCTCGTGCCACTCTCGAGGAGGGAAGTGGGCTTTCAACCATTGTTGCATATGTGCCAGACCCGATGGAACTGAGGATGCTGCTGCCATGAGGCTGAGTCACTTCTGAAATGTTGCTCTGCGACTGAATGCTGCTAACGGCTGAATTTTCAGGGAGAGATCCAACGAAATTTCCTTTCAAATATATATATATATATATATATATATATATATAAATTTTTCTTTCTTTTTTATATGTGTGTGTATGTGTGTGTGTGTTTGTGTGCTTGTATGTGGGAATGTGTGTGTGTGTGTGAGAGTATGTGTGTGTGTCTACGAGTGTAAGTTTGTGTGTTTGAGAGAGAGACAGTGTGTGAGTGTAGATTTGTGTGAGTGTGTGCATTATTTGATAGAAAAATATAAATATATATTTTTATATATGTATGTGTGTGTGTGTGATTCTATGTGGGAATGTGTGTGTGTGTGTGAAAGTTAGTGAGTGTCTGTAAGAGTGTGTGAGTGTGTGTGTGTGAGAGAAAGCATGTGTGTGTGTGTGTCTACATGAGTGTAAGTTTGTGTGTTTGAGAGAGAGACAGTGTGTGTGTGTGTGTGTGCGTGTATGTTTGAGTGTGTGTGTGTGTGTGTGTGTGAGAGAGAGCGAGATAGAGAGAGTGTGTGTGTGTGTGTGTGTGTGTGTGAGAGAGAGAGAGCGAGATAGAGAGTGTGTGTGTGTGTGTGTGTGTGAGAGAGAGCGAGAGCGAGATAGAGAGTGTGTGTGTGTGTGTGTGTGTGTGTGAGAGAGAGAGAGAGAGCGAGAGAGAGAGAGAGCATGTGTGAGCGTGTGTGTGTGTGTGTGTGTGTGTGTGAGAGAGAGAAATAGAGTGTGTGTGTGTGTGTATGTATGTGTGTGTGTGAGAGAGAGAGATAGAGTGTGTGTGTGTGTGAGAGAGAGAGAGAGAGAGAGAGAGAGAGAGAGTGTGTGTGAGTGAGTGAGTGTCTGCATGAGTGTAAGTTTGTGTTTGAGAGAGAGACAGTGTGTGTGTGTGTGAGAGAGTGAGAGAGAGAGAGAGAGAGCATGTGTGAGTGTGTGTGTGTGAGAGAGAGAGAGAGAAATAGAGTGTGTGTGTGTGTGTGTGAGAGAGAGAGAGAGAGAGATAGAGAGTGTGTGTGTGTGTGTGTGTGAGTGAGTGTCTGCATGAGTGTAAGTTTATGTGTTTGAGAGAGAGACAGTGTGTGTGTGTGTGTGAGTGTGTGTGTGTGCATTATTTGATAGATAGATACAGTAAAAACAGTAAGATTATGAACTATTACAACGAAAAATGGTTCTTTTAGATTCATTGTTTCTCAGGTCTTACAGATGTCATCAGGGAAATAGAAACATGTTCGCCAGCTTTGCATATTATTTGCCAGAGGTCCTGCTGCTCATTGTTTGACTCAATAGGCCTTGATGACGCTCTGATCAGCGCATGCATACAGAAGGACTTCAAAGTTTGCAACAGTAGAACAATAGCTTGCATATCATCACTTATGTAGGTCACGCCTGTATAATTCTTATGGTGTTATGCAGTTATGTCTGTAGAGCAGCGTGATTCTCCTGACCTGGGTCATTGTTTCACACGCGATTCAAAGTCCTTGTCTATGGCAAGGACAGCTGGAGTTAAAAGTTAACACCCATTCCTATAGTCTGACTCAGATCAAGACATACAGGATTCTGTGTTGGCACAGTATACTGACACACTGACAGCTACTGCGGTGAAGTTAAATGTAAAGTCCCTGTAACGTTTGAGCCAAACTTCCCTTTTCCACACTGCCCCATTAAAGATCAGAAAGGCCCGTGTGAAATTCAGTAGTGATGACATAAACTACCTTGTAAATGGTGTGTTATAGAGTATAAAATATCATTTAAACAAGCACTTATTCACACTCAACTCATTACACCGAGCTCTACACTTCCAGAATGTAATGATTAATAAATTAAGATTGCAGATGCAGTTAATGTGCATCAGGAGTGGAACTGCATCTGTTTGCGTTGTTTGTGATGAAAAGAGATAGAGAGAACATGACAAACCACAGCGCTGAGCACTCGCTAAACAGCAGAAAACACATTCTTGAGATGGGTGGGCACTCCTTCAAACAAATACTAATGACAGGAAAACAAGCTTACATCTTCTGCATTAATCCTTAACTGCTAGAGTGAAAAATCAGAGAGAATTGGCCCACAAACTGTCTTTTTGATAGATCTTGGAGGTTTCCTCAGGTTTCTTCAGGTAAACATATGAACTAAACTTATTTGACCCCACTTTCACCACCAGCCTTTGTTTTAAAAAAGAAAAAGAAAAAAAGTTGCCAGTCAGGACCAGCAATTTTGACCTTTCTCATAAAAGTTTCATGGTCCTCAGAATATTTTGTTGAATGAATATCCAAACACTCAATAAATCTACAAAGAATGAATGGAGGCTCAGCTTTTTAAACAAAGCAACAACAACAACAACAACAAAAGATATTTTAGGCCACCAAAGCATTTTTCACTGAGGCCAGCATTTGTTTTTACAATTGTTGTCAAAAGGAGCGGCGCATTTTTTTAATCCTCCTCAGCTCAGTGAAACTCTGCCCCGCGGACCCATCGGTGGGTTCAATATTGCATCATCATAATTATTTAAAAAAATCTACAAGTTGTGAAGCACAAAACTAGAAAAATATGGTATCTTTTGAAAGCTTAATATGCCATATTTGTCTGGTTTTGTGCTCCTCAACTTGTAATTTACTTGTAACTTGTAAAAGTAATTATGATGATGCAATATTGGACCCACCGATGGGTCCGCGGCGGGGGCGTGGCAGAGTTTCACCGAGCTGAGGAGGTTAAACCCCAGCAGTGCGACGAGGTGTTGAGCATCTATTTCACACTGAGCACCGGTCGCCGAGAGTTGAAGAATGTTCAGCTTTGGGTAAAATGCAGCCCTCGTCACTGTCACTTTTTACCCAGCTGTCCAATCACAGCGGAGGAGTGGCAGGACAAATACCACATTCTGCTAATAAAACGATAACAGATAAAAACTAAAAGCTCATCTCTTAATGCAAAACCAGTGCCAGTAGTTACAAGTATGTAACTAGTGCAAGTACGTACCATTATATCTACATGTTTATATTCAGAAACCATTTGAGAAATGAGATACAGTGATCCCTTGTTTATCGCGGTTAATGTGGACCGGAACTCCCCCTTAGGAATTTCCGTATATGTGTTTGTAGATACCAGAACGTTTAAAATATGTAGATTTATACTTTAAATAATTTTAATTTAATTTATTTAATTATAAAACCTTAATACAGTGGAATCCAGTTATCTCGACCTCGGTTATCTCGCCAACCCTATTAACTCGACGTTTTTGAAGTGGAACCGCCAAACTCCTCATTGTTTTAGCATTTTCTTATCGGTTATGTCGATTATTTTATGTCGCCGAACCCTGATATCTCGAGCACAAAAGAGGGACAAATTCCCCACTTAAGATCAGTTATCTCGATCCCCGTGACTAAAGATCGTATCTAGTTCATTGCGCATGCGGCGAGTTCGCGGTGCACCATTTTTGGTCTTTCCGGTCCTTCCGGCCGCTTTACATTTGCCCAGTCAATTTGTGATTTTACAACAGTAGGTCGCATGTGTCTGGTCATGTCATAAGGGCCGTATATGTTGTGTAATTGTGACCTCGAGCACTTTTGTGATATACACAATGTTTCGTGTATTATTTTTCTTCTTTGAAATTATTTTCTTTACGATAATCTTCTCTTTCTTTCACCGCGTCGTGTATTGCTGCTTGCGTTGTTTTCATTGCTTCAGAGTCCTCAAACTTATTTGTGTTACTCCAGCGATCCAATTAATGACATTTTAATGGGACGAATGCTGATGTTCAAGAGTGATTACGAAATTACACAATGCAGATTACACACCTACAGAGGCGCAGGAGTTCCCAGATTACATTGTCAACGACAAAGACGTTGTTACTGATAGAAGCATTTGTTTTCAAGCAGACCGTTAAAGGCAAAAAGCAGCAAAGCATTTTAGAGTTTGTAAAGAAACCATAAAAACCGCGTGTGCAATACTATCAGAACAGTGTCAGAGCGAAATGACTGTGTTATGAGCGAATGTGTTTATGTGTGTTATGACTGTTTACGCTGTGAGTGAAATTGTGTTTGCAATGTTGGAGAAAATAATTAAAGGTTTGCATCGAGAATCGAAGGTGTTTTTATTGTATGTTGGTAAATCTCTGTTGTTATTTGGTGCACATATGCCTTTTGTTGTTAGCAAACATATACAGTATTTTTTTATTTAAATTCTTCGATGAAAATTTTTGAAAAATCCGCAATGCACTGAGACCACAAGAATTGAACTGCGAAGTGGCGAGGGATTACTGTACTAGTAACTGCTGAAGCTCTCAATCGCCCTTTGCAAGGAGTTTCAGTGATGAACACACAACCTTGTTTCAGCTTCATGCATCATTTTTTATCTACACTTGAATGTGGGTAAGAATTAAAAAGTCTACATTTTGAACAAAAAGCTGAGAAAATCATGTTTTTGTTAAAGTCTCTTTCCGGGTAGGATTGAGTAGGATGATGAAAACACAGATGAAGTAGATTGAGTCTATCAACACACTAAAGATTCACAGTCCTAAAGCTCGTCCAGGCTTGACATTTCATTCACTGACAATAGGGAGTTGTGATCTGTATGCCGTTTCAGGTTGATCATGTTATTTTACATTCAGCCACCAGTGTTGCCAGATTGGACTGACGTTTTCCAGCCCAACTATAGCAAAAAACCCGCTCATTTACAAAAATACCCGCCCAAGACCAAAATTGCTGGGGGGGGGGTTACACGCGATTGTTGATGGGGGGCTTGTTTTAGTGGAATTTATATGCATTTGTAGGCTTGTTTTAATGGAATTTATATGCATTTATAAATGAAATTTGGGCAGGTTTGTCATCAAAAACGAGCCCCATTTTTATCGACCAGCCCAATGCATTTTTTTCCAGTCGGACGTGACCAAAAGGAGCCCAATTGGGCGGGAACCCGCCCAATCTGGCAACACTGTCAGACACTTTCTGCTTCTTCTTCACCTGTGTTTAGAACAGAGATTCTGTACTAGAAGATTCGTAATCGCGCCCCCTACCGTATAACAGTCAAAACACGGATTAACAGGAAATTAACTGGGAAAGAGTAAATGTGTGTTTCCATTTGACTTCCAAGTGACTAAACTGAGGAAAGAAATGATCTCAACTTTTGAAAGTCAGTAAAACTTAAAAAAGCCCATGCAAGAAAAAAAGGAATAAAATATAGTGAGTTGAATGTTTTTTCAACATTTCATAATGCCTTGGGTTGTGATGAAGAATTCCTCTTCTGGAGTTCATACCAGTTCGTCAGTAAAAATCGCAGTCAATCATATCCAGGCATGTCTGGTTGCTAGGCTAAACAATGGAGACTTCAGGAGTAAATGACTAGAACCTGAAATACTGCTTTAGCTTCCGGGTGTATTATCAAAGCATGAAGTTCTGCAGGAAGAACAAGCAAATGCTCTACAGTGTAACAAATTACTTTTTCAATGATTAATAGGAACCTTTTATGTTTTCATTTGTAAGTATTTGTGAAGTTTACCAGCAATTTATGAGTAAATCCTACAACCAAACCATTTCAGTGCATGAATACAAATCATGTGTTTTGATCTGCACTCTTGAGTTTTGATTTGATTGGCACTTGGAAATCAACATAAAGAAATGTTTTCCCCACGCTTATTGAGTCACGCATTCTTCACTGTGTTTTCGGTATAACTAAAGAAATTTCCACACGTTTCATAAGCTCTGTCTTTATGTAAATAAATGTTTGCATTGCTTTGAGAAACACAGACCTTTAGAGACTTTACACAGATCGTCGTTGTTTGAGGATTAAAGAGCAAATCCATATGGTATGAATATGCTAGGCATCTCTAACATAGTAAACAATATTCATATTCAATTCAGTTGAAGTTTATTTGTATCGCGCTCTTCACAACACATGTTGTTTCTGTGTTAAAATTGTGGAAATCTTCAATCAGATCAGTCAGATAAAAAATAATCAGATAAATCAGATAAAAATAATGTCTATGTGGCGCTGATATACAGATATAATATAGGGATAATGTAGATCATCATCATCGGCTTATGCTTGAAAAAAGGATTTCTTTAACAAATACAAAATATTATTTTGTTGTCTAGAAATAGTAGAAATAATAATAATTTTTTTAACATTATAATTATAACTGAGTGCATTCAGTTCTTCAATTGTGGCATCATTTCCTCAGAAGTGTTTTGAAAATGAAAATGTCTTGTTTAGCAAATAAACAACAGTTACTGTCAGGCCTGGCAAAAAACAGAAATAATTTAAGGCATATATCACTTGATTACTATGTGTATGATTGAGAAAACAGGCTTGATATGAAATGAGCCGTAGAGCGCCGACTTCTTCATTCCAGAAATGTTTTGAATGTCATTTCCGACACGATACAAAACATGTGCAAACATGAGGACATTTTTTTGTTTGCACAAAAATAATAAATTAATTGCGATGATATTTATCCTGTAATTGTTGAGTGTTACTAACAAACTATATATAAAGAGTCCATTTATTTAAAGATATTGGTCATTCCAGTCACATTTTGGTTTAGTTTTAATCTGTTTTCATGTTTTTTTGTTTTTGTTTGAATGTGTTCAGTTCCCGTTTCCCGAAGTTTCCTTCCTTACTGACTGTTTCTATGGTTACTGATTATGGTCTTCACCTGTGTCTTGTTTGGTTGTGTTTCTACATGCAGCTGTTGGTTAAAAGCTGTTTGAATTCTCTATATTTAAGATCCCCAGCTCTGCTTTCATGTGCACCGCTGCACTTCTGACCTGCGCTGATGAATGATACTCATCTAGACCATTATTTTCTCTACGTACGTATCATTGTTGCAGAGGAAGGGAAGGATCGCGCTTCATCCGCCAACTCAACGTTCTCTTACCACATCCTTCCAAACGCTCTCAACGTGCCTCCTCTGCTTGAGTGCTGCTCACAAACGGCCATCTTGGTCTGAGTGGCTACAACATAAATTTTGGGAAATACCAGCAGACAGAAGTGGGCTGTTTTTGAGCGTGATAAGTCTAGGGAGATACCATGACTCACAGACGTGGTTACCACACTTGCTTCATTTTTTTCTCACTGTAAAACAGTGTTTGTTACACCAGTCTGTTACACTGAGAGTATTTCTAAACGCAAGGTCATGCTAAAATTGTGGCCTAAAAGTCTGGTCATGAGTCATGTTTTGAAAT
Organism: Rhodeus uyekii; assembly: GCA_037043235.1. Classification (NCBI taxonomy): domain Eukaryota; kingdom Metazoa; phylum Chordata; class Actinopteri; order Cypriniformes; family Acheilognathidae; genus Rhodeus; species Rhodeus uyekii. The sequence continues at coordinate 1,274,911 of JAWRVZ010000103.1, read as the reverse complement.
GTGTTGTTGTCGTCCTAAAATAACACTCTGATTTGTGTGTGGATGTTGCGTAAGGAAAAGGAAACCTCGGGGAAGTAAAAAGCTAACTTGGAAGTTTTATCTCTGACAGATGAACTATGTATACACTTTGGAAAAGACCTAGAATACTCACATGGCTGATGTTGTGAGATTGGTGGTCGGGCCGGTACTTTTAGCTTTAGATACGGAAGATTCTGATGACAAACTGCCTTCACTGTGGCAACTTCTCTTCACACAGAGCTGAACTGTGGATCATTTATTGTTGCTTTAGTTCATTCAACGACATTTGTTATACACAAACACCACCAAATCTTTATGAAACTACACAGGCCAGTTTGCTAATGTTTGCATACTCTTTTTAAAACGGTTAAACTTTAGTTAAAATCCTAACACAACACAAACATGAACATGACATTTACAACATTTCTTCAGTAATACTGTATTGATATAGATTCTGAATCTGAAAAAATAAAATAAAAAAACACCAAATCAATTAGATGTAATGGAACAATTTCAATTTCACTACATCCATTCAAAAGGGAAAAGCCGAGGAATAATTTTGTACTGTAATGTAAACATGTGCTATATAACATAACCTGCAGTGAATTATAATCAATAAAGATAGTCATTCTTGTTTTGTAAAATAATTTTACAAAAGAAATCTTTGTTAAATGCAACCTGCTGTTGCAGGTCTGTGCTTTGTGAGTGATAAAGGGAGTTTGTTGGTTTAAATCCGTTGCTAGTTTTGTGGAGGAATGATTTGATTTGACGTAAATGAAATGTTTTGGTGGTTTCAGTACATTTTGAATGTGAAATAAACTTCTGTGTCAAAATGAAAGTGGGTTAGGAGAACCATGAGAAGAGTTGTGAGAAAAAAAGACCAAAGTATTGAGAAACGTGTCATAGGGATTGTAAAACCTCTAAATGAAATACAATGTTTCCGACGTGAATTACTTTTTTAAATACAATTACTGCACTACCGCTCTAAAATGTAAGGTTTTATCGATCAAAAATACAGTAGATTTAATAAAAACAGCATTCCATTGTAAAAACTTTCCTGTAGCTCATTCAATAGAGAATGGCGCATGCAACACCAAGGTCATGGGTTCGATTCTCAGGGAAAGCAAGAACTGTTTAGAATGTCAAAGTGAAGCTTAAATACAATGCAGGCCGCTTTGGATAAAAGTGTCTGTCAAATGCATGAATGTAAAACAGCTGTTTTCTGTGTGAATATATAGTAAAGTGTCATTTATTCCCGTGATCAAAGCTGAATTTTGAATTTCTGATTATTGTCATTGTTGAAAACAGTTGTGCTGCTTCAGATGCGTGTGGAAACCATCAGTTTATTTTTCAGAATTCTTTGATGAGTAGAAAGTTGAAAAGCACAGCATTTATTTGAAACAGAATCTTCTATAACATTATAAATGTCTCTTTTGATCAATTTAATGTGTCCTTAATAGATCAAATTCAAAAATTGACCCCGAGTATTAATGAATGTCTGTTGTATGTTATGTTGTACAATGAATCCCACACTGCCTGTGCTGAGACGGTTAAATGATGATTACAGTAAACATTTCTCCACACGATAATTCATCTCCAGCACGATAAATAATGGCTTATGATTATTTCATTTTGTTTATGATATTAAAAAAATTAAAGTTGAAAAATATAATTAATATTTTTGAAATATTTTCATATTTTTTAGATTGCAAGTCAGACATATAAATCAATAAAACCCAAGGCATTTGAAAAGACGTGAAAATAACTGATGAAGGTAAAATGTGGCAAGACCGTTGGCAAGAAATGCTGAATGCTCAGGACACGAGCACGTGGCTCCAAACAATCTTGTGAAACGTGCCAAATAAGCAGATGATGAAGTTCCTCTTTCATTGAAGCGTACAGTTGGAAGGAAAGAGACAGAGAACGAGAGACCTGTTGCAACAGGAGCAGTGGAGAAGGTCTGAGCTCGCAACCTTCACTCAGTGCTTATTCTCACGTTATTATATATCAGCCCTGAAACAAATTTTGACCATTTCATGTTTAAAAGTCTTAATATTTAACATGACTATAACTAATGAAATGAGCATTTATAATTTAACATTTAAAAAGTGTATCATTTAACATTTAAACATTTATTATTAGTAATTAGTACTATTAGTAATTAGTAATATTCATTATGTTTTTAGGTGTCTATCCGGCATTATCATAGTGCAGTGTATGAACAGAGAGTGAGTGAGTTTCTTTGTTTGTGTGTGGGTGGGTGTGGGTGCTTGTATGTAGGTGTGTGTGTGTGTGTGTGTGTTATATATGCATATTTTGAATACATCGGTAGTCATGTCAGAGGTGTCAGAATGACTCACACACAAATGATTGATATGGTTCTCTTTGTTTTGTTTGTTAGTGCTCGAATGGACTAGTTGTTTGTGCAACGCATAGAGCTGTTAGATTATGGTTAGTGTTTTTGGCTCATCTCTCCTTAAAAGTTTCATACATACAACACACACACACACACACACACACACACACACACACACACACACACACACACACACACACACACACACATATATATATATATATATGTGTGTGTGTGTTTGTGTGTTTAATACAATTCAGGTGGTTTTAAAGCAGGTTTACTGTGATAACAAGAAAATTATGATTCAATGAATCAAGCAGGGTTCAGTTCTGCTGTACAGCGACTCTAAAAAGACAATAGTATCATTATTCAGCTGATGTCAGTTCTGTGATAATCCGTTTTCATCGCAAAGCTCATCAATCATAGACTGGGTGATTTAATTTCATCTTTACAGAAGCTCTGGAGAAAACAGTGATGTAATCACTTGCCAACTCAGTTCAGTTCTCATGCAACAGCGTGAATACAGTCAGATCATTAATATTGCTCAATGTTAAGTGTCCACTGATCAAGCCAGAGGCGACACATACACACAAACTCCATCGAAAGGAGAAACCAGGTTCAGTCTCTCACTTCTCCTCTGGACAGTGTAATGATTATGATTCAGGCAGCATTATAGGTCAGAGTTCATATTGGGATTGGTAGAGTTCAAATATTCATCCGGTTCCTTTTGCTTGAAGATCATGGTGTATCGAGTACATCAGATGTTATGGGAATGTTCCCGGTTCCGGCTGACCTAAATTATGCAGCCTAACAATCATTTTACATGATTTGGATTAAAAATGTATGTATAATGTGTTATGTGTATGCCAGGTTGAAGAGATGTGTTTTTAGTCTACATTTAAACTGACAGAGTGTGTCTGCTTCCCGAACTGTATTAGGAAGATTGTTTAGGAGTTTAGGAGATTAGTTTAGGAGCTAAATAGGAAAAGGATCGCCCGCCAGCAGTTGACTTTGATATTCTAGGTATTATAAGCTGGTCAGTATTTTGGGATCGCAATAGACGTGAAGGACTATAATGTGTTAAGAGATCGCTCAAGTACTGTGGAGCTAAACCATTTAATGCTTTGTAAGTAATTAGCAAGATTTTAAAATGTATTCGGTGATTAATAGGAAGCCAGTGCAGGTTTGACAGAACTGGGCTAATATTCTCATACTTCCTGGTTCTAGTAAGAACTCGAGCTGCTGCATTTTGGACCAGCTGGAATTTGTTTATTAAGCGTGCAGGGCAACCACCCAGTAGAGCGTTACAATAATCTAGCCTGGAACTCATGAACACATGAACTAACTTTTCCGCATTTGTCTTAGATAGCATATGTCGCAATTTAGATATATTTGTAAGATGGAAGAATGCTGTTTTACAGATGCTTGACTTTGATTTTCTAGGTATTATCAGTTGGTCATGTCTATTGGGATTGGATTAGATGTGAAGGACAATACTGTGTTAAGAGATCGCTCAAGTATAACCATTTAATGCTTTTGACAGATGCTTTTATCCAAACAGACATTCAAGAAACACATTGACATTCTTATCGTTTCTTGCTTTCCCTGGGAATTGAACCGTGGCGTTAAAAGCACCAATGCTCTTCTGCTTGAGCTACAGGAAACATTTAGTGCTTTGTGAGTAATTAGCAAGATTTTCAAATGAGTAATAGGTGTGACAATACCAGCGGCCTAGGATGTGTAAATTCTTTCATAATGTGAGAAGTCCAAAGCTTTAATCACTTTTCTCCCTTGACCTGAAAAATCAAATGCTTCAATATGGCACAGATGAACAATTGGAGTCTATAATTTTGTCTTTCTGTCATAATATGAGAGTGATATAGTATAGTGTTTGATCAGTAGATTAATGCAGACGGAAGTGGCTTTCTTTATTTTTCCCTGCGTTAATGTGTTAAGTGTTTGTGTGATTTGTTCAGAGTCTGTAGAAATGATTGTGGTAGAGATGACATGATGACCTGAAACATACAGAGCAGAGCAGAGATTTATTATTTATTTATTTTATTTTATTTATTATTATTTATTTAATTATGAACAGGTTACGAGCCTCCTCTGTCACTGTCACTTTAAACTGCTCGTTCTTAAAATACCTGATAACAAATTGACTTGATTGTTCTGTAATTAAGTCGGCATGAAACTGAAACATATGATTTTAGGTTTTTTTTAAATGAAAAATTGCAGTGCACATTATTGTTTTTCATTGAAACAGGGTTTGAGTTCAGGGCAAGTGGAGGCGATAACCAACGAGCGTTCAGTACAATAAATAAACCTCCAACGAACGTTTTCACGGATGACTGCCGCACATACATAAAACACAACATGACGTCCAGGCCAGGTCCGCTCTCGTTCTTCTCTAGCGTCTCTCCTCCTTCTGCTCCTGAAGCTCCACCGTGAGACTCGCGGCAAAAAAACAAAAACAGAAATGATGTTAGTGTGCAGTGATTAAAACAGAGAGCAAGCCCTCAAAGTAGATCCTGTCGTGGCTAAGGGTACTGAAGGGTGCTTTACCATAAAACAGCTGATAAAATCACTGAGGGATGTTAGAGCTTTCTGGTATGCCGTCTCACAAGTTTAAAACCGTCCGCAGTGACAGAATACATTTCCTCGAGATGAAAACATCTGAAGGATCTTCTGGTCTACGCATTTCCGGCAGATCAGTCACAGACTCTTAAACCTGCCGTCCAAACTAATGTCATGCATGTATGTGGTACATGTGCAGAATAACAGGCTTTCTAGTCAGAATAGCCTATCTCTCTTGCCCATTTGCTCAGTGTAAGCATTTAAGTTTGAGGAAAAGCCTCACTTGATGTTTTAATCACACTTCCTCTTTTCCTTTGGCTTTCAGAGGAGGAGATTTTACACAGATGAGACCGTCCCATGAAGAGAAGCTGAAGAAACATCTGAGCACAGCTTTGCCAGGAACAAGATTGATCTATTCATTTGCCAAATGTTTTTTTTAGAGGGCTTTTAATTACATTTACTTGCTTTTATCCAAATTAATCTTACATATATGAGAGGGGATTCTGCTCACGTTCCTTCTCTTCCCTGACCAGAAAAATTAATAAAACGCTTTTTGTTTTCACTGAATTATGAATGGCATTCTCTTAATTTCAACATGACAGAAGTGCAGCGAATGACTTCTGCAGACTGAGGAACAACTCTGAGAGTCTTCAGAAGCCACACAAGATGAACATGAATCATTCATCAAAGAATCCTAAAAAATAAGAAGACAATTTTATATATTCCCATTATAATAAATTGTGGTCACGAGATTATTTTGTGGAGGTAACGGCATCCTTTTGTCGTGGCCATGTGATGTAAAATCCTGTTATAACAACCTGCGAGAACAGACCATGGGAACCTGGAACAGTTGGAGATGGATAATAGTTGGGCCTATGTTTAATTCAGGATAATTTAATAATATATGAATATATATATACAAAAAAAAATCATCAAGAAATATGGGAAATTAAGTTAAAAATAAAGCAAATATAACAATGAACAGAAAAATGCAACTAATAATAATAATAATAACTCGGCACCTAATAATATAAAATTTTTAAATATTCAAAAATTATTTCACAAACATTTAAAAATCTCACTGGCCCCCAATATGAATGGCGGTGTATTTGGAGGCCCATGTGAAAAACAGCTACTTTTATCATACTTTTAAAAATAATACTTAATAATATATTTATAAACTGAAATATACTTTAATGCCATTTACATTTATGCATTTGGCAGACACTTTTATCCAAAGCGACTTGCATTGCATTCAAGAAACACATTGACATTCTAATAAGTTCAAACCCATGACCTTGGCGTTGCAAGCGCTACACTGTACTGTCTGAGTTACAGGAAGGCATTTCTTTTTAATCACATGTCATGTATTTAGAGGGTGAATTCAGGTTTTTCCAAGTTGTCTCAATAGCAAAAAGTGTGATATTTGAAATTACACACTGAATCGCTGAATCAATCTTATGATGAATTCCAATTCAGAAGACTTAAAATAACTTTAAATTTCACTTTTATATCAAATATTGTCACAGTCTCGTCATGTTCCACTTCCGGGTCCTATCTGTGTTTCCTTCTGTGCCCTTGTTTCACCTGTCTTGTTAATTATTTACCTTGTCAAGTCCTGTCAGGTGTCCCCATTGTGTGCTCTCTATAAATACCCTCCTGTGTTCCCATGTCTGTGTCGATTGTTGATGCTGTTTGACGTGTTCCCTCCATGTGTGGATGTTTTCCCCGCGTTCTAGGTCTCTCTGAGTTTTGCACTACAGAGTGCTGTTTGAGTTGTATTTCAGTCTTTTGTTTCTCCGTTTTGTAAATAAAGAGATGCTGCAGTTCAGGATCTCCGTGTCATTCTCCGCATCACAGACCACACCCGTTGTTAACAAATATCACACAATTTTTAAATCCACTATTTCACTATTCAGTCGTGTTTACTCTTGATTCAGTAGCCAATTAAAATTTGATCTCATAGTTTTAAACTGTGATAAAAGTAAATGTGCATTGAAGTGCATCTACTTCTAGTACATTGATGTTGGTGTACTTACTAGTTTATATTAAAACATACTTAAAATGTACTTATTTTTTTAAGATACTATATTTAAAATTATAATAAAATACATGTGTATTAATGTGTTACACATCAAAAAGAAGTGAACTTCTTTAAAGCACAACAAAAGATATTAAAGACGAGTGCTCTCAGGTTCTTGTGTGTCACGTGACCTTAAGAAGTTGCTGAAGTAAGTTTGCACTTTTTTTCTGTCCTAATTTAATCTGCTGGACAGTAACAGCTATGATATTGTTTCAAAATCATCATTTGGGGTTTTGCTTAAAACTATGACAATATTTTCATTTTTGGGTGAAATCCATTTAAAATATAAAAGCCACAGCATAAAAAAAATCAAAGAAATTGCAAGAAATAAATATGTATTGTGAGACAAAAATTTTGGAACACTTTTGCAATGACCTTTTTATTGTTGCAGAAACACGCTTTTATACTTTTAAGACATTTAGAATCCACACAGAAAATTACTAGTAAATTTCACAATTAAATCCAAACAAACGGCATTAATTTAAACGTCATTTTGAAGTAAACAGAATTTTCCCCCCCAGTAATCTTACCTTTATAATATTAGTTATATATAATATATAAATATAATATACAAATATGTATAATATAATATTAATCTTACATTTATAAAATGAGTTTATATATATGTATGTATGTATATATATACTATTATATCAGACATATATATATATATATATATACTGGTATATCTATAATATTATATCATATATATATATATATATATATATATAAACTCATTTGTTTACTTCAGTATATATATTTTTCTATACATATATTTCCCCCCCCCCACATATATCTCTATATTTTACTCTGTGTACTAGAAGCTTTTTCTTTCACCAAAACAAAGATCAAATCAAACATTAAATCTCTCTCTATTTCTTCAGTTTGTGATTGTAATGACCTTCAGTCACAGGACACATTTGACTCAATGCACAAAGCACTTCTTTATAACCTTCATCATGCCAAAGATAAAAACAGTCTCAATAAATCACGAACACGACCAACAGCAAATAAATGTATTTTCTTTTTTATTACAAATAAATATTTACAATATATGTACAGAGAAGAATCCCATCCCAAACTCAAACAAACAGCTTAATTTGATACGTATGTGTATATGTGTATGTGCATACATATATATTTATTTCTATCTGATAAACCCTGATATGAAGTAACGGAAAACATTCAATTCACATTACATGAGATCTCAAAGCTGTACAACAAGAGAAAGCAAATCCATCATTTGGTCTCAGTTCCGGAAGCACCTCGGGCTCGTCTGTCGCCTGTATGACGGATCACATTCAGGGGAACACAGCAGATATCCAAAAGTACGAGGAGATCGTAGGGAGGATCCCCGATGAATGAGAATGAGGTACAAGGTTGAGTCAGTGGATTGGAGTCCATTGTCCATGAATAAAAAGATAAGATGCTCTCAGAGAGGACACATGGTCTGTGGCATGGAGCTGCTGTTCACCAACTCTGTGTAGGTGCAGAGAGGCTCCTCCGGGGTCAGTTCAGTGTATAACCGTAACTCGATCTCCTCTCCTAAAGCAACATGAGAATCACATGTGAGTTTCTGCAGAGAGCGCGGAAGTGTGAATGTCTGCAATCATGCACGTTCTCACGCTCTTCTAACTGCTCGTGCAACACTGTTATTTACCTGAACTTACACTCCACTGGCTCTCTGGACTCAAAGATTCTGTTGTGCCTACTTCATTGCCCAGGAACCCCTTTCCAAAGACGCCGCTTTGTAGCCACTGTGAACTATCACGTTCCAATTGCCGTGAGAGCTGCAAGAGCAAAACACAGAACTCGTAAGTGACTGGGTTTTGCTTGTTCTCTGATTACAGTCTATCAGCAATGACATCTGGGCCAATTACAGGCGCTTTGAGATCATGTGCTAAGACGGGGTATTCCTGTCAATGAACAAGCACAATTGACATAGAGCAAGTCTGACACTCACCTCAATGATAGCTTCGTAGTCCTCCAAGTCTGGGGGGGAGAAGAAGAAGAGAGAAGAAGAAGAGAACAGGCAATGAATACCAGCGGAGTGACATTTGAACGAATACATGAACCAGACGAGTTTCCCTTACTTGTCGAATGCATCGGCGAGACCTGGAACTTGCTCGTGTACATGGAGCTCGTACTAATGTCGGAGCCGATCACTTCCTCACACGGGGAAATATCTGAGATGTCCATGTCGGGGCTGGAGGGGTCTGCTGGAAAAACAGGGACGCGATGAATATCTGCACACTTTGAGCGTCTCAGCTCTCACACTCAGTCTAGTAACGTCTCTTACTCAGAATGGAGCTGTCAATGGTGCTGTCAATGATGTGTTCCTGCATCTTATCCGCGCTGTCATCCTCCTTCTTGACAATTGAAGACACCACCTGAACGACACACACCTTCAGTTAGTGGACAGTCAGAGTTACACCTGTGCTCTAGACTCGCATGGACGTGTTCGTCTTACCTTGTTCCGTCTCCGGCTGTCTTTGCCCTTGAGTCTCTTGTCTTTCTTCTTGCACACGGTGGGCAGCATGCGGTAGACTCTCACTGCTCCGCAGCCTTTGTTGACACTCTTGTCCTTCACCTCTTCGATGTCGGGCAACGAGTTCATGGCACAGCGGAAATTGGCCTTCCAGGTTTTTGGGTCGGGCTGTGTCAGACCCTCCTTGAATTTACCTGACGATCACAAGCACAGCGGCATGAGTACATGTCCCGTCTGCTCCGCTGTGCATGCGTGTGTGTGTGCGTGGGTGTGTGTTCTCCCACCTGTGTGGATGGCCCACTGCTTGAACAGACACGCGTCTTTGTCCACCTCCCAGCCGTGACGAGCGGCGTGTTTCCACGGGATAGAGAACATTTTCTCCTCCTGAAAGCATTTGGAAAGCATGAGAATGATGCTGCTGTCAACACGGATTAGAGCAGCACTGCGTCTCGCACTGCTTTACCTTATTGACCCACACGAGTCCAGCGATGGTGTTGGAGTCGATCCGTCCCTCCAGCCAGGGGCGCATGCGCATTCTGGACACAGGCATGGTTTCTGTGGCAGGAGACAGAAGCATCTAATTTATAGTCTTACAGTTGCTGTGCGCGTCCACGAGGGAAGGGAGGCGCCAAAACAAGTTCATGACCAGGAAACGAGCGAGTTGTTTTTACTCCGACAAATGCCACTGTGCAAAATATGGAATATTTCTTATTCTTTTCCCCCTCTTTTTTGTTTGTTTTTTGTTCAAGCTTTCTTTCTTCTTTTTTTTTAAATGCATACACATGTAAGTAAAATCATCCGTTTTTGCATGTTGCACAAACTGTTTTACTTAACAAACAGAAATCTAAATAATCAAAACTTAATTTTAATAGAAAACTTTAATTTTCCAGTAAATCCGACCCCAATGAAATTGGTCTCATAAACACTTCTAAGCCACTGAAAAACAAAAGCAATAAAAATGCTCACTTACATTATAACCCGATGTTATATCCAAATCAAAGAACTGCAGAATAAAAAAGCTCTACTCCTGTAAAGGCGTCAGTCCACTCTCAGAAGTACAGCTCAAGTTCAGTCTCGAGAATCTCCCGGTTACTGTACAGTGGGAAGGCGCGCGCCGCGAATTTATACACAGCGTTGGGGATTTTTGAGGCTGTGTGAAGCGCACGCGCATGCGCAGAGGAGGCAGTCTCTGTGCAGCTCAACCAGGCTGATTTCCGAGAAATCATGCTGTTATGAGATAGTGAAGTGCGGAAGATAGTTGAGTTTAGATAAACATCCACGCGCGCCCTCTACATATCACAACACACACCACACACACAACACAACACAACACAACACAACACAACACAACACAACACACACACATTATTTGCACGGTAATTAACATTTAATTACGGTCAATCACATTGCATTCTGTCATGGGCTCAAATAATATTTACATAGACATCTATAGTTATATGCATGTGATGTGTGCAGTGATTCTGTCACGAGCGTTGCGTTTGTGGCCCGTGAGTGACTGTCGGACTGTTAAACGCTGATCGGAAGTCGGAGGGTTCAGCTCAGGCCGTGAGAAGTCAGTGGTTTTCCGGGAAACGGTGTTGCGCCGGTAGAGGGCGCGCGCGCGCGCGGAGACTCGTTACTGTAAGAGCAGCCGTTTCAAAGAAACAGCTTCATGTTTGGGAGTTATGAAATAGATCTGGAACACCATGCGTGAGCTCTGGTATTTTAGGTTTCGAGATGTGTGTGTGTGTGTGTTTTGGGAATGACGCTGAGAGCCTGAAGCTGGTGATGTTCGCTGGAAGTGTGGATGGGTTTGTCAGTCTTCGGCTCTGTTCATGCTCGTCGTGTTAAACTGCTGCGTTTAATAGTTTAAAACAAGCTGAACGCAGTGCTCGTGTCAGTGCACAACTGGCGAGACTGACTGTGGTGTGTCAGTGCGGCGCGGCGTGTGCGGAGGGGGCGTGTCCCGCCTCGTGGGGTGGGCGGTGTTTTCCTATGGAGTTTCTGCTCCGTGGATTCCAGGGTTTTCCCGAGAAACGTCCAGTGATATTCCCCTCGAAACCCGAGACTATGTCGTCAGCTCTTCACACCTGAAAGCCTGTCAGAGTTTGGCATCAATCTCTTTGTCAGACCGGATCACTGGGAATACCAGACAAGCTGCAACACATTCTCTCCCTCTCTCCCTTTCCCTCATCCACTCTCTCTCTCTCTTTCTCTCTCTGTCCCTCTCCCCCTCTCTCTCCCTTTCCCTCTTTCTCTCTCTCTCTCTGTCCCCCCCTCTCTCTCCCTTCTTTCCCTCTCTGTCCCTCTCCCCCTCTCTCTCCCTTTCCCTCTCTCTCTCTCTCTCTCTGTCCCCCCCCCCCCTCTCTCCCTTCTTTCCCTCTCTCTCTCCCTTTCCCTCTCTCTCTCTCTGTGCTTTTTTTGGCATGACATTTGTTACCATGTATTGCCAAATAAATTATTTCTAATTTGTACAGTGAATCAACAAACATGTACATATACATGTACATACATATTCATGAGTGTGTTTCCGCGTGTGTGTGTGTGACAGTGTGCGCGCGTGCGTGTTTGTGAGTGCATGTGAGTGAGAGTGCGTGTGTGAGTGTGTGTGTATGCGTGTGTATGTGTTTGTGTGTGTGTGTGACAGTGTGACTGTGTGTGTGTGTGCGCGCGCGTGTTTGTGAGTGCATGTGAGTGAGAGTGCGTGTATGAGTGTGTGTGTGTGTGTGTGTGTGTGTGACAGTGTGAGTGTGTGTGTGCGCGCGTGTTTGTGAATGCGTGAGAGTGCGTGTATGAGTGTGTGTGTGTTTGTGAGTGTGTGTGTTTATGAGTGTGAGAGTTGGTGTGTGTGATTGAATGAATGTGTGAGTTAGTATGTGTGAGTTAGTATGTGCGTGTGTGAGTGTTTGTGTGTGTATGACTGTAAGTGTGTGTATGACTGTAAGTGTGAGTGAGTATGTGTCTGTGTTTGAGCCAGTGTGTGTGTGTGTGCGTGTGAGAGAGAGAGTGTGTGTCTGTGTTTGAGCCAGTGTGTATGTATGAAAGAGTGTGTGCGTGAGTGTGTATGTGAGAGAGAGAGAGTGTGTGTGAGTGAGTATGTGTCTGTGTTTGAGCCAGTGTGTGTATGTGTATGTGTGAAAGAGTGTGTGCGTGAGAGAGAGAGAGTGTGTGTCTGTGTGAGTGAGTGAGTGTGTCACTCATTGGTCGACTCCTCCCTCTTTTTGTGACAGGCATCAATGTATTTAGTTTCTATTAAGATACAATCTCTTTTTTCACCTAATAAATATTGAAGTTGTGTTTTGTTTTATTTTATGAAGTTAGGGAAAACATTTAAAATTTTAGAAAACATTTCATTCAAATTTCCTGAGTGTGAGGAAGTGTTGCTCCGTCTCTACTTCTCCATAGTCACATTGTGGACAGATGCGTCTCCCTTCTGCCCGTCTCTATAGTGAGAGTGTGATTGCTCAGTCTGTACCTCATCACAATACTTTTTAATCTACATTTATGCATTTGGCAGACGCTTTTATCCAAATTCAAGAAACACATGATGTTTTATTAAAGTTCGGGAGGAGCACGTTCAAATGATTAACACAATCAACACGTCATCAGCAATTACACCTCATCCCATCAGCAGGAGAGGAAGCATGTATATATAGACATGTTTGACTCACCTACAGCTCTTGACATTTTTCGACATTCCTCCACCACCCCAACTCCTCACACTTAATTGTTCCTATCAAAGTCAGGATACGGGGGGAGTGCTCCAGGTTCGGGCTAAATACCGAGCTCGGAGCCCTCTCCTAGGACAGCACGCCAAATACGCTTACCATTTATTGCTCCTGAATCATTTGTAAGTGTGAACTCGTGAAATTGACGATGTAATCAATTCTTGCTTTCCCTGGGATTGAACCCATGACCTCCACTGATTGAGCTACAGGAAACAGACCCTTATACTGATTTACACTCTTCACACAAAACGTGTGTTTTTGTGTACATTTGTGTGTGTGTAAATCACACAAAGATTTACACTCTTATACTGTACACAGATTCTGCTGTAGAGCCTCTTGTGTTGTAGACAGCAGGACCAGATCATCTGGATACAAGAGGTATTTCTCTCTCTCCACTCTCTCTCTGTCTCTGCTTGCGTTTCATCTTCAGTGATCTCACAGCTAAAAAAAACCTTCATCCATTTTCTCACAACATCAGACACAAAACCAAATCTTCAAAGTACTTTCACAAAACTCCACACTTTTGTGGCAAAATCAAACAGTCGACTCAAAACCATTTAATCCGTTCTCAAGTTTAAACAATGGTTTCAGATCACATTGAATATCCAGTCAAGACATAAATATGATCAAACTATATTATTCATGAAGATCCAATCACAACATTCAGAGTATGCCGTTACAGAAGTTAAATTTAAACTCAATTTGCAATTACATAAAAAGTGTGGTAATCGTTAATATATTGAACACTTGCATACTGTAAAAATACAGTAGTCCAGCTATAAAAGGTCAAATAAATAAATAAATGAGAGCAGGTTATTCACTCAAAGTCAGTGATCATTCATTCTGTCTCAGCATCAGGTCTTCATGTTGAGTCCGGCCTGAGGACTTTATAATACAGGGAATGATGGGAAAAACCCTCCAGTGTGCCAATCCAGCTTTGACAACCCTGTCCACGCCACTGTCTTAAAATATACATATATATCCAGATGATGGTATCAAAGACCTTTGAGAAGTGACTTTTACAAAGAAAGAAAACAACACATAATCTCCCTCCTCTTACATACTGATCCTCTTCTTCCTCTAACCCACCTGTGCAGTCTGAAATGACTGATATTTTGTACTGTTGATTTGATCCCATCATTAGAAACAAGTTTGAACAGTTTTGACTCATTATGTTTAAAAGATGTTTAACTTTTGCCTGACTGTGTCAAGCATTCTGCAACAGAAGTGCAATACAGTGTAATATGTGTTTTAGTGAGTGGCAATGTTTACGGTTTTACGGAAAGATTGATCTATTCGGCAAACGGATGAAGACCTTTGAGAATATTTGGTTCAGAGAATGTGGTTTAGTTTCTTAGCAGTTCTGAAAACTGATCATCTGAATGTGCACCTCCCGAACTTTGTTAATAAAGCATCATTTATACGACCACTGCTTCCTGATTGTTGTGCTGACAGAACTTGAAAGTCTAAATCCTCTCTATGCCTCCTTTATCTGTAGCTGATGCAGTTCATTGGAGGAGTCACTGATGAAGCACAACTTGCTGTTTGTACTGAAACAGACCCTAAAAGAAACAGTGATACTAGGGGATTGACCTTTAGGCAAGGCAAGGCAAGGCAAGATTATTTGTATAGCACATTTCATACACAATGGTAATTCAAAGTGCTTTACATAAAGAAGAATGATAAAAATAAAACATTAAAAATGATTAAAAGAATAAAAAGATAATACGTATAAAATAAAATGCAAACAGTTCGGACATAGCACAGTGCTCAATCTGCAAATGCATAGGTAAAAAGATGTGTTTTGAGTCTTGATTTGAATGTGGCTACTGTTGGAGCACACCTGATCTCTTCTGGAAGCTGGTTCCAGCTGCGGCTGGCGTAACAGCTAAAAGCAGACTCTCCTTGCTTTGAGTGAACCCTGGGTATTACTAAGTGACTTGATCCTGATGATCTTAGTGATCTGTTAGGTTTATATTCTAAGAGCATATCTGCAATGTATTGAGGTCCTAGGCCATTGAGCGATTTATAAACAAGTAACAGTACTTTAAAATCAATTTTAAATGTAACTGGAAGCCAGTGCAAGGACCTAAGGACTGGCGTGATGTGTTCATATTTTCTGGTTCTGCTCAGAATCCTGGCAGCAGTGTTCTGTACGAGCTGCAGCTGTCTTATGGTCTTTTTGGGAAGACCGGTGAGGAGCCCATTGCAATAATCCACCCTGCTGGTGATGAAAGCATGAACAAGTTTCTCTAAGTCTTGATTGGAGACAAAGCATCTAATTCTTGCAATATTTTTGAGATGATAATATGCTGATTTAGTTATTGTTTTTACATGGCTACTGAAACTCAGGTCTGACTCCAAAATCACACCAAGATTCCTGACCTGATTTTTAGTTGTTTGACCCCTAGAGTGAAGGTATGCGTTCACTTTGAGAACTTCATCTTTGTTTCCAAATGCAATGACTTCAGTTTTGTCTTTGTTTAACTGAAGGAAGTTTAGGCACATCCAGTTTTTAATTTCATCAATGCATTGACACAGGGAGTCAATGGGGCTGTAGTCATTAGGTGATAACGCGAGGTAAATCTGGGTGTCATCTGCATAGCTGTGATATGCAATTTGGTTCTTTCTCATTTGGTTCTATTTGGTTCTTTAAGACAGAAACATGTTGTCTCTGCAAAATAATTCAAGGCCTCAACAATCAGGTGCACGGGTTACTCTTTCCAAGCAGACAGAGGTTTGTGTCATTGGATCATTTGTTCATGTAGCCTCTCTAACATGTAGAAACCTGGTTTCAACTGAAATAATCAGTTTACGTTCTGCCACCTTCAGTTGCTTTTGTATTGGTTCACACTTCTCTCTGACTTTAGTGCTGTGGTTTAAAAAGGATACAGTGCTTCTGCCTTTTCTTCAGGAGGTGAGAAATCTCAAGATATGTTTATCTGCCTTTTTGACCACCAAGTTTCAAGTTTTTATGAGTGGGCGAAGCATGAGTAGTGCTTCCACCCAGCCGCAGGCACTGCAGAAACCATATTAGCACAATTGCCTGTGACAACTGCAAGCACCTTTTGAGCCTTTCTAACACAAATTCCTGCACTTGCCAGTTGACCTTGAGGTCTACGAGTCTGTTGTGAGAATCAAATGGTTAGCTTGTTGTAATGTTGCCGTTACTTTGGCTTTACAGTCATCATGTATTTTGTTAATCGTACTCTGCATCTACTTTTTCAGACTAGGGATTTGGTAATGTGGATCAAGAGTCTTGACATCTGCAGTGCATCCTCTTGGAGGTCCCTCACAATAATCTATCCTATGCTTCTAGTAATGGCTAATGCTTGCTTTGAGTAATCTATAATATATCATACATAAAGATGTGTTACAGGCATAAAGAATGTATAATGGTAGTAAATCTCTCAGGTATTACTTGACAATTAAACTATTTATTTAACTAACCATTTTTAAATGATGTATAAATGATGCATTGTGAATATCCACCATAGGATACCAGATAATCTAATCATCCCTTAATCTAATCATCACTTGGCGGCTGGATAATGACTGCCTCTATGAAAAGATTTTGCTAAAGGGCTCTGCCTCAAGCCAGAAGATGGAGGTCGTGTCTGTGTTTCCTCCTCTGCTCGCCGCAGCGGTACTTTGTTATGATCTTTAGGGTTTTACTTTTGGATGCTTTGTAATAATTGTTGTATTGCCATAAAGGCGTATTGTTTTTTTTTGGACAAATGTCACATTGAGATTCAACTTTTGTTAACTGGAGTGAAATAACTCCAAATTATACTTCATTTCCCATTTCCTTTCACTCATGCTCACACAGCCATGCACTCCCAGGTATGTTCCTATTTAAGTAAATATTTATACACTATATGCCCTAGTACAGGGGTGGGCAAACTACAGCCCGTTGGGCTTTTTTATCCGGCCCGCCGAACTTCCCGAACCTATATTAAACCTCCTTCATTTTTAAAATTGTAATAGTAATTGTAATAGTAACATCAAACGTCATTGGTTAGTTCCCTTTTTTCCAGAGGTCAGTTGTGATTGGACGCTTGTGATTGTCAATCTAGAGCTGAGGCAAATATACTATTCAGTCACATTGCATATTATGGTTTTTCTGTCAATCAATCAATCAAATGTATTTATATAGCACCTTAGAACAGCCAAAAGGTGCACAAGGCGCTTTCCAAAAGAACAAAAAACAAGCATCAAACGACAACATAAAGACGAGCAAGTGGCCAGCCAAATATAGCGGTGCCATCTGTCGATTAAATTGTATTAATATTGTTTTGTTGTAATTTCACGTGTCCCAGTCGAGTGATTTAAGACCAAACTATACTTTATACAGGTTTTCTAGGATTTCTTATAAGTAAATGCACAGGTACGATCTTCACCCCGGCCCCTCTGTCAATTTTAAGAAACCAATGTGGCCCGCGAGACAAATAGTTTGCCCACCCCTGCCCTAGTACTATGATACAAATATTCTAAAATCACTTGTTTAAAATAAATACCAGGTAGGATCGATACTTCATTTTGAGGATCAATCCTTCAATACAATGCCAGTATTGAAAATATCAATACTTTATGATCAACCTGCCCGTCCTTAATTGGTAAAAATAATTGTACATTCTAAATCGTATTTAACTTATGACGATCCAGGAAATCCCTTATTTGAAAATCAGATAATGCTACAGCTGAATAACATGCAGAAAGAGATGTTTTGACTGATGAAACATGAAGACAAACACACGATTGCGAAGAAATATCTATGTTTGCATGCATTCTTCAAGCAATCTTAGGTATTTGCATGAGATGTATAATTACAAAGCTAATCCAAATAGCTTGTGTCACAGTATAGAATTTTATAAAAAAATGTTTTCCCATATAAGCATGTCTCATTTCTTGATTAGCTACATGGAACCACAGAAGCTTAAGTTATTTCAAAGACAACTGACATTATTTAGTGATTTTGAAGTAAAACATGATTTTTGATCTCTAAAATTGTTGTGTTTGAGGCTGTTCAAATGCTATTCAAAGCAAACACACTAGCTATCCCTGTTACCAAAAGCAATTGTTTTATAAGTACCTAAAAAGTAAGTCTAGAGTGTGATTAAAAAGGTGGCAGTAAAAAAAAAAAGAAGAAAAAAAAGGGGGGTAATTACAAGTGTAGCTGGCGTGCGATGCGGAGAGAGGCTCGGAACACGGAGTCAGAAACAGAAATACTTTAATCATAAAAGGAAACAAAACAGCACATGGGAGTGCATAAAACAAGGGAGGCATCCACACGAAGACAATACCACATAACTATAACGATAACAACTGACAATCTGGGGAGTGAACAATAAGAACTTAAATACTGGCTATGATAAAACTGAAACACAAAAGACCTGTGACTAATAAGTTATGATGGGAACTGATGAGTGACGGTGAGAAAAGGAACAGGGAACATGTGACAGAGACAAGGCAAAATAAGAGTCCTGAGTGAAGTGAACGAAACATAAACGTGACAGGTACGGTTAAATAAAAGTCTATTTTTTCTGTCCACTGAAAATGTACTTAACACTGTTGGAGAAAATTCATATGTCATTCAAAACATAAGTGTAGAACTAGTGTTTGTTGAAGCACTTAATATGTCATTCAAAAAACTTAAGTTCCGAGCTAGTATGTACTGAAGTAATTAAAAATGTCATTCAAAAACCCATGTGTAGAGCTAGTGAGGACATAAATACTGCTAATGAGGAGAACCTATGTTTTGATGGACAGCTCCAGGTCTGGGAAGAGGGCCAAAACAGCTGCACAGATAGTCAGTGGCCTTCAAAATAAAACTTCTGAAGCAACAAAGATGCGCTGCCACCATGACAATTAGAATGTTTTTAAGTGAAATTTATGGTTGCAGATGGTCCAGGTGGAGTTAAGTGAAAAGAGGTCTGATATCTACTGATTGACATTGAACGATAAGAGAAAAGTATATAAGATCATGTATTTGTCTAAGAAATCAGATGCAGAGTGGTCTGTGCTCATGTGTAGAGCTATCATCTCACTTTCTTGTCGGCAATAAAGTTGTCTTCTGCGGACTTGTAAACTTCGACTCTTAGCCTTTTTTCTCTGATTGACCCAGCGAGAGAACTTAGACTCTACAGATTTGCCACAACAACACTTAAACAATTTATTTCATTTTTTTTTAAAATTGTATATAATTAAAACAATATAAATTATCACGATAACAAACAAACTATATACAGAACAAGTTTTGCAACAATGAATACAACACATGCGGTTGCAATTATGAAGAAAAATGTAATGAACAAGAGTTTTCATCCAAACATAACTTTCTTTTTTAACTTTTTAAAAATTTTTTTTTATATCAGTGCGATTTTATTTTGTGTGTGTTTTTTTTCCACACCAGGTATGTGTGTGTGTAGCTAATTAATTTGTAATATAGTTTTTATACTACTACTTACTTTATTTTTTGCGTGAAGTCAAAAAACTGGTTCGAGCCAGCAGACGGTTAAAAAAAAATCTCTGACAGGCAGAAATGCAACGGTAGTCGCATTCTACCAAGCACCACGTCTGAACAAGCCCCGTGTTTACCAAAATTCTACTGGTTAATAAGTAAGGACTACAAACAAACCAAAATAAAAAACAAACCCTAAACGTTAACAGAACAGACCCGCAAACCTGAGTGCCTGAGGGAGAAACAGATATTGACTCGTATTACTCGTATAATATTCGTACTCGGCAAAAGTGCATTATCCGTACCGGATACTCGTTTCAGCCGAGTATCCGGCTCAACTCTAATAATTTTACATAAAGGACCATCACTTCAAAATAATTATATTTCAAATAGTCCTTTGAGTAGTACTGATGGTGTAAATTACAGCAACACCTCCAACCTTTACCTTTCAGATGAGGCTCATGTTTTTAATAGTAATCTTGAGGGATGGACTCATTTAAAGTAATGTAATCATCTGGTTTTAGCCAGGTTTCTGTCAAACACAGCATATCCAGTTTTGGAAGGGATCGTATATTCAGTAACCCAAGCTTTTTGTTTATTTGTGTTATATACATTCTTAGTTGTTTGTACATCAATAAACATTTTATCCTTAAACTTTTTTGAGAGTTTTTTGTATTTGCTAATTCGGGGAACAGACACAGTCTCTATAGGATGATATCTCGGTGAAAGATTCTCTATATGTTGGAATTTATCTGACCTAAATGACGTGAGACAGCTAGGAGACAGTCGGTTTAGCCAGTTTGTCTGCTTCCTGACCTGGGCTCCAGTTAGTCAATGTTCACCTCTAAGACTATATGCCAAATTACTAGAGAGAAAGAGCAGCACCATCCCAGGTGGGATGAATACCATCTCTTTTCAACAGGTCAGGTCTGCCCCAAAAACTTTTCCAACTGTCTATGAACCCTATGTTATTCTGCGGGCACCACTTAGACATCCAGCCATTGAGTGAG
Source organism: Rhodeus uyekii (assembly GCA_037043235.1). NCBI lineage: Eukaryota > Metazoa > Chordata > Actinopteri > Cypriniformes > Acheilognathidae > Rhodeus > Rhodeus uyekii. Next base: position 1,254,191 of record JAWRVZ010000103.1, on the reverse strand, counting down.
GATAATCTGTTAAGCATCTCATCACTCCTGCGCATAGGAAGAGGGCCAGAGCAAATTACAGTGCCTGACATCGCAAGTTTACACACCTCGTTACACACCAATAGTAATTTTAGTGATCTCCGACTGGCGAAGTCGGGCATCATTAGTGCCGACGTGAATAACAATCTTAGAATATTTACAATTAGCCTTAACCAGCACTTTTAAATTTGCTTTGACGTCAGGCGCTTTGGCTCCTGGCAAACATGTGACTATGGTGGCTGGAGTCTCTAATTTCATGTTCCCAGTAATAGAATCGCCAATGACTAGGGCACTTTCAACAGGTTTCTCAGTGGGTGCGTCACTGAGTGGGGAGAACCTGTTTGATGTTCTGATTGGAACGGAACAGTTGTGTTTTGACCCGTGACTATGCCGTCTCACAGTCACCCAGTTGCCCTGCTGCATGGCCTCTATGACTGGAACCAAACAATGTATAGGGTTTGCTAAGCTAGTCGCATCCAAAGCAGTATCTAAAGCCCTTGTATTCTTACTATCCTCGATTAAAGTTTTGATGCGTGTCTCTAATTCTGAAATCTTCTCTGTCAGCCTGTCCCTGCATTTATCACATGTGAAGCCCTCACTGCTGACAGAGAATGCTAAACTATACATACAGCAGGCAATGCAAGTGACAATCACAGGAGAAGATGACATGACTCACCGCATGTGTTGATTGATCCAACTCACCAGTTGTCATCTGCCTTCTCCATTATCTCAAGTTCACTTCACGGACGAGTGCCTCCGCCCTCCTACCACTGTCATGAACTTCGTCTCCTTTGGCACAGATAGAGAGGAGGACTCCATGTCCCTCTTACTTTCGGAGAAGGACTGGGCGGCATCGGAGCCGGAGCGGCCAGACACAGAGGGCCCTTTAGACCTCCTGTAGGAGTTTCAGATTGTCTCAGATTGTCGTCCAATGGCACCTGTGGCTGACTCTAACTGATCTTATAGACTTGGACCACAGGACGCTCCTCAACGCCTAACCCTCTTAGTGAGTTAGAGAGCGGATTCTACAGCCGCTACTTTGTGGTGCCCAAGAGAGATGGAGGGCTGCGTCCGATCCTGGATCTGAGACCCATCAACTGAGCGCTCAGCGTGTGTTCAGAATGACAGCACAGAAGCAGATCCTGGCACAGGTACGACCGAAGGAAGCATCTTCCATCTTCAGATTGTGCCACACTGCAGGGGTTTCCTAAGATTCACGTTCAAGGGTGCGGCATACCAGTACGTAGGCGCACGTTCTCGAAGTGTGTAGATGCAGCACTTTCCCCCTCAGAGCGAGCAATGTGCGCATTCTGAATTATCTGGATGATTGGCTGATTCTAGCTCTTTCGAGGGATGTGCTGGTCAGACCTACGCCCGGAACTGGCTGAACCAGCCTTGGTTCCCAGACCTGACAGAGCATCTGGCAGCCTCCCCATGGCTGATTCCCCTCAGAAAGAATCTGCTGTCTCAAGCGAACGGCAAGATATGGCATCCCAGCCCCGAGCTGTGGAGGCTTCACTCGTGGCTGCTGCAGGGGCCTCGGAAGAGCTTGGTCTGCTTTCTAATGTGCTGGACACTCTCACAGAGTCTCATGCACCCTCCGCGAGGTGCCTTTATGCTCTGAAATGGGGAGTGTATGTGAAATGTTGCAACAAACACAAAATTAATCCGGTAAGCTATCCCGTGTCAGATGTGTTATGGTTCTTACATCTCGAGTTAGATCAGTGGTCGGCAACCTGTCGATCTTTGCTCGCCGTCCGGTCGAGTTTCAGTTGCCAACTTAGCAGCTCTGTCCCGCTCCGCAAGCCCCGATAGGACGACCACTTCACTCCGAACCACACCGTGCCTCTTCGATGTCATTGGTGTTTGGTTTCCCTGTGTCTTCGGGGTGATCTTCGCCCCTCTCATGGTGGGATTGAACACTGTTCCCAAAGCACTATACGGCAATGTCTCGTTCACGCTCTCGAAAGGGAACGACTCTGGGTTAGTCTCGTAACTTCGGTTCTCAGAGAGACGGGAACGAGACATTGCGTAAACCGCCCTGTTTGCCGCTCGACCAGCTGTGCAAAGTTCAGTTGTGATTCTGATGCAATTGGCGCTCCTTTACTATTTATACTGTCTAGGTCAGCCAGTGCTGTATCTCACGACAATTGGCCAGTTTTGTCAACTACCGTTACCCTATAAGGAATTCTATGAAAAGGAGGAATTTCCCAATGTGTAGCAACGCAATGTCTTGTTCCGTAACCAAAGACGTTTTCTATTTACTTCAGCTGTTGACTGCTCTGGTATCATTGGTATGACCCATTTCAGGAGGAGCCAAAATTACAATTTAAAGTCAGAACATATCTCACTTCAAAATATTGAAATGTTAGTGATACTTATTCAAACCACCAGTAATTGAACGTCAAAGTATGGTTTGAACGCCCCGCTCAAGCTGAATGCAACATTTTGATTGGTTTTGCCCCGAGTCAGAGCTGTCAGTGATTGGCTGAATCTCCAGTTTAGAAGTAAAAAAAAAATGCCTGTCAAATAATGCCAGCTGGCCCCATTTCTCCGTCGGGACCTTTGTTTGTGGTACTTTTCGTGAAGAATTTGAAAACTTTATTTTTATTCAACTCATGTAAAAGAAGTATCACAATTTAACTATTCTCAGGAAAAAAGTGTTGTAACAAAGTATTTTAATTAAGTTCTTTGTGAAGTGGATGTTACCCCGTGTTTCTGAAGTGAATCCTGTGGATTATAGAATTAAAAGACAGCTAGACAGGTAATGAACATTTATAATTTATTTACAGCTGAAATGTGTTGTGTACCGTATATGCAACAAGCAAGTATTTGTCATTATGTCTTTTAAATAACATTACAAGTAATATCAGAAAATATCAGCTCTGCTGCTGTTCATGAACAATTAAGACGTTGTCATGTCACCGGAAATAGAGTCATCAGTGTCCCAGCCTGTGGAGAGCCAGTGTCCTTTACTGTCCTGACCAGTGTCTAAATTCACATTTACACTGATTCACAGTGTTGGGGGAAATGCATTACAAGTAATAAGTTATGTAATCAGATGACTTTTTCAAGTAACTAGTAAAGTAATGCATTACTTTTAAATTTGCAACAAAATATCTGAGTTACTTTTTCAAATAAGTAACGCAAGTTACTTTGGTTTTGCATTTATTGTCTAATAGCTCTCATTTCCTCTCTTGATGATGTTTTATTAACAAAGTTCGGGAGGAGCACGTTCAAATGATTAATACAATCAACACGTCATCAGCAATTACTCCTCATCCTATCAGCAGGAGAGGAAGTACGTATATATAGACACGTTTGACTCACCTACAGCTCTTTGACATTTTTCGGCATCCCTCCACCACCCCAACTCCTCACACTTAATTGTTCCTATCAAAGTCAGGATACGGGGGGAGTGCTCCAGGTTCGGGCTAACACCGAGCTCGGAGCCCTCTCCTCGGACAGCTCGCCAAATATGCTTACCATTCATTGCTCCTGAATCATTCGTAAGTGTGAACTCGTGAATTGAGAGGTGTTGTGTGCGCTGTGCAAACATGATATATTTTTTGTTAGCAAGCCCAGTCCAGGTGAGAAAAAGAAACGCAAAAGTAACATAAAAGCGTTTGGTTACTTTAAGGAGTAACGCAATATTGTAATGCATTAATTTTCAAAATATCTTTCCAGAACATTGTAGATTCACGAATAAAACACAAACACTAATGGAGTAGCAAGACACAGGTACAAGCAATAAGAGAGCAATGAGAATATTATTGTTTATTATTTAATGTAGTGAAGGTGAAGCCGTATGGTGTTTGAACAATTCAATTTCTGATCTTTTAAATGATCAATCTGGTATTATTATTTCATGTTTTTCCCTCCTTGCAGTTCCCAGGCTCTCGGCTAATACTGGTGACACAATCTAATCTAATGTTCCTGGCTAGACTGGTTTCCGGCCAATCCTGTAAGAGAATGAAGTCGTGCCGTGAGACAGGGTTTGAGGCAGATGCCAACTAATCATCTAAGACACTGTCTGATTCCACATTTTATTCCTCTCAACAACTCATCAGGTTTTACACATTTATTCTGTCTACCTATAGATATTTACATTGCATTGTTCTGCATGACTTGCTGTAAATGCTATGCAAAAACAAAAGACTTTGCCTCTAACAAAAAAAGGCCTGCATTGCATTTGTGCTGGTTTTACGGAGAGTTTTATTAGTCGCAAAAGATGGAAAGGCTTTGCCAGTCAAATCATAGCAAACCACTGATTTAGACACAAGCCCGTTCACTATGTCAGAAGGCTGTGTGAAGTAGAGAGGAGCGGCTTGAGTAAGCCGGGCTCTAAATCTCCGCTCGGCCATCTGCTTTGACAGCTCGGTGACATTGGATTGAGTGGCAAATCCACGGCAGCTGCGTCACTGTCCAGCCTGTCCTTCTCTGCAACAAATCTCTATGTCTTTAATATTGCTCTGAGTTTTTAATCATTCACCAACAAACAAGGAAAGTGTCGCAATACAACGATATCAGTATTATGTGAAAATCTACTCTATATCTGTATTTCAACATGCAGCAAGTGCAATTGATACGTGTCTGAAAACTTAGATTTTTCAGAAAAATATCACTATTATGTGATAATGTACTCGACTCCTACATTTCAACATGCAACAAGTGCATTTGATTAGTGTCTGAAAAATGTGATTTTTGAACGCATGGAATAAGCATTCAATCATGTGATTTGCTGTCTCCGGATGGGCTCACTGATGGGCAAATGGGTGGAGCTTATGTCACATTACTCCTCAAGACCTCCAGAGAGGTAGTAGCGAATGTAATTTGTGCCAGATGGGTGGAGCTAGAATATCCAACCACACTTTTAGCCTACCCACAACTATCCCTCCACCCCATTAGACGTCCAAAGAGGTGTAGCGAATGTAATTTGGGCCTGCTGGGTGGAGCTAGAATATCCAACTAAACTTTAAACCTACCCACAAGCATCCCTCCACCCCATTAGACGTCTAGAGAGGTGGAGTGAATGTAATTTTGGCCAAGTGGGTGGAGCTAGAATATCCAACTACACTTTAACCTACCCACAAGCATCCCTCCACCCCATTAGACGTCTAGAGAGGTGGAGTGAATGTAATTTTGGCCAAGTGGGTGGAGCTAGAATATCCAACTACACTTTAAACCTACCACACAACTATCCCTCCACCCCATTAGACGTCCAAAGAGGTGTAGCGAATGTAATTTGGGCCAAATGGGTGGAGCTAGAATATCTATCTACACTTTAAACCTACCAACAAATATCCCTCCACCCCATCAGACATCCAGAGAGGTGGAGCGGGACGTCACTGGTCTCTGCAGTGAGTAACACTTGCTGGATGGAGAAGGAGAGTCGCTCAAGGTTAAACAGGCGGAGGCGGGGACAAGTGTCACGTGACTCCTCTGGGAATTGCTGAATGGCTGATGGAGCAAAAGATAGACTGATAAGAGCATGAAATGACTTCATCAAAAAACAAAATAAAAACCAATGCATGTCTCATAGACATAAAATAGTCGGATGCAAAATAAAACAAAACTAAACAAAGCAGCGTGTTAGGTGGCACGGGAATGGAAGTACTTTGTCAAAATTAGATGACGATAAAAATAGAAGCAGCCTGATTTTGTTATTTCTGTGTAAATTCACACATGACGTTACAGGAGTCATCCAGCAGCAGCAGCAGCAGCAGTAGCATCTCCTCCTATAGGTGCATCCTCTTCCTCCTCCTCCTCCTCCTCATCCTCATCCTCGCCGTGAGGGAGGAGACAGGAGGTGAGCCACAGTCAGACCTGTCGGTCGCTCATTCCCTCTTTCTCCCGGGCCTGTGGAGCAGCAGCATCTCTCGTCTGATGCGGCAGAACAACGCTCTCCATGACTGAGATATGCTCGCCTTCGCTTTAGTCGCTGGATCTGTCTGGGTTGTGCTCGGTGAGTTTCCGCTCATGCTCATCTATTCTGCAGGTGAACGCGATCGCGCGATCAGTTGCCGCAGAAGGAGCCCGGCGTTATAAAAGGCTCAGTGACTGAAATAATTTAGGGCGTCGAAGCTTTAAGGGCCTTTCGGTCTGTTAACATGCGCGTCTGATTTCACCGCGGTGCGCGACATGAACGCGTACGCGCCGCAGCGCGTCAGGTGCTGATCGTGATGTTTTCTGTTATGCGGCATGAAACGCTCGCTCTCATGCGACGCGTTAATATGCGAGAGTGCTTTATGTAGTGTTAGGACACAGATGCGGTCGCACGTATCTGTTATGTTCGTGCACGGGCCGCATTATATTGGACGTGTTTTAAAGCGGCTAGTTTGCCGGTGTCGTGCTTCATTGTGTTACGCAGAGACCATTGACGTCACAGCCAGAGCGCGTCAGCTGATTGGCGGGAGCTGTCCATCCAAGAGGTGCTGAAACATCACTCCCCCCAGACTGATCACTGCTACTTTTACTACCATTTCTGCGGTCAGGGCTCTGTAGAAACATCCTTCCGCTTACTTACTAGATCAGTTTCAAGTGGCATTGCAAGCAGACTCTAACTTTCTCACAATAGTTTCTAATTTTTCGGTTTTTTTCGGTAAAGTTTCGGTTAAATATACGTGCATGATGGACTTATCAGTTACACGTATGACGCCTTTATCCAAAGCGAGTTACATTGCATTCAAGATACACATTGACATTCTAATCAGTTCTTGCTTTTCTTGGGGATCAAACCCTCACCTTGGTGTTGCAAGCACCACGCTCTACAGTTTGAGCCTATGGAAAGCTGTCCTATCTCACTGCATGGTGATCTTCCTCCAATGCTTCAGTAGAAAGTTTTAAAAGGATCACATTCTTTACAGTGTGGCCTTCACTTCATGCATTTTTCATAGCCATGTGTTAACGAATAGCGCATGGACACTGTCTAACCCGAGCCTCCCACCTGCCATGTGCCGCTTATGAATTATGCAGGCGGTCCGAGAGACTGAGGTGATCCTAATCTTTTCCCCACACGTCCTCCATAATTTAAAGAATTAGGCTTATGAACACTTTCTGTCTTCTCAATTGAAATGTGCTTATTATCGTAACGGGCCCTCGGCGACCGGTTCACAAGCCAGTGAGGGTGTTTAGTGTACAGGATGAGCTAACTTTCAAATCTCACTATTATGTGATGAGGCACATATTCAAAGAAACAGAGCTGAGGTGTTCAGTGTTAAAAAAGAGCTGAGTTGGGAAACACGCAGTTGCTCAAACACAGGCCACATCTGCAGCTTCAGATCGCTTCCCCTCTACAGGAACACAAATGATAAGATCCTCTTTTGCCAGCTGTCATGTGTGTAGAGATGTTTTCACCACAAGAGATCCCGCAAGCATCTCACTGGGTTTGGCGGTGTGCTGAATGGGGAAGACTGATTTTTATGAGTGTGTGAACGATTGAAATGTCGCTTAGTGAGCAGAATAAATGTGCTGAGTAAATAGGGCATCTTGGGCATCACTGGCCAGCTGGGTTAGTTGGTTAGGTCATGTGTAATGCTTGTGTTGGGCATTATATTATCTCTATCTTTACAACCTCATTACATGCTAGAAGCTCCTGTGCATTTCTCAAGTCAAGTCACCTACATGTCTTTATACAATACAGATTCACTGTAAAGATTCTGGAGGTCAAAACTCAACATGTTATGTTGACTTGCTTCACTGAAAAACTAAACTGCCAGTGCTCAGATGAAAATGTTTTCATTTTGAGTTTTGACCTCCAAACTCTTACAGTGTTGTTTAAAATCAGCTGTAAAAAACAATACAGTAGTGCCAATATTCAAATCAATTGAGTTCAAGTTTTGTTCTCATCCGAGAGTCCCAGTGCAGTCGAATCAATAATGCAGTATTACTGAATATTAGGTGTCTTTTAAACTGCGCCGTGACTTTACAACGTGTTTCATCTGGCTTTGTTCAAGAAAGATAAACAGAACTGAATCAACCTGAGATTACAACAAAGAACATCTTTTTTTACAGATCAGGTCAGATTTAAACAGCAAGGTAACAACCGTGCTTTATAACATTTATTTATAGTGTACTTGCATGTAGATCATAGTGATGTGACACAATGCGTTTGCTCTACAGCTGCATGTGATCTTTGAATGTAAATCGTGCTTTTTAATGTGTTATTTATGTGTCAGTCAATGCATTTGTGAGCTGTAAGCTAAGCCTGCGTATCATGTAGTCAAGGGTAGATGGAGGAGGGAGGGAGGGAGGGAGGGGCGCGAGAGAGAGCCGCATCTGCTGAGGGTGGTGTGATACGGTGGCCGCGGAGGTTCAGAGCAGACTAATGCGTTTCGCTTCCCCTGCCTCTATGTGTGTGTGTGGGGATGCAGGAGCTGATCACAGGTCGACTAATCTCACACTCGCATACACACACACTCTAACACACACACACATTCAAGCCAAGTAATTACACCAGGTAGAAATAGCTCATTAGATAAAAAATGCAGGTTTTAACTGTGCAGAAGACATGACCTACATGAGAGGAAATGACTTAAGTGACTCCAGGACAAGGAAAAGTGGACAGACTTTAAATAGCCAGTGGAAAGCAAGGGGTTACTCTCGTCCATCTGTTTTGTGGACTAATAGGCCATAATCTCCTGTGATAGGGATGCCTTTGCGGAAGCCAGGGTGGGGCGTGGGTGGAGGCGGAGCCTTTCTCTTTAGACCCCGCCCTCAGAATGGACAGCAGCCAATCATCACTCTTCACATGCTATAAAGGCTTTGAATGGCCACATTTGGAGAAGGTTGTCTAGTAATTAGAGTACAGAAACAATGAACTGATCAGCTGAATTGCTCTGTGTTTGATGAGCAGTGTTTGATGAAATAATCCAATTTTAGCAAGCAGAGGGAGGAGACTCCAGTCAGGTGATATTGTGGATGACCATCAGCATCAGATTTGACACTCCCAATTTACAACCTAATCACCGTGGGATTTTTAAAATAATTGAATCAACTGTTTATTATTATTTTTCAGCACAGCCTGGATGTTTCAGCTCCTGTGTAAAATGTTTCATAGCAATCTTTTTTGTAGCTTAGTAGTTTGATAACCTAGTGAACAAGGAGAACACTTTAGCTTACTTTAAAAAGAGCACTTAACATACTATAAGAGGAGATACTTAAGTGTGAAAGTAGTGTAATGTTTTTGCCATGTTTTATGTTAAAGTGCTTTTGTGAGCCATTTATTACTTCTTTATATGTAATTTCATAATGACCGATGTTGTCTTTGAAATATGGTCAAATGTATTGACAAACATTTATGGTAAACTAAAATATACTTTAATGTAATTTATACTGAAACTTGCCAGGCGTTTAAACATATTTGTAATTACATACATTGATATTGTAATTAGAACAATTAAGATGTAGTAACTATAATATATTTAACATTGAATAAAACACTAGAGTTAAAATGATAATCAAGTAATTTACATGTGATTTAGTATGTCAAAAATAAGTGTAGATTTAATGATTTTTAAAACACAATCCCACTTCATATGAAGTGTATATACTACTAAATGAACATTTAAATTAATGATTTGCAGTTTTATAATTATTGCACTTTATATATTGTGTTTTATATATATATATATATATATATATATGTAATTACATTAAACTAACTTTAATGTAACTACATATTAAAGACACTGTGAAAAAACAAATAATAAAGTGTAAAATAAAAAATAAAAAAAACACTGTATAATAAAAATAATTAAAAAAATAAAATAAAGTGGGCCAAAAATTCCAATTTGCCAATTATAGTGAAAGTAATTTTTTTAATGTCTGTTAAGAAACATGACGGACTATAAAGACGAGCGGAAAGGCTTCATCTGAGCTTTGACTCTCACTGTATTTCCTCAGACATTCAGCCTTAAGTTATCATCAGCTTAGAAACGGACGGGTTAACCCGGTTAGTTCGCTGGTTTGCACAATGTCTCGCGGCTCATCCATGATAATGTTGGACAGCTTTAAACACAGCTCTGTTTGATCTGTTAGATGATACTATGCCGATTTTGGGATTTCAAGTGCATGCATTCTGGTCGTAGTGATGTGGACTGATGTAACACACACACACTTTCTAACAAATCTTACATTATACAGTGAAGAATAGATCATTGATTGGAAATGTTTTCAAAAGTATTCATCTTTGAATGTGCAGGAACTACTGATCTGTTAGCAGTGTTTAATAATGAATAATGCTGTGTCAGAATAAGGAGATATTATATTTCACATCTTCCACACAGCCTATATTTAGTGGCGATAATCCCTTGATAATCTACGGCGTGTAAATGAAAGCTCGTGCATCAGGGGATGCCTGGAAAATGTTGCAGTGTTGCATCAGATTATGTCAGGGTATATCTGTTGTTTTCCAAGAGACTTTAGTCAGAAAGCCACGGCTATCGATGTGTGATGGTGAAGAGGATTGTTTGCGTCTAGACATTAAACCTCTCAATTTTTGCAGGTTATTATAAGTATAAGATGTTTAGTCTGCAGCATTACAGTGTTTTGTTTCTTATGCAGAGTTAGTTATGAGTGCATAAACAAAATTCAACATGCAGTCTGGACAGGAAGCAAGCTTCAAGTACATAGACTTCACAAACAATCAATACTTACAAAAGAGAATTCAGCAGTTTTGTTGCCATAAACAACCATAAGATCAATATGCATTATTGTCCAAGCATATGCATTAGTCCCAGTTGTCTCCAAATATAAGTGCAGATAGTTTTATCCGTTCTCTTCTGCTGTATAAACATCACATGTTTTCAGATGAATCCTCTTCCAGTTTCTCATGATGCTCAATGTCTCCTATGATTCCTGAACAAATGAGAAAGTAATTTTACGATGGTGAATGAGGCAAGAAGCATAATAAATAAACTTATACTTCAATCATTACTGAAAAGAAAAATAGTTTACTGCCATTACAAATGGGTAATTTTAATAATTTAATTTAATATTAATGTAAAGAAATATCAAGTGTTGCTGTCCCTTGAGGAAATGAAGTGCACTTATGTGTAGTGTAATTCAAATCTTAAAAGTATATATTTGAAAAACTCTTCTTGCAGATAATATAGCATTAATGAAATAAAAGGCCACATAAAGAGTCACTTTTATGACTATGATTCTTAACACACTTTTGAATGTCAAAATGAACAATTTACGTTAAAGTAATGGTTATATTTTTATATGAGGTTAATACAGATCTACCTGCGTGTTTCTGAATTGACTCCTGATCAGCTGAATACCAACAGTAGACTATCGAAAGCAAACCGTTTGCCCCTGAGTTTCGAATGAACATTGAAACATGGAAGTACGAGTCTTTCAGGTCGATTGCTGCAAATCAATCTTGGGGGCGAATGCACTTAAAGATGCATTAATAGATAGTGTGATTGTCTGAATGAGACCCCAAGACAGTTAGGGACCCCAGAGACCATGCCAGCCACACCAGCGGATCTACAGACGATACGTGAGCTGGAGCTCTGGGGCCCGAGCAGAGTTGTTACCCAAGTGGATTAGGTGGGTCTCCCTGGGTTCTCAGGCGTCAGGTCACCCGCGTGCGACATGCCCTGATAAAGCTGTCAATAGAGGCAGTGACTGTGACTCATTCCTGGAATCAAAGAAGCCTTGAAGATTTGGCTGGAGATGTGTGAAGAGATTGAGGAAACTTCTCTTTTATTGAAAATGTAACTCTTTAAACAATAGATTTTCCACCAGCGGAAGGAGTAGTGTGTAATCACCTCCCAGATAAGAACAACTCCCACCATCTCTGGTTTGCCCGACTCAGGGATATTGCTTCCGGCTTAAAGGGTTTAGCAGTGGCTGGGACAGAGGTGCAATTCCTGGACCACCAAGGTGGACATCATCTGGTCGGCGGGAGCTCAGATCACCCTGCATATTTACCAAAGTGGATCTCTGCGGTGCGGAGAGACCAGAACGAGGAATAATGGAGAGGACTCCACCTTTTTCAAGGTATTGGAGTCTCGCTCTTAACATTGCGATGGTCATGTTCTCACTGTTGGAACATGAGTCATCAACGAACGCTGCCTTGTCATGTTTACGACCCTGAGGATCCTGACCCTGAACACACAAGTAAAAATGTAAATTGCTGTTTTTATTGTTGAAGCACATATCTGAGCAAACTCACTCTTTTGGCAAAAACACAGCTGAATGCGCTGTATTTCCAACGCAGAACATGTCCTCTCTCATGCTGTCGAAACAACTGCTCGGCTCCGAAGCAAAAAGCTGAATAAATGAGTTTCCGACAAGCTTATGTTTATGCCAGTGTGTCTGGAGGAGTGGCTTGGCATGCAAATCTTACTCGCCAATGTTCATTAGCCTGTTTTCTTACCAAAGGTGACTGTGGCAATATAACGACGTAACATTGAACGTGACTGTAATGGGCGTTGATGACACGGAGAAGCAGGGTTCAACTGAAAACTGTCTTAATGACCAAAAACAAAAAAGACTTAAATATAAACAAAAGGGCACACTTGTACAGACCAGAAGATAATACAGAGAACAAGGAAACACGGCGCACAACAAAACATTATCAACAACTGACAAAGACAAAGGAACACATGAGGGCTTTTATACACAAGATAACGAGGAACAGGTGACGAGACTAACAAGGGGAGGGGCTGGCGTGATCGGTGAAGGAAATTACAATGGGATCACACACACACACACACACACACACACACACACACACACACACACACACACACACACACACACACACACACACACACACACACACACACACACACACACACGAGACATGACATGACTGTGACAGTGACTGACTGAAAGGGAACTGCAGTGTGTTGAGCGATATTACATTTAAGGTTAATATACGTATTTTAAATGTATTCAATTACAACTTCTTCATTGCAAATATGTTTAAATACATGAGATACAAGTTTCAATAGAAATGACATTAACGTATATTAAAGTATATTTTACTTGACCATCATTGTCAGTAGACATTAATCATATTTCAAAGACAACAGAATTATGAAATTAAATATAAAGATGTTTTTGGGTCAGAAATGGCTCTAAAGCTCAGGTAATTACATATCAAATAAATTTAACCATAATAAGTTTTCATTTCATTGTAAATAACATGCATTTAAGGGTCTGAAAGCATCACATTGAGTTTGTCCTTAAGTGTATTAATTTAAGATATGTTATTATCATAGTATTATTTTTTAAAGTATGGTAAGCACCTGGTTCAGATCCGCACTCACTGAGTCATGAGTCAATGCCACACATCCAGTCAGTTTGTCTTTTAGTCAGCTGTCTTTTTAAATTGACCTGGATGAGAGCTGAGACACTGAACTTTAAACTACACGTCTGATCTGTCAATATCCCGTGTTCGCTGCTCAACGGTTCAGACACTGTTGCTCCTCCACACCGGTGAGTTATTAGCTATGCTCTCGATACTGCGCCGATGGCTCTCTGATTTCATTTATATATCTGCTACCGATGCTTATGGGATATATCAATTCGCAAGACAAATTATCGTCTCGTTTGTCACAGGGGAAACAGCTAATGCAATCTAATTGATCAACTTCCACTTTTGGAAGAGTTCACAAACGAGGTCAACATATAAAGCCAGGATCATTCGCACATGTGTGTTCATGACTTGTAACATGTTAGTAATATTGCAACTCTCAGAGAACAAAGAAAGGGTTCATCTCCATGGCCCATAGGCAAGCTTTAGCTCAACTAACTCAAGCTTTAGCTCAACTAACTCAAGCTTTAGCTCAACTAACTCAAGCTTTAGCTCAACTAATTCAAGCTTTAGCTCAACTAACTCAAGCTTTAGCTCAACTAACTCAAGCTTTAGCTCAACTAACTCAAGCTTTAGCTCAACTAACTCAAGCTTTAGCTCAACTAACTCAAGCTTTACCTCAACTAACTCAAGCTTTAGCTCAACTAACTCAAGCTTTAGCTCAACTAATTCAAGCTTTAGCTCAACTAACTCAAGCTTTAGCTCAACTAACTCAAGCTTTAGCTCAACTAACTCAAGCTTTAGTTCAACTAACTCAAGCTCAAGCTTTAGCTCAACTAACTCAAGCTTTAGCTCAACTAACTCAAGCTTTAGCTCAACTAACTCAAGCTTTAGCTCAACTAACTCAAGCTTTAGCTCAACTAATTCAAGCTTTAGCTCAACTAACTCAAGCTTTAGCTCAACTAACTCAAGCTTTAGCTCAACTAACTCAAGCTTTAGCTCAACTAACTCAAGCTTTAGCTCAACTAACTCAAGCTTTAGTTCAAGTTAGCTCAACTAACTCTCATTGGAGCAATAGTAGACTGTTAGGTTAGGGTTCGGTGTAGTAGAATAAGTTGACATGTAGTTACTTGTATTCAGTCTGTTGGGGAGCATCAAAATAAAGTGTTTGCAGAAAAAAGACTCAGATCTTCTATCTGTGTTCGTGGCCGCAGCCCTTATTTTCATGAGCCGAGATTAAACTGATTGAACTGATTAAACGGGGGCTGTGGCTGCAGATAAAGCTGGGAAACCATCTTCAGCTCCGCACAAATCCCATAGTCTCAGATTCACCACGTCCTCTGTTTCTCTGAGCTGATAATGCTGAACCACACACTATTGACTGTTTATGTGCCATCTGAATTACGCAATCAGATTCCAAAAATTAAACACTTGTAATTACATTATAGTACCTTTTAAAATACTCATAATCAGACTATAGTTACGTATGCAGTGATTACATGATTACTTCATGTTTACAGAATGGCTGTAAATGATTCATAATTCATGTCCCTAAACAGTCATGAATCACCAACCTCGAATGCCAAATGTGTTTATTGGTTCACTATAGCGGCGTTTTACAAACACTAGTGTGCCGTGAGAGATCGTCAGGTGTGCCGTGAAAAGTTTTTAGACCTAAATGGTCTAAAATGTTTTTTGAAAACAAATTAATCATAAATAACTTTTTTATTTGTGTTTTTTTGATTCTCATTCAAGACACATTGATAAGAATGACTGTGTATTGTTAATATAGGCTACAGAGTTTCATTTTTTTACATTTTCGGTTGGTGGTGTGCCTTGTGAT
This sequence comes from Rhodeus uyekii, assembly GCA_037043235.1. Taxonomy (NCBI): domain Eukaryota; kingdom Metazoa; phylum Chordata; class Actinopteri; order Cypriniformes; family Acheilognathidae; genus Rhodeus; species Rhodeus uyekii. The sequence goes on along the minus strand of JAWRVZ010000103.1, from coordinate 1,239,057 downwards.
TTTTTTTCAATGAAAAAATGTACCTGTGAAATCAACAACTGTGAAAGCAAAAAATCAAAACAATTAATCGAAAGGTCTTTTAGGTTTTGTTGTATTTGAGGGCCATAGAGTTCAGATAACTCAATATAGAGGACCTTAGTGAGCACAGGTTCTGTCGGTTTCAGATAACAAACTGTACGTTAATATGTAAGCTATCAGAAGAAGCCCCAACGTTTCTGAATGTTTGTGCTGATCTCTATACAAACTCTGTGTTATCTTCACACACACGTGGTGTTCATGTAGTAAAACTGAGTGTTGGATCTGTGTGTGTGTGTGTGTGTGTGTGTGTGTGTGTGTGTGTCAGAGCTCAGTTCCACGCTTATGGAGAAGATGCAGTCTCGGGATCTGCTGCTGGGGCTTCAGCTGCCAGAGCTGGACGATTTGGGTCAGTTCATCCGCTCTCTGCCCACCTCCACACTGCTGGGTCTGGGCGCCCTCACCGCGGTGCTGGCCTACTGGATCGCCAGCCGCCCGCGAGCCATCGTCCCGCCCTGCGACCTCCGACACCAGTCGCAGGAAGTCCAGGTAGGACACAAATCTCCCGATCAACTCGGCACACTCCACAGGCTCATGTTATTTAAAATAGGTTTAAAATACTATAACACAAATATAAGTATATCAAATATAAGTGTATATATATATAATATAATATAACAAACTGGATATTTTGGAATTTGTTATTAATAGACCTGGAAAATAATAAAATCTCAAATAATTCTTTATTATGAATATAATTTATGGTAACACAGTGTTCTAGTTACACGTTACATGTACTTAGCATCAGATTATGCACAATTATTACGTTCATTAATGTTACTCAGTATCATATATGTATAATTACACTTTAACAAGAACACATTAAAATTAAGTGTAATCTAATTTATTTATATGAAAATGAATTGTTAGTCAAAAACAGGGTTATTACAGTTAACTAAAACTGAAATTATTAAGAAGCATTCTTGTTTCTTGAAGTTAGATATACATTTACAGAAATAAAATATGAAAAATATGAAATATTTTTATGAAAATAGAAAATGTTTATTTATTAATAAATAAACCAATAAAAGAAATAATTAAAATAATACAATTTTAAAATCCCAAATTAAAATGGTTAATGTTTTTTTATTAAAAATTTTTATTATAATGAATTTACATAACTAGTGTTAATTTAATATAATTGAGATACTATTATAGTTTTAATCTTAATTACATTTTTTTTCTTGTAATTTTTCTTATGTTTTTGATTTAAAATAGATTTAGTTCAAATAATGCTTAAAAGTTTTGACGGGCCTTCAAGTCTTTGTCATTGGAGTTAAAAGGCTTGAAAGCAACATAACGAACACTAGTTAGTGAACAAAGTGTTCAAAAGCATCCCATGATGCACCTCATGAAAGCACAAGAAGAGTTTTCACTAGTGTTTATTAAGCACAACCGTTACTCTTTTTTTTTCACCTGGATGATAAATTATCAAACATAAAATATTGTTCATTGTTGTCCTGTGATGATCAGTTTTCCGCCTGTATCCTACTTGTTAAAATCTTGCTCACACCTGCATTTTAGTTCATGTTTTGAATAAAAGCAAAACATGTGAGGCAGGTGGCCGCTTGAATTGCTCTGCAACATGAAGACGATCAGTATTCATACTCAGCTTAGGAGATGTTAATCATAAGAATATTTCAGTGCCCACCTATAAAGCTGTTGAAACCCCTTCACACTGCAGACTGAATGATCCCACGGGACATTTTTACTGAACCCAAACATATGCGCATCCTACAGAGCCAAGGCCAATGCAAATACAAATGCAAACACAGATGCAAACAAGTACCAAACGACCAATTCAACAATACTTCTCTCATACTGTTATTGAAATGGGATGCACAAAAGACGTCTCGGATTGTCCCCCTCTCTCAGCCTTTCTTCCCCGCATCTTTTCCAGAGGGAAGATGGCGCTCGAAGGTCCATGATGGGCAGCAGCACCGAGCTGCTCTCATACTACCACGAGGACGCCAAGACCATGTACGAGGTGTTTCAGCGAGGTCTGCACATCACTGGTGAGAATCCGTTCACACACATTATGTACACTGGATTCAAAAACACTCTAGGCTCATTCCAGTCCAGTGCTCACCGCCGCACATCTGAATCCTGATTTATGCAAATCATGTAGTCACACAGTGTCTCATCCTTCAGTACAGTGTTCGCTGGTAGAAAATCGTCTGACCCACGGAATAAGGTCAACAGAAAACAGTCTAATAGCAATATGAATTTTCACTTAGAAATATAAAGACTGTAGCTCAGGATAGTTTTAAATGGTAATTTTGGCCACATCCTAAATGGGTCAGGGTTCAACGCTTTTATAAATGACTATATTATGCAATCTAATATATTTAAATATACAGGCATGGCCAAAATTGTTTGCACACCTGACATTTTTTTTCCCATGTTTTGCTATACACATGTTTATTCCCTTTGTGTTTATTGGACAAAATTGTATATACAGTGGAGTTCCCTTATTTCGACTCACGGTTAACTCGCTAATCCTATTATGTCGACGTTTTTGAAGTGGAACCGCCAAACTCCCTATTTGTCTTAGCATTTTCTTTTCGATAATGTCGATTCTTTTATATCACCGAACACTAATATCTCAAGCACAAAAGAGGGACAAATTCGCCACTTCACATGGTTATCTAGTGACTCATGATCATACCTAGTTCACTGTGCATGCGCTGAGTTTGCGTTGCACGTCGCTCTGTCAGTGACGCTTCTCTCTCAGCGCCACGCAGCACTCTCTGAAGTGAAAGCACATATCGTTCTTACGCGCTGAGCAGAGCGCACGTCAGAACAAAAGCAGGTGTGTGTGTGTTTATCTAAGCCTCATACTTTGTTCTGACGCGCGCTCTGCTCAGCGCCGCGGATTGAAGAAGCCGGTTATTAAAAGACGGGACGAAGATGAATTTGTTGAGAAAGCACATTAGACAGAACGCAAGAAAGTATGCAATCTAGTACAGCGTGATGACCAGATGTGTTTGCAATGTTGGAGAATATAATTAAAGGTGTTTTTTATTGTATGCTGGTAAATCTCTGCTGTTAGTTGGTGCACATATGCCTTTTGTTGTTAGCAAACATATACAGTGTATGTACATAGCGTTTATAGCATGCCGATCGCTTCATCAAACAAATCGCCATATTGGCTGTTGGTTATCTCGCTAAACGGTTATATCTTGATGCTTATTTGCAACCCCCGAGGCCGTCGACATAACCGAACTCCACTGTATATATTAGAATGGATATAATAATACTCTGAATAATATAATACTCTGAAGGTCACTGCATAATTTTAACCAAGCTCCACTTTACTGCTTTCTGTAATGACGCACATTCATTGCATCAAGTTGACTTGATCCCATCCTCTTGATCCCAATCCACCCTTGAAAAGAGAATAAAGAGTCAGTGTATATGAAGCTTTGATAGCATTATTTATTAAAAACGCAACTGTTCAGAGTAAATGTTGAGATAAATGCTTTAGAGTATTGTATATGGTTAGTTGATGCTAACTAATTTAGTTTAAAATAGTTAACTAATTAAAAAAATGGAACTTTGTTGTGAAGTGTCAGTGGTGTATTTGAGATGATCTGGATTGGATCTGACTTGGGCCTCTGTCACTTCTGTTGTTTTTGAGCAGGTGATGGACCGTTTTTAGGCTCCAGACTCCCCAATCAACCCTACAAATGGCTGTCTTACAAAGAGGTGAGTAGAGAAGTGAAGTGCGGCGCATGTAACCATCTGTAATTACCTGATCCGATCCGATCTGTGGTCCGTGCCTCCCGCAGGTGTCCAGCAGGGCAGAGTACTTGGGCTCGGGTTTGTTGTCTCAGGGATGTCAGCCCAATACGTCTCAGTTCATTGGGGTTTTTGCACAGAACAGGCCTGAGGTAAAACATCCCAAAACACCAAAACATCAACTTGCCAAAGCCAATGAATAGAGAGACTCATGAACACGCTGGTCTTCTTGACTTTCAGTGGATCATTTCTGAGCTGGCGTGCTACACATACTCAATGGTGGTGGTGCCTCTTTACGACACGCTAGGAGCCGACGCCATCCGCTACATCATCAACACAGGTCAGGCCCATTCTCTCATTCATACACCCTTAAAATGAACCTTTACTGGTACCCTTTCAATTCTTAAAAATGTGAAGACCACTTTAATAATGTAAAGAACAGTTTTGCAATGGAGAGATGTTAAAGGTTCTTCATGGAACCGTCAATGCCAGTGAAGAACTGTTGTTGTGTCGCTTTCCAGCTTTGACTGTGAACATTTTATTTTTCAGCTGAAATCTCTACAGTAATCTGTGATAAACCAGAGAAAGCCACTGTGCTTCTGGAAAATGTTCAGAGACGAGATACGCCTGGTCTGAAGATGATCATCCTCATGGATGCATTTGATGCTCAGCTGGTGGAAGAAGGCCAGAAGTGTGGCGTTCACATCCAGGCCCTTAAAGACGTGGAGGTGAGAAGGACTGCGTCTCCTTACTCCAGATGATGTTAACATTCAGTTTAAACCAGTGCTTCTCAACCACACGTCACCATATGAGCTAAAATCATATTACTTATTTTAATTAGCATTTAACACTACCATTGTTATTTTAGAACCAGGTTTTCATGCACAAACTGGATGAGGACATTTTAAAAGGGTAACATTTACAAACATATGTAATATATTTGTGTCGAAATTGCTATTTATGAGTTAGAATAATTAGAAAAGTAATGTAAATACATTTTGCAATGTAAACCATGAAGAACATTCAGTTGTTGGGATTATGAAAATGTAATTATTTGAATTATTTATCATTATTTTATCAATTTAATAATTCTGAATGCCAACTCCTAGTCTCTAAATAAAAAAATAAAATAAAACAATTACCGGTAGCAACTTTTTTATTATAGCAGAAGTAACAAAAATGTCTTCAAAATATTGTCTTTCATGGTTGTCCTTGTAGTCAAAAGGATTAAGAAACACTGGTGTTTTCCCATATTATGGAAGTGAATGATTACTGATGCAGTCGTACAGTCTGATTAAAGTAACACAGTACTTTTAAATGTACAACAAAATATTGGTTACTTTTTCAAATAAGTAGCGCAAGCTAATTTGTTTTCCCTTGTATTGACTAGCAGAGAGAAATCAGGAATTGCAGAGGCGTTGTGTGCTCTGTGTATCAATTAATGAAGTGAAATGCAAACTCAGAATATTACACAAACCTACAATAATTATATATGTTAAATAACACAAGTGTACTTATGTATTTAATCTCACTTTATTAACCAGTGTCTTTGCTGCTGACCTTCAAAAATGAGCTTAGATATAAGTCACACTTGACTCAAACATTTGTTTTATTTTCATTCCTTTTTAAAGTAAGAGTGTTGAAGTTTCTTCTTCTGCGGTCCAGACTGACAGCGCAGCTGAAGGATTTGTTTGAGTGCCGCCCTCTACTGTACAGATACGAATGTGCATTTCACTGCTGGTGTGAAAGGGCCTTTATATTTGCCAAAAAAAAAAAACAGTTTATTTATGTTGTTATAGTCCAGCTCATGTGGGGAAAAAGTAACGTAACATTACAATTTATCATAAAAAGTAACTAAGCAAGTAAGGAAGTAACGCAATATTGTAACACATTACTTATGAAAGAAGGAACTTTCCTCCAACACTGTCATAAGACATCTCACATTGCCTCCAACAGACGGATGTGGCTGATGGTTCATATTTGTGGGTTGTTTTCAGCACTGCATGCTTCCTTGGTAGTATATCAGGTCAATCTGTCTAAGGCAGAAAGCATTCCAGACTGCAGTCTCAATGAGACAGGCTTCAACTTGCTGCATAGACGCTATACATTAGTGGCAAACAATAGCATTCAAAGCAGCCGTGACCGACATCTGATCACAAAACAATCATGGAGGGCACCTGTTTCCTGTGAATGTGTGGAAATGAATGTAATGAATCTTGTGGGCAAACTGTATTGATGCTGTTGCTTGAAAGTGTTGTTGTTGTTGTTTCCAGGCTCTGGGTCGAGATCACTACAGGAAACCAGTGGTGAGTTTGAAAGTTGCACTCCACCTCTAGTTTTGGTATGAATAAACAGGTCATACTTTTCATAGCTGACATTTGCTACACCGAAACATGGTAGAATCTCCCTGAACTAACTTTAAGTCAAAAACTGAATCAACCAAAAACACATGACTTTATACCATCAATTAAATCATGCAGAAATAGTTATATTGCAGGTTACCACTTTTTACAGTGTAGGTTGTTGAAATTTTTTATTTGGATCCACTGCAGCTTTAAAACTTTATTAAACTAATAAAACAAAGCAGGATAATCCAACCGCAAATAAAGAATGAAACAAACCGAGGGCTTAAATAAACAGGATAATAAACTACATAATTAGTCTCCATGACAACCAACTAGTGATAAACAGAAAGGAAGCGCATGAAAACAGCGAGGATACATTAAAAGGTCCCTGTTACAAAATCTTCAATTTGTTATTGGTGTGTACTAGAATATGCTTTCATTCTTGATTCTTCAAAAACACATTCTTTTTCACATATTTTACATTATTACCGCACCTCTCTCCCCAGACTGTTATGAACGTATCGTTCAGTTCCTGTTTCAATGAAGCCTCTCTTTCTAAAATACAAAATGTGCTGAGATTGGTTAGCTGGCCCAGTGTGTTGTGATGGGCATTGCTCGCCGCGTGTATGGGAAATGTCACGTCCCTTACCATAAGCTGCTTACCAAGCTCTTTGATGTGAATATTAAGTATGGCATCAATTTCAAGCTTGATTCAGACAGAAGAATGTTAGCAAACAAGAGGATAGTGCATAACGGATTTCATGCATGGATCTCACTGGACATTGTATGGTTTTTTTCTACATTTTTATACTTGTTGGAAAACTATGGTAATACAACCAGTAATTCCTCACATAACCATGGTTAATTTTGCTCAGGCGCAGCCTTGCAAAAGCGAGAGCTTACGAAAGCTACAGTAAACACTCTATCAACACTAATGTTGGCTAGCTGGTGATTGGAGACAAAGCGTTGCCCTTTGTTTACATCATAGCAACAACATGAAACTGTTAATAGAAAACACAGCTAAAAATAATAAGCTATGTTGTGATCCACAAACATTAGATTGTCCTTACAAAGTGGGAACTGCTTAGTTTCAGGAGAAGCTTTTGTGCATAGGTGCATTGTACTCTCTTAGGTTCTGGAAGCTGTGCTCCATAAAATGTGCAGAGCACAGATAAACGATGGATAAATAAATACATTTTAACTACTCTAAGTCAGCATTAGGAAAGTTAAACAAATGAGTTCTGGAAACTGGTTTCTCAAACAGCAACATTACACTCTAACTAAAGTTTAACAAAAGTAAAAAAGCAAAAAGCCCTTTAAGGTTCTGTACAGACTGCCAGATGCCATATCCAGATTTTATCCAGGGTTTTTTGAAAGTCAGATCTTATTTCAAATCTGATTCAAACCACATCTGGAGATTTCAAATGCGATTCTAATCAGATTTTTTATAGATGCGCCTCAGTCTGGACACTCTGGCTGCTCAAATTTCAAATTGTGTCTTGCGCCACTCTTAACATCGACACACTGATAACATCAAAATTGGACTCGACTAGGCGCATATTTGGACAGTGAGATGATTCATTTTTCCTGCATTCGTTCTGACAGCCTCTTCGCAAACATCTATGTTCTTAACAAAGCAACCCATGCAGGTTAGTCATGTCTGGACACACAAATTTTATTTGCAGACAGTTTGCCTGAAAAGATCTGATTTGGGAAGAAATCTGATTTGCCTGCAGTTTAGATATAGCCTAATGATCCAAACTGAAACAGATTCAAGCAATCGATTTGTTAAAAAAAACTTTATGAAAACATTTCTTTTCAATGTCATGTCTATTAATGTTTTATTGCATGTAATTTACATGAGACAGGTGACACCTGGTGCCCAACAGCTCCTGTCCACTGTTCAAATATGAGTTTTCCTCATGCTTCCTCATTCATCAGATATGAAGGCCTCTGAGGCCATCTGCCATGGGCTTAAACAGACCAGGGTGATCCTTTCATCAGAGTAGTGTTTTGATCTGTACACTTCATTGACATTTTGAGATGTGTCCAATAACAGTTTGATGTGTTCTCGTAGCCGCCAGCACCAGATGACCTGTCCATCGTCTGCTTCACCAGTGGAACCACAGGTTAGTCAACATACCTCAACCCTAATCTAACCTATACCATCCTATCCTAACCCAACCTAACCTAACCCAACCTGGCCTAATCCAACCCAACCTGCCCACCCTAACCTATCCTATCCTAACCCAATTTAACACAACCTAACCTAACATAAACTGACCTAACCCACCCAGCCTAACCTAATTTAACCAATCTTATCCCATCCTATCCTATCCTATCCTAAACCAACCTAACCTAACCTTCCCACCCTAACCTAACCCATCCCATCCTACCCTGACCCAGTTTAACCCCACCTAGCCTAACGCAACCTAACCTAACATAAACTGACCTATCCCAACCCAACCCAAGCTGCCAACCCTAACCTATCCCGTCCTACTTGATTCAACCCAACCTAACATAAACTGACCTAACCCACCCCACCCCACCCCAACCTAACCTAACCAATCCTATCCCATCATATCCTAAACCAATCTAACCTGCATACATTAACCTAACCAATACCATTCTACCCTAACCCAGTTTAACCCAACCAAGTCTATCCCAACCTGGCCCAACCTAATATAAACTGACCTAACCCAACCCATCCAGATCACCCTAACCCAGTGGTTCTCAAATAGTGGGGCTAGGGGGGGCGCGGAGCGATGCCAGGGGGGGCGCGAGTGACCCTGGGGAACATGTTTTTATTGCCAGGGAGTAGGTTTTCTTGCACTGAACAAGAGCACAAGCTATTAACTTCAGATAACAAACCCTTCACCCTTTGACGTGTATGATCACAGCGGTGTTTATATGTGTCACGTGATCAACCGATAAATTCACACGTGTTTTCACGCGATATCTGGCACAAATCCAGAAAAAGACGCGCTGAACTACCGCGCAAATAAACAGTGGCGCACGTCACAGAACAATGAACTCGTTATAAAAATTAAGCGACAAAACACATTCACTTCCACATATCTGAGAATATCAATATCAGGTAGTTGATAACAGAGCAAAAAAATTTGAACAAAAAAGAAAAAACTAAACAAATGTGATACATCTATTTGGTTATACATCTATCTCCGGTATGTCACGTGACAAGCATGACGCGCCGCCATGGAAACATTAAAGCGAAAATTATTAGCGAAATATTTACTAATTCCTAGGGGGGGCGTGACAGAAAATAATTGAGAAGCACTGCCCTAACCTAACCTAACCAATCGTATCCCATCCTATCCTAACCTAACCTGACCTGACCTGACCTGACCTGACCAAGCCTAACTTAACCTATCCTAACCTAACCTAACCTAACCAATCCTATCCCATCCTAACCCAACTTAACCTATCCTAACCTCACCCAGCCTGACCCAACCTAACTTGACCTAACCTGACCCAACCAGACCATACACTAAGTATAATCAAATTTCCTTTACAAGTTATTTTAAAATTAAAATATAAAAAAAATCTTGTCTCCTTGAATTTTACATAACCAATTAAAAAAAAATGTTTGTTAAATTATTGTGATGGGCTCAAATGGAAAAACATTCTGTCATGTCACTTTGCTGCAAAACATGTCAACCGTAAACTGTAAATAATCCGAGTGGATAGAGCTGAATATTGCGACTAGAACACTGTATCCCACAAAGCACTGAGCATCACTGGAACATCAGACTCTCAGAAATTAAAAGATTGTTTCACGCAAAAAAATGCAATATCATTATTGCCAAGATGCAACATGAGGTTTATAAGTAGTTAATCAGTAGTTAACAGCTATTCCATTTTGATTATAGCTAGCATTTGGTCAGTTAGCATGGCTTTAAGTCCTGCTTCTCTTGGATTCTGGGGATTATTTTGATATTATTTCTACATTAATTCCTGTGATAAAATATCAATCAAGAGAAATGGACCGTGGTAAGAGCCGTTATATGAGTGGCACAGCCTGTGTGCAGATGTGCTTATTGTCTTTAGTTAATCACCGGAAATACAGTGATATTAATACAGATATACAAGCCAACAAAAACATGCTGGTGTGCGTATGAACCTCAGCTCACATTATCGTCCTCATCTCTTTATTTCAGTCTAGTGTCCTTGAGCTGCCCAGTGCTCTTTCCCGTAGTGGGTCAGACGTAACGTCCTCCCTTCCTGTGTTCAGTTTATCTGAAGATAACTCAAAGCATTTCTTCAGAAGAACTGAAGGGAGTAAACCAGTGATCTGCCTGAATGGAGACGTGACACTTAACAAAACGTAGTGTTAATGATAAAGACATTGTTGTGTTGGTAATTACTGTGGTCAAGTTACGATACACATCAACTCAGAGCAGCTTCTCAGAAAGCCATGCTGCTTTGTCTATAATGCCTTAATGCTTTAATATAACTATAAATCTGAAAATTAGCAGCCAATTTAAAGATGCTGAACGTTGGTGAAGAGAAACCATAATTTTTCCTCAGTTCAAGACGAACTCTTCACTCCAGGTCATGATCACAGAGAGGTCACGTAGGTCACAGCAACAAAGAGCTATGTGAAACTGTATAAAGTGCTATAAAATAAATCTGAGGTGTCACTGGTGTAACTCTTGTGTGTGTTTGTCCTTTAGGAGATCCAAAGGGAGTGATGCTGACCCACGGCAACGTTGTCGCAGACTTTGCTGGCTTTCTGAAAGTGACAGATGTGAGTGATTTCTGTAAACATGTACGACTGCTGAGTGTCAACAGACAGCAATCTGACTAACCGCAGCTTCTCTCTGTATCTGTCTGCAGAAAGTCATCTTTCCAAACCAAGACGACGTTCTCATTTCCTTCCTGCCTCTTGCTCACATGTTCGAGAGGTTGATTGAGGTGAGACCCACGTGAGAAATGTCTGCAGTCACAGTTCATAATGCAGGAGGTTATCCAATGAGAGAAACACACACGTCCTCAGATCTTCTGCTGTATCAGATTCCAGTTTGGCTGTGTGCCACCGCGAGCACTAACAGGGGCATGAAACCACACCTACGCGCACATGTCAAATGTGCATTTCCTCTTTCCCAAGCGTTTGATGGCCATGCACAAATACGGCTCACTGATATGAATCTCTTAAAGGAGCCACAGAGAAAATTTTCTCAGTGTCTTAAAACAGCTGGAATGATCCAAAACCACAGCTGTTTTCTTTCTGCTTATCTTAACAGCCATGTGTGGAACGAAAGCCAAAGTCTGAAGTGTGACTTCGAGTGTGTGGAGGTTCTTGTATTTCAGTACTGACTCGTGTTTATGTTCTGGTGAATGCTACAGTTGAAAGCAACCAACATAACCAATGCATGAAGGCTTGTCAAGTCGGTTTTACAGATAATTTCAAAGCAGCTTCATTAACAGTGTTAGTGCTGCAAACTTCATTAAGCTGTAACTTAGAAGTCTTTATTCAGCTCAAGTTTCAATGCAGTCAATTCGATAATATTTCTGACTTGTGTTTCTGTCATTTCAGTCTGTGGTGATCTGCCATGGCGGGAGGATCGGCTTTTTCCAAGGCGATATCCGTCTACTTCCTGACGACATGAAGGCTCTCAGGCCCACGATATTTCCTGTGGTGCCACGTCTCCTAAACCGTATGTATGACAAGGTGAGACGTCGAACAGATCAAACGCTGTGGTTTTCTGTACCTTCAGATGCCCTGTCCATTCTTGAAGAGCAGTAACTCATACAGTACAGTCATCTGCATTGTATAAAGAGCTGATTTAACAGGTAAAATGTATTTTGTGGTTAAGTAATGTTAAATACAGTGGAATCCGGTTATGTCGACGGCCTCGGGGGTTGCAAAAAACCAACAGCCAATATGGCGATTTATTTGACGAAGCGATCGGCATGCTATAAAAATGTACATACACTATATGTTTGCTAACATCAAAAGGCATATGTGCACCAACTAACAGCAGAGATTGTAACGGCTACTTTATGTTTATGTTGGAATATACCTTTAAGACGCTGTATGTAGTTGTGTGTGTGCTGTTCTGGTGTGAGCGCGCGCGAAGGGAGGAGGAGAGTGTTTTTGAGTGAGGAAAAAGAAGGCCCGCTCTACCGCTGACTGTTATATAGCATAATCTACTGTTTGCCTTCTTTTATTTGTGATGTTTGTCAGAGTGTTTTCTTTTTCCTGGTTTGTAATTACGCTCTTTACATGTTTGAGAAGAGTGTGAAACCCATCTATAAAGCTCGTCATCTGGGCAGCCGCTCTGACAGCCGGTGCAAGATTTACCAGTATACGATAAAAACCACCTTCGATTCTCGATGCAAACCTTTAATTATATTCTCCAACATTGCAAACACAATTTCGCTCACAGCGTAAACACAGTCACAACACACATAAACACATTGCAGTTTGAACACATGGACTTGCAAATCTCACAGTCATTTCGCTCTGACACAGTTCTGAAAGTATTGTTTACGCGGTTACTATGGTTTCGCGGCTGCACGGCACTGCGCCGTGTGAGTGAAGCGTCATTGGAGTGAACGACCGCACAGACCGTGATGCACGTGCAACGCGAACTCAGCACATGTGCAGTGAACTCGGTACTATCATTAGTCACGGGGATTGAGATAACTGATGTTAAGTGGCGACTTTATCCCTCTTTTGTGCTCGAGATATCAGGGTTACAAATGATTAGATCAGAGTAAATTTGGCCTGCTGTCTGGGGAGGGGCTCTGAGCTAAGAATGTACTCCTTCTTCTCTCTGGTTACTGTCATTCAGATCTTCAGTCAGGCCAACAACTCCTTCAAGCGCTGGGTGCTGAATTTCGCGGCCAAGAGAAAAGGTGCGGAGGTGAGCCGCGGCGTCATCCGCAGTGACAGCATCTGGGACAAGATCTTCTTCCACAAGATCCAGGTGCGTGACGCAGAGCCGGTGAGACACTAGGCCGAAGCCGCGCTGCTGTTTGACCTTGATGCTGTGTCTCCTAACAGGCCAGTCTGGGTGGGAGGCTGCGGATGATCATCACCGGAGCGGCTCCGGCGTCCCCGTCCGTCCTGGGCTTCCTGAGAGCGGCGCTGGGCTGTCAGGTGAGGCGAGAGCGAGCGCGTCTGTAGCGTAGCTCTCCTGTCAGCTGTGTTTCTCTCCTCATCACGGCTCTCTGCGTGCAGGTGTACGAGGCGTACGGTCAGACGGAGTGCACTGCCGGATGCACCTTCACCACCCCTGGAGACTGGACGTCTGGTGAGACCTTCACACTCGCCTTTATGACTTAAAAAAAGTCTAATTTATTTACACTGGTGTCTTCACGGTTTATATTTACTTTTTTCTCTCAGTTGGTCTAAACAGTTTTGTTTAAATAGTATCTTGGCTTGAGAGCAGAGAACACATTCTTGCTCGCTTCATTGACTGCAGAGATAAACATGTTTTAAAAAGACGTCTCAATAACCATTAAGGCCTTTTGACATTTATTTACAGTAAGTAGACTAACATAAACATTGACTAACAAAATATATATACTTTTTTTTATTATTAATAGTACATCAAAATGTAATGTTTGAATCAAACCAGAAATGTAATTTGAGAAAAACGAATGCATTTGGCTGTAATGAAACACTTTTTTAACACTTCATGATTAATGGACTGTTTTTTACAGACCGTGGCTGTTTCACAATAATCAACATCGCAAATCTAAAAGTTTCTTGTATTTTCATTTAAACTCTATACTTTGTGTTGGATTACATTGGCAGTAAAAGATAAAACAGTTTGTGTTTTTGGAAAGTCATGGAAATGCTATCATAGACTTTTCTCTTTTGCTGTTGGAGCAAACGGGAATATAGACAATATATTTGCTGTTGTCTCCTGTTCACTGATATAGATGTTTTTAAAATCTATTAATGACTGATTCTAATGCAGAGGTTCACTTAGAGTAGCTCTTTAGTAAGCTCCTTATTGCATGATAAAGAGCATAAGGATACAAATGCTTGTGCAAACATGACTGATTCAGCGTGACAGATGGTTGTCGTCCTTCACTAGTATATGTAGCTGTAATGAATATGTATACGGACACTGCCACGATTAAGCATATCATTACTATGACCGTCTCAAGAGAATCAGGTTATCTCGGGATATTTTTCTGTTGATATGAAATTCAGGTACATTTTAGCTTCTAGTGTTCTTGTTTACTAGTCTTGGTCTCGAGAACATTACTTGAAGGTCTTGATCTTGTCTCAGTCTCGACTGCATTTGTACTCGATTTATCTCAGCCTAAGAGGACTCGGGATTTTATCTCAGGACCGGTCAGGACTACACCTGAAAGGATATCTCTAAACTGCCCATGCATTGTCTGCTTTATTTTTCAAAACTTGCTACCTAAAATGCAATCATATCCACATCTTTGTTTTTGCTATTTTGTTAGAAATTCGATATAGAAGTTTTCGATGAATCTGAGGAGTGCTGGTCTGGTCTTGGTCTCGAATTGGTTTCTTGGTCTCAACCCCACAAACTCTTGGTCTCGGTTTAGGTCTTAACTACAACACTATTAGCAATGTAGCTGGTGGATTATGTATGTTTACGTTACAATAGTGGGTGGATACGAGTGGAGGCGGGGTAATTTGCATATTCATACTGTGTAGAGTTGCATTCAAGCTATTTTAAGGCTCAAGAAAAAAACATTTAAATGTTTAATTTTGGTGAAAGTTATTGACTACAGGGAGACTTTAAATTTACAAGACTTTACCAAGGTCACAGCATGGCACAATTAACTTCACATGTCTTCACTTGACACGGATCCGCAGGGCAGAGAGTTCACTGAACTTGATCTTTAGAACGCAGTGAAATTCACACAAACTTGTGTTTCTGTCTCCACCATGCGTATGAATGCAAAACCGTTCATCTACACTGGACTGAACTGAACCAGAACTGCCCAGTTACTGTTAACTATCCATTTATTGATCAGGATGACATCCTCTTAACACTGAGGTGATGGTAAACACTGTGCAGTGGTAATTATGAGGAAGTCTACATCCACAGTGAAACTGCATGGTAAGGGCTCCATCCAGTGGTTTGTTTTTGCATAACACTTAGAAGTGACGTCTATTACAAACCGTCTTCTGATGTCTAAACATCCTCCAAACACACACTGAGAGCTACAGGTCTGAATGCAATCTTATGGAGAACATGATGTGAATGTTGGAAAAGGTTGAAGCACGTAACTGCTACTAATGATGAAGTTATTCAAGTCGTCCTTCTTTTCTCTCTCTCTCTGTAGGTCATGTAGGCGCTCCACTGCCGTGTAACCTCATTAAACTGGTGGATGTGGCTGAGAAGAACTATTTTGCTGCTAAAGGAGAGGGCGAGGTTTGTTACTTACATTTATGCATTTGGCAGATGCTTTTATCCAAAGCAACTTACATTGCATTTAAGGAACACATTGACATTCTAATCAGTTCTTGCTTTCCCTGGGAATCAAACCCATGACCTTGGCATTGTAAACAACAATGCTCTACTGGTTGAGCTACAGGACAGCTGTACTATGTGTGTGCTCTATGTGTGTATTGAATATGTATAGATAATAGAATGTTAACATGCTTTACTGTTCAAAAATACACTATTTTTCACATACTGTGCCAGTCTTTATAAAGAATTCTACAAAGCCCCTCCTGGCAACAAGATTAATATCCTCTGATTGGCCAGCTGTTGTGATTGGCCGAACACCTCAAGCGTTGTCACCTGTCAGAAATGTAACGGCCCTTACCATAAACACAAGCCACAGCTTCTGAAGCAATTATCAAGACGGTTAATAAAGACTTTGAGATTTGTAACTTTGCAGATCTTATACATACACAAACAGCCTCATAACACACTAAAGGAAGAGGAAAACCTAAAAATGCATCATATGACCCCTTTTTGGGCAAAGAGAAATATTTTAAAAGATGCTTCATGTGAGAAAATAGAAATCAAAGAACTTATTAAAATCTATAATTTTCAGTGTGTTTAAATGTTCCTTAAACATTAAATAGACGTGTGTACATGTCTTTCAAGTAGTATGAATTTCCGAACTATAAATATTCTTATTAGTTTGTAACATTTACATTGTTACAAACCAAATTAGAATGTACAGACGTTATACTGTCACAGGAGGTCATCACAAGCTTGATTGACAGTCATGTCATTTGTCTCTCTCTCTCTCTCTCTCTCTCTCTCTCTCTCTCAAAAACACTGATTATACCATTACTAAATCATTCTTCTTTTGGTTTCTTTGCTTCAGGTTTGCGTGAAAGGCCCAAACGTCTTTAAGGGTTATTTGAAGGATCCTGTGAGGACAGCCGAGACGCTGGACGCAGACGGATGGCTTCACACCGGAGACATTGGGAAATGGCTGACGGTATATCGTCCTCAAAGCTTTTTGTTCTTTATATTTGAGAGATATTGTAAAACATCCACGATGAACAGGGCTGTCATGCTGCTGTCCACTACACTGGAAACAGAGGAAACCTGCAATCGTTACTCTTTCTTCTCTAGAGTTTTTGAAGAAGAAAAAATGTTGTCAGCCAGTATGAAACCTTTTAATTAGTTTCTGAAAAGTTTAATGTCCCCCACAACATTTTAAGGACACTCAAAATATTAAATCCAATTTGGTCTAGTTGGAGATAGGTTCATGATCGTCACAGGGGAGGGTTTAGTAGAGTCATGGTCTCCGCAGACACTTCAGGGCAGTGCTGTGCTCGTGTCCAGGTGCAGGTCCTTCATCTGATCTGGATACGGCCCGGATCCAGCTGCCCACGGTAACCTCGGAATAAACAGAGACCAATATCAGCGTAGATGCGATTCTTCTTCTGATGTATCGAGTACATCAGATGTTATGGGAATGTTCCCGGTTCCGGCTAACCTAAATTACGCAGCCTAACCATCATTTTACATGATTTCAATTTTTAAAGAATATACATATAATGTGTTATTGTATATCGGAACCGAACAATGTACAGGGTTTGTTAAGCTAGTTGCAGCCAAAGCAAAGCCCTTGCATTCTTACTATCCTCGATTAAAGTTTGGATGGGTGTCTCTAATTCTGAGATCTTCTCTGTCAGCCTGACTATGTCCCTGCATTTATCACATGTGAAGCCCTCACTGCTTACAGAGACAGACGAACTATACATGTTGCAGGCAGTGCAAGTGACAATAACAGGAGAAGATGACATGACTCACCGAGTGTGTTGATTGATCCGTCTCACTACAGTTCTTTTGATGGGATTGTATGCACGGCTGGCAGATTAAACAAGGAAGCACAATGCTAACTTGTTGTGACAGTGATTTAGATTGTTTTATCAATCTGACATTGCAAGCTTCAATCGCAATTTATTAAAATAATCTAATATTGTCTAAGTTATATTTAGCAAATATAAACGTCAAGTGAAGATCTAAAACAAAAACAAATCTATTCAAAGCAACACATGCAAACAACTCAGGCAGACGGGAAACAGATGTGCAGCAGTCAAAACTTTATTATCATTTGAATACTTAAATGTGGGTAAGCTTCAAGTTAAAAAAGCATATTTTTTGTTGTTGCAAAAAGTCTATTCCCCCACCAAAAGTCTACAACATGTGGATAAGAAATGCTTCTACTTCTTCTTCTGTATTTTAATCAAGAGATTCTTTACTTTAACAGAAGATGCATAATGGCACTCTCTACAGTATTACAGTGAAAACATAACAGTGAAAGAGTTAAAAAGCTACTTCTACCTGAATTAACATTTAGATAGTGAATAGTGTTTAGTTTTATCCATCTAAATCTGATAGATATTGCTTGACTTTGACTTTGTGCTTCACAGCACTGTGCTTTTCCTTAGAGTTAATCTTAAAAACCAGCACTGAATAGGGTTTTTTGATGAATGTTGGATAAACCCAATGCAACAACACACTGAAGTATGCAGTGTTAAGTTCAACAAAGGTTATACAAAGATTGTAATGACGACTCCTTCCATTTGTCTGTCCATCAGAACGGCACACTGAAGATCATCGACAGGAAGAAGCACATCTTTAAGTTAGCTCAAGGCGAATATATTTCCCCAGAGAAAATAGAAAACATTTACATCCGCAGTGAACCCGTGTCTCAGCTCTACGTCCACGGAGACAGCCTGCAGGTTAGTCGCTAACCCTTGTCTAGAATATCACGAGAGTTAACAGAGCTACTAGTCGATAACCGCTGACTGATTGTGCGTGCAGTCGTGTCTGGTGGGAATCATCGTCCCCGATCCCGAGGTCTTTCCCTCATGGGCTCAGAAGAAAGGCTTTGAAGGATGCTTCAATGAGCTGTGTGACAATAAAGTAAGGCTCATCCTGAACCCTGATCTTGTACATATTTTCTACTTTTCACTGATTTGCTGACCATTGTCTCTTTTGTCACGTCTGCAGGACCTGAAGAAAGCCATCCTGGATGACATGGTGCGTTTGGGTAAAGCTAGCGGCCTCCATTCATTTGAACAGGTACGTTCGCAAATTGACATGATATAGCCCAGTAAACCACAGTTATTTGTTTCTCAAACACTCTTTGGTATGAAAACTATCTGCACAAGTTGTCACATGTTTTAGGACTAGCTGCAATTAACTAGAATGCATTTATATCTCATTTCAAAGGTGAAGCGTGTCATTTCTGCATCAGATTTTTAACATTTTCATTCCTTGATTAACACACTTGAGATGGTGATGTGTGCCAGATCTCCTCATCATGATCTCTAGTTAAATGTATTTGAAAAGCAGTTGTCTGAGATTACTGTGTTCGTTGGAATGGGCAAATGTATCAAGACTCATGACCAGCAATGCGGTGATTGGCCGGCAGAAAAGCATAGCGCAAATCATATCGAGTTCCAATTATTATCAAAATTTCACTATTCTTTCTTTAATATCATAGCTTTTCAACAGGCTTTGATTTAAACAAACATTTTTAATGCTTTGAAGCATGAAGGCATAAATTAAAGCTAGGTTTTGCAAATACAGTAAAGCTCTACGTACGAAAAG
Organism: Rhodeus uyekii; assembly: GCA_037043235.1. Taxonomy (NCBI): domain Eukaryota; kingdom Metazoa; phylum Chordata; class Actinopteri; order Cypriniformes; family Acheilognathidae; genus Rhodeus; species Rhodeus uyekii. The sequence goes on along the minus strand of JAWRVZ010000103.1, from coordinate 1,219,844 downwards.
TTCGACGTACGATAAAAGATTTTGGGTTTTTTTCCGCCCGAGTAACGACAAAATGATCAAGATGCGAAAAACGAAATCTCGTCCGAGGCAACGATTTCCGAGTTTTGTTTTGAAATTCGCGCGCCACTGACCCGTAAACTCGTTCCAATCGTCCTGCTCTCCCGGCTCGGATGCTAGCTTTCGTTGCAGCATCCTGCTCTCCTATTGGTCAGCATCGCTCCCACCAGCCTCTGCGTAGCGGCGTTCAGTGTTGCCAACTTAGCAACTTTGTCGCTATATTTAGCGAGTTTTCAGACCACTCCAGCGACAATTTTTCCAAAGTGATTAGCGACAAATTTAGCGACTTTATCTGGAGTTATTGGCGACTTTTGGAGACTTTTCTGAATGCACATATTGCTCTCTTACTCTTCCCTGTCAGCAGCAAGTGCTGCTGTGAATCCCCTCTCCGCTGACAGGAAGATCTCTCCGCACTACAGTTGACAGTAAGATCTGAAGTGAAAGGGAAGGAGAGGATGCTCTCCATGGAGACGAAAAGGGAGATAATTGAGAAGTAGCCTATGAAGCTGGGATGCGCTTCATCCCATGCTAAATGTGGTGTTTTTGTAGGGCTTGGAACGGATTAGGCAATTTACATGTAAAAGCCTGACCGATTTACGAAAAGATCGACTTACAAAGCCAACCTTGGGACGGATTATTTTCGTAAGTCGGGGTTCTACTGTATCAGGACCCTTTTTCAGAGGACACTTTTAGATTAATGTGCGTAAACCTAAATAAAATTGTGATCTAGTTATTCCTTCACAAATAAACTAAAATTGGTATTATTATTATTATTATTATATGATTCTTTTATTTTCAGTTACTACTGTGACAGACTTTCAGTTTCTTTCAAACTTTTAGCTGCTTATAGTTTAAGTGAACTAAACCTGCTTCCACAACCTGGTGTCGAATGAGTTTCAATAAGCGTCTGGATCACTCGGTAATCCATGTAGGAAGAACGGGTCACTCACCCCAAACAGACAGTCCCTCGCTGACCCATTGTCCTAGTTCTTACAGGCCGAAAGTTGTGCAAAATCTCACGCTTCATATTTAAAATGGTTGAAACGCTGAAATGCCTGCATGTAGAGTGACAATGCAAGACAAACATGAATCCCTAATATTTCATGATCCTCTGTTTGACTTCTCTCAGGTTAAAGACATCTACATTCACAAAGAAATGTTCTCCATACAAAACGGATTGCTGACCCCTACGTTAAAAGCCAAGAGACCGGAGCTGAAGGAGTATTTCAAGATGGAAATCGAACAACTGTACAGCAACATCTCCATGTAATTGTTCAGTCACCAAAAGATGAGGACGTTTTATCAACATTGGCATTCGTTCACTATTTGTTCTTCCTCGCTCAAAACTAGCAGGCACTAAATGCTCCGAATGAGCCATGGGCGTCAAGACCAAGCATGAGCTTATTGGCATTAAACGAGTAATTCCCCCTTTGGCCGTGAATGTCAACAGTTGGTGGCGAGCTGTGTCAAGATTGAGTCCTCCTCAGAAAGCAGAAGCAGTTCCAGCTAGCATGCATGCTTGACTCCGAGGAGAGCAATGTTAACCCAAAGTTCACGTCCATTCATGTTTCGTTTGTGGGTCCAAAGGCAATCCGAATGGCACATTCCCAGCTAAAAGCCATGCATGATGTATTCCGGCGTTCCATGACTGACTTTCCCAGGTCTTTTACGGCATCAAAAGACATTTTACATGCACAACACTCACCATATGATGCTTATCTCTGTAGGAAAGGCCTACAAGTGTGGCTCACTTGATCAAAGTGAGCATGCCATGCAATACCGGGCTGACCTGATGGATCGACTAGCTTTTCAGTTCTTTTTCATCCCAAAGTATTTCAATAGTAGCGTACAATTTGAAGAAAACTAGATGTGAAACTATTTAAGCAATGGTTTGAAGTGTAGCGAAACCAATAAGATTTGAATCTGCTCTTGAATGATATCAGAACTTTATCTTTGTATTTCACGAGGGGACAGGAATGGGGAAAATATGAATCTGCAGAGATGTTAATTTATTCTTGGTTACTTTAGCTTTCGTTTTATGGCATTAAAACACAATGCATTTCACATGCCACCTCTCCTAGGACTTTTCAGTCTGGCCTATATTGTGTTTTTGTCTGTTTGTTAGAATGTTATTAGCTAATTTAATGATCAGGGTTATTCTATTATTCATTTATTTATTACTATCAGAGGCTATTTAAAAAAGAGCTCCGTTTGGATGCCACTACGCTCTGTATTTTTTTGGTTTTGAGAAAACCCAACCCAATAAGTCCACGTTCCTGCTGATTTCAGTGGTCAGACTGAAGAACGACGGCCAACCTCTGTCTAATGCATTCAAAGTCTTTCAGTCAAACAGCTATTAGACATTTAACAGTCTGAACATGTGAGCCTTACACGTTTTATATTATGTTCAAATTTGAAGAAATTAAGAAAAAACATTTTTGGTTATTAAAAAAAAAAGTCACCTGCATTTTTCCTGATAATAAAGTCTTTTATGCGCATGTACATCTCTGCATATACACAAAAATAGTGATGATGAGTGTGTGCAAAAAATGTAAAAAATAAAGAAGAATTCTTTGTAATTCTATTGGTTGTGGTGGTCTTGAGAGTATGTGAACCCTCCTCATTTGAATCAGAGGAACACGATCTAAAGTATTGATGTAAAACTACTGATGACTTAAAGTACTAAATGCAATACTTAGTATATTTTGATTATAGATCGATTTAGTTGTTTGTTGAGATCACAACAGCTTTGAGATATCTGGATATGTTTTACCACTGCAACTTAAAGGGATTGCTGATTACAGAATTATAATTTTAAGGTCACAATTAATAGGATATATAAGGCATGTTTTAATCAATATCTCACAGTCATGCAGAACAGCATCACTATTTTAGGTCTGTGATTCTGGTGAATTATATATTATATGAACAGATAATTATTATTTTTTCTTACATCACTCTTGGCCTGATTTGTGTTTTGGTCCCATGACCAAATAAGGTAAAGATCTACAGAAATGTTTGACAATTACAAATGATCTATTGTTCAAAGGTTTGGAGTCAGTAAAATTAGTTCCATAAAGATAGGTAAGAAATGAATGTAAACCAGCTTCCTGACTTCCTGGCGTAGTCACAAGGTTCAAATATGAAGAATTATCCATTTTTTTAATTGAAAGGTGGGTGAATGAGAGGAACTATGCATCTTAAAAACCAACAGTTAAGAGAACACAACAGCTTTGGCCAAACACAAAGTCAACACTCTTGGCCTGATTTGGCCAAACAAGGTAGTTGAACCAAGGCAACTGAGATCATATAAATACACAGGCTAATGAGAACTTAAGTAGACACAGGTGCTCAACATAAGTAACAATCAGTAATTCTAATAACAAACTAGTGACAAGAACACAGGAAACATAAGCAAACAAGTCCATGAAACTATGAGTCCATGAAAATGAAACCCAAACAAAGACCAACCATGACAAACATTGACTTCCATAGGAATTGAAGAATGTGTCGTGGTGCAACTTCCAAACACTGAAGAGTTCCAGCATTGAACGCTATTGATTTAAGTGTATCTCAAGCACACATTTCCGGTGATGTCTATGTTAGTTGTGGAGACGATTTGGAAATCCATTGACTTCTTGTTCTCGACAAGCCACGTGGAAGGTCACTAACCTGTCAACCATGTGATCAACAAAGATATGCTTCAGACTGTCTGCTCTTGTGTGGAAAATTACTAGTTTTGTTTATCTTTCTCTCTTTCTTAACCAATCAGAATCATTTAACAGTCATCATTGACGTAGTTAGCACCCTGTTAGAGTATAAATGCTGTAACAATGTTATTGTATGTGGGGCGGCCTACGAAGTCCTTGTAAGACCTGAAGATTCTGCTGATGAAACTGCAAAATAAACTTCACTAAAATGTCTTCTAATGACTGCACTTCTGACTCCTGGTCTTCATTCAACATATCTGGTCCTCGGGCCTTAACTGTAATTCCCCTACATGGTTGTGTCCACTGATGACTTCCAGAGTCGTGCATATCTGAGATTGCTGTAACGACTGTCTTAAAATCCTAATATGCTCAGAAAATGTTATTATTATTATCTTAGATCTTGATATCTATCACTCAGTGCCAAAGTACTCACAAGGTTTAATCTGGAGTCAGAGTCTTTTGTCACGTTTTTTTAGTCAAAATTTACATCTTTCATGGTTTTTCTTTTTAAATGCCATACTTAAAATATTTACAAAACTACATTATTTTATTTCTCCCCTTGTTTGTGTTGTGGCAAAATCTTTGACCAATTCTGAATAAGAGACAAATGTGCAGGATCAGGAGTCATACATGCATACAAAGTTGCCCTGCAGAGTGACAAAGAAGGGAGGGCTGTTCCAGCATTTATTTCTCTCTAACCCTCAGGTTTAAAGGCCCCTACAATAGTGAAATTTCCTCTCCTTATCAGGAACGTATTATTCTTTCTGTACCTTGAACATATTTTTTTACATATTTCATATTTATTTCCACGATAGCCAGACAGATTTATTTTTCTTAGTGTCAAAGGAGCCTGTTGCTCTGTGTATCACTAGGTGTGATATATGTTGTACGTAACTCCCTGCACACACACACACACCCCTGCAGCCCCCTCACACCATATGTATTTTAGACTTATTTAAACTGACTTTATCTTACTTAGTAGTTCTACAAAATAGAAAATGCAATTAATGTCACACAATAATCAAGAAACAAATTATAATCAAGGATCAAAATGAAAACTATAACATCTGAATAAACATTTCTTTCACATTTGCATATTAGCAGCTGATACCTCTTTACACACTATAAGTAACTTGGCAACTACGTGCCGCCAACTAACTCTCATTCGAGTATTAGTAGATAGTTGAGTTAAGGTTAGGATTGACATGTAAAGTTACTTATAGTCAGTAGAATGTCTGTTGAGAGAATCAGAATAAAGTGTTTGTTTAATATTTACAGTGGATTTAGAAAGTATTCAGATCTTTATTTTTTCACATTTTTTTTGCAACTTTATGTCAAAATTTTTTTTGTTATTTGTTAAAATTATATATTTTTTATTAAATGTTATTTAAAATCTTAACATTTGAAACATATTTCCAACATTAATGTCTTTGTGATTTTTTTTTGTCACTCTATGGTGCCATTTTCTGTGTTATCGATGTCCTTGCTCCTGGTCTTTCCACATATTGTGCCATTTTGATTTGTATATTTCATGTGTTTCGTTTGTTTAATCAGCAGCCATGTCACCCTGTAGCCTAAGACTGTTTTCCCACTGAAGCTAAGCGGGGTTGAGCCTGGTTAGTACCTGGATGGGAGACCTGGAAAAAACTAGGTTGCTGCTGGAAGAGGTGTTAGGAGGCCAGCAGGGGGTGCTCACCCTGCAGTCTGTGTGGGTCCTAACGCCCCAGTATAGTGACGGGGACACTGTACTGCAACAAGCACCGTATTTCAGATGAGACCTTAAACTGAGGTCCTGACTCTCTGTGGTCATAAAAAATCCCAGGATGTCCTTTGCAAGAGTAGGGGTTTAACCCTGATATCCTGGCCAAATCTGCCCATTGGCCTTGGTCCATCATGGCCTCCTAATCCCCCCCCCCCCCCCCCCCCATATTATAATTGGCTTCATCACTCTGTCTCCTCTCCACCAATAAGCTGGTGTGTGGTGAGCGTTCTGGTGCAAAATGGCTGCCATTGCATCATCCAGGTGGATGCTGCACATTGGTGGTGGTTGAGGAGATTCCCCGTACTATGTAAAGCGCTTTGAGCTCTGGAAAAGCGCTATATAAATGTAACGTATTATTATTATTAACAAAGATATTTCTATGTATCTCCGTGTGCCTCCATGTCTCATCAGCCACCCGCAAACGTGACAACCATGAAGTAAAAGTGATAAGTGGCTTGAGGAACAAAACATTGAAATTTTGGGTCAGGTTTCCCCAGAGCTTAATCCCACTGAGAATTTTTTGTCCATCCTCAAGAAGCAGACAAACAAAACCCCACAACTTCTGACAAACTCCAAGCATTGATTATGTAAGAATGGGCTGCCTTCAGTCAGGATGTGGCCCAGAAGTTGATTGACAGCATGCCATTACGAATTGCAGAGTTCTTAAAAAAGAAGGGTCAACACTGCAAAATATTGACTCTTTGAATAAACAAACAGACTCTTTATAATTGTCAATAAAAGCCTTTGACACTTATGAAATTATACTTATGTAATTATACTTCAGTAGACAATAGTAAAACACTGTTACTGATCTAAAAACACTAAATCAGCTGTGTTACGTCCCTAAGGACGCAAGTGTTTATTTTGTTTGAATTGTTTGTGTATTTTGAAGTGGATACTGTTTTCTTGTGAATATGATGTGTTCTAGGTTCTTGCTCCGCCTACTGTCTCCCTAAAAGGGTGAGTGCCACCTGATGCCTGTTTTACTTCATTAAGTGGAGCATAAAAGAACCCAGTGAAGACCAGCTGGGAGAGAGAGACTGAGGCTTTCCTCTGTGAGAGAGACGGCCATCTTCTGGTCCCAGTGTGTATGTGTAGTCTGAGTATTGTGATAGTGGAGCTACAAGCTGAATTGTGTTTCAGTTCAAGTGCCTCGTGTGTGTATCTTTAGCTTTAAACTCTGTGTTTAACCTGTGTGTTACAAGTGTCAGAAACGCCTGAGTTACCATCTTCTGTTTTTGTTTGTTTTTGTGAGTTCATTACTGTTGGTCAGTTATCACTTTCTTTGAGAGTTGTTAAGTGGGAACTTTTTGTAGGGAGGTGGATGCCTCATTTTCTCTTTAACCACGTTTTCTCCTGGGTTTGGTTAGAGAGGGAGCTAGGTTATTGTTTGTCTTTTCTTTCCTTTTCTTTACGTTTCGGTAGGTAAGTTAGCGTACAAAAATCCTAGAAAGAACCCTGTTTTGTTTGTTGTGTTGGCCTCTCCCCTCCTGAAGTTTTGGTTGTTTGGTGTCCCACTATATCATTAATAAACATTTATTTATTTCATTTTGAAGTGTTTCTGTGTATTTGCCTTGGGACCCGGAGACGGAAGTCTCTTCTCTCTCTCCAACAATTGGTTACGTTCCCTCTAAAAAATAAAGACTCCTAGACCTAAAAGTGGGAGGGGCGCGTAACAGCTGACTTTGTGAAAATTAATATTTGTGTCATTCTCAAAACCTTTGGCCACGGTTGTATAGTAACTTTAAAGATGGGTTCGGCCATTTTGTTGAGGCTAGCAATAACAACTAAGCTAGCTTTGAAAGCCTCCCTCTGAAGCATCTCCAAAGCCACGCCTCCTCCAAAACCCATGAGCACTCACATCAGAGTCTGCAAAGCCTTACTCGTACATATCCACATCACAGGACACCGCTCTTCACGTTGCATTTGGGCCAAGAGAGAGAGGTTACCAACTGTGGTCATAGAACATGCTTTCAGAGCATAGCATTATTTATTTATAGGTCATATTTGAAGTCATAGTTTTATTTAGACGTGTTTACAGCATATTTATTTGCAAAAAAGCACACAAAATTAAGCGTTTACTCTTTCTAAATACCTATTTTTGCCATTTAATTTGTTTTTGAATGTACTGGAATGACAGTTACTCTTAAATGCATTTGTTACTTAAAGAAGCCTTACCTCATAAACACTTGGTGTTAGGCTATCTTGCAATCCCGCAGATCACCGTAGCATCTGACAAGGTAAACACCACTCACATTTTCTTCACGAAATGTATCTGTCAAAAGTATCCCCGAACCAATGCAGTAAAATGGTTTCCTGTGATGTATCCATATAGTATGGGATGTCCCCTATAAGAATTAGCCATTCTTTTTTAGAAACGAGGTCTTTATATGCCTCTAAAGTCGAATACAAGAATAAGTCAGTTTTGCATACAGTATGTAGTAAGAGTAACAAATATAAATAACTTTCCTCTATAGTTTAGCTCCAACTTTCCTTAACACACCTGTCTGGAAGTTTCTAGAATGCCTATAATAAGCCCATGGTTCTGGTGTGTTTAATTGGGGTTGGTGATGAACATTGGAGCCCTTCAGGGGCAGGATTGGACACCCCTGGTCTACATGAATTCTCAATGCAACATCTCCCCCTAATGGACAAACGTGAAAGAGCTTGGAGCAATAAAGGATATGGAGGGACAGTGATGTCGTTAAATTATTTAGAATAAACAGTGCAATATCACATAGTAATAAAAAAGGATTGTTAATTTTGATTTCAGGTTGACTTTAACCATTTTTGAGTGGCCATGATCTTCATTTACTGACCACAATCTCCGAAACCAATTTTGTTTTTGAAACAGTTTGGTTTCAAACTGCATTTGAAATGCAGTAAATAAAATGCAACCTTTGCATTTTAAAGATATTATGAAGCATTAAGTTGCTCTGGGATAATTGGACTCCTTGCTTCCTGAGCTTGAGCACTTGCCAAAGGTACCGAATTAAATCCTCAACTCAGCTTTATTTATATAGCACTATTAAAAAGCTAGATTTGGCTCCAATCGGACCAAATTAGACTCAATATTAGACTTGAATTATCAATATAATAATCAAACTATCAATCAATCAAATCGATCAATAATCATAACTTTACACTTAATATTCATCAATTGTATTAATTCGCCTGCTCTTTTAAGGCTGCCGTTCAGCCAAACAAACTTTGCCTAGAGTCAAGAGTCAGTGAAATATCATTTAAAACGTTTACCAGTGGTTTCCGTGAAGTGGTATTTCCTCAAATCTGATTGGAAAACTTAAAAAATCCTGTTTTCATTCGGAAACTGTAATTGGTTAAAAACAATGACAATTAATTGGTTAAAATTTTAGACATAAAAGAGAGATTTGAGACTGGCCTAAAACTTTGACAGAACTGTTGGATCTAGATTTGGCTTTTTAAGAAGTGGATGGATAATGGCATGCCTCATGTCATCTGATACCCTTGCTGTTTCAAGACAACTAATCTTAATCTTAGAACAGTAGGTCCGATCACCTAAAGAAACCATGGGGGACGAACGTCATGAGGGGAACCAGAAGGTTTAAGCTGGCCTACAGTATCTTGTAGAACAGACAAAGTTACAGGTTCAAATTGACAAATGGAGGGACAGAAGAATCCTGATTAGAAGAGAAGATATTTAACCTAATATCCCTTAACTTGTCCACAAAATAATTAAGAAACTTGTCACACATAGTCAGAGACTCTTTGGGCAAAAGACCAACAGAGGGGTTAACAGTGGAGCGCTCTTGGATTATGATAGTTCTTCTCAATAACATACGAGAAATCCTTAAACTTTGCTGATTTCACCACTTTCTGATATTGTATCACTGTCCCGTACACACATTTACCCTGCAGCCCTCCCTCTTTTTGCTTCACAGACCCTGTTATTAGCTGTGGCGTCAATTCCCCCTGCCAGTTTAGGTGATACTAAAGCACTTTCTGCCAGAACCCTCTCCTGTGTCCTTAACAAACACAAACACATATATCCAAAGCCATCCATTACTAATAATTATACTATAAAATGAGTAAACCACTCTAATAGTTGATGCAGGAAAAAATGCCATGCCTTTTATTTAAACATGTGGGCATATTTGCATTCTTAGTTTTAGTAGTTTAATATTTTTTATGAAACATTTTCATTCCATTGCTAACATTAGAATGCATTTTTTAGGCTTTAAATGCATAAAAACATTAAAAAAGCCAACCCCATATATAGCACAGAGGACCAGGGCAACAAAAAATTGTTGGAAAAAAAGAAAGAATAAAAAAGGCATGATATAAAAATGCAGTTATTGCTGCGGCTGCTGCTAGTTATTATATTTATATTGTTACAACTGCTGTTTAGAAAGTACTGGACTTACTACAGCCAATACATACAACACAGGCTGCTGTGAGCAAGTAAGACATGTTGCTGATGTTCAAATATACATGAATTACTCAAAGCAGGTCTATACAGGTGGAGCTGGGGGAGGTGGAGGGTTTCTGAAACCGCACTACAAACTGCAACACCAAACGATAGGCAAGTATTTGAAAGTTAAGCAGCAAGCTCATTGGCTACTGATATTGCGGGAACCAATCAGCTGTGCCTGTGCCTTCTAGTATTTCATGACAGCGCTTTATATGTATTCTGTGTCTGAGGACATTGCTTCAGTGGTTGCTCTGGAGGCTAAGTCAACTCGCCTAGAGCGGCTGCGCCCGTCTGCTGTTGTGGTCAGTGATCTTTGGCCCATGACAGAGATTTTCCTACTCCTGATTTGTATATGTGGGTCAGTGTTCACCACATCGCCATAGTGACCCTCTTCTTCCTCTTCTTCACTTTTGCCTTCTTGAGGCTTCAGTGTCTTCGAACTGAACTGGCTCAAAGGCTTTCCAAGAATGCCGAAGCTTAAGGCAAAAGAAAGTTGATACAATCAGGCAACAGAGATTATTGGAAACAAAAACAAAATAGACACATACTATGCTTTTATTACCGCAGTTGTAAATAATTCAACAGTATTACCTAAGAGAGTTTAGCTGCTGTTTTAGCTCCACCATCAGAGCCTCTGAATCACAGGGGTCTGTTGAGGGCAGTTTACCACGTCTGAAGCCCCCAAACAAGTGCCTACCTTGTGCCTTTGTGCCTACCTTGTGCCTAGTGCCTTTGCCTACCCGTGACAGCTGCTTTATATTCTCTGTTTTAGCTGAGTGTTCACAGCCTTAAAGAGAGCAGGATCTGTGTGTAAAGGGCTCATTCGAAAAAATGGTATGTTCAATTATCAAGTGGGAAAATGTGTGAATAAGGCAGCTGTCACTATAGGATTGGAGGACGTAGTGTGGTTGTTGAGTGCACAAGGTGATAGAAATGTTGTTTGAGCACTCTTTAACTCTTGGCTCTAGTTGATGAGGAGATTTGGTACTGTTTTAGTATCTGGGAGTTCTAGTTTTTATTGATAACCTGTTTTATTTCTCTTAAATATATTTATTTGAACATTTGGCACACCTATGTGAATAAACATATTTTTGGAACAACAACATAGCCTCAGTTATCTTTACATTTTTTTACATTGCTGGGATTGTCCTTGTGACTGCTCAGGCTACTCTCACAATTTTTCTTTCTGTAAAAGAATGCTTTTCTTCTAAAAGAAAGATTTTCAGGCCACTTCAAAATTTATTAAAAAAGAGAGAGAAAAAAAATCATATAATATAAATCACACACACACACACACATATATATATATATATATATATATATTGTTGGTGTGCCTTGTGATTTTTTTTTTTTTCAATGACAAAATGTACCATGGCTCAAAAAAGGTTGAAAAACATTGGTATTGGTGAGGTGATTAACTGCACCATAAGGAGATGGAATGACTTGTTGTTCTCGACAAGCCACGTCACGAACCCGTCAACCATGTGATCAACGAAGATATGCTTCAGACTGTCTGCTCTTGTGTGGAAAATTACTAGTTTTGTTTACCTTTCTTTCTTTCTGTCTTTCTTAGCCAATCAGAATCATTTAACCGTCATCATTGACATAGTTAGCACCCTGTTAGAGTATAATTGCTGTAACAATGTTATTGTATGTGAGGCGGCCTACGAACTCCTTGTGAGATCTGAAGCTTCTGCTGATGAAACTGCAAAGTAAACTTCACTAAATTTCTTCTATTGACTGCACTTCTGACTCCTGGTCTTCATTCAACATTCCCCTACAGAATATATAGTTGTCACTTTTTTTTTTGCTTGGCGGAACCTTCTATGCGGCTGATTGTTTCAGACGGACTTATACCCAGTGTTTCATCAGTTCCCACCTGTTTTTCAGTGCTGTTCGTCGAGGGTCGACATCCTCAGACTGATTGTCTGGTTCATTCAGGACAGGGTTAAAGCTGTCCGAGCGAAACAAGCGACCAATCTCCATCTGTATGACCTTCAGGCCCCGCCTCTCAAAGGTCACCCATACGGCATAGATACAAAAGCTGTAGAAACACTGAGGCACAGAAAACACACACTGTTTCATGATGGGAAAGACGGGTGTGAAACTCTGCAAGCGATGGCTACTAATATTCATGTACATTAAAAGTTTTGGTTTGACATCTTTAGGAAACTCATTGAATGTTTTGCACAAACCTCATCTAGCTGAATGTCACTGTGAGTGGAAGACACCTTGAACCTGTTGACATAAACCAGACAAATGTTCTCCTCAAACATGCTTGGATTCGTCAGATGGTTGACGGAGGCAGACTCATGCATTATTCATCTGTTCTGACCTGTCACAGGCCATGAGGTGCTGTCGAGACGGAGCTTCCCCCAGCAGCAGCCGCGAGTACGAGAGGCCGAGCTGCTGTAATGCCAGACCCAGCCGTTCTGCCGCCGCCCGCCTCTCGCTGCCGCTGTCCTCCCTGAAAAGCAAACACATCTTTATTGTGCACCTCTAATAATCTCATGCTTTATCACGTTGCGCAGACTCACCCCATGAGAGACTTTGGTCTTTTCTCCAGATCTTTCTTCTCAAACAAACAGGAAAAGTAGAGCAGGAGATTGGCAAGAAACCCATCCAGCTCTTTGCTCCTGTGGATATTTGGACAAAAGAGGATTGGAGCCACAGAGCTGCGCTAATAAAACCTAAAAGCAGCTTTTACTACTGAATTTAATTTAAGGGCATCTAAGAAGTGAATATATTAGACTAAATAAAGATGAAACATGACAATATTAAGAATAAAGAATAGTAAAGCCATCCTCAAATAGTATAAAATTAAAAGTACAAAGTACTTCATCAGAGTTAGGAAGCGGCGAGGTACGGGATATCCCTCGTTCTCCTGCAGCAAACACACCGCTGCCACTGCAACACATTACACCTATCTCAGATCATCCGCTTTTCATGGCTCATATTGTTGTCTTTGTGCACATGGACATACATTTAACATCCTGAACTGTGACATGTGCTTTCCGTGAGTGTTTTAGTGAAGTCTTGAAGGCGTCCATTTGAGCGGGAGTCACGGTATTCCTTTGAAAAAGAACAAATGTAGTAAATCAGTCGCTCAGAATTAAAAATCAAAGTTCTGCATAATTATTTCCAGATGTCTGACAGTCATCACTGTACTTCTGCCACTTCTCCAGATGCTTTCTGATTTGCTCTTGGTATGAACATGCTTTGTGATCTTTCTTCTCTTTCACCTCTTCTTGGGCTTTGAAACTGCAAACACATGAAATCTGAATGAGTGATTTTGTCAGTAAAATAAAAAAGGCAGACTTGGGAAACAGTGACGGACTGTTAAAGAACGACAATAGCAGTGTATCACCTGATGAAGTCCAGGCCTGGTGTTTCGGTGCTCCAGCGTCCAGAGGAAGGACCCGTCGCCATGGTTACCTGTTCTTACCTGTCAGTAATTAATAAGGAGACCTTATTATTCTCCATATGCTCTTCTTAAAGTTGCATGCTCTATTTATTTATTTATTACGATATTTAAAGAAAATAATTTTACATAATTAGCAATTATTCAGTCTTGAGCTAAAACCAATTTAGCAACTAATTACATTTGCCCTAATGACTTATGTATCACCGTGTAAACTTGGTTGGCTCGAGAAAGTCTGTGAGAAGTTTTTGCAGTTTGAAGCAGTGATATATGTCTGTGTGTGTGTGTGTGTGTGTTCAGGTGAACGAGACTTCAGATCAGCTCTAAAACACATTCGCTCTGCTTTTCTACTATAGTCTCAGACACGTGACTGGAATTCCTACCTTTTCCTCCGGTTATTTTGCCATAATAACTCCAAGAAATCCAAAGCAGAAAACTCCGGAAGTGGGAGCGTTCCACCGTATCCTAGCGACAGACTCTGCGCCTCTTCTACGTGTGACGCAATAGTGCGGGAGGAACATGCCTTTATTCATGTTTTTTTCCAGAGGTTAATATTATTATTAATGAGAGAACAAATCGTACAACAGTATACAGAAAAAAGGCAGATTGTACAGAAGATGCAAAAACTATTCATAACAAAGTCTGTTTTTCATTTTCATTCTCTTTTTTCATTTAAAAAATGTGCTGTTGACCTCGACTCCGGGAGAAAGGCAATGAAATTCTGCTCGGACCCTGACCATTTCTTCTTGTGTATATGGAACTTCCCTCAAATAATAAAGATTTGTATTATTATCATAGGAATAATATATACGTGTATCAAAAAAAAGTAATCAAAAATCCCAGGGAAAGGAAGAACTGATTAGAATGTCAATGTGTTTCTTGAATTACAGTCACTTTGGATAAATGCATAAATGATGAGTGATATTTGTCTAAGCATTTTCTTGGGGGTAATGTCGATTCTTTTACGTCGCCGAAATCTAATATCTCGAGCACAAAAGAGGGACAAATTTGCCACTTTACATGGTTATCTCGTGACTGAGAGTTCACTGCGCTTGCGCTGAGTTCGCGTTCGCACGTGGAGTTTTCAGACCACCCTAGCACAAATTTTCAAAAAAGCAACTAGCGACAAATCTAAAGACTTTATCTGGAGTTATTGGAGACTTTTGGAGACTCTCTGAAGTGAAAACACATATCGTTCTAACTCTTCTCAAAGAGCAGCAAGTGCTAGTACACCCATCCCAAAGCACTCACAGACGGCCCGGTCCTCACGCAGCAGATCCACCCAGATGCAGAGAGAGCAGGAGATGTTCACTCCTCCACGTGCAAATGAATCGCCGCTGGCTGATTACGCAATGGTAGTACGGGATGTCAAATGTTCTTAGTCTAAAAAATTATTAAATCACTGCAAAAATATAAATCGCTGCATTTGTTTGAATCACACAGCCTCAGTCACGTACTTTCGTCCACTGTGTGTGTGCGCCTGTCTGTGACAAAAGTTAACTAGCTGGCTTGCTTATCATGTCTCAGTCAAAACGGTACACCCAAAAATACAGGAAGGAGTGGGGATCAAACCCTGAATTCCAAGGCTGGTTAAAGCCGTTTATTGGTGATAATACACGGGCATACTTGTTAGACAGACAGAACCCAAGAAGGTATGCAATCTAGTACAGCCACACACACAGACACACACGCACACACACACAAACATATCCCTGTTTCTGTTCTGACACACGGTCTGCTCAGCGCCACTGCGGATTGAAGAACGGATTGAAGGTTGTTAAAAGACGGGGCGAAGCCGAATTTGTTGAGAAAGCACATTAGACAGGCAGAACGCAAGAAAGTATGCAATCTAGTACAGCGTGATGACCTCACGAATATGTTATGACTGTTTACGCTGTGAGCGATCATTGTGTTTGCAATGTTAGAGAATATAATTAAAGGTTTGTATAAAGAATCAAAGGTGTTTTTTTATTGTATACTGGTAAATCTCTGCTGTTAGTTGGTGCACATATGCCTTTTGTTGTTAGCAAACATATACAGTGTATGTACATTTTTATAGCATATAAATGCCAATTTATGCCAATTTGATTTATGCCAATCGCTTCATCAAATAAAACGCCATATTGGGTGTTGATTATCTCGATAAATGGTTATCTTGATGCTTTTTTGCAACCCCCGAGGCCGTCGACATAACCGGATTCCACTGTATTAGTAGCCACCGCTTGCAGAGTTTCACACCTGTCTTTCCCATCATGAAACAGTGTGTGTTTTCTGTGCCTCAGTGTTTCTACAGCTTTTGCATCTATGCCGTATGGGTGACCTTTGAGAGGCGGGGCCTGAAGGTCATCCAGATGGAGATTGGTCGCCTGTTTCGCTCGGACAGCTTTAACCCTGCCCTGAATGAACCAGACAATCAGTCTGAGGATGTGGACCCTCGACGAACAGTAGTTGTTGTGGCTGTGTGATGTTATTTTCCTTGTGGGATGCATCAGCCGCATGTCCATTCAGGTGCTGAAGTGAAGTCCTGTGCTCATTCATTCTCTGTCCAGGTGTGTGTGCCATTCAGGCTGAGTGGTTTGGCACACACTGCTGAGCGATGACAGACGGAGAAGTAGACATTGTAATTTAGCACCAAGTTTGTTTGTGTGGAGGGCATCCTGTTTAAACTTGTCTCTGACTCGTTGTCAATGAAGTTCACTTCTTTTTGTTGCAGGTTTTTTGCAGTCATGTATTAAACCCAAGCAATCGTGTAAACGATTGTGCTCTGCTGATGAACGGTTGAACTTTCAGCCTTCTAAGGGTTTCAAAAGGTTATTGAAATCCCTATTCTGACTGCTGTTTCCAAATATCATTCTTCCCCACTTATCCTTTGAATTTTTTATATAGACAGCTGCTGATGGCTGCAGTCGGGTAAAAAAAATCCCTTCTTTTGTAGTAATCTTTCAGTCAAAAGTTACTAGTTTTAACTTTGGTGCCAAACTTTGCTGATTTTCTGAAGTTAAAGCGATAGGGCAAAGTGGAGCAGTAAGCGAGAGCACCTGAACAGTAGCTAAGAAGGAAACAGGTTCTTTGCAATCTTTGATCATATTTAAGTAAGAAAATTATTGGGCCTTATTATAAAACTATAATGAATTTATATTCAGTTTTTTAGTCGATAAAGTCAATTTCACATTCTTTAAACTGAGATCTTAAAGGATTTTCTGTCCTGTGGCTCCCTCTAGTGGACAACATTACTATGATCTCTGAATAACATTGATATAAATGGTTAATTATTTTCATTATCTACCCGTTTATTATTTTTATTAATTCGTTAGTGACTAAGCATTATAGCCAAGATAATTTCCCTATTTTAAAAAGAAAGTCTTACAAGGTAACAAAACATACAATTAAAAAGAATGGCAGACATTTAGGCCAAACTGGCATAGAAATTAAATTTTATAATTATTTTATCTTTGTTACTAAAAATAAGAATAAAGATGCACTTTACATTATACACAACATAATAAACACTGCTTTATTTTTTAACTACAGTAGGTGTATTTAACAGTAGCACTGAAGTCAGAAATTGAATGAAAAAATATCTAAAAATAAAACACTACACTACATAGAAAGTTACATGTATTAATTTTTTTTAGACAAACAGTGAATGTTTTTTTTTCTTTGTCTTTTTTTGTTTTATTAACATTACAGGGATAATTCCCCAAAGATGAAAATTCTGTCATCAATTACTCTCTCAAGTTGTTTTAAATCCATATGAGTTTCTTTCTCTGCAACCTACAGTTGCTGGTCCCCAGTGACTTCCAAAAAATATACAGTAATACCTTGAGATATGAGCGTCCTGACATACAAGTATTCCAAGATATGAGCAAGCCTGAGCAAATTTTTGCTTTGAAATACGAGTAAAGATTTGAGATCTGAGGTTTTCAAGCACTCGGAGCAGCCCACGCACCTCACTCCTTCACTTCACATGTTCGTTGACTTCCTTACGCATCTCCTGCAAGTCTTCCTGTGGTGTATGTTATATACATTTATGGGATAAATTTTAATAGTCATGATACTTGACTTTAGTTAGCTGTACTTACATTTTATAGTCATGAAAACATCACATTAGTTAACTGCAAAGCATTGTATTTATTGCGTTACTAGAAAAATTCATTTGTAAACTACATTTGATTTAGTTTAAAATTATTGCAAATTAAATCACAGCAATATATGTCAATACACAAATACATTTATTGCAATAAACACATAGAAAGGTTATCTTATACCAGCCTCAATAGCAGTTTTCATTAAAAGTTGTGAGCTTAACTTGTGCACAAATTTGGTATATTGCATAAAACATTTGAGAATAAAGAATTGTTTCCATCCATAAAGAACAAAATCTTCACTTCCTGATAAACTGGCACTAAATATCACGCCATTGTCACGCCAAGAAAAGCCATTATAGAGAAAATCCCCCCAAAAAAGCACAAAAATTGCTGGATTGAAACATAGGTAATGCATGTCTTATGCATGCATCAGTTTCTCATCATCAACAGGCTGAAAAAGAATGAGAGAGATACAACTTTTAAAAGATGGCTATCGTAAAAAGAATTTATTCAAACATACATTAAATATTTAAGAACATGTATGGTAAAAAATACAATAAATATGCAATATAGTTTATATACGAGCAAACTAATAAGTTGCTGACTAATGAGTTTTTGGTTATAGAATGTCTGTTTAGAGGTAAATGTAACATTGCCCTACTAGAAGTCACCTTTACTTATATAGCGCCTTTTACAATACAGATTGTATCAAAGCAGCTTTACAGTGGTCACATGAAAACATTATAAACAAAGTTTGTTTGGCTGAACGGCAGCCTTAGAAGAGCAGGCGAATTAATACAATTGATGAAAATTAAGTGTTAAGTTTTGATTATTGATTGATAGTTTGATTATTATATTGATAATTCAAGTCTAATATTAATTCTAGAAAGAGGCCAGACTTGTAAATATTATAAAGACAATACAAATATTAAAAATTAAAAAGTTAAGCATGACCTAACTGAACTAGAGCCTAATCCTGGCTTAATCTAAACCCTTTTTGTGAAACCTGTCCTAAGAGACTTTAGCACCAGAATTTTACAGTTGTTTCAACGTACATTTTTGAGTTGACACAATATTTATACTTTTTCATTCAACTTGCATTCTAGTTGAGAACAAAAAACTTAAAATTTCTTGTTGTCTGGACAAAGTAGTTCTCTCTACACATACAAATAATTTAAATAACTAAATCCCCCAACAACAACAAAATTACAGTGCAGTAAATTGTTTATCTTTTGTAAAAATTTTTTTTTTGCAATACTGCATCGATTCTTGGACTTATTTATCCACCTTTATAAATCATGTTCATACATTATTTTTCTTGAATCATGTTCATGTATTGCACAAGGCAATTGACATCAGCATAGAAAAAACAACAGGACAAATATAATATAATATAGAAATAAACTGCTTTAAAATGTTCACATGCAGAATTCAGTAAGAAATTGAATAGTCAAATGTAAAAATAAAACTGTATAATGTCACTGTATGAATGAAATAAACACTGATTCTTATTAATGCTTCAAAATGTATTCACTGATGAGCAGAGACATATGTGGAAGCCCATAATTTAATTAATTTCCTTAATTTAAGCCCTTAATTTCATATTACATATTATATATTACTTCATAATCATAATTTAGATTTTTTTATCTCAGAATTTCGACTTAGTGTGACACCCTGTGTGTATAGTCACAGTAAGGCAATGACTATTTTATTTACATTTTATTGCATTACATTTTTTTTCCATGTACTGGTTGTGCTCATAGTGATTCAACTGTTGCTTTGCGAAGTACCCTTAGTGGACAGTAGAGGGAGACAGTGCGCTGAATCAGAGACTATGAGGGTCAGTGAGTTGCGAACAGTGTTGCCAGATTGGGCGGGTTCCCGCTCAATTGGGCTCCTTTTGGTCACGTCCGACCGGGGAAAAAATGCATTGGGCTGGTTGATAAATTTTTTATATATAAATGCATATAAATTCCATTAAAACAAACTTAAAAACCCCGGCAACAAGCGTATCCGTATATTTCGTCTTGGGCGGGTATTTTTTTAAATGGGCGGGTTTTATGCTGTAGTTCGGCTGGAAATCTTCATTTCAATCTGGCAACACTGGTCACGAAGAAGAACGGGCCATTACCAGAGTGACTCGCTACTCACAACAGCACGACCGTGTCTCTCTCATTGTTTTATTCAAACAGAAATTACTTTAGTACAGCGGGCGTGCTACATAAGTCATAATTTCGATTTAGTAGTTCATAATTGTGACTTTTTATCTCATAATTTCGTTTTTTTCGTTTTCATGCACAATTTTTTTTGTGTGGCGGAAATGGGCACATATTGTCATTCAAGCTCTGGAGAAAAGTGGTGTGATCATCCAGCCCGGTTCAGTTCTCATCCAGTAGTGTCAGTGTTGGAGTTGATTGAAGCTGGGGTCTGTGCGGACTTGTCTTTTGGTCATCCATAGGCCTCCAATGCACACGTCTGCTGACTGACAGAAATATTATTATTTTTTTACATTTATGCATTTGGCAGACACTTTTATCCAAAGCGACTTACATTGCATTCAAGGAACACATTGAATCAGTTCTTGCTCACCCACATTTCCCCGTCGCTCCCTCAGGCATCTTGCCGCGGGACAGCTGTCACTGGATCTCACTGGTGGTCTGAAAGCTGCTCTGCTGCTGTCCTCACTGATTCACTCGCTTTAATAAAGTACTTCAAAGGCACCAGCCTTACAGGCTTCCGCGGTTGATCTTGACCTGGCTGCTTCTTTTCCTATCCGCTGTTCTTTTGTATTGGACGGACAGGGCTCTGCTTTTCTACTCTGGCTGGTTTCGGAGCACGTGTGTTTTCCAATGAGTCACAAGCTGTGGCAGGCTAGCCGGAGGTTCTCGCAGTGGAGTTTGCGCTGTTACTTGGAGGTTGTCCGTCTTGACAGTAGCCGTACGGGCCAGCGGAGGCAGAGTTAGGACTGAAGATTTGTTAACTTCCCAGTGTTGCCTTTCAGTTGTTGGTCGGGTCAGGCCATTTCTATGCTCGCTGTTTCTAGTCAGCGCGAGTGGTGTCTGGTAATTGGGATTCACAGACTTCTGTTGCACCGACGGAAACCTGATGGTTGTCTGGTTAGGTCGGGTCAGACCTGTGTTTCCAGTCTGCATAAGTGGTGTGAGCGTGGGTGTCTGGCCAGTGCTTCATAGATTCACGATGGATAGATGGCATCTTCACACGGTGATGCTGCCTGACGGTTGATGGCCGTACCAGGCGAGTGTTAAGGGATGATCCTAAATTAACCTGAAAGTAATATAGTAAAATATTTTAAAGTAAAATATCACTCTTCGCTGTGAAATCCTTCTTTCTCGCTGTCAGTCTTTTCTCCTCAAGCTTGTTCACTAGAGTTGAGCCGGATTCTCGGCTGAAATGAGTATTCGGTACGGATAATGCATTTTTGCCGAGTACGAGTATTATACGATTAATACGAGTCATTATCTGTGCTCGGATTGAATAAAAATCCTCATTGGGCAACTGACTGTGTCTCTGTTCTGTGATAGGAGATTTGTGTTTTGTCATACTAATATGTACCAAACTATTCCTTTTATGCCAAAAACCAAAAGTCTGCCAACTTAGGAGTGTCTTAAGCCATTTTAATGAGATGAGATTGCAGACAAAGAAGACTTTCCCGCTTCGTAGTTCCTTTGCTCTGATCGGCTGTTCTGACAAAAACAGGTGTGCCTTTAAAAGGGACTGCAGGCCAAGAATCGCTCTATTTTACTCTTATTCTCTTCTCTCTGGCCCTCTGGCTCTCCCTTTCCTTCTCCGGCGCTGATTCTCTGATCTCCTCCTGCGCGCCATTTTCTACAGGACATTGCAAAGACCAAGGAACCAAATTTGAACTTCCCGTGGATTCTAATGGACTCGCCCTGCAAGTATCCCATAACTATCGTTAGAAAATGCCAGAAGTTGGTCTGATTTCTTGCTTGTTCTCAAAGAGGTTACTGTCTGTAATATCACCTTTCCCTGTCTCTCTCACTCTCTCTCTTTCCCTCTTTCCATTAATCTGTGTATGTATTGTGTTTATTGTTTGTTGATTATTAAAATATATATTTTCACACGTGATTGTCTCTGAACTGCTCATACATAAGTCACTTTAAAGATGAAACCGACCCTTTTTGGTGCAAATTAAAAGGAAAGATCTTTCTTTGTGGCCATAAGAAGTCTTTCCAAGAGTTCTTATAAGGTGAATTGTTTGGTGGACAACTATTCGTCCTTTGAACTCAATTCTAGAATTAAAAGAAGTTATACAAGCTGCATCAAGCCATATATATATATATATATATATATATATATATATATATATATATATTAATAATTGTTATAATCTGTTATAATTAATTGTTAATATCCAAATTCCCCTCTGTGCCGATTTATGTACATTTGATCATAACACAAGATTAAACGCGTGCATAAATCTCGCGCATCTTGAGCTGATTCGCTACACTAATTAATAGACCAAAAAGTTCTGCGCGTAATAACCTAGACCAGGGGTGTCAAACTCAATTGCACAGGGGGCCATAATCCAAAACACACTTTAGATACTAAACACACTAGATACTCGCGCGATACTAGATTGTTGATTGGGGGGGGTGCGCGTGATACTAGATTGTTGATTGGGGGGTGCGCGGGATACTAGATTGTTGACGGGGGGGGGGGGGAGTGCGACCGTTAAGCATCATAAGCCATAAGCCAGACTTGATTAACACAGGAAGTGTTCGGAAAGGCAGCTGGAGCGCAGGCCTTCTCGCGGGACATTAATAAAATGGGCCTTGAGTTTGACTCCTATGACCTAGACCAGGGGTGGGTGAAACTCTGCGAACTTGTATTAAACCTCCATCATTTTACATTTCCCTGTGACGTCATTCTGTCACGGCTGCAGAGCAATCGGGGGAAAGGTCTGTACTGCAAGGCAGTGGCACCCGGTCCGAGCAGGTGGTGCAGTGGTGCTGAAGCTTTGGTGGAGAGTAGGAGAGTATTGTTATGCTCTACTGGGTGGTTGCCCTGCACGCTTAATAGAACCAGGAAGAATGAGCTTTCCTGTAGCTCAATCAGTAGAGCATTGGTGTTTTGAATTGTTTTGTGAATTTGTTTTGTGAATTGATTCAATGTGTTTCTTGAATACAATGTAAGTCGCTTTGGATAAAAGCGTCTGCCAAATGTAAAATGTAAATGTATGAGCATATTTGCCCAGTTTTGTCAACACTGCTTTGGCTTCCTATTAAACACTGAATAAATTTTTAAATCTTTGCTAATGACTTACATAGCAGACCTGACGTCCATTACAATGGACATCACATTTCATGCCCCCTTTTTTTCTTTTTTGGGCATGTTACCTAGTTTAAAGGATGCAGCCCATGAGATTGGACGCTAGTCATCTAATCAAATGCCAGTAAAGCTCTGAATTCGGTGATTTGAATAAAAAAAAAACCCACTACATTTGAAGAGAACCATGGCGGCACTTACTTCCAGACGCAGAGGTAAGCAGCATTTTCTGTGGTTTTATTTAAAATCTTTGATATGTTTGTCAGTATTTCATAGTTTGTATGTAAAATAGAAGGGTTTAACTTATTAACTAACGTTAAAAATCGATTGCAGACCCGCACGATTAGAATCAGGATTTTTTCAAAGTGTCTGTCCATTACAATGGACAATGGGGTCACATAGTAAATGTTCACGTCCGCATGTTTCACATTGGTTGAAAACACGTCCAGCAATGCTGATTGAAATTTCTCATACAGTAATCCCTCGCCACTTCGCGGTTCAAGTTTTGCGGCCTCAGTGCATCGTAGATTTAAAAAAAAATATTCATCTAAAAATAAAAATTCAAAAATATCGCCATATCAGCAGCCGTATTGCAGAAAGCAGCGTTGATTCATCGTGATCCGAGAGAAATGGTTTCCCAGGATGCCTCTTCGCCTCTCTCAGAAGCAAATGTTGACGATCATACGGCGAGATCATCATCATCATTTTCATCATCACATTCATCGAACCGCATGCGTGTTATGGTGCTCTGCACTCATCAATGACTGAAGTATCTTAAGACTCTAGTAATTACGACAATGACAGACCTGTGCTGTTCGATGAATGTAAGGATGATGATGATAAAAACTGTCGGATGATGATTATAAACTCGCAGATTTTCACCTACGGGGGGGGGGGGGGGGGGGGTTCCGGTCCACACGAACCGCAATAAATGAGGGATCACTGTATAAAAACAAAAATCTGCCACAGTACTAATACATTTGCAGCATATACAGTTCTTGAAGTGCTTGAACAAATTGCTGATGGAAATGCATCAGATGTTGACTATATGTGGAGTGATGAGGAAGATGAAGATCGAAATGCAACAATTGGTGAGTGTAGAATGAAAATTATGGACAGTTAGTTAGGTAAGACTTTTCATACAATTAGATGTCCCTAAATGTATCTAATATTGTTTTATTGTATATATAGTTTCAT
Organism: Rhodeus uyekii; assembly: GCA_037043235.1. Taxonomy (NCBI): domain Eukaryota; kingdom Metazoa; phylum Chordata; class Actinopteri; order Cypriniformes; family Acheilognathidae; genus Rhodeus; species Rhodeus uyekii. Next base: position 1,195,849 of record JAWRVZ010000103.1, on the reverse strand, counting down.
TTCTATCCTGTACAAATAAATTAAAATATAAAATGTGTATGAAGTCGTTTTATAAGAGACAGTTTTTTCTCATTTCAGGGCAGGACACAGATGAGCCACTACCAGTAGTAGGGGAAGAGATTGAGGCAGAGGAAAGACAGGATCTAGAAGATGATGAGCATGAGGAAGATTTAGAGCCAGTACATGATCCTTTTGCAAATATCACAAAAAAGAGTGATATTCAGTGGCGTCGCCGCACCAGCTTTACCCTAGTTGAAACAACATGGGAAAGTCCCACCACTGACCGCCCTGAGCCACTAACACCGTACAGTTATTTCAAGCAGTATGTTCCAAGTGAGATGTTTGAGCTGATGAGCACAATGACGAACATCTATGCAGAGCAAAATGGAGTTAGGGGGTATAAACATGCCTCAGCTTCTGAGATTTTCCACATCGGTCTGTAGAAAAATCAAGGCAGTGGCACACAGACAAGAGAAATTTAAAAAAAGTTTGGCAAGATGAGATTTTATTCACAGAATTCAAATCAAAGGCAGTAGGTCTAGTTTGCAAACAGTCTGTTACGGTTTTAAAAGAGTACAATATCCGTCGTCATTACGAATCAAAACATTCTGCAGCTTTCAACATTTCAAAACATTTTAAGTACAGCGGTGAGGCGCGAAAACAGAAGGCTAACGAGCTGCTTGCTGGACTTCGATCTGAACAGAGCGCGCTGCTACGTCCTTCACCAGCACAAGAAAGCGCCACACGGGCCAGTTATCAGATTTCTGCTCTAATTGCTAAAAGTGGAAGAGCCTTCACTACTGGAGAATTCGTAAAGGAATGTATTGCAGTGGCTGCAGAAGCAGTTTGTCCTTCTCAGGTATGAATGTTCTCACAAATTAGCCTGTCAAGAAATACTGTTACATGTTGCATAGAGGACATGGATCAAGACATCGGCGAGCAAATCAAGGCAAAGGCAAGTGTGTTCTCTGCCTATTCAATAGCCTGTGACGAGAGCATCGGTATATCCGATTCCGCACAGCTGTTGGTATTTTTGCGTGGAGTGAAACTTTTGATGTGACACAAGAGCTGGCTGGCATTGAGACCCTTTCTGGTACTACTAAAGGAGAAGATCTCTTTTTTGCTGTTGAGAGAGTGTTGGAAAGAAATGAATTAAAGTAATAGTTCAAATAGTTCAAAATGCTGCAGCTAGATTTCTTAAGAGGCGTAATAAATTAGATCACATTACGCCCCTCCTGAGATCTCTTCACTGGCTGCCTACCCAGTTTAGAATTGAATACAAAATTCTACTACTTGTCTACAAATCTCTAAATAATCTGGCTCCCTCCTACCTGACCGATCTTCTCCACCCTTACACTCCCATGAGAGAACTGAGATCGGAGGATAAACTCCTCTTAAAGATCCCCAGAACCCGCCTAAAGACAAGGGGAAATCAAGCTTTTGAAGTGGCTGGCCCCATGCTATGGAACAATCTTCCTGACCCTGTTAGAATGGCTTCTAGTTTATCAAAGTTTAAATCGTGCCTTAAAAATCACCTTTTCTCTCTGGCATTTGATGTATAATATGTAATTATTTGGAGTATTTGAGTATGTGCAGTTGTTTATGCATGTATATATGTTGTATATACATATGTGGATGTTTGTATGGTTGATTGTGTCTCTTTGCCTCTGCCTCAGTTTTTTTTTTGTTTTTTGGCTGTTTCTGTTTTGTTCCAGACGGACCGTTTTTGACTGCTGCACTGCTGTTTCCTGTCTGCTCGAGTGGATTGCGTTTGCGTTTGTACTGTCATAGTGCTATCTTACTGTCCGTGCATACAGCGTTTTTCTCGCTCGCGCCTTTTTTCCCGACTTCATCAAACAACTGGTCAACAAGTTGGATCAACACACGCGGTGAGTCATGTCATCTTCTCTCAAAATTGTCACTTGCACTGCCTGCTTCATGCATAGTCTTTCTGTCTCTGTCAGCTGTGAAGGCTTCACATGTCATAAATGTAGGGACATAGTTAGGCTGGCAGAGAAGGTTTCAGAATTAGAGACACGCATCCAAACTTTAATCGAGGATAGTAAGAATGCAAGGGCTTTAGATACTACTTTGGATGCGACTAGCTTAGCAAACCCTGGACATTGTTCGGTTCCGGCTGTAGAGCCCATGCAACAGGGCAACTGGGTGACTGTGAGACGGCATAATCGCGGGTAAAAAAACCACTGTTCCATTCCGATCAGAACATCAAACAGGTTCTCCCCACTCAGTGACGCACCCACTGAGAAACCTGTTGAAAGTGCCCTAGTGATTGGCGATTCTATTACTCGGAATGTGAAAATAGAGACTCCAGCCACCATAGTCACATGTTTGCCGGGAGCCAGAGCGCCTGACGTCAAAGCAAATTTAAAAGTGCTGGCTAAGGCTAATCGTAAATATTCTAAGATTGTTATTCACGTCGGCGCTAATGATGTCCGACTTCGTCAGTCGGAGATCACTAAAAGTAATATTAAAGAGGTGTGTGAACTCGCAAGTACGATGTCAGGCACCGTAATTTGCTCTGGCCCTCTTCTTATGTGCAGGAGTGATGAGATGCTTAGCAGATTATCCTCACTCAATGGCTGGATGTCTAAGTGGTGCCCGCGGAATAACATAGGGTTTATAGACAATTGGAAAAGTTTTTGGGGCAGACCTGACCTGTTGAAAAGAGATGGTATTCATCCCACCTGGGATGGTGCCGCTCTTCTCTCTAATAATTTGGCATATAGTCTTAGAGCTAAACCTTGACTAACTGGGGTCCAGGTCAGGAAGCAGACAAACTGGCTAAACCGACCGTCTGCTAGCTGTCTCACGTCACAGAGGTCAGATAAATTCCAACACATAGAGACTCTTTCACCTAGATATCATCCTATAGAGATTGTGTCTGTTCCCCGAATTAGCAAATACAAAAATCTCTCAAAATCGTTTAAGAGTAAAAATTTAATTGATTTACAAACAGCTAAGAACGGATATAACACAAATGAACAAATGATAAAGCTTGGGTTACTGAATATACGATCCCTTTCCTCAAAAGCACTTATTGTAAATGATATGATTACAGATCATAAACTAGATGTGCTGTGTTTGACAGAAACTTGGCTAAAACCAGACGATTATATTACTTTAAATGAGTCCACCCCTCAAGATTACTGTTATAAACATGAGCCTCGTCTGAAAGGTAAAGGAGGAGGTGTTGCTGTAATTTATAGTAACACGATCAGTACTGCTCAAAGGTCTAATTTGAAATATAATTCTTTTGAAGTGATGGTCCTCAATGTAAAATTATCTAGTGCAAGTAATAATTCCTGTTTAACTTTTGTGCTGGCTATTCTATACAGGCCACCAGGGCACCATACAGACTTTATCAAAGAATTTGCTGATTTTCTCTCAGGATTAGTAATGTCTGCAGATAAAGTCATAATCGTCGGTGATTTTAACATCCATGTAGATAATGAAAAAGACGCATTGGGAGTGGCATTTAGAGACATTTTAAACTCTATTGGAGTTACACAACATGTATCAGGACCCACTCATTCTCGTAATCATACTTTAGATCTAATATTGTCATATGGGATCAATGTTGATACTGTTCAAATTCTGCAGCAGAGCGATGACATCTCAGATCATTACTTAGTTGCGTGTAGATTACCTTTAGCCAAAGTCGAAAAACTAACTCCCTGTTATAAATATAGTAGAACTATCACTCCTAACACAAAAGATAGCTTTATAAATAATCTTCCCGATCAGTTTCATCTACTTAACATCCCAGATAGCCTAGAAGAACTTGATGTTGCAACAGAAACTATAAACTCTCTCTTTTCCAGCACTTTAGACACTGTTGCTCCGTTACGCTTAAAGAAGATTAAAGAAAATAGTCCAACACCGTGGTACAACGAGCACACCCGGGCCCTCAAGAGAGCAGCCAGAAAAATGGAGCGGAGCTGGAAAAAAACTAAGCTAGAGGTTTTTCGCATTTCATGGAAAGACAGCTCTATTGCATTCAGAAAGGCCTTAAGATCAGCTAGATCTACTTACTTTTCTACCCTCTTAGAAGAAAACAAATACAACCCTAGGTATTTATTTGATACAGTGACTAAATTAACAAGAAATAAAGCCTCAACCCCAGATGCTTTAAATCAGCACAGCACTAATGACTTCATGGACTTCTTTACTTGCAAAATTAATAATATTAGAGAGAAAATAATAAACATGCAACAGTCTACTACAATATTCCAAAATACAGTACATTTTAGTGTCCCTGAAGAAAAATTCCAATCCTTCATTGCTATTGGGGAGGAAGAATTGTCTAAACTCGTTAAATCATCAAAATCAACAACATGTATGCTAGACCCAATACCGACTAAGCTACTGAAAGAGATGCTTCCAGAAATCATAGATCCTATTCTTAATATAATTAATTCTTCTTTGTCATTAGGATACGTACCAAAAACCTTTAAGCTGGCTGTAATTAAACCGCTTATTAAAAAACCACAACTTGATCCTACAGAATTAGTTAATTACAGGCCGATATCGAATCTACCTTTCTTGTCAAAGATTCTAGAAAAGGCAATATCTTTACAACTATGTTCCTTTCTAGAAAGAAACAGCATCTACGAGGATTTCCAGTCAGGATTTAGACCATATCATAGTACTGAGACTGCTCTCATTAGAGTTACAAATGATTTGCTCTTATCATCCGATCGTGGTTGTATCTCTCTGTTAGTGTTACTGGACCTTAGTGCTGCATTTGATACAATTGACCACAAAATCCTTCTGAATAGACTTGAAAATTATGTTGGCATTAGTGGAGTTGCATTAGCCTGGTTCAAGTCATACTTATCTGAGCGTTATCAGTTTGTAGCAGTAAATGAGGAGATGTCATATCGGTCACGGGTTCAGTATGGAGTTCCTCAAGGTTCAGTACTAGGACCATTGCTTTTCACCCTGTACATGCTTCCTTTGGGTGCAGTTATTAGGAAGCATGGCATTAGCTTTCATTGTTACGCTGATGATACTCAGCTCTATATTTCTTCTCATCCTGATGAAACGAACAAATTCACTAAATTAACAGAATGCATAACCGATATAAAAAATTGGATGACTAATAACTTTCTACTGCTAAATTCTGAAAAAACAGAGATTCTAATTATTAGACCAAAAAGTTCAGCACATAATAATCTAGACTACTGCCTAACACTCGATGGCTGCTCTGTCAAGTCTTCGTCGTCAGTTAGAAACCTGGGTGTGCTCTTTGATACCAATCTTTCATTTGAAAGCCATGTTTCTAGCATCTGTAAAACGGCGTTCTTCCATCTTAAAAATATATCTAAATTGCGACATATGCTATCTAAGACAAATGCAGAAAAGTTAGTTCATGCGTTCATGAGTTCAAGGCTAGATTATTGTAATGCTTTACTAGGTGGTTGCCCTGCACGCTTAATAAACAAATTCCAGCTGGTCCAAAATGCAGCAGCTCGAGTTCTTACTAGAACCAGGAAGTATGAGCATATTAGCCCAGTTCTGTCAAACCTGCACTGGCTTCCTATTAAACACCGAATACATTTTAAAATCTTGCTAATTACTTACAAAGCATTAAATGGTTTAGCTCCACAGTACTTGAGCGATCTCTTAACACATTATAGTCCTTCACGTCTATTGCGATCCCAAAATACTGACCAGCTTATAATACCTAGAATATCAAAGTCAACTGCTGGCGGGCGATCCTTTTCCTATTTAACTCCTAAACTCTGGAACAGTCTTCCTATTACAGTTCGGGAAGCAGACACACTCTGTCAGTTTAAATGTAGACTAAAAACACATCTTTTCAACCTGGCATACACATAACACATTATACATACATTTTTAATCCAAATCATGTAAAATGATTGTTAGGCTGCATAATTTAGATAAGCCGGAACCGGGAACATTCCCATAACACCTGATGTACTCGATACATCAGAAGAAGAATGGCATCTACGCTGATATTGGTCTCTGTTTATTCCGAGGTTACCGTGGGCAGCTGGATCCGGGCCGTATCCAGATCAGATGAAGGACCTGGACACGAGCACAGCACTGCCCTGGGGTGTCTGCGGAGACCGTGACTCTACTGGACCCTCCCCTGTGACGATCATGAACCCATCTCTAACCGGACCAAATTGGACTTCATATTGGACTTGAATTGTTGTATAATAATCATGCACGGTTTGGCTGTTGGCCAGAGGAGAACTGGTCCCCCAACTGAGCCTGGTTTCTCCCAAGGTTTTTTCTCCATTCTATTCTTCATTCGTTACGTCACCTGCCGGAGTTTTGGTTCCTTGCCACTGTCGCCTATGGCTTGCTCAGTTGGGGAAACTTAACAGTTAAAATTCATCAATTGTATTGATTCGCCTGCTCTTTTGGGGCTTCTGTTCAGCCAAACAAACTTTGTTTATATTGTTTTTCCTGTAAAGCTGCTTTGAAACAATCTACATTGTAAAAAGCGCTATATAAATAAAGGTGACTTGACTTGACTTGTTTTCTATTTTTATTTCTTATTTTATTTTATTGTTTCTTTTATACTTTATGTACATATTTTTCTTTCAACCTGTTGTACAGCACTTTGGTTGGCCTTTGGCCATTTTTAAATGTGCTCTATAAATAAACCGAACTTGAACTTGAAGTGGGAGAAGATGGCCAGCATTACAACTGACAGAGCGCCGGCAATGGTAGGGAGGAAATCTGGCCTTGCCGAATTTGTCTCTCGGAAAGTCAGTGAATGTGGAGGAAAAGTTGTTAAGTACTACTGCATTTTACATCAAGAAAACTATGTGCTAAATCGGTCTGGCCTGTGGATGTAATACGTGACGTCGTCAAAATTGTCAACAATATACGCTCCAAGGCGGTTTCTCACCGACAGTTAAAAACACTGATGGATGAGATGGATGTGCAATATGGTGATGTGTTGTACCATCAGGAGGTTAGATGGCTCAGCCGTGGAAAAGTTCTGAGGAGATTTTTTGATCTGCGTGATGAGATCAGTTTTTCAGGAAAGCAAGGATGGTAATATTCAAGTGCCCACTGATAAGAAATGGCTCTCTGACCTGGCTTTCCTTGTGGATGTAACAGAGATGCTCAATATTTTGAATGTTCAGCTCCAGGGAAAAGACCAGATTATCACCCAGCTTTTTGATCATGTCAGAGCCTTTAAACAAAAACTACTGCTGCTCAGAAGACATCTCTCAGCAGGTAACAGTAAAATTTACAGTTGTACTATTCAGGATATTTTATGCAATTATAATTATATTATTATTAATTATATTTAGAATTAGATGTGGAGTTTACATTTATATTCAGTCATGTCAGCATTTGTATTTTTGTTGTACATCAAGCTGATAAAATTTGCTAGTTTCTTAAATTGTCATGAAATAATAATTTTCTTCTTTTTCAGTTATTCTATTTTTTTCTCCCTCTGTTTTACATCCCTGTCCATGTCTCACACTGTTCTTTCTGTTTCTCATCACACATGCAGGAAATTTAGTTCATTTTCCCTGTCTTGGAGAGGTAGGCATGGTGAAAGAGAAGGTCCATGAACATGATGCTGTTTTCAGCAACCTTATCCAGGAGTTTGACAGCCACTTTGAGGACTTCAGACACGGCACTGCTGACTTTGAGTTGTTTGCTCAACCCTTCACCATCAGTGTGGAAGCAGTCAGAGATGATCTTCAGACGGGACTAATTGAGCTGTGTGTACCTACCTCTGCGAGCCGACTTTCAGTCTGATGAACTTTAACAAGTCTAAACTAAGAAGCCAATTAACTGACTCTCATCTACATGATGTCTTGTCTTTGTCTGTAAGTCAGCTAGAGCCCAATCTTGAAAAACTGCTGAAAAATAAGGACCAGCTTCATATCTCTCATTAGGTCACTAACTGTCACCTTTGGTCCTGTCTCAATGTCTTTGTCACTTCCCTGTCAGTAAGGTCATGGGTTTACTTCCTGTTGTCACTCCATGTCTATTGTGATATAATTTCCTGTTGTCACTTCCGGACCCTTCTAGATCTTTCCACACCTGTCTTGAATCACTTATCTCATCAGTGTCCACAGGTGTGTCTCATATCCTTGTCTTTATAAGCCCTCTTTTCTTTCTTGGTCCTTGTCAGTTGTTAGCGTGACTTTGATCCTGTCATGTGGCTCTGTGTTACTGTGATCTTGTGTGTGGATGCAAGTCAAAAAGGTCAGAACAATTCCTGTGTTACTCCTGGTGCTCCCGTGTATCTCCAGGTTTTTGCACAGTTAAGTGCCTTTTTTTGTTTATATTTAAAGTGTTTTGTTTCCGAGTTTAAATAGAGTTTCAGTTTTGGAACCTGTTGCTCCTCGTCCTTCCTCTCCGCATCGCACACGTTCCTGCTCTCCGTAGTGTAATAGTGTAACACTGACAAAATTTACTTTTGGCCGACGGTTCTCAATCAAGTTCAATTTTCGGCCCTCCATAGGAAAAAGTTTGGGCACCCCTGCTCTATAACTGGAAAAGAACTTGTCCTATTCACTTCATAATCATACTTAGAATATATCATCTCCATGAACAAAGCCATCAGTGCTAACAAGAATGATAACTCCTGTTTCACTATTGTTTTAGTTATGGCCATTCCACATGCAACTTTAACATGAAACTTTATAAGATAAAGCAGAGCGGTCGTCCTATCGGGGCTTGCGGAGTGCAGAGCGGGACAGAGTCGCGATGTTGGCAACTGAAACATTTCTATTTTCGGGAGCTTCCGGGTTCCTCTCTTCCGAGAGTTCCTTGCAATTGTGGTGAAAAAAGGGGAGGAAAGAAATTGAAACTATGCTGAAAGACTATGAGAAAAAAGATGTCTAGAAATAAGACCAATGCTTTTAAGAAGTTTTGTCAGGAACTCTTCCATTTCACTTTTGAGGCAGACACAACAGATACCCCCTCTAAATACTTGAATCATCATCATGTACTTTTAAGTGCTACTACAGAGGACATGCAGGACATTCTACTTGATGAAATAAGTAGAGGTACTGATGGGATTGTTGATTTAGACTTAGAGCAATCTTCTCACTCTTTTGATGAGAACTGTGGTAGTGGTGATGGTGCCTGTAGTGCTATATAGTGTTGACGTAACTGGTCAGATTTCACCAAAAGTTATGCCAGACATTTCCAAAATAAGACTAGGGATTGTAGTAGAATCAGCGTAAAAAAGCAGACGTTCAAGACTATAAACTTAAAGCTGATGTAATCAGTCAGGAACTTCAGACTAAGCAGGAGATTCTCTACAAAGTTACAAATGACTTTGAGAAATTGCAAAAACTTCATTCAGACACTGTTATAGAAAACAATCAGCTCAAAAATGAGTTACAGGTCTCAGAAGGTCTGTTCGCTTCGGATGGCTCAATTGAAGGCAAATCTTGTTAAGCTTGAGGAGGAGGTTCAGCAGAAGGACAAGAAACTAATGTCAGTTTTGAAGGAAAAGGAAAAATTACAGAAAATTGTCAGTGAGCATGAAAAAGGACTATGTGAAAAGGTTGAAGCAGAACTCAAACAAAAATTTGAAAAACACTCAAATGAGTTTGAGTGACCAGAAACTGACTAATCATGAATTGTGTGCAAAAAACAAAACAATGAAAGTGAAAGTGACTAACCTAACTGAAGATTGTGATCGTTAAACTCCTTCAACTTCAACTCGATGAACATTTAAAGAAAACCCTGGAGACCAAAGAAGGAAACAGATACTCAGATGAAATTGTTAAGTGCACAATACAATTGATTGGTGAAGCTGGAATTCCAGCACTCAAATGCCCACAGGTGACACAGTGTGTTGGCAAGTGCATTTTTGAAAAGGACATTCCATCAAACAAGTTGCCTTCATTAAGAAGTTCACTTCGATTTGCTGACAGGGGTCATGTACTGGCAAAAATGCACTTGGCCGAAAGTCTTCAAACGACCAAGGGGTTTGATCTTCATACAGATGGCACCACACGTGATCATCGGAAATATGTCGTTAATCAAGCCACGTTATCTGACGGTTCTGTGATGTCCCTTGGATACACAATGGTAGTAACAGAAGATACTGAGACTCTTGACGATGTGGCAACCTCCCTCTTGAAAGAAATAGCTGATGTCTATGCAAGTAGCCAATATGAACTGGAGGCATCCTTCAAGCTGATGCTAAAGAACATGGTCGCGCTGATGTCGGATAGGGCCAGCGTGATGAAGTCCATCAACAACGCATTCAATGCAAAGAGAGATGAAATCCTTGGAGATGACACCCAACTCCAATTTTTCTATTGCAGCACCCACTTCCTGCTTGGCCATTACCTGGACTTGTACGTTACATTGAACCGATGACGGAGAAGTTTGAAGTCTTTGGTCATTTGGTCCCTCACCATTACTTAAGGATAAAACTTCGATCATTCCTGGTTTTGAAGTCAAAGGACAGGATCTGATGCTACTCTCGCTGAGCAATGTTCCAAATCAAGAGTTGCTGCACTCAACCCTGCAAAAGGTCTTCAGAGGATTCCATGCTGTGGCACCACTGTTGATCCAGTTCACTTTGCAACCTAACAGACATATCAGAGCTTCAAGATAGAGCTACAGTGAAAGTCATTCCTATAATTGAACTTCTATCGCTTGATCGAGACAAAGAACATGGATGACTGCACAAGCACAGCTGACACAGAGATCCTATCTACCTCATCACAGGAAAGGAAAACGCAATGGCCCAAAGAATTTGATATCCCTTCCTTTACAGTTGATGTTGAATACCTCCTGCAACTCAACACATAGCTCAAACTGACAGATGAACTAAAGCATGAAATCCTGGATAAATTGGCAGGAACCATGTTCAGCTTCAAAGCTTATCCAACAAATGATGACTAGGTAGACTAGAATGTAGAATACTAGATATTCTAGGAAACTAGAATAGGTTGCCGCTGCTCTGGTAAATAAGCATTCATATCTTCTGGAGAGTGGTTCACCTACCGGCTGGGGTGGCTGGTAAAACAGTCTAAAATGTTAATTGGGAAGTTTTACATCCAAGATGAGAAACTTGGGATACCCTGTATCTATTAATGGACGAAAGTGAGGCATAAACAACCCCAAAGGACTCCCTTCAAAAAGCTACATAAAGAAGCCAAAAAAAATGTTAAATCAACTTTCTGCCAATATTTCCAGGTCATAATAATGACAGCCATGAAGCGGTTCGTAAAGAAATTCAAGATGAAATGAAGATGAGAACACCAAGTTCATCTCTTCTGGCACATCAACATATTGTCAGCTCGGCACATTATTGTTTTTGTTTTATTTTATTGTTATAAAAAAAGGTTATATAATTTATATAGTTAGTAGTTCTGACCCAGTTAAATTTCCACATAGTGTATACTATAATTTCATTATTATTGTGAAATTCAGATCAAAGAGAATGTTGTTCACTGTTATGTGTACATGCTAAATATATATTAACTGTTGTAAGAACAAAAGAATTTCAGTATGCTGTACAGTATGTTTTCAGCTTGGTATGTTTGCACAAATCTTAATCAAAAACAAGAACTTCATAATAATTGAGTTAATGTAAATATGCAAGTACACTAAAAATTAACACCAAGTTAAGTGAATTTGTTTAAGTTAATTATATAAGCACCAACTCAACAATGCACGTACATTCAACACCACGTTAGGTGAACTTAGTTTTAGGAGACTCCATTACTCAATACAATTGAGGGAACGAGTTTAATCAATCAGTTTAGTTCAGTGAACTTATAGGATTTTCAGTGTATATTACTGATTGCTTTAATGATACAAAAGGATTTTCAGATCATGCCCCTATATTATTCACTTACACTGATCCTATTAGTGTAATCCTATTAAGTAATCCTCCAAAATGGAGATTTCACCCAAAATGGCCCCTAGACGATAAAACTCTGTGAAAATATCACACAACAGATTAGGTAGGCAAGGTATTTTGATATTAATACAACACAAACCTCAGCTTGTATAAGATGGGAAGCTTTAAAAGTTTTCATTAGAGGTGTTGTTATAAGTGTAACAAGCAGCAAATCCAAAGGTTACAAAAAAGAAATGTCTGTGCTCAATCCAAAATTTTTTACTTCTTAAAAGAACTTATTGGCGATTCAACTATTCATCAAGAGTTAACTTAAGTTAACTCTTAAAAGTAAATACAATGAAGTATCTGCTAAAAAAGCAGCCGCTAGTCTTTATGATGTTAAAACAAAATTACTATGAGCAAGGTGAAAAAGCAGGGAAATTGTTAGCTTGGAAAAATAAGCAAAATCAATCCGAAAGAGCAATAAATTATTTTGAAGAATATAGAGGCAATATAACAAACGACCCAGTTAAAATAAATTATACTTTTAAAAGCTTTTTCAGGACTTTATATACCTCTGAATACTTAAACAATGGTGCACAAACAACCTTTCTGAATAGTTTACCAATACCTATTCTTCTGAAGAGGCGAAACTGTCCCTGGACATAGATATCCGGAAGAAGAAATTATAGAGTCTATTGATGGTTTAACAGAGGGCCAGATGGTCTTAACTAGAGTTGAGCCGGATACTCAGCTGAAACGAGTACCCGGTACAGATAATGCACTTTTGCCGAGTATGAGTATTATACGAGTAATACGAGTCAATGTCTGTGCTCAGATTGAATAAAAATACTCACTGGGTAGCTGACTTGTGTCTGCATTCTGTGATAGGATAGTCACAGCTCCCCTCCCCTACACATACAGATTTGCTGTGTCCCGCTCTGCTCACTCACACACACACACACACAGAACACTAAGAAGAGAACAGCTGTCTTTCTCTCTCTGTCTCTCCCTCAGTCACTCAGGTGTGTGGGTCTTTTTCGTTAACGTTTAGGGTTTCTTCAGCTTGAGGTTTCTTTTTATTTCGGTTTGTTTGTAGTACTGACTTAATAACCAGTAGAGTTTTAACATGGGGTTTAAATAAAGTAGTGGTATGAAAACTATATTACAAATTAATTAGCTACAAACATACACACATATACCTGATGTGGAATAATAAAAATAAAAAAAAATCACACTGATCATAAAATTAAAGTTAAAAAAAGAAAGTTATGTTTAGATGGAAACTCTTCTTCATCATTTTTCTTCATTCCAACCACATGTGTTTTATTAATTGTTGCAAAACTTATTTAGTTTGTTATCGTGATCAAAACCATTGATCTGAAGCTCAATGCTGTTATGTAAATAGTTTTTTAATCAGCAATAAATATAACAATTTCTTTTAACAATTGCATGATTAAAAGTAACATACCGATTAAAGCCTTTCCATTTTAAGACAACCCGCCCACTTCTGGGTTAAATCCTGCCCAGTCCGAGTACAGATACAGATAATTCATATGGTTAACAGATACAGATAATTCTGTACTCGCCCATACCTAGTTTCAAGTAACAAAATGCGTAGCTTATTGTGATTGTTGGTAGTTAGTCTTCAACGATATATTATTTGTGTAAGATTTGCAGAACAAATGCATGTAGTGTTTCATCCCTAATTACGATTTAATCAAATGTAAAGGAAGAAAATTTAGCAAGCTACTTCCAATCAGGTCCGGAGCTACTGTTGGAGCTCTAGTAATTGAAGAGGAAAAGAAAAGTAAATGCATTAACAAAGAAGTGGTCACATAGCAGACAGGCCTGAGTGACAGCAGTGACCTTGGCTGTCAGGGTTAGCCAGAAGAGTAAATCTAGGTCTTAACAGGTATTGGGTGCTTCTCTCACAAAGAGAGAGTATTTTCCAGTGACCAGACATGTAATTCTAGAACTACATACACTCACCAAAAGAATTATTAGGAACACTAGACTAACACTGTGTTGGGCTCCTTTCGCCTTCAGAACTGCCTTAATTCTACGTGGCATTGATTCAACAAGGTGCTGAAAGCATTCTTTAGATATGTTGGCCATATTGATAGGATAGCATCTTGCAGTTGATGGAGATTTTTGGGATGCACATCCAGGGCACAAAGCTCCCGTTCCACCAAAGATGCTCTATTGGGTTGAGATCTGGTAACTGTGGGGCCATTTTAGCACAGTGAACTCATTGTCATGTTCAAAAAAACAATTTGAAATGATTCGAGCTTTGTGACATGGTGCATTATCATGCTGGAAGTAGCCATCAGAGGATGGGTACATGGTGGCTATGAAGGGATGGACATGGTCAGAAACAATACTCAGGTAGGCCGTGGAATTTAAACGATGCCCAATTGGCACTAAGAGGCCTAAAGTGTGCCAAGAAAACATCCCCCACACATTACACCACCACCACCAGCCTGCACAGTGGTAACAAGGCATGATGGATCCATGTTCTCATTCTGTTTACGCCAAATTTTGACTCTACCATCTGAATGTCTCAACAGAAATCAGACCAGGCAACAACTGTCCAATTTTGGTGAGCTCGTGCAAATTGTAGTGGAAAATTAAAACGTTTTCCTATTTGTAGTGGAGATGAGTGGTACCTAGTGGGGTCTTCTGCTGTTGTAGCCCATCTGCCTCAAGGTTGTGCATGTTGTGGCTTCACAAATGCTTTGCTGCAAACCTCGGTTGTCACGAGTGATTATTTCAGTCAAAGTTGCTCTTCTATCAGCTTGAATCAGTCGGCCCATTCTCCTCTGACCTCTAGCATCAACAAGGCATTTTTGCCCACAGGACTGCCGCATACTGGATGTTTTTTTTTCCTTTTTCACACCATTCTTTGTAAACCAATGGTCGCTCAAAATTGCTTAAATCACCTTTCTTTCCCATTCTGACATTCAGTTTGGAGTTCAGGAGATTTTCTTTACCAGGACCAACCCCTAAATGTATTGAAGCAACTGCCATGTGATTGGTTGATTAAATAATTGCATTAATGAGAAATTGAACAGGTGTTCCTTATAATCCTTCAGGTGAGTGTAAATCTCATAAGCTTGAAGAAATCATTCAAATCATTTAATATTTAGAAGGATAAATATTGATTTCAACTTGATTACAAATCACTCAAAGGATATACAGTAATACCTCGGTTTACGAGTTTAATTCGTTCCAAGAGCAAGCTCGTAAACCAAAATGCTCCTACACCAAAACAAATTTCCCCATAAGAATGCACTAAAAATCAATTAATTCGTTCCACATGACCACAAATGCCCATTTTAAATATTTTTTTGGTTTTACCCTATTAATTGCAGTTAAAATTGTAACCATTAAGATCTCATATAAATACTAATTAATAATTGACAATTAAACTCTAAAAATACTTGACAATTTACTGTAATGCACTTCAGGTTTGAGCAGCCTGCTTGGATGAGAGAGAGGAGGGGGGAGCGGGGAAAGCAAGGATGAAAGCAAATGAGTGAATTTATTGTAATAGTGCAGAAAACAAACAAAGTGATAATCCAGATTTAAAGTCGTGGAACATGGGAGCCGCGAAAGAACGAATTCACGGGAGCCGCAAAGGAACGAATTCGCGGGAGCCGCGTACGAACGAATTCGCGGGAGCCTCGAACGAACGAATTCGCGGGAGCCGCGAGAGAACGAATTTGCGGGAGCCGCGAGAGAACTAGGGGAGCGCGGGGCACAAAGTAACGCGGGGTAAATAGTAACAGCGATTTTTTTTTAGATAGTTGCACAGGCATAAATGTGACGTGCTAAAGGGCTTTTCATCACACTGTTTGCACACGTCTTCTGGTCATTTTTTGAGAAATTTCATCGAAGTTTGGATGAGAACCACAGGAAAAACTCTTTTGGCAGCATGTAAATAATTTTTTGTTATAGTAGTTGTTTTTCGATTTTCAAAGAATGTGTGAAAGATTGTTAGTCTAATCTTATATTGTTATGATTACCATCTTCTTGGCTAAAAGATGGTACCATTTTGAAAGACGTGAAAAACGCATAGTGGCTGCTATCCGGTCCTGAAGTAAACAAGACAGTGCGGGGTTAGTTGTAACATTGAACAAAGCCGCATTGAACAAGTTGCATCAATAATCATATATTTTGCATTGTATTAACCTATTAAAACGTTTTTCATGTCATTACATTGTTCAAAACACAACAAATGTAAAAAATAAAGGAAAAAATATATTTAATTCATAAGTTATGCTTATGATCATCAAGACGCAACTTTTTTAAACAAATAAAAATATGTGAATGAACTTGCATTGGATAACATGGTGTTACAACTAACCCGCTGTCTGTTAAAACGAGCCCCGCTCACGGGGTAAGAAGTCACATCTTACTCCTTGCGCTTTTGCCGATACTGCAGAGAAACGGCAGGTCCGACGGACATGAAAACAGTGCTCTTTTGTAGGAGAGGCTTATATGTTGTTTGTATAAAAATATGGTTTGTCTAACCCTTATTACTTTATTATTTGGCTAAAACGTGTACATTTCACTACGTGAACAATAGCGATCACAATTAATGTTTAGAATATGAGGTAAAAACTTCTGTAAATCACTTATAAAAGTATCACTGTGGTGAATGATGCAGCCAATGAATGAGTTAAGGGGTTATAAAGGGGTTGGAACCTCCTGACTGTGTTATGAGAGGCTGTCATTAGGATATTTCATGTAAAAATGCGCACAAGGATGCTGAGCGTTAGGGCTTTTTCCACATAAAACTGTGCATGGGTGAGGGAAATTTTTTCTCGTACACCGATACAATGCTCGTACACCAATTCGACCCTCCATGCTCGTACACCGATTTGCTCGTATACCAAGTCGCTCGTAAACCGAGGTATTACTGTATACTGAAGCGGCAGTGCACTCCGGGATCCATCAAGCGGGAGCATCAAGCTATTCACCTGAAAGTTTTAGATGAGAACATGATCTCAGATCACTTAGACACTTTTGGGCAATGTTTTCTTATATGAGTCCGTAGATTAGATAAATTGGCAAAACTCTTCCCACATGAAGAGCACTTGTGCAGCTTCTCTCCAGTATGAACTCTCTCGTGATCTTTCAAGTATTCGGACCGAGTGAAACATTTTCCACAGTCTGAGCACTCGAATGGTTTCTCTCCGGTATGAATTCTCTGGTGTGATTTTAAAGCGCGCAATCTAGTGAAGGTCTTCCCACAGTCAATGCACATATAAGGCTTCACACCAGTATGAACTTTAACATGTGACCTTAGGCTTGATGCCAAAACAAATGTTTTATCACACTGATCACAGCTGAATGACCTCACTCCAGAGTGAGAGCGTAGATGATCTTTGAGAGAGCTTTTGTAAATGAAACTTTTTCCACACTGAGTGCAGGAGAACGGTTTCTCCCCAGTGTGAATTCTCATGTGCACATTTACGTCCTCTTTGCGAACAAAACTCTTTCCACAGTGAGTGCATGTGAACGGTTTTTCTCCAGTGTGAATTCTCATGTGTCTGTTAAGCACTGATTTACATGTGTAACTCCTTCCACACTCAGAGCAGGTGAAAGATCCTTTGACTTCGGTTGTTTCAGCTGTGAAATTTGTTTCACTCTGTGAAATTATGTTTCCATCTCCATTTGTGAAATGCTGCTTGTCTTCATTCATTTCCGATGGGTCTAAAATAAACATAAAATTACTATGAATCAATTTAATGTCAAATTAGAATGAAAAAGCAAAAAAAAATAAAGAAAAAGCCCCAAATGAGCAAAACTAGTTTTGAATGTATTATTATATCATATGTCAGGTTTCATCTTAATTTTCCTCATCAGTCATTAAAAAGAATGAAGGAAAACCAACCTATTTGTTCCTCTGTATCTTCATCTTTTATTCTGCCGGATTCTTCCTCAAACTCCATCTTTACAGTATTATGTCAGTAGTTTCTCCTGGAGTAATTCCTCCTGTTTGCTGCTGGTTCTCCTGTGGGAAGATGGGAATATTCCCCAGCATTTAAACTCTCATGAACAGCTGTGGGAGCAACTTCACTGATTGAAGGAGTGAATTGTGGTCGCTGTTGCTCATTTAGTACATCCTCATCACACTTACAATCACACATATTAAAATAAACATATTCTGGTTTTGGTTGGGAAGCAGAAGGAAGATGGCCATGAGGCTTTGACACAAATAATAATGACTACAAAATAATCATTTTAAAACAGGATCACTCAGCAGCACAGAGAGACTTACAATGACAGACTTGCTACAACGTAGACTGATTACTTCGCTAGCCATCTTCACTGTCCGTTTCATTTTTGTCCTGCCCATCCGGCCAAACTTTGCATCCCCTTCTGGCTGTAGCTTTATCCCTTCAAGCCACAACCCTGTGCCCTGGTGCAATTCCACCAGAATAAACCCCATGTTTATCCAGCATTTGAAACGGAAGAGCAGGACATTCTTAACATGGCCTAATGTACTAAAACAGTGATATCAAAAGACCAAACTCAAACACCTTACTGGTCTTTAATCTTTTAATATCGTCTCAATGCGTTATGCCACGTTAATCTTTTTTTTTTTTTTTTTGTGGGATGAAAGTGATTAATTTGAAACCTATTTTTTAAAACCCCTTCAGCTTTTCTGATGTTACTGGTTTACCTGATCACCTTTCTGTACATGTTGTGCTTTATTAATAAGATGGGTATGGATTTTTTTTAAGTGTTCAAGACATTTTCATTACAACAAAACATATTATTGCTAAATATTATTATTGTCATTATATCAAAACCAGAAAACCATTGTAATGAGAATGTGTGGCTGGATGCACCAGTGTTTAGCCCTAGTCCAGTCCTGATGATTCTCCTCCTCTAGGGCCAGAAAGAAGACCTTCTAATGATAAAACTATTTAAATTAAGGCAGTCATACACACAAACGTTTTGACTGTTTCTGGAAACCGTTTGCTTTGACCTTATATCTAGGGCCTGTTTCAACAAGGAGGTTCAACTAGCTCTGAGTTGACTTACCCTGAGATTTCAGAACTGCTGAATTGAGTTAGCTCAGTCAACTGAGCTAAGCGTGTAAATATACACGTGAATATGGCAAAAAATAATAATAATTCCTCACTCAAAGTAAATCAGATGTAACTCCCTATGAATTATTGCAGCCTGATCTACAGGATCCTGTATAAATGGACAGACCAGATGGTTTCTGCATAATGAAAAAATGTACAAAGATTGAATGAAGTGCACTGCAAAAATGGGTTTCTTTCTTTGTATTTTTGTCTGGTTATTTCCAGTCAAAATATCAAAAGATTCTTAAATCAAGATGCATTTTCTACATAACCAAAAAAACAGTCTTGTTTCCTAGGGGGGGGGGGGGGGGGGAATTAAACATTTAAGACTATTTTTCTTATTATGTAAATTATCTGCCAATGGGGTAAGTTTGTTTGTTGTCTTGTTTCTGTTTGCATTAAGAATTTTTCTTACCCCACAGGCAAATAAATGTACTTGTTTTAAGTAAAATGCTAAATTTAGATTTCCACCATGTAAGAATTTTTAGATAGTTGTACTTGACATAAGACAAAAACAATTTTGTGCTATTTTGCAGCATGTATGAATGAATGAAGCATTTAAACCGGTTACGCTTTAAAAAGGGAGAGGACACCAAAATAAACTGGGTTTACTGAAAAAATCCTGCTCCTGACCAGGTTTGGTCCACAGACTGATCTTACTATGATAACTGACTCTGACTCGATGTTCACACTCTTTCAGAAACTGGCTTGACTTACTCTGCTTATTCGTGTTTGACATATTCTCTCATTCTGAAACGGTAAAACCAGAGTTTCCCTTGTTTCAGGGTTAAAATTACCACCTTTATGTAACAGGCCTCAGTTGTTCATGCATTTATGCTTTTGATGTGTTGTAGTCTGGGATATTTTTGTATAAAGATACAAAACAATGTGAATTTTATTTTATTTTTTAAAATACTGCAGCAGAAACATTGAGGTTTGAAGATAGGGGCTACTATGATAATATAATGGGGCCATTGGGTTCGATATACCTGGTTCTTATGGAGCAATATCTCAGTTTCCAGTCACTCCCGACTTGAACTAACCCTAACTGTTTAGAAACTATTAATTTATTTGAGTTTTTAGCTAACTGTACTTCTATACTCTCTAGGGACATCTAGCTGTTGTTTATGTTGCTCTTATGATTTACGTGCATTAAAAACTGTTTACCAGGTTTCATTTGTTCATCACATAAAATGAAAGCACAACTCATAATCTTCACAAACTGTGATGTGAAAAACCAGTCAGTAACGATTAAACGTTTCTCGAGCGAAATGAACAACATCCGTCGGCTCATTTGGAGTCATTTGTGAGTGATTCACTAAATGAAGCGAGTCGTTCAGTGGTTTGTATTGAGATTAGTGTTAATAAGCGATGAAATGAATGTACTCACAGTGTGAGACACAGCAGATTTACAGCAGAATGAACGGTTGTGTTTCACTTCTCATGTTTATGTTCCCTCGCTCACTTCTCTTCTTCTCTAGACTCGGATGTGTTTCATTGCTTCAGTTGCTCGAGCGCCTCTAGCGGCGGAATTGCAGTGTAACAGGCAACGCGTCGCGGTGAAGTGAAGGAAAAAGTTGCTCATTCAAAGAGTTGCAAAAAATATTCTAGACGATTTTGAAAGTTGGGAGGAAGCGATATTATTCAAACTCCGGAAATAAATAGTAGATCTTTATTATAGCCTGTTAGTCTACTGTATATACCTGTTATTTCTATATGGTATTATCATCTTTATTTTCTCAAAAGCAGTGTTATCAGAAATGAGCTCTATATTTTCATCACTGTTAAATAATTATTTATTTCACACTTCACTACTAATTTTAACAAAATACCTTTCATGAAATAGTCACATTTACCCATAAGTGTTAAAAGCATAACTTTTCTCATTTGGACAGTGCTTTTTTTATATAAAACTGTAGATTGGGCTTGATATGAAACAAGACAGCACGCACAAAAATGAGCCCAAAGTAAAAAATAATAATAATAATAATCTCCTCCCGAAACAGTATCAAAATATCAAAACAGAAGACAAACACACAGAGCATGAATGTCTCGAATCTCGACACAAAACTAATACACGAAACCTATCTAGACCGAGTTGTCAGGATCCGAACACCACACCCCACACACAAGACAGATGTCCAACTGAAACAAGACTTGAACATGACAATACAACACAAATACACAACAGCAGACAGCACAAGACAGGGAAATCAACAAACAGAGACATTTAAGGAGGGAGCATTTAAGGACATTACAAGTTGGATTAGCCTGTAGTGTGGTTTTCCACTTTAATTTTGAGTGTCACTCCAAATCCAGACACCCATGGGTTGATAAATTTATTTCCATTGATAATTTTTGTGTGCTTTTGTTGTCAGTACTTTCAAACATGTAAAGGAAAAAGTATTTAATAAGATTATTCCATTCATTCAGATCTATGATGTGTTATTTTAGTGTTCCCTTTATTTTTTTGAGCAGTGTATAAGAGGAATAGCCTCTTTAAATGAATATGGAACATCTGGTGCCGTTTTAGCCAAAATAATGAATTGTTACTATTGGTTCAATAGCAATGATGAACACAGTTAAAGCCCTTGATTTAATGTGTATATACTCATATGCAGACATTTTATTCATTTTTATTTCTCATGTTTTCACATTGTGCAGTGCAGAGAGCAATTTCATTGCAAAAATGTCTTCAATATCTTAATGCAGGGGTGCTCACACTTTTTCAGCACTTTTGAAATGACCAAGTCAAAATGATCTACCCATTATATTTATTGAGAAATATATTGAGGATTCTTACAACTTATGTTGATGTATAACCACATATGTTGCACAACACAACATAATTATGTACATTTTTTGTACATCCCATCAACTGGGATTTTAGCTCCTTCACCTTTGTCTTTCTCAGCTCGCTTTTCGGTGGGAATTCAGTGTCGTATTTTCCATGATGAGTCCGAAAATGCCGCTCCACATTTCCCTTCTTTGTTATTGCGACGGTAGACTGGCAGACGAGACAAACGCACTTTGAAAATGTCATCGTGAAAAAAAAGTCCTCCTCCCATTCCGTATGAAAGTGATACGTTTTTTTCTTCTTACTTGGTTCAGCTCCCCCACTTATTTGTATACCCTATCTTACGTTTAAGAGGAAAAAACCAAGCGAAAAATTAGGATGTAACTAACAACTAGCTTGTTAGCTTTGCAGTGCTCAGGGGCGTTGTTTGTTTGAGCACACAAGTGACCTAATTGTACGGGAAAAAAATCAGATGTCATATGACTAGTTGTCCTGTGTATCAATCAAGTGACGGGATGGCTGATACGCTGACGTCTAGTTTTTATTCAAAACAACTCAACTTTATTTGTATAGCGTCAGTTCATGAAAATGTCACCTCACCTTGTCATGCGATCTACCAATAGTACCTTGGCGATCGACTGGTAGATCGCGATCGACGTATTGAGCACCCCTGTCTTAATGCATCACATCCAAACACCTAAAACAAGTTGTTTAAAATATGTATTACAATTCAACAGACTATTGTTGCCACTTTTACACAATTGCCACATAGGCATATTTAATGAAAACAACAATGAAGAAACAAAACATCCCTTTATAGATCCCCCATCTCTTCTCTCCAAAAGTTGCGATGATCTGAAACTCACCCAAAAATCTATATGTTTTAACTCCACAGCGGGAGACACTGCTTTTTCTTTTTCGTTCTGATTCTGATTGGTGTTTGTTTTCTTATTGTTTGAATTTTGTGCACAAGCACAGTGTACCGAGCCTGAACAGTTATGGATAATTGACGTCATGCATGCAACATTCGAAATTCT
This sequence comes from Rhodeus uyekii, assembly GCA_037043235.1. Classification (NCBI taxonomy): domain Eukaryota; kingdom Metazoa; phylum Chordata; class Actinopteri; order Cypriniformes; family Acheilognathidae; genus Rhodeus; species Rhodeus uyekii. The sequence continues at coordinate 1,173,070 of JAWRVZ010000103.1, read as the reverse complement.
AAATGTGAACTTACACAAAAAAGTTCATCAATCTATGGGTGCAGGTTATATAAGGGTGCGGGTTATACCATCGATATTTTACACAAAACCCGCAGGCTATATGAGGGTGCGGATTATCTGCGGGAAAATACAGTATTTCTAAGTGATGGATCTGAACATGAACAATTTCTCATTTAGAAATTTTCGGTCAACATTTTTTCCTATGAGTCTGTAGATGAGTTAATTGGGTGAAACGCTTTCTACAGTGTGAGCACTTGTAAGGTTTCTCTCCAGTATGAATTCTCTCGTGTTGTTTTAAGGCACCTGATGTAGTAAAGGTCTTCCCACAGTCAAAGCACATATAAGGCTTCACACCAGCATGAATACTCTCATGCTCTTTTAAATACTTCCGTAGTGAAAAACACTTTCCACAAAAAGAACAAACGTGAGGCTTCACAGCAGCGTGAACTTTGAGGTGTGTTTTTAAGCTTGATGCCGAAACAAATGTTTTATCACACTGATCACAGCTGGATGATCTCACTCCAGAGTGAGAGTGTATATGCTCTTTGAGAACGCTTTTGTGATTGAAACTCTTTCCACACTGAGTGCATGTGAACAGTTTTTCTCCCGTGTGAATGCTCATGTGCACATTAAAGTGTCCCTTCTGAATGAAACTCTTTCCACACTGAGTGCATGTATAAGGCCTCTCTCCAGTGTGAGATCGCATGTGTCTTATAAGGTTTGATTTGTGGCCACAACTCTTTCCACACTGATTGCATGTGAATGGTTTTTCTCCAGTGTGAATTCTCATGTGCTGATTTAAGTCCTCATTACGACTGAAACTCTTTCCACACTGAGTGCATGTATAAGGCCTCTCTCCGGTGTGAGATCGCATGTGTACCTTAAGATGTGCTTCATGTCTGTAACTCTTCCCACACTCAGTGCATGTGAACGGTTTTTCTCCAGTGTGAATTCTCATGTGTCTCTTAAGGTGTGATTTATATATGAAACTCTTTCCACACTCAGAGCAGGTAAAAGATCCTTTGATTCCAGATTTTCCAGCTTGTTTATGGGTGAAATTCTCTTCAGTCTGTGAAATGACTTCATTTCCATCTTCATTTTTGAAATGATGAGGTTTGTCTTCATTCACTTCCATCAGGGCTAAAATCAACATATTAAATTCAATTAAAAAATCATTCTATTAAAGAGAATTAAGGAAAACACCAACCTATTTGTTCCTCTGTATCTTCATCTTTTATTCTGCAGGATTCTTCCTCAAACTCCATTTTTACATTAGTATATCAGTAGTTTCTCCTGTGGGAAGATGGGAATATTCCCCAGCATTTAAACTTTAATTTATAGTATTTATGTTGCTCCCACATTAAATATGATTTATCATCAAAACAGTTTACCAGGTTTCATTTGTTCATTGTCAAAAATGTGTTCATTGTTTCTCGAGCGAAATGAACATCAGTCGGTTCGTTTGGAGTCATTTGTGAGTGATTCACTAAATGAAGTGAGTCGTTTAGTGGTTTGTATTGAGATTAGTGTTAATAAGTGATGAAATGAATGTACTCACAGTGTGAGACACAGCAGATTTAGAGCAGAATGAACGGCTGTGTTTCACTTCTCATGTTTATGTTCCCTCGCTCACTCACTTCTCTTCTTCTCTAGACTCGGATGTGTTTCATTGCTTCAGTTGATCGAGCGCCTCTAGCGGCGGAAACCAATCACCGTTGAACTATCAAACCTTCACAGATTACAGACGAAACAACCGAGATCAGATCTGAGATTATACAAACACTGTTTATCTCCACAAATATTATTGATTTTAGTAAAGATTCCAACTTCAAATATCTGATAAGGAGTTTGTGATTGTATCTACTGAAGGAAATAATAGTTTAAAATGTTTGATTCTGTGTTGAAGTGTTTATTTCTAATAATAGTTTAAAATGTTTCAAATTATCTTGACGTGTTCTTGTGTGTTCAAACATAAAGTTACTGTTTTTAATTCTGTAACAAATATTTCCTGTCTAAAACAAAGACCAATGCACCCAGGGTGAATAGTCCAAGACTATAACTGTTGACGTTGTCTGTTTGTCAGAGAAGATACAGAAAGAAAGGGATGGGGCAAGGGGTTCTTGCATTCTTGTGTGCAGATTGCTGATTGCTATGGTGTAACCAATGAAGGAATCTACCTGACAACAGTCATTGTATAGAGAGGTGGACTCGGGGGAGGAACTGAAAGTCGAGAATATATAAACTATTTGCATATGCTTGTAAGAAATTCTGGACTGCTCATGTGTCAGCTATTGACTATGTGGTCCAGTAATCCTGAGCTCAGAGCTCTTTTGATTCTCTATTAAATTGATTCCATTTATCTACGAGTAGCGTCTTTCTTTGACATGGCAAATCGACGGACTGGAGGGAAAGCATATTTCCAACACTACTTCTGGGCTCCTGCAACTGTTCAGTGTTAATGATTATGAAGATTTTAATATACTGGTAAATAATTAATTTGTCCATAAAAGAAAAAAAAACATACCCTTAATTGCAACACACTAATTTTCTAAACTAAGGAACACCAACTTTAAAGTTGCAAAGAAGGTGGAGTAGATTGTATGTTTTTTTTTCAATTGCTGCTTCAGAAAACTGTAAGTTTGCAGACGAGGTTAAAGGATAACATTAGCTGATTCTATCCTCCTTTTTCACGCTCCATTTCTAGAACATTCAAATACCTGTCAAAAGTTTGGAAGCATTACATGTTTTTATGGTTTATGAAAAAAGTCTCTCACCAAAGATAGATTTAATCAAAAGTACAGTATAAACAGTAATATTGTGTACAGTAATATAAAGTAATTGTTTTGTTTTTAAATAATATTTATAATGTAATTTATTTGCATGATCAAAGCTGAATTTTCAGCCCCATTACTCCTGTCTTCAGTGTCACATGACCCTTCCCAAATCATTTGACACTGAAGACTGGAGTAATGGTGCTGAAAATTCAGCTTTGATCATGCGAATAAATTCTACAACATATTCAGATGGAAAAAAGGTTATTTTGAATTATAGTAATATTGTGGGAAAGAGTGTAAAAATTCATTTGATGGTGAAAATGCAGTACAAATAGTAATATTGTTCAATTAAATTCCTTAGTATTTGCCATGTACACCAGGAAAGCCAAATTATAAATATAAGTACAATAATACCTTGGTTTACGAGTTTAATTCGTTCCAAGAGCGAGCTTGTAAACTAAAATGCTCGTACACCAAAACAATTTTCCCCATAAGAGTGCACTAAAACTCAATTTATTTGTTCCACACGACCATAAATGCCCATTTTAAATATTTTTTTGGTTTTACCCTATTAATTGTAGTTAAAACATACACACCGGAGCCGCGAACGAACGCGGGGAGATAAGCAGATGATATGAGAATCAGGTGTGTCAGTGCTCAGTGGCTGGCCCCTTTCACACACATACATACACACACACACACACACAGGCAGAACTAGGAGACAATGAATTCATGAACTGTGACAGTTACTGCTTAGAGGTACTGTACGTATATATTTCACTACGTGAACAATAGCTATCACAAACAATTAATGTTAACAACAGGAGGTAAAACCGCTGTAAATAACTTATAGAAGTATCACTGTGGTGAATGATCCAGACAAACACTGAGAGAACTAACGAGTTAAGGCGTGATAAAGGGGTTGGAACCTCATGACTGTGTTATGAGAGGCTGTGTTTAGGATATTTCCAGTAAAAATGCGCACAACGATGCTGAGCTTTAGGACTTTTTCCACACAAAAATGCGCGTGGGTGAGGGAAAAATTTTCTCGCACTCCGATACAATACTCGTACACCGATTTGACACTCCATGCTTGTACACCGATTTGCTCGTATACTAAGTCACTCGTAAACCGAGGTATTACTGTATACCAGTCAGTATTTCAATATTGAAATTGAACTACTCAATTTTGCTGCTTCAGGAACTGGAAGACTTGCTGTGATAATGAATTGAACTTACTGATGATTTCTGCTGTTTACCCAAAAATCCTGAAGAAGAATGTCCGTCAATCTGTCCGTGACCTCAAGCTGAAACGAACTTGGGTTCTGCAGCAGGACAGTGATCCAAAACATACCAGCAAGTCCACCTCTGAATGGCTGAAGAAAAACAAAATTAAGACTTTGGAGAGGCCTAGTTAAAAGTCCTGACCTGAATCCTATTGAGATGTTGTGGCATGACCTTAAAAAGGCAGTTCATGGTTGAACACCCTCCAATGTGGCTGAATTACAACAATTCTGATCCAACTTGCAAAATTCATACTGTATGTCAGTAGTGTGAATGGACCCCACATGCCTGTATGCACTCACAACAATGCCGATGGAGGGGTCTCCTGCCAGACCTGGATCAGGACAGTCTGTGGTGCTACTTGGCTGATATGGATGTTTTCCTCAGTATGATTCAGGTCAGGGGAACATGAGGCCTGTACACTCTAGCCCAGGGGTCGTTAACCCGCGGCTCCGGAGCCGCATGCGGCTCTTTCACCCCTGTGCTGCGGCTCTTTCATCCCCTGCACGTAAGTTGTAGCAGCGGTCCCGCTGTGGAAAAAGGCCATATGAGAGGAATAAGAGCGCTGTTGAGCTGACTGTTTCAGGGGACTTTTATTCTGAAACTACGACGCGCATTAGTTCAGAAAGTTAAGCGGTTCAGTTCAGAGTGCATCATAACCCACCGCGGCAGATATCAGTTAACTATTATACATGAGCGCTGGAGAAAAGCCAATAACTTGGTTAACAGCCTCGGAACGAGTGCCTATTATGTGTGTTGTGCGTCTTATAAGAGTGAGTTCCCTTGGGAACTCGAGCTGCGTCAGAAAAACGCAAGGGGAAACCTTTGACGTCAGTCACGTGAAGATGTGTACAACCAATGAGAGAATTACGCGTGTGAATGCGAGTCGCGGGTCAGTGACATCATGAACAGAGCATTAAAGCGCACCGGAACCCAGAAGTGACAGCTTTGAGTGTCTTCAGTGTGCGTGTATCAGAGAGTTTGTGCTTGCGAGTTACAAACCACTTTTCTTCTGGATTACGTGCGTTTGTATTATGGCGGAACAGGCATTTACCCCGTGTGTTTTTCCTTGCACCCGTTTTATTACGGGTAAGGATACACACAGGCAGTGTGTTGTCTGTTTGGGAGTGGAGCACGCTCGGTCAGCGCTTGAGGGTGCTGACTGTGAGAACTGCGAGAGGCTCTCATTGCGTACTCTCCGCTCTCGTCTGGCGGTATTTGCGGATACTAACCAGACTCGCGTTGCTCAAGGTTCTGGACCCGCTGCGGCTGAGGCTCGACGGCGTTCTCAATCTTGGGGATCACAGATGGATCTCACGGAAGGTTGCGAGGCGGGTGCGACCCGTTTCGCAGCCTGGCTGTGTTGATCCCAGTTCCAGGCGGGATTTGTGAGCACGCGCCTCAGGCGCGGTTTCTCCCGATCCTACTGGGGCTTCGGTGCTATCATTATCCTGCTCTGAGGATGAGGAAGTGATTAGCATCGACCCGGTTGTGGAGGCTTCGCCACCCTCCTCACCGGCGTATGAGGAATTGATCGAGGTTGTGACGCGAGCAGTCTCTCATCTGGAGATCGATTGGCCGGCGGAGACCAGGAACGCCCGTCCCAGAAAAAGTAAGCTGGATAAGCGATACCTACCAGCTCGCGTCGTTCCCCAGCGCCGGGCAATGCCTTTCTTGGAAAATGCCAGCTTCCGATAGGGTGCATACGTCGTCCAGTGCGATGTATGCTACCCTCACCGGAGCTCAACCTTATGGTTATGGAGGGATGCCGAAGGTGGACGAGGCTCTTGCGGGATACCTTGTGCCCCAGTCGGCATCCACTCTCAAAGCCCCGGCGCTCCCCACCAAACCATTTCGGATCACATCATCATTGGTGGGGAAAGCATATTCTGCCTCTAGTCAGGCTTCGGCATGTCTGCACACCACGGCACTGCTGCAGTCCTACCAAGCAGATTTTCTGGGCGATCTCGATCAGGGCGGCGGCATTGGCCCGGAGGCAGTGGCAGAGCTGCGCCGGGCCATGGATTTGTCTCTCCGAGCCTCTAGGGAAACGGCCTTCTCTGTTGGCCGCTCCATGGCAGCTCTGGTGGCTACGGAGAGGCATTTATGGCTCAATCTTTCAGTCATAAAGGATAAGGATAAGTTTGTTTTGTTGGACGCCCCTCTGTCCCCTTCGGACTTGTTCGGCGACGCCGTAAAAAGCGTTGTCAACAAGTTTCAGGAGGCTGCATGACAGCAAGTGGCGTTCAGCAAGGTCCTTCCCCGCCACCCTTCACGTGAGCCCGACAGCCAAACACGGGCTCACAAATCCTCATACAGGGCCTCACAGAAGGAGAGTGTTGCATCTCGTTTACCTCCCCCCAATAAGGGGAGGTCGGGACAACACTCTCAGGCCCAGCCTTCTGGTAAAAAGATGGATCTGAGGAACATCTTAAATGCCAAGAAGGCTGCCACTAAGCGTTCCTGACGCCAGATGCAAGCCGCACCAAGGCGGTTATCTCCGTGTCCGGTTCCTGAGGGAGCCCGTCTCGGAGGTACTGCCCCCTCTAAGGAGGGTCCTAGAGCATTCCACCAGTATGGTGTCCGGAAACCCCGGCCCTGTGGTGTCTCTGCTCATATCAGAGATCAGTCTCGAGAGACTGATTCCCTTAGTAGAGTTCCAGGCCGCATGGTTGTGTCTGCCGGGCATCTCTCAATGGGTCCTGGGCACAGCAACCTCCGGGTACAAAATTCAATTCGGGGTTTCACCACCCCATTTCATGGGGGTCCTACCGTCCAGCAGGCTCTGATTATGGAAGCATCTTTGCTTCCATAAAAATGAAGTATCTTTGCATGCTCTTCAGGGTAGACAATTTTAAGATCAGTCCAGAGACAACGGATGAAAAATAGCCTTTTGGCTAATTCTGGTGCATTTACAGTAATGTCGATTAATGTACACTGTCCCTGTCAAATAAACAAATAAATCAAATGGAACAAGAAGTAGACTCTCTGCTGGAGAAAGGGGCCATCGAGTATGTGCCCCTCACAGACAGACAGTCCGGTTTCTACAGCCGGTACTTCATAGTTCCGAAGAAGGATGGAGGGTTGCGGCCCATTCTGGATTTACGTCTTCTAAATCGCACTATCTTGCGTCTAAAATTCAAAATGTTGACGCTCGGGCAGATTGTGACGCATATCAGGTCCGAGGACTGGTTCGTCACAATCGACCTAAAAGACGCATACTTCCACATCTCCATCCTTCCTCAGCACCGGAAGTTCCTACGGTTCGCCTTCGAAGGTCGTGGACGCTGCACTTGCTCCGCTGCGATCACAGGGCATTCGTGTCCTCAATTATATCGACGATTGACTAGTAATAGCCCAGTCGTCCCAGTTAGCAGCTCGTCATCGAGATGTCATGCTTGCTCACATGAAGGAGCTGGGGTTAAGGTTGAACGCCAAGAAGAGTGTGCTTTCTCCTGCTCAGAGAACCACCTTCTTGGGAGTCATTTGGGACTCGGAAACAATGTCTGCTCGGCTATCCCCCGGGCGCATTCATTCCATTCGTTCAATTGTCGAGAGCATCAAACTAGGCCAGCTACTCACTGTCAAACACTTTCAGAAAGTGTTGGGGCTCATGGCAGCGGCGTCCAGCATTATTCCGCTCGGCCTGCTGCACATGAGATCTCTGCAGTGGTGGCTCAGGGCCAAAGGGTTTTCCCGAGGGGCAACCCGCTTCGCACAATCAAGGTCACGAGGCGATGCCTACGCACCTTGACCCTGTGGAAGAATCTCTGGTTCCTGTCACAAGGCCCTGTGTTGGGGGCTCCGTCCCGACGGGTGACTCTGTCAACGGATGCCTCCCTCACGGGTTGGGGTGTGGTTCTGAGGGACCGCTCCTCACAAGGGCTGTGGAGCTCGCGGCACCAGTCCTGGCACATAAACCTGCTGGAGTTATTGGCAGTCCGCAGAGCACTACTTGCTTTCCTCCCGGACCTAATTGGGCATCATGTCACTGTGTTTACAGACAGCATGACAGTGGTGGCTTACATCAATCACCAGGGAGGTCTTCGTTCTCATCCAATGTACAAATTGGTGAGACAGGTTCTTCTCTGGGCCCAAGGCAAGTTGCTCTCCCTCAGGGCAGCTCACATCCCTGGAGTCCAGAACATAGGAGCAGACTTTCTGTCGAGGCAGGGGCCGAGGCCCGGGGAGTGGCGGCTCCACCCCGAGGTGGTAGAGCAGATTTGGTGAAGATACGGGCAGGCACAGGTAGACCTGTTTGCCTCAGTCGAGAATACTCATTGCCCTCTGTGGTTCTCCTTAACGCATCCAGCGCCCCTGTGGCAGGATGCCATGATGCATGTGTGGCCGAGGCTACACTTGTACGCTTTTCCCCCGATTGTTCTGCTCCCGGGAGTTCTGGCCAAAGTTCATCAGGACAAGGTCCGTCTCACGCTGGTGGCCCCCTATTGGCCCAGCAGGATCTGGTTCTCGGACCTGATATCCCTCCTGGACGGAGTCCCCTGGGAGTTTCCTGTCAGGAGGGACCTTCTGTCCCAGGCGGAGGGTTGGCAGTTGAACCCAGTAACCTGTCCCATTGGCAAAGTGCTGGAGTTCCTGCTGGAAAAGTTTGCGGCAGGGTTGTCCCCCTTTACCTTGAAGGTTTATGTGGCTGCCATAGCGGCTTGCCACATACCTCTGGGTGGGGTGTCCTTGGGCAGGGACCCCCTAGTCTTTCGTTTCCTTCGTGGCACTCTAAGGCTGAGACCTGTGGCACAGACCAGGGTTCCTGCCTGGGACTTGTCTGTGGTACTCCAAGGCCTGTCCCAGGCACCCTTTGAACCATTAGAGGAGCTTCCTATTAAACTCCTCTCCCTAAAGACCCTTCTTTTGCTGGCTATCACCTCGCTTAAGAGGATTGGGGATCTTCAAGCTCTCTCGGTGGTTCCTTCTTGCCTCGAGTTCGCGCCTGGTATGACTAAGGTCTTTCTCTATCCGAGGCCAGGCTATGTCCCCAAGGTTCTAACGAATGTGGCTCGGTCTATCATGCTACAGGCCTTCTGTCCTCCCCCCTTCGACGATCATGAGCAGGAGCTTAGGAACAAGGTATGTCCAGTACGAGTACTGGACGCTTACGTCCTTAGGACTGCCACCTGGCGTAAGTCAAACCAACTGTTCGTTTGCTTTGCTTTGCTTATCCTAAGGGGGCTCCAGCTTCTAAGCAAACCTTAAGCCGATGGATAGTTGAGGCTATCTGTCTAGCTTATGAGTCGGCCGGACATCTCTCTCCCCTGAGGGTCCGGGCCCACTCTACTAGGAGCGTGGCGGCCTCCAAGGCGTTTCTCTCAGGAGTTTCCCTTGCTGATGTTTGTGCTGCGGCTGGCTGGTCCTCGCCGCACACATTTATGAGGTTCTATCAATTGGATCTCGATTCCGCTCCGGGAACGAGGGTGCTCTCTCAGTGAGCTGAGACACATCCGTAGGCCTGCGTCGCTGAGGTGACGTTGGTATAACGTTCCCCTAGCGTTTTTCTGACGCAGCTTGAGTTCCCATGAAAGGGAACGTCTCGGGTTACGTATGTAACCCTGGTTCCCTGAAGGGGAACGAGACGCTGCGTCTTCTGCCTCAGCTCCTTACGCCTCCGGGCCCGCTTCAGACACTCTTTTGCTGTCACTTCCGGGTTCCGGTGCGCTTTTATGCTCTGTTCATGACGTCACTGACCCGTGACTCGCATTCACAAGCGTAATTCTCTCATTGGTTGTACACATCTTCACGTGACTGACGTCAAAGGTTTCCCCTAGCGTTTTTCTGACGCAGCGTCTCGTTCCCCTTCAGGGAACCAGGGCTACATACGTAACCCGAGACGTTCACAATTACCACTATGTTTGCTTATGTACATACTCGTCTTTGTTATGACGCAGTTATTGAAGTGTTATAGCCCGATGCTAATTTAGCTGTGCTTCATTTTCTGTGTTTACATTTTGATCTGCTATGTTCAGTTTAATTAATAATAATTAATGACGATAATTGTGTTCATGTATGAGGGGAGAAGCCAATAGTTTTTGTATATATGTGTAATTCTGTTACTGTCATGCTGATGCCGCTGTGTGCGATGCGGAAACAAAGCAGGAACTCGGAAATCAAACTGAAATACTTTTAATTACAAATGAAAACAAAAGGCACACAAGGGTGCAAACACGGAGAATACATCCACACCAGAGAAAACACATAACGTTAACAACTGACAATGACAATGGAGCACATGAGGGTTTAAATACACTAGGAAAATACAAACAGGTGGCGAAATTAAATGGATAATCAAACTAAAGACAGCTACGGCAACACATGAGGGACAAACAAGAGGATCATGACAAGACTGTGACAGTTACTAGAATATTGTTTTATCTGTTACAGGAAAACCACACACACACACACACACACCACACTCCTTTGCACTCCCTTCCATCCAAGTCTCCATCAAGCCTCCATCCAAGCTCATCCATTTGAGCAAGGACATTACTGAGATCTTTGATCACATGTGCTTCTTGTGCTCCCACATCTCAATCTCCTTCAGCATTACCGGAGATTATTGAAGCTCATATTAATGGTTGGCTCCCCTCTTTGACCTGTTTAATCGAATAAATCACTTTGAGACAATGTCTTCCTTCTCTGTCGTGTTCTGACCGACACACCTGGCTATATCAGCCCCAAATCAGCCCTTATACATTTCCAGGTAGCCTTCGCTACACCCGCTATCGCTCCGCCCACGGAAGAAAGGAGTGTCGCGCCCCCCCGTAGATTGCGGCTCCGGACATATTTGAATTTTTCTTTTTTTAAATATGGCTCTTTCAACATTAAAGGTTGCCGACCCCTGCTCTAGCCACACGAGGCCGATATTATTATTTTTAAAGCATGAATTAAAACTTTAAACACATTAAAAACTATAGTGCACAAAACTTAAACATGAATGCAAAATAATCTGAATCACACACAATTATGTTTTGCTTAGTTTTATTATTATGTGCTCTTTTCCATTTTCTGCTCATATTTTATTTTTTTGCATCATTGTAATGTTTTTCTCGTCGCTCTTCTTTCCACATTCTGCGCTTGCTTTTCCAAATATTGCAGTTTGAGATCAATGTAACTCACTAGTTCTAGATTCACTCCTATCCACGGTATGGATCATGTAGCGACAGTGACAGCCTTCCCCTGTATGAGCATCAGTGACCATGAGTTGCACTGGAGTGACATCAACTCAGTGATTGGCTAGAAGAGGAGATGGTGTCAACTTAAAGCCAATGGTGACACTTAAAGCCGCCCATAATTTACATGAAACTTGAACTGCAACATTTGGAAAAACAAGCGTGTACCATCTCCTTTTCGGACATATCATGCTTCCATTTAAAACAAAAGGCACGATAATGATAGGCAAAGTGTAGGATGGATTCATTTGGACCTTAATTTCTCTCTAGTAAACGTTTGGTGGCTTCAACTTCGTAGTCGTCAGTCAAGAAAGAGTGCAGGACATTTTGTTTGAATTGACCCTACATGAAAATATACCTTATCTCTGCCAACCACCAGTTTTTAGCTGTCCCCATTAAAACTGAAGTGAGAGAAGCTAGTATTTCTGAATCAGTAAGTGGTCTGAGAGCAAAATACTCTTCACAACGTTTGTTACGACCCCGCTCTAGGGGTAACGGGGTGTAGCATAACTTAACGAAAAAGTGAAAGATATAACTTAAACTCCTTTATTTCGGGAACAGTCTTTGAGTATTCACATCACTGTGCCAAAACAATAAACAGAACAAGCTGGCTAAGATCTATATGTCCTAACAAAATAAATAAAATGAAAATACACAACACTTCCCTTACTTCCTATCTAACGAAAAACAGGAGAAAACATTCATAAACAAAAACAGGCACACTCAAAGCTTGAAAGTGAAAACAAACAAAAATAAAGTATTTACAAAATGCACAACAGCGTGTTTACAAAATGCACAACAGCGTGTTTACAAACGCATAACAGCGTTTGGCGGAAGTGTGGTATCAGCTTACAGATTACCGTTTAATTATCTCGACAGTCACCAAGCGAACAGGAACGCAGACAACCTGCTCTTTGTTAAAAATAAATGAAACGAGGACAACAAACACAGTTCACCCTGAGCCACTAGCTTTCTCTGTGCTTTCCACCACTTCCGTCGCCTTCCTCTGTGCAGACTCCAGCTTTAAAGAGCGGGCCTTTGGCGGCGAACCAATCCGAGGCCGTTGCCAATATCACTGGAACCTGGTAATAGAAAGAGATAGCGGGAGAGAGAGAGAGAAACACAGGAACTCCTGGCCACAATGACAGTTTCTCTAAACATAACGTCTGAGGACGTACACGTTCAACAAACCAAATAGGACCAAATTGTGGGAATTTTACTCTTAACGGAGAGCAATATGGGGCAGTTGTCGCAGTATCAGGTAGGATAGGAGTATGGTGATGCAGTTGGTCAGTGTGTAATCTATTGGAGTTTCATGGTAATGCAGAGGCTCGTTCCCGTCTCTCAGGGAACAGAGGTTACGATAGTAACCAGAGACGTTCCCTTTCGAGAGCGGGAGTGAGACGGTTCAAGGAAAATATGCATTTGGGAACGGTGTTTAATCCCGCCGTGATTGAGACATAGACCAGTCTGATACAGGGAAACATACACCAATCACAGCGAAGAGGTACACAGCTCAACCAATGACAATGCCGCCAGGTGTGCTCACTACTGATAGGTGCAGCTAAACCAATGAAATCAGTAGCTGAAGCCTACCAACATTTGCATATCAGAAGCCTGAAAAATAGCGTGCTGCATTATTACAGGGCAGAAACGATTATTCAGAGAGCATTTAAGCTCAACTAATGTGAGAGCATTGTGTCAACGGCAAAGCGGTGACAGTGAGCACATAAGCACAAACTACTGTACAGAAACCCCAGCGTCAACAGCAAAGCGGTAACAACTGTATTTTGAGAAAAGTAGCAATATCCCAGGAATAATTGATTCCGTTACTCACCGAAAGCACTTGCAAAGATGGAACATCCAGCTTATAAAACCTGGCGAAGGTGTTCTGAGAAGACCAGCCAGCAGCGAAACAGATATGCTGTATTGACGTACCTCTAGACCAGGCCCACGATGAGGCAATAGCTCTCGTCAAGTGAACTCTGATGTTGAGGGGGCATTCCTGTCCCTGGTTAGCATGAGCCAAAGCAATAGCGCCCACTATCCAGTGAGAAAGCCTCTGTTTAGAGACAGCATTTCCTCTAGTACCGCCACCATAGCACACAAAGAGCTGGTCCGACTGTCGGAATGTGGCGGATCGGTTCAAGTAAATCCACAAAGCCCTGATGGGGCAGATAGCCCTCTTAGCCCCAACGTCCTGTGAGGTTGACGTCTCTGAAGACAAAGCGAGCAGAGAAACTACTTGCGCTTTAAATGGAGTAGAGAGTGATTTTGGCACGAAGCCAGGTCTCGGCCGGAGAGTAATACAGCAGTCTCCGGGCCCGAAACGAATACAATCGTCACTCACTGAGAATGTTTAGCCGGTGCCAGTGCGAGGAGCAATGCAGTTTTCTGCGAAAGCTTCCGCGACCGATTCCAGGGGCTTGAACGGCGGCAGAGAGAGAGCTCTTGATATTGTGCTCGTTGCACCATTTCACAAACACTCCCCATTTCAGAGAAAAAAGGCGTCTCGTGGAGGGTGCGCGAGACTCTGCGAGAGTCTCCAGCACACGAGAAGGTAGTGCGAGCTCTTCTAAGGCCCCTGAAGTGGCCACGCGTGCAGGCTCCACAGCTCGGGGCTGGGATGCCATATCTAGCCGCTCGCTTGAGACAGTAGATTCTTACTGACGGGAATCTGCCACGGGGGAGCTGCCAGTAACTCTCTTAAGTCTGGCAACCAAGGCTGATTCGGCCAGTTCGGGGCGACGAGGATAACCAACGCTCTTTCCTCCCTTATTTTGCAAAGGACTAAAGGCAAAATTTTTACCGCAGGAAACGCGCACAACCTGGCTCTCTGCCAAGAGCATCCCATCACGCTAGTGGGGCGTGGGGAGAAGAACAGCGGGCAGTGCGCGTTCTCGCTCATCGCAAACAGATCCACTTCTGCCCTCCAGAAGCAATCCCAGATCATTTGCACCACCTTGGGGTGAAACCTCCACTCTCCGTGAGGAATCTCGTTCCTCAAAAGCATGTCCGCTCCGCGGTTTAGTATACCCGGGATGTGCGATGCTCTGATGGAGAGGAGATGTTGATCTGCCCACAGTAGGAGGCTCGTAGCCAGTTCGAACAGGGCTCTGGAGCACACGCCGCCTTGGCGATTTATGTATGAAACCACAAACATGTTGTCAGTGCGAATCAACACATGCTGCTGTTCTACTTGCGGCAGGAAAGCCCTTTTTGGTCCGAGTCCTTCAGGTCCGCCAGAGTCAGCCACAGTTGCCTCAGGAGAACCACTAAAAACCCCATGCAAGTCCCTGGGCAAAAACCCCTGGCTCGAGGTGGGAGGCTGCCGTCCGTGAGGGAGCGGAGTAGTCGCCCGTTCCGTGAACGGGGAGGAGCAGGGAACGGGGGGTCTCTGCCGGCTGCCCTCGCAAGGAGGAGTCATCGCTGGCCGCCAGGAGGCGGAGGAGCGCCAGCCCGTCCACAGAACAGCGTCCAGGGCCATCACACAACACCGCGAGGAAGAACCTCTCGGGCGGTCGAGGACCGAGAGGCAGCGTGTCGGGGAACTGGACCAAGATTTTTTTTGTCTTTCTTTTTCCTCTCTCCCCTTTCTCATCTCTGTTGCTCCTCTTGCCTCCATTTCCTTTTCCCTCGCCTCGTCTGTCCTTACCCCCAGGTGCCGCGACCGCCTCGATCGGCAGTAGAGCGCAGTCTCGTGGGTACCCCCCGGCCTGCGAAGGGCCTTGGGGGTATGTGGCGAGCAGGGTGGGGTCGAGGGACCGTGAGAGCGTCACGAGAGCCGGTGGCGTGATTGATAATGAGCGTTACCTGCTAGCCATTGGTCTCTTGTCTTCCACTGTCGTCACTCCTCCTTTTATGCCTACGCTCCTCCATGAGAGAAGAGACGATGGCTCGCAGGTGACGCTCATTATCAATCACGCCACCGGCTCTCGTGACACTCTCACGGTCCCTCGACCCCGCCCTGCTCGCCACAGTCATCACCAGCACTCGTCACATCACCAACACACCTGATCATCTCAGTCCCTGCGCCATCCTTGGTTCATCTCTCAGTGACTTTATTTCATCATTTTACAATAAATTATTTTCACTTGCAATTGCTTCCTGTAAAACATCGTGACAGATACTGCAAATATATATTAACTTAGTTAGGGGTCTGAGTATGTCATATGTTAACATATGTTGGAGTTTTCATCAATCCCTCAAGTCTGCGTGTTCTTTTAATGAGGAGAGCAGAGACGGCTTTTCGTTTAACTATTTGATTGTCAAGTAAGTTAGATGTATAAAGCATACAGAGCTCTGGGTCACAGCTATCCCTGAACTACTGCGAGTCTTATGTTCAGGCACTCTGCTACTGCTCGCTCTTTTCTCGACAATCATATTTATACAATATAATCAAACAAGTTGGCAGTCTCTTCTGGACAAAGTTTGAGGAGATCTGATGGTCCAATTGAAACCCTCCACTCATCTCATCCACTCCTGTTCTCCTGTACACATAAGCTCTTTTCGAGGTTAATCGTATAGGGAGATGCTCCGAGGCGCCTCACATACAGAAAAACATCTCCTTATATGGCAGGTCATCTACACACACTCTTTGTGGTCATCTCTTCTGCTAGTCCTGATTCAATCATCATGCTATGCTCTGCCACCAGTCTTGTGTCATTCCAAAACTTTAAGACTTATTTACTGATTTATTAGTAAAAACATATTTTATCCCTTGTGATTAACCACGTGATCAAGCATGCATACCATCATTCATTAAACAATTCACCTTAAAAGTCCATTATATCATTAAACCATGCAAATCATTATTAAAAGCAGTATTATTCCTTCAAAGGACTCATTTTGTTTGGAAGAATAAAACCTTTATTCTGGCTTTGAGAAGTGTTATTTTTATGCAGAGAAAAACTACAACATTGAAACCACAACAGTTTCAGCTCATTTTCCGACTGAAAGAGATGGCAAAATGTGCATCCTGTTTGTTTCCTTTATTTTTTGCAAAAAGCTCAATATTTAGTTTTTATTGTCAGTGTATACAAACAAAAGTAGACATAGTTTCGAATGATGTTATCTGTATGTCCAAAATCAACACAGTATTTTAGGTCTCTTTCAAATTGACAAGACAAAAAGTGGTTTGGTCATGACTGTCAACCACAGGGAGTGTAGCAAGTCACAGTTCTTATGCAATATGGGGAGGAAGAAAGATCTTTCTGAAGCTGGGGTTAGGGTTAGCACGAAATGGTACTCTTTAGGATTTGAGAGTGAACCAGACCCAAATGACTCTTCCAGACTGATCAAGAAGCAGAATTGAAGCTCCAAAACAACATGCAGGAAACTAAATTATATGATCTTCCATTTGGAACTCAACAGTCTGAGCTAACTAACAAACTGCACAGCTTTAAAACAACAAACGTTTGTAAGATTATGGTTCCAACCACTTAAGGTTTCAACATTTGCAAAAGACAGATTGGTTTGGAAATGGCACAGCTTGAGCCTCACAAGGAAAACATCAAGGATTGTTTGACCCCCAAGAACAGTCTTCCCCATAGATACAAAACAGAGCTTCCTCTAAAAGACCTCTGAACGACCTCTCAATCTAGGGGTTGAAATCTTTTAAAAGACTAAAAGACACAGACTAAGATTTTAAAAATTAAATGCATCAAATCATCCCAAAATTATGCAAGATTGACTTATCAAACTTTGGTCAACTGCATAATTCTATATTGTCTATGACCTATGTACGTATGTGTGACTGCTATGCTTACATCACACATAATTCATGCAATTTTTATGAATGGTCGATTGAAAGTGTATCTTGTTTCCTATTGGCTTGAAATACTTCTTACTCTCAGTAAATCTGTGTAAAATGTATCACACTCTTGCTATAGAAATCATGTCTAAACTGTACTCTCTGATAAGAGCGTGAAAGTGAGGAGCCAATGTGACTTGGATAATGTGTAATTTATGATGAGAGGAGAAACATTTTGTCATAACGAAGCACAGACACAGATTTGAGTACACAACAGCAGATGTTTATTGAGAACAGGGCACAAGAACAGTGACTGGTGAATAGCAGATGAAGTGAAAGGGAATCTTGGTAGTAGATTATCTGTTGATACTGAACAAAGAGAATTCTAGGAGATCACGGGAGTAGATCGGTTACTCAATGGGAGAATCTCTTGGAGCGGACACTTGGAAGTAGTCGCAGAGTGACTCTGAGCATAACTGAGACCAGACGCTGATTGGGAACAGGTGCAGGTGCTCAGTATTCAGGGGATTGTGAACGAGTGTACGTGTCCGGTGCGATGGTGTTTGTGACATATTTACACTGAAGCAAAGACAATGCATAACTGGTCAGAACTCCTCTAGGACAAAGCTTTCCTGTAGCTCAATCAGTAGAGCATTGGTGTTTACAACGTCAAGGTCATGGGTTCGATCCCAGGACTGATTCAATTCACTCGAAGCCGTGCGCACACACACACAACTCGAGACATTACGTAGTGTCAGAGCTCTGCCACAAAACCAATAAATGACTAGACCGAATGTGGCAGAACCTTGACATAATCGACTAGTCCAGGGGTTTTCAAAGTGTGGGGCGCGCCTCCCCTGGGTGTCTTTCTCTCTCTATCACTCAGGTTCGCGCGTCTTCCGTTAACGTTTAGGGTTTCTTCAGGTTTGTTTTTTATTTCTGTTTATTTGTAGTACTTATTAACCAGTATAGTTCTGGTAAACGTGTGGTTTGTTCAGACGTGGTTCTTGATTGAATGCGACTAGCGTTGCGTCTCTGCCTTTCGGAGATATTTTTTAACCGTCTGCTGCTCTATTCAGTTGTTTAACTTCGCGCACTGAGTGTCTGACACTTTCTTGCTGTTTTTCATACAAAATAAAGGAATGCAGATCTTAAAAACAGCGTCAGACTATGTGATCCGTAAAACACAGTCCCCCCTCTCTCTCTCTCTCTCTCTCTCTCTCTCTCTCTCTCTCTCTCTCACTCACTCACACACACACACGCATACCTGGTGTGGAAATAAATAAATAAAAATTACACTGATCATAACAAAATTAAAAGTTAAAAAAAAGAGAGTTATGCTTAAATGAAATCTCTTGTTCATTACAGTTTTCTTCATAATTGCAACCGCATGAGTTGGATTAATTGTTGCAAAACTTGTTCTCTATATAGTTTGTTTGTGATCAAAGCCATTGATCTGAAGCTCAATGCTGATGTTGTCATGAAAATAGTTTTCTAATCAGCAATAACAATATCAATTATCACCCATATCAATATCACCCATATCAATTGCATGGTTAAAAATAACATACTGGCTTAAAATCCACCCACTTCTGGGTTATGCCCCGCCCAGTCCGAGTACAGATACAGGGGTGGGGGGGGGGGGGGGCGGCGTTGGGTGGGTTGTGTCAAAAGGGAGGCCCACTGTCTCAGACTTTGAAATCCTCTGGACTACTCTAAAGTCAGTAACGAGTTAATGTTTCTCGAGTGAAATGAACAACATCATTCGGTTCATTTGGAGTCATTTGTGAGTGATTCACTAAATGAAGCGAGTCGTTTAGTGGTTTGTATTGAGATCACCGAGAACATTCCCATAACACCTGATGTACTCGATACATCAGAAGAAGAATGGCATCTACGCTGATATTGTTCTCTGTTTATTCCGAGGTTACCGTGGTCAGCCGGATCCGGGCCGTATCCAGATCAGATGAAGGACCTGTACACGAGCACAGCACTACCCTGAAGTGTCTGCGGAGACCGTGACTCTACTAGACCCTCCCCTGTGACGATCATGAACCCATCTTTAACCGGACCAAATTGGACTTCATATTGGACTTGAATTGTTGTCAATATAATAATCATGTACTGTTTGGCTTTGGCCAGAGGAGAACTGGTCCCCTGACTGAGCCTGGTTTCTCCCAAGGTTTTTTCTCCATTCTATTCTTCATTCGTTACGTCACCTGCCGGAGTTTTGGTTCCTTGCCACTGTCGCCTATGGCTTGCTCAGTTGGGGAAACTTAACACTTAAAGTTCATCAATTGTATTGATTCGCCTGCTCTTTTGGAGCTGCTGTTCAGCCAAACAAATTTTGTTTATATTGTCTTTTCTGTGACCACTGTAAAGCTGCTTTGAAACAATCTACATTGTAAAAAGCGCTATATAAATAAAGGTGACTTGACTTGATCAGTGTTAATAAGTGATGAAATGAATGTACTCACAGTGTGAGACACAGCAGATTTAGAACACAATGAACGGCTGTGTTTCACTTCTCATGTTTATGTTCCCTCACGCACACACAAACATACTCAAATGAGTATTGAGTATTCAGATAAGATTCACCTCTGTCCAAGTCCCCATGATACAGGTTCTTAAACGCCACTGACTTTTTTTTTTATTTCAAAGCATGAACTTAAAATTTTAAATTAGATATTTTAAAACTAAATCAATCATATCTTCTTCTTTCCTGTCACAGTCTTGTCACAGCTGTTCACATCCCTTCTGTGTATCTTTCATGTCTGTGGTAAGGTTCGTTTGTCACGGGGAAAGAAGGAAGCAGGGTCAGCTTACTGAGACTCATGAGCTTTTATTTCTTTAGAGTCTTACGTAAATCAAAAGACAAACAAAACATAAAGCAGGTGCATTTCACTCCCACTGTCCCGCTTCTCTTCAGCTGAGTCACGCGTCTCCCTCTGAGTTCCGTGTCACTCTCAGTCTATCTCTCAGTTTCAGTTTCACTCTCTGTTTCGCTCATGAGCCTCGCGTTCACCGCTTCCGTGCCGACTCGCGTCTCACCCGGATCTCTCTCTCCATCTCTCCCTTCCAGGCTGTTTATATCCAGTCTCTTCCCGGCAGTTACTATAATGAGACACAGGTGTTTGAGAATTTGCGCTTGATTCACTTACGCACCGCTCGACTCCTGACTCACTCCCCCGCTGCCGACCTTGCTGAACCACGCCCCCCTTGCCACATACCCCCACTGCCCGTCTCAGGCCGGTCTGCAGCCCCCCCCTGCAGGGGCGCGTGGTCCAAACAGAGGGTGAACTCTCGCCCCAGGAAATAATAGCAGATAGCAGAGGGTGAGGACTGCCCATCTGATTGCCAAACACTCCTTTTCTATGGTGCTCTACCTCGTCTCTCTCTTTGAGAGCTTGCGACTGATGTACAGCACTGGACGTTCCTCCCCCTCTATCTCCTGGGACAGGACCGCCCCCTGTCCGACGCGTCAGTCTGCAACACAAAAGGGAGAGAAAAATCAGGAGAGTGTAATAACGCCCCCGCGCCAACACATGCGGACGTAGGACCTGGTCCATTAGGCGCTGAAAGGTGGCCGGAGCGCTGAACAACCCAAACGGAAGGGTGACAAATTGGTGTAATCCAAACGGCGTCGTGAAGGCTGTCTTTTCCTTGTATAAGGGCGATAAGGGGATCTGACAATATCCCTTAGTTAAATCCAGTGTCGAATAAAATCGAGCTGAACCTAGCTGATCAAGCAATTCGTCAACCCGCGGCATTGGATACGTGTCCAATTTTGACACGGCATTCACCTTGCGATAATCCACACAGAAATGGATCGAGCCGTCCGTTTTAGGTACCAAAACTATCAGGCTCGCCCAATTGCTGTGGGATTCTTCTATCACCCCCATATCGAGCATCGCCTCTAATTTGGTCTGAACCACTTTCTTCTTGTGTTCAGGCAGTCTATATAGTCGACTACGCCTGGTTCGGTCTCAATATGGTGCTGAATGAGATCCATTTGCCCGGGCAGGGGCGAGAAGACGTCAGCGAACTCCGCTTGCAACTTGGCAATGTCGGTGAGCTGGGACAGCGATAGGTGATCTCCACCTGGGGCCAGAGCAAGGGATTGATTTTTAACCCTTACCTCTGGCCCAAGATCCTCCTCTCCACTCACTGCAGTCACCAGCATCACCGACCCCACCTCGTTCCATTTAAGGAGGTTGAGGTGGTATACCTGACGTGCCTCGCCCCTGTCTGATCGAAGGACCTCATAATTGAGATCCCCAACTCGTTGTGTGACCTCAAAGGGCCCTTGCCACTTGGCAAGTAATTTGGAGCTGGATGTGGGGAGTAATACAAGTACCTTCTCTCCTGGTGCAAATTTACGCAATTTAGTACCCCGGTTGTACAGATGGCTCTGTTTGTCCTGGGCCTGTAAAAAATTCTCCATGGAGAGCCACCCCAAGGTGTGGAGTTTTGTTCTCAGGTCCAGCACATACTGAATTTCGTTTTGGCTATTTGAGGGTCCGTCCTCCCAAGTCTCTCTCAGGACGTCTAACACCCCCTGGGGCTGACGACCATAGAGAAGCTCGAAGGGGGAAAACCCCGTGGAGGCTTGCGGGACCTCACGCACAGCGAACAACAGGGGCTCCAACCATTTATCCCAATTTTTGGCGTCTTTATGCACGAACTTCCGAATCATGCTTTTCATGACCGATGCTGGTACAGACCGATTTAATGCCCAACAATTCGTAGAGTTCGTGCAACGTTCGTGACATAAACGCCGTGCCTTGATCAGTGAGGATCTCTTTTGGGATCCCCACTGGGGAGATTATTCGAAACAGAGCCTACGCAACACTTTTTGCCAAAATGCTGCGGAGGTCAACTGCTTCTGGGTATCAAATTGCATAGTCCACTATTACTAATGCAAATCAATGCCCACGTGCGGATTGTTCTAATGGCCCGATGAGGTCCATTTCAATTCTCTCGACGGGGACCTGCATAAGAGGAAGGGGGTGCAATGACACTATTGGGGCGACCAGAGGATTCACCAATTGGCATTCATGACAAGCCACGCACCATCAGCGAACATTTTCGTGAATGCCGGGTCATGAGACTGATGAGTGTTGCTGCCTGTCCTAAATGACCTGCCATGGGATTACAGTGAGCCGCCTGAAACAGCATTTCCCGACGGCTTTTAGGGATCAACAGCTGGGTTATATCTTGCTTTGTTTGAGTGTCTTTGGTCACTCGATACAACAGATTTTTAATTATAACAAAGAAGTGGTAGGAGGGTGGCTGTCCCGGTTGGAGGAGCTGACCGTCGATGGAACGGACCTGTTCAAATGCATTTTTTAATGTCTCATCTCAGGATTGCTCCAGGGGAAAGTCATCGCGCTCCTGGAGGATCAGCCTCCCAAGAGAGCTCGCCTCCCCTGAGGGCGGTCCCGTGGGTCCCAGTTCAGCCTCCCCCAACTGAACAGCCACCCCCCTCTCCTGCCCTCTGTTCGCCAAAGAGACACCCGTGCATAAATATCCCCACAATTGTGTGAACGTGGGCCAATTGGTTCCCAAAATTAGCGGATGTCGGAGGTGCGGGTTAACTTCTACCTCCAGACTACGTTTTTGCCCCTGAAATTGAATAATGGCAGGTACTAAAGGATATTTCACTACATCCATGTGCACACACCGCACCAGAACCATGCGGCTCTTATCAAATCCTTGAGCTGAATCAGGCTTTGATGAATTGAGGTCTGGTTAAAACCCGTGTCCACCAAAACCTGATACGTACCCCCCTTAATACTCACAGGTACTTGGCACAACCCTGCTTGATTGGGGGCAGCCTGTGGCGCGTTCGGGACCCGGATCAGGGTCCCCACCTCAATTACCAGACACCTGTCCACAAAGTGTCCCGGATCCCCGCAATGCCAGCAGACCGGCCCAGGCCTCCCCGCCACACTGGTGGTAGTAAGTGGATCACCCAACTGGCAGGAAGAGAGCGGAGCAGAGGACACGGTTCCCAGTGCAGATCCGGCCCACCCAGGCCATCGTGGCACAGTTCTCGAAGATTCTGGAGCGCCCGGACCTCCCGGTCCACCCTGACCTCGGGGAAAAGCACGAGGAGGGACTACCGGCCGGGACCTGGGGAGAGGTACAGGTTTAGAGGGAAGAGAGAGGGAAGAAGAAGAAGGATAGAGAAGTTTCGCCGACCCCCGAGCACGCCAGCATCTGGTCCTCCGCCAGTTGAATGGCCCGGTCCAGCGACCCGCTGGAGGATCTCCCGTTTTAGATCGTCGTAAACCAGGAGGTTCTGGACTGGGAGTTGTTGGGCTGCCACCTGAGCCTCCCCCGATAGGAGGGGAATGAGGCGCACTGGCCATTGGTCTTGCGGCCATCCACGTTTCAGCCGTCGTTTCAAACAGGTCGACGAAGACCTCCGGATCATCCGTCAGCCCCATTTCAGACATTGACATGTGAGCGTGATGAGGCGGAGCAGAGCTCACCGATGATCCTCCAGCGTGCACCTCCAGGCAGCTCCAGAAGTACGCAGTCCTCCTCCTGCGCCTGTAATTAAAAGAAACTGAAAGTAACCGGCGTTGGGCTTAAGTAGCCTAAATCTCTCATTCGCCATGAATCCAGATGTTTCCATATTCCCGATATATTTGGATGCTAAACTGATTCAATGTGTTCCTTGAATGCATATGCAAATGCATAAGTGTAAATGTAAACTGTTATTTATTATGTAAGCTAGACTTTGTACTGTATTTCTTGTATACAGTGTTATGTTGTATTGTTTCTGCTGAAAGTTATGTTCAGTTATGATATGAAGTTATGTTCAGAAAAGTTACTTTTAACAATAAATCTTCCTTTAAAAAGAGCTATTACTCGTAGAATGTTAACTATTCAACTCTGTACCAATCACAAGAAAAGTAAAAATCATCATAGATAATTATGTTTGGCATTCTATAGGGTGTAACATCAATATCACAGAAAATTCATTTAAGAGTATGAAACGGACAACATAAAAAGTAGCAAACATTATGCTAATGTACATAAAACGTAAATTGCCTTAATGCCCTTGTGACGTTTTCAATATTGCCTTTATTCCCTTATTAGACAACAAAAAATGCCTTGGTGCCCTTTAAATTTCTATAATTTCTAAGGCAACTTGGCAGTGCTCTTTACGCAACGAATTTCAAGGCCTGCAGTTTCACTCTCTGTTTCGCCCGTTCACCGCTTCCGTGCCGACTCGCGTCTCGCCCGGATCTCTCTCTCCGTCTCTCCCTTCCAGGCTGTTTATATCCAGTCTCTTCCCGCCAGTTACTATAATGAGACACAGGTGTTTGAGAATTTGCGCTTGATTCACTTACGCACCGCTCGTCTCCCGACTCTCTCTCCTGCTGCCGACCTCGCTGAACCACGCCCCCCTTGCCACAATGTCCTTCCTGCACCTGTTTGTGTCTAATCACTAGTCGTTAGTCTCGTCAGCTGTTTGTCATTCCGTGTTTGTTATTTAATCCTCTCATGTTTCCCTTGTCTTTGTCTCCTGTTAAGGTTACAATGTGTTGTGTCGTGTGTGTATGTCTTCCACGGTCCTTTCTGATTTTTTGCACAAAGAAGCATCTTCATCTGTTTTCTCGTTTTGAATAAATAGTTTTTTGTTTGAATCTCCTTGACTCCGTGTCTTCTCCGCATCGCACACCAGCACCGTAGTGTGACACTTCCCTTCTTCCTTCCTGTTTATTAGTGATTTCTATACAATCACTCCGCTCGTTAGTCTCGGCAGGTATTCCCAATCTCTTCGTGTTTAAAACCCTCCCCCGTTCTCTGTGTTCCCTTAGTTTTGCACTAAGAGTGCCGTTTTGTTTTGATTATTCCAAGTCTTTTGTTTTCGGTTTTTGAGCTTCTCTGCATCGCACTCGCGTCACCAGTAATAACAGGATGTAACATGTTGACAAAGTTGGTCATGTTTTTTAAGACATCTGTAGGTTTTAAAAAAAATAAACTAGAAACTTACTCATTTAAAGAGATTCCAAATGTGAAGGTGTATGCGTGTTCGAACGAGGATTGTCAAACGATAGCTTATTGTTCTTGCTTTTTCCCTACAACGCACCTATCTTTTAAGCTTATCTTTTTAAATGTATGACTGAACCCGTCTTCTGACAAAAGTCACATTTCTAATAATTTACCCTTGGTTGTTTAAAGAATTTTTAAACGACATTAAACATTATATTATAGTTATGTGTGCATATTGCAGCATACATTTTGTTAGAGGGCCTGTGCTACACTGGTGTAATGCAAGAACCATCACATTATGCATGCCCTTGTAAAAACTATAGATGAAATTCAGGAATTATATGTGCACAATTTACTGTGTGTAAGGAATTGTAAGAAAAAAGAGCTTTCATTTAGCTATAATGAAAACAGAATAAAGAAATACTCTCTTCTAATCTATTGTAAATCCAAAATATCTTAATTATTTTACAGTTTTAAATATGTGCTTTGCTTTGCTTAGAAGTTTTAGTCATTTACTAAGGTGTCGGGCATGATATCCAATATAAATTTATAAATAATTAAGATAGTATTACAGGTTGTCTGTGGTGAATAACAGTAAATGAGAGCGAGACGAGATTAGGTTGTTACTCAAGCGCTTCACTGTGTTGTCTTTAATATAAAACATTGCTTTGAGACAAACCCAGTAAAGCTAATCATGAATACATTGTAATAAATATAAACATAAAAGTCTTTATAATGGTGATACGCAAATAAAACAAACCCAATTAACATACACACAAATGTTTGTTTCTCTTTTACACACCAGATTGGTCAGATTGGTTAAATATACAGTGGAGTTCGGTTATGTCGACGGCCTCGGGGGTTGCAAAAAAGCATCGAGATAGCCAACAGCCAATATGGCGATTTGTTTGATGAAGCGATCGGCATGCTATAAAAATGTACATACACTGTATATGTTTGCTAAAAACAAAAGGCATATGTGCACCAACTAACAGCAGAGATTTACCAGTATACAATAAAAAAAGCGCAAACAGTCACAACACGTGTAAACACATTTGTTCAAAACATAGTCATTTCGCTCGGACACAGTTCTGAATAGTATTGCACATGCGGTTAATACGGTTTCTTTACAAACTCTAAAATGCTTTGTTGCTTTTTTGCCTTTAACGGTCTGCTTGAAAGCAAATGCTTCTATCAGTAACGACGTCTTTGTCGATGTCAATCTGGGAATTCCTGGACACTGATGCTTCACTGAACACACACTCACTGCAGACGCGCTCGACTCTGCTCAACTCCTGCACCTCCTCTTCCAAGATATCATCTAGAAGGCTTTAGACTTCCGCAGGTCTTAAGACACCCGCCACTTCCACGGCACTGTGAGTGAAGCGTCACTGACAGAGCGACCGTATGGACTGCGATCCACTTGCAACGCGAACTCAGCGCATGCGCAGTGATCTAGGTACGATCAGTCACAAGATAACCATGTGAAGTGGTGAATTTGTCCGTCTTTTGTGCTCGAGATATTAGGGTTCGGCGACATAAAAGAATCGACATAACCGATAAGAAAATGCTAAGAAAAATAGGGAGTTTGGCGGTTCACCTTCATCAACGTTCCTGCTTCCTGCTCTGTACAGCGCAGACGTGTTTTCCCTCTGCTCCCGCTCTGCTATTTTGTCTTTTTTTCCTCTGACCCGCTGCTTGCTGGACTCCTGAAAATACTGAAATGGAATTGATTAACTGGTCAATCAGCGCGATCGATAGGATTTTTTCACAAAGGAAGGGCCTGCCCGGACGGGACCTTTGCTGCAGGGTACGTGCTGGACCCATGGAACAGCTGGCAGGTCCTGTGCCTGGAGGCTCTGTCCGTGGAGGATTCGAAAGATTTATATATGATTGGATTATTGATGGCGGGTTTCCTATTCTTTGGCTTTGGGATTGCCCTTACCTATCGGAAGATTGGTAAGACAGCTGCAAGCAAATGCACCCAGCAGCTGTCTGTGGAAATTAAGGAATGTTTCGGGGTTGTGGGTGACCGTTTGAAGGAATTAGATCAGAGAGTGATACAGATCGAGGAACTGAACCGTAACAATGCAGAAAAAAAAACAAAATTTGTATTTGCCCACCCGAACTTTACTTGTCCCTATCTCTCGGTTGGGAGGTCAGCCTGACAGCTTGGTCTGCTATCTTTCCCTGTGCACTGCCTTATCTCCCTTCAAGGACAAACCAAAGAACTGAACTCAAAAACATCTGAAGTTTTGGCTAACTCTCTCACACAACAGAAATTTGTGGAGAGCGCCTGAAATGGTAGCGGCTCGGAGGCTTGCTCCAAACGTAATTTCGTTATACTGTACTTGTACATGCGTAATGACAAATAAACTTGACTTTGACGATAAGTGAACTCCACTGTACCTCAAATACTTTTGTTCTTGAGGACACTTAATTAATATTCAAAAATTTTATTGATTGTCCTGCTCTTTTAGAGCTGCTGAATAGCCAAAACAAACTTTGTTGCATTCGTTTTCTGTTATCTCTGTAAAGCTGCTTCAAAACAATCCCTATTGTAAAAAGCTTTATATAAATAAAGGTGACTTGACTTGTCACCATCTGGTTTCCTCTGGTGGTCTACTACTCTGGTTTTGTTTCTGTCTGTTCTGAGGATTTTCACCACTGTGGATTGTCTCACGGATCTGGCTGACCGTTGCGTTCCTGGGCCACCTTAAACGTCGCCTGCCATTGTTCTGATCGCCTTTGTTATCACAAACTGTGTTCTGAGTAATAAACTCTTTCACTCGCAACTGAATCCGCCTGTGTTTTATGACAACTTAGCTGTAATCCTTGTGAGCTTTTGATGCATACTTTGATGCATTAAACCACAATATAGTTATTTATATAGTATATTATCCTAGTTTACTACCATATTAGACTCCCATAAATATTTTTGGGGGGCGACAAGCGGTTATACAATGCTGTGCAAGGATGATTTATTTTGTACACATTTTAATTGATCTTGAATGATTTCAAACATTATATAGATCTTTTACCTCCCAAAGAACCAAGGTTAGAAGTCCTGTTATATGCATGTTTTCTCAATGAATATCACTGAATGTGTTAAAGCAGCTAATGTTCAATGATTATTGAAGGCGTCAAATTCGCTCAGTGCATAGCACTTTTTTTGGTTAAAAGACAGCAACAACATACTTGACCTACTTGACTCAAATCAAGAGGACTTACTGAATTTGTTTTTTAAATAAGGTTTAAAGAGTCTGCCGGTCTAGTGTTACAATGGATGCTCCACAAACTCCTCAAACACAGACAAGAAGTTCTGTTAAAACAATCATTCCCTTACAAACAGCAGAAAAAAGCAGATAATTCTTCTGACCAAGTTTCTTCATGGAGATGAAGATTTTGTGAAAAAGGAATTTCTGATGTTCAATAATTATGTGGACAGATTTATGTTTGACTAGGTATAGCGCACGGACAAATTTACATCACAGATGCCTGCAACGATATGTCTTTTTTTTTTACAGTCGTGACTGGAAAGATTTGATTGGGGTTGGTAATAAAACCTTTTACATCAGTGAGATGGAGGTACAACGTGTCAATGGACAATGAGGAACCAAAGCCTGATATTCTCGTGTCCACCTGTTGGAACTAGACACATGACCAAAACCGCCTTAAGATGATGAATAAGCACTGTGAGGAGTCTGAAATTGACTTTTTTTTTCATTAAGGCATGGTTGAGTGTTTCTCTGCTGACTGTGAAATGGCCTTTTCTGAGGACGATCCTTTTGAATGCTGTACAGAGAGGCCTTTTCTTTTCTAGCGCAATATACCTGTGTAACACAATGTCTTTTCCACAATAGACAAGTTAAGCAGAGTTGAGTTGAATTCATTTTGTCAGCTCAACACATGGCAGTGTTCCCTGCTGTGTTTCAAAATGATTTATTAAATATTAGGTTGAATAAAAACTGTGATTGGATCTATTTTTCATCTAAGAATCTGTATGTTACAAACTTAATGGTTTATTATGGTATAATGGTAGAACGTTTAAAAGAGTTTAGATGGTAATTTAATATATCAAAATCACTAAAAGACTTTAACTGAACATCTTAACTAGGGATAAGCAAGTAAAGCGTTAGCTTTATATGTTAACATACAGCTATATACAGAAGTTTTGCAACAATGAATACAACACATTGTTGCAATTATGAAGAAAAATGTAATGAACAATAGCTTATCTAAACATAACTTTCTTTTTTAACTTTACATTTCATGATCAGTGTGATTTTTTTTCTTCTTCACACCAGGTATGTGTGTGTGTGCAGCTAATTAATTTGTGATATAGTTTTTAATACCACTATTTTCAGCTACCCAATGAGGATTTTTATTCAATCCGAGCACAGATATTAACTCGTACTCGACAAAAGTGCTTTATCCGTACCGGATACTCGTTTCAGCCGAGTAGGCTCAACTCTAATCTTAACAGTACCTTTGTTGTAGAAGTTAAGTTAAAATCAGCAAGGAAATGAAATTCCATTGATCTTATGAAAAATGTAACTGTTTTTATTTTTGACCTTGTTATTGTCAGGTGTGGGGGAAGAGGGGAAAGGCGAGGGCTCAAGGATGCAGGGACTAGAGCTTTTATTAACAAAATAAACAAAACTTCAAACATAAACAACCCCGAGGGGGGAAAAACAGATGGAACGGACTAAACTGAACTGAAGTGGATAGGGCAAGACAAGAACAACCAGGCTGAGACACAACAGAAAAACGGCACAGTATAGACAACAATGCGACACAGGACAGCAAACACGAAGGGATTAAATAGCCACAGTAGGAAGGGTAACTGAATCGGAAACAGCTAGGAAAAATCAAACTAATGACAAGGAAACAAGGAGGGAGGGGGTAACAGCGACAAGACACGAACAAGCAGCCAATGCGGACGCGCATCGCCGCGTGTTCACATTAAACAAAGAACGCAACACCAAACACAACATGATAGCACATGGCCAACGTAAACACGAACCAGAGCTCGAAACCGCACCCACTCACATAACGTAGAGCGCACGAGAACAAGCAAACACCTGTTCTCGTGCGCTCACAACAAGGAAGAACACATGGGTCATGAATGTCCGACTCCCGACACAAACTGAAACTAGACAAAATCTCAGGATTGGACATCAGAGCCTCAGCTGTCACGATGTAACACAAGTAACCACATACAGACGTCTGCATATGTCAACAGTTTATTATTTCACTCAATCTAATGAAAAAAACAACAACAAAAAAACTGTAATAATATAGGTTATATCAGAATTTATCAAAAAGATTTTAGCACATTGCATTCCTGGTGCCACACACCAAC
The DNA here is from genome assembly GCA_037043235.1 of Rhodeus uyekii. Classification (NCBI taxonomy): domain Eukaryota; kingdom Metazoa; phylum Chordata; class Actinopteri; order Cypriniformes; family Acheilognathidae; genus Rhodeus; species Rhodeus uyekii. The sequence continues at coordinate 1,142,704 of JAWRVZ010000103.1, read as the reverse complement.
ATTATGCTCATTGTGATTATCTGTGATTTTGGTGGTAGATGGTAACTTCCTTCACGTCACGATTACTTGTGGAAAGACTTGCAATTCTCAATGTCTTTCGTTAGGCCTGTGAGAACACTGCATATCAACTAAAACAGCTGCTACACATTTGGACGAACTTCTCTGTTGTTTTTAGCTACATGAGTGAAGCGAATTATTTTCACTTGTCTCACACTAACATTGATGTCCCGCCACAGATATTCAGGAGAAAGAAGCTTACTGGGTTTGTTATGAAGGAAATACTTGTTCAAGTGAGATTCTTCGTGCCATATCGCCTCAATGGAGTTTGCAGCATCAATGTTCAGCTGTTCCCGGCAGGTTTTGGTGAGATGATGTACATCCATCAATAAGCCACCAAATGCAGCAGCTGTGTAATAATAATCACCTTCCCCAGTTGGAATAAATGCTTGAGATTCTGGTCTACGCTCATATGTGAATTGATCTCTTGGATAAGCAAAGAACCAAGGATGTAACACACCAACCAGACGATCCAAAGTCTCCACACCCCAGCGACCATAGAACTTTGTATCCACGTCCAGGCAAAAAATATAGTCAGCTTCATTGGTCAGTTCGTTCTCCATCAATTTCTCTAGTATTTCCATTCTCCCCATGCTGATGTCCTGCCATCTGTTCATACTTGGAACCCTCCGAACTGTCAAGCTATGATTTTTCCCCATTTTTACTTTAGGAACCGCTTCTGGATGATCTGTAAACAAGTAGTAATGCACACGAAATCCAACAAAGTAATGCTCCTCCGCTGACTCCAGAAAATCTTTGAGGAAATGTGTGTATCTAATAAACAGACACAGGGAGAATATATATCATGGTTAGTTTATCGTTGCATCCTTTATTTCTTTGTCTTATAGAAATGAGTAAAGACAGTGTAGGGCAGTGCTTCTCAATTATTTTCTGTCGCGCCCCCCCCTAGGAAGAAGTAAACATTTCGCGCGCCCCCCCTCCCCCTATTTTGGAACTTTCGCTTTCTTGTTTCCATGGCGACGCGTCATGCTTGTCACGTGACAGACCGCAGTCACAAAAAGCGCTGTATGATAGATGTTTAACATTTTAGTTTTTTCTTTTTTATTCAAAATAGTCACCGACTTGTTGGCTCTGTCATCAACTACCTGAGATTCAGATTCTCAGATATGTGGAAGTGAATATGTTTGTCGCTTAAAAACCTTTATAATGATATGTTCTCTGAGCGCGTCTTGTTTTTGGATCAGTGCCAGATATTGCGTGAAAACACGTGTGAATTTAGCGATTTATCACGCAACACATGAACACCGGTGTGATCGTACACGTCAACGGGTGAAGGGTTTGTTATCTGAACTTCATATCTGCTGCTCTTATTCAGTGCAAGAAAACCTACTCCCTGACAAAAAAAAAGCATGTTCCACACGGTCACGCGCGCTCCCCCTGGCATCGCTCCTGGGGGGGCGCGCCCCACTATTTGAGAACCACTGGTGTAGGGGATAGAAATAAGAGGAAACATTAGGAGCTCACTTTCCCAAGGCGAAGACAGTGGTTGCTATGGAGATGTTATGCTGTTTGTAGATAGAATCAATCAGTGTTGGGTCAAAGGTTCCTTCCCAAATTATTGGGGCTAACCATGGTGTAATAGACACAACGTCTGTCCGACTGTGTTAAAAACACAAACAGAGCACAGTAATCATTCTATTCATGAGAGGAAATGGGCAAAACAAGTCAAAATTAAAAATATAGTACTCACCCTTCTAGCAGGCTGGGCTGGTTGTACAAAACCCTTTAATACAAAAGGACCATAAAATACAAACATGAACCAAGAATGTTTCTGAGCTGTCCTCAATGAAAAATACAGATCAAATTCAGTTTTATCAGCTCATTGGATGAGATACTTGAACAAAAATCAAATACAGTATTACCTCGGTTTACGAGCAAAACTGTGTATGAGCATGGAGGGTCAAATCGGTGTACGAGCAAAATTTTCCCTCACCCACGCGCATTTTTGTGTGGAAAAAGTCCTAATGCTCAGCATTGTCACGTGCATTTTTACTGGAAATATCCTGACAGCCTCTCATAACAGTCACGCGGTTCCAACCCCTTTATCACCCCTTAAATCCTTCATTCTCTCAGCGTTGCTTGGTTTGGCTGCATCATTCACCATAGTGCACACTTTTATAAGTGATTTACAGAGGTTTTTACCTCGTATTATTAACATTAATTAATTTTGATCGCTATTGTTCATGTAGTGAAATACACACGTACACTACCTCTAAACAGTAACTGTCACGGTTCATGAATTCATTGTCTCCTAGTTCTGCGTGAGAGTGTGTGGTCACTGAACTTAAATGATTTTAGCAAATCACTGCAGTATAATAGAGAAAAATTTCAGTGGGTCTGAATACTTTCCGAACCCACCGTACATATAGTAGGTACTACATAAGTACAAATTGCGTCTGTGTGCATTTGTTTTTGTGTGTTGAAGGGAGAGATCAGATGTATATTAATGCTTTCTTTTTGAAGATTTGTTCATCATATGCGGTTTACAATAAAAAAAAAAAAACATATAATTTGCATTTATCTCAGTCACGGTTAACTCGCCAATCCTATTATGTCGTCGTTTTTGAAGTGGAACCGTTAAACTCTCTATTTTTCTTAATATTTTCGATTCTTTAATGTTGATTCCTTAATGTCGCCGAACACTAATATCTCGAGCAAATATCTCGGATAAAGTGTATATCTCGGACATGAGCATGTGCAGAGTTCGCGTTGCACGTGGATCGCTTTACTCACAGCGCCGCGTAGCCAGAAGAACTCGCGGAAGTGACGGGTGTCTAATACTCACAGAAGTCTAAAGCCTTCTAAAGGCGCAGGATTTGAGCCGAGTCGAGTGTGTCTGCAGTGAGTCTGTGTTCAGTGAGTCGAGTGTGTGTGTGTTCAGTGAAGCATCGTTGTCCAGGAATTCCCAGATTACATTGACATCGACAAAGACGTTGTTACTGATAGAAGCATTTGTTTTCAAGCAGACCGTTAAAAGCAAAAAGCAACAATGCATTTTAGAGTTAGTAAATAAACCATATTAACCACGTGTGCAATACTATCAGAACAGTGTCAGAACGAAATAACTGTGTTATGAGCGAATGTGTTTATGTGTGTTGTGCCTGTGTTTACACTGTGAGCGATCATTGTGTTTGCAATGTTGGAGAATATAATAAAAGGTTTGTATGGAGAATCAAAGGTGTTTTTTTATTGTATTCTGGTGAATATTTGCTGTTAGTTGGTGCACATATGCCTTTTGCTGTTAGCAAACATGTACATACACTGTATATTTGTATAGCATGCCGATCGCTTTATCAAATAAAATCTCGACGCCTTTTTGCAACCCCTGAGGCAGTCAACATAACCAAACTCCACTGTGTGTAATGTAATATATATATATATATATATATATATACACATACACACATATACATACATACACACAAAATGCAGTGTATACATGTATGCAATCTTCTCAAATCAACAGGACAACACATCTGCATCGTGTTTTTTGTAGTGGATATTTTTCTACTAAACTCACCTGCTCTGATTGGAGCTTAAGTACAGGAGCCTGTAAAGAAAGACAAATTTGTGAGGAGAGAGACCTTTGTAAAAATGTGTGGCTATTTAGTTTGTTTCTCAAAGCTTACCTTTTTAAATATAAATGAAAATGTCTCATGTTTATCATATATGCAGAGTAATGAAGCTTGATTATAGGATCCTTTTTGAAAATACATTAATGTACAATTTGTTTTAAGACAAAGTAAAAAAATGGATCCCCTAAAGCACTGTTTTTCAACCACTGTGCTAGTGGACACTAGTGTGCCGTGGAAAATGATTCAATTTCACCTAATTGGTCTAAAAAAAAATATATATATTGTAATGAGGGGATTGGATGCAGCTGACAAGACAAACAAGGTGACTGATGACACAATGGGTGAGGAACACATGGGAGAACACAGAAGGGAACAGGAAGTGCATGAATGACACAACTGACAGGAAGTACACGATTTTAGCAAATGGCTGCAGTATAACAAAGAGTGAAAAATGTAAGAGGGTCTGGATCCTTTACGAACCCACCGCACAAATAGTAGGTACTACATAAGTACAAATTGCATCTGTGTGCATATGTCTGTACTAAACTCACCTGTTCTGATTGGTCCTTAAGTACAGGAGCCTGTAAAGAAAGAAAATTGTGAGGAGAGAGACCTTTGTAAAAATATGTGGCCATTTAGTTTTCCTCTCAAAGCTTCCTTTTTAAATATAAATGAAAATGTATCATGTTTGTCATATATGCAGAAAATCCAGAGTAATGAAACTTTTTGAAAATGAATTAATGTACAATATGTTTTTAAGAAAGCACAAAAATTACAATGGATCCCCTAAAGCAGGGGTCTCAAACTCAAATGAGCTGGGGGCCGCATGAGGCAGAGTTTGGGTGAGGCAGGGCCAGGAATCAAGTATTCCACAAAAAATATATTTTCTCAAACATCATTATTGACAGTTCTTTAATTTCAATGGGTTCTTCTGAGTATGAACTGTCCTGAACATAAACAGGATATTGAAGAACATGAACGGTTCTTCTGAATATGACTTGTCTTGCCTACTTCTTGTTGCCAGAGACCTGCAGTGCTTCCTCTCACACAGCTGAGCCACATTTGGCTTGAGAGAGGAAACAGTTGAGACTCTCAGTATAGCTTGAAGATGATTGTCAGTAAGTAGACCTGGACTTACTGAAGTTCAAGGTTGAGAAAAAAAGTTACAAATTTTTTCGAGATGCTAGGTTATTATTTTGAGAAACCCTCATTATTATGACTTACTTTCCATACTTTCCTGATGACATGAACATCGTAGCATTTGTAGATGGTAGAAAATACAGAGAGAGGCGACTGCTACCGGGCTGTTAATTACCAGCTGGGACTGTGGGACACCATTAATAAATGTATTATATACAAACAATGGGATGCAGCCATGGAGGCGTTATTTACTGGATTTTATTTTCTATATTAACCCCATGGGTTCAACAGGACAACCCTAGCCATGTCCCGTTAACTGTGTAACCGGGGCGGGAAACTGAGGCCACCTCAAGCGGGATGGCAGGCGGGATCTGGCTGAGTGTCCCAGCGGAGCTCCACTCCCCTCGGTGAGACGGTCAACAGAATATCGTGTTAGTCATTAATTTGCAGATTCGTCATAACATATTCGCATGGATATTGGCGATCATATCAACTTGAGCAAATCAGCCAATTTCAAATGATGGAAAAACAAAATACAATCCGCATGACGCTAAATCCAACGCCGATAACAGTAACACTGACTTCGTCCAGCTCAAAGTCAAACATGCTCAATTTCAAACAACAAGTAGTAATGATTCTATGACGGCTTTGACAAATGTGATGTTACACGGCAGCTCCATACTTGTGAAATGTTTCTCTGTCCGCATCAAGCCCGGCCGATGCCCCGCCCCCGGGAGTCATTTACTACACTGTGATTGGTTGGTTTGTACAGCTCCAGCTCGCACGAAAAAGGAATCTTCCGCACAACGCAGTAAAGCGCTATTCATTCAAAACTCGTGGGCCGAACTTACATTAAATTTTCATATTGTTCCGCGGGCCACAAAATATCGTTTTGCGGGCCGCATGTTTGAGACCCCTACCCTAAAGGGACATGGTAGTGGAATACAAATATATAAGGTGGAAGCAAAGTACTCAAGAAAGGCAGTGAGTTACGACTATTCCAACACATAGAGACTCTTTCACCTAGATATCATCCTATAGAGATTGTGTCTGTTCCCCGAATTAGCAAATACAAAAATCTCTCAAAATCGTTTAAGAGTAAAAATTTAATTGATTTACAAACAGCTAAGAACGGATATAACACAAATGAACAAATGATAAAGCTTGGGTTACTGAATATACGATCCCTTTCCTCAAAAGCACTTATTGTAAATGATATGATTACAGATCATAAACTAGATGTGCTGTGTTTGACAGAAACTTGGCTAAAACCAGACGATTATATTACTTAAAATGAGTCCACCCCTCAAGATTACTGTTATAAACATGAGCCTCGTCTGAAAGGTAAAGGAGGAGGTGTTGCTGTAATTTATAGTAACACGATCAGTACTGCTCAAAGGTCTAATTTGAAATATAATTCTTTTGAAGTGATGGTCCTCAATGTAAAATTATCTAGTGCAAGTAAAAATTCCTGTTTAACTTTTGTGCTGGCTATTCTATACAGGCCACCAGGGCACCATACAGACTTTATCATAGAATTTGCTGATTTTCTCTCAGGATTAGTAATGTCTGCAGATAAAGTCATAATCGTCGGTGATTTTAACATCCATGTAGATAATGAAAAAGACGCATTGGGATTGGCATTTAGAGACATTTTAAACTCTATTGAAGTTACACAACATGTATCAGGACCCACTCATTCTCGTAATCATACTTTAGATCTAATATTGTCATATGGGATCAATGTTGATACTGTTCAAATTCTGCAGCAGAGCGATGACATCTCAGATCATTACTTAGTTGCGTGTAGATTACCTTTAGCCAAAGTCGAAAAACTAACTCCCTGTTATAAATATAGTAGAACTATCACTCCTAACACAAAAGATAGCTTTATAAATAATCTTCCCGATCAGTTTCATCTACTTAACATCCCAGATAGCCTAGAAGAACTTGATGTTGCAACAGAAACTATAAACTCTCTCTTTTCCAGCACTTTAGACACTGTTGCTCCGTTACGCTTAAAGAAGATTAAAGAAAATAGTCCAACACCGTGGTACAACGAGCACACCCGGGCCCTCAAGAGAGCAGCCAGAAAAATGGAGCGGAGCTGGAAAAAAACTAAGCTAGAGGTTTAAATTAACAAGAAATAAAGCCTCAACCCCAGATGCTTTAAATCAGCACAGCACTAATGACTTCATGGACTTCTTTACTTGCAAAATTAATAATATTAGAGAGAAAATAATAAACATGCAACAATCTACTACAATATTCCAAAATACAGTACATTTTAGTGTCCCTGAAGAAAAATTCCAATCCTTCATTGCTATTGGGGAGGAAGAATTGTCTAAAGTCTAGATGCTTCCAGAAATCATAGATCCTATTCTTAATATTATTAATTCTTCTTTGTCATTAGGATACGTACCAAAAACCTTTAAGCTGGCTGTAATTAAACCGCTTATTAAAAAACCACAACTTGATCCTACAGAATTAGTTAATTACAGGCCGATATCGAATCTACCTTTCTTGTCAAAGATTCTAGAAAAGGCAATATCTTTACAACTATGTTCCTTTCTAGAAAGAAACAGCATCTACGAGGATTTCCAGTCAGGATTTAGACCATATCATAGTACTGAGACTGCTCTCATTAGAGTTACAAATGATTTGCTCTTATCATCCGATCGTGGTTGTATCTCTCTGTTAGTGTTACTGGACCTTAGTGCTGCATTTGATACAATTGACCACAAAATCCTTCTGAATAGACTTGAAAATTATGTTGGCATTAGTGGAGTTGCATTAGCCTGGTTCAAGTCATACTTATCTGAGCGTTATCAGTTTGTAGCATTAAATGAGGAGATGTCATATCGGTCACGGGTTCAGTATGGAGTTCCTCAAGGTTCAGTACTAGGACCATTGCTTTTCACCCTGTACATGCTTCCTTTGGGTGCAGTTATTAGGAAGCATGGCATTAGCTTTCATTGTTACGCTGATGATACTCAGCTCTATATTTCTTCTCATCCTGATGAAACGAACAAATTCACTAAATTAACAGAATGCATAACCGATATAAAAAATTGGATGACTAATAACTTTCTACTGCTAAATTCTGAAAAAACAGAGATTCTAATTATTAGACCAAAAAGTTCGGCACATAATAATCTAGACTACTGCCTAACACTCAATGGCTGCTCTGTCAAGTCTTCGTCGTCAGTTAGAAACCTGGGTGTGCTCTTTGATACCAATCTTTCATTTGAAAGCCATGTTTCTAGCATCTGTAAAACGGCGTTCTTCCATCTTAAAAATATATCTAAATTGCGACATATGCTATCTAAGACAAATGCGGAAAAGTTAGTTCATGCGTTCATGAGTTCAAGGCTAGATTATTGTAATGCTTTACTAGGTGGTTGCCCTGCACGCTTAATAAACAAATTCCAACTGGTCCAAAATGCAGCAGCTCGAGTTCTTACTAGAACCAGGAAGTATGAGCATATTAGCCCAGTTCTGTCAAACCTGCACTGGCTTCCTATTAAACACCGAATACATTTTAAAATCTTGCTAATTACTTACAAAGCATTAAATGGTTTAGTTCCACAGTACTTGAGCGATCTCTTAACACAATATAGTCCTTCACGTCTATTACGATCCCAAAATACTGACCAGCTTATAATACCTAGAATATCAAAGTCAACTGCTGGCGGGCGATCCTTTTCCTATTTAGCTCCTAAACTCTGGAACAGTCTTCCTATTACAGTTCGGGAAGCAGACACACTCTGTCAGTTTAAATGTAGACTAAAAACACATCTTTTCAACCTGGCATACACATAACACATTATACATACATTTTTAATCCAAATCATGTAAAATGATTGTTAGGCTGCATAATTTAGATAAGCCGGAACCGGGAACATTCCCATAACACCTGATGTACTCGATACATCAGAAGAAGAATGGCATCTACGCTGATATTGGTCTCTGTTTATTCCGAGGTTACCGTCGGCAGCTGGATCCGGGCCGTATCCAGATCAGATGAAGGACCTGGACACGAGCACAGCACTGCCCTGGGGTGTCTGCGGAGACCGTGACTCTACTGGACCCTCCCCTGCGACGATCATGAACCCATCTCTAACCGGACCAAATTGGACTTCATATTGGACTTGAGTTGTATAATAATCATGCACGGTTTGGCTGTTGGCCAGAGGAGAACTGGTCCCCCAACTGAGCCTGGTTTCTCCCAAGGTTTTTTCTCCATTCTATTCTTCATTCGTTACGTCACCTGCCGGAGTTTTGGTTCCTTGCCGCTGTCGCCTATGGCTTGCTCAGTTGGGGAAACTTAACACTTAAAATTCATCAGTTGTATTGATTCGCCTGCTCTTTTGGGGCTTCTGTTCAGCCAAACAAACTTTGTTTATATTGTTTTTCCTGTAAAGCTGCTTTGAAACAATCTACATTGTAAAAAGCGCTATATAAATAAAGGTGACTTGACTTGACTTGACTAGGGCTTGAAATGAACTTTTACACCCTCCACCCAATTTGCCTACAAAATATTAAGTTGACAGGCCTAGACTACTAGGCAAAGAAAGAAAGAAACAAGCAAAATATACACACTGTAGGGACAAGGACATTCCCGAGATGCATCACACCAAAATGTTTTCAAGATGGACCCCTGTGATTAGCAAAGCGTTTGCTCGTTCTCATACGCTCTGACATGTGAGTGGGTGTGGTTTGGGTCTTTGCTCGGGCTGCGCTCTCTCGTCTGTGTGTAGTGTTTGTGTTTACATAGGCCCTGTGCTTTCATGTTGCGTTTCGTGTCGCTCGCAGTTGATGTTTTCACTAGCTGCGCGTGGTCTCGTCTTGTTTATGTAAACACGTGGCTTATGTGCGTCCACATTGCCTGCGTGTTCGTGTCTAGTCATTATGTAACCCCGCCCGTTATACATTGATTTATCCCAGCTGTTTCCCCTTATGTGTTTCCTATTTAATCCCCTCATATTTGCTGTCCTATGTTGCATCGTCGTTTCATGTGTCGCTTGTGCCTTGTTGTGGTGTAAGCCAGGCCTAGTCTTGTCCAGTCAGTTTAGTTTTAAGTTAGTCTTGTTTTCACCCTCAGGGTTGTTTATGTTTTAAATTTAGTTTTTCTTTAAATAAAACTGCCCTTCTCACCCGCAAGTCCTTGCACCTCAATCCTTACACTTATTCCCATAAGAAGCAAACCAAAAAGATGTTAAAGGTTGAAAAGTTTAGAGATGTTTGGCTTACAGTTATTACTGTGCCTCTCCCAGGTTCTTTCATGCAAATTAAAATTAATAATTACCTTCGGTTCTCAGTAACCAAATTTCCATTATTAGCTCATGTTTCCATTTGAAAGAGCTTCCTCTCTTGGTCTGAGTATTTAAAGAAATGTCTCATGAATCTCAGTGCAATTTGCACCAAGACACTGTCTGTCAATTTGTCTTTCAGACACATGTAATAGGCAAGATACATTTACCTGACTAATAATAAATAGTTACGTTTGATTTTATTCTGTAGATAGCTGATTTTCTCTCCATTTTGTTCATCATTCTTCATATTAGCAATGAGCTCTAAGAAAGTGAGTGGTAAGGATGGTAGTAAGAAGAAACGCATGATGGCCATGGAAATGAAGCATTAAATTGTGGATAAATATGTGCGCGGTGCCGCATGAGTGATCCAGCAGGAGCATCAGGAGGAACTGTCAACTGAGGAGTTGATCGAGCTACAGAGGTATCGCAGGTATTGCAAGAGCTCAGCATTGAAAAGGAACACCCTGATAAATTGTCTACTAGTTGTTCTCCGGCGCTTTTTGACGATGCGTACCATACACTAAGTGAAAGTGAGGGTAGTCAGGCGAAAAAAGGAAAGAAAACAATAATATAAAAGAGAAAAGTTACAAAAAATAAGCCATGTTAATTTAAGTTTACGCAAGTTATGTAGTGTTCGTGTAAGTTACGCAACACGTAACTAGGTTACGTGTCGACGTACCAACTTCCTCCCTCCCTCCTCCGCACCTGCCGCTACGGTCTGTCTACTGTCTGTAAAAACTTATCAAATAAAATGTGTTTTTAATTATATCACACGAATCCTTATACTGTATACATGTACTATAATTATGTGTGAGTGTGTGTCTATACCAATAAAAAACATGTTTTCTTCCATTGAAACGGATCTGGAATTAGTTAATTTGTTTTCTATTATTTCTTATGGGAAAACATTATTCTAGATACGAGCAATTCGAGTTACGAGCTCCACCCTGGAATGGATTATGCTCGGTTCTCGAGGTATTACTGTACTTTAAAAATTAGTTTTAACAGAACCTCTCGCCCGATTTAACGATGTTAACCTATTGGCTGACAGGAGCTGCTTTCTGACTGACATGAAGTACATGACAGAATAAAGTTCTGTGCTCATCTTGATATCTGAATGGGAGGATTTATATTTCTTTGCTGAACGAAATGGAAAACCATTTTGCTTGATATGCCAGCCTTCATTGTCGCATTTTAAGGCTTCAAATCTTGAACAGCATTTTACATCACTCCATCTTCGCAAGCACAAGGTAAACACTTTGAAATGTTAGTCGGACGAGCAAAGTCAGCTTTTTCAGAAATGTACCAAGCATTCAGAGTCCGTGACATTAGCGTCATTTGTCTGTCATTTTTTTTGTCACTAAGCTATTCACACACTTACTCAGGAAACTGTCAGAGGCGTTTTCACAAACATAAAAAATAAGTTATGATGAGTGTAACTGACAAATAAATGTTTAGATCTGATTGAACAAGCTATAAGTTAAATGCATCAACATTTTTCCATATGAATATGGGCAAAAAAGTATATTTTTAAACTGTTTTTATTCTATAACACAAATTGAACCAAATTAAAAGCATACATTCAGCTTTTTTGTTTGTTTTTCATTTAGCTTCACAAAATATTACTTCCCTTTACAAACAACAAAGATTGACAAACTGACACCATTTTTTAAATGTTTTTTGTTGCCAAAAACAGGCATACCAGCAGACTGGCAACCTCTCTCATACATACGCCATGCACTAACAAAACAATGTTGTTAAAATATTATAAAGATAATTCAATATTTCAAATTGTATACACATTTCAGATCACATAAGATAATAATAATAAGTTTAAGTATAATCTACAAGTATTAGTGGTCATATGCATTTGTGTTGCTCAACATTTAATTTGTGTTCTTAAGGGAATCATATTTGGATTTATGTTAAACATATTTTTATTTTGTTCTCTATGAAAAAACAACAAGAAGACATAGCCTACATACTTCCAGTGGCCACAATTCACAAAATCACATACAAAGAAAAACAATATTTGACAGAGTAATTACTTACCCACTCAATGCCATCCCAGAGATTACAAGAGTCATGAAAATAAGATATCGATAGTGTGGCATTATTCCGGGAGCACTTGTGTTCACAGTAAGAAGAAGTCACAAACTGGAGGTGAACAGAGAGGAACAACCAAAGATGTATTTAAATCACAGAAGGTGGAGTTTGTTGCCATGCTGATTTAAGCGTCAACTAAACTCACCAGCAGGGTTGTCACAGTCTTGTAGCGTCTTTCACATCCGGGTCCCTTCTACGTGTCCTTCCTGCACCTGTCTGTGTCTAATCACTGATCGTTAGTCTCTTCAGCTGTTGATCCTTCAGTGTTCGTTATAAATTCCCTCCTGGGTTCAGATAGATAGACCAGGGACAATCATCCTCATTGACTTTTGCTGTAATGGATTTAGCCAACCAGTTTATTGCCATCGCTCGTCGGCCTCCGTAGAACTGATTCCCCAGGCCGTAGATGAACTGATTCCCCAGGCCGTAGATGAACTGATTCGCCAGGCCGTAGATGAACTGATTCACCAGGCCGTTTCTCCCGGTCATCAAAACATCAAGCATCAAGCAGTGTTAAGTGTAACACTGGCTTTATTTTGCTCATAAATGGAAAAATCTATTTACAAAATCCCCAAAATATTGGAGGGAACCAGGGGGTGGGGATTTTACAATCAAAATCTACAAATCTTTGAATGGGGGATCACGTAAATGGGTCCAAATGTTACCAGAACTTGTTTTAGTTTTTAAAATGAATTTTGGGAAATTTCTATTGAAATAGTATACATGCAGATTATGAAATAAAGGGTCGTGTTTTCCATTTGTATCTTTTGTGTGATTAACACCAGTTAATTATTTTGTTAAACTCATTTAAAAAGTATTAAGTAATATAACTAATTCAAAAGGAATTTCTAGTATTGATTCCTAAGTAATAAATTCTGATTATAATATTTTAGTTGAATGAACTATAAAAATAGTTTGTTTATAAGTTGTATAACAGTAAATTAACAAAAAGCAAATCTAAAAAATAAAGATTCATGCAACACTTTTTACAGTGCATTAAAAATGAAAACATAGAAGGATATTGAGAAATCTTTAATACTTTAGAGTTACAGGCACACACACACACACACTATTCATGACACTCAGCCAGGAATGTTAAATTGTGTTAATAAAAAAAGAGACATTTTAGTTTCAACATTATTTGTTGCCTATATCTGCCTATATCTGTCAGGGTTTGAATAAAAAAGGAGGGTTCAGTTTGAATGTTACAAAAGGGAATGTGTGTGATGCGGAGAGAGACAACGGAGAGCACAGGTTTCCAACAGGAACTATCTTTTTTTTTTTGAAAATGCAAACAAACAAAATACTTTAAATAACAGAAAAGGCACTCAAGTGCAAAATACTCAGAGGAACACGGAACATAGAGAAGGCAAAAAAAACCTAACAATTCCTACGGAAAAAGACAAAATAGAGAATGAGAGAAAACCTGGAATCTAAAGAAAAAAAATACTAAGAAAAAATATAGATAGAGATAATCGGAATGATAAGAGAAGCAATACGTGAATCAGAGCCAAAACACACAACCAAAACAGGCATGGAAAACAAACCATGAAGGAAACATATAAGGAGGCTAATGAGGGTTCACACATGAGATTAATAATGAACTAACAGGGGAACAAGAGTGTGGGGCAACAACTGACAAATGAATGCATGGCAAAACAAGAGAGGACACACGTGGTGTGCACATGGTGAAGATACACAAACGCCACTAACCGGAGTGGACTAACAAGATAGCCATGCACTTCAGACGAACAACGGCATCCTGACAATATCTCTGGAAATTTATAAACCAAAAAAAGAGAAAAGTTTGTTAAGAATTAGAATCTAAAGGGATATTAAAATATCTTTATTATGACTTACAGGCATTCAAACTTTTTTCCATTTTGAACTTTCATTGTTCTCATAAAATGCAACAAAGATGGCTAAAATCAATAGACTGAACTAATAAATAAATGATGTTGCACTAAAGTCATTTCACCACCCTTGTAATCTGTAATCTAAAAACATTCTGGTCCCCTCTGCAAAATATTTAATTTAATTACTCCGTAAATACATCCATCACATTTATTATTTAATATCTTTCTTAAGACATTTTTGTTTTAACAAGATCAAAGATTTGAGCTGGGAAAGTTTCTGAAATGTAGTTGATTTTGACTCGGAATGACCAAAATATGTTTATGACTAAGAACCTTTTAAATGAATACTTAACTGCAGATGATGAACTTCATTCCCTGTGTGGTACAGTACAAATATTTTGAGTGTCTCTTATTTTCCTATAAAGAACCACAATTGACCCTTATATTCCTTTCCAGAAGTTGGCAACCCTAGATTTAGAGTCGATTCTTCATTCCCAAAACATTAGAATGATAACAAATGCCGCCATCTATGGAATTGTAAATGTTCACTTTATACAGAAACATACTACAGTGATACCTCGGTTTACGAGCGACTTGGTTTACGAGCAAATCGGTGTACGAGCTTGGGGGGTCGAATCGGTGTACGAGCATTGTATCGGTGTACGAGAAACATTTTACCCACACCCACACGCAGTTTTGTGTGGAAGCTCAGCATGGTCTGCGCATTTTTACAGGAAATATCCTAATGACAGCCTCTCATAACACAGTCAGGCGTTCCAAACCCTTTATCACCCCTTAACTCACTCATTCTCTCAGCGTTGCTTGGTTTGGCTGCATCATTAGCCACAGTGCATACTTTTATAAGTGATTTGCATCAGTTTTACCTCCTGTTGTAACATTAATTAATTGTGATCGCTATTGTTCACGTACAGTACCTCTAAGCAGTAACTGTCACAGTTCATGAATTCATTGTCTAGTTCTGCCTGTGTGTGTGTGTGTGTGTGTGTGTGTGAAAGAGAGAGAGACACACACCTCGTTCTCATATCATCTGCCTATTTAGTTCACTTCTCTCCACTCTTCTCTTGTCCAGTCAATCATTTGCAGCTCCAGCGCGCGTTCATTCGCGCGCCACGGCTCCATCGCGCAGCCGCGGCTCCCATGTGTGATACACCTCTGGATTGTCACTTTGTTTGTTTTCTACACTATTATAATAAATTCACTCATTTGCACTTGAATCCTTGCTTTGCCCGCTCCCCCCTCCTCCCTCCTCTCTCTCCTCCAAGCAGGCTGCTCAAACCTGAAGTGCATTACAGTAAATTGTCAAGTATTTTTATAGTTTAATCGTCAATTATTAATTAGTATTTATATGAGCTCTTAATGGTTATAATTTTGACTGTAATTAATAGGGTAAAACCCCAAAATTATTTAAATATTATTTAAAATATTTAAAATGGGCATTTATGGTCGTGTGGAACGAATTAATTTATTTTTAATGCATTGTTATGGGGAAACTTGTTTTGGTGTACGAGCATTTTGGTTTACGAGCTCGCTCTTGGAACAAATTAAACTCGTAAACCGAGGTATTACTGTAATTTATTTTGATGATGAGAATCTGCTTCCATAGCATGCCAGCTGATCACTAATCCAGAACTGCAGCACATCAGGTTTTCAAGTCACAAAAGGGCTCACGTCACTCCCATCTTCATCTGCACTGGCTCCCACTAGCAGCTCGCATCAATCTCAATATATTTTTTTATCGCAAGGTATTAGTGTACTTCACTACTCAATACACAGTTCCATCCAACTATAACATGAAGTCTAGATCTATTTTAAAATCCTGAACATTAGTAACACTGAACAATTGCAGGAGTTCAGAATGAAATACAGTACTCAAATACTGTTTACTCAAATCAATCATATGTGTGGAGATAAACAGTGTTTGTATATAATCTCTAGTCTAGATAGCAGATCTGGGGCATATTCTTCGTACCTCGCTAACTCACTTAGCTGGATTAGATTGTTGACGATTTTGCATGATCTTGGATTGTTCGGTTCTTTGACGCTCATCCGGGACTTGTTGTCATAGTAACAGGTCCGCTGAAGTGAACCTGCTCGGAGCAGGCTTACTTCCAGTTAGCAGGATTAGTTCACGGCTTTATAAGCGGAGGTGAAATGGGAAGTTTGTAGCAGTTTTGTAGTTTGTAGTTGTCCTGTCCGTTTTTACGAGAGAAACCTGTTGCTGAAGGTGCAATATAATATATTTAATATAATTATAATATATAAAAAATATATATATATATTTTATATTTCGTTTTTCACGTGAGGGTATAATGTATCTAATTAATTTAGATACAATTAGTCGTAGTCGGGTGTTAACTACAGCTCAAACTGTGTGTATTGCCTTGCTTTGCGAGCGGCACGTTCATTTACACTGTTGGAGATACGGAGAACATTGTGAAAGTGCTGTGTGTCGTGCCATTCGCTAAGTTTACCAGCACTCAAGCAGTCATTTTTGAAAAAAGGGAACTTTGCACACAGTTTAGTTTACAGTTTATTTTATTTAGCCTATTTAAAAAAATCCAGCTGATCATCTCTTGCCTGTGGAATAAAATAAATAAATCATGCAAGGTCCTCAATAGTACAGTGTGTTTATTCGTGTATTTTATTAACTTTGATGTTCCTCTTGAAGCAATTCAATCTCAAGTCTGACTTTTTGCTTTATTAGTTTTTGCAATTCTATTTCATTAATTGCATTTTTTTTTGCAACACAGCGCAAGTAGTAAAGATACTATTTTGCAGAATATTTTTGCATTTTACTTTTACTTGTTCCCAAGTTCTAGTGGGTCCTGCGATGGCTCTAATATAAAAGATGATTATGAAATACAGTACAATTAATATGAGTCAGTATAATTACACACACGATCACTAGGCTACTCACAAATTTAATTTGTCGGCAACTTTTTGCCAGTCCTCTCTCCTGGCTTTTGCAGCTTTAAAGTGTTTCCTTGTGTTTTAATTAAACACTGAAATTCAGCGACGTGCGCGCAGAGAAATACTGCGCGCGCTCTTTCAGCATGCTCGCTGACCAATCAAAATGTTGCTGATCAATGTTTCTACTATCGATACATATCCCCTTTTAAGCAGCACATGAACGCGCAATGATCTCAGATAACTCAATCCAGCTATACTAATCGTGAACAACAGGTGCGTTTGAAGAACCGAATCATCCAGATCATAGTTAGCGCGATTATCTCATCCCGGATGTGTCATCTGATCTTGGATGTAGTTAGCGACGTACGAAGAATATGCCCCTGATCTCGGTTGTTCTGTCTGTAATCTGTGGAGGTTTGATAGTTTAATAGTTTAATAGTGATCGTTTCCGCCGCTAGAGGCGCTCGAGCAACTGAAGCAACTGAAGCAATGAAACACATCCGAGTCTAGAGAAGAAGAGAAGTGAGCGAGGGAACATAAACATGAGAAGTGATGCACAGCCGTTCATTCTGCTCTAAATCTGCTGTGTCTCACACTGTGAGTACATTCATTTCATCACTTATTAACACTAATCTCAATACAAACCACTAAACGACTCAAAATGAATCACTCACAAATGACTCCAAATGAACCGACTGATGTTCATTTGCCTCGAGAAACGTTAACTATAGTCTTACTATAACCCTTACTATAGACTTGGTCAGCATTACTGGGATTTTTGTCAGGCTTTCTGCACCTTTAAGTTAAAAACCACGATCTGAAGTTTGTGATACTGTCGAATAAACAGGGAGCCGTGCAATAAGTCCATTACTATTAAACATTTGCATTGCGTGGGGCTGGTGTTATTATACGGATGAAAAATAAGGAGTTTCATTACTTGCAGAATTCGTCACTGATATATGGGCCATTCTACAGAATTGGTGCAAACTGCTGTCCCCCATCCAAAAAACAAGCATTTAAATATTAAAATCTTAGATGTTTACTAAGATCCTTAAATTATTTATTGAAATGCACAATAATATTTAAAATATTTAAAACCTTTATATTTATAATATCATGATTTATTGGGTACTTTCAATTAGGAGGTGCCTGTCCCAAACACTTGCATGTAAATTTCAACTTGTGAAAATATGTAAATATTTTTTGCATTTTTTTTCCATTCTTGTTTTTAAATGCATCTTTTTGTTTTGTTTTTAAAAATGAAGTCAATTTTTATTTAGATTTTTTATTTTATTTTTAAATTACGAATCTTTATGTAAAACAACGTGTCTCGTATTTTCATGTCACAACCAAAACACTGAATGTTTTAGTCGACAGACTTTGCATTAACTGTTGTAGGGGATTTACAGTTAAGAGGGCCAGATATGTTGAATGAAGACCAGGGGCATATTCTTCGTACGTCGCTTACTACATCCAAGATCAGTTGACACATCCGGGATGAGATAATCGCGCTAACTATGAGCTGGATTATTCGGTTCTTCGAACGCACCTGTTCTTGACGATTAGTATAGCTGGATTGAGTTATCTGAGATCATTGCGCGTTCATGTGCTGGTTTAAAAGGGGATATGTATCGATAGTAGAAACACTGATCAGCAACATTTTGATTGGTCAGCGAGCATGCTGAAAGAGCGTGCGCAGTATTTCTCGGCGGCGCGTCGCTGAATTTCAGTGTTCAATTAAAACACAAAGCAACACTTTAAAGGCTTCAAAAGCCAGGAGAGAGGGCTGGCAAAAAGTTGCCGACAAATTACATTTGTGAGTTGCCTAGTGATCGTGTGTGTAATTATATTGTCTTATATTAATTGTATTTTATAATCCTCTTTTAGAGCCACCGCAGGACCCACTAGAACTTGGCAACAAGTAAAAGTAAAATGCAAAAATATTCTACAAAATGGTATCTTTACTACTTGCGCTGTTCTGCAAAAAAAAAAAGTTAATTCATGAAATAGAATTGCAAGAACTAATAAAGCAAAAAGTCCGACTTGAGATTTAATTGCTTCAAAAGGAACTTCAAAGTTAGTCAAATACACTAATAAACACACTGTACTATTGATGACTTTGCATGATTTATTTATTTCATTCCACAGGCAAGAGACGATCAGCTGGATTTTTAAAAATTAAACTAAACTGTGTGCAAAGTTCCCTCTTTTCAAAAATGATGCTGGACAGTTCTGTCCCGTGCAGCTCCAACACTAGACTGGTCAAGTGCACTGGCTGGAGATCATCATCAGCTGTATTTCCACCACAGGGTCCTCTGCTTTCTGATGGTGGCAATGTGTGTGCAGTCTATGGCACCAATCACATTAGGGTGATATTTACTGGCATGGTCATGATTTCATAATCTCCATAATCAATTATAATGTACCTGTAATAGCGAAAAAGCTCTCTTAAACAACTTGGGGTCTTAAGTGGTTTGTAAAAACCACAAAAAACACCGTAAAGATTGCTTGAGTGCCAGGAAAACTTTGCGAATGACACGACAGACAGCACTTTCACAAAGTTCTCTGCATCTCTAACAGGAACGTGCCACTCGCAAAGTAGCGCAAGGCAATACACACAGTTTGAGCTGTTGTTAACGCCCGACTAATTGTATCTAAATTAACTAGATACATTATACCCTCACGTGAAAAACTATAGTTTATATTTATATATATAGCTATATATATATTTTTTATTTTATTTTATTATAATTCTATTAAATATATTATATTGAACCTTCAGCAACAGTTTGCTCTCGTAAAAACGGACAGGACAAAATTCCCATATCACTTCCGCTTATAAAGCCGTGATCTAATCCTGCCATCATGAAGTAAGCCTGCTCCCTAGCAGGTTCAATTCAACGGACCTGTTACTATGACAACCAGTCCCGGATGAGCGTCGAAGAACCGAACAATCCAAGATCATGCGAAATCGCCAACAATCTAATCCAGCTAAGCGAGTTAGCGAGGTACGAAGAATATGCCCCAGGAGTCAGAAGTGCAGTCAATGGAAGAAATTTTAATGAAGTTTAGTTTGCAGTTTCATCAGCAGAAGCTTCAGGTTTCACAAGGAGTTCGTAGGCCGCCCCCACATACAATAACATTGTTACAGCAATTATACTCTTAACAGAGGGTGCTAACTACGTCAATGATGACGGTTAAATGATTCTGATTGGCTAAGAAAGAAAGAAAGATAAACAAAACTAGTAATTTTACACACACAAGAGCAGACAGTCTGAAGCATATCTTCGTTTATCACATGGTTGACGGGTTTGTGACGTGGCTTGTCGAGAACAAGTCATTCCGTCTCATTATGGTGACAGTTAATCACCTCACCAATACAGACCATATTAACACACACACACAGATACACAGCTTGTGCAAGGCTGAACTCGACTCAGGCTCCAACTATCAACAGAGAGACACAAAACATTCTGATAACATGTTCTATCTGGTGAGACGTGCAACTATTCTATGGAAAACTACAGAAAAGCAAAGAAAGGCTTTAACTAATCAAATAAGAAAAAGAAAAGTATATATGAAGGAAAAAGAAAATAATAAATATACAAGCGGCAATGGATTTCCAAATTGTCCCTTTCACTATGCTAAATGTCCGTGGCTGATTCAGATGGTCACACTAAAAGAACAATCAATGCAGTAAAACGAATCGTCATGTTTATAGTCTTGTGTAGTGATTTTGTAAGTGTAAGTTGGAACATTATGTAGTTGTTTCAATGCAGCAGAAAATTGTCTGTTGTTTGGATCTCTGTGAGAATGTGCTGTCTAAGCTATGGATGAGAAGGTTAAATTAAATAAGCGTTCTCATTCAACAGGGTTACATGTTTAACTGCATGGGATGGGGGGGGGGGGGGGGTTCGGGATATTCCTTGAATTTTCAATTTCTCCCATTACCCTGTGCAATATATCAAGATGGCGATGGATGGCTACTTCAGTTTTGAGTTTTGTAGTACTACAGTAATCCCTCGCCACTTCGCGGTTCAAGTTTCACGGCCTCAGTGCATCGCGGATCTTTCAAAAATATTAATTGAAAAATAAAAGTTCAAAATACCGCCATATCGGCAGCTGTATTGAGTAAAACAGCATTGTTTTATCGTGATACGCAAGAGAAACAGTTTCCCGGGATGCCAGACAAAGAGAGAAACCTTCTCAGAGGCTTTGAACACGCCCACAGACACTCAGACAAGAAATGTGATTGGTTTCAATGGATGTATCCCGTGAGCTGATTGGCTGATCCTACTTCACGGATTTTCACCTATCGCGGGGGTTTCCAGTCCACATTAACCGCGATAAACGAGGGATCACTGTATTACTGTTTTTGATTGTTTGTCCTGTTTTTTTATAACTTTTTATAACCGGTCAGCTTTGCTAGGAATGAACTCAGGAATAGTACACCAATCAACCCTTTGCTAGTTTTTGACATTTTATAGGACATTTTATTTGACGAAGCTGCAATCCTATACTAACAATCCAAAAGACATAAATGAGGTAAGCGTGCTGGTGCACTCATGAAATTCCAACAGTGCGGACTTAGGACTCCCCACTCCCTAGCTAATAAGACCAACAAAATATTACATGCACAAACAAGGACTTCTCAAGCTCTGTTGGTCTTTGCTTCACAGAAACATGTCTGAATGGAGCAATTCCAACATGTAATGGATTTACAGCTATTCAAAGAGGATTGTGTTGCCGAGTTATCCAGGAAAACTATTTTATACCATCGAAGGCTGGTGTACTTATGTGACTGAGTTAAAGAAGATGTGTGGCCCTAATTTGGAAGCTGTCTTCATTAGCTGTAAGCCCTTTAATTCACCATGGTAATTAAGCCTGTCGAGCTCCTGAAGTTTTCAGACCACAGTAATGAGTCTGCTTACAGACAAGAGGTCTTGTGCAGTCATAACAACCTGGAGCTGAATACACTCAAAACTGTGTAGATGATTGTGAATTTTAGAAGAAACCCCCCTACTCACTGTGGAAGCAGTGGAGTCGTTCAGGTTCCTGAGAACCACCATCTCTCAGGACCTGAAGGGGGACAATCACATTGACTCCATTGTGGGGGAAAAAGCCCAACAGAAGTTGTACTATGTACTTTTGGTCAACTGAAAAGGTTCAACCTGCCACTGATGCAGACAACAATTTTAGTCGGCTGTTATTGATTCGGTTCTGTGCACTATAACATAATGTGTTCTATATATAAATATATATTGGATCATCCTGCAAACCAGACATAATACGACTGCAACGGACAGCTGAAAGGATAATTGGTGTACAACTCCAGATTGAAGAAACTGACAGGTAACATAATCACAGACCCATCTACAGAGACATCCAGCCGAGTCCTGAAGAGGGGGCGTGTGAAATACTGAAAGGGGGCGGTGATCACATAAACAGGGTGTTTTATTTTATTTTAATAAACAGCATCGAGTCTATAAAACACTAAAGTAAAACAAATATATTGATAAAAACACTTGAGGACATTTGACTGCACACTTTTTTTCACAATGTTGATTCTTCTTGCAATCACAATGCAATGGACTGTGTGTTGCCGTCAGATTCTCATCCTGGCCTGTGCACCGCGTTTGCCAAAACTTATGTGCAACGGTGAACTGAGACTCCAACATTTCAGTTTTCGTTAAATCCAGTAGTGGTTGCACGCTTTCCGCATTCAAAAAGGTCTCACTTCCAGGGTCCTGGCCCCGTCATAACATAACACTTAGTATTTTATTTGTATCGAGACCAACATTTGACAGCTCTTCAAGCACCACGTTAGTGAGTGACAGGGCATCGCGCTTGTCTGTAGTCAGTATTGACAACAGCCTCGCTTTCATTTTGCAGTTCTGGTCAACGTATCGAAGAACAACAGCGACATTCTCATTGCCCATCGGGTTCTTGGTTCCATCAACTTTAATTGTAAACCATGACTCCCTAATGTCTTTAACAATGTGCTCTGTCACAATTGTACTCATCAGTTCAATTAAATCATTTTGAACATCG
Source organism: Rhodeus uyekii (assembly GCA_037043235.1). Lineage (NCBI taxonomy): Eukaryota > Metazoa > Chordata > Actinopteri > Cypriniformes > Acheilognathidae > Rhodeus > Rhodeus uyekii. The sequence continues at coordinate 1,119,652 of JAWRVZ010000103.1, read as the reverse complement.
TGTGATGTGTACGTTACATTTTTCGGAATTGTACTGAAGGCCTTTGCTAGATCCTTATTTTTCCTGAGCGTCTAATCAAAAAGAGACAGGAACAGTTCACTGCCCGCGTGACTTCTGTCATCAACTGAATCAGTGGTACCCCTCAATGGCAGTTCGTTTGAAACAAGCAATTCAATAATGTCTACAATTGCAGACACATATAGGCGGTTACGAGAAAGCTGATCAGAATTGACAAGTGTTGAAATCTCTTTTCCTGTGGAACACCGCATTTGCTACTCTTTCCATTTAGCCATGCATGACAGGTGCTCTTTACAGTTAGCATGTCTGTAAAATCCTTTGGCTTTATCAGTCTTGTGCTTCCAATTGCTAAAACCAGTGATTGTAAACACAGAATCATTCCCGCCAAATTTACGACAAGGAAAACAAAATGCCGAATCTCCTTGCTGCGAATATTACTTAAACTTATACTTAAACAACAACACCTACTAGCATGATTAAGCATGTATACATACATTTTTTAATCGGTTTTACACAATTCCATCTCTTCCTGTTTTTTCAGTCCAGGATCCTGGGTCTATGAAGGTTGCAATGTGTCTGTCATTAGAAAGAAAACACAAAATACCCAAGTAATTAAATAATCAGTTCTGTAGCCTGAAAACGAGGCTCTCATATGAACTTGAAGCCTGAGAATGAGGCTCTTATATGGACTTGAAGCCTGAGAATGAGGCTCTTATATGGACTTGAAGCCTGAGAACGAGGCTCTTATATGAACTTGAAACCAGTTTCAACCTAAATATGGTTCTGTAAGTTTCGCCTCCAAAACCATTTGGACGAATAGAATCAAGAAAAAGTATCTCCCTCTCAGCTACCAGCATAGCCTGCAATGGGTATTTTGTTAATATCCACGAAAATAAAACTCAGTAACAACCCTAACAGTTGAATGTGAAAATATTACAGCTAGACAGATTAAGTATATATAATTATTATTATTGTTTTTTTTTTTTTGTTGATTGTGATCAACTTTGTCCGACTGCCTGCTCCAAGCTGGAAATAGACATCCTTGAACCATTGGGACAAAATAATATGCATGTGCAAAATACATATATTTATGTGCCTATTCCCAATAGAGGTCTTGCTTGGTTGATTAGTACATGATATCAAAAAATAACTTACAGGTAAACAATGCACGGGGTCCACATTTGTGTCTTTCCAGGTGGGAATAACAAAGAGGTCCGCAATGTGAACATTTCTTCCCTTTTTGGAATGAAAATCAAGTTATTAAACATGCATGCATCAAAATAAATACTTTAAAAAGAAGATATAATAGTATAAAATACATGTTTTTGTGCAGCTTCTTCCACAATCTTGAGGCAAGCATTTCCGATCTGAAATTAATTGCAAAACGATTACAACCCTGTGAACGTCTCCATGTGTAACATCCATAATCTGGGAATTTTTTTTTTTTATGCATTACACTGAGACACTAAACATACTCACATTAGATCCCATGCACTTGCTTAAACTCAGGCTCCAGAAGTCTTCTTGTGTGAGGCAGAATTTGCCTTGCTTTATAATCAGTTCCCCTGATGGCCGATTTTTGTCCAACACATACTTTAACTAAAGAATAAAGAACCCTTGACATGAAGCAGTAATGGTTACCATTTAAACATGCAAAGTGTGACTAAATGGACAGAATGCTTACCAGTTTATCTTGAATAGGGCCCAAGCCTTTCTCCCACTTTGCACCTGAACAAGCATATGAATGCTCTTCCTGCCATTTGAATGTGGAGTAGCAGTGGTCCTGTATCCTCTTGGTTGTTTCATCTGATGATACACAAATACATGACAATTAGTAATAACAGTAAATTGCAAAGAAATATCCAATATTTCTGAATCTAAAATTGTGAACTGTTTTCAGTTTATCGAACACTCTTACCTTTCAATCTGTAGTATATCCTCAGTCTGTCCATTGTTTCTTGGGGTCTTGTGAGAGCAAAACATCATTGCATTCACCGGCCTGAACCGAACATATTCGCACAGACTTGCGCTTCAAATTTTGGAAAGACTTTTGCTGCTTGCTTTTTGCTTTCTCTACATTACAAAGAACCCATAAAAAATAAATCAATAAAACAGTACCAAAAAATGAGAAGTCATAGAAAACAAATACAGAATACTCTGGACTCCTTTCTTGATGGGATTATTTTTAAACCAACAGATCAATGGACAGGGAGGATAAGGTAAAACAATAAGGAACAAGGTTTATTCATTACAATAACTTACATAGAAAGCTACATCTGTTGGCGGCGGAGGTTCTGGCCACGGGAAGTCCTCAAGCTCGGGCAGGTCCGGAGTGTCGGGCCAGGGGAGGTCCATGAAGGCCTGGGGAAACAGTCCATCACAGGGACCCGCGGGACTCAGTTCAATAGACTTGGCCGCATGGGGAATAGATTCCACCACCTGGGGACTCGGTTCACTGGTCGCAGGACTCTTCTGCTTACCCCGTTTACGGCGGCGGCTCTGGTGCGGGGGCGTAGAATCCGGCGCGACGACCGTGAGTGATGGCTCGGCGAGTGCAGGCGCTGCCAGGTGGACATAAAGGCCCGTGGTGTCTGGAAGCTCCCGCAGATGGTGGTAGTTTGCCCCAATATTGTTTTCCAGTACATTGTCTTGAGGGCGGCGTCATCCAATCCCAAGAGGGCGGCGAGCGCGCAAAACTCTCGGGAAAACCCGATTAGGTCCGGATTGTGACGCGCAATGGAGACGAATAAGCTGGATAGCTCCATCCCAGCACAGTCTCTTTGAGGTGACTAGCCCGGTCGGTTATTCTGTTGGCAGCGAGGGTGCGGTGTGCGATGCAGAGACGACGCGGAAACACAGAGTTTCAAACTGAAATACTTTATTGGCAAAACTACAAACATAAAGAGCACTCGAGGGTGCAAAACTCAGAACTCTTCGAGGAACACGGAAGGGTAATGCATCCACACACAGATTCCACATAACACTGACTTACATCCATCCAATAACCAACAAGGACAAGAGGGACACAAGAGGAATTTATACTAAACATGCAACTATACACAGCTGACGGGACTTGGGCAGTGATTAACGAGACAGGTGTGGAACAATCTAGAAGACATTTTACATTTTACATTTACATTTACTCATTTAGCAGACGCTTTTATCCAAAGCGACTTACAATTTGAGGAATATAGAAGCAATTTGTCCAAAGGATACAAAAACACATAAGAGCGCTTACAAAACAAAGTTTCAAACATTCTGAATACAAGTAGCACAAGCATGGGGAGTAGAGAAAAGGGGAAATGTATTTTTTTTTTGTGAGCGCATGTGTGTGTCATGTTAGGTGCTCATGGAAGAGATGCGTTTTTAGTAGTTTTTTAACCTTGACAGGGAATCTGGAATCCGGATGAGGGCAGGGAGTGTGTTCCACCAGCCAGGGGTGGTGAATGAAAATGTTCTTGTGATCGTTCTTTTTCCTCTCTGTGATGGAACCACGAGTCGCCGCTCGTTGATCGATCGAAGGTTTCTGGTAGGTGTGTAGAGTTGTACCAATGAGTGGAAGTATGAAGGTACTGAGTTTGTGTAAGTTCTGTATGCAAGAGTCAGTGCTTTGAATTTGATGCGTGCTGCGAGAGGGAGCCAGTGTAGTGAGATGAAGAGTGGAGTGACATGAGACCTTTTCGGTTGGTTGAAGACACAGAAGGACCCGGATGTGAGAGACGCGACAAGACTGACAAAATCATAATAAAGAAAATACATAGAACAGTTAATGTCTAGGTCTAATTCCGAAAGTAATAAGAGTCTTATTGACTCTAGTGTCAATGTCATCCTCTGGGTCAGCCACTCCAAAGTCATCTCCCATGGGGCAGGCATTCATAACCTCTGGCAGACGTGGATGTCGATGGAAGAGGAGGAAATAGGGACTGTGTCTTGTGGAGTACTGATCACATAGGAAGATTTGCATTAACTATTACATTTGTAATAAAGGGAAAAACTCCACCCATTGCATTAAATAAATTCAGTTTTAGTTCAGTTTAGTTCAGTTTTCTTCTTCTGATGTATCGAGTACATCAGATGTTATGGGAATGTTCCCGGTTACGGCTGACCTAAATTATGCAGCCTAACAATTATTTTACATTATTTGCATTAAAAATGTATGTATAATGTGTTATGTGTATGCCAGGTTGAAGAGATGTGTTTTTAGTCTAGATTTAAACTGACAGAGTGTGTCTGCTTCCCGAACTGTATTAGGAAGACTGTTCCAGAGTTTAGGAGCTAAATAGGAAAAAAAAATCGACCGCCAGCAGTTGACTTTGATATTCTAGGTATTATAAGCTGGTCAGTATTTTGGGATCGCAATAGACGTGAAGGACTATAATGTGTTAAGAGATCGCTCAAGTACTGTGGTGCTAAACCATTTAATGCTTTGTAAGTAATTAGCAAGATTTTAAAATGTATTCGGTGATTAATAGGAAGCCAGTGCAGGTTTGACAGAACTGGGCTAATATACTCATACTTCCTGGTTCTAGTAAGAACTTGAGCTGCTGCATTTTGAACCAGCTGGAATTTGTTTATTAAGCGTGCAGGGCAACCACCTAGTAGAGCGTTACAATAATGAGTATCATCAGTGTAACAGTGAAAGCTAATGCCATGCTTCCTAATAATTGCACCCAAAGGAAGCATGTACAGGGTGAAAAGCAGTGGTCCTAGTACTGAACCTTGAGGAACTCCATACTGAACCCGTGATCGATATGACATCTCCTCATTTACTGCTACAAACTGATAATGGTAAGATAAGTATGATTTGATCCAGGCTAATGCAATTCCACATTCCAACATAGTTTTCAAGTGGATTTTGTGGTCGATTGTATCAAATGTAGCACTAAGGTCCAGTAACACTAACAGAGAAATACAACCACGATCGGATGATAAGAGCAAATCAATTTGTAACTCCAATGAGAGCAGTCTCAGTGCTATGATATGGTCTAAATTCTGACAGGAAATCCTCGTAGATGCTGTTTCTTTCTAGAAAGTGTTGGACTTTTGCATCAATTCCTCAAGTCCGCGTGTTCTTTTAATGAGGGGAGCAGAGACGGCTTTACCTTTAATTATTTAATCATCAAGTAAATCATATGAATAAAGTATACAGAGCTCTGGGTCCACAGCTTTCCCTAATTACACAAAACTATGCGAGTCTCATGTCCAGGTGCTCTGCGACAACCTCGCCTTTCCCTGACCCTTATATTTATACATTTTAACACAAGTGGGTTGTCCTTTCTTGAAAGATGGTCGCTGATAGGTGTTGCTCCAATAGAGATCTCCCCCAATCCTGGTTCCTGTTTTGTTCCTGCACACATAAATTAACATACAGCAAGGCACACAAACCAAATGCCCATATGGTTAACTTCCTAGAACTTCCCCCACACATTGCTTGTAGTTGACTCAATTGCCCCAATCTATTCTATCACCAAGACCCCCACACATTCCACCCGATACTATCTGCAGTTTGTGTTTTCTACAGCTGTTCATTCATTCAATCATTCATTCATTAAACCCTTAAATCCCTTCGTCCTAAACGTCATCAGTAATTTGTAATGTATGCTAAGCTAGATATTGATACATTTATTCCTTCAATCCCCCTTTTGATCTCCTGTCACAGGAGATCAACACCTTACAGAACAACCTCCTCATCTTGCTTGATGGTCCATCTCTTCCCTTCTGCCTCCACTCATTGTTCGCTTATCTATTTCTATTTCTATATCTATTATATGTCTATTTTTTATTTTATATAAAATTATTTATAAAATTGTATATCTATTTCTTGATGATTTTCCCCTTTCGTCTACCTGAACTTTACTTCTATGTCTTCCTTCAGAATCTCCTCCTTTTCTACTTCTTAAATCTAAATCCTCTTCTAGTTCTACCTGATTCTTCCACATCTATCTGCCCATCCTTAATATTCCATCCTAAATCTATACCTATACCTCTCTCCGGTACCCACGCCTCTGTGTACCCTTTATCCATGCTTATGTATATACCCTACCCCCTCAAGGATGTGTTCATCCCTTTGCAATTAAGGACCTCGCTAGAGTTGAGCCGGATACTCGGCTGAAACGAGTATCCGGTACGGATAATGCACTTTTGCCGAGTACGAGTATCATACGAGTAAAACGAGTCGTTATCTGTGCTCGGATTGAATAAAAATCCTCATTGGGCAGCTGAGTGTCTGCGTGCAAATTTCCTTCGTCCCGCTGCTCCGCCCTGCTCATTCTCACACAGAACGCTGAGACGAGAACAGGTGTCTTTCTCTCTCGGTCACTCAGGTTCGCGGGTCTTTTCCGTTAACGTTTAGGGCAGGGTGGTAGCGCGAGCGCGAAGCATCATAAGCCATAAGCTAGACTTGATTAATACAGGAAGTGTTCGGCGCGGTAGCTGGAGCGCGGGCCATCTCGCGGGCCATTAATAAAATGATCTCGCGGGCCGGACATAATAACACGCCGGGCCGGGAGTTTGACACCTATGGTTTAGGGTTTCTTCAGCTTTAGATTTGTTTTTTATTTCAATTTGTTTGTAGTACTTGCTTATTAGCCAGTATAGTTCTGGTAAACGTGGGGTTTGCTCGGTAGTATGCGACTGTCGTTGCGTCTCTGCCTGTCGGAGATTTTTTTTTTTAACCGTCTGCTGGCTCTAACGAGTGTTTAACTTCACGCACTAAGTGTCTGACACTTTCTTGCTGTATTTCATACATAATAAATGCAGATTTTAAAAACAACGTCAGACTATTTGATCCATAGAACACACAGTCTCTCTCTTTCTCTCTCTCTCTCTCTTACTCACTCACTCACACACACGCATACCTGGCGTGGAAATTAAAAAAAATCACACTGATCATAAAAAATTAGAAGTTAAAAAAAGAAAGTTATGTTTAAATGAAAAATCTTGTTCATTACATTTTTCTTCATAATTCCAACCGCATGTGTTGTATTCATTGTTGCAAAACTTATTTTATATAGTTTGTTTGTTCTTGTGATCAAAACCTTTGATATGAAGCTCAATGCTGATGCTGTCATGTAAATAGTTTTCTAATCAGCAATAAATATAACAATTTCTAATCGACCCAAATCAATTGCATGATTAAAAACAACATAGTAGGTACAGTCCCGCCCACTTCCTGGTTAAATCCCGCCCATTTCCGGGTTAGGCCACGCCCAGTCCGAGTACAGATACAGATAATTCATATGGTTAACAGATACAGATACAGATACAGATAATGCTGTACTCGCTCATCCCTAGACCTCGCATAGCTGAAAAGTAAATAAAGTGGTTGACCCTACCTCATAGTTAATTTAAAATTCCCCAATGCCCCCATAATGGCTCAAACAATAATCCCTTCTTTCCCTTTGATTTTTCCTTGAATACTCTGCTCGATTTATTGTTCCTGTGATCAGGATGGCTAGTCCCACTAATGCCCCTAACAAACTCCTATTCTCTCACAGCATGTTCAACCTTAGCAAATGTAATTTGAATTGTCAGGGATCTCTGTGTAGTATTATTTGCATAATCAATCCTCCCCCTTTTGGTCCTGCAGTTCCTGCAGGTCCATCCTGGTCTCCTGTAGAGTTTTGGATGGGGGATCAGTTTCTGCAAGGCATGTCCATTTGCTCCAGGTGTCTCCTGTGAATGAGACCTTAACTATTGTTAGTGATACCATCTGCTTATCTGGCTCATTGTCCTTCTGGTGACCTGTGGAAAGTTTATGTGGGCTGAATGCTGACCTGGTCCCTCTTAACAGCAGAGTTAAATCCCTTATCCCTTATTCCCTTATATTATCTTTCACAAATTTTAATGATTTCCATTTTTTCCATAATCAATTTCCCTTTTATCCTTTACAATTAGTATTCATTATCTCAAAATTTCTCAAGTCTTTGGACAGCGCTTAACCCACATTGTTCAAGTTAATAGTAACAAGGCAAAATGTAATACTTTTGATACAAATCAGCTCCATCATGATAATCTGAAAAAAAAAGTTAAAAGTTATTCGCTGCGCAAATGTGGCACTGTTGTTTCTTTCTGCCACAACCGTATTAACCTATGTTTTGACCAGGAAACTTCATCCAATTCATCCATGGTCATTTTACTTGGGCATGATTTGCCCTGTGGGCCCACATAATCAAATTTAAATTTAAATACAGCTTATTTGGCAAAATGTTTGATTTGCCTTAATGTCTCTTCAGACACCATCTCTCACTCCATTCATACTCATTCACACTCACACTGGCCATTTTCTCTGAGTCTCTGATCAGCCGGTTCCGATCTGAATGGGAAACATAAAAGTTTAGCTTTGGAATTCCACAAAATCTGAACACAACTTCGTCAAATCCTTCTGAATCAAGGCCCTACACTTCATTTTGGACTCTTATGAACCTTTGTTTTACTCTTTTTCTGTTTTATCATAATTTACAATTGTAGGCCTGAGCATAGTGAATTTTTCTCTAATGCATTTTATTATTCGTCTAATTAAGATTTTTCCTATACTTTTGTTATTGCTCGAGCTATTTTTAAGAATTAATTGTAGATTTCTGCCTAATCATGGATCCATGGTCAACAACATTTCCATCTTATTACCCCAGTGATGACAGCATTCATGACTTCATGAATTTAGATTTTAGAGTTTTTATTTTTATTTTTATTCAATCTAGTTCTAGAAAATTACTCTTAAACAAGATGGAGTGACCAGTAAAGGTATTTTCTAATCATACTTCTTATGATGATCTTGCAGCAATCTTTTCTTTGTTCAGAAAATAATTCTATTATGCTTCTAACCCTAAGTGTTTAATGTAATCTAAACCCTCACTATACCAAATCCAGCCTCAGTTTGATCTGTTTGGTGAGTTCAGCACCCACTTCTGTCTCTCAATGAATATCTGTATTTCTTTCGGTTTTTTTTTGTTGTTTTTTTTGTTATTGGGCTGGATTGGTTCCTACTGAAAGAGCAGAAAGGTTAGTTTAGCCGAGAATGCAAAGAACTGCTTTGAGACCAGTGAATAATCAAAATAAATTAAGTTAATATAATAATTAAGTAAATTTGAAGCGGTCACTTTTGTGATCATTGTAGATGTCACACCTCTGCCCATAAGGGTGTCAGTTCTTCTGCTTAGATCATCAGTCTGTTGAAGCCATTTGGCTCTTGCATTGTCTCAAGCTGTGATTTCACTCAATTGCCTGTTGTAAAGTGGAATACAGTCTCTTCTCTGTCCTGTTGTTCTTCCTCTGTTTCTTCTTAGCTTTGGCTTTTCATGTATCTTGCCACAGTTTTGTATCTCAGGATGTTCTCCTTGTCCTCAGGAAAAGTCTCAAGTGAAAGTTTCACCTTCTCCTGCAATGATCAGTCTTTCTCCATGTTGTCCTCTCAGATAGTGTTGAATTCTTCTTCAGGAAGGGGGTTGGAAGCCCATCACCCACCCTCTCTTCTTCTCAGACATGTCTTTATCTTCTCACTTGTTGCTTCCCCTCATCAAGACAGAATTCCAGAAGCATCTGAAATTTGACACTCAAGAGATCCGCATGAATCAAATTGAACTTTCAAAAACTCTAAATAGATTCTGTCAGAGCAATCAGCTCTGTCTCCTAATTCCACTTCTTTAACCTATCTCTTTCAATGATTCCTTATGTAAAAATCTCACTGGTTGACAACAGCAGTTCCCCCATTCTATTGTTAGTGAAGCAAGTTCTTCTTTGCAGGAAAAAGCAAGCCATTTCTTCTGTGCATTATGCAGCAATAATCTACCTTCAATAATTTTCCCTATCATAAAATCAGTCATAATTTTTCTATTTTTGCATGCAGTGTTCAAAATAATCTAGTGGTGGTGAATAAGGTTTTCCTCAACCATCATCAGAGAATTCCCTTTTAAACTATTTTTCTCTTCATTTGGTCACCCAATCTCGCTCTCGTTCTCGTTCAACACTCCGCACAAGTTATTATAGTTTACACTGCCATGAATCATTTTACATACTGCCTCCAAGGATAATGAGATACAAATTCTTCAAATATAAGATTTAACATTTTAAACATGTGCATTCTTCTTATATATTTATTTATTCATCAATTTATTATCTGATTTTTCTTAACTCCTCCTGTATCTTAAAATTTCCTCTTCTATATATTGACTTTTATATAATCAATCGGTTATCTATTTATTTGCCTTTTGCATGAATATAATTTTATAGCATAAGCACCGAGAGCACCCACTTACTACCTGTCCCACTACATTCTCCCAGTACTCACTGAATGGACCACATGTCCCATACTCTATACATTCTCTGTCAGACTCTTCCTCCATTCTGACTCCTTTATTTCACCACTTGCACGTGATTGACTTGAGTGTGTTTTGTTTTCACTTTTGTTTCATCTTGTCTTCTTTTAATCAATCACATGCACTATAACCTCTTTTTTTCTTTTTCTTTAAATTCTACTCAAATTTATTTTACTTTATTTTTTTCAACCCTACTTTTTCTACATTTTCCTCTAATGATCTTTAGGAGTCGAACCACTCTCCAGGGACCTTCCCCCAGGTCCTTCTTACACTTTGTGATATGGGCCCCCAGGCCTCTGGTTCTAGTGTCCCTGACACTAGCATCTCTCAGACGCTCCCTTTTATGATATTTAGGAGTCGAACCACTCTCCAGGGACCTTCCCCCAGGTCCTTCTTACACTCTGTGATATGGGCCCCCAGGCCTCCGGTCCTAATGTTTCTGACACTAACGTCACTGGGACGTTTTTCTCCCCTTTATTATTCCTCTTATTATCTTCCAATATCCTATTCTTTATAGCGTCCCTGACGCTTTAATTTTTTTTTTTTTTTTTTTTTTTTTTTTACACTTTATTCATATAACTTATTCGTGAAACCTAAAATTTTCAATCTCTCCCCCCTCTTGACATCATAATTTGGAAATCAGCCAATTGCAGAACTTTGATATATAAAACAGGCGTCTGCTTACCTTTTTCTTTAATTCTGGCCAGCTGATGTCAAGAGAAGATCGAAAATTGTCCACTCTCCCTCATCACGTCGAGGTCACCAATTGTTGGACTTTTGCATCAATTCCTCAAGTCCGCGTGTTCTTTTAATGAGGGGAGCAGAGACGGCTTTACCTTTAATTATTTAATCATCAAGTAAATCATATGAATAAAGTATACAGAGCTTTGGGTCCACAGCTTTCCCTAATTACACAAAACTATGCGAGTCTCATGTCCAGGTGCTCTGCGACAACCTCGCCTTTCCCTGACCCTTATATTTATACATTTTAACACAAGTGGGTTGTCCTTTCTTGAAAGATGGTCGCTGATAGGTGTTGCTCCAATAGAGATCTCCCCCAATCCTGGTTCCTGTTTTGTTCCTGCACACATAAATTAACATACAGCAAGGCACACAAACCAAATGCCCATATGGTTAACTTCCTAGAACTTCCCCCACACATTGCTTGTAGTTGACTCAATTGCCCCAATCTATTCTATCACCAAGACCCCCACACATTCCACCCGATACTATCTGCAGTTTGTGTTTTCTACAGCTGTTCATTCATTCAATCATTCATTCATTAAACCCTTAAATCCCTTCGTCCTAAACGTCATCAGTAATTTGTAATGTATGCTAAGCTAGATATTGATACATTTATTCCTTCAAAAGGAACATAGTTGTGAAGATATTGCCTTTTCTAGAATCTTTGACAAAAAAGGTAGATTTGATATTGGCCTGTAATTAACAAATTCTGTAGGATCATGTTGTGGTTTTTTAATAAGCGGTTTAATTGCGGCCAGCTTAAAGGTTTTTGGTACGTATCCTAATGACAAAGAAGAATTAATAATATTAAGAAGAGGATCTATGATTTCTGGAAGCATCTCTTTCAGTAGCTTAGTTGGTATTGGGTCTAGCATACATGCTGTTGATTTTGATGATTTAACTAGTTTAGACAATTCTTCCTCCCCAATAGCAATGAAGGAGTGGAATTTTTCTTCAGGGACACTAAAATTTACTGTATTTTGTGATATTGTAGTAGACAGTTGCATGGTTATAACTTTCTCTCTAATATTATGAATTTTGGTAGTAAATAAGTCCATGAAGTACTGCTGTGCTGTTTTAAAGGTTCTGGGGTTGAGGCTTTATTTCTTGTTAGTTTAGACACTGTATCAAATAAATAACTAGGGTTGTATTCGTTTTCTTCTAAGAGGGTAGAAAAGTAAGCAGATCTAGCTGATTTTAAGGCCTTTCTGAATGCAATAGAGCTGTCTTTCCATGAAATGCGAAAAACCTCAAGCTTAGTTTTTTTCTAGCTCCGCTCCATTTTTCTGGCTGCTCTCTTGAGGGCCCGGGTGTGCTCGTTGTACCACAGTGTTGGACTATTTTCTTTAATCTTCTTTAAGCGCAATGGAGCAACAGTGTCTAAAGTGCTGGAAAAGAGAGAGTTAATAGTTTCTGTTGGAACATCAAGTTCTTCTAGGCTATCTGGGATGTTAAGTAGATCAAACTGATCAGGAAGATTATTTATAAAGCTATCTTTTGAGTTAGGAGTGATAGTTCTACTATATTTATACAGGGAGTTTGTTTTTCGACTTTGGCTAAGGGTAATCTACACGCAACTAAGTAATGATCTGAGATGTCATCGCTCTGCTGCAGAATTTGAACAGTATCAACATTGATCCCATGCGACAATATTAGATCTAAAGTATGATTACGAGAATGAGTGGGTCGTGATGCATGTTGTGTAACTCCAATAGAGTTTAAAATTTCTCTAAATGCCAATACCAATGCGTCTTTTTCATTATCTACATCAGGGGTCTCAAACATGCGGCCCGCGGGACAATATGAAACTTTAATGTAAGTGCGGCCCGCGAGTTTTGAATGAATAGCGCTTTACCGTGTGCAAGCTGGAGCTGTACAAACCAACCAATCACAGTGGAGTAAATGACTCCGGGAGGCAGGTGATCGACCGGGCTTGATGCAGACAGAAACATTTCACAACTACAGAACTGCCCGTGTAACTTCACATTTGTCAAAGCCGTCATAGAATTATTACTTCTTATTGTGTTTGAAATTGAGCATGTTATACTTTGAGCTGAAGGAAGTCAATGTTACTGTTTTCATTGCGAGTGATATGTTATCATAACAAATCTGCAAATTAACGACCAACACCGATGCTCCGTTGACAGTGTCACCGAGGGGAGTGGAGCCTCAAGCGCCATCCCGCTTGAGGCTCATTAGTAGGGACCAACCAAATTTACGATTTCACGGCCGTGACATTTTCCGTGAAATCGGCCACTTTCCGTGAAAACACCCAACAAGCGTGAAATAGTGAAATTTTTATTGAAGAAAAAATATTTTTACTGATAAAGAGTATACCAGGAGCAGATGATCGTAGCGTCTTAGCCGAGTTTGCAGCCACTAAACAGCAGCAAAAGAAGTTCCGCCGGATACGAGTATAACAGCATTCTGGCGTTTGCAGAGCAGTCGGTTTCCTCTGCTGAGCCGGCTAGCATTACGCTACCTTTCTGTACCAACGAACAGCGTTGACGCGGAGAGAAGCATCAGCCAGTACACAAATGTCAATGCACCGCAGCGACAGAATGTCAGTAACCAACGTGGTCGGCCAAGTTTTGGCCACGAAAAACTGTAAACTATTTCATTAATGTCACGTGGCATTGCGGAGTGTGTGGCTACGTGCATTGTAGTCGTATTTTGTTTCCTTTTTGTTTTTTTAATACAGGTGAACAGTCGAAAAGTGGTATTTTAGAATACAAAACAGCGGGTGTGACAGCAGATGGAAACCTTCCGTGAAATTGCGAATTTTTACCCGTGAATTTGGTTGGTCCCTACTCATTAGGGGCCTCAGTTTCCCGCCCCGGTTACACAGTCAACGGGACATCTGTGTTGGCTAGATTGTCCCGATGAACCCATGGGGTTAATATAGAAAATAAAATCCAGTAAATCACTGTTTCTCAACCAGTGGGTTGCGACCCACTAGTGGGTCGTGGAACATTCCAGAGGGGGTCGCGAGACTTTTACTGTGTTCTCATATTTTCGAATGCCATATGTTTAATCATTATTGTCCTAACTTTCTAATGCTATTTTTAAACCATAAGTGTCAAACTCACGGCCCGCGTGCCAAATCCGGCCCGGCGTGTAATTATGTCCGGCCCGCGAGATCAATAATTTATCACTGCAGCGAACGGCTCTTATTGGACAAGGTCCTACTCTCTCTACGTAAGCGGTTTACTCCGTTTCTTGGTAACGACGGCGCAATTGCATTGCATCGCTGTTGAGCTTGAGTGCGCTTCCTCTTCTAATGTGTAGAAAACAAAACTGAACATTCAAAAGTGCTTCTCATTCCTTAATTTCTTCATTTATTTATCACATAACTTATTTACATACATCCAGATCAACGTCTTCTCTATCAACAGAATTATAACAACAAACAGCGTCATAGTAACAACAGCATAGCAACAGTAGCGTCATAACAACAACATGACGTGTTGAATAACAGCACAATAATTTGACAATCGCTATGACAGAAATATAGTTAGTTGGACAAAAATGCATCCTTTTTTTTAAAGAAAACAAGCAGAGGATTCTGAAACTCCTTCCACTTCAAAGACAGTAAAATGTAAGCAACGCAAGTACAACCCAGACTATATTAAATATGGATTTACTACGTCGGACGAAAAACCACAATGCGTTGAGTGTGGTGAGGTCTTAGCAAAGGAGTCCATGAAGCCATCAAAACTTGAACGTCACCTTCAGACTAAACATCCAACATGTGTCGGTAAACCTGTGGATTACTTTGTGCGAAAGCGCAATGTACTTAAAAGACAGCAAAGCAGTATTGTGTCGCTCACGACAGCTTCAAAGAGCACCCTGAAGGCAAGTTATCTGGCAGCTGCCCACATCGCCCGTGCAAAGAAATCATTTAATATTGGTGAAGAGCTAGTTATCCCATGTGCAGTTGACATGTGCCGTGAAGTACTCGGGGAAAGTGCTGCAAACAAAATAAAAGAAATCCCACTATCCAACGACACTGTCTCCAGGCGGATTACAGACATGAGCGATGATATTGAAACGCAACTTTTGAATCGAGTGCGAGCAAGCCCCTTGTTTGCCATTCAAATCGACGAATCAACAAACATTTCAAAGATGGCATTATTGCTTGCATTTGTACGATATAACTGGGAAGGTGCAACACATGAGGATCTACTGATGTGCAATGAGCTCCCAACACGGACGACAGCAGATGAGTGTTTCTGTTGCCTTGATGGCTATTTCACACAGAATGGGCTGGATTGGAAGAATTGCGTGGGCATTTGCACGGATGGCGCGGCCTCAATGACTGGCAAACATGGTGGAGTTGTGAGGAAAATTTTGGACAGAGCACCTGAGGCGACATGGGTTCACTGCTTTTTACATCGTGAAAGCCTCGCAGCCAAAGAAATGTCAGTGCCCTTAAATGGGGTGATGGACATTGCTGTCAAAACAATTAATCTAGTGAAGAACAGTGCTCTCAGTTCACGTTTGTTTTCAATTTTGTGTGATCAGATGGAATCAGACCACCGCCAGTTGCTATATCATAGTGAAATTAGATGGCTGTCACGGGGAAAAATCCTTAATCGTATTTTTGAAATGCGCAAGCAAGTGCACACATTTCTGGAGGAGAAACGGTCTCCCCTGGCAAAGCATTACACGGACGCCGAATTTCTTGTCAAACTTGCATACATGTCAGATATCTTTGACCAGCTAAACCAGCTAAACCTATCATTTCAGGGGAGAAAGAGCAGTGTTTTCTTGATGGCTGACAGAATTGAATCATTCAAACGGAAGCTGGTATTGTGGGAGAAGAGAGCGCAGGAGAACATTTTCGACATGTTTCCAATCCTTACTGACGTTCTGCAGGAATTCACTCACATCAGCACCGACATACAGAGAATTGTCCAAGACCACCTGACCAGATTAACACAGAAATTCTCTGATTATTTTCCCAAGGACCAAAGAGTGGGGAATGCATGGATTCGTGATCCTTTTTCAGTAGACCCAAGTGATGTGGATGTTGTGCTCCCCATTAATTTGCAAACACAGTTAGTGGAACTTGCATCTGACGGCAGCCTGCAACTTGCTTTTCGCAAGACAGACCTGAACTCTTTCTGGATTCAAACCAGACACGAATACCCAGAACTCGCAGATCGTGCAACGAAGTTTCTTCTGCCATTTAGCACTACCTATCTTTGCGAGTCGGGATTTTCGACAGTGACTGCAACGAAAACAAAAAGCAGGAATAGACTGAACTTCTAGTTTGAGTGCGACACTACGAGTGGCCCTTTCCCCAATTCCACCGCGTTTGGATATCATCGTTTCAGAGCGGCAGTCTCAAATGTCACATTAACGTGTGTGAACGTGAGTGAAAATAAATAAATCAGTTCGTTTCATAGTCTGCCTAATTTTTG
Organism: Rhodeus uyekii; assembly: GCA_037043235.1. Classification (NCBI taxonomy): domain Eukaryota; kingdom Metazoa; phylum Chordata; class Actinopteri; order Cypriniformes; family Acheilognathidae; genus Rhodeus; species Rhodeus uyekii. Next base: position 1,103,151 of record JAWRVZ010000103.1, on the reverse strand, counting down.
AAAAAGTGTTTTGTGAAATTAATTATGAGCGCACATGGTATAGGTCTAACGAATTATTTCATTGTTTTTCATTACTTATTATTTGCTATTTTTATTCATTTATTTCTAGCCTTAGTGGTAGGGATGGGCGATACCAAAAAAATGTAAAGTTAAATATATATATATATATATATATATATATAATATTACACTTAAAGGCAAATTATAGGCAAATTGCATCCACACATGACACATAAGACATATTGGCCATTAATAAATGTATTACAAAAGTAAATTTGACAACAAATAAATAAAAATGTTTAAAATAATACAATATTTTACAAAAAATATTGATTAAATAAAATACATCATAACATGTCTGCCGTTGAAAAGTAGCACCACACCACTCTGCTTTCTTTCTGCCATAGTGCCATTCTGCTTATGCGCGCGGACAACATGCTACGCGTGCCGTGAAAGTGACGTGTACGTGTGGGCAGGGCAGGGCACATTGCTCGCGTTTCTCACAGTCATCACGTGACACGGGTGAGCTAAATGTCAGAGGGGGATTTCAGTTTTAGCACAAACATTAAACAGAAGTACCGAAAACACTTTTTGCAGAAATTATTAATTTAATTTTAATATCGATATTTTTGTGGAGATATCGATACCAAGTAAGTAGCTTGTGAGTATCGATACTGCAGCATCGATATGCCCATCCCTACTTAGTGGGTCGTAGGACTGTCATACTAAAAAAAGTGGGTCGCAAAAGGTTGAGAAACCCTGCAGTAAATAACGCCTCCGTGGCTTCATCCCATTGTATTTAATAAATATATTAAAGGTGTCCCACGGTCCCATCTGGTAATGGTCAATCCGGTAGCAGTCACCTATCTCTGTATTTTCTACCATATACAAATGTTACGATGTTCATGTCATCAGGAAAGTATGGAAGCCGTTTCCACCACAGTTGAGATTTCTTTTTATTATTTGAGTCATAATAATGAGAGGTTTTCTCAAAATAATGACTTTGTATCTCAAAAAAATGAGAGTTTCTTATAATAATGACTTAGTATCTCAAAAAATTAGTAACTTTTTCCTCAATCTTGAACTTCAGTAAGTCCAAGTACAGGTATTTACTGACGATCATCTTCAAGCTATAATGAGAGTATTAAATGTTTCCTCTCTCAAGCCAAATGTGGCTCAGCTAAGTGAGAGGAAGATCTGCAGGTCTCTGGCAGCAAGAAGTAGGCAAGAAAAGTCATATTCAGAAGAACTGTTCATGTTCTTCAATACTCTAACTGTCCTGAACATAAACAATGTTCAGAAGAACCCCTTGAAGTTAAAGAACTGTCAATAATGACGTTTGAGAAAAAAAAAATGTGTGTAATACTTGATGCGGCCCTGCCTCACCCAAACTCTGCCTCATGCGGCCCCCAGCTCATTTTAGTTTGAGACCCCTGATCTACATGGATATTAAAATAACCGACAATTATGACTTTATCTGCAGCCATTACTAATTCTGAGAGAAAATCATCAAATTCTTTGATAAAGTCTGTATGGTGCCCTGGTGGCCTGTATAGAATAGCCAGCACAAAAGTTAAACAGGAATTATTACTTGCACTAGATAATTTTACATTAAGGACCATCACTTCAAAATAATTATATTTCAAATTAGACTTTTGAGCAGTACTGATCGTGTTACAATAAATTACAGCAACACCTCCTCTACCTTTCAGACGAGGCTTATGTTTATAACAGTCTTGAGGGGTGGATTCATTTAAAGTAATGTAATAGTCTGGTTTTAGCCAGGTTTCTGTCAAACACCCAGAGCCCGCGATCCGACTGCCAGAGCCCTCGATCCGCCTGCCAGAGCCAGAGCCCGCAATCCGCCTGCCAGAGCCAGAGCCCGCAATCCGCCTGCCAGAGCCAGAGCCCTCGATCCGCCAGCCAGAGCCCGAGATCCGCGAGCCAGAGCCCAAACTACACTGTTTCTGGTACCTGCGTCTGCGAATCTGCCTCCGAAATGCAAGCGTGACACATATCATTTACAATAAGTGCTTTTGAGGAAAGGGATCGTATATTCAGTAACCCAAGCTTTATCATTTTTTGTTCATTTGTGTTATATCCGTTCTTAGTTGTTTGTAAATCAATTAAATTTTTACCCTTAAACGGTTTTGAGAGTTTTTGTATTTGCTAATTCGGGGAACAGACACAGTCTCTATAGGATATCTAGGAGAAAGAGTCTCTATGTGTTGTAATTTATCTGACCTCTGTTACGTGAGACAGCTCACAGACGGTTTCCTGACCTGGGCCCCAATTAGTCAAGGTTCAGCTCTAAGACTATGAGCCAAATTACTAGAGAGAAGAGCGGCACCATACCAGGTGGGATGAATACCATCTCTCTCATCCGTCCTTCGGATGAGACGTTAAACCGAGGTCCTGACTCTCTGTGGTCATTAAAAAATCCCAAGGATGTCCTTCACAAGAGTAGGGGTGTAACCCCGGCATCCCTGGCCAAATCTGCCCGTTGGCCTTGGTCCATCACGGCCCCCTAATCACCCCCCTACATTAATTGGCTTCATTGCTCTGTCTCCTCTCCTTAGCTGGTGTGTGGTGAGCGTTCTGGCACAGGTTGCTGTCGCATCATCCAGGTGGATGCTGCACACCGGCGGTTGAGGAGATTCCCCCCCCCCCCCCCCCCCCCCCCCCCCCAAGCGCTTTGAGCTTGGTAAAAAGCGCTACATAAATGTAACTGATTATTATTATTATTATTATTTCAACAGGTCAAGTCTGCCCCAAAAACTTTTCCAATTGTCTATAAACCCTATGTTATTCTGCGGGCACCACTTAGACATCCAGCCATTGAGTGAGTATAATCTGCTAAATATTTCATTACTCCTGCGCATAGAAAGAGGGCCAGAGCAAATTACAGTGCCTGACATCGTACTTGTGAGTTCACACACCTCTTTAATATTAGTTTTAGTGATCTCTGACTGGAGAAAGTCGGACATCATTAGCGCCGACGTGAATAACAATCTTAGAATATTTACGATTAGCCTTAGCCAGCACTTTTAAATTTGCTTTGACGTCAGGCGCTCTGGCTCCCAGCAAACATGTGACTATGGTGGCTGGAGTCTCTATTTTCACATTCCGAGTAATAGAATCGCCAATCACAAGGGCACTTTCAACAGGTTTCTCAGTGGGTGCATCACTGAGTGGGGAGAACCTGTTTGATGTTCTAATCAGAATGGAACAGTGTTTTTTTTATCTCCGATTATGCCGTCTCACAGTCACCCAGTTGCCCTGTTGCACGGGCTCTACAGCCGGAACCGAACAATGTACAGGGTTTGCTAAGCTAGTCACATCCAAAGTAGTATCTAAAGCCCTTGACTGACTTTTTCTAAATAAGTAAGATAGCACAATGCTAACGCGTTTAGCGACTTAGATTAAAGCTATTACAATTTATTAAATAATCTAGTATTGTATTTAACTATATGAATGAACATCGAGTTTAAGATCTAAAACAAAAACAAGTTTATACGATGCAACAAACACAATCCACTCGAGCAAACAGGAAACGGCAGCAGTCAAAGCGGTCCATCTGGAACAATCAGCCACACAGAAGGTTCCGCACAAGCCAAGAAGGCAATGAAGAGCCAGAAGCCATTTTAAGATTAGAAGAAGAATTAGAAGAATTGGTATTTGCAAGAATTTCCAGTCTGCTCTCATTAGAGTTACAAATAATTTGCTCTTATCATCTGATCATGGTTGTATCTCTGCATGGTTGTATCATTCTTTTGAATGCCCTTGAAAATTTTGTTGGCATTAGTGGAATTGCATTGGCATGATTAAAATAACTTTTATCTGACCGTTATCAATTTGTAGCAGTAAATAAGGAGATGTCATATCAATCACAAGTTCAGTAACGAGTTCTTCAGGGCTCAGTACTAGGACCGTTGCTTTTCACTGTTACTCTATATTTCTTTGCACAATGAAGAAACTTAACAATTCACAGAATTAACGCATTACTGATGACTAGTAATTTCCTTCTACTTAATTTTGAAAACACAAACTATTTGGACCAAAAACCTCTGCACATAATAACCTAGAATATTGTCTGACGCTCGATGGCTGCTCTGTCAAGTCTTCGTCGTCAGTTAGAAAGCTGGCTCTGCTCTTTGATGCCAATGTATAATTTGAAAGCCAGGTTTTGTGTATCTGTAAAACCGCATTCTTCCAGCTTAAAAATATGTCTAAATGACGACATATGTTCTCAATAACAAATGCGGAAAAGTTATTCCTTCATGTTTATTGCGATCTCAAAATTCTGTCCAGTTGATAATGTCTGCTGATGGTTGATCCTTTTCCTATCTCTTTAACGTGGCAAACACAAAACACATTATCAATTTTTATAATTAAAATAATGTAAAATGATTGGTACGCTGTCATAAATGAGGTCAGCCGAACTGGGAACACTTCCCATAACAACTGCTGTACTTGTTACATCATAAGAACAATGGCGTCTATGCTAATACTAGTCTCTCTGTTCATCCTGAGGTTCCGGATCAGGGTCATTTCCAGATCAGATGAAGGACCGGCACTGACACGGCTACAACAGCCCTAAAGTGTCAACTAGACTATACCTTCCAAACGCTTTATCGGTATGACAAATGTTTTTCCATAAAAGGTTTTTATTCCTCTGTACAGGTGAAAACACTATCAAAATGATTCCCATTAACATGGATCCGTGGACACAACTAAAAACGCTGAATTATGCATGCCACACAAGTAATTGGCAGCAATTTGTAAAGAAATTCTACGTGCCCACTCACACGCATTCAAATGACCACGCATATAGAATAAACACATAATGCGCATGTGCATGCCGTCGCTTTTTTCACAGATTCATGTTTTTCAAGTTACACAGAGATGATAACCATATTGTTTTCAAAACTAATTTTCAAAAACTTGCGGTTTGGAACCTATTTCAAAGCTCACGTTATGCTTTTTTCATGTAAATTACTGACCATTAAATATCCAGTCTCTGCTGGAGAATGACTTCTTTCCAGAGCCACTGTACTGCCAAAACAATCTTTATTGCATTCATTTCTCACTATCACTGTAAAGTTGCTTCTGTAGCAATCTGTATTGTAAAAAGCTCTTTAGAAATGAAGCTGACTGACTTTTTCATAAAACTTATATTTTATATAAAATAAAATAATAAAATATTATTCATAAATAATTTTCATAAACCTCTATAACGTTTTTTTTTTAACAAACACAAAAACTTTTTTCCATCTTTTTATACTTTACCAATAATCTGTCATGGCTCTTTTCCAATAAACTTTTTTTAATATGGAAATATTTATCTTCTAAGGACTTTTTTAATTGACGCACAATGGTTAATTGTCAAGTCAAACCTGTTTATGGAACAGTGTGTGGTGGTTTTTTACTTTTAATTTAGATTAGAAGTCAAATATGATTTTCTCCGCTAGAGGCGCTCGAGCAACTGAAGCAATGAAACACATCCGAGTCTAGAGAAGAAGAGAAGTGAGCGAGGGAACATAAACATGAGAAGTGAAGCACAGCCGTTCATTCTGCTCTAAATCTGCTGTGTCTCACACTGTGAGTACATTAATTTCATCGCTTATTAACACTAATCTCAATACAAACCACTGAACGACTCTCCAAATGAGCCGACGGATGTTGTTCATTTCGCTCGAGAAACGTTTAATCGTTACTGACTGGTTTTTCACATCACAGTTTGTGACGATTATGAGTTGTGTTTTCATTTTATGTGATTCACAAATGAAACCTGATATACCCTTTTTAGTGATAAATCAAATCATATCGAATGTAAGAGGAACATAATCAGAGGAGTTGAATTGTTTCTAAATGACGAGAGTTTAAATGCTCTCTCTTTTTGCATAAATGCAGTTCCCTTCTTCCCACAGGAGAAGCAGCAGCAGGAGAAACTATATACATAATACTGTAAAGATGGAGTTGAAGGAAGAACCCTGCAGAATAAAAGATGAAGATACAGAGGAGCAAATAGGTTGGTGTTTTCCTGAATTCTCTTTAATGACTGATGAGGAACATTTAGATTAAAACTGACATATCCTTTTGAGATCCAGTTATACGTTTTTACACTATTACTGTGGAACTGAGAATTATTTTTCTCAATGTTTCACTTCTTTTTTCCATTACATGTTGTTACAAGAACACATTAATATGGGAATTAAATACATTGTATAGAATGGGACTACCATTTATGGCAATTTCACACATATCACATTAAGTAAAACAGTATATAAGATCATTCTGTTATAACTTTGATCACATAGTTGAGAATCATCTTCATACAAAGTTTGGTTAAAAATAGTCTGAAACCTAAAAATTGGTAATTAAAAAATATGTCTACATGTGTCTTGTGCTATTTTTTGTTTTCTTAATAAATGAGTTCTGGTGTCCTCTCTATCATTTTTCCAAAAATAAGTATTCATTTGTTTCCTTTGAATTAAACAATGTAATTGTAATGACTACTAGTTGTCAGCTTTATCAGGAAAAGAGAGAGTCTACCTGAGATTCCAAATAATTTGAGTTTTATTATTTTCAACAAGGGTTTAGCGTCAGGGTTTAGAGTAAAAGGCCAGAAAACAATCTCTTTTTCGATTGTTTTTTTTTTTCAACAAAAATAAAGAAAACATAATACAATTTAAACTTACCTACCTGCCTAAACCAAAATCAGTGTGAAGAGATACAAAATAAAATGCAGAATATTTACACAAGATACATACACAGGTTCATGGCAAACAATCCAAAATCAGAATCTAAATGGTGGTCAATCATCAGAATCAGAAAGAGCTTTATTGCCAAGTGTGCTTGCACACACAAGGAATTTGTCTTGGTGTTGAAGCTTCCAGTGCACATATACAACACAACATGAGTTTACATAGCAAAATAACCCAATAACCTTTGTAGGGGAATTACAGTTTAGACCCGAGGACCAGATATGTTGAATGAAGACCAGGAGTCAGAAGTGCAGTCAATAGAAGAAATTTTAGTGAAGTTTAGTTTGAAGTTTCATCAGCAGAAGCTTCAAGTCTCCTAAGGAGTTCATAGGCCGCCCCACATACAATAACATTGTTACAGCAATTATACTCTAACAGAGGGTACTAACTACGTCAATGATGACGGTTAAATGATTCTGATTGGCAAAGAAAGAAAGAAAAACAAAACTAGTAATTTTCCACACACGAGCAGACAGTTTGAAGCATATCTTTGTTGATCACATGGTTAGTGAACTTCCACGTGGTTTGTTGAGAACAAGTCATTCCGTCTGCTTATGGTACCAGTTAATCACCTCACCAATACAGACCATATTAACACACACACAGATACACAGCTTCTCCAAGGCTGAACTCGGCTCAGGCTCCAACTATCAACAGAGAGACAAAACACATTATAACATGTTCTATCTGGTGAGAAGTGCAAACAATATTCATCACTATGGAAAACTACAGAAAATCAAAGAAAAGCTTTCAAATAAAAAAAAGAAAAGAATATATAAAGAAATAAGAAAAAGAAAAGGATATATATACAAGCGGCAATGTATTTCCAAATCGTCTCCACACCTTCAAGTGTTAATTAAACAAGCCAATGGATATTAGCTAGTGAGATTTGCATGCTGAGTCACACCTTCCTGTACATATGAGTATAAATGGGTATGACCGGCAACCACACAAAAATGTTGTGGTTATCATGTAACAATACATTTAGTAAACTAAATTAAGAAATAACTTTATTTCTGTGTTTCTCCTTTGTCCTTCTTTAATTTTTGTAATTGAATGATGATTTTAGACTCGATGGAAGTGAATGAAGACAAACGGCATAATTTCACTAATGAAGATGGAAAACTGACATGTAAAAATGAAGACATTCAGAAACCTTATCCTTTCAAAAATGAAGATGGAAATGCTGTTGTTTCAAAGATCGAAGAGAATTTCACACAAAAGCAATCTGGAAAGTCTAGAGTCAAAGAATTTTCCCCCTGCTCCGAGTGTGGAATGTTTTACATGTATAAATCAGACCTTAAGAGACACATGAAATCTCACACTGGAGAAAATCTGTTAACATGCATTCAATGTGGGAAGAGTTTCGGACATAAATCAGACCTTAAAAGACACATGAGGATTCACACTGGAGAAAAACCGTTCTCCTGCACTCAGTGTGGAAAGAGTTTCAGTTGCAAAAGAGTTCTTGGCAATCATCTGCGCTCTCACTTTGGAGTGAGATCATTCAGCTGTGATCAGTGTGATAAAACATTTGTTTTGGCATCAGGCTTAAGAACACACCTTAAACTTCATGCTGCTGTGAAGCCTCATGTTTGTTCTTTTTGTGGAAAGAGTTTTTCACTACTGAAGTATTTGATTGTGCATGAGCGTATTCATACTGGTGTGAGACCATATATGTGTTTTGACTGTGGAAAGAGCTTTATGACAAACACACATTTAAAAATGCATCAAAGAATTCATACTGGAGAGAAACCATACAAGTGCTCACAATGTGGAAAGAGTTTTGCTCGGTCCGGAGACATGAAAGATCATGAGAGAGCTCATTCTGGGGAGAAGCCGTACCAGTGCTCTTCATGCGGGAAGAGATTTACACGATTATCTCATCTACGGACTCATGAAAAAAAGCATTGCCCAAACTTGTCTAAGTGAGCCGAAAGTTGCCAATTGACAAAAGTTGTCTAAGTTGTCTTTTTTTTTTTTACATTTGCTTTTCTGTTTTATCTTGGGATGTCCATCACAAATAATTTGACATTCAGATTTATTCAATAGAGTGATTTAATCTGATTAGCAAGCATTGCCATTTTCTTTTCACAACTGCTGTAACATGATTTATATTATTCAACTTTACTGAACTTCATACACTTGTATTAAAAGTGTATTTACAATTGTGCCACTATACTATTTCCCCCCCAAATATTACCTTTCATGCAGTGTGTAAAATACCTGCCTGTGAAATGTAAATTAACTGTTGTGAAGCCAAAAGTGCACCATGAATAAAGTTGTTTCTCAAAATATATAATTGACTCTGAACAGCCTAAACAGGTCGCCAGTCATTTGAATCCTACTTCGTTATTGCTACACATCACTGGGTAACACATTTGCTTAATGCCTGCCCAATTCTTCATTGGCTGCCCATGAACATCTACTTTGACTTGCCCCTAAAAGCTGTAGCTGGCTCGTGTTGAGAAGACCCTCCATTAGTTAAAATCTCTATTAAAACTACAGGAGTCAACAGGAGAATGTCAGTTTCCTTCCCCATTTGCGGAATGAGCTTTCTTTTTTTTTGATCAACCTTGAAATGGTGGGATGAACCTCTGGAAACTGTTTGCCATCACCTAATACATGTGGGAAATCTGTAATTCTGGTACAAGAAGAATAATATGGAGCCAGATCAGTCTTGATGCACAAAAATCGAACAAAGTCAAATGATGCACACATGCGTAGCCTGTTTCACATCCATGAAGCCTAATTCACGTGCTTGAAATAAATTTACATATTCTTAAAATACATTTCATAAATGTAAAACCCAATTAACGTATATAGAACTGTACCCAAATTTTTTTGAATGTTAATTGTAAAATGTATGGGTTTATCCTTGAATCTGAATGTACAAATTGTCATTCGTGTGTGAATTCCCTTGTATTTGTGTGTGTATTTGTGACTTTTGTGGTAGCTCTGAGTCAGTCGTACTTTTAGCCAATCAGATTTAAGCTTATCAGTTGAGGGCGGGCCTACCTGGATGTTGTGTCATCAGCTTTCAATCATAATTCTAGTCACGGCTAAGCAGAGGAATGTGCATTTGATTGGTTGAAGTGAAGGAAGTTACGAAATGAACCAATCAGCTACACATAAATTTGTACAATTGATCAAATCGATTAAAAACTACACAATAATCCCCTTATTTGTTTTATACAAATATTATTTGTGAGGTTTGTGTGTGTATGTATATACATTTCCAATATAAAAATTAGTTATATTAGGTACATAGTGTAGTAGGTATAATATCATTATAATTTTAAAACACCACTGTACACCTCTGACAGATTTTTACACTAACTATATAATGTTCTGTTTATTACAACCATGAATAAATTTCATGCTTTTTCTATTATTTTCTGTAACCTGATGCAACTTTGCGGTAACAATGGATGCAATGTAATAAATAAAGTCAATGTAATAATTCATTAGTCTGGTAAACATATCATGCCAAATACATAAACTCAAAGATAATCAGTACAAAACATTGAATGCTCAGAAATAGAGTAAAAGATGCATACCTGACATTTGGAAAATACATTACGGGCTGATCTGGCTACAAATCGAACTGAGACTCTTGAGACATTTCCTTAAATACTCAAAACAGGAGAGAAACCTCTTTCAAATCTAAACATGATTCACATCTAACAATGTAAATTTGGTTACTGAGTGAGAGCAGAAGTTAATTTGCATGAAAGAGCCTGGGAGAGACACAGCCATCTCTTTCAGCCATCTTTCAACCAAAAAGTTGGCCACAGCTACAATCTTCCTTCATCAAGATTTAGTCTTGAGTCCACACATGTATGGTAATTTACTGCAGCATCTTGTTTTTAAGGGCTTGCAGCTTCAGTGAAAGTATTTGTCCATCCAGATTGAACACTTTCTGGATGATTTTGAATGTAGCTTTGAGTTCTTGTGGGTAGCTGAGGTTCAAGGCATAGGTAAGCCAGAATTACATCGCCATTGCCAAAGCTACATTCTTTAAAGAGCAGAGAACCTCAGTCCGTTCAATCACTATCCCATGATCCACAAGGTTATCCCCTGGTTGAAATTCTTCGAGTCGAACAATGTAGACCCCATTGCTATTTGCTCAATGGCTTCTTGGGAAGTCAACCAGTCACAATCCCGTGCAAAACAAATAAAATGTGTTCCATTTGTAGGACACAATCTTAAAGAATGATAATAAACATATGAACAGCGTAACAAACAAAACAACGTAAACATGAAAGTGAAGAGAAAAGCATTTGCTTACAAATGTATTCCTTGAACAGTTATACATGGTCCTCATTTTCTCTTTGGCTACTTTGTCATTGTTTCTCTTTGTAATCTCAGTCAAAAGCAAACAGACTGTCTCCAGACTGTCAGGCGTTTCTCCCTTTTGGATGCTGAGGGCATTAATTTACTTCGGCTCTTCTAGGCTTTTTTGATGTTTGAAGCGGCATGGCACTGATCTTGGTGTTTGTTCATTATTGAGTTTATGCTTACTTCTGAACACCCAACACTTCTGAGCTTAGTACAAAAGTTTGCCAGCTTATACTTGAGGCTTATTTTCCACCCATAGCAACCATTGTAGGAGCCTTGCTCTCGTAAGCAAGGATATTTATTAATTACCGTATTTTCCGCAGACGCAGATAATCCGCACCCTCATATATCCCGCGGGTTTTGGGGGTTTGTGTAAAAAATTGTTGGTATAATCCGCACCCTCAGATATCCCGCACCCATGATTAATTTTTTTGTGCAAGTTCACGATTCGAATTTCGAATGTTGCTCGCATGATGTCAATTATCATAACTGTTCAGGCTCGGTACACAGTGCTTGTGCGCGTAATTCACACAATAAGAAAACAAGTCAAAATCAGAAGAAAAAGAAAGAGCAGTCTCTCCCTCTCTCCAAAGTAGTCTCTCCCTCTCTGCACTGCGCTGTGCTCGTCCCCCTGAAAGCGTGTTGATCGGATGAGAAGAGCACGCTATCATGGCAGCACAGCCAATCACGTCGTCTTGCATGATTGACAGGTCAGAAAGCCTATCAGAGCCAGCTATCAGATTGATTGATAGACAGCCAATCACGTCTTCTTGTATGATTGACAGGTCAGACAGCCTATCAGCGGCAGCTGTAAGACTGACAGTACAGAGGCCAGACAACCCGTGCAAGAAAGAAAAACAGAAAGAAAATACCGGAATTTTTTTTATATTGAAATATTAAGTGTAAAAAAATGGTGATATAGTCCGCACCCTTATATATCCCGCACCCCCCCTGCGGGGTTTGCAAAATCTGGTATAATCCGCGGGATATATGAAGGAAAATACGGTAATGCTTCTGCCACCAAGTTAAAGTCTAGGTCTGCTGGATATGCTTTGAATTGTATGATTTCCTCAGCTAGAATTTCTAGAATGTGTCACTTCAGCGTTGGAGATGGACAAAGATGAGTTCCGTTGATATTCAGCATTGGCTCGCTGTATAATTATTTCAGAGTCATAGGAGAAGCGTGGAATTGGAAATACAAGTGGCCATGGGGTGGATCTTGATGTAGATTGTACTGACCCATTAGGAGAAGAAAAAAGAACAGTGTCATCAGTTTCAAATGAAGAGACAGATGCAGAATCATCTCACCTGCGCAGTGTTAAGCAAGTAGGAGATGATGCTGCAATCGGGTTTTGTCCTGAAGTCTTTAAGATGACCTTTAAGGTTCCTTTGTCTTAAACATCAGTTATTGATGTCAAATTAACTAGCCACCAAAATCATCATCTTGATATTGCAAGCCCTAACCACAGGTGTTATTAAAATAAATTAAGCTGATACATTTAAGTATTAATCAAGATATCACAATGGGCCTTTGTCCATAGTTTTTAATCAATACCATTACAGTTAGTCAACAGGATCGCAAGTGCCTCAACTGTGTGGCCTTTTCTTCTATCGTTTTATCCACTTGGAGCAGTTCAGCTTTTTTGTCCTTATGTCTTCTTCGAAGAGAGTTGGATTTTCCGTCTTTCCCTCTGCAATCTCTGCAAATTTGTTGTCATCAACTTCAAGTTTAAGAATCACAGGAGGCCAGGAGCTCCTTGGTAAGAGGAACTTTGAGAATGCCACCACAGCTAATTACCTTATCGTAGATTAATCTGCTTCAAGAGATTCATCAAGCAGGTTACATGTTTCTACCGAGAAGCCTTGTTCACTGAGAAGCCTCTCTCCACTGTGGCTTGTCCATGGGACAGGAGGAGAACACTTTGGCAAAACTTTAGCAGGTCAGGGTGGGACATGCAGAGTTTAGAGTGGAGAAAGACATCAAGACACTGACTCAGGGGTTTTGAAAGGACACAAATTCTTCTTCTCTGCCCTAAACGGAGAGAAAGGATGTGAATTGCTGAATGATGACATCACCTACAGTATTGAAAGGAAAATTAAGATATATTCATTCATTAATACATTCCAGCCAACTACTTCATCCAAGTACTTACACCACAGATACACATAACAGTATCTTTATAGAGAGCTATGAGTGCATAGATCCAGATCTCTTTCCAGATCTTAATAGCTTAATTTGGGATTAAAAATAAATAAATTTCACACTTCTCAGAGTAAAAAGGAATAAACTACAAATTAGATTCCTAGCACAAGACCTTAATCAACTTAATTAGCCTATCCACTTTTACTGTTCCTATACAAAAGAAATGTCTTGCCAGCTGCTTTCCCTGAATGAATGTCTGCACTAAATTCTTTTTCTGAGTGATGCACCACTCACGGTCCCTGTTCATCCTTCCAGGATCCAAACAGGCAATTTGCCTAACCACAGGGAATTTTAAGGGGCATTTGTCCTGCAGTTTTTTAACAGCCTTACCAAGGCACTGCAAACATTCTCTCCAGAAGTTCAGAACGGAGAGTTCCCCTATTTTGTTTCCTGGTTTGCACAGAAGTGCCTATTAAATATTAAGGAACATTCACATCAATGCTTAGAAAGTAGGGCTGCACGATATCGAAGAAAAGTACGATATGCGCCAACTCATTAAATAACACCATATTCTATATGCGATATAATAATGCTTAAAGTGTGTATAATAAACTTAAATTACCTTTAAAATATATAATATACGTTTCACATTCGTTTTTGGTGCAGTTTTTTACTGTACCATAAGAAGTGTTATTTTAACATCAGTGTAAACCACAAGGCTTAGGGGTTAAGGTTATCCTACATTAGTTGTTTAACAATAGAAACTGAATAATCAAACATAAAAAAATAAACACTGCTTAGTTTTCACTGTATGAATAAAATATATGCTGATTCTTGTTAAAAGTACAAAAGTTATTCAACCAAGAGCAACGGTCTTTTAGTCATGACCCCAGTTATCGCAAGCCATTGCAATATGCATATTTCGCTATATACATTTGCAATATTTAGATTTTCAATATATTGTGCAGCCATATTAGAAAGGAATTGTTTGCATAACAACATATGGTGATAATTGTAATATAATGAACAAATTACATTTGCTGGTTGATTTGTGCAGGCGTCACAATTCACACATGCACCTAAAAAAATAAACTACAACAAAATTACCTTGATGGCAGATTCAGCACCTAAGCCTATATCTAGACTTTTAAGAGAGACCCAGAGATGTCCATTTTGGTCAGCTGCAGGGGGGTTCGGTCCTGTAGGAGTTCCCTTTTGATGAACCTTCGCAGTAAACTCTAATAATGACACCAAGCAGTTAGGAACCAAGCCATTCCTATCAATTAATTTAGGTTATTCAATCAAATTAATTCAAATTACAGTGATAATTACCATCAGGAGCTCAGTTAGGTCTTTTGCCAAAAAAGGCAACACTGGCTCGTCTGTTTGGTATCTCTGTAAAAGGGGGTTAAAACTTCTTGCAATTGCAAGGAAGAATTCCAACTTTGCAACGATGAGAGCATCCCCTTGTGCTGCCAAAATGGCATCATATGAGGTCGTGCTGGGTTTTTGGACCCTCTTATCTTCTGCAGCATTCACAAACTTTTGAAGCATGGGCCAAACCTTGATTGCTCTCTCTGCCACTGGAACATTTTCCACCCATCTATGGCCACAGAAAGAGAGGGGAAAGCAAGAGAACCTGGTGGGGTTTGTGAAGTCTTCTCTCCGGGCAGGGTCATTATAGAACAGAAAATACATCGCTCGCAGAAGTTTTTCCAAGTTGCCAGGCCGTAAAGCCTACCTTCATGGCATTGTGAAGGGTATGAAGTCCACAGCTCCCAACCATTATGTCTCCATGCAGATCAGCATGCTCCTTTTGAAGGAGATCTAAGCTTAAAATTTACATTGAGGCCATCTATTCCAACCGACAGAAGCTGCCTTATGTTCAGTTGTGCAACACACATTTATGTTTGGCTTTATCAGAGCCATGCTAAACCTTCATGATTAAGCATTACAGTAAGTCTATAAACACTATTCCCATCACAAGCCATATGTCAATGTTAGTCACAATGGTTGTACTTAGCAAGCCTAATATTTTCTGAGGGGCTACTCTGTGAAAAGTTTAAGAACCACTGGCCTAGACAGTGAGTCAATTTGAGAGGTGGAGCAGGACCCCATGGCCTCCCCTTCCCCTTGTGGCCTAGACTGGAGCTATTAATCCTGAATTTGCATGTTTAACAAGTAATTTAGTCTACTCCACCTTCCATTTAATTAAATAAATTGTCCAATATTATAGCTACTATTACCAAAGATCTCATGTTTCTGCACTGTAGGGGAGAGTTTCTCAGTGACTGTTTGTATTAGAAAGACAAAAAATATATATATTAAACCCATATATGTCACCTACCTGCCCATACTGTTGCAACATGTGTACATATGATAATATGAAAGTAATTTGTACTTAAATGGACCCTGAAAAATGTTGCAACTGTCCCCATATATGGGGACAGTTGCAACAGTACCGAGGGGCAGTTGCAACAGTCATTTAGATGTAATAAAACTCATACTTCTGCATCATTTTTCAAATCTTTTTTTTAGCTTATTTGAGACCAGTGTTCATTGAGTTAACTTTTTAAAGTAAAAAACAAGTACACAACCATGTAACGCCTTTGTCAAAATCCCACAAACTGATTTATGTAGGCCCAACTGTAGTAACAAGCAGTAACAATTTCATAACAACACCAAAAGCACACAAACGGATTATTTCATAGCATCGAGTATTCACAATTCCCCATCTGACTCACAATTGTGGCAAATGTAAATGGAACCACCATCAGTGCAGGCTTCATGAGCCCATGCCTTGCACTGGCAACATTGAAGCCACACCTCTCCCGGTCTGGAGTAGCTCTCCAAACAGACAATGCAAAAATCTTCTTCTTTCTCAGAGTCACTGTCCTTCTCTGTATGCTTTTTCTCCTTGGTTTTGGTTTGTTGGCTTGTTTCCAGTGTGTTTTTTGTCAGTTTTCTCTTAACTTTTGTTGGCTCTCTCTTAACTTTTGCTTTCTCCCTCTCCAAAGCCTCCTTTTCGGGGGTGTCTGTCCAGATGGCCGATTTGCATTTTTTCCTACCGTTTCCTTTCATTATCTTCCGTGGTCCTGCTCTGGGGTGAGGTCTAACAGTCTCAGGTGAGAACTCAGCTTGCACTGGAGGAACTGCAGAAGAAACAGAAGGCCCAGCTTGCACTGGAGGAACTGCAGAAGAAACAGAAGGCCCAGCTTGCACTGGAGGAACTGCAGAAGAAGCATAACTCCCAGCGTGCACTGGAGGAACTTCCAAAGGAGCAGATGTCCCAGCTTGCTCTGGAAGAACTGGTGGTGGCAGCCGGTCTTCGCAGCCTTAATATTCTTATATAATTCTCCCTACCAGCCCTCCCTTTAAGCCTACACTCTGCTTTAATACCTTCCTCATGCCTACCTCTTTAGTGCTGAGACCATAGAAAAGATCAGCTGCTCTTTTTAGGTATTCTGCCAGACTATCTTCCTGTTGGACTGAGAAGACCCTCCTCGGGGTCCAGTAACCTGTCCTCATCTCCTCTCCTGGACTTAGCCTCTCTCTTTTTTTAATAAAGCGGTAGAGGTTTGTGTGGCAAATTGAATACTGTTTTGCCACAGACCTCACTGTCCTGCCATCATTGCTCACTACAGCAGCAGCTAAGGACAGAATAGGTAGAGGGACACCCCTTTCTGTTGTCCTTTTCCTGTCTCGTGGCATACTGAAAAAAACAGAACAGAAAATGTAGGATACACTGCAGCCTAGTTTGACTTTTAAAAAAGCAATTTGCTGAAATACAAAGAGGAGATACCTGATTATTGAAATATGTTCTTTATCAAACCACTGAATTGCCTTTTATATCAATTTTATCTAATTGTCATTATTATTGTCATGAGGGACAGTTGCAACACCATGTGGGGACAGTTGCAACAATGCGTTGCAACTGTCCCACCCCCTGGCAGCCATCTTAAAACTAGTGATGCTAGCCTAACACATTAGCTTGAACACATTGTACCCAAGTCTGTTAAGAGCTAAGAAACTGCACATTCAAACTATAAAACTATAAAAAACCATACTTAAACAGTTTAGACAGTATGACAAAAAATCTAGTAGTGAAAAAAGTTACTTTTTTACCTTGAATTTTAGTTCTCCTATAAGGAGGTTTAGCATTGTCAGCCACAACACACTGAACCGTGCCCTTTACAAACCCAATATGAGAAATGTACACGCTTGGCTACTCTAAAATATGCAGATCATGCAAAAGGGGTTCAAGCACTTTTTCAAACCCAAATATCTTAATGTCGTTTGTCTTGCAAAGTACTGCCAAGTATATTGAATTAAGTGCTCAACTATAGCCAGGTGGAAGACTGCTTAGTATCCTGTTAACGTCTCCGGTTACTATCGTAACCTCCGTTCCCTGAGAGAGGCGGGAACGAGACGGTGCATGGAAAAGATGCATTTGGGAACCTCCCCTTCACGTAAATTTCTGAAACCTTATAGGATAACGCCAGTTGACAACTGGCCAATTGTCGCGCGATGCGCTCTGGCTGTCAGACAGTATAAATAGCATAAGCGCGGCACTTGCGTCAGAATCATGACTGAACACGGCACAGCTGGTCAAGCGACGAACACGGCGGACGTTGCACCGTCTCGTTCCCGCCTCTCTCAGGGAACGGAGGTTACGATAGTAACCGGAGACGTTCCCTTTCGAGGGCGGGAACGAGACGGTGCATGGAAAAGATGCATTTGGGAACGGTGTTCAATCCCGCCGTGATTGAGACTTAGACCAGTCTGATACAGGGAAACATACACCAAACACAGCTCGTCCAATGGCAACGTCGCCACGTGTGCTCACTACTGATAGGTGCAGCTAAGCCAATGAAATCTTAGCTAAAGCTTGTCAAAATTTGCATATCAGCAGCATGAAAAATAGCGGGCTGCGTTATTACAGGGCAGACGTGACTATTCAGAAAGCATTAAAGCACAACTAGTGTGAGCGCATAGCGTCAACGGCAAAGCGGTGACCGTGAGCACATAAGCACAAACTACTGTACAGAAATCCCCAGCGTCAACAGCACAGCGGTAACAACTGTATTTTGAGAAAAGTAGCAATATCCCAGGAATAATTGATTCAATTACTCACCGAAAGCACTTGAGACGCCAAAGATGGAACATCCAGTTTATAAAACCTGGCGAAGGTGTTCTGAGAAGACCAGCCAGCAGCAAAACAGATATCCTGTATTGACGTACCTCTAGACCAGGCCCACGATGAGGCAATAGCTCTCGTCGAGTGAGCTCTGATGTTGAGAGGGCATTCCTGTCCCTGATTCGCATAAGCCAAAGCAATAGCGTCCACTATCCAGTGAGAAAGCCTCTGTTTAGAGACAGCATTTCCTCTAGTAGCGCCACCATAGCACACAAAGAGCTGGTCCGACTGTCGGAATGTGGCGGATCGGTCCAAGTAAATACGCAAAGCCCTGACGGGGCAGATAGCCCTCTGAGCGCCGATGTCCTGTGAGGTTGACGGCTCTGAAGACAAGGCGAGCAGAGAAACTACTTGCGCTTTAAATGGAGTAGAGAGCGATTTTGGCACGAAGCCAGGTCTCGGCCGGAGAGTAACACTGCAGTCTCCGGGCCCGAAACGAATACAATCGTCACTCACTGAGAACGCATGCAAGTCCCCAATGCGCTTAGCCGATGCCAGTGCGAGAAGCAGCGCCGTCTTCTGTGAAAGCTCCTTAATCGCGACCGATTCCAAGGGCTCGAACGGCGGCAGAGAGAGAGCTCTCAGAACCAACGCCAAATCCCACGGCGGAACCGATGGGGGGCGTGGGGGGTGTAATCTCCTCGCACCTCTGAGAAATCTGACCATTAGTGGATGCCTCCCGATCGATTGCCCGTCGTCCGGTGAACGAAACGAGGCGACAGCGGCCACATAGACCTTTAGAGTAGACGGAACACTCCCGTCATCCAGCCGGAGCTGTAAAAACTGTAACACATCTGACACGGGACAGCTCACCGGGTCGATATTGTGCTCGTTGCACCATTTCACGAACACTCCCCATTTCAGGGAATAAAGGCGTCTCGTGGAAGGTGCACGAGACTCCGCGAGAGTCTCCAGCACACTAGAAGGTAGTGCGAGCTCTTCTAAGGCCCCTGAAGCGGCCACGCGTGCAGGCTCCACAGCTCGGGGCTGGGATGCCATATCTCGCCGCTCGCTTGAGACAGTAGATTCTTGCTGACGGGAATCCGCCACGGGGGGGCTGCCAGCAACTCTCGTAGGTCCGGGAACCACGGCTGATTCGGCCAGTTCGGGGCGACTAGGATCACCGATGCTCTTTCCTCCCTTATTTTGCATAGGACTAAAGGCAGAATTTTTACCGGAGGAAACGCGTACAACCTGGCTCTCGGCCAACGCGATGTCAGAGCGTCCCCCGCTAGAGGGGCGTGCGACAGGGAGAAAAACAGCGGGCAGTGCGCGTTCTCGCTCGTCGCAAACAGATCCACTTCTGCCCTCCAGAAGCGATCCCAGATCATTTGCACCACCTTTGAGTGAAGCCTCCACTCTCCGTGAGGAATCCCGTTCCTCGAAAGCATGTCCGCTCCGCGGTTTAGTACACCCGGGATGTGCGAAGCTCTGATGGAGAGGAGATGTTGATCTGCCCACAGCAGGAGGCTCGTTGCCAGCTCGAACAGGGCCCTGGAGCGCACGCCGCCTTGGCGATTTATGTATGAAACCACGGACATGTTGTCGGTGCGAATCAACACATGCTGCTGTTCTATTTGCGGCAGGAAAGCCCTCAGGGCCAAACATACCGCTTTCAGCTCCAGGCGGTTGATATGCCACTCGCTCTGTGACTCCGACCATAGACCGGAAGTCGGAACGCCCTCGCATGTTGCACCCCAACCTGAGCTCGACGCGTCTGTCGTCACTACGGTGCGTGTCGTCACCAGCCCAAGGGGAACCCCCTGGCTGAACATGTCCTGATTGGACCATGGTTCCAGAGCGCTGATGCAGCTGCGGGAGACCGTGATGCGCATGCGCCCCGCTGTCCACGCTCTCCACGGGACACGGGTCTTCAGCCACAACTGCAGTGGCCGCATTCGCAGCAGACCCAGGTGGCACACGGAAGACGCTGACGCCATAAGACCTAGAAGCCTCTGGAAAACCCTCAGGGGAACAGACCGGTCCTGTCTGAAGCCACGCAGAGCCGAAGAGATGGTCTCTATGCGTTCCGGGGCGAGGCGGGCTCGCATCGCCACTGAGTCGAAGCACACACCTAGATATGTTAAATACTGACTCGGGGTGAGCATGCTCTTCTGCATGTTCACTCGCAGGCCCAGTGACTCCAGATGATGAAGCAGCATGTCTGTATGCCTGATTAGCACCTCCCTTGTATGAGCTAGAATCAGCCAATCGTCCAGATAGTTTAGAATGCGCACTCCGCTCGCTCTGAGGGGGGAAAGTGCTGCATCCACACATTTTGAGAACGTGCGCGGTGCCAATGCCAGCCCGAACGGGAGCACGGCATACTGGTATGCTGAGCCCTCGAACGCGAATCTCAGGAAACGCCTGTGGCGTGGCGCAATCTGAATATGAAAATACGCATCTTTCAGATCTACGGACGCTAGCCAGTCCCCGGAACGTACCTGTGCCAGTATCTGCTTCAGCGTCGTCATTTTGAACGCGCGTTTGTGGAGCGCGCGGTTGATGGGTCTCAGATCCAGAATCGGACGGAGCCCTCCATCTCTCTTGGGCACCACGAAATAGCGGCTGTAGAATCCGCTCTCTAGCTCGCTCGGAGGGACGCGCTCTATCGCTCCTTTCGCGAGCAGACTGTGAACCTCCTGTCTCAGAACAGGTGCGCTTTGAGGGAGCGCCAGAGACGGGACCACACCAGTGAAACGGGGCGGTCTGCGTCTGAACTGAAGAGAATAACCGTGCTGAATTATTCCCAGCAACCAACCTGAGATGCCTGGAATGGCCCTCCAAGCTTCCAGGAAATGACGAAGCGGAGGGTAGGCTGCACGCTGCTCGACGAGTATCGGGAGCGGCGGGGAAATGTCGGCTACTATTGAGGGAGCAAGTGCATACTGTGGCTCCGCGCCGCTCTGAGGCAGGGCAAGCGACATAACACTGACAGAATGAGGAAGAAACAACTCTTTTTGTGAACAAGCATTTGTTTTTATTATTGCATCCGCACAAACAGGGTTTAACACACACACATTGCAATCGTCGCCCATACGAACAGAGGGGACATAACGCACAACATGGTGTTTTGGGGGCGGCCCACCCGCGAGCTCTCTCTTCCTCTTGACGGGACCGTCAGGAAGATGGCTTGCCTGCGGGAGGCTGTGCGCCGTCACGACGGGGGCCCCCCCTGGGCGCGTGACGCCTCTTCCCGGGCCCCGGCCATTGCTTGCGTCGGACATCCGGCTCCGGGCGAGAAGCCGCCGGAACTGCAGCCGCCGATTGCTGTGTCACCGGTCTGTGGGGGAGGCGCGGCGCCGACGCCGACCGCGCCCTTGAGGGCTGCTGGTACGCGCGCCTCGGCATCACGTGGCTCATCGCTTTCGCGCGCTTTTGCGCCTCAGAAAATTTTTCCATCACCGACTCGACTGCGCCACCAAAAAGGCCGGCGGCCGCAATCGGTGCGTTGAGGAGCATTTTCCGGTCCGAGTCCCGCAGGTCCGCCAGAGTTAGCCACAGGTGCCTCAGGAGCACCACTAAAAACCCCATAGAGCGGCCGATGGCTTGCGCGGACCGCTTGGTTGCCATGAGAGCGAAATCCGTTGCCGCTCTCAGGTCCCTCACATCCTCCGCGTCCATGCTGCCGGCGTCCAGCAATTGCAGCAGTTTTGCCTGAAACACCTGCAGCACCGCCATCGAGTGGAGCGCGGACGCGGCCTCGCCAGCCGAGGTGTACGCTTTCTCTGCCTGGTGCGCCGTGAACCTGCACGGTTTTGACGGCAGCCCCAGACCTCCGCTCAGCATGGTTGAGGAAGGGCACAGGTGCGCCGCCATCGCCTCCTCCACGGGTGGCACCCGCACATAACCCCGAGCTTCAGCACCGTCCACGTGCGAAAACATGGCACGCGGTGAGGAGTGAGCGCGAGCTGACTGAGGCGCCGACCACGACCTCACCACGTGCTCATGTACCTCCGGAAAAAAGGGGGATCCCCTCCTAGCTCCGGCTTGCTGGCGGCTGGACTGGAGGAACCAGGAGTCCAGCTTACTTCTCGCGGGCTCCTGTGGAGCACTCCAGTCCAGGTCCAGCTCTTTAACTGCCCTCTCGAGGACCCTGACTAGCTCCTCCTGGAGGTCTAGAGGGCCCTCTGTGTCGAGGCACTCCGACGCCGCCCAGTCCCTGTCTGATGCAGCGAGGGATACTGAGTCCACGTCTCTGTCATCCTCGACCGGGAGGAAGTCCGCGAAGCGAACTGGTGATTGGGGAGACGGCAGAGGACGGCATGCTGCGTCGTCACCGTCACCCCGCGAGTGTGTGGGGGGGCCCGCCAGCGGCTCGACGGCGGCAAAGGACCCCTTCCCCGCGATACTGCGCGCTATGTCCCTCCTGGATCTCAGCGCGCGCCCCGGCAGATCCCCGCAGTGCGCGCAGGAGGACTCCAGCAGGGCATCCTCAGCGTGGGCCAGACCCAGACAGACGACGCAGCACGCGTGAGTATCCGGCGGGTCAATGGGACCCGCGCAAACTTTACATTTAGATCCTGTTGATTCCATTTTTATCTATGTTCATAAGTCCGTGTGAAGGAAATAATCTGACGCAAGTGCCGCGCTTATGCTATTTATACTGTCTGACAGCCAGAGCGCATCGCGCGACAATTGGCCAGTTGTCAACTGGCGTTATCCTATAAGGTTTCAGAAATTTACGTGAAGGGGAGGTTCCCAAATGCATCTTTTCCATGCACCGTCTCGTTCCCGCCCTCGAAAGGGAACTCCAGAGCTTGTGCTTTTTGCGAGAGGTTCCTAGCAAATTACATGTAGACTTATTTCAAAGTCATCTAAATATGTTAAAGAGATTTTTAACTCCTGTTGAGACCAAAAATCTCCCTGACTATGGACAGAAGAAGTCCATCTTGAAAAGTCTTGAAATGATGACAATCAGAAGTACAATTTGCTACAGAGGTCTTCTCTTGAGCAATTTTATTCTCAATCACCTGATCGAAAATGTGCTCCTTGCTCAGTAACCGTTGCAAAGACTACAGCACTGGAACATATTGAAATGTTCTGTTTTATATATATAATAATATATAAATTTATAATTTTTTTATAATTATAAAAAATTTATAATATAATATATTTAAATATATTCAACTGGTTCAATTACACAAATTTTCTTTTGAGAACTCTTTTCTTCTGAAGGCTGTTGCAAGCAGCCCATTCTTTCCAAAACACTCTTCTACAATGTTGGATACTCACACAGCACAAGCAAGCTCATTTATCACAGCCTCGTCAATCGGCAGTCTATGATTTAAAAAACATCTGAGATGGTAGATTGTACAATTGGTACAGAAGTAGATTTTAACAAAAAGTGTAGTTCATCCACCAATTGACATAGTTGGGGAAGGGGATGAAGCGAGGACCCAATAATGCAAGAGATGAGGAACTTTATTAACAAAACAAACAAAAAACTCAACAAAAACAAACCCGAGGGAGGAAAACAAGACCGACTAGGCTTGGAAACTTGACTTTACACTAGACAGGAAAAGGATAGACACTGCCATAAAACGACGACGAAACAGCACAAGACAGCAAACACAAAAAGATTAAATAGACACAGGAGGGAGGATGATTGAACGGGAAACAGCTGGAACAAATCAAAGTTAAACAGAACAAGGTAGGTGGAGTTTTCTTGGCAGCTCATCAGAAGAACTGTTTAAGTTTTGATTATCTTCTTCCAAAAATGTCCTCTTCTTTCTCATTTAACACCATCTCCTCTTGCTTACGCTACAGTGTTCTCTGCTCATCTGTCTTACCTTTCTGTTTCTCCTTTAAAAATGCTTTGTACCTACCATGGGCACCCCGTACAGACTTAAGCAAATCATCTGACATTGGAACCTGCAAAATGTCACCGCCAAGAGAACTTACTGTATCACAGATGAAGCGAAGAGCTACATAAGAGTTCTCACTCATATTCACAACTTCAATTTGTCTATTAACAAAAAAAAAAATGCATTCAACGGTAGCCTGGCCATGTGATAACAACAACAAATTGGATATCTGACCAGAGGTTACCCAATTCAGGGTCTGAGGACAACTTAAAATACAGCAGTTTGTCAATGTTGTCTTTGCACTTTTTGAACAAGGAGTAGTTTGCAGTAATGACAGTGTCAATGAAAGTGTCATACTGGTTTGCTACATCATCACAATCCTTGTCAGCAACCTGCTTGGCATGGTTTAAGGATGTTAAAACCCTACGAAACATTTTCTCAGCCTCCTGAGAGTCATGACATGCGGTTTCAGACACTTCATGTACAATTGAATGCTTAATTGGTGCTTTCTCCAAGATTTTGTGAACTACTGCCTCCAAGCAATCTTTGACTTCCATTCTAAAGTCAAGAAGCTGTCTGTCACTGACTTTCTTGGTGACATACAATTCTGGAAGCACTTTGTTAGTTGTAAAACCAATGCCAATTTGATTATAACCAAGGTGAATCTCCTTATTCTTCACTCCTTATCAACTTTCTGAATAGATGTAAGATAATCCATATTATAGGCATCATCTTTAAGAAACATCTTCATCAGTTTTTCTAGAAGAAGTTTCATATCTTCTAGAAACATTATCATAGGGCGATTGGTTTGATATAGGGTGAGGAATGGTTCAATTTGCTTAGCAATAGACACAAAAGCATGAAGATTTGGCATCACCAAGTTATCACCGACAGCCTCTCATACAGTAATGAATGACTGTCATGTTGGTATTGTTGGAAATATTCTTTCCCCCCCAGTCCGTTGATTTGCCAAGCCAAAGAAAGACGCTACTCGTAAATAAATGAAATTGATTTAATAGAGAATCAAAAGAGCTCTGAGCTCTGGACCACAATGCCAAAAGCTGACATTTCGGCAGTCCAGAATGTCTCGCAAGCATATGCAAGCAGTTTATATATTCTTGACTTTCAGTTCCTCCCTCGAGTCCACCTCTCCATACAGTGACTGTTATCAGGTAGATTTCTTCATCTCAGGTTACACCATACCAATCCGTAATCTAAAAAAGAATGCAAGAACCCCTTTGCCCCATCCCTTTCTTTCTGTAACTTTTTTAGCAAACAGACAGCGTCAACAGTTATAGTCTTGGACTTTTCACCCTGAGTGCATTGTCCTTTGTTTAGTCAAGAAAGGTATGCTACAGAATTAAAAACAGTAACTTTATGTTGAACAGAAATGAACACATCAATACAATTTGGAACATTTTAAACTATCATTAGAAATAAACACTTCAACACAATTTCTAACATTTTAAACTATTATTTCCTTCAGTATGTCTGCCTTCTTCTGTGTACCAACTTTCTTCACGTACTGGCATATTTTTGGACACAGCTGACATTCTGCAGCCACCTGAAATGGTAACAACCATAAGTCAGTGATGCATGTTAGCAAAGTGGATGCATACAAACAAATATACAATTACAAATACACATACAAATTCACATGTGAAACAAATGAACACTAGTTTTCCCGGGTGAAAGGAACCATGAAACCACGTTGTATAATCTGAAAATAAAAGCTTTACAAGAACCACTCACAGGCTGAGAAGTGTTTCTTTTAGTATCATTACATCATATGAAAAACACATCACATTCCTCATCTGCAAGAGAAAACATTTAATGGGACTAAAACACTCTGCCTGACAACTGTGTACCTGTGACTGCAGTACTTCAGTGGGAAGATGTTGGTCTCTGTCCATGTCACAAAGTTTTCACGCCGAGTTGGTGCATCTTTGAATAGCGTATACATGCTCTTGAGCAGGGGTGCTCAATACGTCGATCGCGATCTACCAGTCGATCTCCAAGGTACTATTGGTAGATTGCATGACAAGGTGAGGTGATATTGTCATGAACTGACGCTATACAAATAAAGTTGAGTTGTTCTGAATAAAAACTAGACGTCAGCGTATCAGCCATCCCGTCACTTGATTGATACACAGGACAAACAGTCAGATGACATCTGATTTTTTCCTGTACAATTAGGTCACTTGTGCTCAAACAAACAACGCCCCTGAGCGCTGCAAAGCTAACAAGCTAGTCGTTAGTTACATCCTAATTTTTCGCTCGTTTTTTTCCTCTTAAACGTAAGATAGGGTATAAAAATGAGTGGGGGAGCTGGACCAAGTAAGAAGAAAAAAACGTATCACTTTCATACGGAATGGGAGGAGGACCTTTTTTTCACGATGACATTTTCAAATTGCGTTTGTCTCGTCTGCCAGTCTACCGTCGCAATACCAAAGAAGGGAAATGTGGAGCGGCATTTTCGGACTCTTCATGGAAAATACGACACTGAATTCACACCGAAAAGCGAGCTGAGAAAGACAAAGGTGAAAAATCCCAGTTGAAGGGATGTACAAAAAATTTACATAATTATGTTGTGTTGTGCAACATATGTGGTTATACATCAACATAAGTTGTAAGAATCTTCAATATATTTCTCAATAAATATAATGGGTAGATCATTTTGACTTGGTCATTTCAAAAGTATCTCCCATGCTGAAAAAGTGTGAGCACCCCTGCTCTTGAGCATACTCTTGACTTCATACCCCCATTTTGTGGCTTGAAGTCCACTTCCATTATGCATTACAGTGGAATCCGGTTCTCTCGACGGCCTTGGGGGTGGGACCCACGACAGCACTCGCTGCTCGTTGAGAAGCGTAAGAACGATATGTGCTTTCACTTCAGAGAGTGCTGCGCGGAGAAGACTGTGAGAGAAGCTCACTGACAGAATGACCATATGGACCGCGGATCCACGTGCAACGCAAACTCAGCGCATGCGCAGTGAACTAGGTATGATCATTAGTCACGAGATAACCATGTGAAGTGGCGAATTTGTCCCTCTTTAAAAGAATAAAAGAATCGACATAACCGATAATAAAATGCGAAGACAAATAGGGAGTTTGGCAGTTCCACTTCAAAAACGTCGGCATAATAGGGTTGGTGAGTTAACCGTGAGTCGAGATAAGTGAACTCCACTGTATATGCAATCCACAGGAACCCAAGTTCAGTAACGAAGTATCCCTATTTGTTTCAGATTTAATGTCTGCCTGGAGCAAATCATACAGCTTCCAGTTGACTTGTGGTCCATCCATTGACAACTGATAGATATTCTGTAAATTCAAGTCAAAATCCTCCTTGAAGACCTGCAGCATGTCAGTTGCTTTAGCATGCCCCATAAACGATGACCCTTTATCATGCTGTCACACTCTCACATAAACATCCGTTGAGTCATGTTGTTGAGTGACTCATCAAAGAGCAAAACATATTTTTCATCCCCAATTTGTTGCCTAAATTGTGCTTTAAAATGAGGATATATTCCATGATATGCTGTATATGCACATTTCCTTTCACTCATTGCCATCTTTTTTGCAATGTCTGAGTCAGGAAACATAAACTGAAACACAGATTTAATGTTCTCACATGACTTGAAAGAAAAGTGACTCATCACAGACTTCAGGACCCACATTGTCTCTGCCTCGGTAATGTCTGCATTTGTTGAGTATTGCTGAATTGAAGTCTGATGACCACTGGCACTTGCCTGAGAACCAATGGGCTGGGACTGGGAGATACTGAAAAAAAGAAAGCAATTGTGTGTTGGAATGTATGATTAAAGACACTTGCCAATATGATAGTCTGACATGTCTGACTCAGCACATGACCCCCAATCATTGAAATTGGCGTATATTCTCCACTTCACTTCGAAAAATTGAAAATAAGCAGGATTAACATAATGTTAAAACATTGTATGTATTTTTAAGTATTGTTCAAGTTTTCTAATGAGCCTGCAATGAAATATTAACAGAAATCAGTTTTTGAAAAGTTTCAAAACAAATAAAAAGCGGGATAATTCAGTCCCAAACAGAATACTTACACCGTACGAATGGTCCCGGACCCGGCAATTGACTTCATATTCTTTTCATGCTTCATAGTACCGTCTGCCTTGGGAAGGCCCATGTGTGATTTCAAAGAGCCCTCCCCCATGTTCCCAAGTTTAAATTCCTTCCTGCAAACATGACATTTTGCAGATGTAGGATCGCCATCCACAGCCTGAAGCCAATCTTTGTACTCCGGCCTGCCTAACCAACTCCTTTGGAAATAACACTTACGCCCCGGCATAGTATTTGAATGAAAATAGTCGAACGGTCAAAGGCGCCATTTGCAACTGCTGAATGAGGTTCCTCGAGCTTCTCACTGGCGGCGCTGACTGTCAAACGTCAATTAAGAAATGCGGGAAGTGTCGACCGTTGATGGATTTAACCCTGGAGAACCCAAGAACCCTTTTCTTCTTTGGAAAATTATAAACTATGCATTAAATTACTGCTATAAGTTCACTGAACACAATTTCCACTTTTTTAAATTTTAACCCTTTATTCCCTAATTTACATTTAGGGTCAAATTTGACCCATTGGGCTTTAAGCGTACCAAACTACAGTCGATGAACTGTTCTTGGCGAGGAGCTATAGTCAGACATTGTCTCCGAAAAGAATCCAAACATGTTCTCAGTTTCCAAAGTCAACCCTTTTTTACTTATTCACTGGCCATTTCGTTGTCTACAAAGTGGATGACAGAGAGTATCAGGTTGAATTGGTTGCGACTCATTACGTCTGCTACAGACCCATAACGAACTTCACTTTCCCAGTACTTACGTACTCCAGACTACAGTAATACCCTCGGTTTACGAGTGAAATTCGTTCCAAGAGCGAGCTGGTAACCCAAAATGCTCGTACACCAAAACAATTTTCCCCATAAGAATGCACTAAAAATAAATCGATTCGTTCTACACGACCATAAATGCCCATTTTAAATATATTTTTTGGGTTTTACCCTATTAATTACAGTTAAAACTATAACCATTAAGATCTCATATAAATACTAATTAATAATTGACAATTAAACTCTAAAAATACTTGCCAATTTACTGTAAAGCACAGTCTGCTGGTGTGAAGGAGACAAGAGGATGGAGGAGGGGGCCGGGGTGTTACTGTCAGCAATGGGCTGACATGCAGATGAGGTGAAGTGATAATCCAGAGTGAAGGTCGTGGAACATGGGAGACGGGAGATCCAAAGACAGCGCAAGCATAAGAGTGGAGAGAAGGGAACTACATAGGCAGTTGAGATGAGAATCAGGCGTTTGAGATCAGTGATCAGTGACCACGCCCCCACTCACACACACATACACACACACAGGCAGAACTAGGAGACAGTGAATTCATGAACCATGACAGTTACTGCTGAGAGGGAGAATTTCGTACCTTCTTTATGCTGTACTGTATGTATATATATTTCACCACGTGGACAATAGCGATCACAATTAATGTTCACAACACGACGTAAAACTGCTGTAAATGAATGATGCAAACAAACAGAGCGACGCTGTGAGAATGAACGAGTTAAGGGATGATAAAGGCGTTGGAACCACATGACTGTTTTATGAGATGCTGTGTTTAGGATATTTCCATTAAAAATGCGCGCCACGATGCTGAGCGTTAGGACTTTTCCACACAAAAATGCGCTGGGTGTGGGAAAAATGTTCTCGCACACCGATACAATGCTCGTACACCGATTTCAATCAATCAATCAATCAAATTTTATCTATATAGCGCCTAACAACAACCAAAAGGTGCACAAGGCGCTTTCCAGAAGAAAAAAAATATTAAACGACAACATAAAGAAGCAACAAAATAAAGGAAAAATAAGATCATAGTCAGGTCCGAGGCTATGCGTTGGCTATGGCTATGCGAAAAGGTGGATTTTTAACTGTGATTTAAAGACATTCAACACTGTAATATTACGGAGATGAGTAGGGAGTGCATTCCACAATTTAGGACCCTGGACGCTAAAACACCGGCCTCCAAACTTTTTATACCTGAACCTCGGAGTAATTAGAGAGATAAGTTCAGAGGAGCGGAGTGTTCTGGCTGGCTGGTAGACTTTTACTAATTCAGCAAGGTAAGCTGGGGCCAAACCATGGATGAACTTGAACACGAACAGTAGCATCTTATACTCCACCCTAAACTGCACTGGGAGCCAGTGAAGCGAGCGGAGGACAGGGGTGATGTGTGACCGTTTAGAGGTGTTAGAGAGAAGACGTGCGGCAGCGTTTTGTACCAACTGAAGACGATTCAGCAGTGACATATTTAGTCCAGAGTAGAGGGCATTACAATAGTCAATCCTTGAGCTGATGAAGGCATGAATTGCTTTTTCAAGATCAGCTCTGGGCAAAAAATGTTTGACCTTACTGAGTAGTCTTAGCTGATAAAAACTTGCCTTCACTACTGCACCTATCTGTTTATCAAATTGCTAATTTTTATCCAAGATAACACCCAGCTTACGCACAGTTGGAGCAAACTGAGGTGTTAGAGGGCCAAAGCTATCCGCAGTGTTGGATAAATCCAGGCTCAACATGATGTACTCAGTCTTATCTTCATTTAAATCAGTGCTTCTCAATTATTTTCTGTCGCGCCCCCCCTAGGAAGAAGTAAACATTTCACGCGCCCCCCTCCCCCTATTTTGGAACTTTCGCTTTATTGTTTCCATGGCAACGCGTCATGCTTGTCACGTGACAGACCGCAGTCACAAAGAGCGCTGTTTGATAGATGTTTCACATTTATTTAGTTTTTTTCTTTTTTATTCAAAATAGTCACCAACTTGTTGGCTCTGTTATCAACTACCTGATATTCAGATTCTCAGATATGTGGAAGTGAATGTTTGTCGCTTAAAAAACCTTTATAATGATCAAGTTCTCTGAGTGCGTCTTTTTTGGATCAGTGCCAGATAGCGCGTGAAAACACGTGTGAATTTAGCCATTGATCATGTGACACATGAACGTGATCGTACACGTCAACGGGTGAAGGGTTTGTTATCTGAACTTCATATCTGCTGCTCTTGTTCAGTGCAAGAAAACCTACTCCCTGACAAAAAAAGCATGTTTATCTTTATCTCTTTATCTCTATCTCTTTATCAGTAAAAATATTTATCTTCAATAAAAATTTCACTATTTCACGCTTGTTGGGTGTTTTCACGGAAAGTGGCCGATTTCACGGAAAATGTCACGGCCGTGAAATCGTGAATTTGGTTGGTCCCTAGTTATTATGTGCAGAGGTTTTTGGTCCAAATAGTTTGTGCTTTCAGAATTAAGTAGAAGGAAATTACTAGTCATCAGTAATGTGTTAGTTCTGTGAATTGTTAAGTTTCTTCAGGGTCCAAAGAAATATAGAGTAACAGTGAAAAGCAACGGTCCTAGTACTGAGCCCTGAGGAACTCCTTACTGAACTTGTTATTGATATGGCATCTCCTTATTTACTGCTACAAATTGATAACGGTCAGATAAAAATTATTTTAATCATGCCAATGCAATTCCACTAATGCCAACATGAGGGCATTCAAAATAATTTTGTGGTTGATAGAATCAAATGCAGCACTAAGATCCAGTAACACTAACACAGGGCAGACCTGACCTGTTGAAAAGAGATGGTATTCATTCAACCTGGTATGGTGCCGCTCTTCTCTCTAGTAATTTGGCACATAGTCTTAGAGCTGAACCTTGACTAATTGGGGCCCAGGTCAGGAAATAGACAAACTGGCTAAACCTGTGAGCTGTCTCACGTAACAGAGGTCAGATAAATTACAACACATAGAGACTTTTTCTCCTAGATATCCTATAGAGACTGTGTCTGTTCCCCGAATTAGCAAATACAAAAACTCTCAAAACCGTTTAAGGGTAAAAATTTAATTGATTTACAAACAACTAAGAACGGATATAACACAAATGAACAAAAAATGATAAAGCTTGGGTTACTGAATATACGATCCCTTTCCTCAAAAGCACTTATTGTAAATGATATGTGTCACACTTGCATTTCGGAGGCAGATTCGCAGACGCAGGTACCAGAAACATAGTGTAGTTTATTAAAGCAAGAAACTCAAACAGGGAAATAAACACACAGTGTTAACGAGAACCGACAACTGAAGAGTGCACAATGGGATTTAAATATACCGACAGTGATTAACCAAAAGACAAACACCTGTGATGATTAGTGATGATGGAAACTGATGAGTGACGGAGAGTTCTGGAACAGAAAACATGTGACCACAAAAAGGCAAAATAAGAGTCCTGGGTGACAGTGACCATGACATTACTATTCCCTCCCACCGCCTGAAGAAAACAGAAAACATGTGGCAGTTTAGTTGAGGTGCCGCACATATTAAGTCATGAGGAGCTAATGCTTAGTTAATGATGAAGGCATGAACATGCATGATAACTAGCCTGCCACCACGCATGACGTAATGTGTATTTTTGTGTATCCCATTAGTAAATTCATAAAGACTCATCCATAACTATAGCTGCATCCACAATGGATCGTAAAGACAGATTTCTGTGAACAAAGAAAACATGATCATGTGTAATTAATCATAATTCATGATGATGTTCTCATCTTAGTTAATGCCTTAATTAAGGTGTTGTTCATCCATGAAGTCATGAATGAAACACTTTGAACTTCTGTTAGTTCCTGATAAGTCATGAGATATTAATGTGTGAATTAATGCATAATTCATAAATTAATGTAAAGTGTTACCGTAAAATATATTATACAAATGAATTTATTTCAAGGCCAAATACAGGACTATCACCATTCTCCATCAAAGTCGGTCAGAGAACCAAAGCGTCATTTTTGACCCAACATTTTTTTAAACCCATACACATAGAGGGTAATTTTTAGCCCATCGTTTTTTGAACTAGCTCAGAGTTGCTAATATATCCAAAAAGAATATAAAACACACTTCTAGACATTCTACAAGCTAATACTAAATAGATTAACAAAACAGAAACAATTTTGACAACCGCTGGTTTGCTGAGAATACGATTTTGTTTGGAAAGGTTTCCAGCTCAACAAAACAGCATGTGGTAAGCTATGACGGCAAATCCATGGCAAAAAGAAACGAGCGCAAAACGGATGTTTGAAAAAACAGAGCTACACGGGTAAATACGGGTTCCTGCGAGCTCATTTTAATCACTCGCGCGCGAACATTCGCCCACCACGCTCGCTCTCGATCTTCTCTCGACTGCTGTTTTTCGACTGAGCAATTTCGTTTTCGTCAGTCGTGGGGCGGGGCTTGCTCTTGTAATAGTAACGCCAAATGTCATTGGTTCATTCCATTTTTTCCAGACATCAGTTGTGATTGGATGCCTGTGATTGTCAATCTAGAGTTGAAGCGGCAAAGGTAAGATTTAGACACGCGGCAAAGGTAAGATTCTGTAGGGGATTTACAGTTAAGACCTGAGGACCAGATATGTTGAATGAAGACCAGGAGTCAGAAGTGCAGTCAATAGAAGACATTTTAGTGAAGTTTAGTTTGCAGTTTCATCAGCAGAAGCTTCAGGTCTCACAAGGTGTTCGTAGGCCGCCCCACATACAATAACATTGTTACAGCAATTATACTCTAACAGAGGGTACTAACTACGTCAATGATGACGGTTAAATGATTCTGATTGGCTAAGAAAGAAAGACAGATAAACAAAACTAGTAATTTTCCACACAAGAGCAGACAGTCTGAAGCATATCTTTGTTGATCACATGGTTGACGGGTTAATGATGTGGCTTGTCGAGAACAAGTCATTCCGTCTTCTAATGGTGCTAGTTAATCACCTCACCAATACAGACCATATTAACACACACACACACACACACATACACACACACACACACAGATACACAGCTTCTCCAAGGCTGAACTCGTCTCAGGCTCCAACTATCAACAGAAAGTTCCTAAAACATTCTGATAACATGTTCTATCTGGTGAGACGTGCAGACAATATTCATCCTTACTCTATGGAAAACTACAGAAAAGTAAAGAAAGGTTTTAACTAATAAAAACCCCTAACTTGATTATAAATCACTCTTTACAAATCATTGAAATAAGAAAAAGGAAAAGAACATATGAAAAATAAGACAAAGAAAAGAATATAGGTAAAAATAAGAAAAACAAAAGAATACATATGCAAGCGGCAATGAACCTCCGAATAGCATCCCTCAATTCAGACACACATTACGGATTTTTTTGTCGATTAAGTTATATTAATATCGTTTTGTTGCAATTTTACGTGTCCCATTCGAGTGGCTTACAAAATATACTTTATACAGGTTTTCAAATGGATGATCAAAGAGAGGTAAGTAGTGTTCCCCATATTTTAAATGTATTTTTTCATGCTTTCTTGTTTATTAAAAGTAATTTATTCAGAACAAATCCGTTATGAGGTTGTTCGAGCTTTTATGAACGTGTTTTTAAAAAATTCGTAACCAGTGTTTTTTTCAGCATGGCGTCAAATCCATGCCCGCCATGGGTGACAGTGGAGCTTCTTGTATTTCTTAAGTCACAATTATAATACTGCTTTAGACTTTATACATGCAGTTGTCTTACTTTGTTCAAAGTTGTGTATAATAAAGCTTTTTCTGTTCATTAGGCCGAGTTACAGAATGCTGCCAGGCGTGTTGTGTCTCTTCTACGTTCTGCTCTAATTAGAGAGTCAAGTTCACCTTCACGTAAGTTAATTGTTGTGTGGCATTTAAACTAGTAAAGAATTAAACACCTGTTTTACACCGAAATGTAATAATTACCATTGGCCCTAACAATATTCCTTTGAGTAGTGTATATATTGTCACAAAGGGCTTAGGTTTTTGATTCAGTTTTGAATGGTTTCAACAGATGAAGGGCAGCTTCAGAGAGAGCAGGTCAAAGCAGGCAGGAGGCACAGCTTCACGGTCAGGCAAACACTAGTACCACTGTGCAGTCTGCGACGAGACCGCAACAAACCCTTCATGCTGTTGCATTAGGAAACTCAGTAGACCAGAGTATGGCCAGGTTTGGATCCCCAAGTAGCATAAAGCATAGCATAGGCACACAGATAGCATAGTCTCTAGCATAACTTCCAAAACATTTAGAGCAGTGGTTCTTAACCTTGTTGGAGGTACTGAACCCCACCAGTTTCATATGCGCATTCACCGAACCCTTCCACCGCAGCCAATGATGGCCAAAGGGGGCGTGTCATCACAAATCATATGAGTCTTATCCTCCACCGAACCCCTAAGACTGACTCACCAAACCCCTGGGGTTCGATCGAACCCAGGTTAAAAACCACTGATTTAGAAGTTATAACTGTCCTGTAATGGTCCATTGGGATTATTCAGGACTGATTAGATGCACGATTGGCACATCAGATTATTTTTCTCTCTCAGAGCATTCCCTGGTCTGTTCAAGGCACGAAAAGGCTTTATTCCCACTACTAAAAAAGGCCTGCCAGGTCAACTCCAATACAGTTCTTCCTTTTAAATAAAGTTGTTGAAAGGACCCCGAAAGCCTCTGATGAGCTGGTGCTTCTACAGGCTGGATTAGGACGGAGCACTATTGCCATGCCAGAGGATACTGACCACTCTGAGGTCTGGCACTTCAAGTTTTACAAAAGTTGAAGTGTACAAAAGTCTATAAACTTTGTTTTTTTTTATCAACTTTGTTTTGGTGTTTAATACCACCAGATATCTAAACTATTGTTGGAGACCTATTCGAAAATGGTGTCATTGGAGGGAGCCTGGATGCTCTATAAAGCTGTTGGTGAGAGAACTTTATGCATTTTTACAATTGTACGCATCACTATACTGAATTGTTACTTATAGTGGCATCTCTGGTTCAAACTAACGCACAACATTTTAAATACTTTTGAACCTCTCTTAGTATGTTTACCATGGCAAATTCAATGTTAGAGTGAAATATATTATTCATTCATTTCTGAAACAGTCATTTGATATAAATAGCTGATAACGGATACCGATCTGTTTTTACTCAGATGGATCAGGCCAGCGTAAGCTGAATATAGTTGCACCAGGAACTGAAGGATGCACAGGGTCCTACCTCATTGAAACTGTTGGGGGAAAGGGCTGTCTGTACATCATGCCCATTCAGAACACTCTGGACATTTCCCCTTTACCCTACACTTCAAAAGAATTTGAAAAAAATGTCCAAAGCTCAATATGTCAAATGCCACACACACATGCCTATTCAACTGCTGGCTGTGCATGCCCATAAGTGTGTTACAGACATATGGAGTAACAGCAGCGACTGTGAATCAGTAAAGTCTATTTCTTTAATTTTTTTAATAATAAGATTTTGATTTCATTCATAGTAAATACAATATGAAATAGTTTACAGCTGTCAATTTACAATCAGCATTACATTTCTTACAGGAACCTAGAAAGGACTTGCTGTCGTCTGATACAGAAGTGCCTTCCATTTGCACAAAAGTGAATGATGATGACAATGTAGGTTCAGTGTGTTTTATCAGTTTAACCTCCGACTATTACAATTCCACTTTAGCTATTGATTTAACATGATTAACACATGACCGATTTGAAGTCAGTCACTGTCACTATAAAGGTATTTTTCACATTGAATCTCGTCTTTTCATTTGTTTGCCTCCACAGTTCAGGGATGAGTTGGATTCTTTAGGTTCATCGTCTGCAGTGATTGATGTCATGGTATGATCAATGCATCCAAGCACAATTTTGGTGTATTTTTTATAGTAGGGAATTCTATCATTTAAAAAATTAGTACATTTTATTTAAAGAGTACATTTCAGATTAATGAGTAGTTAAAGGTAAATCATTTTACTTGATAATGGTAATAATACATTTTTGGTTTTCTGCATTTTAAAGGTGTTTATCTGCATTTTTTTTGTAAGGTATCTTGCCCTGTGTGTTCTGCCGTGTATTCAGAAGACTTCATTGAAGTACATGCAAGCAACTGTAGCGAAAGGTTATTATTTTGTTTTGTGTCTTCATGAATTATTGCTTTAACCCACAACCTTAACCATTAGGTGGATGTGTGTATGGTAGTACTTTGAGCTAAATTGTATTATTTATTTTAGAATTGAAAATAGACCAAACATTGATTTAGAAAATGAAGATCAAACGATAGATGAGCAAAACTGGTACAATTACTTTACATTTAATTTTAAGTTATAGTGCCTTTTTTACATGGGTCAAAA
Organism: Rhodeus uyekii; assembly: GCA_037043235.1. Taxonomy (NCBI): domain Eukaryota; kingdom Metazoa; phylum Chordata; class Actinopteri; order Cypriniformes; family Acheilognathidae; genus Rhodeus; species Rhodeus uyekii. Next base: position 1,065,647 of record JAWRVZ010000103.1, on the reverse strand, counting down.
ACTAGATAATGCATTTTTTTTTCTCAAGCCTTATAGTTGTTGTCAGCAAACTTAAAGAGGCAATAGACCCTGCAACCGTTTTTAGTGTCTGCATTACAAGGGAGGACATGTTCAACCGAGGCTTGGCACAGTGGAAGCGGCAGAAGAAGTCCTCTCCAAAGAATCCCCTCAGAGTTACTTTTATTAGAGAGCCTGGGATAGACAGTGGTGCTCTAACAAAGGAATTCCTGACAGGTGCGGGGGGTTTTTTTTGTCTTCCTCAGATGCTGCAATCCCATCGCATAATGTATGCAGTTTTATAAAATGTATATATACTAACTGCAGTGATTTTGTTTATTACTACTGATACTTTAATTTTCCTCAGAAATTATGGCTGGTATTGAAGCAAAGTTCTTTGAGGGAGGGGATTCTGGAAAAAATCAAAATGCCTTTTTTGTGTCAATTTATGAGCTGCCCTGATGTACTTTTAGGACAGTTGGTGAAATAATAGCCGTGAGCATTACACAGGATGGCCCTCCACCTCACATGTTCATGGAGTGGATGTACAATTTCATCTGTACTGGGGAGATCAATCAAGATCGGTTGTCAAAAGCTGACGTAACCGATGCAGACCTGTTAGACTTTACTGAAAAGGTTTTTAAATTCCCCTCTACTACCTACATTAGGAATTAGATAAAAAAAAATATTTTGTGTATTTTGGTGATAGTCAAACATACATTGATGTATTATTTCCATATCTTTAGATTGAGACTGCAGACGCTACAGGTTTGCTGGCCCTCTCTGAAAAAATCGTAGCATGTAGGTACACTGGACCTCTGACATGCGATAGAAAGGAGGACATTGTCAGGTTTAGTATGTGTGATTCTTTGTTTTGTACTTCTCTTTCAATCTGGCTCTCTATTCCTTTTTTGGTCACTAATCCTCAATCACAGAGGATTGGCGCTTTATGGCCTCCATGGAATGATGAAACAAAATCAACCTTTATTTCAGCCGTTATTTGTTCCTGGTTATTTTTCAAAAGTGTTACTTTTGTTGTTACTTGCGTTTTTCCATACTGGCTTTTGAGTTGTCTAATAAAAGGTGTTCTTTCTGATTTGCAGCCTGATGCAGACTTTCTTACAATGGCCCTGTCACCCATTTTAAGAGAGGTGGGTTCAGTTAAGCGCCAGAAAGAGTCAAGAATTTTGAATTACTTGCAGGACTTCATCCTAAGCCTTGAAGATGACGGTAACCTCATTACTAATATTGTAATTAATTTAATATTTGAATTAGTTTTGAATATTTGAATAGTTTTACTCTGGTTTACTCAGTCACTATTATAAAAAAAAAGAAAGTCAGGTATAGTAAATACAAGAAAAGCCCAAGACATTGAAATGCTTTTGATCTTGTTTCTTGCAGAAAAAGGGAGTAGCGGAAGTGAAGATGACAAAGAGCTGGATATAACAAAGAACACTAAAGACACAAATGACAAGATCACCGTCAGCAGCTTTATGCAGTGGCTTTGTGGTAGGGACTGTCAGGGACATGTTCCCATTACTTCTGTCCAAAGGGACAAATTAAAGATACAGATAGAATTTGACCATGACTGTCGGATACGGTACGGTGAGCATAATGTTTGCTACCCAATTGTGAATGCATGCTCATGTACTTTGACCTTGCCTACACGCCACCTAGACACAAACAGAGTTCATTGGCATTATGAGGCAGGCTGTGAGCAATAGTAGAGAATTTGGCTGCGGGTGACGTCATGAGCCAGAAGTACAAAAGGCATGCCGAACACCTGTTTCTCCAGTGTTCCTAGTTCCTGTGTTTTGCACTCTTAAGTGCCGTTTTCTGTTCTTGTTTGGAATTTCAGTTTGGATTTCCGCGTCTCCCTGGCCTGTCTCCACATCGCACTCCCTTGTGACACATGCATTCACACCAAGCCAGTCTTTATTTTAGATATACAACCAATAACCTTAAATAATGCCTACAATATCAAAGGCATTGGTACTCCACAGGGCTGTGTACTCAGCCCCATCCTCTACACCAGGGGTCAGGAACCTATGGCTTGTGAGCCAGATGTGGCACTATTGATGGCTGCATCTGGCTCGCAGACAAATGTTCGATTAAAAAAAAAAGTTTCCTTATGCAATTCATGCTGCAAGAGTAGCCACCTCTACACTCCCTCACATGACGAAAAATGCGCGAATTAGAAAGCCGGTTCACAGTGATTTCTGTGGAAAAGTGGCAAAAAATACATGTCGTTGTGTCTATATTTGACATTGTTTAAGTGGGGCTGCCGTATGTATTGTTTTCGAAAATAGCGGCCGATGTGTGCATGTGTTGAACTCTTGTCCCATCAACTGTCATTTATTAAATCACTGCAGAAACACAAACACGTTTGAGGACACACGCAGCAACTACAACGCGCGCTGAAAGACCATATAAAGAATGGGTATATACTTTTACAGAACTACATTTAGAGAACATACAGTATAACAATAATTTATGTACCTGCAGAAACACAAACACGTTTGAGGACACATGCAGCAACTACAGCAACCATGCACAACGCACGCTACAAAAGATAAAGAGTAGTTTAACATAATACAAAAAATACATCAATGAAATGTTGTGAGTACATGCAATATAAAATCAACTAAACAACATACAGCCCTTAAGACATGATCGCACAACTAATGTGACCTACCGCTGATAGATCATATGAAGAATGGGAAGAAGCAAAGCGTGCCTAATCCCGAAATGCATTGCGGGCTGCGGCTGAAAGGACCGGAAAGACCAAAAATGGTCATGGCAAGTGAAATCATAATTGGCTAAATGCACATCTGCTACACATGTGCAAAAGCACAACAGATTGTCGCCGGACAAGAAAGTAAACTTTCGTTTTAATCGCATTATCAGCTAACTAATTTTAGAAACCCTTTTGACAAGATGGCTAAAAGAAAGAAAGACGATGAGTATTGTACTTTTCAGCAGGATTTGACAGATTAAGAAGGATTTGCCTTTGTGGAGAGAATGGGTTCTGCAGTGTGTCTAATATGCAGTGATAAAATTGCATCTATGAAACGGTCAAATGTAGAGCGACACTTCGAGACACGTCATTCTACATTTGCATCGAAATATCCTGCGGGAAACAGCAGGAAGAAAGCATGTCAAGAACTGCTATCAAGAGTGCAAGCTAGTCAGCAGCAAATCCTTGTTTGGACCCAACAAGGTGACTGGAATTCGGCTAGCTTTGCTGGCACTTTAGCTATTGTGAGAAATGGAAAGCCTTTCACAGATGGGGAGTATGCCAAAGCATTCATGCTTGATGTTGCCAATTACCTTTTTGATGACTTTTCGGATAAGGACAAACTAATTAAACGGATAAAAGACATGCCTCTCTTGGCAAGAACTGTTCACGATCGTAGCATCATGATGTCAAATCAAATTGAGGCAATGCAAGTGAAGGACATAAATGCGGCACCGTTTTTTTCTCTTGCTTTGGATGAGTCAACAGACGTCGGTACTTTATCCCAGTTCAGCGTGGTTGCAAGGTATGTTGTCGGTGACACACTACATGAGGAAAGTCTTTCTATTTTGTCCATGAAAGGCACTACAAGAGGGTAGGATTTATTCGAGTCCTTCACTGAGTTCGCTAAAGAAAAAAACTACAGATGGATAAACTTGTTTTGGTGTGCACTGATGGTGCATGGTGGGGAAAGACAGGATTTGTTGCTCTTTGTGAGCATGAAAACTGACGCATCATAAGCTTTCATTGCATCCTACATCAGGAGGCGCTTTGTGCTCAGATGTGTGGCGAGCAGCTTGGTGAGGTGATGTTGCTGGTGGTTCGGGTAGTCAACTTTATAGTTGCCTGAGCATTAAATGATCAGCAGTTTAAAACACTGCTTGACGAGGTTGGGAATAATTATCCTGGTCTGCTTCTGCACAGCAAGAGGGAAGGTGATCAGCCGATTTGCGGCTTGTCTGAGCGAAATCCGGACTTTTCTTGAAATGAAGAACGCAGATCACAGACAATCCGCACCCTCATATAGCCCATGGATTTTGGGGTTCGCGGAAAAAAAAACGTTGGTATAACCCGGAACCTATATATATGCCTCACCCTTATATAACCCGCACCCATATATTTAATAACTTTTTTGTGTCAGTTCACGTTTTGAATGTTGCTTGACGTCAATTATCCATAACTGTACAGGCAAAAGCAAACAAACCTTACGTCCTTAGAGAGGTAACAAATATATTGAAATATTTGTATGTGTAAAAAGTTTGTGATATAGCCCGTTTGTAAAATCTGGTATAACCCCCTGGGTGTCACAGTCTCGTTGTGTATACACTGTCTCATGTTCCACTTCCAGGTCTGTCTGTGTCCTCATATCACCTGTCATGTTAATCAATTACCTCGTCTAGTCCTGACAGGTGTTCCTAATGTGTGCTCTTGTTAAATATCCTCCTGTTTCCCCATGTGATTGTCGGTTGTTGAAACTGTTTGAGTGTTTTGGTCAGAGTGTGGATGTCTCCTTGTTCCGAGTTCCGGTTCCTTGTGATTCCTTGTGAGTTTTGCACAACAAGTGCCATTTTGAGTTTATTCTGAAGTCCTTGTTCCCGAGTTTATCATTAAACCTGAGTTGGTTGATGTAACGCTACTCATTGTCTGACTTCGCATCGCACCCATCTGTGGTACACCGGGTTAAGTGCTGGAAAATACGGTACTTACTATTTATTCCAGATATACACAATGTATGTTACAATTATTAAATAATGGGAAAAAAGTATTCAATGTATGCACATGTATGTTTAGCATTTTGTATGAATATCTATCTTTTGCATTTTGTTCTGTAGTTATGACATTTTATAGCGTCAGAATAAGAGAAAACTACCAGATGTTAAAGAACAAGATGTTTCTGATCTAGCCATGTTCTTCTCATCACTGGATTCAACTGGTCCTACTATCCTTAGTTCCAGGATATGCTGAGAAGTATAAACCAAAAGCTCTGGATACTAAATATCTACAAGTATTGACAGAGGGCTGAGGAAATCTTTCCTGATGTACAGGTAACGGTTGAAGAAGCAAACAATTGTGAGCTCTATACAAGAGGCCAAGCAAACTGTAAGCAATGGTTTATTTCCTGCAGCAGCAGGCTAACAGCATCACGTATTAAATCTGTCGGACTTCGTTGGACAATCCTCCAAAGAGCATAATAAAGGACATTTGTTATCCTGCCAATAAGACATTTTCATCAAAAGCAACAGAGTGGGGATGTGAACATGAACTTTATGCTCGACATGAGTACACTAAAATAATAACAGACTTGCATACCAACTTCTATGTGAAACTTGTTGGGTTTCAGATAAACCAGGTGGAGTAGCCACTTGTGAATGCTGTGGAGACATTATTATTGAAATTAAATGTCTTTTCAGTAAGCGTGACAGTATCATCGATAACACTGTGGATTTTCTTTTGATAAAAGGTGACACTTTAGACTTGGACAAAAACCATGAATATTACTACCAAGTTCAGTGCCAGTTACTTGTCAGTAGTAAAGAATATTGCAACTTTATTGTTTGGACAAAAAAGGACATGTTCATTCAAAGAATAACTGTTGACACAACTGTGTGCAAAGAGATCAGTGCTGGCCCGTCCAACAGGCGATACAGGCGGTCGCCTGGGGCCACTCTTTGATTTGGGGGCCCCGCGACCCGCACACGATGTCACGACACGCATTTTTAGTAGTTTTATTTTTTCAAATGTCCACATATAGTATGAGTGGCTATGTGTCAATTATGACACTTTTGTAATGCACAGACCCCATTAAACACAATACAATTCACAATGACGGTGAGCAAAATATAAAACATATTTTATTAAAAGAATATTTCTGAATAATTCATACATGACAAATAGCTGAAAACGATAATAATAATAATAATAATAAAAAAAACTGTCTAAATAAAACCGGGAAAAAGATTAGAAACATACACAGCAGCACCACACTCTATTTAGCATAACACCTCCCGCAATAGGCTATTGGATGAACTAGAATGTCGTAACGTATTCCTAGTACAGATTCCACATATTCCACTTAGCCACATATCTCTGTAAATTCCTTTCGATATAAACTCGAGAAAGTGTCTTAAATAAGTCTAAAGTTATATAACGTAATAAGTCTGGTTGCTATTTTGATCGACGTATTTCTAATTTATGCAATGCACATTGATGCTTTTTTAATTTGAAATTAAATGGCATCCAAACGATATCTTTCCGGAGCCGAAAAAAGAAAGAAGAGAAAAGCAGATGAAGAAAAGCAGGCTCAAAGTAAAGGTATGTTTCGCTAAACATAATACATTATTTATTAGTGTAGTATTAATACTTGATTTAATAAATGCATGGGTGAAAGTTTTCCGTATTATGACGGAATTCCGTATTTTGAACCTCGCCAGGAACCGTTTTTCCAAATCGCGTAAATCCGTTGAGATTTCAGTTCGGGGGGGGGGGGGTACAGGGCGACAGACCAACAGACCAATGTCCATGGCGACAGACCAACAGACCAATCGTACCTACTCGGCGATCTTCGGAGATAATGTGATTACGTAGAGAATTACCCGAGAAGTTCCGGGTGGGCGACAGACGAACCGCGCGGAGTGCAGTTGTGTCGGCGATTCTGATTGGTCAGTGAGACTCCGGCGTCCAATCGTATTTTTCAATTTACACTCGCTTGAGGACAACAACAGGTACAAGAAAACAACGCTCGCAAATTTTAAAAGTAATCTGAAAAAAATGAAGAATTTGCCGGTTGGTTATAACACGAAGCAGCTTGAAGCTTTTTTGATGATGATGTAATGAATTGTGGTGATTAGAGAAAGTGAATTAAGTAACAAACCAAAATTAAATATAAATGTTAGTTATAGAACAACAGATGCAGAAGCAAAACCAATGACAGAGTTATAGAATACAATACTTCTGAAGGATTCTAGTAATAATTTAGAACTCCCAAAATTGGTGAATATTTTCTCAACTGCTAACTTGAAATACTTATTTCACACCCTTTTTATAGTAGCTGCAAGTTGCCAGGAGAGGTCGTTTCTACACAATAATTTGCAAGGAATGCAGGAGCTTCCAGGGGGCCTCCGGCCCCCTGGACCCCTGGCCAGGGCGTTGCCCTGGACCTACCGGGGGCCCTGGCGGCCCCCAGGCCCTCAGCTTTAAGTTTCAGTATTTTCAGTTTTGCCAACTTTCACCCATGTAAATGTGATGATGCCCATGATCACAGACATACTTGTGTGATATGTGAGAGAAAATTAGGTCACATTCAGCTTGTATGTTTCATTAAATAATCAATTAATTATCCATCCCACTAATTCATGCTAAAAAGGTCTCCTCCTCTTTCCAAATTCAAATGTAACCCACTGTCCAATATCTAATGCAAAGTTTTGTTGATAAAATAAAAATGTATTTCTAGTTATGAATGCATATTTGTATGTTATGCATTTACAATAAATGCTTTTGATTCATGCTTTATTTGTATATGTCATATTTATATACTTTATTTTTTAAATTAGTGTTTTCTGGCTTTATTTGTGTACCAGGGTCTATGCTGAAATTTCTCAGTGTACCTACAGCTGCAGAGACATTTGATGCTGCTACATCTGGAATTATTCATAGCACTCCTGGTAAAAAATATATATTTTTTAGTTTGCATTCTGATATAACACACTGGTTGTATTCATTTTATATTATACAACATTGTAGATACATTACTGCATTGAAATCAATCATTACATTATCCATTAATTTCTGTTATTGTATATTTAAGGGCCATCCGCTGATCCTAAGGCGAAACTTTAATCTTCAGAATCCCATCCTTCTGATTCCCAAGCTACAGAGGCCACTCCAACCGAGGCACCTGCTGCAGATGTTTCAGTTCACCAAGCTCCACCACTTGACCCAGCTGACTGGCCCTCTGTCTTATCAGGTGCAGTTAGAACTGATTTAGTAAACAGAGGTCCAATGCAACCAAAGTCTGACTTTAAATTTCCCAAAAGAGAAGATGGCAGATCATGCCACCACCAATACTTTTACAGGACTTTGGTGAATGGTGAACAAATTAGGAGAAGCTGGCTAAGCTATTCATCTAAAAGCAATACACTCTTCTGCTTTTGTTGTAAATTGTTTTCTGTTAAAGAGTACAATTTAATCAGAAGAGGATTAAATGACTGGAAAAATGCACCATCTTACTTGAACATCCACGAGAATTCTCCCGAACACATTAAACATCTGGCAGCATGGAAGGAGCTAGAGATGCGCCTCAAGAAGGGGGAAACAATAGACATGCAGGAAATGTCTCTTCTGGAGTTTGAGAAGAGGCGCTGGAGGGAGGTCCTTACCCGCTTAGTGGCCATAATCCAGTCCCTTTCACGCAGAAACCTGGCCTTTAGAGGATCAAGTGGCACACTGTATCAGCCAAACAATGGTCACTTTTTAAAAGAGGTAGAACTCTTAGCAAAGTTTGATCCTGTGATGCAGCAACATATTGCAAGGGCACAATGTGCTGCTGGCAAACAACCACATTACTTGGGGAAGACCATTCGGAATGAACTAATTGCAGCAATGAGTGGCTGTCACGGTTCTGTCAGGTTCAGTTCCGTTTCTAGTGACAGAGCCGTGGCACTGCTCCTCCTCCTGTGTCTGCGTCTCATTAGTCTCTGCCCCGCCTTCTCGTTTCCAGTAATCATTCCCAGCTGTCGCTGATCACTCCTCCCCTCATGTGTCCTATATAGTTCTCTTAGTGTTTGCTGTCTGGTGTGGCGTGATTGTCTTTCCATGGTTGTACTCCCCGTGTCTGTTTTTAGATCCTGCCCTTGTTGAGGTCTGCCTGCCGTTTCATCCGGTTTGTCTGTGTTCCTTCATTTGTTAACCGTAAGTGTTCAATATTGAGTTAAGTTTCTGTTTTCCCCCTCGTGGGTATTTCTTTTGTGAGTTTTGATTTATGTTTCTTTTATTACAATTAAATAAATCCTCACTCTCACCCTGCATTTGAGTCCTCCCTTTAATCACTCCGTGACAGTGGCAAAGTAATAGAAAAAATAGTGACAGACATTAAAGCTGCCAAATACTTCTCAATCATACTGGATTGCACTCCTGATGTTAGCCATCAAGAGCAATTGTCTGTCATCATACGAACAATCAGTCTCAGTGACATTCCAGAGATCAAGGAACATTTTATTGGGTTTCTTGTAGCCGAAGCAATCACTGGTGAAAGCTTGTCAAAGCTGATTCTTGAAAAGCTGGAAGAACACAATCTTCAGTTCGATGACTGCAGAGGTCAAGCTTATGACAATGGCGCCAATATGAAGGCAAGCACAAGGGTGTCCAGGCAAGGCTGCTGAACAAGAATCCACAGGCTTTTTTTGTACCATGTGGTGCACATACACTAAATTTAGTTCTGGCGGATGCAGCCAAAGCATCTTCTGTCACGGTTCTCTCAGGTTCAGTCCCATTTCTAGTCACAGAACCATGGCACTGCTCTTCCTCCTGTGTTTGTGTCTTGTGATTGCAAACCCCGCCCATCTTGTTACCTCAATTCCCTTGAGTGTTGTCAGCTGTTCTCAGCTCGTTACCTTCCCTCATGTGTCCCTATTTAATCCTGCTGTGTTTGCTGTCCTGTATCGTGGTGTTGTCATTCTATGTTCCTGTTTCCTGTCATGCCGTTTCATCCGGTTAGTTTGTGCTTCCTGGTTTGTTCTAGTTATGATGTTTCAGTTTTTTTGTTTTTCCCCCTCGTGGGTTTTTGGTTTTCATGTTATGTTCTTTTTTGTCTTTGTTAATAAATCCTTAATTTCCCCTGCACTTGAGTCCTCCCCGTACTACGTCCGTGACAGAACGACACGACCCTCCTGTCTGAGTCGCCATCAACGGGTCTCACGTATGACCGCTACTTAAAGTTACTGGACTCAGCGGGCACTGGGACGGCAGCCTCCGGGCCGGCAGCGCGTGCTTTGGCGAGCTCCGCTGCCAAGATCTCGTGGGGAAGAGGGCCCGTGAAGGGGGTGGATACAGCCTTCACGAATTCCCAGAAGTTACAACCCTCCATCGCCCTCATCCTCCACCAGCAGAGGGGCTCATCCAGGGCATAGTTGAGGAGATCCTTCAGAGCTGCGTCACCCATGTTAAGACCCTCCGCAGCTCTGAAAAACGTGACGGCGAAGTGTCTCAAGTCGGCCCCCTGCTGGCGGAGGGCGGTCAGAGTCCGGAACTTTAAGTAGCGGTCATACGTGAGACCTGTCGACGGCGACTCAGACAGGAGGGCATGACAGGAAACAGGAACATAGAATGACAACGACACGACACAGGACAGCAAACACAGCAGGATTAAATAGGGACACATGAGGGAAGGTAACGAGCTGAGAACAGCTGACAACACTCAAGGGAATTGAGGTAACAAGATGGGCGGGGTTTACAATCACAAGACACAAACACAGGAGGAAGAGCAGTGCCACGGTTCTGTGACTAGAAATGGGACTGAACCTGAGAGAACCGTGACATCTTCAGATGCAGTGAATTATTTTGGATACCTCCAAAAAATCTACTGCCTTTTCTCAGCAGCTCCTCAAAGGTGGACAGTACTTAAAAAAAACATGTTGAGATCAGTGTAAAGGGCTGGACAGAAACAAGATGGGGAAAGCAGGATTAAAAGTGTGGAAGCTTTACGCTATCAGGCCTCAGAGGTAAGGGAAGCTCTCTTGGAAGTGAGGGACAAGGCCACTGATGGAAACGTTAGAACAGAAGCTCAGTCATTGGCAGAGGAAGTGGGCTCATTCCGCTTTTCCATTTGCTCTGTCGTGTGGTACGACATTCTTTCCTCTGTCCATCATGTAAGCAAGCTTATGCAGTCACCTGATATGCAGCTAGACGTAGCTGTTGATCTGCTAAATAAGATACAGAGGTCCCTCACTGACTACAGAGTCAATGGTTTTGCAGCAGCTCAAGCAACAGCCAAAGACATCTGTAATGCCATGAATGTGGAAGCCACACTAAAGCAGAAAAGGCTCAGGAGCACAAAAAAACACTTCACCTATGAGGCTCATGATGAACCTTTCATGGATGCATTAAAGAAGCTAGAAGTGACATTCTTCTACACAGTTGTAGATGCTGTCAAGTCTCAGTGAAGTGAGAGATAAGTTCAGTGTGCTCCTCAACTTCAAGAATCTGACACTGTGAATTGGGAGCTCAGTGTGAGACACTTAGTAAAGCTCTATCAACAAACAAAGATGCTGACATCAGCGGCAGGGAACTTGCTATTGAGTTGACAAACTTGCCACAACTGCAGTCAACCAGTATAACCCTGCTAAGCCTCCTCTCATTTATTCAGTCTCAGCATTTGACAGAAATCTACCCCAATCTCTGGACAGCTCTTCGAATTGCTTTGACCTTGCCTGTTACTGTAGCCAGTGCAGAAAGAAGCTTTTCAAAGCTCAAATTAATCAAAACATTTCTGAGATCCACAATGGCCCAGGAGCGCTTATCAGGACTTGCTGTACTGAGTATCAACCATGAAATATGTGAGACTGTGTCATATGATGAGGTGATTGATGATTTTGCAGCCAAGAAGTCACGCAACGTAAAGATCTAAGCAATCTGTACCCTTGAACCTTTGAACAGCCAAAGCAACATTTCTCAGTTATAAAGTGCTAAAAGTTTTATTTACCAGAATGGAAGCACAATTAACATGTTTGCTTGCATACAAAAAAATAGTTCATTTAACTTGAGATTCTGTGTCATGTCCAATCTATTCCCTTATATATATATATTTTTTAAATATAGAATTTATTTGTATTTTTTTTATGTATCCTTTATTTTTATAATATTTAAATTATTTGTGTTTCTCAAACACACTTGCACTTTCATTTACAATATTTTACAATACTTTGCAGTACTTGCAAACCTATTTAAATCTGATTAAATATTTTTACACATGTATTACGTTGAGTTTGTTACAGGTAATAAAAATGTATACACTTAAATATTGAAATTATATTTTTTGTGCTCTCTTCTCGCTGTTTTTACACCAGTGGGCTCAATTTTTTTATCTCGCCTAGGGCCCCACAAGCCTTTGGGCCGGCACTGAAAGAGATCATTGATAAATCACAATTTTTTTTTCAAGAAAGTCATCTTGTCAGAACTGATAGCAAAATTCTACGCAAAAGCTTGTCAAGTGCAGTCCCATAATGATCAAGATATTACAGTGAAAACCTCGAACATAGTAACTAGTGACAAGCTTATTATTTGCATTTGTAGAGAGGAGTACATTGAAGAAAATTATGTGATTGGATGTGACAATGAAAACTGTCCGTTCAAATGGTTGTATTTCAAATGGCGCAGGAATAAAGAAAATTCCTAAAGGAAAATGGCTGTGCAAGAACTGTTGACCAAAACCACAGAATAAATTAATGCCGTGACTGTTGATTTGTATCGTGATAACAAATATCGATTATACATGTAATAAATTAATTTGTATTTAACTTTGTTGGTTTTCTTTTTCCCCAGGGTTCCAAATTGCACTCAGGTTCACATTTTACCTGTACATAATGCATGTATTTCTATAAATATACAATGCTTGTGCCAGCTTTTTTTTTTTATTCAAATTACATGTAAACTGAAGGAATAAATGTATATATTACTGATGGCGTGTAGGACGAAGGGATTTAAGGGTTTAATGAATGAATGATTGAATGAATGAACAGCTGTAGAAAACACAAACTGCAGATACAATGGGGTGGAATGTGCGGGGGTCTTGGTGATTGAATAGATTGGGGCAATTGAGTTAACTACAAAGAATGTATCGGGGGATTTAACATAACATATGGGCATTTGGTTTGTGTGTCTTGAGCGCCCTAGGGTGCCTTGCTGTATGTTAATTTATGTGTGCAGGAACAAAACAGGAATCATGACTGGGGGAGATCTCTATTGGAGCAACACCTATCAGCGACCATCTTTCAAGAAAGGACAACCCACTTGTGTGTTAAAATGTATAAATATAAGGGTCAGGGAAAGGCGAGGTTGTCGCAGAGCACCTGGACATGAGACTCGCATAGTATTATGTAATCAGGGAAAGCTGTAGACCCAGAGCTCTGTATAATTTTTTCATATGATTTACTTGATGATTAAATAGTTAAAGGTAAAGCCGTCTCTGCTCTCCTCATTAAAAGAACACGCGGACTTGAGGAATTGATACAAAAGTCCAACAAAACTTAACTATGATAAACAACAAAACCAGACACATGAAAGTGATAACAATAGAACACAATGAAACTAAGAAAAACACATTAATTTGAAGTTACCATCAATTTGTATTCATGCAATGCAAGTGAATTTACTCTCACACTGTTTCGCTCTGTTACAGTTCATCAGGCCGATTTGCAGACGATGACAGTGTTTTTTGTGTGTTTTGTTTTCTTTATACATTATTTACAAGTATTTTTATGTTTACTGGAATACACTCACACTCACCAGACTCTTAATCAAATGGCACAACTGAAGGACATAAATTTGACAGTACACAACAAACAGTTACTATTTTATCAACAGTTGGTGTAACATCTTTATTACAATGGAGATAGTCAATAGGTATTGTGCTTATGGAAGTAGACTTGTGCCAATATTATTCAACGAAATATTAGTGAAAACGAACAAAACTACTCTCCGCGAACGAAAAAAACTAACCTCACACCAAAAAAATTAACATCGTCTTCGAATAAACTGCATTCTTTGTTGACAGTTCCTAAACTGCGGTTTCGCAGACTGTGTTTTATGAATGCACTGCCAGAGTTTTCGTGTTCGTTTTCAAAGTTTTCGTTTACGATTCTCAAATTTACGTTCGTCTTTCTGACACAAACCTAACGTGTGGGCGGGGCTTAACAAGGTTCCTTCTCATTGGCTAGTGACATTTTGATTGACGGCTCCTTGAACCGGAAGTGGTTGATGCTTCAGTAGCGCGAATTGTGGTAGATACATACACGTGATATATCTGGATCTGCGGTTATACACACGAAATGAGTCAACAGGAGCAGCACGAGGCCTCAGCATCCTCCTCGGCAGGACATTCGAGGCAGCTTGAGGTAAGTTAGGCATTTTTTGTCATGCATAAAAGTATTGTTACTTATGTATTTTGAGTACTTTGCTCTTTTCCCCACAACGTTTGTGTTATAACCCAGCATATGCACTATATTCAAGAATGTTACATGTATTTTTAGAAAAGATCTCAGACTGATGTTTATTCTGCAGCAAGGCTCAAATGTTGGTGCAGCAGATGCTGCCTCAGCTTTACGTAACATCGTAGAGGTGCTGAACCGTTCGCTGGGTAAAACCAGCACGAGGCAGAGTCAGGGGCAGAGCGCGGGACAGAGCCTAACAGTGGACCAAGAAATGGCCAGGTTTCAGTTTGCAATCATGACTGAAAACAATGATACTTGCTGTTTGCAATAAAATTTATTCACATGCTCGCATTGATCAGATCCTTTTATCCAAAACAACTTCCATTAGAGTAGCTTAAGCAGTCAGGCACAGGAGATATGTATGTATGTATGTATGTATGTGTGTGTGTGTGTGTGTGTGTGTATATATATATATATATATATACACACTTACACACACACACTCTCACACATATTTTTTAGTAGTAGTGAGAGATAATTAAGAGGTCCATTGAGTTCCTGATAAACAGTACTGGTTGTATTTCTATGTTGTTCTATGTGTTCAGTTACTATTTTTTTATTTCATCATCTTTTGCAGGTCTTTCCCAGGATTCTTCAAGCGTGGGGCCAAAAGGCGTATACCCAGCTGTATAAACAGGCCAAGTTGAGTAAATGTTGGAAGCCTTTTGTGTTTTCAGCATGCCTTTTAGATAAAAATTTAGAGATTACCCCTTCACCAGCTGAGGAGCTGCAACTCATGCAGGCTGGGTTGGGAAAGCGAAATCTCTCAGTGATTCAAGATTTGACTCATTCAGAGGTGATGCATAGAATATTTATTCATGGATAATAGAATAGCTTTATTTCTTGCAATTTTAAATTAAATATGGATTTTAGGTTTCAAGCTTGTTTTGCGACGCCTACCCAAAAATGAGGTCAGCATCTGGAGGATGGCTGCTCTACAAGACAACTGGTATGTAATGCACTAAGCATAAGTTACTAGGTTCAGAATGTCTCACAATTCAAGTTTCATGAATATATGCGTACATCATTCCATTTATGTACCGTATGTACATTTCAATGGGTTGATGTAGTCAATGTTCATGTTTTCAGATTTTAAACGATTCAAAGTGGATGCCTGAGTATGAGCAGCAAAATAATTAAAGATTGCAAACAATTCTGATTGTCAATACGAGTTTGAATGTTTTTAGTTTTTTCCTCTCACACTTTCATTCTATAAACAAAAACATTTAACTACCATTTGACTGACAAAAAGTCAGGTTTAGAATTCTGAGTATAAGTACATTAGTGTTTTTAACTGCTACTATCAGCCAAATGCCATTATTACGGACTAATATCAGTGCATTATTAGTATGATTATCTGGTTAATTCATTTTAATTCATTCTTTTTTTTAGTTTATTGATCTATTTGTTGTTATATTATTCAGGTGGACAGGGAAGAAGGCGGCTAAATCTAGTTCCTCCAGAGTCACAAGGATACTGTGGCAGTACCATCAGATGTGCAACTGGAGGGGGGAAAACCATGTTGTATATTGTGCCTTTACAGGATGAATTTGATCTTTCACCTCTTCCATCTGACGCCCAGGAATTTTCTGCGATGCCAAAAGCTGAATGCAAGACATGCCATCAAATGATGCCACTGCAAATTCTTGCCCTACATATTAATGAATGCAGTGCTCTGTGCTATGAGACCCTGTCAGACACCGAACCAGAGGTAAAATCTATTTTCTTTTCTTTTCAGCCAACCTTTTGACCTTTAAAATTATTTAGGCTACATATGGAAGTGTTTTTTTGAAGTATGTTTTTATCTGTTACCAGGTACCTAATTAGCCTGCACCATTTGAAGAAAAGGTAATGTACTTCTTGCATGGGATGACATCATTCTAACTACTTGTATTTTATATTTCACATAATTATTTGCTTTCTAGCCAACAGATGCAAAGTGTCCTGTATGCATGAAAACCTTTCCTATGATGGAATTGGAGCTCCATGCAAGTTTTTGTGGTGACGTGGAAAGGTAATACAATACACACAGCAGTGTAGAAACAGCATTCTAATTTTATGGTGTGTGAAGTAGATTTTGAAATTTGAAAAGTCTGAACATTTGGATTTCAAGTGTTCATATGGCAAATGAAAATTTAATGGAAATTACCTATGCATAGACTGAACTAAATATTTTTTTCTTCGTGTAAGCAGTATTACATTTTAAGTTACCATTTTACCCTAGTCCAGTGTCTCAAACAAGGAGCCCTGATGTACAAGACATCAGGCCATCAGAGCCACAAAGTGAAGAGATGTCATGGTAAAAAAAATTTTTTTTAACATTGGTACTTGTATAAAATAGTTGGATAATTCATAACTTATGCATAATGCTGACTATTTAAAAGATGTAATGGTTAAGTATAAAAACTATTTACAGTGAGGAGGATGTTCTACAATGGCTTGCTGCTCAAGTCGACACCTCCAAGGACTTCAGCATCTGTGTTTCCAGAATGAACCTCGTGGAACGAGGTCTACTGCTTTGGAGAAGACAAAAAAAGGCTCCCCAGTCAACACTTTAAAGGTTACTTTCCTAGGAGAGGCTGGAGTTGACACGGGTGCTCTGCGGAAGGAATTTCTGACCAGTCAGGGTTTTTTTTTGTACTTGGTAACATATTTCAAACACTACACCATGAAACTGTGTGTAATGTTTTTCACTTGTATATGAACGTATAAATATTGAGAACATTTCCCTGTAGAACTGATAGGTGGGATAGAGACAAGACTGTTTGAAGGAGAGGAGGGTAAAGGCAAAATGCCTAAATACTCACTGAATGACCTGGACAACGGCCTGTTTAGGTCAGTTGTCATTTATTCACACTCATGTCATTCCATACCCATTCCAAAGTGCTTTTTCTGTAGAAAACAAATATTTCATTGTCATTTTAGAGTTGCAGGGGAGGTGTTTGCTGTTAGCCTTGCACAGGGTGGCCCAACTCCGAGATTTCTTCAGGAGTGGTGTTACGATTTTTTGTTGAATGGAACCCTTAAAAACATTAACAAGGATAATGTTTACGATGCAGAGTTTTCACCACTGATTAAAATGGTATTGGAAATAGAAAGAGAAAAAAAAAGTTTTCTATGTATTTATTTTTGTTTATAAGTGTAATACACTGATTTTCCACTACTATTTTTAGATTGAGGAGACATCAGATTTGTCATCTTATAGTGACCAGATCGTCAACTGTGGCTACACGGGGCCTATTAACGAGGACAACAAGGAAAATATAACAAGGTTTCACTCTGTGCAATATTGTTTTTGTTTAAATGCATTTTTTACAGAAAAAACAATTAGACACTTGTTTTATTTCTGTGCAGAGCGATTATAATGCATGCTGCTGCTCGTAGAACCCTCATGCTTCGTCAGCTTCGTGAAGGGTTACAGCTTTACCAGTTAATCCATGTAATGGAGAAGAATAGAGAAGTGTGCCGCAGCCTCTTTGTTGCACAAGGTGGTGATGATAAGGTGAAGTTCTAGGATTCTATTGCATAGCTGTTGTAAAATGTTTTAGCACAAGCTCTTCTTAGAAAATGACAAACCGCATACAACACAAAATGACTTATCCCATCATGTTTTCCAGGTTGACTCCCATTACATTGTCTCACATCTTGCTCCACAAATGAGCGAGAGTGGAACTCTAAAACATGCCACAGAGATGCAAATCCTGAATCATTTTCAGGATTTTCTTATGGAGCTTGAGGGTAAGTTTGTATACATTTCAGACGTTAATGACCGTAGGTGTATATTATAAAGGTCCACCGAGTGTATTTTGCTTTCCCTGGGAATTGTCATTGTAACCCCCTAAGACTGGAGTACTGATGCTTTGGTATGGACCATTTTGACTGCTGCACTGCTGCTGCTGTTTCCTGTTTGCTCGAGTGGATTGCGTCTGTTTGCGTCGTTTAAACTTGTTTTTGTTTTAGATTTTAAACTCGACGTTCGTTCATATTGCTAAATACAATACTAGATTATTTAATAAATTATAATCGTTAGCTTTAATCTAGTCGCTAAACGCGCTAGCATTGTGCTATCTTACTGTCTGTGCATATAGCGTTTTTCTCGCTCGCGTCTTTTTCCCGACTTCATCAAACAACTGGTCAACAAGTTGGATCAACACACGCGGTGAGTCATGTCATCTTCTTTAGCAATTGTTACATGCACTGCCTGCTTCATGCATAGTTTGTCTGTCTCTGTCAGCTGTGAAGGGTTCACATGTGATAAATGTAGGGACATAATTAGGCTGACAGAGAAGGTTTCAGAATTAGAGACACGCATCCAAACTTTAATTGAGGATAGTAAGAATGCAAGGGTTTTAGATACTGCTTTGGATGCGACTAGCTTAGCAAACCCTGTACATTGTTCGGTTCCGGCTGTAGAGCCCGTGCAGCAGGGCAACTGGGTGACTGTGAGACGGCATAATCGCGGGTCAAAAAACCACTGTTCCATTCCGATTAGAACATCAAACAGGTTCTCCCCACTCAGTGACGCACCCACTGAGAAACCTGTTGAAAGTGCCCTAGTGATTGGCGATTCTATTACTCGGAATGTGAAAATAGAGACTCCAGCCACCATAGTCACATGTTTGCCGGGAGCCAGAGCGCCTGACGTCAAAGCAAATTTAAAAGTGCTGGCTAAGGCTAATCGTAAATATTCTAAGATTGTTATTCACGTCGGCGCTAATGATGTCCGACTTCGCCAGTCGGAGATCACTAAAACTAATATTAAAGAGGTGTGTGAACTCGCAAGTACGATGTCAGGCACTGTAATTTGCTCTGGACCTCTCCCTATGCGCAGGAGTGATGAGATGCTTAGCAGATTATCCTCACTCAATGGCTGGATGTCTAAGTGGTGCCCGCAGAATAACATAGGGTTCATAGACAATTGGAAAAGTTTTTGGGGCAGACCTGACCTGTTAAAAAGAGATGGTATTCATCCCACCTGGGATGGTGCCGCTCTTCTCTCTAGTAATTTGGCATATAGTCTTAGAGCTAAACCTTGACTAACTGGGGTCCAGGTCAGGAAGCAGACAAACTGGCTAAACCAACCGTCTGCTAGCTGTCTCACGTCACAGAGGTCAGATAAATTACAACACATAGAAACTCTTTCTCCTAGATATCCTATAGAGACTGTGTCTGTTCCACGAATTAGCAAATACAAAAAACTCTCAAAACCGTTTAAAGGTAAAAATTTAATTGATTTACAAACAACTAAGAACGGTTATAACACAAATGAACAAATGATAAAGCTTGGGTTGCTGAATATACGATCCCTTTCCTCAAAAGCACTTATTGTAAATGATATAATTACAGATCATAAACTAGATATGCTGTGTTTGACAGAAACTTGGCTAAAACCAGACGATTATATTACTTTAAATGAGTCCACCCCTCAAGATTACTATTATAAACATGAGCCTCGTCTGAAAGGTAAAGGAGGAGGTGTTGCTGTAATTTATAGTAACACGATCAGTACTGCTCAAAGGTCTAATTTGAAATATAATTCTTTTGAAGCGATGGTCCTTAATGTAAAATTATCTAGTGCAAGTAATAATTCCTGTTTAACTTTTGTGCTGGCTATTCTATACAGGCCACCAGGGCACCATACAGACTTTATCAAAGAATTTGCTGATTTTCTCTCAGAATTAGTAATGTCTGCAGATAAAGTCATAATTGTCGGTGATTTTAATATCCATGTAGATAATGAAAAAGACGCATTGGGATTGGCATTTAGAGACATCTTAAACTCTATTGGAGTTACACAACATGTATCAGGACCCACTCATTCTCATAATCATACTTTAGATCTAATATTGTCGCATGGGATCAATGTTGATACTGTTCAAATTCTGCAGCAGAGCGATGACATCTCAGATCATTACTTAGTTGCGTGTAGACTACCTTTAGCCAAAGTCGAAAAACTAACTCCCTGTTATAAATATAGTAGAACTATCACTCCTAACACAAAAGATAGCTTTATAAATAATCTTCCTGATCAGTTTGATCTACTTAACATCCCAGATAGCCTAGAAGAACTTGATGTTGCAACAGAAACTATTAACTCTCTCTTTTCCAGCACTTTAGACACTGTTGCTCCGTTGCGCTTAAAGAAGATTAAAGAAAATAGTCCAACACCGTGGTACAACGAGCACACCCGGGCCCTCAAGAGAGCAGCCAGAAAAATGGAGCGGAGCTGGAAAAAAACTAAGCTAGAGGTTTTTCGCATTTCATGGAAAGACAGCTCTATTGCATTCAGAAAAGCTTTAAAATCAGCTAGATCTGCTTACTTTTCCACCCTCTTAGAAGAAAACAAATACAACCCTAGGTATTTATTTGAGACAGTGACTAAATTAACAAGAAATAAAGCCTCAACCCCAGATGCTTTAAAACAGCACAGCAGTAATGACTTCATGGACTTCTTTACTTGCAAAATTCATAATATTAGAGAGAAAATTATAACCATGCAACCGTCTACTACAATATCACAAAATACAGTAAATTTTAGTGTCCCCGAAGAAAAATTCCACTCCTTCATTGCTATTGGGGAGGAAGAATTGTCTAAACTCGTTAAATCATCAAAATCAACAACATGTATGCTAGACCCAATACCAACTAAGCTACTGAAAGAGTTGCTTCCAGAGATCATAGATCCTCTCCTTAATATTATTAATTCATCTTTGTCATTAGGATACGTACCAAAAACCTTTAAGCTGGCCGTAATTAAACCGCTTATTAAAAAACCACAACTTGATCCTACAGAATTAGTTAATTACAGGCCGATATCGAATCTACCTTTTTTGTCAAAGATTCTAGAAAAGGCAATATCTTCACAACTATGTTCCTTTCTAGAAAGAAACAGCATCTACGAGGATTTCCAGTCAGGATTTAGACCATATCATAGTACTGAGACTGCTCTTATTAGAGTTACTAATGATTTGCTCTTATCATCCGATCGTGGTTGTATCTCTCTGTTAGTGTTACTGGACCTTAGTGCTGCATTTGATACAATTGACCACAAAATCCTTCTGAATAGACTTGAAAATTATGTTGGCATTAGTGGAGTTGCATTAGCCTGGTTCAAATCATACTTATCTGACCGTTATCAGTTTGTAGCAGTAAATGAGGAGATGTCATATCGGTCACAAGTTCAGTATGGAGTTCCTCAAGGTTCAGTGTTAGGACCATTGCTTTTCACCCTGTACATGCTTCCTTTGGGTGCAGTTATTAGGAAGCATGGCATTAGCTTTCATTGTTACGCTGATGATACTCAGCTCTATATTTCTTCTCATCCGGATGAAACAAACAAATTCACTAAATTAACAGAATGCATAACCGATATAAAAAATTGGATGACTAATAACTTTCTACTGCTTAATTCTGAAAAAACAGAGATTCTAATTATTAGACCAAAAAGTTCAGCGCGTAATAATCTAGACTACTGCCTAACACTCAATGGCTGTTCTGTCAAGTCTTCGTCGTCAGTTAGAAACCTGGGTGTGCTCTTTGATACCAATCTTTCATTTGAAAGCCATGTTTCTAGCATCTGTAAAACGGCATTCTTCCATCTTAAAAATATATCTAAATTGCGACATATGCTCTCTAAGACAAATGCGGAAAAGTTAGTTCATGCGTTCATGAGTTCAAGGCTAGATTATTGTAATGCTCTACTAGGTGGTTGCCCTGCACGCTTAATAAACAAATTCCAGCTGGTCCAAAATGCAGCAGCTCGAGTTCTTACTAGAACCAGGAAGTATGAGCATATTAGCCCAGTTCTGTCAAACCTGCACTGGCTTCCTATTAATCACCGAATACATTTTAAAATCTTGCTAATTACTTACAAAGCATTAAATGGTTTAGCTCCCCAGTACTTGAGCGATCTCTTAACACATTATAGTCCTTCACGTCTATTGCGATCCCAAAATACTGACCAGCTTATAATACCTAGAATATCAAAGTCAACTGCTGGCGGTCGATCCTTTTCCTATTTAGCTCCTAAACTCTGGAACAGTCTTCCTAATACAGTTCGGGAAGCAGACACACTCTGTCAGTTTAAATCTAGACTAAAAACACATCTTTTCAACCTGGCATACACATAACACATTATACATACATTTTAATCCAAATCATGTAAAATGATTGCATAATTTAGATAAGCCGGAACCGAGAACATTCCCATAACACCTGATGTACTCGATACATCAGAAGAAGAATGGCATCTACGCTGATATTGTTCTCTGTTTATTCCGAGGTTACCGTGGTCAGCCGGATCCGGGCCGTATCCAGATCAGATGAAGGACCTGGACACGAGCACAGCACTACCCTGAAGTGTCTGCGGAGACCGTGACTCTACTAGACCCTCCCCTGTGACGATCATGAACCCATCTCCAACCGGACCAAATTGGACTTCATATTGATCTTGAATTGTTGTCAATATAATAATCATGTACTGTTTGGCTTTGGCCAGAGGAGAACTGGTCCCCCGACTGAGCCTGGTTTCTCCCAAGGTTTTTTCTCCATTCTATTCTTCATTCGTTACGTCACCTGCCGGAGTTTTGGTTCCTTGCCGCTGTCGCCTATGGCTTGCTCAGTTGGGGAAACTTAACACTTAAAGTTCATCAATTGTATTGATTCGCCTGCTCTTTTGGAGCTGCTGTTCAGCCAAACAAATTTTGTTTATATTGTCTTTTCTGTGACCACTGTAAAGCTGCTTTGAAACAATCTACATTGTAAAAAGCGCTATATAAATAAAGGTGACTTGACTTGACTTTAATTACAGGAATAAAGAAAGTACATTATTAGAAAATAATTTAAAAGTGTAGTAAAGTGCCACAATAATTTGTTTGTTTTAGAAACCGTTCATCTCATCTTTTCACCTTGTCTACATGTAACTAACTGCTGTTTTAGAATATTGTGTACATTTTTAAATTGTACTGTATGTTGTAATGTCCTAGATGGAAATACACAGGACGAGGCAGCGCTCTCTGTCCCAAAGGTGATGCAGTGGCTGACTGGTCAAGCACACAGACATCTGCTTCTGTCAGAGAGAGAGGCCTTTAAAATTACTATTCATTTTGATCACACATGTATGCAAAAAATGCCAAATCACACACTTTGTTTTCCTACTGTCAGTGCTTGCACCCAAACAATTACTTTTCCCACTGTACATATGTCAAGTTTTAATGAATTTAAAGAAGTAATTAAAATGGCAGTGCAACATGGAGCTTGCTTTTACAGGGTGTAAAATGTTTACAAGTATATTATATGTAGATATCCAAGTTCCTCTTAAAACTTAACTTGCTTTGTACCTTGTATGTAAAGATGTTCTTCGATTTCAATTGTTAATAAATAAACAAAATCAACAGAACTGAATGTTTGAACTTTAATCAAATACTTAAAAACAGCATAGTCTTTGAATCGTATTCAGTGTTTCAAGATAGAGATCCCTATCATTCAGTGGTGATGTCAAGGGATTGATCAATCCATGCAAAACAGCAAGTCTTTGGTCTTCTAAGGCGCAATGGATCTCTGGCACCACAACACCATCCTCTGGGTCAATGTCTGAAGAGTCCTCTTGAAACAGTTGCTCCACGATCTGAAAAGAGAAACCATTAAGCCTTTTAAAATGCTGTTTTACAATTTTAACTGACATAAAGCCAACCTAAACTATTTAGTTTGAGAATTTTATTATCCAAATGTATTAAAGTACATGAATAGTTCACCCAGAATAAAAATCCAGACTTGTCTTTATTCATTTAAAGATCAACTTATGATCAAAGTTAAGAACACTCTTGCTATGCCAAAATGATAGTGGAAAAGCAAGCATGAATGATCTTTTATTACTAGTGTTTATTATTAGATGTAATGTATTTAACTTTATAGGGTTTGAAAGTTGTGTAGGCTGTCAAATGGTGGGACAGAAAGCTTTTAATTATATTCCAAAGATAAAGAAAATCTTAAAGCATACCTCTACATCTGGCTCAGACACTGGTGTCTGTAACATTCCGATATGCCAAAGCTGTTCTGGTGAAAGATTTCCCTCTGTTCTGATCGGATGGTTGTTCCAGCTTCCCATGAAGCACTTTAGGTCCAATTTCAGACGTGGAAGAATTGCATAGTGGATACAAAAGAGGTGCACCTCATCTGACAGATCGAGCACTCTGTCTTCCACCATTGTATGCAGGACTTCGTAGTATTTACATGAGACTGCTGTCCATACATCACGCCACAGACGCTCAATTCTACATTGAAAAGACACAAGAGTATACAAAGCATAGCTTACAAAACAGTAAACAATTTTGTCCATACTAAAAATGTAAAGTAGTATCCCAAAACACTGGATCCAACTAGATGTGGCGCAAAATGCATAGCTTTAAAAACGTTAGTTCACCTAAAGTTTAAGGACCAAAATTTTACTGATTTGACCAGAGGCTTGTACCTTTGATTGTGCACACTTTTTCCAGAAATTAAGCTTCCTCTGCCCGTTCCACGTACTGAAAACATGCAACGTGCAATGTCCACATTTTCAACTCCCTGGTCACCACGTACTCTAGAAAAGATTTGGGAAATATGCATGCATGGAGTTGAGTTACAAACGTTTTTTACAAGATTCTGTACTTTTAATGTCGAACATACTCATGATTTTAGCCCTGATTATCACTTTCAGTTTTGTGGAAACAGCCAGAAATCTAAAGCAAATCAGTGCTCGTTAACTTAGTGTGAATTATGAAATGAGTAATCTGACAGAAGATATCTCATCCTCAATCATAGCTCCAGATACTGATATATCATCATGTTTAACATGTAAAGATTTGTTTTACCTTGACGGCCACCCATGTTTGTGAACTCCCTCCAAAAAAAAGGAGAAAGCAGTCGATGCTTTGTTGTTGCCAGCAGCATCGAGATATATGATCTGTAAAGTTTTTTTTAAAGGTGGGGGGTTCAGGAGAAATAAATAAATATTTTTAATAGAACATTTACTTTTTCTAGCACTTTCTAGTGACAAATCTAGCAAGCATTATTACTTTTAAAGTTTGAAAACAGACAATATTAAGATTTTGACAAACAGTACCTTCCTTGAAAAACCATCAATCCCACCAAATATCACAATGTTGAATCTAAGGACAAATACAGATACAATAATTCTGTTTTGTGTACATCTGGATGCATCAGTGTGTGTGTAGACAGTAACATTTTCTGCATGTGTGTGCATGAAAGTCAAATTTAGAGTGCAAATACTCACGTGATGAGCTTATGGTTGGTGTCCACATGTACAAGGGACAATGGTGCAGGAACAGAATAACTCCTACGAGCTATAAAACCAAGCTGGATCATTCTGGCCAAAATTCCAGCTCCATCCACCCGTTGCATACTAGCCTTCACCCTATACCACTGGACGCGGTGCCCTCTAGCCAGAAGCTCACCTTTCGCTAGCCTGTAACCAGCATGAGGCATTCTCACTTTTATTGCCCTCATAACAGCATCAAGTTCTTCATCAGACATGCATGAATAGCAGCCTCTGACAGAGAGGGAGTGCTCCTGCAATCTTCTGTTGACCGTGCGTCTTGATACACCACAAAGCTGTGCAACGGTTTCAACGGGAAGACAAGTTGACAGAAGTTCTTTCAGGTCATTCCTGCTGATGTCCAAACGAGGTCGTCCCACGTTACCCCAAGAGACAGTTACTAGTTCTGATGTTGTTGCTGTTTCTCCAGAATTCATCGAGTTTGATTCATCAAGTATGGATATTAACTCTCGTAAACCACAAATTAACTCCACTGGTTTGCTCACATGGTTTGAAGCCGTAACTGCCAAATTGAGTTCCTGCTGGGCAACATCCCGGAGGTAATACAAATCTATAGCTTCATTCCGACAAATAAAACTGAACTTGGTCAACATGCGTTGCAAGATCTCAGTCTGCACTTGTTCCTGCGTGAACAAACGATGGTTAGCTTGCATATAAGACTGACTATATAATTATTTGCTGAGTTTATCAACTTTAGCAGAGTAGACAAATGTCATGAAAATCCCTTACAAATAATAATAATAATGATAATCTAAAAAGTAACCAAAGTTTCATTTAAATGTGAATTTAATACACAAAACAGCATGAATGGGTTCAGTACATACCTGGAGAAATAGCATTTCTCTTTGGCCCTTAGAAGTAATATCAAAAGAAAAGATTAGTTGAAAATCTTAATTTTATTTTTTTAAATGGACAAATCACAAAGATAACTTTCTTAACCGGACAAAACGACACAATTTACAATTCAATAGAGATAATCTTAAGAACTACCAGGCTGCGATTCACAAAAGCATGGTCAAGTATTTGAGCAAAGTACTCAAAATACATAAGTAACAATACTTTTATGCATGACAAAAAATGCCTAACTAACCTCAAGCTGCCTCGAATGTCCTGCCGAGGAGGATGCTGAGGCCTCGTGCTGCTCCTGTTGACTCATTTCGTGTGTATAACCGCAGATCCAGATATATCACGTGTATGTATCTACCACAATTCGCGCTACTGAAGCATCAACCACTTCCGGTTCAAGGAGCCGTCATTCAAAATGTCACTAGCCAATGAGAAGGAACCTTGTTAAGCCCCGCCCACACGTTAGGTTTGTGTCAGAAAGACGAACGTAAATTTGAGAATCGTAAACGAAAACTTTGAAAACGAACACGAAAACTCTGGCAGTGCATTCATAAAACACAGTCTGCGAAACCGCAGTTTAGGGAACTGTCAACAAAGAATGCAGTTTATTCGAAGACGATGTTAATTTTTTTGGTGTGAGGTTAGTTTTTTTCGTTCGCGGAGAGTAGTTTTGTTCGTTTTCACTAATATTTCGTTGAATAATATTGGCACAAGTCTACTTCCATATGTGCTCTGAAGAATTGTGTACTTGTTTCTAACAAGGCCAATTACTCTCTCCACATGAATGCGGGTATGAGCTATCTTTCTAGTTTGTTCGATCTCCAGCTGTGACAAATGCTTCTTACCACGAGTGAACGCTGGAATCTTGACTTCTGCACAGCTCAAACCAACACTTTCACTTATGTCAAAGCCCCTGTTGGCCAAAACAATATTACCTGGCAGGATTTAGGTAAGAATCCACAATTTTCTGTTAAATGTTTATCAATTACACGCCCACCCCATCCTTGAGATAGAAATGAAACGGCTCCCTGTGGGGTTATGCCAATCAAGTATTTAACAGTGTTGTGGTGTTTGTATTTGGACCATGTTTCAGCACCTGCAAGCAAATTTGAAGGTCTCTCAATTAATATTTCAAAACAGTCAATTATAATTGATACTTTCAGACCAAATGATTTACGGAATTCCATTGGCATTGACAATCTCAGTTCTTCACGTTCTGGCCACAAAATCAAGCCTTTAATTCTAATAAACATGATATGAATTATATCTTGGAAGGTCTTGGAAACAGTAACTCTAAAACGATAAGCAAGATCCTGCATACCCAAGTTGAATCAACCTTTCATAAGTACAATCATAAGCTTTTCAAACTTGCTCAATGAACTTTTAGCACTCTCTGGAATGCATGGTGAAAGGTAATCGAAAAGCGTCGTAAGAATTGGATATGTTAAGCCAGTATGATATTTTATTTTTTCCTCATCATTCTCTAAACTCTCTGGTGTTAAAACAGTCTCTTTTAACTTCTCTTTCAACTCCATATTTTCAGTTGTCAATCGTTGCAATTCTGATCGCATTTTTTCCAAAATGAAAAGTTTGTCCTCTGCTGTTTCCCTGCTGGTTCTAGTGCCCCTTTCAGAAAGAACTGAACTTTTTCACCACATTCATTCACAACAGGAACACTTTCATCAATGTCTGGATTGGCAACTGATGTCTGAAGAGTCAAAAGTGCTTCTGCAGTTTGCAGTTGCATCTTCCTTTCATCTCTCTGTTTGACTCTTTCATACCGGTTCTTCACAGACAAATTAGCTGATGTCTCCTTTTCGACAGGTCCCATTTTTAAAGATGGTGCCCAATAAGGACTTGTCTTGTCGTATAGGTCTGCTTTTTCACCTAGAAATATATAAATATAATAAAATATAAGTATACACAATTTAAAGAAAAGAGATTTAAATACATGTACTATTAATATTAACACTATAATAATTTGAATTGTACAACATTACCACCAAGTTTCAGGTATAAAGTTTTAAGTTTTTTGGAACATGTGCTGTGCACTGTGAACATGTGCAACATGTGCTGAACATGAACGGATCTGAGGACCGTCATCCTCGCCAAGAAGGCTACATCTTACCAGTATCAAGCTAAGATGCCAGGCCTCGCACAGGTGTCCCTCCTCAGCTGCCGCCTGTGAGTCTGGTTGCTCTGAGGAGATTGCCCCCTCCGAGGAGGATATGCTGTATAGCAGTGGTCCCTAACCCCCGGTCCACAGCCAGAATGGTACCGGGCCGCGCAAGGAAGATTAAACTATTGAATTATTGGCGCATGCGCAAAATATCATGAGATCGTGGCGTGTGGAGCTGAGGAGTTGGAGGAGAGAACGCACTTTTGTGTCGGCATATGCAAAGACGGAGCTGCTGCCATGACCGGACGACTGTCTGGTTTAAGTGCTCGGATTAAGGAGGTTGCACCTGAGAGTGAATCTACGCATTGGATAATTCACCGGGAAATGCTGGCAAGCCAAAAAAATGTCACCGGAATTGAACAGCATATTGACTGATGTCGTTAAAGTTATTAATCACATCAAAGCACACGCCCTTAACTCGCGCCTGTTTGAGCAGTTATGTGAGGAGATGGACGGAGAGCACTGATGCCTTCTCTTACACACAGAAATAAGATGGTTGTCCAAAGGTAAATCGCTAACCCGAGTTTTTGAATCACGAGAGCCATTGCAAAGATTTCTGTCAGAAAATAAGTCACCGCTGGCAGCACATTTCAGAGACAAGGAATGGGTCGCAAAACTGGCTTACCTGTGTTACCTGTGTGTGTATTTAGCCTGCTCAATGAACTCAATCTGTGTCTTCAGGGGAAAATGACAACTGTTTTCAAGTTGGCAGACAAAGTGGCTGCATTTAAAGCCAAACTGGAGTTGTGGGGACGGCGCATGAACAGGGGAATTTGGAACATGTTTCAGACATTAGCAGGGATTTTAGGCTGAGACTGAGCCTGAGCATCCATTCTCCCAGTTGGTGCATGATCACCTGTCTTTGCTTTTAAAAGAGTTTGAGCGCTACTTCCCAACTACAAAAGACCCACGAAGTCAACAAACCAGGCGAATCTAGCATGTCTGTGCACGAAGAAGATCAACTGCTGGAGATCGCAAATGACGGCAGCTTCTCATTGATTTAGTTCTAGTGATTTGGTAAATGTTGTTGAAATATCACTTTATATACATTTGTTGTTGTAAATTATGTTTGGAAAAATTGTTAAACTGTTTGGCATACTATTACTCACAAAGTAAAAATACTGATTGAACTTGTTGATCAGTCTAGGGACCTTCTACAGTTCTGTCTTGAAGAAACAATTATCAGGATTGACAATCATTCAAACTTGAAATCCTTGATTGAAGACAACCTCTTTCGGAAGTGTTTTGATGTTATTGTGTCAGACTATCAATTTGAGAGGGACTGTATCAGTAAGTTTGGGTTATTTAAACCAGGCGAGCATTTACTTGGGTATGACTCAATAGGAAGAAAAGAGACTTTCCAGTGCATTCCCATTTTTCAAGTCTTACAAATATTCTGAAAAGAGATGATGTTTTTCATTATGTTGTAGAAGACACAGTTTTTAATGGAGAAACACTTAAATACTTCACAGATGGATACATTTTTCAGCAGTGTAATGGGTTGAGAAAATGCCATTGATTCTTAAAATTTGACTTAAAACAGCCACCCCACATAAATCTTTTGAATTGCGATTGTAAGAACTTTTTCTTCTGGAATTACACCTCTGCGCAACTAGATGGCTTGGAGGCACATGAGATAGAGACAAGAGAGTAGCATCCTCTGGGCTCAGTAATAAACTGGCTGCTGCTGAGGAAAGATATCTTATCGGTCTCTTTGTGTTTTTCCCAGGTATGAATGTATTACATCCGTAGATACAGCAGCATACAAGCAACAAGCAGCATGCCTTTTTTGATGGCTCTGAGACAACAGCTGAGGCTCCAATTATACACTGATGAATTGGAAATCGTGAATTGTTTAGGATCCAAAAAGCAGATCCACAAGTGTCTACTTTGTTCTTGGAAATATTCCTTTTAAGTATCATTCCATTCTTTAAAATATACATGTGGCTGAACCAATTGCTTCAGAGTTATGGTCGTGAGCAAATTTTGCGTCCTCTTCTTCGTGGCCTTTGTGAACTTCAGTGCTGCGGTATATCAGTTGACCTTGAAGACCAATCCTGTGTTTTCAAAGGCTCTGTGATTTCCATTTGTGCCGACAATTTATCAGCCCATTACTTGGTCGGTTTCAATACTTGCTTTAGTCAAGGACAGATCTGTCTTTTCTGTCTGTTCCACCACAGTGACATTAGTAACAAAACTGAGTGTATTCTCCGGACTCCTGACACACACCATAGACATTTACAACTGCCAGATGGTAAATCCTTGTATGGTGTTACTGGACGCTGCCCTTTTGATAAACTGCCTCATTTTGAGGTTACTGCATCCTTTCCGCATGATGTTCTTGAAGGGGTTATACCAACAGGTTTTGAAATTAGTCTTGCTAAAGCTTACCCATGAAAGAGTGGTAACCCTGCAATAGTTTAATGACCAGCTACAACAGTTCCCCTTTGGACAAAACGATACCACTCACAGGCTTGTTTTGCTGAAGTCATCTTCTCTGGAGCAAGGTGTTGAAAAACTGACCCTTTTCCGACTCTCCCCTTTTTTGATTGGAAGCTTTTTCCCTCAGGAAAACACTTACTGGTGTCTCTATTTATTATGTAGATCTATATGTGACATAGTACTGGCACCTGTGATCAAAACAAGTTGGCTGAATATATTGTCTGCTCTCATCACAGGATTTCTGAAGAGTTTTCAGAAACTTTTCCCTGACAACTTCACTCCAAAGATTCACTTTCTGGTCCACTATCCTCGATTAATCAAACAGCACGGTCCACTGAGAGCACATTGGTGTCTCAGGTATGAGGCCAAACACCTATACTTTAAACGCCTTGCATCAGTTGTAAACAATTACCAAAATATTGCCAAGACTCTGGCAAAGCGCTATCAAATGCGGCAGTGCTTGGAAGCACAATCAACCTGAAACTTTGGCTCGGAAGATGTCCTGTACTCTTTAATAGAGATACCTTTGCACTACCCTCTCAGCTTAGGGAGATGATTGCGGAGGACACAGCTGAACTGTGTGAGACACTCTGGAAAACTAAACAAGTGCTATTTGACAAAGTCAAATACACTACTGGAGACCTCTTGATCCTTGAGCTTGTGCATGCTGAGGAAATCCCATATGAAAATTCTACATATTTTTAAGTACCACAGTCAGTGGAAATTGTGCGGAAGACTACAAAACTTGGTGCTTCTCTGAGCATCTGCATGCTTACGGTGTCCAATCAACAACTCAGTGAGTGGCCATTACACCTGGAGAGGAAACTGACTTCCATGTCTGATGCATACACAGATCAAGAGGAAAACCTGTACATCACACTGCTTCATTGGCCTTTGAGATATAGTTATTTGCAACTTCACATGATTTAAATGTAATAACACTAAAGATGGTGCTTAAAGGCTGTGCTCACATCGTGCTCATGCTGGATGGCCAGTTAATTACAGAGGAGAGTGAGGACATATCAATGGCACTGGGTCTCCTCCTGTGTGTATATTTTGTCTTTGGAATCCAGTATCCTATAGGACTGAAAAAGAGACTGACTTTTCTGGAGTGTATAGATTTAAAATTAAAGGATGCAAGATTTCCTGTTGCTGTGAAACGAGTGTACAACTTAATCGGTGCGTAGATTTGAGTCAATAATCTCTTTCTGGGCCTCTTCAGTTTCTATTGTTTTTGAAATCCAAAAGGGCTTACAAAAATGTTAAGTGTTACTGTTAAATGTTTCCATGTTTGTGGTTGCGCCGATTATAGGGAAACAAATTTAAGTTAAATTCAAGTACTATGTCTTTTATTGGATTTACTTTCACATAGCTCATGCTTGTTGTATTATTTTGTATGTATATAAAAGAGGAATATATTGTGATATTATATATAGTTTATATATATACTCACTGACTTGTCAGAACTGATTTTATTTTTTTCTGATGAAATAAATTCAAAGGTTTTGAAAGTGCAATGTGTTTTGTTTCTCAGTTAGCATTTAATACAGGATTTAGAATATTTAAGTGCTCACAATAAAAAGTTTTGAATAATGCTTAAAGTAGCATAAGCCTGGACAATGGATGGACTAAAGGAAGGTGAAAATCAAAAATGAAGAATGCGAAGCGAGATGGATGATGAGTCCGCGCGAGATTAAACACACCTCCTCACCGCCAAAGCAGCAGCGTCACAGCCGCTTGTAGCCGCTCACGGACCGATCCAGGAATTCTATCTGCGGCCCAGTATCATTTCATCCACGGACCGGTCCGCGAAATCATTCCGGGGGTTGGGGACCACTGCTATACAGCACTTAAAATGGTTCCCCTATGATTACGAGGTAATGAACCACTTTTGGTGCCAGTCTGGTCTCAAAATTGTTTGGATCTTTGTCGTCATCTACCTCAGCATTGTGCTAGTCCTATTAACTTGTCACTGAAGCACAATGGAACAAAACTGTGTGAATGCTCGTGGATGACGTCATGAGACAGGAATACAAAAGGCGCACCATAACCCGGGAACGGAAGCTTTAGTGTCTTCACAAGCACGAGAGCGAAACGTGTGTTTGTCACTTATGTGTAAAAGGCTAGGGAAATCTAGTTTAAAAGCAAAGGGACAGCAGACCTGGTGAACATGGCACAGCAGTGTGTGAATTCAGACCTTGTGCGTCCCCTTGTCCGGCGATTTTTATCCGGCAGGGACACACACCGTTTGTGCATGCACTGCTTGGGGGAGGAACATCAAGGGTAGTTTTCTTTCCCACCTAGCAGTCTTTGAGGAGGCTGCTAGAGCTTGTGGTCCTGGTCCTGCCACCGCTGAGGCATTGTGGCAGACCTTGTCGTGGGGATCGCAGATGGATCTCACTGAGGGACCTCTGGTCCTCTCTCGGGTTCATCCTCCCCTCTTTCAACATGTGGTGGCTCGCCCGAGGGCGGGCCCTGCTGACTCGGAGGACGAGACTTTTGGTTTCAAATTTTCCGGCTTGTTTTTGTGTGAAATTCTCTTCCGTCTTTGAAACGATAGCATTTCCATTTACAAGTTTTTGAAGATTTAGTTTGTCTTCATTCACTTCCATCAGATCTAAAATGAACACTCAATTGTCAATTTAAATTAAGGACAAATGTATACAAAGAAATACAGTTGATCTGGTTAGTTTTGTTGTGTCAACTTTTATCCTAATTTTCCTCACCAGCCATTAAAGAGAACTAAGTAAAACAGTAACCTATTTGTTCCTCTGTATCTTCATCTTTTATCTTCATCTTTTTTCTAAACTCTCATGAACGGCTGTGGCAGCAGCCTCACTGACTGAAGGAGTGAATTATGGTCATTGTTGCTCATTTAACTGATGCTCATCCAATTTACAATGACTTTAAAAGATTCAGGTGCAAATATTTACTCAAATATTCATTTTGAAAAAAATTCAACTCTGATTTTCATTTTCAGCGCTGATTTTTATGTTGTTCTTACATTCAACTTTTGCTCAATGCAGAGTGAGATCTAATGGGGTGGACAGTTGTTTTCCAATAGCTAACCTTACACAATTACAAATTTTAATTATTATTATTTTTTTTAAATAAAGATGAAGTAAATCCAGTAGAAATAAAGATCTAGATAGACAGGAGTCATTGAATAATTTATATGACTGTAGTATTGTATCCCAAATCCTCAGTAAACATCTTGCTGGATATGTTTTCTGCTTTTGATACAATTAAGCTCCAAAAGTCCTGCCAACCCTCATGATAAAAGGCATTTCAGGAACCACACTCAGTGGTTCAAGTCTTACCTCTCAGGAAGGTCCTTCAGGATGTTGTGGGAGAGTGAGGTGTCTAAGTTGTAACATCTAGCAATTGGGATGCCTCACTTCATAAACTGACACTGGCTGGGAAAAATTGCCACTTGCTTCAATCCCTGTGTGCCAAAATAGTTAAATGTTGCCTTCAGAGGGTACTGAAGTATTTACAGTTTAATCATTATCAACAGACTTAAATAAACCCAGATGGTACATGGCCCAAGAGCGAAATATCGCCAACAATAAAATCTAAGAAGTGTCGACCAGGCATAGATGATAATTCAGTCGGTCAGTGCTCTATGACCCAGCTCTATTACAGCAGCTTTGGGTCTGCCCACTACCAGAGGTCAATGCCGAGATAATGTTTGTGTGCACAGTCATTCATTTCTTTGCCATCCACCATTGGAAAGGCGACTCCAGTTATTTCTGTGGTTTTCAGGTAAGTTTTCACTTGACGTAAATTAGAAAGAAAAAATCTAATTCGGTGACACTTCAATTACTATAATTAAACTCTGTGTACTACAGCACAGATGAAGAGACTGTGGCTCATTACCAGTGTGTTTAGCTAATGATCATGGTAGCTATCTTTAAAATTAATGTGTTTCCAGCATATGAACACCAATAAGTTACCATTTGTTTAACGTTATTAAAATAGCTGATTTTAACTGTTGTTTCAGTGTGAAAATAATTGGCAGAAAAATATAATTAGTGCGCATATTTTGCAGTGTGTAAGTTATGTGTTAAAATTATATGTTTTATTAATTGAGCGAGTACATTAATGAATTCATTATTCCACAGTGGTTTTTTTTGCTTACACTAAATTATTATGGTACACATATAGTAAGTGTTCTGATGTGTATAAGTGTAGCATGCTTGTACGTGCACCTTATGGAATAACGTATGCATTTCATGAGACTCTTCTAAAGACAGACTGTGGGAAATCCTTTGATGGCATCTGGCTGTTGTTTGCAAGTAGGCTATGGATATGAATTTTATATTAAAAACAGAAAGGAGATTGCAAAATGAGAAACTCCTGGGGATAGGGACTGACAATGCATCCGTTATGACGGGGATTAACAATGGGGTCCATAAAGTGCTGATGGAAGAGTATGGCCTCAAAGATCTGGTTCTTATTCGCTGTGTGTGCCACTCTCTGCAGCTTGCTGTAAGTCATGCTTCCAATGACACCATCCTCTGTAGTGTGGAGTACTTGGTAAGAGAGACTTATAACTGGTTTTCAGTGTCTCCAAAGCGCAGGGAGGCCTACAAGGCCATATATGAGACCATCAACTGTGGGGAAAAACCTTTGCAGATAACCAAGGTGTGTGCTCTCCATGTAACGCATTTTGGACCAGTTGGAGGAGCTTAGGCTGCATTTCTTAGTCACTAAGTCCAGTGAACACTGCTACATGTCTGAGGTTTTATATTCCATGTATAGCGATCCTCAAAACATTTTGTATCTGACTTTAAGTCAGTGCTGGGTGAGGTACAGCTGGCCATTAAGGCTTTTGAGGGAGAGCAAGTAGATCCTCTTATGTTACTTGACAGCTTGGTCAGCCTGATCAAGTCTGTGAGTAGCAGGGTGGTGAATCCACTGGCAAATGTTGATGTGTTCAAAAGGCCCAATAGATGGATACAGCAATCCCAAACCATACCTTGGTTACCTTTTTAAGTCAAAGGCAGCTGAGCTCCACGTTGTGCCTGAGGATTTAAGCAATGTCCGAAAGCAGTGTGTAGCCTTCGCCATCTCTCTTACTAATGAGTTGAGAGTGCCGGACAACATTAAAGCTTTGCAGGACATGTCAGTTTTTAATGTGAAGGAAACTTTAAAGCACAAAAAGAGCCCTGGAGAAATAGAAAAAATAGCCAAGCTCCTCCGCTACTCCCCTGCAGAGAGAGACAAGATTATCCAGCAATGGCGTGCCATCCATCTTAGTAAATGGAATGAGACAAAAAACACAGTTTCTGGAATGAGATTTGGAAGTTCAGAGATCAACCCGTTTCAAGAACTTGCCATGGCTGCTGTGTCTGTGTTGTCCTCACCACACTCAAATAATGAAGTCAATAGAGTATTCAGCCAGATGAGTGTGGTCAAAATCAAGCTTAGAAATCGGATGTCCTTGCAGACGCTGAACTCCATGCTGTACATTCAATATGGACTGAAGCTGTCTGGTGAGGCTTGCTATGAGCACCAGCTGCCTGATCATGTTTTACAGTTTTTTGGCACATCAGTTGCTTACTGATTTAAGTCAGCTCCCTCACTTGCTGAACCTGCTATAGAGAACCATGACCAAAATGACAACGACCCACTCTTGCCAGCACAGCCTGTGTAGGCAAGAGTGTAGGGGGATCTAAAAAAAATAAAAATAAAATACAATTAACCTGAATTAGGGACATGTTACCATTTTCTCAGATTGCCATTGACAGGTTTTTTCTATGATCTCTTTTTGGTCCATTTAAATGGTTAATCTAGATCAGTGGTTCTTAACCTGGGTTCGATCGAACCCCAGGGGTTCGGTGAGTCAGCCTCAGATCAAATGGTATCGGTCCGCCCATGGAAATACAATTACGCCCATTTACAATTACATAAAATACATCCCCCCCGGGCAACAATTGATCAGCGCGCAACAACACATTTGTGAGTGAAGGTGCATTCGGTCACACGCACTGTGACTGATGTATGTAAATTAAAACCAAAAACCAAAATCAGTTGCCTTGATAACAGACCATAACTTTTGGCGCTCTAGCAGTTAATAAATAGAACTGCATGCGTCTCGCAGAAAAACATTGCCGTGTCGTCATTATTACGAGTCACGCAGGTACAGTGCTCCTCCGCAATGGTGCGGACGTGAGCCAATATAAAAACTGATTGCAGGTGTACTGTAGTTATTCAGGATAAGACAAAAACATGGTTTTGAAAATGTTTTCATGATGTACTCGCTGAATATTTCGCTTTTAAAAACAAAAACAAAAAGGTTACGGATAGGTAGCAGGACGCTTCAAACGCTTCTCTACATCAGTCCGTACATTTGGAGTCATTTGTGAGTGATTCACTAAATGAAGTGAGTCGTTTAGTGGTTTGTATTGAGATTATTATTAATAAATGATGAAATGAATGTACTCACAGTGTGAGACACAGCAGATTTAGAGTAGAATGAACGGCTGTGTTTCACTTCTCATGTTTATGTTCCCTCGCTCACTTCTCTTCTTCTCTAGACTCGGATGTGTTTCATTGCTTCAGTTGCTCGAGCGACTGTAGCGTCGGAAACCAATCACTATTAAACTATCAAACCTCCATAGATTACAGAAAAAACAACCGAGAACAGATCTGCTATCTGGAGAATATACAAACACTGTTTATCTTTGTTTGATTCTGGATAAAAATGTACAGAAAAGTGTACTGATTTAGATCCCCCCCTCCATAAATTAAAGTTTTCAAAGTCTGATGAACACAGTGAGTTGAACCAGTTAATTTGGTTGAATCAGTTAACACACACAGAGAAAATGATAGTATAATTACAGTTAATTACAGGCCGATATCGAATCTACCTTTCTTGTCAAAGATTCTAGAAAAGGCAATATCTTCACAACTATGTTCCTTTCTAGAAAGAAACAGCATCTACGAGGATTTCCAGTCAGGATTTAGACCATATCGTAGTACTGAGACTGCCCTCATTAGAGTTACAAATGATTTGCTCTTATCATCCGATCGTGGTTGTATCTCTCTGTTAGTGTTACTGGACCTTAGTGCTGCATTTGATACAATTGACCACAAAATCCTTCTCAATAGACTTGAAAATTATGTTGGCATTAGTGGAGTTGCATTAGCCTGGTTCAAGTCATACTTATCTGACCGTTATCAGTTTGTAGCAGTAAATGAGGAGATGTCACATCGGTCACGGGTTCAGTATGGAGTTCCTCAAGGTTCAGTACTAGGACTATTGCTTTTCACCCTGTACATGCTTCCTTTGGGTGCAGTTATTAGGAAGCATGGCATTAGCTTTCATTGTTACGCTGATGATGCTCAGCTCTATATTTCTTCTCATCCTGATGAAACGAACAAATTCACTAAATTAACAGAATGCATAACTGATACAAAAAATTGGATGACTAATAACCTTCTACTGCTTAATTCTGAAAAAACAGAGATTCTAATTATTAGACCAAAAAGTTCTGCACGTAATAATCTAGACTACTGCCTAACACTTGATGGCTGTTCTGTTAAGTCTTCATCGTCAGTTAGAAATCTGGGTGTGCTCTTTGATACCAATCTTTCATTTGAAAGCCATGTTTCTAGCATCTTTAAAACGGCATTCTTCCATCTTAAAAATATATCTAAATTGCGACATATGCTCTCTAAGACAAATGCGGAAAAGTTAGTTCATGCGTTCATGAGTTCAAGGCTAGATTATTGTAATGCTCTACTAGGTGGTTGCCCTGCACACTTAATAAACAAATTCCAGCTGGTCCAAAATGCAGCAGCTCGAGTTCTTACTAGAACCAGGAAGTATGAGCATATTAGCCCAGTTCTGTCAAACCTGCACTGGCTTCCTATTAAACACCGAATACATTTTAAAATCTTGCTAATTACTTACAAAGGATTAAATGGTTTAGCTCCACAGTACTTGAGCGATCTCTTAACACATTATAGTCCTTCACGTCTATTGCGATCCCAAAATACTGACCAACTTATAATACCTAGAATATCAAAGTCAACTGCTGGCGGGCGATCCTTTTCCTATTTAGCTCCTAAACTCTAGAACAGTCTTCCTATTACAGTTCGGGAAGCAGACACACTCTGTCAGTTTAAATGTAGACTAAAAACACATCTCTTCAACCTGGCATACACATAACACATTATACATACATTTTTAATCCAAATCATGTAAAATGATTGTTAGGCTGCATAATTTAAGCCGGAACCGGGAACATTCCCATAACACCTGATGTACTCGATACATCAGAAGAAGAATGGCATCTACTCTGATATTGGTCTCTGTTTATTCCGAGGTTACCGTGGTCAGCTTGATCCGGGCCGTATCAAGATCAGATGAAGGACCTGCACCTGGACACGAGCACAGCACTGCCCTGAAGTGTCTGCGGAGACCGTGACTCTACTAGACCCTCCCCTGTGACGATCATGAACCCATCTCTAACCGGACCAAATTGGACTTCATATTGGACTTGAATTGTTGTATAACAATCATGCACTGTTTGGCTGTTGGCCAGAGGAGAACTGGTCCCCCGACTGAGCCTGGTTTCGCCCAAGGTTTTTTCTCCATTCTGTTCTTCATTCATTACGTCACCTGCCGGAGTTTTGGTTCCTTGCCGTTGTCGCCTATGGCTTGCTCAGTTGGGGAAACTTAACACTTAAAATTAATCAATTGTATTGATTCACCTGCTCTTTTGGGGTTTCTGTTCAGCCAAACAAACTTTGTTTATATTGTTTTTCCTGTAAAGCTGCTTTGAAACAACCTACATTGTAAAAAGCGCTATATAAATAAAGGTGACTTAACTTGACTATAAGGATTCCAGTCATATAAAATAAAATATGGTTTGAACTAGGAGTTCTTACCTTCGAGACAGATGACATTGGCATGTGTGGGACGTGTGCCGCTGTGTTAGTTTGTGCAGAAGTTCAGAGAATCTAATGTCTGATTTACAACACAAATTCAGTCACTTCTCCCGAAATACATAACAGTAAGTGTGTGGTGAAGTGAGAGAAGAATAGAGTGAACTTTATATTTACCGATGCAATGAGTATCTGATATGAATAAAACAAGTAGTCAATTTATAATTGAACCAATCGTTATTTCCGCTTATATAGACATCAGTGTGTATTTTTAAAACTATAAATGCATTGTTTTGCAAGTAATTATGAGTATTTAAACGTCTGAAACGTACAATAAAGATACGTGGTTGAAAAAATAGTTGATATATGAGCAGCTCTGAGCGCATCTTCTCTGGATCGGCGCCAGTCAACGCGCACTGATTGCTCTAATCACACCGGTGTGATCGTACACGTTAAAGGGTTAAATGTAAGATTAAAAATTAATTTGAAATATAAAATTTATCTTGTGGGGTTTTTTTGGCGGAGGAGGGAGGGATAACTAAAAACGGGAGCCCGTGACCTAATTTCAATCCCTTGTGCGTGCATGAAATCTCAACTATAATAATACATTACATTTATATAGCGCTTTTCCAGAGCTCAAAGCGGTTACATAGTAGGGGTGAATCTCCTCAACCACCACCTCCAATCATCTGCACACAATACACACAGGAACATTCCACATACGTGTGCAATCGATCTCCTCTTGACTGCTTTTCTTGCTCTCGCAATTTTTATTTTAATCGATGAACACGTGAAGTGAAGGAGTGAGGCGGCATGGGCTGCTCTGAGTGCTCCACCACTAACGTCGGCATCTGTAAGCATGCTCGTATCTCAAATATTAACTCGCATCTCAAAGCAAAATAATTGCTCAAAACCTTGCTCGTATCTCGGAGTACTCGTATGTCGGGACGCTCGTATCTCAAGGTATTGTAGGTACTGTCCACAAAGGAAAGTAATTGAAACAATACAAGCACAACAAAATAATCAAATACATGGAAAAATAAAACCATCATTACTCCTGAGACTAAACATACAGGGTGTCACATAAGTAAACTGTTTGTTAAAATATAACATGAAAGAGTCTAAATGATCTTAAACTATTTTATTGTTTTAACTAGAAAGCAGCTGTAAAAAAAAAAGTGTCATTACTGAACTGCCAAAAACTCAGAACAGATTCACTTTTCCAGAGCAATTTCATCTTCTGCCACAGATGTTTTTGTCAAGAGTTCATTATGAGAAGAATCACCTCTTTAAATGTGTACAGAAAAACATGTTATGCCTTGACAAAAATCTGCAATATCTTAATACATCACATCTAAACAGCTTCACTAAAAACAAGTTGTTTGTGATATTAATTATGATTTAATAAAGCATCTTCTATGGCAAATTTACTCCATTTCCTCAAGAAAGAATGGGGCAATAGAGTGGAAACACAAAGTTCTCTTTGAAGGGCACTTCCGCTGTGTCGAGTGCTATGGGAATGCGTGACTGCATCACGAAGCATGTGTGTAATCAAACCAATCATGTGAAAGTGAAGTCATGAACCAGGAATCTGTAAAAGGGAAGCCACGTCAAACGCTCGGCAGCTTCTCTGTCTTCAGTTGTTCGTTGTCTTTTATTTGTGAGTGATGGACCTGAACATGAACATTTGCACATTGAGACATTTTCGGGCAACACTTTTTCATATGAATCCTTCGACTAGATATTTGGCTGAAACTCTTTCCACAGTCTGAGCACTCATACGGTTTCTCTCCAGTATGAACTCTTTCATGTTGTTTTAAGGCACTGGATGTCGTAAAGCTCTTTCCACAGTTAATGCAAGTATAAGGTTTCACACCAGTATGAATACGCTCATGCTCCTTAAAATGTCGCTGTCGTGAAAAACCTTTTCCACAAAAAGAGCAATTGAAAGGCTTTACAGCTGTGTGAATTTTAAGGTGTGTTTTTAAGTATAATTCCACAGTAAATGATTTATCACACTGATCACAGCTGAACGCCTTCACGCCAGAGTGAGAGTGTAAATGAATGTTGAGAATTCTTTTGCACCTGAAACTCATTCCACACTGAGTGCAGGAATACGGTTTTTCTCCAGTGTGAATCCTCATGTGTCTGATAAGCACTGATTTGTATGTGTAACTATTTCCACACTGAGAGCACGTATAAAGTCGTTCTCCAGTGTGAGATATCATGTGTCTGGTCATTTCTGATTTATATTTAAAAGTCTTTCCACATTCAGAGCAGGTGAAACATCCTTTGACTCCAGATTTTCCAGCTCGATTCTGTGTGAAATTCTTTTCAGTTTGTAAAGTGATGTTTCCGGCTTCATTTATGAAATGCATTTTGTCTTCAGTAACTTCCATCAGGTCTAAAATCAATTGAAGAAGAAAAAAAAGACAATCGGGGAATTACAAGTTAACAAAATACAGTTTACTACCAAGTTTTAGGTTTGTATTTTTATGTCAGTTTTCATTTTAATGTTTTTCAACCATTAAAGAGAATTAAGGAAAACACCAACCTATGTGTTCGTCTGTATCTTCATCTTTTATCCTGCAGGATTCTTCCTTAAACTCCATCTTTACAATAGTATGTAGAAATAGCTTTCCTGTAGTTCAATCAGTAGAGCATTGGTGTTCACAACGACAAGGTCATAGGTTCGATCCCAGGGAAAGCAAGAATTGATTCAATGTATTCCTTGATGCAATGTAAGTCGCTTTGGATAAAATGTATGTCAGTAGTTTCTCCTTGAGTAATTCCTCCTGTGGGAATATTCCCCAGCATTTACAATCTCATTGTTCAGGAACAATTCAACTCCTCTGATATTTATGTTGCTCCTACATTAAATATGATTTATCATTAAAACTGTTCACCAGGTTTCGTTTGTTCATCACATAAATTAAAACACAACTCATAACCTTCACAAGAAAAACCAGTCAGTAACAAGTTAATGTTTCTCGAAGGAAATGAACAACATCAGTCGGTTCATTTGGAGTCATTTGTGAGTGATTCACTAAATGAAGCGAG
Source organism: Rhodeus uyekii (assembly GCA_037043235.1). NCBI lineage: Eukaryota > Metazoa > Chordata > Actinopteri > Cypriniformes > Acheilognathidae > Rhodeus > Rhodeus uyekii. Next base: position 1,022,673 of record JAWRVZ010000103.1, on the reverse strand, counting down.
TCGTTTAGTGGTTTGTATTGAGATTAGTGTTAATAAGCGATGAAATGAATGTACTTACAGTGTGAGACACAGCAGATTTACAGCAGAATGAACGGCTGTGTTTCACTCCTCGTGTTTACGTTCCCTCGCTCACTTCTCTTCTTCTCTAGACTCGGATGTGTTTCATTGCTTCAGTTGCTCGAGCGCCTCTAGCGGCGCAACTTCAGAGTAACAGGCAACGCGTCGCTGTGAAGTGAAAGATAAAGTTTCTCATTCAAAGAGATGCAAAGATATTCTATATAGTGTAGCGTGCTGCATTCCAAAGTGAGTTTGGTCTTTTTATAGCTTAAATGTATTAAGCCAAATTAAGCTTTTTTATGTTAACAATGATTTAATGATTTTCTATGTCAAAGCACTTTCTGTACTCATCTGCTTGTATATACCATATATTGTTGTGTATAGTGTAGATCAATATGGTGTAGAGACATCTAATAAATATTATATAACATATTAAGCCACATAAAGGGTTTTCTATATGCACCGGTTTCTAAAGAAGGAAAACTTGAAACTTTGCATGTTAAGTTAATATTCTGAGTGTAGATTCTGATTTAAGATTCTCACCTGGATCTTACGCACCACAAATAATGTTTATAGTGAGTTTTATCTTGCTGGGGAATCCTGGAGTATGACATATTAGGGGAAGCCCCAATCATATTACAGCACAGCATTGCACAAGTTGTAATATAAGTTAAGAAAACTAAGCAACCTTGATGTAATTCCTCACCATTCCTCAGAATTAATGTCTGATGTGTACAATGTCTTATAATCTTGTTCAGGGAACAGAAAGCTGCTAATGTAATGTAAATGTACACACAGCTTTTGTGTCTTCATCACCCTTTCAGAATATATACTGCCCCCATATAATCATCACATCTACTTACCGATTGCCAAATTTTTGTGAATCAGGTTTTGTGAATGAATGACACTCTCTCCCTGTTGCTCTGGGCTTTGTCAACATTATTAGCCATTAGTGATTACCATTAGAGAAGACTGTGATATTAAAGGTATATCTTAGGCAAAAAGATCCATGGAATCTCATTTTATGTGGATGATGTCTTAATCTATCTAGACTCACTGCAGAACGCGGTTTCTAAATTAACAGATTAGATCTCTGAATTTGGTGCCTTCTCTGAATATGAGATCAATTTGGGGTTTTGTAATCTCCTTGCCGTTTAAGTGATCTCCTTTTGGGTTTATTTATCTAGGTATAAAGATTTCACTTAATTTGGATTGCCTTTACAAGTAAAATTTTTAGGGATGCAGCATTATCTGTATCTATATCTGTACTTGGACTGGGTGGGGCCTAACCTGAAAGTAGACGGGTTGTCTTGAAATGGGCAGGGCTTTGTTATTTTTAATTATCCAATTGATATGGGTTGATTAGAAATTGTTATATTTATTGCTGATTAGAAAACTATGTACATGACAGCATCAGCATTGAGCTTCAGATCAATGGTTTTGATCACAGTAACAAAGGAACTATATACAGAAGTTCTGCAACAATGAATACAACACGTGGTTGCAATAATAAAAAAATCATAATTTTTAATCATTACTTTTTGTGTGAAGTAAAAAAAAACTGGTTAGAGCCAGCAGACGGTTAAAAAAGGAAAAAAAATATCTGACAGGATATTTCTAAATATCTAAATATATTTCTAAATATCTACCAAGCACCATGTCTGAACAAACCCCATGTTTAACAGAACTCTACTGGTTAATAAGTACTACAAACAAACGGAAATAAAAAACAAACCTGAAGCTGAAGAAACTCTTAACGTTAATGGAAAAGACCCGCAAAACTGAGTGACTGAGTGAGAGACAGAGAGAGAAAGAGAGCTGTTCTCTTCTCAGTGTTCTGTGTGTGTGTGAGCAGAGCAGGACACAGCAAATCTGTATGTGTAGGGGAGGGGCGCTGTGACTATCCTATCACAGAACGCAGACACAGTCAGCTACCCAATGAGGATTTTTATTCAATCCGAGCACAGATATTGACTCGTATTACTCGTATGATACTCGTACTCGGCAAAAGTGCTTTATCCGTACCGGATAGTCGTTTCAGCCGAAACAAATACAATGGTTAAGTTATAACTTTTTTTAAACACCAACCTATTTGTTCCTCTGTATCTTCATCTTTTATTCTGCAGGATTCTTCCTCAAACTCCATCTTTACAATAGTATTTTGTCAGTAGTTTCTCCTGGAGTGATTGGAAAAAATCATTACATCACTTAGGTACATACTCAAATATAGTCTCATGGCATACTGAATGCCCCCTGCTGGGCTCACTTTACCTAAATAATAATTACGGATGTAATGGTACATGTATTCGCTCACCAAATTTTCGGTATGTGACTTGGGTAGACAATGAATACAGCGTTGTAGCTTAACCACCAATAATCATAATGGACAGAATTTGAATGATGACACTTTTCCCCAAAAAAGTGTTGCTTGTAGTTGCTTCTGCTGGTGTTCTTGTATACGTCAATGTAAGATCCTAATTAATGTTAATATTAGCCAAATGCAGTTTGGAGGCATACATGCAACATACTAGTGAAAACAACTAACATCCAATGAGCAAAAGTGTTGTCCTAATAGTCATAGACTGAAGTGTACATAAATTTGAAGAAGTCCTTCAATTACATAAATTATAAATCACAAACTTGATAATAAATCACTCATTACAAAATATAAATAACTCATTACAAATTATTAGAAGAAAAAAGAAATTTCTTATATATATATATATATATATATATATATATATAAATAAAATAAAGAAAGAATATATATAAGTGGCAGCGGATTTCTGAATCGTTCCTCTCACATGCCTCCCAGCCCAGTGTCCAGCACTACTACTGCATCCAATCCTGCCTATATGTATTTTTAACTTCAAGGATAATGAAATGAAAATTGAGCATTGCTTCTCTTTGGGTCAATTTTAGTTTTATAAGATATCTACGCAGACAAAGTAGGAGGAAAGCTCTATTGCAAAATAGGTCCCTATAAAAAGTTTACATGGGATCTAGAGCGCCTCAGGCCTGGGCTGATGCTTGAGAGTGAGATCAGTGACTTCATGTCTGATTATGTTCCCAATTCCATAATGTTTATGAAATTACTTGGTTTTCTTTTTTAATTTGTCATATCTCCACATACATTAAAGAGCAGAATTATGGGAATTATTCACATTCTTAAATTTGTGGCACTTGGTAGGCCTTGAAATTCACGACGGCATCGACGGCAAATGCCGTCGTGCCTTTCATGTTTGCCGAACTGCCCCTATCATTTTTATGAAATCGACGGCAATATTGCCGTGCCCTTTTTCAGAAATGACTTCTGCCCCTATCCCTTGTAAACTGATGCTTGCGCGCGTGAAAATTACATCCGCGAGTGGAAAACAGAGCTACACGCGTAAATACGGGTACCCGCGAGCTCATTTTAATCACTCGCGCGGCGTGACATCTAATCTGCGCGCGCGCGAACATCAACCGCTCTAGACGGCTGTTTTTTGCTCGCGCGAGCATTTTTATGCTCACAGGACGCCTGTGATTGTCAATCTAGAGCTGAGGTAAAGATATGATTCAGTCACATTGCGTTTTATGGTTTTTCTGTCGATTAAATTGTATTAATATTGTTTTGTTGTAATTTCACGTGTCCCAGTCGAGTGATTTAAGACCAAACTATACTTTATACAGGTTTTCTAGGATTTATTAAAAAGTAAATGCACAGGTACGACCTTCTGAAAAGAAGTTGTATGCTATAATATTTAACCCAATCTTAAGAATTCTTCATGGATTTGTCAAAAGACAATGAGCACAATAGATAGATCTGTTTTACTAAAAAGAAAATCAACTTCGCATGTACTTGTTTACGAGATATATGTGTGTCATTCTTCCTTTAAATGCCAAATCTTCCTTTATAAAGAGCTATTACTCGTAGTATATTTATTAACTATTCAACTCTGTACCAATCACAAGAAAAGTAAAAATCATCATAGATAATTATGTTTGGCATTCTATAGGGTGTAACATCAAAATCACAGAAAATTCATTTAAGAGTATGAAACGGACAACATAAAAAGTAGCAAACATTATGCTAATGTACATAAAACGTAAATTGCCTTAATGCCCTTGTGACGTTTTCAATATTGCCTTTGTGCCCTTATTAGACAACAAAAAATGCCTTGGTGCCCTTTAAATTTCTATAATTTCTAAGGCAACTTGGCAGTGCCCTCTTCGCAACGAATTTCAAGGCCTGACTTGGCTGACAAACAGCTATATGCAGGGAAGACATTTATCATGGATTCATTTAAAATGACAAATTGTCATTGTACGGGAAGGATGCGAGGACCCAATCGCAAGGGGGAAGATAATTTAATGACAAAAACAAAACAAAAACAAGACTCAAACAAAACCACCCCTAACACAAATATAGGGAATGCAAGTGCAGATCAATGAAGAGGGTGCCATGCTCTTATTGGCAAAAGACCATGCTAATCCTAAAAAAACAAAACATAAAAGTTTGTGCTTGATGTGATGTTCTAATTACCTATACATGTATCATTTCTATACCTATAGAATATAGACTAATAGATGGGAATATGGTTTTCTGGTGGGGTTCGTATTCGAGGGCAACCACTGGGCACTGCTGGTTTGTTTCATTACATGACATGTCTTTTTTTAACAATTTAAAATGGTTAAGGTGGACTCTTTTGGCAGACGATACATCTTCGGAAAGGGAGGACAGTTTATTTAAACTCAAGTGGTGAGCGGCACTAATGTAGATCACTGCAGAAATGCTGTAAGGTGAGAATAAATGTGCATGGACCCTCATCAACTGTCAACTTTCAAAAAGATTTTCCCCTTATCCCCGAAAAACGGTGTCTCATAAACCACAAGGGTTTCCATGGCCCTAAATGGGACTGTGTAACTTTACCCCACATGGCAACTCATGTGGGCTGTTTGTCTGCAAAGTATGTAGCTATTACAAACTTATATGTGTGTATTTGCATTTGTTCTCATTTAATTTCTTTTCACTAAACTGTTCGGTATACAGAAGCCATTTAAACAGGGAGATTGTACTCTTGCATGCTCTGAATCGGATATTGCACTGATGAGAGATAACATTGGTCAACGCCTGCTAAAAGAATCAGGTCTATTTTTGGCTTTAAATTTGGTAAATAAATATGGGCATACACAGTACAAAGTGGACACTTGGGTACATGGAACTGAGAAATTGAATTTATAGTAATCTGACAATTTTTGACGGTACCCACTACCATACCGGAAATACTTTAGCAGACAACAGGAAGTTACTATGTACTTTTACAAAAAAAAAAATTATTAAAAGAAATTTCAATCTAGAAATCTAAAAACATCTAAAAGTCTAATTTCAATAACAAAATACTAACTAAAAACGGCGATTGTCGACGCTGTCACCACACTTGCAACCACCTGCTTCGGCATTACAGTGGTGTGCCCGCCACAATTGGGTTCGCAATTCAGTAGCATGTGGTATATATGCACTCAGCCGTGCACATTCAATCGGTATCAGCAGGGAATTGATGGTAGGAGATGGGCATGTGACCGTTGTGGATGCCGTCTATCTGTGCAACACAATTCTTTCTTTGCACACAGTCAATTATCATTACAATAAATTGTCACCATAGTGTATTGTTGGGTGTATGATATGGACTGTGGAACTTGGCTGGAACGTAATGCGATCGAAATTGGTGGAGAACCTATATCAGTGGAGTTGGATGAAACAAAATATTTCCACAGGTAATATCATCGTGGTCAGTGGCGGGATGGCCACTGGGTCTTCGGTGGGATCGAGCACGGAAGTGCCGGACAGGCGCGCAGACACGCTACAAGTCTGCCAGGGACACACATCGTTTCCGATGTCTGGGCTGCATACGCACACATAGATCAAATCAGACACGGAATTTACAAGCATTCTGTTGTTGTTCACGAGCGTAATTTCATGGATCCTGATGACAGCGAAGTGCATACCCAGAACATCGAAAACATGTGGAAGAGAGCAAAGCGGAAGTTGAGAAGGCAATTTGGAAGTAGTCATGCATTGATTTCGTCATATCTGCAAGAATTTGCCTACCGTAACCAGTTTCGGAGCACAGACATGTTTCCAAACTTCTTGGTTATGCTTGTCGATAACTATCCGTGATTGGTGAATGGTGCTTTAAATTACAGGGGTTTCGGGTCTATTTTAATGTCGGAGATTTAGTCTCCTGCTGGTGCTAGTTGGTAATTACCGACAGTATAGATAGATTTTGTGTGATGTCACGTATTGTTGTTATGCTAATCATCCGCCATCTTGGAGGTGAACAAGTGCCTTTGGCTTTTTATATGCAAATATCGTAAAATTATGGTGAATTATTATGTGATAATTGGATGTAATCGTACAGGTGGGAAGGACAAAGTGTCCTCCTTTCGTTTACCTGCCGTCATTACAAACCAAAGAGAAAAAACACAGGAGTTATCAGAAAAAAGGAAGAGGCTGTGGATTTCAAGAATCAGCCGATCGGATCTGCAACCAGCATTATACCCGTTTGTACGAGTCTGTTCAGATAAATTTGTGAATGTAAGTAATATGAAATATATATATATATATATATATATATAATTATCATCATGCCATTTTTATATGTTTACCTCATATTTCTGTTTTATATACCGGACATTTTACACTTGCAAAAAAAAAAGACAGAAGAAACGTGAAAAAAATCTGTATGTCTGAGCATTTATCAGTAAACACGACCAGTGTTGATACACATATTAGTGTGTATAAAAATTTCATATGCCCTACCAGCACTGCCTCTACAACCCGCAACTTCAGTATTGACAGACCACCCGATTCGGCTGATTGCACAAGAAAGACTTTATTAATCAAGATCTTCCAATGGAAAGAAAAAAGCATTTTACTTTACTTTTACCTGTATGTCAGATGTGCTGATGCATAACACAGTCCTTTTATTATAGTTGTAAATATCTTTGTTTTTCTTTTCAGGGAAGCCATCACCTCTTTACCCAGAAGGAGCAGCGACTGGACACCAACCTTAAATCTTGGACACCAGAAATGCAACACGGAAGCCACTCCTACCCCTGATAGGGAGAACAGACTAAAAGGACGACAACAAAAAAGGAAAACTGTAGAAGCCGCCCAATCATTGAGCTCTTTATTTAATAACATACAGGACAATACAGAAACAGACAGTAAGCTTGAATCAGATGAGCCTGAATTTGATTGTAAAACCTGTAGTTTTGAAGAAGAATAGTCGCAGCTTGCGGAACAAAAACAACTCAAGCTAGTCAGACTGATTTAGGTTGTGTGACTGTAAAATCCATGGAGTCCGAGCTTAATAGACTTACTGTTGAAAATATGACATTAAAGGAAATTGTTGCAAAAAACAATATTTCTGAAGAAACTTTCAAAAATGATGAGTAAGAAAAAGTAAGACTTTATACTGGACTCCCATAATTTGTTGTTTTGATGACCTTATTCAATTTTATTGAGCCAGATATAACTGTCACGGACTGGATACAGGGAGGACTCAATCGCAGGGGAAAGGAGGATTTATTAACAAAATAAAGACTTAACATATGCAAAGGAAACTCCCACGATGGGGAAAAACAAGAAACTTAAACATGACCATGGAAACACATCACAGGGAAACTCGGAAACACATCACAGGGAAACAAGGAAGGATGACAACGACGCGACGCCAGACAGCAAACACTGAGGGAATTTATAAGACACATGAGGGAAGGTAGTGATGAGACACAGCTGGGAATGATTAAGGGAAACAAGGAGGCGGGGCAGACACTAACGAGACAACACAGGAGGAAGTGCAGTGCCACGGTTCTGTCACTAGAAACTGAACTGAACCTGACAGAACCGTGACAATAACCCAGTCAGCTAACAGTGCTTTATCAAAATTTCAGAAGGTAATTCTTGTGCTTATGAGGTTAAAACTCAATCGTTCTCAATTTAGCGGACAAATTTAAAGTATCCCAAGGAACTGTGTCTAAGGCATTTCTGAACCAGTGGCGTAGCCACAAGGGGGCCTGAGTGGGCCTTGGCCCTCTCGTTTACATGTCCGGCCCCCTTAGATTTCCAACTGGTTAAAATAAAATAAATAAAATCAGAAAATGTTGATTTATCAGTCTGATTGATAGATTCACCAATCAAAATGCTGTGCGGTAAAATGCGTCTGTTTTCAAATTTGATTTGATTAGCCTATGTCACGTGTTGTACGTAACTTACGCCGTCATCTTCGCTTGAGTGTTCATTAATATTCGGTGGCAATGGCAGCTGCCGCGCAAAGTACAATATTACGCTTTTTCAAAACAGCACAGAAAGATGAGCGAGAAGGAGAAAATGTGCCATCTACATCATCTGAGTCTGCTTCTGCCACAGCGAGTGAAGTGGCACCTGAGGCTTCTCAGGACACAAAAACGCCTATTGCATCACAGGAGTGTAGCGGTGAGACTTCCACGACACAGATCGGCATAATGGCCAATGATTTGTCTGCAATTGATAAACCACCTTCATAACCATTGATGACCACATTTTTATTACACTGAGTTTGCCGGAAAGAATCGTTGCTTTTCCCCAAAATGGTACAATGAGTTCACATGGCTTGAATATAGTTCAACAAATAATGCTGTGTTTTGCAAAGCATCTTGACATTTTCCCGATCCATGCGCAGAAAAGCATTCATCTGCGATGGATTCACAGACTGGAAACACCTCCGTAGGTCATGTATCAGACACCAAGCCAGCAAATCTCATTCCCTTTCCGTGAAGTAAACATGCTGTTTAAAATCTGTACATGTGTTAAGCTGTTTTAATTATAGGTGTTGGTATATATAAAATATAAAAATGCCCCTTCATTTTAAGCTGGGATCCCCAGAAAATAAAATTCTGGCTACGCCCCTGTTCTGAACACTCTTAATGTAATGTATGTGAAGCTCCAACCCTTAATTTATTGGTCATCTCAAGAAGAGAGACGTTTAACTATGCCGATGGAGTTTAGAAAGTATTTTGGACTTAAAACTGCTGTGATAATTGACTGCTTTGAAATCTTTATTGAGAGGCCATCAAATCTTGTTGCCCGTGCTCAGACCTGGTCATCATACAAACACCACAATACTGTGAAATATTTAATTGGTATATCTCCCCAAGGTGCAATATCATATATAAGTCAAGGTTATGGTGGTCGTGCGTCTGACAAATTTGTTACTAATGATAGTGGATTTCTTGAAAAGTACAGTATGAAGATGTTTGACATTGCTGAAAGTGTTGCACAAGCAAGTTCAGAGGTGATAATTCCTTCTTTTACACAATTGTCTGCAGTCGACATTGAGAAGACTCGAAAACTAGCGACATGTACGGATACATGTTGAACGTGTGATTGGACTTGTCCGCAACAAATACATTATATTACAAGCTTGCCTTTGGACTATTTGATTTCATCAGATGGATCAACCCCAACCATTGATAAAATTGTTACAGTTTACTGTGCATTGACGCAAGTCTGTTGTGCCATTTGATTAAAAAGATGTTTTGTTTAAAAACAAATGTTTGTTGTCTCTTTAACACATTCACAATTAAATGTATCTTATATATTTTCTGTTAGACCAGTTATGAAATTTATAAATGGCAACATAATATGAATATTTTACACAATTTTCTTTCTTATACAACATCGTTTAGGTTTACACTCATCAAGTCTACTGCAGTCTTAGCAATACCATTTCCCCTTTGGCAGTTAATTTTTCCTCAAGCCTAAACATTGCTGATGAAATCATTGGTACTTGCAATTCTGGTTGTCACAGGCAACCATTGTGTCAGTTTCTCTTTGTTGGCAATAGCAGAAAACACTGTTACGTTGACTATTATCACTTGGTGAACTTGGTGTCAAAACTGGTTTTAGTCGAGAATAAAAGCGGCTCACAAGTTCAGGCATTATCGCCATGTTGTGAAAGTTAACCAAATGACTTTGACATCTCTAATTCAGCCTCTAACAAACTGATTATATGCTTCACGTTCGTCCATAGTATATGCACTCGTGGAAAACAATAATTCACTATGTCTGGGTACGTTACACTGGCCCACTTGTCAACATCCTGAGTCCATCGATGTGTCTATGGGTCTTGTTTTTCAATTCCGATTTTGTCGTCATATCTCTGTTTTGAAGACACATCTAGTGTCCCGATAAGTTTGTTGAATTTTTGTCACTCTTATCGGCCATTTAAAGCATTACATTCGTTACGAGCTGTTTGTAAACACGGAAGATAGCGTCACCTCCAATGTGGCGGATGGTCAATGGGGGCTTATCTGGTGACGTCATCCAACCGGAAGTCGGCCATCTTGGAGACACCATCGATTAGTCATTTAACGTCATTCACATTTAGGATCAACTAGAGTGTAACAATTCTAAATATATTCTAAATATCATCATAGCGAAGGCGAAGGGAAACTACTGCAATGTAGAAGGTTGTCACAATCGTTGAGAGGATGATAGAGGCACCGAAAGACATTATTATTGCCTTCCAGCCATCATTTCCAACCAAGGCCAGGAGTGGGAGAACTTGAGCGAAGACGGTTGTGGTTGGCAGCACTTAACCAAGATTTTACGGGCAAGAACCTGTCAAACATTCGAGTTTGCACGGACCATTTTGTGAAATGCCAGAAACTGGAACAAGTTCAGAAGTTGATCAACCCCTTTTTTGGCAATGACAGAGGAACTTCAGAGTTTGAAGTCAAAAGCAATTGACCTAAAAGAAAAAGTTAAAACACTTTCAAATAAGCATAAAGTTGAGGAATTCAGTGGTGACAATGACAAGGTTAAATATTTCACAGGCTTGCCAACATTTTCAGTACTTTTAGCTCCGTTTAATTTTTAAGAGGAATTACCAAAGAAGCAAACACTTCATAAGTTTCAAATACTGATTATATGCCTAATGAGAATGAGACTGAACTTGCCTGTTCAATGTTTAGGATTTGAATTTGGCATTTCACCAAGCACTGTCTCAAGGTATTTTACAGAAGTTATCAATATAATGTATGTTCGGTTGAAGCCAGTTATACAGTGGCCAGAGAGGGGGAGCATTTGAGAATGACCATGCCAATGCAGTTTTGGAACAACTTTGGGCAGAAGATAGCAGTGATCATTGATTGTTTTTAATTTATTTATTTTAATTGAAAGACCATCCAATTTAAATCGCGAGAACTAAAACATGGTTTTAACTATAAAACTATAAACATCATCATACTGCAAAGTATTTAATTGGAATTTCTCCTCAAGGGTCTGTGTGCTATACATCAAGAGGATGGGGGTGGAAGAACGAGTGATAAGTACATTACTGACCATAGTGGTTTTCTAAATAACATTAACCCTGGTGACATAGTAATGGCTGACAGAGATTTTGATATAGGAGACTCGCTCTGAACCATTGGAGCTGTCGCAAAGATCCCAGCTTTTACTAAAGGCAGAGACCAGCAACCCTTTCATCTCTTTATGTTGAATCAACTAGAAAGCTTGCAAGCTGCAGAATTCATGTAGAACAGCACTTAACCAAGATTTTACGGGCAAGAACCTGGCAAACATTCGAGTTTGCTAGGAAAATTTTGTAAGTAGTAAGTAATCACTCATTTCAAATGAAAAAAAAATCAGAATAAGTGGAGAGAAGATGAGAGTGGGAGAGAGAGAAAGAGAGAGGAGTTTGTATGTTGAAAGATGTTGCTTCTTTGGGGGGGGGAAGTATTATGAGATAGAAACCTAAAAAAACTGAACCAGAATGTCATATTTGTTTTCAATCACATAATAAACAGCTGTTTTTTTCATTATTTTACTTGCTCAGTCAGGACATTTTTCTGGTAATATTTACATGTCTGACATGCAACTACCAGCCATGAACAAATAGATCTAAATGTAGGGTAAACAAAAAAGACTTATCTTGATATACAAGTATAACATAGGGCAAAAATGGGAAGCTAGTCCGGGGCTCGGACCCATGACCCTTCACCAACATTAGAATGTCCTGCCGACTAATTGGGCCGATACACATTTTTTCCCTATTACCCAGCTACATTTATATTTACCTAGGCAGTTACAGTTTACACCCATTCAGAAGGAAGAAGAAGAATTCCTTCCTAATACAGTTCGGGAAGCAGACACACTCTGTCAGTTTAAATCTAGACTAAAAACATCTCTTCAACCTGGCATACACATAACACATTATACATACATTTTTTAATCCAAATCATGTAAAATGATTTTTAGGCTGCATAATTTAGGTCAGCCGGAACCAGGAACATTCCCATAACATCTGATGTACTCGATACATCAGAAGAAGAATGGCATCTACTGTTTATCCCAAGGTTACCATGGTCAAGCCGTATCTAGATCAGATGAAGGACCTGCACCTGGACACGAGCACAACACTGCCCTGAAGTGTCTACGGAGACCGTGACTCTACTAGACCCTCCCCTGTGAAGATCATGAACCCATCTCCAACCAGACCGAACTGGATTTAATATTTTGACCTGAACTGTTGTCAATATAATAATCATGCACTGTTTGGCTGTTGGCCAGAGGAGAACTGGTCCCCCGACTGAGCCTGGTTTCTCCCAAGGTTTTTTTCTCCATTCTGTTCTTCATTCATTCCGTCACCTGCTGGAGTTTTGGTTCCTTGCCGCTGTCGCCTCTGGCTTGCTTAGTTGGAGACACATAACACTTAATATTCTAAAAATTTTATTGATTCGCCTTCTCTTTTAGAGCTGCTTTTCAGCCAAAACAAACTTTGTTTTTATTGTCTTCCTGTGACCACTGTAAAGCTGCTTTGAAACAATCTGTGTTGTATAAAGCGCTATATAAATAAAGGTGACTTGACACAAAGAAATACAGCTTCTTTAAAATTAAAGTTGGTGAAACTCTTGCTTTAATCAGGAACTTTCCCAAGTAAAACGGTATTTCAAGCATGTTCTTTCTCTCAGTAAGAGGTACAGGCAATATTCATCATTATTCAAATCATTTAAAATTGAGAAGAATAAATATTGATAACTTGATTATGAATCAAAAGACAACCCCATAAGACAACCCCTTCTATCTGATTAATACATACCAATATCTAAATCTTTTTTCAACAGTTTACTTTTATCTGCTGCTGTTGTCCAATTAGAAATGCATAATACCATTTAATTATATAAGGATTCAACGTCATCTGTTTTAATCCATTTAGCAACATTTCTGGTACTGGTATTAAACGATGAACTCAAATCCATGAACATATCTAACATATGATGCAGGATTTTCAAGAAGTTTTCATATAAAATGTGTCTCAATATTTAAAGCATCCTCTGTACTCCTATTCTCTTTGTAGGCAAGTTGATAGGGATCTAATTAATACAAAACATTCTCTCTCAATTTCCTTAATCACAATACATTCAAGTGATTTCATCACTATGGGTGTTAACGCAGTGGATTCCTGCAGTGGATGTTGTTTTGGGGCAGGGATAGCAACAGCTTTTTTCTAGAATGTAGGAATATTGCCAGTATCAACCAATAATTGAAATAAGGGACTCCATGCTGGAGTTAATATAGCGGTGGCCAAAAGTTTTGAGAATAACACAAATATTAATTTTTCACAAAGTCTGCTGCCTCAGTTTTATGATGGCGAAAAAAAACATTACCACTGCATTTCATCCATGCCAAAAGGACCAACTGACTCTCGCTGCTTCTCCTGTTAACACAGGTGAGAGCGTTGATGAGGACGAGGCTGGAGATTTACTCTATAAGGCTGATTGAGCTACAATAACTTGAAAAGCTTGAAATCATTGTTCTTCCATTATCCGTTAACCATGGTTACTTGCAAGGAAACATGTAGTCATCATGGCTTTGCACAAAAAGGGATTCACAGGCAAGGATATTTCTGCTAGTAAGACTGTACATAAATCAACCATTTATCGGATCATTAAGAACTTCAGGGAGAGAGGTTCAGTTGTGAAGAGGGCTTTAGGGCACCCAAGAAAGTTCAGGAAGTGCCAAGACCATCTCCTAAAGTTGCTCCACCGGTGCAGAGCTTTCTCAGGGAATGGCAACAGGTGTGAGTGCAGCTGAGCACACAGTGAGCCAAAGACTTTTGGAAAATAGCCTGGTGTCAAAAAGAACATCAGGGACAGACTGATATTCTGCAAAAGGTACAGGGATTGGACTTCTGAGGACTGGGGTAAAATAATTATTTGATAAATCCCCTTCCTAATTGTCTGTGGCATCCAGAAAAGAGCTTGTCAACAATATTTTAAGCAAAAGAGCTGAAATACCATCTGGCCCACTGGATGTTTTGGTTTGCAGCATTTAAAATATTTTAGTTACAGCACTTGGGTCAACTTCTTATCCTGTGTGGAATCAGATTTTACTGAACTGAGCAAGTCTTTACATATATCAATTAGAGTTGAGGCGGTATGGTTAAAGCACTTTTGCCGAGTACTACACGAGTAATACGAGTCAAAATCTGTGCTCGGATTGAATAAAAATCCTCATTGGGTAGATGACTGTGTCTGCGTTCTGTGATAGGCTAGTCACAGCGCCCCTCCCCTAAACATACAGATTTGCTGTGTGCCGCTCTGCTCATTCACACACAGAACACTGAGAAGAGAACAGCTCACTTTCGCTCTCTCTCTCTCTCACTCAGTCACTCAGGTTCGCAGGTCTTTTCCATTAACATTTAGGGTTTCTCCTGCTTCAGGTTTGTTTTTATTTCGGTTTGTTTGTAGTACTTATTAACCAGTAAAGTTCTGGTAAACATGGGGTTTGTTCAGATGTGGTGCTTGGTAGAATGCGACTAGCACTGCGTCTCTGCTTGCCAGAGATTTTTTTTTCTATTTTTAACCGCCTGCTGGCTCTAACCAGTTTTTTGACGCAAAACATAATTATTAAAAATTATGATTTCTTCATAATTGCAACCGCATGTGTTGTATTCATTGTTGCAAAACTTGTTCTGTATATAGTTTGTTATTGTGATCAAAACCATTGATCTGAAGCTCAATGCTGTTTCTGTCATGTAAATAGTTTTCTAATCAGCAAAAAAATTCTGATCGACCCATATCAGTTGCATGATAAAATAACATACCGGTTAAAGCCCCGCCCATTTACATACAACCCAACCACTTCCTGGTTAAATCCCGCCCACCTCTGGGTTAGGCCCCACCCAGTCCGAGTACAGATACAGATAATTAATATGGTTAACAGATACAGATAATGCTGTACTCGCTCATCCCTAATATCAATATTATCACTCAATCTGAACATGAACCTTAGCTCATTAGACAGCTTTGGCCAGCAGTTTTCTCTTATGAGGAGCCCTGGTGTGGTTTCTCTCCAATATGAATTCTCTCATGAGCTTTCAAGAAATCTGTCCGAGCGAAACTCATTCCACAGTGTAAGCACTTGTATGGTTTCTCTCCAGTATGAACTCTCTGGTGTGATTTTAAGTTGCCAGATGTAGTGAAGCTCTTGCCACAGTCAACGCACCAATGAGGCTTCACACCAGTATGAACACGCTCATGCTCTTTTAAATTTTGCAGTCGAGTAAAACACTTCCCACAAAAAGAACAAACGTGAGGCTTCACACCAGCATGAATTTTGAGATGTGTTTTTAAGCCTGATGCCAACACAAATGTTTTATCACACTGATCACAGCTGAATGATCTCACTCCAGAGTGACGACGCTGATGAGTGGTGAGAGAACTTTTGGATGTGAAACTCTTTCCACATTGAGCGCACATATAAGGCCTTTCTCCAGTGTGAATTCTCATGTGCACATTTAGGTGTCCTTTATGAATGAAACTCTTTCCACACTGAGTGCATGTGAACAGTTTTTCTCCAGTGTGAATTCTCATGTGCACATTTACGTCCTCTTTGCGACTGAAACTCTTTCCACACTCAAAGCAGGTGAAAGTTTTTTCTCCAGTGTGAATCCTCATATGCTCATTTAGGTGTCCTTTATGTTTGAAACTATTTCCACACTGAGTGCATGTATAAGGCCTTTCTCCAGTGTGAATTCTCATGTGTCTCTTAAGACCTGATTTATCTGTGAAACATTTTCCACAATCTGAGCAGGTGAAAGATCCTTTGACTCTAGATTTTCCAGCTTGCTTTTGTGTGAAATTCTCTTCAGTCTTTGAAACAAATGCATTTCCATCTGTGTTTTTGAAATGAGGTTTTTGAAACAGATGTTGTTTGCTATTTTTATACGTCAGTTTTCCATCTTCGTTTGTGAAATGATGCCATTTGTCTTCATGCACTTCGATCGAGTCTAAAATCAACATGTTAAATTTAGGGATAAACTCAATGACTCCTTTCATAAGAGTTTAAAAAGACATTTTGTAACTGACTAGTCCAAGCACGCCACACACAGACAGCCTGTATATGTGATCCAATTAAAAGAACTCTTAATCTATAAACAGTCAAATTTCACACTGAATGCCACTAAAAATAGGTTAGATACATGCGATTTGCTTGCTTGCATTATCATTATATTAAACCTGAGCATTAATTTAAGCAATGTTAGCCATTCATAACCTAATAGCCTATTATAAACATTAAATGTGCAAAAAAAAAAAACATTTTCCATGCAGCAGCATAATCGTTTAGTCTTGCACATCCCTAGTTAATTTCTCAAAACTCATTAGTTAATAATTAGTTTTAATACAGCACAAACCTAGTTTATTACTGAACCTACTAGCGTCTAGTTTTAGATGTATAATTTATGTTAGTTTCCAAGGAAAGCACAAACCTATTTGTTCCTCTGTATCTTCATCTTTTATTCTGAAAGGTTCTTCCTTAAACTCCATCTTTACAGTAGTTTCTCCAGGAGTAATTCCTCCTGCTACTGCTTCTGTGGGAAGATGGGAATATTCCCCAGCATTTAAACTCCCATGAACGGCTGTTGAAGCAGCTTCACTGACTGAAGGAGTGACTTTTTTTCGCTGATGCTCATTTAGCAGATCGCATTTACAATCACTCAATTATCCAGCTTTAAAGTGTTAGTTCACCTAAAAATGAAAATCAATCCATAATTTAGAAACAGTCAAGCCATCCTAGGTGTATGTCTTCTTGCAGCCAGACACAATTGGAGTTATATGGATTTTGAAGCCCAAAAAAAGCTTATCCGTCCATCATAAAAGTAGTCCATACAGATCCAGGGGATTCATTTGTGAGTGACTTTGTGAGTGACTCTCTAAACAAAGCGAGTCGTTTAGTGGTTTGTACGGAGATTAGTGTTAATAAGTGATTAAATGAATGTACTCACAATGTGAGACACAGCAGAATGAACGGCTGTGTCTCCCTTCTCATGTTTATGTTCCCTCGCTCACTTCTCTTCTTCTCTAGACTCGGATGTGTTTCATTGCTTCAGTTGCTCGAGCGCCTCTAGCGGCGGAACTCCAGTGAAACAGGCAACGCGTCGCTGTGAAGTGAAAGAAAAAGTTGCTCAAAGAGTCAAAGAGATGCAAAGATATTCTAATCTAGACGATTTTGAAAAGTTGGGAGGAAGCGATATTATTCAAACTCCAGAATAAAATACAATATATCTTTATCTCTGTGATTTCTCACGTGCACATTATTCCTTTGCGAAACACATTTTTAGTCTGTGAAATTCCATCTTAATTTGAGAAATGACAAGGTGTCATTCACTTCCATTGGTTCTCAACTCATTAGAATACCATTATTCAATTAAAGTATTAATTAAAAATACCACAAACATGTCTACTGTATATAGCTGTTATTTCTTCATGGTATTTTAACTTATCAAAAGTGGTGTTATTATAAGAAATTAATTATATATATCCAGAACTCAATCCTTCATTTCAATATCAATCCTTCAATTGAGTTCAGAGCGAAGCTAAAAGAATATTGCTATAAACTATGACGATTTTACAAAAACTACACCTGTTGCTAAAACTATAGCACTTCCTCAAACACAATGTATCAAAAAATTTCTCAGGTTGAAAAAAAATGTCAATGTCTAGAGTCCCAAACTGTCATAACCTACTGTATATAGAAACACATTCAAGTAATTACAGTGGAGTTCACTTATCTCGACTCACGGTTAACTTGCCAATCCTATTATGTCGACATTTTTGAATTGGAACCGCCAAACTCCCTATTGTCTTAGCATTTTCTTATGGGTAATGTCGATTCTGTTATGTTGCCGAATCCTAGTATCTCGAGCAAAAAGGAGGTACATATACGCCACTTCACATGGTTATCTCGTGATTGAGAGTTCACTGCGCATGCGCTGAGTTCGCATTGCACGTGGATCGTGGTCAGTGTTGCCAACTTGGCGCCTTTGTCACTATATTTAGCGATTTTTCAAACCACTCTAGCACAAATTTTAAAAAAAGCGACTAGAGACAAATCTAACGACTTTATCGGGAGATAATGGAGACTTTTGTGTGTGAACTCGCAAGTACGATGTCAGGCACTGTAATTTGCTCTGGCCCTCTTCCTATGCGCAGGAGTGATGAGATGCTTAGCAGATTATCCTCACTCAATGGCTGGATGTCTAAGTGGTGCCTGCAGAATAACATAGAGTTCATAGACCATTGGAAAAGTTTTTGGGGCAGACCTGACCTGTTGAAAAGAGATGGTATTCATCCCACCTGGGATGGTGCCACTCTTCTCTCTAGTAATTTGGCTCATAGTCTTAGAGCTAAACCATGACCAACTGGGGCTCAGGTCAGGAAGCAGACAAACTGGCTAACCGAATTAGCAAATACAAAAAACTCTCAAAACCGTTTAAGGGTAAAAATGTAATTGATTTACAAACAACTAAGAACGGATATAACACAAATGAACAAATCTTGGGTTACTGAATATACGATCCCTTTCCTCAAAAGCACAATCAGCTAGATCGGCTTACTTTTCTACCCTCTTAGAAGAAAACAAATACAGTAGAACCCCGACTTAAGAAACGCTCTACGTACGAAAAGTTCGACATACGATAAAAGATTTCGGGGGTTTTTCCGCCCGAGTTACGACAAAATGATCAAGATGCGAAAAATGAAATCTCGGCGAGGCGACGATTTCCGAGTTTTGTTTTGATATTCGCGCTGATTTTGGTTCGGGTTGGATGAAGGCTGGTCAGAACAAGGATGTCTCACTCAGGGAATGATCCAAAACTGGTATTTATTAAAGGTGCATAGATCGATAAAACCTCAACGATTGGCACTAATTCCCTGTATTTCACTCAATAAACTATATACAATCTTCAGCCGATCTCTTTTACCTTAATCATCCATCAACTCGCTTCTGTCACAACACTTCCTGAACTCCGAGGGAAAGTTTGGAATAGTCCATTTCGCACTGAATGACAGGGATGGCTGGAATAGTCCATGTAAGAAGTAACACTTTTTACAATCCTGCTCTCCTATTGGTCAGCATCGCTCCCACCAGCCTCTGCTGTTAGCATAAACTTTTTTCTAATCAGTAACCATGGATGTGAAGATTGTTGCTGAAGTCAAAGGGAAGAAGAGGGTGCTTTTCATTGAGTCGAAAAGGGAGATCATTGACACGGGTGCACATAACTGGTACGCAGGTACGCATGCGTAACAAAAATCATAAATGCGTAGGCCCACTTGAGTCACTAAGCGCCTTTGCGTACTTAACCGATCTTCTCATCTCATCGTACACAACCTTACAGTAAGAGATGTCCAAAAAGCAACAGACATTAAGCAGCTTTTTTGGCATTTCACCACCTTCAAAGAAACACCAACTGGAGCCTGAGCCGAAAAGTTAACGATGAGCGCACTGAAGTGCATATCATTCACGTGAAGGGGGCACACGGATCATGCAGAGCATTGCTCACGCCAGGGGTCGGAAACCTATGGCTCGTGAGCCATATATGGCTCTTTTGACGCCGCCCCCCGTCAACAGATCGATTGCTCCGCTACTTCCGCGTTCGCGAAGGACAGGTAGATCGCTCCGCACCCCCCCAAGTCGATCGCGCCACACCCCCCTCCCCCCGTCGACAGATTGATCGCGCCGCAGAGGACAGTGGAGGCGACAGTGAAGAGGACAGTAATGGCAACACGGAGGTGGACAGTGAGAAAGACTGCACTTATTAAGACAATGCTACATATGTTAGTACCAAACACAATCTCCTGGTACTCACCTGAGTAACTCACTGAAAAAGTTATGTGCATCCCTGATTATTGAGAAGTATGAAGCTGGGATGCTCTTCATCCCATGCTGAATATGGTATTTTTGTAGGGCTTGGAACGGATTAGGCAATTAACATGTAAAAGTCTGACCGACATACGAAAAGTTCGACATACTAAACCAACCTCGGAACGGATTAATTTCGTAAGTCGGGGTTCTACTGTACAACCCTAGGTATTTATTTGATACAGTGACTAAATTAAACAAGAAATAAAGCCTCAACCCCAGATGCTTTAAAACAGCACAGCAGTAATGACTTCATGGACTTCTATACTTGCAAAATTCACAATATTAGAGTAAAAGTTTATAACCATGCAACCGTCTACTACAATATCACAAAATACAGTAAATTTTATTGTCCCTGAAGAAACATTCCACTCCTTCATTGCTATTTTAGGAGGAAGAATTATCTAAACTCGTTAAATCATCAAAATCAACAACATGTATGCTAGACCCGATACCAACTAAGCTACTGAAAGAGATGCTTCCAGAAATCATAGATCCTCTTCTTAATATTATTAATTCATCTTTGTCATTAGGATACGTACCAAAAACCTTTAAACTAGCCGTAATTAAAAAACCACAACTTGATCCTACAGAATTAGTTAATTACAGGCCTATATCAAATCTACCTTTTTTGTCAAAGATTCTAGAAAAGGCAATATCTTCACAACTATGTTCCTTTCTAGAAAGAAACAGCATCTACGAGGATTTCCAGTCAGGATTTAGACCATATCATAGTACTGAGACTGCTCTCATTAGAGTTACAAATGATTTGCTCTTATCATCCGATCGTGGTTGTATCTCTCTGTTAGTGTTCAGAATCAGAATCAGAAAGTGCTTTATTGCCAAGTGTGCTTGCACACACAAGGAATTTGTCCTGGTGCTGAAGCAAGCATTACATAGCAAACAACAATACATAACATACACAGTACACATGGTCACATGATGGGATTTTTTGTATGGAGTGGGAGAGGAGATAGATAAGGACAGGCAAGACAAGTGCGAGTCAGACCAAGAGTGTGTTGTGTGAGAATGTCAGCCGTAACATCCATCTGCATCTACGTTACACCGGGGAGCCAGACTTTTGCAGGTCTTTCATCACAAAATGTTCGGTCTTCTTTTCATTACATCCGCAAACATATTCCACCGAGCAAGCCAAAGTTCTGCTCTCGTGGCAGGCAGCTAAATGGGGGACGGCGGTGTGGGAGAATCAAGACCCGTGCTGCTCCTCGTTCCAGGCCTTCGTGGAGGAGATGAAAAGAGTTTTCGACCGGTTGGCAGTCGGCCGCGAGACAGCTCGGAGGTTATTCGATCTTAAGCAGGGAGACCGGTCGGTCTCCGAGTACTCCATTGAATTTCGCACGCTCGCAGCCGACTGCAAATGGAAGGAGGAGGCGCAGTGGGACAGGTTCCTGCATGGGCTGGCTGACCGTGTCCAACGAGAAATATACGCCCTGGATCTACCCCCACGACTGAATGGCCTCATCGAGCTGGCACTCCGAGTGGACGCTCGATTGGAGTGCAGCAAGTTTCGCTCCACCCCAGCGGTAGGTCCAAGGTCCCCTAGTTCCACCACAACATCCTGGCACGGTCAGCCCCTCGTCCAATCCTGAGCCCATGCAGATTGGACGAGCTCGGCTTTCCCGGGAGGAGAGAGAACGTCGCAGAGCCCTGGGATTATGTATTCACTGTGCTGGCGAAGGGGATTTCATCCTCCAGACTTCAATGGGCCAACAATTCTCATCACTGTCGTGCACTACTGGACTCTGGGGTTGAGGGCAATCTCATGGATTATTCATGAGTCAACTCAAGATCACCACTGAGCACCTCACCCATTCCATTGCCGTCAACGCCCTGGGCGTCAAAGCCTACTGGACATTTAACTCAAAACCATTCCCCTCACACTCACCACAGGAGGTAACCACAGAGAGACCATAGACTTTTTTATCATGGACTGTCCCTCGGTTCCCATCGTCCTCGGTCATCCCTGGTTAATCAAGCACAACCCCAGGGTTGACAGGGGACACAATAACATTCTCAACTGGAGTGATCAGTGCCATGCCTCTTGTCTTGTGTCTGCATGTTCGTCTGTGTCTAGTTCTGTGTTGCAGGAGGAGCCGATGAATTTGTCTAACGTGTCCCCGGAGTACCTCGACCTGAAGGTAGTGTTCAGTAAGTCTCGGGCTGCTTGTCTCCCTCCGCACCGTCCCTACAACTGTGCTATAGATATTCTGCCAGGTATGTCTCCGTCTAAGGGCAAGTTATACTCGCTTTCCATTCCTGAAAGGGAGGCCATGGAAATTGGATTTAAGGAATGCTTATCATTTGGTCCGCATAAGAGAAGGGGATGAATGGAAGACAGCATTTAAAACCCCCAGGGGCCACTTTGAATACTTTATCATGCCTTTCGCGCTGTCCAACTCCCCAGCTGTCTTCCAAGCACTCGTCAATGACGTGTTGAGAGACATGATAGACCAGTTCATGTATGTTTACCTGGATGACATACTGATATTTTCCTCGTTTCTCCAGGAACATGTTCAACACGTCCGGCGAGTGCTCCAACGGTTACTACATAATGGGCTTTTTGTCAAGGCGGAGAAATGCGTTTTTCATGCACAGTCTGTTCCTTTTCTAGGGTATATCATCTCGTCGGAGGGAGTGTGCATGGATCCCGACAAGGTTAAGGCTGTGGTAGAGTGGCCAACCCCGGACTCTCACAAGGCCCTGTTGAGGTTACTGGGCTTCGTCAACTTCTACCGATGTTTCATCCGTAACTTCAGCCAACTAGCCGCTCCTCTGACAGCCTTGACCTCCCCCAGAACTACGTTCCGGTGGTGCAACGCCGCCAAAGGTGATCTCCAAACTTAAGAGCCTCCCATTCTGATTGCCTCTGATCCCACACGTCAGTTTGTGGTGGAGGTCGACGCTTCAGAGGTGGGGGTAGGTGCGGTTCTCTCCCAAAGCTCTCCCACGGACGATAAGATGCACCCTTGCCTGTTTTTTTCCCATCGTCTGTCCCCAGCCGAACGCAATTATGACATTGGTAACCGAGAGTTGTTGGCAGTCAAGCTAGCGTTGGAGGAGTGGCATCACTGTTTATAGGGGTCAGGGGTGCCCTTTCTAGTTTGGACCGATCACAAGAACTTAGAGTACATTAGAACCGCCAAAAGACTCAACTCCAGGCAGGCGCGGTGGGCCCTTTTTTTCGGACGTTTTGACTTTTTGTTATCTTACAGGCCGGGGTCCAAAAACATCAAGCCCGATGCCTTATCACGCATTTTTGATTTTTCCGAGCGCCCGTCTACTCCCGAGTGTATTTTTCCTGAGAGACTCATTGTTTCCTCACTTGTGTGGGAGATCGAAGCGAAGGTCAAATCGGCCTTAACGCCTCCACCCGGGGGTCCACCGGGTCGATTATTTGTGCCGGAGGAAGTCAGATCCGAGGTCATCCGATGGGGTCACTGTTCCAAAATAGCTTGTCATCCAGGAATCAGTCGCACTAACTACTTAGTTAAACAACAATTCTGGTGGCCTAAGATGGCCTGTGACATCCAAGATTTTGTTTTGGCTTGTTCTGACTGTGCCCAGGGTAAGACTTCCAATCGTTCACCAGATTGGTTGCTTCATTTGCTGTCGGTGCCTTCGAGACCCTGGTCCCACATTGCGCTAGATTTCGTCACCGCCCTCCCACCCTCCCACCCTCCCAGGGGAACAAGGTTGTTTTAACCGTAGTGGACCGGTTCTAGAAGGCAGCACATTTCATACCCTTACCCAAATTACCATCCGCTAAGGAGACAGCGGCATCTGTCATTGAACATGTCTTTTGCATTCATGGCCTCCCGACAGACGTGGTCTCTGACAGAGGGCCCCAATTTATATCCAAATTCTGGAAAGAGTTTTGTAAGTTACTGGGGGCGACTGTAAGTCTGTCTTCGGGTTTCTATCCCTAGAGCAACGGCCAGACCAAACAAGCTAACCAAGACCTTGAGAGATGTTTACATGTACGGTGACACAGAATCTGTCTTCCTGGAGCCAACAACTCCCATGGGTTGAGTACGTATATAACTCGTTACCAGCATCATCCACGGGCCTTTCTCCGTTTGAGTGTAGTCTAGGGTACCAGCCACCTGTTTTCCCCAGTCTGGAATCCGAAGTCGCGGTCCCCTCCGCTCACCCATTCATCCAGAGGTGCCGTCGCACTTGGGGTAGAGCCCGCGAGACTCTGCTACGTCGTGGGTCAAAAAGTGAGGCTTTCTTCCAAAGATATTCCTCTCCGCTCCGCGTGTAATAAACTTGCTCCCTAATTCATTGGCCCGTTCCCGGTCACCAAGATCATTAGTCCGGTGACAGTCCGCCTCAAACTACCTCCCGCGTACGGGAGGATTCATGCCGCCTTTCATGTTTCCAAAATTAAGCCCGTCTTTCGTTCTCGCATTAATCCGCCAAACCCGGTTCCTCCACCGCCGCGTCTCGTAGATGGGGAACCTACTTATTCGGTAATCCATATTCTGGATTCAAGAAGGAGGGGACGCGGATTCCAGTACTTGGTGGACTGGGAGGGTTACGGCCTGGAGGAGAGAAGTTGGGTACCTGCCAGAGACATATTGGATCACTCCTTCATCGATGACTACAATCGACAGGTAAGTGCCCCTGGGAGCGTCGAGAGATGGGGGTACTATCACGGTTCGCGAATTCATTGTCTCCTATTACTTTCTGTGTATGCTTGTTAGATGAATGTGGGTGGCGTGGTCACTGATCACCGCCACCATCATCGCACACACCTGATTCCCATCTCCCTCTGCCTATTTAGTTCACATCTTCCCTCACCATTGTGTCGAGTCGTTGACTGCAGAGTGTCCCCTTCGAGTCCATGCTGTTCCGCTTCCGGTGTCTGCGTTTTCCTGTTCCAGTGTCTGCCGTCAGCGTGTCATTGTGTGTTCCTGGTTCCCGTGTTCCACGTTTCACCTCCACGCCGCGCACTCGGAATTCACCTCTTCACGCCATCACCTGCAAGCCCATTGAGTCTCTGCGTCGCCATCTCCTGGACATTTCTCTGTTTTCTCATAATTTACAATAAACTACATTCGCACTTGAATCCAGTCTCCTCCGGTTCTTGACAATATGCCTTTTGTTGTTAGCAAACATATGTATGTACATTTTTATAGCATGCCGATCGCTTCATCAATTAAATCGCCATATTGGGTGTTGGTTATCTCGCTAAACGGTTATCTCAATGCTTTTTTGCAACCCCCGAGGCCGTCGACATAACCGAACTCTACTGTAATAGTTATTTGATGACTGTCTTTTTCATCTGCGGACAAGCTTTTTTTTTATTCATCAAAGAAAATTATTTTAGCCCAGTCCTCAGCAGTTCAATCCCTGTACATTTTGCAGAATATCAGTCTGTCCCTGATGTATTTCCAATTGCATACTCCTTAGCAGATATTTAAATATAGGTCTATAAAAATAATCTTTATTGTGGCAAATAAATTAGAACCACCAAAAAAATGTATTTCTAAAAGATTATTTTAATGTTTTATTGTTATATTATGCCAAATCAAACAATGTTTGTATAATCTCCAGATAGCAGATCTGATCTTGTTTGTTTTGTCTGTGATCTATGAAGATTTCATAGTTTAATAGTGATTGGTTTCCGCCGCTAGAGGCGCTGGAGCAACTGAAGCAATGAAACACATCCGAGTCTAGAGAAGAAGAGAAGTGAGCGAGGGAACATAAACATGAGAAGTGAAACACAGCCGTTCATTCTGCTCTAAATCCGCTGTGTCTCACACTGTGAGTACATTCATTTCATCACTTATTAACACTAATCTCAATACAAACCACTAAACGACTCGCTTCATTTAGTGAATCACTCACAAATGAATCCAAATGAACCGACTGATGCTATTCATTTCTCATTTCTGAAACATTAACTCGTTGGTTTTTCACATCACAGTTTGTGAAGATTATGAGTTGTGTTTTAATTTATGTGACGAGCAAACGAAACCTGGTAAACAATTTAAATGATAAATCATATTTAATGTAGGAGCAACATAAATATCAGAGGAGTTGAATTGTTCCTGAACAATGAGATTGTAAATGCTGGGGAATATTCCCACAGGAGGAATTACTCAAGGAGAAACTACTGACATACATTTACATTCATGCATTTGGAAGACGCTTTTATCCTAAGCGACTTACATTGCATTCAAGGAATACATTGAATCAATTCTTGCTTTCCCTGGGATCGAACCTATGACCTTGTCGTTGTGAACACCAATGCTCTACTGATTGAACTACAGGAAAGCTATTTCTACATACTATTGTAAAGATGGAGTTTAAGGAAGAATCCTGCAGAATAAAAGATGAAGATACAGACGAACACATAGGTTGGTGTTTTCCTTAATTCTCTCTAATGGTTGAAAAACATTAAAATGAAAACTGACATAAAAATACAAACCTAAAACTTGGTAGTAAACTGTATTTTGCTAATTTGTAGTTCCCCGATTGTCTTTTTTTTTTTTTCTTCAATTGATTTTAGACCTGATGGAAGTTACTGAAGACAAAATGCATTTCATAAATGAAGACGGAAACATCACTTTACAAACTGAAAAGAATTTCACACAGAATCGAGCTGGAAAATCTGGAGTCAAAGGATGTTTCACCTGCTCTGAATGTGGAAAGACTTTTAAATATAAATCAGAAATGACCAGACACATGATATCTCACACTGGAGAACGACTTTATACATGCTCTCAGTGTGGAAATAGTTACACACATAAAGCAGTGCTTATCAGACACATGAGGATTCACACTGGAGAAAAACCGTATTCCTGCACTCAGTGTGGAATGAGTTTCAGGTGCAAAAGTATTCTCAACATTCATTTACACTCTCACTCTGGCGTGAAGGCGTTCAGCTGTGATCAGTGTGATAAATCATTTACTGTGGAATTATACTTAAAAACACACCTTAAAATTCACGCAGCTGTAAAGCCTTTCAATTGCTCTTTTTGTGGAAAAGGTTTTTCACGACTGCAACATTTTAAGGAGCATGAGCGTATTCATACTGGTGTGAAACCTTATACTTGCATTAACTGTGGGAAGAGCTTTACGACATCCAGTGTCTTAAAACAACATGAAAGAGTTCATACTGGAGAGAAACCGTATGAGTGCTCACACTGTGGAAAGAGTTTCGGCCAAGTATCTAGTCGAAGGATTCATATGAAAAAGCGTTGCCCGAAAATGTCTCAATGTGCAAATGTTCATGTTCAGGTCCATCACTCACAAATAAAAGACAACGAACAACTGAAGACAGAGAAGCTGCCGAGCGTTTGACGTGGCTTGCCTTTTACAGATTCCTGGTTCATGACTTCACTTTCACATGATTGGTTTGATTACACACATGCTTCGTGATGCAGTCACGCATTCCCATAGCACTCGACACAGCGGAAGTGCCCTTCAAAGAGAACTTTGTGTTTCCACTCTATTGCCCCATTCTTTCTTGAGGAAATGGAGTAAATTTGCCATAGAAGATGCTTTATTAAATCATAATTAATATCACAAACAACTTGTTTTTTAGATGTGCTGTTTAGATGTGATGCATTAAGATTTTGCAGACTTTTGTCAAGGCACCAGATGTTTTTCTGTGTACATTTAAAGAGGTGATTCTTCTCATAATGAACTCTTGACAAAAACATCTGTGGCAGAAGATGAAATTGCTCTGGAAAAGTGAATCTGTTCTGAGTTTTTGGCAGTTCAGTAATGACACTTTTGTTTGTTTTTTTACAGCTGCTGTCTAGTTAAAACAATAAAATAAAGTTTAAGATCATTTAGACTCTTGCATGTTATATTTTAACAAACAATTTACTTATGACACCCTGTATGTTTAGTCTCAGGAGTAATGACGGTTTTATTTTGTTTCCATGTATTTGATTATTTTGTTGTGCTTGTATTGTTTCAATTACTTTCCTTTGTGGACAGTACCTACAATACCTTGAGATACGAGCGTCCCGACATACGAGTACTCCGAGATACGAGCAAGGTTTTGAACAATTATTTTGCTTTGAGATGCGAGTTAATATTTGAGATACGAGCATGCTTACAGATGCCGACGTTAGTGGTGGAGCACTCAGAGCAGCCCATGCCGCCTCACTCCTTCACTTCACGTGTTCATCGACTCAAATAAAAAAGAAATTGCGAGAGCAAAAAAATCAGTCGAGAGGAGATCGAGGGCACACGTATGTGGAATGCTCCCGAATGTGTGTATTGCGTGCAGATGAGATTTCATGCAAGGGATTGAAATGAGGTCGCGGTCTCCCGTTTTTACCCACAAGATTAATTTTATATTTCAAATGATGTTTTAATCTTACAAATGATGTTTTAATCTTATTCTTCTCTCACTTCACCACACACTTACTGTTATGTATTTTGGGTGAAGTAACTGAATTTATGTGTTGTAAATCGGACATTAGATTCTCTGAACTTCTGCGCAAACTAACACAGCGGCACAAGTCCCGCACATGCCAATGTCATCTGTCTCGAAGGTAAGAACTCCTAGTTAAACCCATATTTTATTTTAGATGACAGGAATCCTTATATACTATAATTTTCTGCGTGTGTGTTAACTGGTTCAACTCACTGTGTTTATCAGACTTTGAAAACTTTCTTTTTTGGGGGGAAGAAATCTAAATCAGACAACTTTTCTGCTAATTTTTATCCAGAATCAAACAAAGATCAACAGTGTTTGTATATTCTCCAGATAGCAGATCTGATCTCGGTTGTTTTTTTCTGTAATCTATGGAGGTTTGATAGTTAATAGTGATTGGTTTCCGCCGCTAGAGGCGCTCGAGCAACTGAAGCAATGAAACACATCCGAGTCTAGAGAAGAAGAGAAGTGAGCGAGGGAACATAAACATGAGAAGTGAAACACA
The DNA here is from genome assembly GCA_037043235.1 of Rhodeus uyekii. NCBI lineage: Eukaryota > Metazoa > Chordata > Actinopteri > Cypriniformes > Acheilognathidae > Rhodeus > Rhodeus uyekii. The sequence goes on along the minus strand of JAWRVZ010000103.1, from coordinate 993,462 downwards.
GCCGTTCATTCTGCTCTAAATCTGCTGTGTCTCACACTGTGAGTACATTCATTTCATCACTTATTAATACTAATCTCAATACAAACTATTAAACGACTCACTTAATTTAGTGACTCACTCACAAATGACTCAATGAATCGACTGATGTAGAGAAGCGTTTGAAAAAGCTGTTTTTAAAGTAAAAATCACAGCTTCGCTATTTCTAGAGAGAAACGCATAGTAAATCACACGTGCAACTTTAATCCCTCAAAATGGCCATATATGAGGGAAAAATATTTTGTAGTTTGCATCATTGGATAAATGTGACGTGACTAACATTTAACATTTCTATCATAAAACTGTTGACTAACAAATGAATTGCAACTTCCATCTCTCCTCGCTCTCTTCCAGCGTTAAACGGAAGCTTCATGCTGGAATATGTGCTCTGTTTCTTTGGACAGTTAACCCCCCTTATTTGATTGACCATCTCAGTCATTCATATTGACGATCACTGTAGTTCACTGAGCAGACCAGCCTAAACGTATAACTTTTAAACCCTTTTGTAAACCTAACATTAAAACAAAATTAAAATGTTTTACTGGCATTGGAACATATCTTCTGAATGTTGTGTGTAACTGTCTGATATAACGAACACACATGATTAGAGTTTAGACACTTTAATGACACCAAACGAGCACAGTAGAGATGAATTCTTATTGGCAGCCTGTAACAGAGTGAAAAAACATGGGGAAAAAGCTGTTAGACTTCGCTTTAAGTTGGAAATCCATCAACAAGTAAATTTTTTTCTTTAGCCAGATCGAGGACTTGTGCATGAACATTTTTTACTTTATTTTTGTGGTTCCGTTAACACATTCTGTTGGTTATAAGTAACATTGCACCTACATGTCAGCTACATCTCATTAGAGTATTAGTCCCAGTTTATTTAAATAGAAACATAGAATAGTAAGTGTTTGTATTAATGGGTCATATATTGATGAAAAAGATTTCTTGAAGAGGCTTAGTCACAGCAGCTCAGGTTGAGTCAGGAAGGTCATTCCACCAGTAGGGAATAGGGATGAGCAAGTACAGCATTATCTGTATCTGTTATGGTTAAAACCATATGAATTATCTGTATCCGGACTAGGCGGCGCCTAACCCGGAAGTGGGCGGGGCTTTAATCATGCAATTGATATGGGTCGATCAGAAATTGTTATATTTATTGCTGATTAGAAAACTATTTACATGACATAGTCGGCATTGAGCTTCAGATCAATGGTTTTGATCACAATAACAAACTATATACAGAACAAGTTTTGCAACAATGTATACAACACATGCTTTCCTGTAGCTCGGTCTGTAGAGCATTGGTGTTTACAACGCTAAGGTCATTGGGTTCGATCCCAGGGAAAGCAAGACCTGATTTGATGTGTTCCAAGAATGCAATGTAAGTTGCTTTGGATAAAAGCATCTGCCAAATGCATAAATGGAAATGGAAACATCCGGTTGCAATTATGAAGAAAAATGTAATGAACAATAGTTTTCATTTAAACAAAACTTTCTTTTTTTAACTTTTAATTTTTTTTAATGATCAGTGTTTTTTTGTTTTGTTTTTTTTACCAGGTCTGCGTGTGTGTGAGTGAGTTAGAGAGAGAGGGGGGGGGGGGGGAACTGTGTGTTGTACGGATAAAATCTGACGCTGTTTTTAAGATCTGCATTCCTTTATTTTGTTTGAAATACAGCAAGAAAGTGTCAGACACTCAGTGCGCGAAGTTAAAAAACTGAATAGAGCAGCAGACGGTTAAAAAAAACAAATCTCCAACAGGCAGAGAGGCAACGCTTGTCGCATTCTATCAAGCACCACATCTGTACAAACTCCAGGTTTACCAGAACTCTACTGGTTAAGTACTACAAACAAACCGAAGTAAAAAACAAACCTGAAGCTGAAGAAACCCTAAACATTAACGGGAAAGACCCGCAAACCTGTATGATAGATAGAGAGAAAGACACCTGTTCTTGTCTCAGCGTTCTGCGCGTAAATGAGCAGGGTGGAGCCGCGGGACAGCAAATCACAGAACACAGACACAGCCAGCAGTGTTTTACTCGTATGATACTCGTACTCAGCAAAAGTGCATTATCCGTACCAGATACTCGTTTCAGCCGAGTATCCGGCTCAGCTCTAGTAGGGAACAGTTCAGTTAAAGGGCCATGAAAGTGATTTTGCACCACAAGGTGGCGTTCACTTTCAGGACTCAAGCTTCTGAAGGGCACATAAGTCTGAAGTAGTGAGTTTTGGTATGGGGGTGCAGAGCAAGTGGTTGTTATTTAGGCAAACATCAATATCTTGAATTATAATATTTTTAAGTGGTTTGACAGTGCAGGCTTGAAGGGCTGCCAAATGCGCTTCACAATAGTCCAGTCTGGAGTAGGGATGTGTGAGACTAGTCAACTTGACCGTCTTGCAATTAGCATATACATTTTAATAGTTTATATCGCATTGGTTTTCTTTGGTGCTCGTGGCAAGATCAGAGAAATGTCCACTCATTTTCTTCTGTCATGTCAGACTAGTATAACAATTACATTTCCTTAGGCTTGTTATACTTGATGTGTGGGATATAATGTATGAAATTTGCTATTGGATTAAAGGAGAAACTTTATGAATGAAACTTTATATTTGAACAGTTCCTATGTCAACATCCTAATGATAAGAAAATAAGGTAAAATAATGTATAGTTCCCTCTCGAGACCGGTAACTCTATATTACATTGCTATGCAGTGGAAACTCCTCCCCTTCACAGAATGCCTGAAATCTTATAGGATAATGGCAGTTAATCAACTGGCCAATTGTTGTGAGATGCAACACTGGCTGACCGAGATGGTATAAATTGCAGAGAAGCCACAATTGCATCAGAATCTTTTCTGTCATGCTGCCGTCATTGAAGACTCATCTGGAGAAACTTGTAGCATCTTCACAGTATCCAATGGTTAAATATCCTGTAGGGGAATTACAGTTAAGACCAGAGGACCAGAAATGTTGAAATGCAGTCAATAGAAGAAATTTTAGTGAAGTTTAGTTTGCAGTTTTATCAGCAGAAGCTTTAAGTCTCACAAAGAGTTCGTAGGCCGCCCCACTTACAATAACATTGTTACAGCAATTATACTCTAACAGAGGCTACTAACTACGTCAATGATGACGGTTAAATTATTCTGATTGCCTAAGAAAGACAGAAAGAAAGATAAACAAAACTAGTAATTTTCCACACAAGAGCAGACAGTCTGAAGCATGTCTTCGTTGATCACATGGTTAGTGAACTTCCAAGTGGTTTGTCGAGAACTAGTCATTCCGTCTCCTTATGGTGCCAGTTAATCACCTCACCAATACAGACCACATCAACGTACACACAGTTTCTCCAAGGCTGAACTCGGCTCAGGCTCCAACTATCAACGGAGAGACTACCCAAAACATCCTGATAACATGTTCTATCTGTTGAGAAGTGCTGACACTATTCATCCTTACTCTACAGAAAAATACAGAAAAACAAAGAAAGGCTTTAACTAATAAAAATGCCTAACTTGATTATAAATCACTCTTTACAAATCATTCAAATAAGAAAAGGAAAAAAGAAAAAGAACATCTGAAGAAATAAGAAAAGGAAATTAATATATATAGAAGCGGCAATGGATTTTCAAATCATCCCCACAATCCCATGCAGGATTTGCATGGGTCCCATCGATCCGTCAGACAAGCACAACCATTGCATCGCCTAGGGTTGGACCACGTTGAGGCTGCTGTCTTGGAGCACTGCGCCGACCTTCCAGTGTGCATATTGAAATCTAGGAGGGATATTGCATGTGGTATTGGTGAGCTGCTGGTGGGCCACCTTCACCCATCCCGGGGTGGTGGTGACGATCTCTCTAAGTGCTCCTGTTCTGAGACAGGAAGTTGAGTCTACCCACAAAAGGAGCGATTGAGTGCATCCCTTTGAGCCAGTCAGAGAGTGGATTCTACAGAGAGTACCCAAGAGAGATGGGGGTCTCTGTCCTATCCTGAATTTGAGACTCCTACAACAAATGCATAGAAACCCTCTCCAGCTCTGCACCGCTTCAGACAGGGCCAGTCTGTTCCCCTGAAGGATTTCCAAAGGCTTCTGGGTTTTATGTCATTGGCCTCATCGGTTTGCTGCACATGTCGCCACTGCAATTGTGGCTGAGGACTCAAGTCCCATGGAGGGCATGGGCATCAGGATGTATCAGCTTCATGGTCACCTACAGCTGCATCAGCACTCTGGGACCTTGATGCGACCCAGAGATGTTCAGCCAGGGGGTTTCCTTGGAGCTGGTGACGACATGCACTATTAAAAAGTCCCAGAGGGTGGAACTTTTCGCACATGCTCAGTACCAATCGTGTTTCCGGTACGGATCAAGTAGTTACAAGGGGGTGGGTGCAACACTCATGCGGCGCGACACTCCTTTCTTCCGTGGGCGGAGCGATAGCGGACCGAGCGTGGATAGCGGGACCGCTGCTACAAGTTACGTGCAGGGGATGAAAGAGCCGCAGCACAGGGGTGAAAGAGCCGCGGGTCGCCGACCCCTGCCCTACACGTTCACACCAGTGCCCAGTAAGACAGAGATATGCATGTGCATTGTGATTGCTGGTCCAGAGATCTGTAGTGAGGTTGATGACACCTCCCCTCTCATTGCATCATACAGCTCAGGCACTATAGTTTGACTGAAATAGTGCCTCGATGGGATCTTATACTTGGGCTTTAAAAAGCCAACAAGTGTCTTGAAGCCTTTCCTCTCCACCACAGAGAAAGGTTCAAGATCAGTGCAGATCATTTTACCAATAATCACTGTAATTTGTTTTGACCGGGGATGGTTTGTTGAGAATGGCTGCGTTGCTGCAAATGCAGTGAATGTTGGTGAAGAGGAAGATGAATGTGAGCCCTTAGCAGCTTCCAGCTGAACACCAGTGACCCGAGAAGGAGGAGGAGCTGGATGATACAATGGGCTTTTTCATGTGATGAACATATAGCAGGTGGTTATGCAGAGATGTTGTGTTGTAATGTTTTGCATCTCTACCTCTGCTTAGCTTGGACTTCATTTTCAGAAACAGTGAAAGAGTTCCATGCTGCAGAATTCCTCTTGGTCTTTGATGGAGGAGGACCTCCATACCCAGATGCAATATTGGTCTCAGTGGGGGAAATGTGGGTGCTTCTGCCACTGTTTTCATTGTCCAACTGATTTGACCCTCACTGTCCTGCAAGGTTAAGCAAACTCTGACTGGTGGTGCAGTGTCAGCCAAAGTAATCTCTATATCACTCATCATTATTCTGTATATTGATCATGAGAGAGAGGTGTGTGTGTGTGTAGCTTAATTTGTAATATTTTTTTTACCACAACTACCTTTATTTTTTTTATAAAACACAGCAAGAAAGTGTCAGACTCTCAGTGCTTGAAAAAAAACACTGATTAGAGCCAGCAAAAAAACCCTCAGATGACCAGTGGAGAGAGAGAGTGTGTAGCTATTTTTTTATTTTACTTTATACCACTAATTCCTTTATTTTTTTATGAAATACAGCAAGAAAGTTTTCTAAAAAAAAGAAAAAAAAAACACTAGTCGCATTCCAAGCACCACGTCTGAACAAAACCCACGTTTACCAGAACTAGAAGTAGCTACAAACAAACCAAAAAAAAACCTGAAGAAAGCCTAAACTTTAACGCAAAAGATTGCGAACCTGATTGACCAAGGGAAAGACAGAGAGAGAAAGAGAGCTGTTCTTTTCAAAGTTCTGTGTGTGTGTGAGCAGAGCAGGACACAGCAAATCTGTATGTGGAGGGGAGGGGCGGTGTGACTAGCCTATCACAGAACGCAGACACAGTCAGCTACCCAACGAGGATTTTTATTTAATCCAAGCCTAGATATTGACTCGTATTACTCGTATAATACTCGTACTTGGCAAAAGTGCTTTATCCGTACTGGATACTCGTTTCAGCCGAGTATCCGGCTCAACTCTAATGTGGTTGCTATGGATGTGCCATCTTTGCCACCTTCACTGCAATTGATGTACAGTTCCCTGGGTCTTTAGGCTGATCTGTGCCTTCTCACGGCAGGATTGAACCCACTGCATACCAACGGAGAGCAAGTTACCGCTCTCGAAAGGGAACATCCTCTGGTTCCTCTTTTAACTTCAGTTCCCTGAGAGACTAACAAAAAAAAAAAAAGAAATCAGGAGTTTGCCAAACCCCATGGCAAACTCTTTTTCACACCACCCAGGCCGTTCCGCGCCTGGGTCAGCCAGTGTTGCATCATGTGACAATTATCTTATCTTATAAGGTTTCAGGAATTCCTTGAAGGTGAGGAGTTCCCATTGCGTAGCAACGTCTGGTTCCCATCTCTCAGGGAAAAGAGTAACGAGTAACTGGAGATGTTATCGGTACATGTAAGGGTTTTCTTGAGATTTTACTCCCCTGTCACATACAGATACTTTTGTTTCACGAAAAGCGATTGCACTGGTAACGAACAACAAAATCTTAGTGTGCTGATTTATGTGAATTAACATCTGTTTTAGAGATCTGTTTATAATAGGCTATTACGTTTGGATATATTGGTACTATTGATTATAAATATGTCAATAATGGCTAATGTTCCTTTAATGAACAGTTAGAGCAGTCGATATTTAAATTTCAGTTTAAACAATTATGAAATTAGTCATTGCACACATACCTAGTCTGGATAGAAAAAGACTTGGACGATGAGTTGTGAAACATAAAAATGTAATGTAAATAGGAAGGGCCTGATCTTCCTAATGTTATGTAAGGCAAATCTGCAGGACTAGTCAATTCTAGCAATGTGGTTTAAGTTTTACTGATCATTGATCACAACTCCACGGTTCCTGGCTGTCCTGGGAGGAGTTGGTGAATTGTTTCTAATCTACTATTTGAGCAACAGTGAGAACATTTTGCTCCTTCAATCAGTGAAGTTGCTCCAACTGTCATTCATGAGAGTTTAAATGCTGGGGAATATTCTCATCTTCCCACAGGAGAAGCAGCAGCAGGAATTACTCCAGGAGAAACTACTGACATAACTGTAAAGATGGAGTTTGAGGAAGAACCCTGCAGAATAAAAGATGAAGATACAGAGGAACAAATAGGTTAGTGTTTTCCTAAAGCATACATTAAACCTTTAACTAGTTCAGCTATATTTCCTTTTATACATTTCCTTAAATTGTTGGAATTTAATTCTTATTTTAGACTTGCTGGTGAATGAAGACAAACATCTGCTTCAAGAACCTCATCAGTTGAAAAATGAAGATGGAAATGAAGTCGTTTCTAAGACTATGGAGAATTTAACACAAAAACAAGCTGGAAAATCCGGAGTCAATGGATCTTTCACCTGCTCAGATTGTGGAAGGAGTTACATGCGTAAAGCAGACCTTAAGATACACACGAAATCTCACACTGGAGAAAATCCCTTCACATGCACTCAGTGTGGAAAGAGTTTCATACAGAAAAAAACCTTAAATGTGCACATGAGAATTCACACTGGAGAAAAACCATTTATGTGCACACAGTGTGGAAAGAGTTTCACTTATAAAAAAGCTCTTAAAGATCATCTGCGATCTCACTCTGGTGTGAAGGCATTCAGGTGTGATCAGTGTGATAAAACATTTGTTTTGGCATCAGGCTTAAAAACACATCTCAGAATTCATACTGGTGTGAAGCCTCATGCTTGCTCATTTTGTGGAATGAGTTTTTCACAACTGTACGGTGTAAAACAGCACGAGCGTGTTCATACTGGTGTAAGACCTTATATTTGCTTTGACTGTGGGAAGACGTACACTTCATCAAGTGCTTTAAAATCACACCAGAGAATTCATACTGGCGAGAAACCTTACAAGTGCTCATACTGTGAAAAGAGTTTTTCTCAGTCAGGAAACCTGAAACATCATGAGAGAGTTCATACTGGAGAGAAACCGCACCAGTGCTCTTTGTGTGGGAAGAATTTCATTCAAATATCTCATCTACAGGTACATAAGAAAAAGCATTGTCCAAAGTTGACTCACTGAGCAAATGATAATGCTTAATTTGCTTAATTCAGATTAAGCAAAAGTTGAAATTTGTTTCCATAGAGTGCTTTAGTCTAATTTAATCAAATTTGTAGTGATGTTGATCATTTGACAAGGTCAATTTTGGCAGGGTCATAAAAATTGGAGGTAGTGGATTTAAAAATCCATCTTGTATCATATAATGAATTGGAAATTTGTCCTGTGTGGATGTTCTATTAAAGTGAAGACCTGATGACAAAACTCAGCCTTGAAGTCAAGTCACCTTTATTTATATAGCGCTTTTTACAATACAGATAGTTTCAAAGCAGCTTTACAGAGATAACTGTAAAACAATAAAACCAAAGTTTGTTTTGACTGTACAGCAACTCTAGAAAAGCAGGCGAATTAATACAATTGATGAATATTGTAGGGATTGTATTGCCGCTTGTATGTATGTATGTATATACAGTGGTACCTCGGTTTACGAGCGACTTGGTATACGAGAAAATCGGTGTACGAGCATGGAGGGTTGAATCGGTGTACGAGCTTTGTATCGGAGTGCGAGCAAATGTTTCCCTCACCCACGCGCATTTTTGTCCTAACGCTCTGCATCTTCACGGGCATTTGTACTAGAAATATCCTAATGACAGCCTCTCATAACACAGTCACGCAGGCCCAACCCCTTTATCACCCCTTAAAGCATTCATTCTCTCAGCCTCGCTCTGTCAGCAGTTTAACTTCTCTCAGCCTCTATTGTTCACGTAGTGAAATATATATGGGGTTCATGAATTAATTGTCTCCTCACTTCTCTCCACTCTGGCGCTGGCGTCACGCGAGTCTCCCGGCGCTGGCGTCGGCGGCGCGCGAGTCTCCCGGCGCTCGCGGTGGTCGCGCACATGTCTCCCATTCCACAACTTTCACTCTGGATTATCACTTTGTTTGTTTTCTGCACTATTATAATAAATTCACTCATTTGCACTTGAATCCAGGTTTTGTGTTTTCCCCCTCCCTCGTCTGTCTCTCATCTCCTTCATGCCAGCAGACGCTGCAAAGTGAGTTACAGTAAATTATCAAGTATTTTTAGAGTTTAATTGTCTAAAGTTTAATTGTCTGTTTAAAGAGTATTTATATGAGATCTTAATGTTTATAATTTTAACTGTAATTAATAGGGTAAAATAAAAACTAAATATTTAAAATGGGCATTTATGGTCGTGTGGAACGAATTAATTGATTTTTAATGCATTCTTATGGGGGGAATTGTTTTGGTGTACGAGCATTTTGGGATACGAGCTCGCTCTTGGAACGAATTAAACTCGTAAACCGAGGTATTACTGTATATATATATATATATATATATATATATATTCTTTTCTTTTTCTTATTTGTACATATATTATTTTCTTTTTCTTATTGGTACCTCTATGTTCTTTGTCTTATTTTTCATATGTTCTTTTCAACATTTCAATGTTGTAAAGAGTGATTTATAATCAAGTTAGGGCTTTTTATTAGTTAAAAAGCCTTCTTTACTTTCTGTAGTTTTCCACAGAGTAAGGATGAATATTGTCTGCGTTTCTCAACAGATAGGACATGTTATCAGAATGTTTTGGGTATTCTTTCTGTTGAGAGTTGGAGCCTGAGCCGAGTTCAGCCTTGGAGAAGCTGTGTGTGTGTGTGTGTGACTGACTCCTGGTCTTCATTCAACATATCTGGTCCTCGGGTCTTAACTGTAAATTCCCCTACAATATTAAGTGTTAAGTGTGTAGAATATGGACGGTGCTCATGAATGATCGATCAGATTCATTCTTTGATTGAAAAAGTGATTGGACCGGATCGGCTCCGGGGAGTCTGTGAACTGACAGATTAACACCCCTAAAACACAAACCATCCTCCTGCACCCTCTCTCCCTCTGCATTCCACAGAGTCATAAAGCCCCCACCCCCACACAGACACATACCAAAAACACACAAGAACGTGCCATGTGACTTTAACTTAGTTATGTCATTTTAGATGTGTTGTGTTTTACCTATATGTATGCATGCTTTTTATGATAACCATTTTAGATGTGTTTGATAATTTAGAAGCTTATAATCAGTAATTATGTAAACCATGTCAATCTTTACACTGCCTTCATTTTAAGATTTAATGTAGCCTTGATTGGTCTTGAAATGTTTGTCTCTCAATTTGTAGACTTCCTATATGTGTTTTGTGATACTATGATGCATCAAACGCTTTCTTTTATGCCAAAAACCAAAAGTCTGCATTTTTTTAAGAGGGCCATAAACATGTTAATCAGATGAGATCCAAGAACAAAGCAAAGATTCCCGCTTCTCAGTTCCTTCACTCTGATTGGCTGTCCCAACAAAAAGAGGTGTGCTTTGTTTATTCCTTTAAAAACGCCCGCAGGCCAAGGATCATCTCTCTTCCTCTTTGCAACTCTTCCTCTTGAACCTCTTCTTGCCCCTCTTCCTGCATCTACTCTCCTTCGGTGTGGATTCTTGGATCCTCCTGAGCGCTATTTTCCACAAAGGACATTACAGACAAAGAACCAAATTTGAACTTACCGCGGACTCCAACGGACCCGCCCTGCAAGCGCTAACTCGGACCAGATCACGGAATTCACACGCACGAATTCCGACCAGCCACAGAAAGAAACATTTGCAAGTATCCCTTAACGATCATTAAGAGTTTTGAGTTATACCGATAAATCGTCTGATTTCTGGCTTGTTCTCAATAGGTTCTTGTCTGTAATACTACTTTTCTTTCTCTCTCCTACTCTCTCTTATTCTCACTTCTTCCCTTTTTCAATTAATCTGTGTATGTTTTGTTTATTGTTTGTCGATTATTAAAAAATATATATTCACACGTGATTGCCTCTGAATTGCTCATCCAAAAGTCACTTTAACGGTGAACCGATCCTTGTTACAAATTAACGGAAAGATCATTCTTTGTGGCCAAAAGAAACCCTTCCAGAGTTTGATAAGGTTAATAATTGCTGGACAATTACCCTTCCTTTTGAACTCAATTCTAGAATTAAAAGAAATTCTACAAGCCGAATCAAGCCATATATATTAATAATTGTTATAATCTGTTGTCATTAATTGTTAATATCCAAATTCCCCTTTGTGCAGATTTATGTATGTTTGGTCGTAACACGACTCATGCACACATAGATCCCGCACCATTTCCCTTAGGCTTAGACTCGCTACAAGTGTCTCCAACTGAGCAAGCCAGAGGCGACAGTTGCAAGGAACCAAAACTCCAGCAGGTGATGGAAAGAATGAAGAACATAATGGAGGAAAAAATCTTGGGAGAAACCAGGCTCAGTCGGGGGACCAGTTCTCCACTGGCCAACAGCCAAACAGTGCATGATTATTATATTGACAACATTTCAGGTCAAAATATTAAATCTGGGTGTAGATGGTAAACATCTATAAACAGAGACTAATATTAGAGTAGATGCCATTTTTCTTATGATGTATCGAGTACATCAGGTGTTATGGGAAGTGTTCCTGGTTCCGGCTGACCTAAATGATGCAGCCTAACAATCATTTTACATGATTTGAATTAAAAAAAAGAGTATAATGTGTTATTTGTATGCCAGGTTGAAGAGATGTGTTTTTAGTCTAGATTTAAACTGACAGAGTGTGTCTGCTTCCCGAACTGTATTAGGAAGACTGTTTCAGAGTTTAGGAGCTAAATAGGAAAAGGATCGACCGCCAGCAGTTGACTTTGATATTCTAGGTATTATAAGCTGGTCAGTATTTTGGGATCGCAATAGACGTGAAGGACTATAATGTATTAAGAGATCGCTCAAGTACTGTGGAGCTAAACCATTTAATGCTTTGTAAGTAATTAGCAAGATTTTTAAATGTATTCTGTGTTTAATAGGGAGCCAATGCAGGTTTAACAGAACTGAATAGAATAGAATAGAATAGAATCATTTATTGTCCCTTACGGGAAATTTGTTATCACACACTGTCATACAGTACACGCTCACAAAGAGAAAAAAAACAACACATATCCACATAAAGCAAAATATAAATAAATAAATAAATGTGACAGTTCAGTTTTGTAACCTGTTAAGGATTGAGATAGCATTTGGAACAAAACTCTTTTTAAAGCGAGCCCTTCTCCACGTCAGGGTCCTGTACCTGCGCCCGGAGGGCAGTAGAGGGAAATGGAAGTTGAGGGGGTGCTCTGGGTCTGTTATTATGTTCTGTGCAAGGCGGGCTATTGCTCTGTCGTTGAGCTCTGAGATGTTGGGTGTAGGGGAATGTGTTATTTTTGAGGCTATGTGTGTTATTTTATTCAGTTTATTTTTGTTGGTGACTGACAGCATGGTGTAAAAACTAGTGGAGCAGTATAACAGAATGGGCTGGATAATGCTTGTGTACAGTAATAACAGAAGGTGAGGGGCAATGTCAAGGGAACTGAGTTTTCGCAGAGCATGAAGACGTTGTTTTGAGCGTTTATGGATGTCTGTTATGTGATGATCAAAAGTGTTGTAAATGTTGTAACAGGTGAAGGAGTAATACAGTCATTAGTGTAGAGAAAGGGAGAGGGACACATCCTTGAGGAGCTCCGGTGTTGGTTATGATGGTGTCCGATGTGGCAGACCCGATCCTCACCGCCTGTGGCCTGTTGCTCAAGAAGCTGTGCATCAGATGGATGTGCTGGGGTGCAACATTGAGTTGGTGTAGTTTCTTTATCATCTGATGACGTTGGATTGTGTTAAAAGCTGAGCTTAAGTCCACAAAAAGAACTGCAGCAAAATTACCAGGTGTTTCCAGATGCTGAAGGAGGGAATGAAGGAGACATACAATAGCATCCTCTGTCCCTCGCCTGGCCTTATAAGCAAACTGATGTTTGTCCAGCTGTGGGTTGACAGTTGACAGGATGCTGCGCAGAATCAGTTTTTCATAGCATTTGCTTGCTATGGGTGTTAGAGCAACTGGTCTGTAATGGTTGAGTTCTGATGGACGGGGTTTCTTTGGTAGAGGAATGATGGTGGAATGTTTCCATAGAGTGGGCCACTGTGCTGTGTTGTATGACTCATGCATACAAGAGAGTTCCAACTGGACTAATATTCTCATACTTCCTGGTTCTAGTAAGAACTCGAACTGCTGCATTTTGGACCAGCTGGAATTTGTTTATTAAGCGTGCAGGGCAACCACCCAGTAGAGCATTACAATAATCTAGCCTTGAACTCATGAATGCATGAACTAACTTTTCCGCATTTGTCTTATGTCGTAATTTAGATATATTTTTAAGATGGAAGAATGCCGTTTTACAGATGCTAGAAACATGGCTTTCAAATGAAAGATTGGTATCAAAGAGCACACCCAGGTTTCTAACTGATGACGAAGACTTGACAGAGCAGTCATCGAGTGTTAGGCAGTAATCTAGATTATTACATGCTGAACTTTTTGGTCTAATAATTAGAATCTCTGTTTTTTCAGAATTAAGCAGTAGAAAATTATTAGTCATCCAATTTTTTATATCAGTTATGCATTCTGTTAATTTAGTGAATTTGTTCGTTTCATCAGGATGAGAAGAAATATAGAGCTGAGTATCATCAGCGTAACAATGAAAGCTAATGCCATGCTTCCTAATAACTGCACCCAAAGGAAGCATGTACAGGGTGAAAAGCAATGGTCCTAGTACTGAACCTTGAGGAACTCCAAACTGAACCCGTGATTAATATGACATCTCCTCATTTACTGCTACAAACTGATAACGGTCAGATAAGTATGATTTGAACCATGCTAATGCAATTCCACTAATGCCAACATAATTTTCGACTCTATTCAAAAGAATTTTGTGGTTGATAGTAGAGTTGATAGAAATAGAGATAGAAACGAGTATCCGGTACAGATAATCCATTTTTGCCGAGTACGAATATTATACGAGTAATACGAGTCATTATCTGTGCTCGGATTGAATAAAAATCTTCAATGGGTAACTGACTGTGTCTGCATTCTGTGATAGGCTAGTCACAGCGCGCCTCCCCTATACATGTAGATTTGCTGTCCCGCGGCTCCGCCCTGCTCATTCATGCGCAGAACGCTGAAACGAGAACAGGTCTTTTTCTTTCTATTTATCACACAGGTTTGCAGGTCTTCCGTTAACGTTTAGGGTTTCTTCAGCTTCAGGTTTGTTTTTTATTTTGATTTGTTTGTAGTACTTAATTAACCAGTAGAGTTCTGGTAAACGTGGGGTTTGTTCAGACGTGTTGCTTGACAGAATGCGACTAGCGTTGCATTTTTTTTAACCGTCTGCTGGCTCTATTCAGTTTTTTAACATCGCGCACTGAGTGTCTGACTTTCTTGCTGTATTTCATACAAAATAAAAAACAGCATCAGACTATTTGTTCCATAGAACACACAGTCCCCCCCCCCCCCCTCTCTCTCTCTCTCTCTCTCACTCACTCACACACACGCATACCTGGTGTGGTAATTAAAAAAATCACACTGATCATAAAAAAAATTAAAAGTTAAAAAAAGAAAGGTATGTTTTGTAGGGGATTTACTGTTAAGACCCGAGGACCAGATATGTTGAATGAAGACCAGGAGTCAGAAGTGCAGTCAATAGAAGAAATTTTAGTGAAGTTTAGTTTTAGTTTCATCAGCAGAAGCTTCAGGTCTCACAAGGAGTTCGTAGGCTGCCCCACATACAATAAAATTGTTACAGCAATTATACTCTAACAGAGGGTGCTAACTACGTCAATGATGACGGTTAAATGATTCTGATTGGCTAAGAAAGAAAGACAGATAAACAAAACTAGTAATTTTCCACACAAGAGCAGACAGTCTGAAGCATATCTTCGGTGATCACATGGTTGATGGGTTCGTCGAGAACAACAAGTTTTATGGTGACAGCTAATCACCTCACCAATACAGACCATATTAACACACACACACAGATTCACAGCTTCTCGAAAGGCTGAACTCGGCTCAGGCTCCAACAATAAACCAAAACATTCTGATAACTCGTTCTCCTTCTAAAATTGAAGGACCGTCACGTATTCCATGGGTCGTGATGACCTCTAAGACCCTAGCATAGGCAAAAACAATACGTCACAGAAGAATATTAGAGCAATTACACAATAATATGTAAATCATTTAGAATCATTTAATAATAAAAATAAGTATTCAAGATATTGATTAATGATTTAATACTGAGGTTATAGTCATATATGTCAATCATTCTAAGAGAAATAAGAGAAGGAAAAGAAAAAGAAAATAATATATATATAATGTAAATAGAAGAGACAAGAGACTTTGATTATCTGCCTTCAGTTTAAATGAAAACTCTTGTTCATTACATTTTTCTTCATAATTGCAACCGCATGAGTTGTATTCACTGTTGCAAAACTTGTTCTGTATATTATCGTTTGTTATCGTGATCAAAACCATTGATCTTAAGCTCCATGTTGATGCTGTCATGTAAATAGTTTTCTAATCAGCAATAAATAATTTCTGATCGACCCATATCAATTGCATGATAAAAATAACAAACGGATTAAAGCCCCACCCACTTCCGGGTTAAATCCCGCCAACTTCCGGGTTAGGCCCCGCCCAGTCCGAGTACGGATATAGATAATTCATATGGTTAACAGATACAGATAATGCTGTACTCGCTCATTATCATTGACAGTATCAAATGTAGCACTAAGATCCAGTAACACTAACAGAGAGATACAACCATGATCGGACTTTGCATTCGGTCTTTTCAGTCATGGCGAATTCCCACTAGTTTCTTATCTGACTCCTTGTTTAAATATGACCGCAAATTTAGTTTAGAAAACCCATTGGTCGCCGGTCAGCTGTATAATAATTTGTTAAATAAACATTTGATTATTCTATCGAACTCTTTACTCTTATTGCTCTCATTTGTTCCCGGATCTCAGTGTCACTCAAAGTCTCACGCTGGGTAATCAACGTACAGCGGTAATCAAGGTACAGCGAACAGAGGTAATTGACTAATACTAAATATATTCTGTGCATGCGCTGTCTAAAAGTACTTTACTTTGCCCTCATAGATCCGTATAACCTTAGATACAGTAAGCATTTGTTTCAAAATCCTCATTGTAACAATGTTCAACGTTCAGGGAGGAAGGAGGCGGGAACCGGCAGACGTTTAAAGACTTTAATAACCAAATAAAACATAAATACAAAATGAAGTTAATGGCGGCAGTCCCTTGCGGACGACTGCTGCCCACACAAAACACAACATAAATTCCAGGCCTGTTCTTCTCTCGTTCTTCACTGTCGTCGCTGCTCCTTTTATGCCTCCGCTCCTCCGTGAGACACATGGCTCGCGCGTGATGCTCATTATCAATCACGCCACCAGCTCTAGTGACACTCTCACGGTCCCTCGACCCCGCCCTGCTCGCCACACTCATCATTTGAAAAACAAATGAATGCAGCATCCGTGCAATAAGTATTCTTGTTGTCCAGATGAATGAGCATAGAGTGCAGTGCCATGTTCGCGCTCGACCAGCTGTGCCGTGTTCAGTCATGAGTCTGACACAATTGCCGTGCTTTATGCTATTTATACCGCCTGACAGCCGGAGCCGCATCACGCGACAATTGGCCAGTTGTCAACTGGCGTTATCCTTTAAGGCAGAGGTTTTCAAAGTCTGAGACAGTGGGCCTCCCTTTTGACATAACCCATCCAATGCCGCATGCCAGACTGGGACTTGAAATCAGACTATTTTAAATGTGTTACTAATTATTTGTATTGTAGTGTACCCTATTTTTTGAAGGGACTATCAGTCTGTTGTTTTGAATGTGTTTGTTCCTGTTCTGGTTTTTGCCACTTAATTGTATTGTAGTGTAATTAAATACACATTTTTATGGGACTTGGCAGCAGGGGCGTAGCCAGAATTTTATTTTTGAGGGGGCCCAGCTTAAAATGAGGGGGCCTGAGCATAACGTAATCAACTGGATTCGAACCTGGGCGCGATACCGCAATGGATTACTAGTCCATCGCCTTAACCTCTCAGCCAGACTGGTTGTGGTATAATGCGCAGCGCGCTATCCTTGACTTTGGGGGTGCGTTGCGATCGTCTTCTGCAACGGTAAATATGTGTTTTCTCTTTAGTTTTCACAGTCGCGATTTTAAACAATTGAAAATCTGAGGGGGCCGCACATGTAAATGAGGGGGCCCAGGCCCCCCCGTGGCTACGCCACTGCTTGGCAGACTGTTTTGCCCCTTACTGTAGACTGCTTTTGTTTTTAAATGTGTTTCTTCTGGTTTTGATACATGTACGTGTGCCATATTTTTTGACTACAAAGTCAAGTACCAAAAATCATTAAAATGTCATTGAGAATTATAAATGAAAAGTCAGGGAAAAGTCATGGAATTTTTTTGAACTGATGTGCTATGAACCCTGTCCCAATCGGAGACTGAAAACCACAGTAAACTACTCCGAAGTTTATCACAGGTTTAAACTTTCCACAACTTAATCACCTAACTGAGCACTAACAAAACAACTGCACAACTGCTTCTCAGTGTTACCGCGCTCGTTTCATGCGTAACACAAAATGGCGACGACCACGGCAAAAATAAAAGTCTCAAACTCAAAATTATGTAGATCCTCTACATTAGAGGATAATTTAGGCCAGCTGGAACCAGGAACACTTCCCATAACACCTGGTGTACTCAATACATCAGCGTAGATGCCATTCTTCTTCTGATGTTAGTCTCTGCTTATCCCGAGGTTACCATGGTCAGCCGGATCCAGATCAGATGAAGGACCTGCATATGGGCTCAAAATACCGCCAAATGTACTGTGGTCAAGGATGAAAAATAACAAGCGTAAATCAAAAGTTTAAGTGTATTTAAAAAAATAACAAGCGCAAATGTAAAGTTTAAACGCATTAAAAACGATATTGTGCGCAAAACTTAAACTTGTTTGTTTGTTCTTAAATATTACGCTTTCATTCCTCTGTGTTTTGTGTTCTTTTCCAGTTTCTGCTCACTTGTTATTTTTCGGCACGCTTGTGCTCTTTTCCTCTTCGCTCTCGTTTCCAAAAAGTTGCAGTTCAAGTTTCATGTAAATTACGGTGGGCGTAAGTGTCCTGGTGACTGGTTCTAGATTAAAGGCTCGCCTCCAGCCAATCAGTGGAAGAGAGGAGTTGACATCACTCAGGTGCGACTCAGGGCTGCTATGATTAACTCATACAGACTTTTATAGTAAACTGCACAATCTTAAGAGAAACACAATCTTTAGGAAGCATAGTACTTGGAGACAGATATGTTATAAACCAGCTGCTTTATTCTTTCCACATGACAGTGAAATCTCCAGATCACAGCTCTTTTATGCATAGTGATTGTTGTATTACTGACAATACAACAGCGAGGTTAAGTTAGTTCTGTTTTTGTCACACATTCAGCATAAAATGACAATAACTCTCAATGTTATACTTATGTATACAGTAATACCTCGGTTTACGAGTTTAATTCGTTCCAAGAGCGAGCTTGTAAACCAAATGCTCGTACACCAAAACAAATTTCCCCATAAGAATGCACTAAAAATCAATTAATTCGTTCCACATGACCACAAATGCCCATTTTAAATATTTTGTTTTTGGTTTTACCCTATTAATTGCAGTTAAAATTGTAAACATTAAGATCTCATATAAATACTAATTAATAATTGACAATTAAACTCTAAAAATACTTGACAATTTACTGTAATGCACTTTAGGTTTGAGCAGCCTGCTTGGAGGAGAGAGAGGAGGGGGGAGCATATATATATATATGCACACAAACACTTTTTACAAATGCATGCATATATACATATACAGTAGAACCCCGACTTACGAAATTAATCCGTTCCGAGGTTGGCTTCGTAAATCGATCTTTTCGTAAGTCGGTCAGGCTTTTACATGTAAATTGCCTAATCCGTTCCAAGCCCTACGAAAACACTACATTTAATTTTATAATAAAGCTATGCTTGTTCAGTATGGTATGACAAGCACATCCCAGCTTCTCTTTCACTTTCATCGTGAAATGAAATGGGAGAGGAACGCTGCTACGCAGAGGCTGGTGGGAGCGATGCTGACCAATAGGAGAGCAGGATGCTGCAGCAAAAGTTAACGTCAGAGCCGGGAGCAGTGTTGCCAGATTGGGCGGGTTTTAAGCTGCAGTTGGGCTGGAAATCTTCAGTTCAATCTGGCAACACTGGCCGGGAGACAGCCAATGGTAGAGCGGGACGATTGGTGCGAGTTTCCGGGTCAGTGGTGCGCAAATTTCAAAACAAAACTCAGAAAACGTCGTCTCGGCTGAGATTTCGTTTTTCGTATCTCGATTATTTTGTCGTTACTCGGGCGAAAAAAAACCCGAAATCTTTTATCGTACGTTGAACTTTTCGTACGTAGAGCGTTTCGTAAGTCAGGGTTCTACTGTATAAGCATATTTAAGATTTAATTCCTGATATAAAAACAAATACAGCATTTTAACAAACTGTTCAAAAAACAATTGTTAAAGTTGTCCACAGTTGTGGTTTCAAGTCTCTATGTCCCTGCTGAAGAAGCTATTACAAAAAGAAAGGTATTTTTGGACATGCAAATCCCTTTTCTACCAGTTGGGATGAAAAGAGAGGTTGTGAAAGTTGTCCACTGTCCCCTTAAACTGTATGACAGTGGTTTCATGTCTACACACACTCAAGAAATTATAGCAAAAAACGAAAAAAACATGCACTTTTCTCACGGTCTCTTACATACAGCTCAACAAAGAGCGAGCTTTCCCTGCGTAACTCGCATTCAGATGCTTTTCACGTTTAATTTAGTAGAGTCTAAAACGTTTCATTGAGTCTTACACAGTATGTGTTGATTATAATCTCAATATCTCCTGAAACAATCTAGAGGATCTTCTGGACCTCTTGAGGCATATGTACACGATTTGTGTGTGAAGTGATCAATATCAAGTCATTTGAAAGATTTAAAAGCATTTAAAACAAGATTTAAAGGTAGCTTTAAAAACATGCTTTACAAGATTACAAGATTTTACAAGATTTAAAAGCTACCACTGATCTGGACGAGCTCACAGATACTGTAACATCATACATCAGTTTCTGTGAGGATACACACATTCCTACCAGGACATTCTTATCATTTCCTAATGATAAACCATGGTTTACTGGGAAACTCAAACAGCTTTGTCATAACAAAGAGGATGCTTAAAGAAGTGGGGATGGTGTTTTGTACAAACAGACCAGGAACAGACTGACAAAGGAGATAAGGGCAGCTAAAAGAAGTTATGCTGAAAAGCTGAGAAACCAGTTCTCTTCCAACAACCCTGCTGCTGTCTGGTCAGGCCTGAAGAATATCACCAATTATAAGCCACCATCCCACCGACCTGCTGAGCGGATGAGCTAAACACTTTTTACTGCAGATTTGAGAAACCCAATCTCACACCTCAAAACCACTCTGAACTACACTTCACACGTCCTCCAACACCTCCTGCACCCCCTCTCCCCCCCTCCGCCATCCAACCAGTGCTTAAGGTCTGTGTGGAGTAGGTAACCAAAATCTTCAAAAGACAGAAGATAAGGAAAGCTTCAGGCCCAGACGGCATCTCATCTGCTTATTGGAAAGCCTGCGCTGACCAACTGGCCCCAGTCTTCACGCGGATCTTCAATAGATCATCATTCCATCATTCACACCATCATTCCTGTCCCGAAAAAACTCAAAATCACTGGACTTAATGACTACAGACCTGTCGCTTTCACATCTGTGGTCATGAAGTCATTTGAAAGACTGTTAAAAAGAGAGCAGGTAAAAACATCACAGACTCTGCTCACCCTGGAAACACCCTGTTTGAACTGTTACCGTCAGGACGGCGACTCCGATCACTGGCCACTAGAACATCTAGGCACAGGAACAGTTTCTTTCCACAGGCCATTTCCCTCTTGAACAGTTGAATTAATAAGAGATAAAATGCTGGGCAGAGCGCAGGGAAAGAAAAACAATACAGACGGATGTTATGGCTGACAATCTATCCCCTCTCCCACTCCATACAAAAAATCCCAGCATTTGACCACATGTACTGTGTATGTTATGTATTGTTATTGTTATTTGCTATGTAAACTCATGTTGTGTTGTATATGTGCACTGGAAGCTTCAATACCAAGACAAATTCCTTGTGTGTGCAAGCACACTTGGCAATAAAGCTCTTTCTTATTCTGATTTGTGCAAAAAAATATATAAATAATCCTGGTCCAGAGGGGAGCGCGGGGAGTTGTTTTAGTGGAATTTATATGCATTTGTAGGCTTGTTTTAATGGAATTTATATGCATTTACATATGAAATTTGGGCGGGTTTGTCATCAAAAACAAGCCCAATTTTTATCGACCAGCCCAATGCATTTTTTCCGGTCGGACGCAACCAAAAGGAGCCCAATTGGGCGGGAACCCGCCCAAAATGGCAACACTGCGCAAGTCCCACCTGAGTGACGTCAACTCCTCTCTTCCACTGATTGGCTGGAGGCGAGCTGCACTGTAAAAAATAATTCCGCATTTTAGTTATTTCAACGTAATTTTGTAAGTTAATACAACTTGCAGTTTCTGAATTTGTTAATTCAACTTAACATGTTAAGTTTTCACTGTCTCAACTAGTCTGTAAGTTGACTTAACTAGAGTATGTGTCATCTCAACTTAAGAACATAAGTATGCTAAGTAAGTTAGTATATATGAGTTCTCATTATTTATCGCGTGATCACGTGAAGCGGGAAACAGGTCTCGTTCAACTGCCATGCAGGATCGAGTTTATCAGCAGATGATTTAATCTTCCCATCATCAAATCTGGTAAGTAAATATTCGTTCATATTGGTGTAATAACTTGTAAAATTACATATATGAAGTAACCATCCATGCATTGTTTAAGTATCAACGTTTCTATATCACATTGGACCGTTTCTAACCCAGTTTTGCCATTTATGTAGTTGATAGTTAGCAAACTATAGTTAAAAATCTATAAATTTAGACTATTATTACTTGTTTTTCCATTATCAAACGTATGCAACATTATTTCATTAAGATGCCAAATAGGCGGGTGGTTCTTTCTGACTCCAGTTCTTTCCGCCAAATCAGCGAGTCTAACATTAATCACCTTAAAGCCAAAAGCAGCTTCGACGCATGAGTATAATATCAACGAGCTGACAAATATAATGTAATTTAATGTAAAACTGTGTGTGGTGCGGCAGGGTTATCACAATCCTCCGGTTTTCAAGCTGGATGCTCCATAACTGAAAAGTTGTTCAGCTCTAGTTTTACCGTGTGTTCCCAAAAACGATAACGTTAGTGAAATGATTACGTGTCCGTGTTTCGCCAAACTACACCTATAAAACTTTCCTATAATCATGTAGCCTACTCTTATGAACGCTTCTGTGTACAGGTCAAGCTTTGGGATATACGTTATAGCTCTGTTGTTTAGATAGGTCCATCCTGTCACCGTTTAAATTGGCTTGTCAATCATATTATTAAAAAAATAATTTATCTTACCGTGAAATAAGGTTTTGGTCATATTCACCTCTACTATTTAGGATGGATAGAAAAGTATAGTAGCAAAGATAGTAAAGTAGTTAGTATCTGTAGTAGCAGTAATACAGAATTGTTTTGACTATGCAATATCTTTTAAAATTATTGATTGCATGGTTCAGCACCACCAGTTTACCAGCTTTTATTAATAAATTCTAATGTTGATCTATCTTAGTGCAAGTGTCTCAGACAGCCACCAAGCTAACACAGTAAATAAAACTAACATTCCTCACACTCAAATGTAGTTTAGTATGATTGTTTAGAGGAAATAAAACAACTCTATAACATTACATTTTTGATTTTACAAATACACGTCAATAAATATATATCAAGAAATTTTGTGAGAAACTATTACTGTAGTTCTAGTACTCTAATCTTGATTTGTGTACTCTGTTTATTAAATGTTGGTTGACTTAATTTTTCTTTTCTTCATAGAATTACTTAAGGCAGTGCCGCAAGCAGTGAGGGGCATTTGCCCTTGATCAATGAAGTGGAGATGCAAGTTCTGTTATTTCACAACAACCAATCAACACATTGTCATAAGGCACTACAAGCTGCCATCACGCAAGTAATTGTCCGCTTCCCTGCATCTATAAAGACTGTGTGTTCATTTAGAACTGAGTTTGCTAAAAAAAAATATTTGGCCAGGAACCATAAACAATCTGTCCGACTCTGTGTTGCGGCCTTCACGTTGAACTGTGATCTTTGTGCTTTCTCAGAGACCTGTGACATTACTCAATATTTCACACACTTAAAGACTCATCTCCAAAACAGAGAGAACTCTATATTCTACAAGGTATGTACTTGTTTCCCTTGGGGACATCTTAAAAATTAATTTGCATGGACTCAGTGATAACACCCATACATTTGGATGATGATTTATTCACAGTGGAGGAGCAAGTTCTGGGAAGAAAAGACAATCTCATACTAGCCTTTGTAAATGTTGAAATGTCAATGAAAATAGTTGTTTATGAAATGCTTATGAAAAACAATTACTGTCCAAATAGAGTTAATGATTGAGAAATATTCTCAAAGTGATTTAAATGGTTATTCGAGCACCCCTTTTCATGAGACATGTTGGCTGGCACTTTACAAAAATATATGATTTGTTGACTTATGGTAATTAAGACTTGGTGTACTAATGTTGTGTTTAAGTCTTTGAATGTGAAAGCACATTTTAAAGTTTGTCATTTTTTAATACAGCACACTGATTCTGAGGAACATATGATCAGGGGCATGACTCTTGGAATCATCACAATGGTGGAAGATGTGACGGATCCCATTCCCTGCAACCCCAGTGATGTGGCCCTTGTCATCGAGGAAGCAGTTGTTCTGCGAGGACTTGGTGACATACCAAATGCGTATCTGAACATGATGGGATTGCTTTATGCTCTCAACATAAACTACCCGAAAAACCTCAAATACACGTTTGAAGTGATTCAGAGGCTGTTGATGGACATTAGAGCGGATACCTGCAGTGCAAGAGTGCACTCCCTTAAAAATACACTGTTAATTTGAAGATGTTGTGGAGGTAAGGTGTTATGCATTTCTACCAAGAGCCTGTGTTTGCATTTTACAGTTCTCTGCATCAATGGCCTGACATCCATTTTCATATTTTTTGTCAAGATGTTATGTGTTTTAAAGTTATTTCACAGTTAAAGGGATATTATTAATGTGAAAAGTGTTAGTTTACCAAACAAATTTTTTTTTGTTTATCCTTGAATTATAAAGGAAGATCATTTTAATGAAATCTGTGAGTGTAATGAGGAGTCAACAGAGTGAGGATCCATCTGCAGCTTTATTACAGAGATAGGCAGAGTACAGGTGGGTGACAAAACAAGAACGTAAACAGGGACAGGCTAGGGTCAGGACCGGCAGCAAACAGACACAATCCAAGAGTCAGGCAAAAGATCAGGGCAGGCGGCAGAAGATCAACAAACCAGAGAGACAGGCAATGTTCAGGGCAGGTAGCAAAGGGTCGAATAGTCGGAACAGTCCAAGGTCAACAACAGAATAGCAATCCAGGGAAATAAACGCTCAGAATGATAGGCAGTAGCAAATCGAGACTTCGCAAGGTGATTTGTGAGTGGTGTGCTAATATAGTGTGTGTGATGGGCTGCAGGTGTGCAGCAATCAGTTCCAGGTCTGAGTGTCTGTGGGGATTGTAGTTCAGGTAACCAGTCAATATTCAGGTGAGAGCTCCCTCTGGTGATCCGGAGGAAGCGGAGAGGGAGCCTCACCCATAACAGAGCCCCCCCCCTGCGAGCGGCTCCTGACGCGAGGAGGCAAACGACGCCGGGGTCTTCCACGAGGCCGAGGGGACGGTTTCTCCGGGTGCATCCTGTGGAACTCCTCAGTGAGTGTGGGGTCGAGGATATCATCCCTGTTGACCCAGGATCGCTCCTCCGGACCGTACCCCTCCCAGTCCACCAGATACTGTAGAGTCCTGCCCCGGCGTCTGGAGTCGAGCAACTCGCGAACTTGATACGCCTCCTCGCCATCGACCAGAAGGGGTTGAGGGGTCTGTACTTCGGCTCCACTCTCCGGCTCTCCTCCCGGACCAGCAGCAGGTTTCAGAAGCGAAACATGAAATGTGGGAGAAATACGATAGTTATCGGGTAAGTTTAAACGAAATGAAACTGGTGTAATCTGTTTAATGATTCTGAATGGACCCACATACCTAGGATTGAGTTTTCGACATGGGAGTTTGAGGCGCAGGTCTCTTGTGGAAAGCCAAACCCACTGCCCCGGTGTATACTCTGGACCTGGGCGACGGTGACGATTGGCCTGTTGTGTCTGTCTGCGTACTGCGTGTAACAGATGGGTGTGAGCTCGGTTCCAGGTTTCCTCGCTCCGCTGAAGCCATTCACTGACTGAGGGTAGATTGGTAGGTTCCCCAGACCAGGGAAATAAGGGTGGTTGATAGCCTAAGATGCACTTGAAAGGAGTCAGGCCGGTGGCAGGTTTCTGAAGAGAGTTCTGCGCATATTCTGCCCACATGAGATATCTACTCCAGTCAGACTGATTGTGTTGGCAGTAGGCTCTTAGAAAACGTGCGAGTTCTTGGTTGAGGCGTTCTGTTTGACCGTTGGACTGCGGATGGTAACCAGAGGTGAGACTGATATTCACATTAAGCTGTTTGAAGAAGGCTGACCATACTCTAGAAGTGAATTGAGGCCCTCTGTCAGAAACTATGTCTTCGGGTAGTCCATAGAAGCGAAAAACATAATTGCACAGTGCCTCCGCGGTCTCGAAGGCAGTGGGGAGCTTAGGTAGAGGAATGAGACGACAGGCTTTGGAAAACCGGTCTATAACTGTCAGTATAGTGGTGTTGCCTTGGGACCTAGGGAGGTCAGTAAGGAAATCGATGGCTATATGGGACCAAGGGCGCTGAGGAACGGGCAGAGGTTGAAGTAGACCAGCTGGCATTTGTCGAGGGGTTTTGGAGGTATTGCATATGATACAGTTCTTTACGAATTTTGTGGTGTCTATGTTGAGCTCCCTCCAACCAGTGACGCCACTCCTCTAAGGCGGCTTTTATGGCCAAGAGTTCGCGGTTGCCGACATCATAGTTTCTCTCTGCAGAGGACAGCTTCCGAGAGAAGAAAGCACAGGGAAACATCTTTGGTGGAGACCCGTGACGTTGTGAAAGAACAGCCCCGATGCCTATGCTGGAAGCATCCACCTCCACAATGAACGGAAGATCTGGGTCGGGATGATGGAGAATGGGTGCTGACGTGAAACGTGTTTTGAGGTTCGTGAATGCTTTTAGGGCCTCCGGTGACCAGATGAGACGTGAGGGGGAACGCTTAGTCATGGCAGTTATCGGAGCGGCCACCGTGCTGAAGTTCTTTATGAAGCGCCGGTAGAAATTAGCGAACCCCAGGAATCTCTGTAGCTCCTTCACAGTACGTGGCTGAGGCCAGTCAAGCACGGCTCTTACTTTGTTCTCATCCATGGCTACCCCCTCTTGACTGATGATGTACCCCAGGAAGGTGGTGGATGTTTGATGGAATTCGCATTTCTCTGCTTTGGCATAAAGCTGATGCTGGATTAGGCGTGTGAGTACTGCTCTTACATGCTGAACGTGTTCTTCAAGGGAATTAGAGTAGATCAAGATGTCATCGATGTACACGATTACCCATCTGTCCAGCATATCACGGAAGACATCGTTGATGAATGACTGGAACACGGAAGGGCTGTTAGCTAAGCCGAATGGCATGACCAGATATTCGTAGTGCCCTGAAGAGGTTGAGAAGGCAGTCTTCCACTCATCGCCTTCTCTAATTCGGATCAGGTTGTATGCACTGCGTAGATCAAGCTTGGTGAAGTATCTGGCTTGACGAAGTTGTTCCAGTGCTGCTGGAACCAAGGGTAACGGGTATCGGAACTTAATGGTAACGTCATTAAGACCTCGATAATCGATGCAAGGTCTCAGGCCACCATCCTTTTTCTTGACGAAGAAGAATCCGGCTGATGCTGGAGACGTATTTTGCCAGTTCTTCTTGGATATACGATTTCATGGCTTCTGACTCGGGCTGTGATAATGGAAATATCCTTCCCCTCGGGGGTGTGGCGCCAGGGAGTAGCTCGATGGCACAGTCATTGAGTCGGTGGGGTGGTAATTGAGATGCCTTAGTTTTACTGAATGCCTCAGTCAAATCAGAATACTCATCGGGTAACTCAGAAAATACGGGATTGTGTTCCTTAAGGTTAACGGTCTGCAAGGGTAGAGGTGTGACGCGAGTCAGGCAATTCTTATGGCAGGCTGGGTCCCACTGAACAATTTGTTCCTCTTTCCATGAGATGCAAGGGTTATGTCGGCGTAACCAAGGTAGACCAAGGATGATAGAGTTATGTGGGGCATGAATTATGTAAAATCTGATGGTCTCGGTGTGTAGCACTCCAATCTGCATGGTGACTTCTTCTGTGAGATGTGTGACTCTCCCCTTTCCGATGGGACGACCATCTAACGCCTCCACTGCCAGAGAAGAATTGCATTGGGTCAAGGTGAGGTCATACTGTTGAGCAAACTCATATGACATAAAGTTGCCAGCTGCCCCAGAATCTAACAAAGCTGAAGTGGAAATACTCAAACTTCGACTGGTTAACCTTACTGGGATCTTCAGACAAGAGGAGTAATCTGATTGCAGGAGTGCACTCACCGTCTTGGGCTTGGTAGACGTAGGACGAACAGGGCATGACAATTTGAGGTGCCCAGCCTGGCCGCAGTACATGCATAGATGATGCCGGATGCGTCGATCACGTTCCTCGGGTGTTAGGTGTGTGTAGCCAAGCTGCATGGGTTCCACGGGTGTGGTGTGAACGTCGGTGAACCTGGTGTGGACAGGGCGACGTGAGCGGATGAGGTTGTCAATCTGTATTGAAAGTTCGATAAACTCGCTTAAGGATCTCCCCTCGTCACGACACGCCAGCTCTGCTTGCAGGTCCTGATCCAATCCCCTTCTGTATAATAGCTTTAACGTGTCCTCTACCCAGTTTGTTTGAGCCGCAAGAGTGCGAAAAGATAGCGCATATTCCGCTGCCGTCCTTCTCCCCTGGCTCAGCGCGAGCAGTTGGTCACCCGCACTCTTACCTCCGGCCGGATGATCGAACACTTCTTTGAAACGTTGCAGGAACATATTGAAAGACGGAAAAGCAGTGCCGTCATCTCCCCACACCGCGGTGGCCCACTGTAAAGCCTTTCCAGTCAATAGTGAACATACCAGAGATATCCTGCTTGCGTCAGTGGGATACAAAGCGGGTTGTTGTTTGACGAACAATGAGCATTGCAACAGAAATCCCTTGCATTTCGTCGAGTCACCATCAAATTTTTCAGGAAATGCTAACCGCGGATTCACGTTGGTGGGAGGATGCGGTGGTGCATCGACGGGTGGTGGTGGGGACGCCACAGCAGCTTCAGAGGATGTGGGACGGAGACCTTGCAGCGCTTGAACAAGCTCCTCAGTCAAGATGGTTAGGCGTTCGAGTTGGTGCTGATGCATAGCAAGCTGGTGACTCTGTGCTGACAGCTCTGAAGAGAATTGCATCATAGCTGCTGGATCGGTGTCTGGCGAAGTCTTCTGTAATGAGGAGTCAACAGAGTGAGGATCCATCTGCAGCTTTATTACAGAGATAGGCAGAGTACAGGTGGGTGACAAAACAAGAACGTAAACAGGGACAGGCTAGGGTCAGGACCGGCAGCAAACAGACACAATCCAAGAGTCAGGCAAAAGATCAGGGCAGGCGGCAGAAGATCAACAAACCAGAGAGACAGGCAATGTTCAGGGCAGGTAGCAAAGGGTCGAATAGTCGGAACAGTCCAAGGTCAACAACAGAATAGCAATCCAGGGAAATAAACGCTCAGAATGATAGGCAGTAGCAAATCGAGACTTCGCAAGGTGATTTGTGAGTGGTGTGCTAATATAGTGTGTGTGATGGGCTGCAGGTGTGCAGCAATCAGTTCCAGGTCTGAGTGTCTGTGGGGATTGTAGTTCAGGTAACCAGTCAATATTCAGGTGAGAGCTCCCTCTGGTGATCCGGAGGAAGCGGAGAGGGAGCCTCACCCATAACAGTGAGCTTTCTGTCTCTCCTTTGACAGTCTATGCAACTAGCACATTCAAGGTCTGCAAAGAAAGTAAGAAGATATCCTTAAAGTAATCCAAGTGACTCCAGTGGTGTATATATTTACATGCAACAGTGTCTGCATTTGCATACACACAAGAAGCATGTGCTGTTATGCTCTTGTTAACATGCAATGAAACACTCACAATGCTTCATAAAACTGAGGTTAAACCACTGAAATCACTTGGATTACTTTAAATATGTCTTTTCTGGACCTTGAATGTGCTAGTTGCGTAGGCTGTCAAATAAGGGACAGAAAGCTCACAGATTTCATTAAAAATATTTAAGTTTTTGTAATATTATTGCATTTTATTTGATAGATTCATTATTTGTTTTATTTGAGAAATTCTCTAATTTCTATATTCTACTTTTTAGTTTGCATTTACAAATATTCAGAAAATTCATTTTGAATATGTCCTTTGAATATGTTAATGTTGTCCATTTATTGATTTGTAAGGGACAATAAAATATGTTTATATGGAAAATGTGTTTGTTTATTTATTTGGTTGAAGGAGCTATTACAAGTTGAGAAAATATACCAAATGAAGTTCAATGAACAAAAAGTTTAGTACAGAAAACTTGAAAATGTAAGTTTTCATATTTCAACTAAACTTTGGAAGTACAAGTTACTTGAAATAAGTTGTTGGATCAACTATTTTACCTATATCAACTAAAGTTTTTAAGTTGAAAATACTTTGTAGATTAAGTTCATAAAACTTAACTGAGTCAAAGCAAAAAGATAACTAAAAAATGTAAGTTGAATGAACAAATTTTTTTTTACAGTGTGTCAATCTATAGCCTAATTTATAACCTCTAATTTTTGAACCTTGAATTGCAACTTTTTTGATCGTAAGCGCAGAACTTGGAAACGAGAGCGAAGAGGAAAAGATTGCAAGCAAGCAGAAAAATATCAAGTGAGCAGAAAATGGAAGAGAACACAAAAAACTGAGGAATGAAAGCGAAATGTTTAAGAACACACAAACAAGTTTAAGTTTTGCGCACAACATCGTTTTTAATGCGTTTAAAGTTTTGATTTACACTTGTTATTTTTTTAAATACACTTTTGATTTACGACCACAATACTTTTGGCGGTATTTTGGGCTCATACCTGCACCTCGACACGAGCACAGCACTGCCCGGCCCTGAAGTGTCTGCAGAGACCGTGATTCTACTAGACCCTCCCCTGTGAAGATCATGAACCCATCTCCAACCAGAACAAACTGGATTTAATATTTGACTTGAATTGTTGTCAATATAACAATCATGCATCGTCTGTTGGCCAGAGGAGAACTGGTCCCCCGACTGAGCCTGGTTTCTCCCAAGGTTTTTTTTCTCCATTCTGTTCTTCATTTATTTTGTCACCTCCTGGAGTTTTGGTCCCTTACCATTGTCGCTTCTGGCATTGTTAGTTGGGGACACTTAACAATTACAAGACATACATAAGACAAAAGTCAAAATACCTTGGGAATCAATATTATAAAACCCTTTTTTGAAGCCTCAGGCTTATATTTAAATTTGTCTATATTTATTTAAAAGCGTGAACTATTTTGTCTATATGATAATCAACAACCATTAATACAACATATAACTGTGAAAGTCCCTCAGGATTTTCCTTATTAAAGATAGATTGCTCTGCCAACAACTTCATTTTTCACCAAAATAACGAAATCTAAAACAATCTTTAAATGTTGGCTACAATGTGACCTGTCAATCTACGGTGGAGTTCTTATAGCCAAAGCAGAGGTTTTGTCTCATTGTGTTTATCCCTCTCTATCTACATATGTTAGTGACAAAATTTGTGACAATACAGTAATACCTCGGTTTACGAGCGACTTGGTATACGAGAAAATCGGTGTACGAGCACGGAGGGTTGAATCGGTGTACGAGCATTGTCTCGGTGTACGAGAAAAAATTCCCTCACCCATGCGCAGTTTTGCGTCGAAAAGATCCCTTCATCACCCCTTAACTCGTTCATTCTCTCAGTGACTCTCAGTTTGGGTGCATCATTCACCACAGTGCATTATTTTATAAGTTGTTGTGAATATGATTACATGTGAATATGATGAAACTTTATTAATGGAGCATGTTACCAACACCACACATTGCATACTAATGAGACTCACGTGTGTTCACAGTCCAACGCACCCAATGACGTTCTTAAAGGGCCATACACTTTTAGAGAACAGCATACTATGACAGTTATAACTCTGTACAGATCATATACATAAGTGATTTACAGCGGTTTTACCTCGTGTTGTTGCATTAATTGTGATCGCTATTCTTCACGTTGTAATATCGTTACAAATGTTGATGGAACTAGTTAATCTGTGTTCAATAAGTTTTAAGTTAACAGTCTTGTCACTTTAAGAGGGCGGGGTTTCAGTCGGCGCTAGAGAGAGTGGAGTTCTGAGGGATTTGAGAGAGAGCTCGTAAGCAGAGATAGTTTTGATTCTTCTGTTATGTACGGCGTGAGTTGAAGCCAGAACAGCAATCCGATAGTTCTCAATAAAATCTCTGAATGAGAAGGAACCTGTCTGGTTATTAAAAGAAGCAACGCTACAATGTAGTGAAATATATAAGCAGTAACCCCGCCCCCCCCTCCCCTCTCCTCTCGTCTCGATCATGCCAACAGTGAAGAGGTAAAGTGCATGTTACAGTAAATAGTTAATAATGACAGTTAAACTCTAAAAATACTTAATTAGTATTTATATGAGATCTTAATGGTTATAATTTTAAATGTAATTAATAGGTTAAAACCAAAAAAATATGTAAAATGGGCATTTATGGTCGTGTGGAACGAATCAAGTGATTTTTAGTGCATTCTTATGGGGAAATTGTTTTGGTGTACGAGCATTTTGGTTTACGAGCTCGCTCTTGGAACGAATTAAACTCGTAAACCGAGGTATTACTGTATTGGCAAAATGTAATTGAATTGAATTTTGAACAACAGCTCTCAGTTAAGAAATCGGTTTTGTCTAATAGACATTCTGAGGCTGGAATGGAAGTTTAGATGTTAAGGAATTTGTTAGCAGTTGGTTAAAAAATGTTTCTGTAGTAATGACTCAATTTGGCACCATCATGATACAGAGGAGAACACAGACGAAAGTAACAGAGCAGTTTATTGAGGTATGTGGGCAGTCAACTTGACAATTTGAGGGAACAAGTGAAGGCAGTCAGTGAAGGAAGGATGATGATAAACATGATCTTATCTTGAAGTGTCTTGAGGATATCTTGAGGATGACTGGAGAAAGGCAGATGACTAAGTCACTAGAAAACTTTTAAATTGCTGTTTTCTCTCTAAATTGTACCAACAAGTGTAAATGCACAACTTTTCGCCCCACAAATAAGTTCTGTGGAACAATTTCAACAATTCAATTTGAAACAAATCCTTTTTTATTAGGGCATTTTATTACAGCATTATCTGTATCTGTTAACCATATTAATTATTTGTATCTGTATAGTTTGTCTTCTTGATAAAAAAATGTAACACTAAACATATAAAGCATCATCTGTTGCAGCGGGTCCAGTGATGTTCTTCAGGTAGTCTTTCAAATAAATTCATGACCACAGAGAGTGACAAGTCATTAAGTCCAGTGATTTGGGTGTTTATTGAAACAGGGATGATAGTGGGGGTTTGAAGCATCTAGGGCAGGGGTCGGCAACCTGCGGCTTCAGAGCTGCATGCGGCTCTTTCATCCCTTTGCAGCGGCTCCCCCTAGCTTTGAAAAAAAATTAATACATGGGAATCAATAAATGCCGTATTTTACTGCATATAACCAGCACGCAGATAATCCGAACCCTCATGTAGCCTGCGAAATTCAAACAATAAGAAAACAAACACAAGTCAGAATCAGAGCAAAAAAAACCCCCAAAAAACAGTGTCTCCCGCTGCTGCACAGCACGCAGCATATTCTACAGGTCTTCTTGCATGATTGAAAGGTCAGACAACCTATCAGTGCCAGCTGTCAGAGTGACAGTACAGCGCCATTGTTGCTATGACGCTGTTTACAGCACTCAAAGATCAACAAAGCACGTCATCGTGCGCCACAGTAATTGTGATTTTTGTAAGCTAATGATGGATAAATGTAAAAAAAGAAAGGTTTCTGAAGAAAACAGAACATTTAATGTTTCATGGACAGATTCATTTGCCTTTACTTCTGATGATGCTGGTTTAAACGTGTGTTTGATATGTGGCGAGAAATTCGCGAATAACAAAAAATGTAACATAGAAAGACATTTCCAGAACAAACACACAGCATTCACGGAGACGTATAAAACTGGAAATGAACGAAAAAGAGCAATAGCTGAACTGCTGCGGAAAGGTGAGCAAAGCAAACATAATTTCAAGATGTGGATCAAGTCTCCAAACTCAAACTGCTGCGAGTTTTGTGGCTGCTCGGGAGATGGTCAGGCGTGGAAAGCCATTTACAGACGGAGAACATTTCAAAGAATCAGTCATTAAAGTATCAGAACATCTATTCTCTGACTTCAAAAACAAACATAAAATTGTTCAGAGAATTAAAGATATGCCGCTCTCTGCAAAAACAGTCAAGGACAGAACCACAAAGATGGCAGAAAACATCACCAGTCAACAAATTAGCAACATTAATTCTGCTCCAGCCTACTCAATCGCCTGAGATGCGTCAAAAGATGTACACGATATTGAGCAAATTGCATTGTTCTGCAGATATCTGAACTCTGCTGGGCCACAGGAAGAAATCATTGCGCTAATACCGTTAAAAGGCCAAACACGGGGCGAAGACATCTGCGAGGCAGTGGTGAATTGCTTAAAAGCAAAAGAAATAAACACTACCCACATGGTATCAGTGGCTACTGATGGAGCACTGAGTATGAGAGGAGAACAAAAGGGGTTTGTAACTTTAATTCAGAAATCGCTGGGAAAAAAGCTGCTGATGTTTCACTGCATTCTGCATCAAGAAGCACTATGCGCTCAAAGATTTCCCCTGGAATGCACAGAGGTGATGAACCACCAACAGTTCTGTCCATTATTAAAAGAAGTGGACAGTGAATATTCGGATCTCCTGCTTCATAACAAAGTCCGGTGGCTGTCCATGGGAGAAGTGCTGAAGCGGTTTTCTGCGTGTCTGGAACACGTGAAAACTTTCCTGGAAAGCAAAGGACTCATCTATCCCGAACTGGATCAGCCAGATTGGCTGGAAAAGCTGCACTTCATGGTAGATATGACAGTGCACTTCAACACGCTGAATAAAGCTCTTCAGGGAAAAGGAAGCACAGCCCTGCACATGCTGGAGGAGGTTTTGGCGTTTGAGCGCAAACTGACAGTTTTTGCCAGAGATATACAGAGAGGGGGGAGAGTGGGGCAAATTGAAACAGCGGGGCAAAACGAAATGTTGAAAACTGTTTCGAAAACGATTTTTCTGGCCTAGCCAGCATAGGCCACGCCTTCCATGCTGCTAGCCGTTGTTTAAATTTAGCCTGAGTGTGCGATAGAAGGTGTGTTGTGCCCGTGATGCGTGTCTGACTTGAAAAAAACTCGACATACAGGTATGTCACTCTACTCAAAAGTTTATTTTTGTTGACGTAAACATTGAATAACTTTGAGCCAGTTGTAATGTTGACTAATGGTGGATGTTTTTTGGTGGTTTAAATGATTATGAACAAGCCCGTAGTTTGGTGATTCGCATGCAGTTTACCTTGGTTCAAATGAACATGACATAGAATAGGCCTATCTGCGCGGGGCAAAACGAAACAAGCCGAAATGAGGCAAAACAAAACTGTTTCATTTTCCCCCGATTATTCAAAAATTGTTGTCGAGTAGTGCATATATAGGCCTAATTGTTTGTTATTTGATTTTTATTCATTTGTAAGTTTGTTAATTGGGAGGTTTATGTTTGTTTTATGTACATCACAGAAATGGTGCGAACTTACGTACGAAAAACGGACCGGCAGTCATGGAGCATGGATAATTTGCAGGCTGCCGTCGATGATGTGAAGTCAAATAAGATGAGTCTCAGAAAAGCTGCTGCTGCTTATGGAGTACCATACATTACTATCCACAGACACCTGCATGGCCTAGTTAAAAAACCGGGAAGACTAGGTCAGTTTCAGACTATTCTAGATGATGTGTTTGAACAGGAACTTGCAAAGTATGTGATTGACATGCAGCAGCGTTTCTACGGATTCTCAGCAATTCAGCTGAGGCATTTGGCATTTGACCTGGCAGTGAAGAATGGAATTAACCTCCAATTTAATGTTGAGAAGGGCACTGCAGGTAAAGATTGGATAGCTGGCTTTTTGCGACGACATCCAAATATTTCATTTCGTTCCCCAGAAGCAACCAGCTTATCCAGAGCCACTGGCTTTAATCAGGTGCAAGTGCTGAGATTTTTCACAAATCTGCGCACGGTCCTGGAACAGGAATAAATGGCAGCACACCAAATTTACAATGTGGATGAAACAGGTATAAGCACAGTACAGAAACCAGGAAGAATTTTGGCAGCTAAAGGGTCAAAACAGGTTGGGAAACTAACAAGTGCAGAGAGAGGTCAAAATATAACAGCAGTATGTGTGATGAATGCAGCAGGAGTATACAATGTTCCACCAGCCTTTATTTTCCCAAGAAAGAACATGACTGCAACCTTGTTGAAAGGCACTCCACCCGGAAGTGTTGGTTATGCCGTGCAAAGCGGTTGGATGGATTCGGAGACATTCATCAAGTGGTTGAAACACTTCCAGCAACATGTAAATGCGACCGTGCAGAAGAAGGTGTTGTTAATTCTTGACAATCATGCTTCTCATGGAACACTTGAGGTGGTTGATTATGCCAGACTAAACGGCATCGTGATACTGTCATTACCTCCTCACACTAGCCACAAACTACAGCCACTTGACAGAACATTTTTTGGTCCATTAAAGCGGTACTACAATCAAGCATGTGACCACTGGCTTGTTGCAAACCCAGGCAAACGTATTACACCATATGATGTTGCGCCATTGTTTGCCGAAGCTTATGGTAAATGTGCCATCATAGAAAACGCTGTTTCTGGTTTCGCCTGTAGCGGGAATTTCCCATTTAACCCGGACATTTTCTGTGAGGCTGACTATGCACCATCAA
The DNA here is from genome assembly GCA_037043235.1 of Rhodeus uyekii. Classification (NCBI taxonomy): domain Eukaryota; kingdom Metazoa; phylum Chordata; class Actinopteri; order Cypriniformes; family Acheilognathidae; genus Rhodeus; species Rhodeus uyekii. The sequence continues at coordinate 957,173 of JAWRVZ010000103.1, read as the reverse complement.
CAGTTACGGACAATGCGGCAGATTGTGTACCCATGCCATCAACGTCTGTACTGCCATCGATGCAGAACAACCAAATGAATGCCTTTGATACAAGTGCAACAGGTATGCAGCAGGACGACACTTTGTTGTTGCAGTTTGAAACTCAAGAAGCGGTTAGTGAAGTCAGTGTTGAATTAGAGTTGGAGTCAAATATAGCTGATGCCAATATCCCCTCTCCTCAGCAGGCCACTCCAAAATCAGAAAAATGGAATTGCACAGCTATGAAGACTGCGACATCAACCCCAACACCATCCTGTTGTACTACAAATAGACCTATGATAGCTGCAAAGAGAATTTCTGTTGTAGATATATTGCCTCTACCAAGAGCTCCTGCAACTGGACATCAAGGTCGAAAATGCAAGGCGCAAGCATCAGAAATTCTCACCAGTTCACCGTTCAAAGCCTCGCTGATTAATAAAGAAAAAGTAACGAAAAAAGACGCAAAACAGAAGAAAATTCAGAAGAAAAATAAGAAGATGTCTTTGGGAAAAGCAATTAAAGGAGAGAAGGTGCTGAAAAAGCAGCATGGTCAGCAAGTCAAAAAGGACCTGTCGGTTAAAAATTCAACTGATGACGTGAACTTCCTGTGTTTGGTATGTGGAGAAAACTTCGACGACGCTTGGGTACAGTGCAGTTTGTGCAAGGAGTGGGCCCACGAAGACTGTGCTGAACTCACTGACCCTCTGTTTTATTATTGTGACAATTGCAAGAAGTAGGACGAGGTGCTGAAACATCATTGTTCCATGTTTGTTCTGTGACTTTTTGGTGTTTTCGGACGATGAACAGTGTATCTTTGATTTGCTCTGGCATAGTATAAGACAGAGGTTTTCAAAGTCTGTGACAGTAGGCCTCCCTTTTGACACAACCCACCCAACGCCGCCCCCCCCACCCCTGTATCTGTACTCGGACTGGGCGGGGCATAACCCGGAAGTGGGTGAATTTTAACCCGGAAGTGGGCGGGGCTTTAGCCAGTATGTTATTTTTAACCATGCAATTGATACGGGTCGATCAGAAATTGTTATATTTATTGCTGATTAGAAAACTATTTACATGACAACATCAGCATTGAGCTTCAGATCAATGGTTTTGATCACAAATGAACTATATAGAGAACAAGTTTTGCAACAATTAATCCAACTCATGCGGTTGCAATTATGAAGAAAACTGTAATGAACAAGAGTTTTCATTTAAACATAACTCTCTTTTTTTAACTTTAAATTTTTTTTATGATCAGTGTAGTTTTTATTTATTTATTTCCACACCAGGTATGCGTGTGTGTGAGTGAGTGAGAGAGAGACAGAGAGAGAGAGAGAGAGAGACGGGGGACTCTGTGTTCTACGGATCAAATAGTCTGACGCTGTTTTTAAGATCTGCATTCCTTTATTTTGTATGAAAAACAGCAAGAAAGCATCAGACACATCAGTGCGCGAAGTTAAACAACTGAATAGAGCAGCAGACGGTTAAATAAAAATCTCCGACAGGCAGAGACGCAACGCTAGTCTCATTCTATCAAGAACCACGTCTGAACAAAAACTCCACGTTTACCAGAACTATACTGGTTAATAAGTACTAAACAAACAAACCGAAATAAAAAACAAACCTGAAGCTGAAGAAACCCTAAACGTTAACGGAAGACGCGCGAACCTGAGTGATAGAGAGAGAAAGACACCGTCTCAACGTTCTGCGCGTGAATGAGCCGGGCGGAGCCGCGCGAGACAAATTAAATCTGTATGTGTAGGGGAGGCGTGCTGTGACTAGCCTATCACAGAACACAGACACAGTCAGCTACCCAATGAGGATTTTTATTCAATCCGAGAACAGATAATGACTCTTATTACTCGTATGATACTTTTACTCGTACTCGGCTAAAGTGCTTTATCCGTACCGGATACTCGTTTCAGCCGAGTATCCGGCTCAACTCTAGTTATTAGACTATCATTTTTTACAACTCTCCGTACCTCCCCTGGCATGCTCTGGCGCCCCCCAGGGGAGGCGCGCCCCACACTTTGAAAACCCCTGGTATAAGATGTGACAATTACTATCATGTCATATTCAAATGTTTTCCTAATCTTGTTGTTTTTGTAGTAAAATAAGACGTGTTTCATGCCAGGCACATGTTAATGCTGATATTACAGTAATGTTTCGTTATTTTTGACTTTCTTCTGTAAGTGAATGTTTAGTGCATTACTGTTTAACTTTTTAATAAACAACTTCATGGTTAATGTCAATATTTGGAAAACCAGGACAGCTTTTTGTAAAAGTGTTTCATTCTGCCCCGCTCACGGGGTAAGTTGTCACATTTCCCTCCTGGCGCTTTTGGTGATACTGCGCAGAAACTGCAGGTCCGACGAACATCAAAACAGTGCTCATTTGTTGGAGAGGCTTGTGTGTTGTTTGTATAAAAATATGGTTTGTCTAACCCTATTACTTTGTTCATTATTTGGCTAAAACCAAAAAGTGTTACATTGTGCCCCGCTCTCCCTACACTTTCTCATTTCCCCTCTTTAAGAGAGTTCAAAGAAGCACACCATCCGATAAATTATGACTATTTACACCGTGCAATAATCGCAATACAAACTGCATTTGGGAAAAGATTTTGTGAGTTCAGAGAGGAAAAAAACACATTATCCTTCCCTGTCACTCCCCTGAACAACGATCCATCCCTGTTGAACACGGATGCGTTTACAGGCGTAAGTCAACCTGATCTTGAAATTGAACTGGCCGACATAGCTGATAAAGACCTATGGGTGTCTAGGTAAAAAAAACTGACAGCTGATCTTGAAGATGTTGCTCGTCAGAAGGCAATTCTTGCTCAGAATCACAAATGGAGCGATAATGCAAATCTCTCAAAACCCGACCAACTTGTGTTTGAAACATGGAATTCCATTCCCGACACTTATATGAACATGAAAAAGTATGCATTTGAGGTCCTGTCGATCTTTGGATCCACATACTTATTAATCAGGTGAAAAAGCTGTAATTTAATGAGCTATTATTTTGCTAAATATATATTTGTGTCTTGGACTCTGAACTGATGTAGGTGTGTTTTATGTTCAGGCTTTCCTTGCGCAGGTCCTAACACGGCTTAGGTGCGGGCGATTGCCTTGACGAGATGGAGTGCTTAAAAGCAGTGAAATGGCACCAGTGGGCGGAGCTCATTTCCCACACGTCGCAGAGCTCTCTGTGTTGAACGGTTTCTTGGCTGTTCCGCTCTCCTGCCGCAGACATTTAGTTTAAGTTTGTTGTGTGTTAAGTCCGTTTTCCCCTTGGAAGCTTATGTATACAGGGTTCGTAGCTGTCATTGAAAACTGGAAAAGTCAGGGAATTTTTTAGTGTCTTGAAAAATCATTGAAATGTCATGGAAAATTGTAATTTGTCAAGAAAGTCATTGAAATGTCATTAAATTTGTCTTTCGTCTCTATTTATTTTTTCACTTCGTTCTTTTTTCTTTTTTTCTTTACTTAAATCCATCCGAAATCTTTTTATTTCTCAACGGTCGGCACTTCCGCGTTTGTAAATTGACGAATGACAGTCAGCGCCGCCTGTGAGAAGCGCGAGGAACCTCATTCAGCAGTTGCAAATGGCGCATTTGACCGTTCCGTTCGACTATTGTCATTCAAATACTATGCCGGGGGCGTCAGTGTTACACAAAGATCGGCTTCAGGCTGTGGATGGCGATCCTACATTGCTAGAGGTATGTCAACACCTTCGCCAGGTTTTATAAGCTGGATGTTCCATCTCTGGCTTCTCAAGTGCTTTCGGCGAGTAATTGAATAAATTATTCCTGGGATGTTGCTACTTTTCTCATGATACAGTTGTTACCGCTTTTGCTGTTGACGCTGGGGTTTCTGTACAGTAGTTTGTGCTTATGTGCTCACTGTCGCCGCTTTGCCGTTGACGCTATGCTCTCACATTAGTTTTGCTTAAATGCTCTCTGAATAGTCGTGTCTAATGATGTTACGTCTGACAACGACGCTCCGAAGCTTGCTTCAAACTCGAACGGTCCTTGCAATGAACCACTGCTTCGGAGCTTGTGTCATTACGTCACTAGTCACGTGAAAATGACGTTTGAAGCAAACACACTGCTTCACTTCGGCAGTGAACCACCTGACTGCTCTGACAGCCCGATCCAGTGTTGACGGGTTTGAAACCGGGCGGCTGTATTTCTTATAAAAGTGAAACCAAACCATGGGTTGTAGTAGACGGTGTTTGCATTGGCGTTATTGTTGAGGAGAGTGGATTGAGTTTATTTTAGTGTTGTATATTCAAAGCAATATATCCTCATTTATATCAGCTTTCTAAACTGTTTTTGTGTACTCCTGCATCATCTGTTCCATGCGAGAGGGTATTCTCTAAAGCTGCTGATTTTTTTTTAAAGAATTCGCCTTTCACCAAAGACTGGAGAAAATAATATTTCTGAATAAAAACCATACCGTTTAATGAACACTTTGTCTAAGCCTTCTGAATGTACCCAAAGCACACCCTCTATAAGGTTTCAGAAATGACGTGAAGGGGAGGACTTGCTAAATGGGAATGTGCATTTTGATGCACATTTGATTTTTTTTTCCCCCACTTTTGACCCCACCAGATATGCAGCTTGGGATCATTTTGATGCAGGAGAATTTTGTAAAAATGGTCAAATTTTGCAAGAACAAAGATAAATATTGTCAATTGTATTTTAAATATAAAATGGCTTTAACTTTATTTTAGTTTATTTTCAAGTGTCAAATAAGTATTTATTTTACTAAAGTTCTCTGAATAAAAGATAGGACAATCGTCTCCGGTTACTATCGTAACCTCCGTTCCCTGAGAGAGGCGGGAACGAGACGGTGCAGCGAAAAGATGCATTGGGAACCTCCCCTTCACGTAAATTTCTGAAACCTTATAGGATAACGCCAGTTGACAACTGGCCAATTGTCGCGCGATGCGCTCTGGCTGTCAGACAGTATAAATAGCATAAGCGCGGCAATTGCGTCAGAATCATGACTGAACACGGCACAGCTGGTCAAGCGACGAACACGGCGAACGCTGCACCGTCTCGTTCCCGCCTCTCTCAGGGAACGGAGGTTACGATAGTAACCGGAGACGTTCCCTTTCGAGGGCGGGAACGAGACGGTGCAGCGAAAAGATGCATTGGGAACGGTGTTCAATCCCGCCGTGATTGAGACCTAGACCAGTCTGATACAGCGAAACACACACCAAACACAGCTCGTCCAATGGCAACGTCGCCACGTGTGCTCACTACTGATAGGTGCAGCTAAGCCAATGAAATCTTAAGCTAAAGCTTGTCAAAATTTGCATATCAGCAGCATGAAAAATAGCGGGCTGCGCTATTACAGGGCAGACGTGACTATTCAGAAAGCATTAAAGCACAACTAATGTGAGCGCATAGCGTCAACGGCAAAGCGGTGACAGTGAGCACATAAGCACAAACTACTGTACAGAAATCCCCAGCGTCAACAGCAAGGCGGTAACAACTGCAATATCCCAGGAATAATTGATTCAATTACTCACCGAAAGCACTTGAGACGCCAAAGATGGAACATCCAGTTTATAAAACCTGGCGAAGGTGTTCTGAGAAGACCAGCCAGCAGCAAAACAGATATCCTGTATTGACGTACCTCTAGACCAGGCCCACGATGAGGCAATAGCTCTCGTCGAGTGAGCTCTGATGTGGAGAGGGCATTCCTGTCCCTGATTCGCATAAGCCAAAGCAATAGCGTCCACTATCCAGTGAGAAAGCCTCTGTTTAGAGACAGCATTTCCTCTAGTAGCACCACCATAGCAAACAAAGAGCTGGTCCGACTGTCGGAATGTGGCGGATCGGTCCAAGTAAATCCGTAAAGCCCTGACGGGGCAGATAGCCCTCTGAGCGCCGATGTCCTGTGAGGTTGACGGCTCTGAAGACAAGGCGAGCAGAGAAACTACTTGCGCTTTAAATGGAGTAGAGAGTGATTTTGGCACGAAGCCAGGTCTCGGCCGGAGAGTAACACTGCAGTCTCCGGGCCCGAAACGAATACAATCGTCACTCACTGAGAACGCATGCAAGTCCCCAATGCGCTTAGCCGATGCCAGTGCGAGAAGCAGCGCCGTCTTCTGTGAAAGCTCCTTAATCGCGACCGATTCCAAGGGCTCGAACGGCGGCAGAGAGAGAGCTCTCAGAACCAGCGCCAAATCCCACGGCGGAACCGATGGGGGGCGTGGGGGGTGTAATCTCCTCGCACCTCTGAGAAATCTGACCATTAGTGGATGCCTCCCGATCGATTGCCCGTCGTCCGGTGAACGAAACGAGGCGACAGCGGCCACATAGACCTTTAGAGTAGACGGAACACTCCCGTCATCCAGCCGGAGCTGTAAAAACTGTAACACATCTGACACGGGACAGCTCACCGGGTCGATATTGTGCTCGTTGCACCATTTCACGAACACTCCCCATTTCAGGGAATAAAGGCGTCTCGTGGAAGGTGCACGAGACTCCGCGAGAGTCTCCAGCACACGAGAAGGTAGTGCGAGCTCTTCTAAGTCCCCTGAAGCGGCCACGCGTGCAGGCTCCACAGCTCGGGGCTGGGATGCCATATCTCGCCACTCGCTTGAGACAGTAGATTCTTGCTGACGGGAATCCGCCACGGGGGGGCTGCCAGCAACTCTCGTAGGTCCGGGAACCAAGGCTGATTCGGCCAGTTCGGGGCGACTAGGATCACCGACGCTCTTTCCTCCCTTATTTTGCATAGGACTAAAGGCAGAATTTTTACCGGAGGAAACGCGTACAACCTGGCTCTCGGCCAACGCGATGTCAGAGCGTCCCCCGCTAGAGGGGCGTGCGACAGGGAGAAAAACAGCGGGCAGTGCGCGTTCTCGCTCGTCGCAAACAGATCCACTTCTGCCCTCCAGAAGCGATCCCAGATCATTTGCACCACCTTTGAGTGAAGCCTCCACTCTCCGTGAGGAATCCCGTTCCTCGAAAGCATGTCTGCTCCGCGGTTTAGTACACCCGGGATGTGCGAAGCTCTGATGGAGAGGAGATGTTGATCTGCCCACAGCAGGAGGCTCGTTGCCAGCTCGAACAGGGCCCTGGAGCGCACGCCGCCTTGGCGATTTATGTATGAAACCACGGACATGTTGTCGGTGCGAATCAACACATGCTGCTGTTCTATTTGCGGCAGGAAAGCCCTTAGGGCCAAACATACCGCTTTCAGCTCCAGGCGGTTGATATGCCACTCGCTCTGTGACTCCGACCATAGACCGGAAGTCGGAACGCCCTCGCATGTTGCACCCCAACCTGAGCTCGACGCGTCTGTCGTCACTACGGTGCGTGTCGTCACCAGCCCAAGGGGAACCCCCTGGCTGAACATGTCCTGATTGGACCATGGTTCCAGAGCGCTGATGCAGCTGCGGGAGACCGTGATGCGCATGCGCCCCGCTGTCCACGCTCTCCACGGGACACGGGTCTTCAGCCACAACTGCAGTGGACGCATTCGCAGCAGACCCAGGTGGCACACTGAAGACGCTGACGCCATAAGACCTAGAAGCCTCTGGAAAACCCTCAGGGGAACAGACCGGTCCTGTCTGAAGCCACGCAGAGCCGAAGAGATGGTCTCTATGCGTTCCGGGGCGAGGCGGGCTCGCATCGCCACTGAGTCGAAGCACACACCTAGATATGTTAAATACTGACTCGGGGTGAGCATGCTCTTCTGCATGTTCACTCGCAGGCCCAGTGACTCCAGATGATGAAGCAGCATGTCTGTATGCCTGATTAGCACCTCCCTTGTATGAGCTAGAATCAGCCAATCGTCCAGATAGTTTAGAATGCGCACTCCGCTCGCTCTGAGGGGGGAAAGTGCTGCATCCACACATTTTGAGAACGTGCGCGGTGCCAATGCCAGCCCGAACGGGAGCACGGCATACTGGTATGCTGAGCCCTCGAACGCGAATCTCAGGAAACGCCTGTGGCGTGGCGCAATCTGAATATGAAAATACGCATCTTTCAGATCTACGGAGGCTAGCCAGTCCCCGGGACGTACCTGTGCCAGTATCTGCTTCAGCGTTGTCATTTTGAACGCGCGTTTGTGGAGCGCGCGGTTGATGGGTCTCAGATCCAGAATCGGACGGAGCCCTCCATCTCTCTTGGGCACCACGAAATAGCGGCTGTAGAATCCGCTCTCTAGCTCGCTCGGAGGGACGCGCTCTATCGCTCCTTTCGCGAGCAGACTGTGAACCTCCTGTCTCAGAACAGGTGCGCTTTGAGGGAGCGCCAGAGACGGGACCACACCAGTGAAACGGGGCGGTCTGCGTCTGAACTGAAGAGAATAACCGTGCTGAATTATTCCCAGCAACCAACCTGAGATGCCTGGAATGGCCCTCCAAGCTTCCAGGAAATGACGAAGCGGAGGGTAGGCTGCACGCTGCTCGACGAGTATCGGGAGCGGCGGGGAAATGTCGGCTACTATTGAGGGAGCAAGTGCATACTGTGGCTCCGCGCCGCTCTGAGGCAGGGCAAGCGACATAACACTGACAGAATGAGGAAGAAACAACTCTTTTTGTGAACAAGCATTTGTTTTTATTATTGCATCCACACAAACAGGGTTTAACACACACACATTGCAATCGTCGCCCATACGAACAGAGGGGACATAACGCACAACGTGGTGTTTTGGGGGCGGCCCACCCGCGAGCTCTCTCTTCCTCTTGACGGGACCGTCAGGAAGATGGCTTGCCTGCGGGAGGCTGTGCGCCGTCACGACGGGGGCCCCCCCTGGGCGCGTGACGCCTCTTCCCGGGCCCCGGCCATTGCTTGTGTCGGACATCCGGCTCCGGGCGAGAAGCCGCCGGAACTGCAGCCGCCGATTGCTGTGTCACCGGTCTGTGGGGGAGGGCTTGAGGGCTGCTGGTACGCGCGCCTCGGCATCACGTGGCTCATCGCTTTCGCGCGCTTTTGCGCCTCGGAAAATTTTTCCATAACAGACTCGACCGCGCCACCAAAAAGGCCGGCGGCTGCAATTGGTGCGTTGAGGAGCATTTTCCGGTCTGAGTCCCTCAGGTCCGCCAGAGTTAGCCACAGGTGCCTCAGGAGCACCACTAAAAACCCCATAGAGCGGCCGATGGCTTGCGCGGACCGCTTGGTTGCCATGAGAGCGAAATCCGTTGCCGCTCTCAGGTCCCTCACATCCTCCGCGTCCATGCTGCCGGCGTCCAGCAATTGCAGCAGTTTTGCCTGAAACACCTGCAGCACCGCCATCGAGTGGAGCGCGGACGCGGCCTCGCCAGCCGAGGTGTACGCTTTCTCTGCCTGGTGCGCCGTGAACCTGCACGGTTTTGACGGCAGCCCCAGACCTCCGCTCAGCATGGTTGAGGAAGGGCACAGGTGCGCCGCCATCGCCTCCTCCACGGGTGGCACCCGCACATAACCCCGAGCTTCAGCACCGTCCACGTGCGAAAACATGGCACGCGGTGAGGAGTGAGCGCGAGCTGACTGAGGCGCCGACCACGACCTCACCACGTGCTCATGTACCTCCGGAAAAAAGGGTGATCCCCTCCTAGCTCCGGCTTGCTGGCGGCTGGACTGGAGGAACCAGGAGTCCAGCTTATTTCTCGCGGGCTCCTGTGGAGCACTCCAGTCCAGGTCCAGCTCTTTAACTGCCCTCTCGAGGACCCTGACTAGCTCCTCCTGGAGGTCTAGAGGGCCCTCTGTGTCGAGGCACTCCGACGCCGCCCAGTCCCTGTCTGATGCAGCGAGGGATACTGAGTCGACGTCTCTGTCATCCTCGACCGGGAGGAAGTCCGCGAAGCGAACTGGTGATTGGGGAGACGGCAGAGGACGGCATGCTGCGTCGTCACCGTCACCCCGCGAGTGTGTGGGGGGGCCCGCCAGCGGCTCGACGGCGGCAGCGGACCCCTTCCCCGCGATACTGCGCGCTATGTCCCTCCTGGATCTCAGCGCGCGCCCCGGCAGATCCCCGCAGTGCGCGCAGGAGGACTCCAGCAGGGCATCCTCGGCGTGGGCCAGTCCCAGACAGGCGACGCAGTACGCGTGGGTGTCCGGCGGGTCAATGGGACCCGCGCAAACCTTACATTTAGTTCCTGTTGATTCCATAACTGTTCATAAGTCCGTGTGAAGGAAATAATCTGACGCAATTGCCGCGCTTATGCTATTTATACTGTCTGACAGCCAGAGCGCATCGCGCGACAATTGGCCAGTTGTCAACTGGCGTTATCCTATAAGGTTTCAGAAATTTACGTGAAGGGGAGGTTCCCAATGCATCTTTTCGCTGCACCGTCTCGTTCCCGCCCTCGAAAGGGAACTGATTATGACCCCTTGAAAATTGTCAACAAGGGTTAGATGACCCCTGGTTTTCAAAACCTATTGAAATCCATGGATGGGACTTCAGACTGTTTTATGTGTTACTAATTATTTGTATTGTAGTGTACGCTATTTTTCAAGGGACTATCAGTCTGGCGTTTTGAATGTGTTTGTTCCTGTTCTGGTTTTTGCCACTTAATTGAATTGCAGTGTAATTCCATACACATTTTTATGGGACTTGGCAGACTGTTTTGCCCATTGCTGTAGACGGCTTTTGTTTTTAAATGCGTTTCTTCTGGTTTTGATACAGGTACGTGTATCATATTTTTTTGACTGTACAAAATCAAGTATTAAAATGTCATTGAGAATTATAACTTTGTCATTGAAAAGTCATGGAAAAGTCATGGAATTTTTTTGAACTGATGTGCTATGAACCCTGTGTATAGTTCTGTATGTTAATTTATGAATACATATGTTGGAAATTGTAGAGAGGAGGTTGCCATTTTCTTTGTGAATATGTTTTCTCCTGTTTTTGGCTAGTTAGGAGAGACGATTGTATTTTATTTGGAGTTATTTCTTTTGTTAGGTAATTTAGCTTAAATTCTCTTTAGTTGGAATCCCTTATGTTTATTATTTTGGCCTTAACCCCTCCTGAAGATCTGAAGAGCCCTCATGATGCAGAAGAGAAAAGTTGATTCTGAAAATAGATCCTTTAAAAATGTAATGAGTACCGTAACACAAACCGCAAACTTTATCCGAGCTAAAGGTTTAAATCACCAGCAATTTCATTCCTTTATGCGGGAGATAGATTCAGAGTTTGCTGACATTGGCTGACGTTGGCTAAGTCGGGGAAAAGTTCTCAACAGAGTTTTTGAGCTCAGCAACGAAATCTGTCAGTTCATGGACAGTAAAGGAAAAGACTCCACCAATTTTAGGGATGAAAAGTGGAAATGCGAGTTGGCATTTCTGGCTGATATAACCGCTCATCTCAACGCCTTAAACCTCCAGCTCCAGGGACGTGACCGCATGATCACTGACATGTATGACTCAGTGAAGGCATTTCAAGTGAACCTGCTTTTATGGGAGACACAAATGCACCAGTGCAACTTGCCCCACTTTCCTGTTGCCAAGTAATGTTGAACCAAGTTGGCACATCGATGTTCCCAAATACGCACTTTGCTGAGTTCGCACGGCTCTTTGGTGACTTTGAAGAACAAAAAAATAATTTTGAATTGCTTTGCAACCCATTTTCCATCGATGTGGAAAATGCACCTGTGCAAATTCAGATGAAGCTGATTGAGCTGCAGTGTAATGGTACACTGAAGGCAAAGTACAACACAGTTTATTCACTCCATTCCCACAGAAATCCCCCAGCTCCATCTAAATGCGGCTTGAACATTGTGCATGTTTGGTAGCACATATCTGTGTGAGAAGCTCTTCTCAGTGATGAAGACTAACAAAACAGCACACAGGAGTCACTGATGATTCATTGATTTGATTTGTTAAAAATCACAAATTTTATTTATATTTTCCATTTGTTATGCAGCATGTTCATATTTTGAATTTGTATAATTTTGATGGGATATATTTTTATCGAGAGCAAAATCTTTTAAAATCGTTTAAACTCAGGTCAGCTTCTGACGGAAGCAAAACACACCTCCTCACCGCCAAAGCTACAGCGCCACAGCCGCTTGCAGCCGCTCAACTCCACTGTGTAAATTGGAAATAATATAATTTCCTTGGGGGGGCTTATAACATTTGATCCACGGACAGGGGGTTGGGGAACATCTGTTCTAAGGGATTCCATAGAGTGGGTTATAATCCGTTTAAGATTTCAAAAAGATGTTATGACATATTTTATGATATGTGTTAGCGTTCGAGATGACAGGGTTTCTCGGGTGCTAAATATATCTGTTAAAGTCTTAATTCGCCTTTAAACAAATTCAGGCTTTAAAGAGTTCTTAGTAGAGCAGAAAGACTTAAATTAAAGTAATGTCATTAATTGTTATTGCATGCATTGCAAAAAAATTATAATAATAGTTCCTCTGTATTTTTTTCCAAACAGATATTTAAACATCTTTCAACCGAAATACATTTACATTGGAAGCAAAATAGGAGTCTCAAAAGAATGAATACAATTCAACAAAAGCGAATACCTTCTTATAATTATATTATATGATTATAAATAAGGGAAGGATTATAAATACCTTCCCTTAGAAATAAGTTTTCTTTAATTTTCTGAGCTTTGGTGGATGATATTTGTTATTGTTTTAATTATAAGCTCATTTTATTTTTTATCAATTTCATATTTTGTGTCTCCATTAAATGCTTCTTTGCATTGTAAATGCATTGGTTAAAGAATCTTTAAACACTTGTAAAACTACTGTGGAACAACACTTTTTGCAGCATGGTCAGAGCATACTGTAAAAGTTATGTTCCAGTATGTACTGTAGTTTATGTTTGTCACAGTCATGTCTTGTCATCACTTTCCTCCTGTGTGATCCTTTTGTGTTCCCGTTAAGCATTACGTCAGCCACTCCCCATTGTTATTAGTGTCAGGTGTGTGTCATTATTCCTATGTGTATTTAAGCCTGCATGTAATGTCTTGTCCTGGTTGATTGTTAAAGATCCCATGTCCGAGTTTCTCCATGTCACCTGTCATTCCGAGTGCCGTTTAAGTTTGTATTTAAAGTTTTTTTTTTCCAAGATGCATTTTAGTATCCTTGACAAAGGTGAAAACATAAAAATAAATCAATGCAGCCCATGTTGTGATAAATATCACTGCCGGTTCTGTGAAACAGTGGGTGTACAAACCTACAGATTTTTACAACGTTGCAAAACATGTTGAGCATCATCTGCAGACAGCTATCCAGGAAAATGATTTTGTGATTTTTATATATGCATTTAACAATGTTTTTTTTTTACATTTTCAGATTTCATTATCATCAGGTGCAACCTAAAATGCAGAGATGACTCGCATTTTCATTGCTTGTACTGTTCTGCCACTGTTCTGCGAAAAGCATAATTTAAACTGCATCTCACAAATTGCAAGGAAACTAAGGAAAAGATTCAATCTTCACAAAGAACTACAGCATCTACAGTTCTGACTGGTAATCCAACGCTCCCTTCAGGGTCTGAGTCAGCACCCTTACTTCAAGTTGAACCTCAGCCTTCACAATGTGAACCACGCACGTTTGTGTCTACTACACCCACTATACAACCACTTCCATCTCCACTGAGTACCAAACAACATCTATCTTCAGGGTCTGGTCAGTCAGCACCCTTACTTCAATGCCAACCTTCACCAAGTCAACCACATACGTTTGTGTCTCCTAAAGATCATGTCCCAAGTGGTTCAAAACAAATTCGAGTGAAATGCATTCACTGTGGAATTGAAGTTAACAAGAAAAACACATTCGAAGAAGTGAAACAAACAATTACATCTGAACACCACTTTCTTAGCCAGTGCACTGACAATGAGCATGGTATTTTTGCTGTTCAGAAATCTTTCTTTGGGCCATCACTGCCAATACATGTGCAGAAGAGGACATGGGGGGGCAAACCATAGAATCGAGTGTGAGGTAGACCAGTGTAACACAAACACTGAGTTTGCATTTCGAAGTGGTTTTGAATGCCACCATATTAAATCCTTGGCTTTCTGTCCTCGAAGTACTGATGATACTATCATTCTTAATCAGGGGTCCCCAAACTACGGCCCCCACATTTGACCCGGCCCCCTGAACAATACCAGAGACGGAAATAAAAATGCTACTACGACCTCACTTTGCCCCAGCACGTTTTTACCCTTATGGCCACCCATACCCCAGTCACAGAACGTGAACATGACCCCCCGTCTGGACTGGGCAAAGCTTGCCAGCATCACGACTGACGGGGCCCTAGTATGGTGGGCGCGTCTCGGGGTTTAATAGGACGCATGAACCGGGAAATGGAAGAATGGGGTCTTACCGCCCCACTACAAGTACACTGCCTAATTCACCAGCAAGCGCTGTGCTGTAAAGTGTTGAAGTGGGATTCTGTCATGAAAGTTGTGGTATCGTGCATAAACTTCATCAGAGCAAATGGACTTAAACCAGTGCTTCTCAATAATTTTTTGTCACGCCCCCCTAGGAAGAGGTTAAAAATTTGCGCACCCCCCTTCCCCCCATTTTGGAACTTTAGCCTCATTGTTTCCATGGCAACGCGTCATGCTTGTCACGTGACATATCGCTGTCACAAAAAGCTCTGTATAATCGATGACATTTACTTAGTTTTTTCTTTTTTATTCAAAATAGTCACCAACTTGTTGAAACCTTATGTGGTTGAAAACACTGAATTGTTGTGATAAATGACAAGCTCTGAGCGCGTCTTTTTTTGGATCTGTGCCGGAGATGTGCTGTACTACACAGAGATCCGATGGTTGAGCCGCGGCAAAGTTTTGAAGCGTTTTTATGAGCTGCTACCTGAAATTAACGCATTTCTTCAGTCAAAAGGCAAAAACGTTCCCAGAGCTGATTGACCCAGCATGGAAATGGCACCTCGCATTTTTAACAGACGTGACAGAAATGCTGAACGGCCTTAACTTGCAGCTTCAAGGGAAGGGGAAACTCATTTGCGACATGTATTCCCACATAAAAGCATTTGAGGTGAAACTAGCGCTGGTTTTGGAATAAGTGAAAAAGCACAACTTCACCCATCTCCCTGCTACCCAAAGCTTTTCTGCAGAGAAGCCAGGTGTCGCATTCCCAGTTGAAAAGTGTGTGGAAGCACTGGAAATGCTGAAGGCGGAGTTCAGTGTACGATTCCGTGAACTACATGTTCATGCAAAAGAAATCCGTCTTTTTCAGAACCCTTTTGTTGCCGACATCGATGAAGCCCAGCCTTCTTATCAGTTTGAGCTGGCCGAGTTACAGAACTGTGATGTTCTGAAAGACGCATTCAAGCCCAACGGTCTCATTGACTTCTATGCCGCCGTCCCAAATGACACCTACCCTAACATAAAAAAAACACGCAATAAAGATGTCCACACTTTTCGGCAGCACGTATATCTGCGAGCAAACCTTTTCACGCATGAAACTCCTGAAAACTCCAACGAGATCAAGATAGTCAGATGCATCTGTGTTTGTGACTAGAATGGAACCGGACATTCAACTTCTCACCAGCCAGATGCAGGCCCACAATTCACACTGATGAACATACAGTACATAGGTAAGCTCACTTTTCTGATTTAAATGAGTCTGAGTATTAACAAATATAATCATAATAAAATCTATTGGGATAAAATCCATCTCCACAACCATACTGGTATTGAAATGTATTGTGCTGTGTAGGTGCTGTATCACTTAGTTCGGTTTCTTAGCCTGCTTGCTTTGTGGTTTTCAGAGGGAAGTTGATGAGAGAGCCTACAGTGGTGTCTACTGGGCTAGCCTATGGAACCTACAAAACTGTATTATAAGGAAAGAACACAAGAACTTTGAGACATTTGAGATTCTGCTCTGACAAGTGAAGTTGAACTTTTACCTAGGATTGTGCACGGCACAGCATAACTTCAATATTTGGATATGTGTAGTGCGTTGGAGTGTCAGCATGTTTTCTGGAAAACAATAAATGATTACATTTAGGGACCCCTGCGATTGTCACACTTTTTCTGTTAGAAATTGACCCTGGCCCCCCATCAGAGAAGGGAAAAGTTATGTGGCCCTCACTGGAAAAAGTTTGAGGACCCTTGTTAAATGAAGTACTGGTGGAGATGGTGGAACAAAAGTGGTTTGGAGAAGACCGGAAGAAGTGTGTTGAAAGGCAGCAGACAGCAGGTCTTATAGGTGTGCCACTCTCAGTGGAGGTGACAATTGCTGGACCCTCATCCACAAAATATATTTCAGTGTATGAGCCCAAAATGTCATATTATATCCAGCTTGGAAGAGTAATTGTTAGTTATGACTAAAAAAAATCAGATGAAGTTGTCCATGTAACAAGACAAAACAGTCATGTGTGCACAAAACGATTACTTCACTGTACAGTACCTAGAAATTATAACTTTATGCTAATTTTTTTAATATGAATTTTATCTGTGTATTTGTGGCAGGAATAACCCCTTTGTAGTTCCTCTGAGTTATGATTGTTGGGCTCCATGGATTCTCCAATACAAGAAAATCTGAAATGGTGTTGAACACTGAATTTGCGAAAATTCAGAAAACCAAGCCATGTGACATGCTTGATCTTGATATAACTGAAGAACAACTCGGAGATGAGCTCTTCAAGATGAAGGTGAGGTCCTAGATAATACTTTTAAAATAAAGTAGTCAATGCTTTTTATTTATGTCATAATGATGGTGTAGGTTGAAGCCATACGGAAACTGCAAAGAATGTGGTTTGGAGTCTAAAGGATCCAAGATAGACCTTGTGTTGCGGTTAAGAGAGGAGATGCAAAACTGCTCCTCATACGACTATATAATAACTCCTCATAATTTTTACTTAATTCGGCTATTTATTAACTTTTCTTTTTTTTAGGTGGATGGGCAGTAATTACTTGTCCCTGAGGAGTGGTATACTCAATTAAATTTAACATTTGAGCAGAGTCTCCATGAGACTTTGCTGATTTGCTCTTGTCATGGAAGCACTTCCTTAATGTTTCAGTATATGATTTTGCCAGAGGACTAGCAACACACCCTAACCTTCATGAACCAGAGATTTTACCTTTTAGCCCTCATGAAGGCAGACTTGCAGAGCCAACCCCTGAAAACAATCAGCTGGCTAAAGAGCGCAAGTTCACAGTAAATTTGCCCTGGTTAAATGTTAAAGATGTGGAAAATGATCCCACCTGCCATCCTCTAACTGGTTCTTCTAAGCATTATGTTCTGCATGACCGCTTTCACGAGTGTAACACAAAAGACCCAAAAGATGTCCTCAGAAAAGTTGATTTAGTTCCAGAACTAAGTGGGTGGTTAAATACCCAAATTGCCGAACAACTCTTTGCTGGCATGCGGAAAAATAATTACTTTATGAACATACTGTAAAAGTTATGTCATACTCCTTCTGTTTGTCCCTCCTGTGTTGCCGTAGTTGTCTTGTAACCACTTCCCCCAGTTTGATACCATGTATTCTTAATGTGCAACATAATCCACCAATACAACAAATCACAAAATGAAAGTGTGAAAGTAAACCTCTTTTTTTCCCTAATGATGGAGGGGAATTTCAGTAGATTTGAGAGAATTTTCATGTGATATTTATATAGGTATATATTATTTGTATTTATATATTGTGTATATATTATAATGTGTACATAATTCTGTAATTACAATTGTAAAAGAGAGATCTGCTTTATTTTGAAATAAAAGTTATCACCGTTATCAGTTTTTCTTTTTTGGTATACAGATGGGAATACAGACACTTAAAATGTACTGTATGTAGTCATTTTAAGTATTGCCAAAGTGACACAAACTGTCCACAAATATACACAAAAAACATGACAAATGGCATGGTCAAAACCATGGTTATGTGTACGGTACTCAGTTTTGCTGCTGTTTTTTTATTCTTAGAATTTTTATTACTATATTCTTGTTGTATTTGTATTGTATATGTGCACAGGAAGCTTCAGCACCAAGAAAATAATCCTTGTATGTGCAAACACACTTGGCAATAGCTCTTTCTGATTCTGATAAAGCTCTTTCTTTTTATTTCTTAGCCGTTTTTAACATGTCTACATTTTATTAACTACTAATATGAAGTTTTCGCATGTGTTTTAAATACGTGGGACATCACACAAGACGTCAAAACACGTGACAATACCGCGTAGGACACGCATGCGCTGTCACCACCGTTATGGTGCATGCGTTTCATAGACTAACATCCACGTGTGAACTTCCGCGCATGCATGAACAGTCCGCAGCGAGGAGTATCTCGTTTTTTCAGCCATTCAGAATAGATATTTTAGTCCCTCTGATCTTGTTTGTTTGTCTGTTTCTAGCCTGGTTATACAAAGTTCTTATTCCCACTTCTGTAAGCCAGTGTTTTTCAACCACTGTGTTGCGCGGTACACTAGTCTGCAGTGAAATATCTAATTGGTCTAAAAAACATTTTTTGAAAACTAATTAATTATTGTCTGCAAATAATATGCCGTTGTCGAGTGCCTGTGCTGTCTAGCGACTGGCAGAGTAACCATGTCATACTCTTCCATATCAGTAGGTGGCAGCAGGTAGCTAATTGCCTTGTGTTTTGAGACAAGAGAATTAGTGATGCCTGGATGCCACAGGTGGCAGTGACAGTGGCATTGTGGATCGCAAAACTATGGTGACAGTGGAGAAGTTTTACAAAAGAAAAAAAATGTAAACTCTGAACCTGGTCCTGGACAAAATTCAGACCTAGATGAAGGCCCTAGTATGAATTGAAGGTCATAAGAAACCAAAAACAGTACCCTCGAACAAAGTCTTGAGGCAATACAGCGAAAGCTTTATTTAATTTGGATTTACTATCACCAGGGATGCATGACACTGACTCCTTTTATGAGAAGAACCACAAAGGTAAAGAGCCCTTAAAGCTAGCTACCACGTTGCTGAACTTGTAGCTAAGTAAAAAAGTCCCATACTGTGGCAGAGTCATTAATACTTGCCTCCTGCAAAGCCATTGTAAATGAGATGCTCGGACCTGAAGCGGTTAAAGAAATAGCTAAAGTCTCTCTCTCTCAGATAACACAATTTCCAGAAGTATTGATGACATGTCTGCAGAGGTAAGAAATTAAGAAATTTGCTTTGCAACTTGACGAGTCTACTGATATTAGTGGACATGCTCAACTCTTGGCCAATGTGCGTTTTGTGGATGGAGTAAATTTTTCAGGTCACATCAGAATATCTTGAAAAAGGAGGACTTAAGTGGGAAAACTGCACAAGTGTCTGCACTGGTGGAGCTCATGGTCAGGCGCACCAAAGGCTTTATAAGCAGAGTGAAGGAAAGAAACCCAGATGTGATTTTTACGCACTGTTTTTTTACACCATGAGGCCCTCGTAGCCAAGACTTTACCAGCAGACCTAGTTCCTGTGATGGATGATGTTGTGCGCATGGCAAACTTTGTGAAGACACGACCTGTGAAAAGTCGCATATTTGCATCTTGTGTGAGGAAATAGGAGCCTTGCTCCTAAAAAAAGAGCCTTGCTCTTTAATACGGAGGTCCGATGGTTGTCGTGCGGCAAGGCGCTGGACCGTGTGTATGAGCTTAAAGTGCTTCTGACAAATGAGGGGTCCGATAGGCTGGCATACCTGGCAGATATTCTTCATCATCTGAATGAACTGAACACACGAATGCAAGGCCGAAATGATTACCTGCTCCCAACTACAGATTAAATAAACAGATTCCGTTCAAAGGTGCAACTCTGGCAACAATATGTAGAAAGAGGCAACCTTACTAACGTTCCCACTCACCAAGAAATGGCAAAATTTCAACACTGCTGCATTGTGCAAGACAGTAGATGAACATTTGAAAACTCTTGAGGAGAACGTCATTTTATTTTTCTTCAGCCTTCACTTAATGCCTTGACTGGGTTAGGGACTCATATCGGTCGTTGGAAAGGAAATGACTCTACAGGAACAGGAGTAAAATCTATCTTTACACAGTTCTTGGTTGGCTGCTGCCAAGGAGTTCCCAAATCTATTCCCAATTCAAACAATGCTATTTTGATATTGCTCCCATTTCCCACGACATATCTGTGTGAGCTGAGCTTCTCAAGCCTGACTGCTATAAAACTATGAACAGAGAGAGACTAAGAGCTGTTGAGGAAGAGCTTTGTGTGTGTCTTTCTTCAATTCCTGCCAGGATATCAGCTCTGTGTTCTTCCAAACAGGCCTAGGTTTCACACCGAATAGGTAGAAATATGAAAGATCATAAAATACTTTTTTTCTTTGTGTTTATTTGATTCCTATTCAAAACACTTTGATACGAATGACTGTATATTGTTAATATAGTTTGATGAATATAAAACTGATGTATGGTGATACAGTCTCTGTGTGCTCGTCCAGGTCGGTGGCAGCAGCTTCAATACTCACCAATTGAAACAGACTTGTAAATCCTGCTTGTTTCATTGGTCCAGCTTTTCACAGTCCTTATTACAGATTTAGCTTATTTCAGTTACTTCCTGTAGGACGGTATTGAAGTTTGAACTAGACAGTGATCAGAAAGCCACAAAGCTGCACACTATTGTCATTCTCCGGGATTCGCTTAATGCGGGAAAATTCATAACGTGACTTAGTGGACTAATACAAGAACGAACTCAGTATAAACATTATTGGCGGTTTAGGGGAATTACAGTTTTACAGACAAATTTACTTTTGCAGGAATCGTTCCAAATGCATCTCTGGCAAACAAGTTATCCCTATATTTATTTCACTACATTCGGGGTACCCCTATCTAAAGTGGAAGAGATTAAATCAGGTTCATGGTGCCACTGAACCGAACGGAACCGGGAATCTTTCTAATAACCGGATGAGATCCCTTCTAATAAATGAGATAACAAGAATACAATGAAACAAAGTTTGTTCTGGCTGTACAGCGGCTCTAGAAGAGCAGGACAATCAATAATATTGATGTATCAGCAACCTTGGTTACCGCCTTAGTGTCTTGAATAAGACACGTTGGTGAACGGAAGAGGAAGAACTGAGGATTTGTGTTTGTTTGACTGTCACTTGTTTGTCAATTGATGTTCACAGTATTCTGATGGTTACGTGACTAGTACAGTAATACCTTGAGATACGAGCGTCTCTACATACGAGTATTCCAAGAAACGAGCAAGCCTTCGGGCAGATTTTTGCTTCTAGATACGAGTACATTTTCGAGATACAAGCACGCGTACTGACGCCGATGCACATTCACTTCACTGTTCACTGACTTCTGTACAATAGGTATTTAGTTAAAAGGTCTGCGCTAAGTTAAAGTGAGGGTAGTCAGGCAAACAAGCAAAACAATAATATAAAATAGAAAAGTTTCAAAAAATACGTAAGCTAATTTCAGTTGTTAATTTAAGTGTATGTAAGTTACGTAGTGTTCGTGTCTGCCCTGGAACAGATTATGCTCGTATCTCGAGGTATAACTATATTTCACCAGCCCGGAGAGAAGGAAAAGGGAAGTACATCAAATGACTTACATTTCGCACTCACGTAGGTTTAACCTTTGTTAGATTCAGTAGGGAAGGAGCGTGTGCAACTCTGTATGTTTTTGTGTAGTTAGTGAACTTTCAGTTAGGGCGTGTTGCATGTTGAAGAAGCTTGTTTCTGTCTGGTTTTTAAAATGTTTCTAAAATGGCTGAGGCAAACTTCATTTAACTGTGCAAGCACACGAGCTGTATGGAGTTTTTCCGGGTGTCTCCTCTCAATGAAGTCCTCCAGTTCATGAAACATGGAGAGATATTTTTTTATTTCTTCCGTCGTGACAGGGTTCTCCTCCTCCTCTTCGCTGGTAGAGAACTGGCCTTGAACGACATTCACTTGCATGGCCTCCAACTCCTTAAGGTCATCCGTCGTAAGGTCCTCCTTATGCTCCTCGAGCAGCTCATTGATGTCCTCCTTATCGACCACCAGCCCCATGGACCTGCCGAGTGTTATGATCTCTTCTACGTCCTCCTCTTCCCCTTGCGAGACTGCTTGTGGATCGTCCACTTCTGCATCGTCTTCTATCCCTGTCGTAAAGCCCTCAAAATCTCGATCGGAGACGGCATCAGGCCACAGTTTCTTCCACGACGAGTTCAGTGTCCGCCTCGACACCTCTTGCCAAGCTTGATCAATGAGGCGTATGCAGATGTAGATGTTGAAGTGTTGACGCCAGAACTCGCGAAGGGTTAGATTTGTCGTCTCAGTGATTTCAAAACATTGCTTGAAAAGATGTTTTGTATACAATTTTTTGAAATTGGCAATGACTTGCTGGTTCATGGGCTGGAGGAGAGGGGTAGTGTTGGGCGGCAGGTACAGGACCTTAATGAATGAATAATCCAGCAGGAAGTCGTCCTCGAGGCCAGTAGGGTGGGTAGGGGCATTGTCCAGCACCAGCAGACACTTCAAAGGAAGGCGCTTCTCCGTCAGGTACGCCTTGACTGTGGGTCCGAAACATAAATTCACCCACTCTGTGAATAGCTGCCTTGTTGCCCATGCTTTTGCGTTCACCCTCCACAGTACGGGAAGCTTCTCTTTCAGGACTTTGTGGGTCTTGAAGGCTCGCGGGTTCTCTGAATGATACACCAGTAGGGGCTTGACCTTACAGTCCCCACTGGCATTCGCACAAAGTGCGAGCGTTAGCTTATCCTTCATGGGCTTATGGCCGGGCAGCTTCTTCTCTTCCTCCGATATGTAGGTACGACGAGGCATTTTCTTCCAAAAAAGCCCCGTCTCATCACAGTTGAACACTTGCTGGGGAATGTAGCCTTCCTCCACAGTCATGGCGTCGAAACTTTTAACAAAGGCCTCGGCCACCCTCATGTCGAAGCTAGCCACCTCCCCCGTGGCGGAGCTAGCCGTCTCCCTCGTGGCGGAGCTAGCCGTCTCCCTCGTGGCGGAGCTAGCCGCCTCCCTCGTGGCGGAGCTAGCCGCCTCCCCCGTGGCGGAGCTAGCCGCCTCCCCATGCCGAACGACAGAATGGATGCCTGTCCGTTTCTTGAACCGGTCAAACCAGCCGTGCGAAGCCTTGAACTCGGGCGGTGACTGCCTAGATGTCCCTTTTCCTGCGTGGCCTTCTTCCTTGGCAGTCACGAGATCACCGAAAATTGCAGCCGCCTTGTGGCAAATGGTTGCCTCGCTCATTGTGCCACCACTTGTTTCGCAGTCTTTCACCCATATAAGTAGCAGTCTCTCCATTTCTTCGTGGATGTGGGTTCTTCTCTTTGATAATATGGTCACTCCCTTTGAGGGTTTCGTTGCTTTAATGGCTTCCTTTTGCTTCAGTATGGTCCCTATGGTTGAAGGGTTACGGCCATATTCTTTCGCTATGGCGGACAAGCGCATCCCAGCCTCATACTTCTCAATTATCTTCCTTTTCGTCTCCATGGAGAGCATCCTCTTCTTCCCTTTCACTTCAGCAACAATCTTCACATCCATGGCTAGTGATTAGAAAAAAGTTTATGTTAAGTGGGCACAAAAGAATGGCAATGCAGCACGATGAAAACAAAACTTGTATGCGAAAGCGCGGGCGAACTTTAGCGTTAGCGTAGCACAGACGAAATGGGAGAGGAACGCCGCTACGCAGAGGCTGGTGGGAGCGATGCTGACCAATAGGAGAGCAGGATGCTGCAGCGAAAGCTAGCGTCCGAGCCGGGAGACGCTAGTGCGAGTTTACGGGTCAGTGGTGCGCAAATTTCAAAACAAAACTATTATTTTGTTGTTACTCGGGCGGAAAAAAACCCCGAAATCTTTTATTATACATTGAACTTTTCGTACGTAGAGCGTTTCGTAAGTCGGGGTTCTACTGTATCACTGGATAGATACTGATACTTAGATACTGGTTTGATCGATCATTTTGAGCCACGGTCCATACTCCACAATATCTTAATGAATCACATCTTAACAGCTCAAATAAGTTGTTTAAAATAAGGATTATGGTTTAATAGACCAAATTGTTGCCATTGGTACACAAATGCCTCATAAGCACAATTATTAAAAAATGATAATCATAAGCACAAAGAAATAAAACACATCCCTTCATAAATTGTTTTCTGCCAACACAAAAAACACTGAATCCTCATGTGTTCATTTAAGGCTCCTTTATGACTAAAATTCTTTCCACACTGTGCGCACATGAACGGTTTCTCTCCAGTGTGAATTCTCAAATGCACTTTACGGTCTTCTTTGCGACCAAAAGACTTTTATCTCATGTGTCTAAATAAGGTCTGGTTTACGCATGTAACTTTCCACAATCTGTGCAGGTGAAAGATCCTTTGACTCCAGATTTCCCATCTTGCTTCTGTGTGAAATTCTCTTCAACCAAATTCAGAGTTTTATATCTTCATTTGTGAAATAATGTTGTTTGTCTTCAATCACTTCCATTGAAACTAAAATACACATTTTAAATTAAAATAAAAAAGGACTAATAAGAAACACAAAGTTTATTTTTAATATAGCACAAATCTAGTTTTCTACTGAATCTACTAGTGTCTAGTTTTAGATATTTTTATATGTCAGGTTTCATAATAATTTTCTTCATCGGTCATTAAAAAGAAGGAAGGAAAACTAACCTATCTGTTCCTCTGTATCTTCATCTTTTATTCTGAAGGATTCTTCCTCAAACTCCATCTTTACAGTAGTTTGTCAGTAGTTTCTCCAAGAGTAATTCCTCCTCCTGCTGCTTCTCCTGTGGGAAGATGGGAATATTCCCCAGCATTTAAACTCTCATGAACAGCTGTGGGAGCAACTTCACTGACTGAAGGAGTGAATTGTGGTCGTTGTTGGTCATTTAACAGATCCTCATCACACTTACATATAACTCTCAATAATCCAGCATTAAGTATTTAGATTTTTTTTTTTGACAATTATAATAGTCCAGTGATTATGTTGCAGTATTATGATTTTCATGCATTAGAATCTCTTCATCAGGTTTCGTTTGTTCATCACATAAAATGAAAACACAACTCATAATCTTCACAAACTGCTGTGAAAAAACAGTAAGTAACGGGTTAATGTTTCTCGAGCGAAATAAACAACGTCAGTCGGTTCATTTGGAGTAATTTGTGAGTGATTCACTACATGAAGCGAGTCGTTTAGTGGTTTGTATTGAGATTAGTGTTAATAAGTGAAGAAATGAATGTACTCACAGTGTGAGACAGCAGATTTAGAGCAGAATGAACGGATGTGTTTCACTCCTCATGTTTATGTTCCCTCGCTCACTTCTCTTCTTCTCTAGACTCGGATGTGTTTCATTGCTTCAGTTGCTCGAGCGCCTCTAGCGGCGGAAACCAATCACTATTAAACTATCAAACCTTCATAGATCACAGACAAAACAACCGAGATCAAATCTGAGATTATACAAACACTGTTTGATTTTGAATCATATAACAATAAAACATTAAATATTATTTTAGAAATAACATTTATTGGTGGTGGTAGGTTATTTACTACAATAAAGATTTTTTTTAAAGGCCTATAAACAGTATATTTAAATATCTGCCAAGGAGTATGCAATTGTTTTTTAATGCTGATGATTTTGAAATTAAATTTATTGGGCTGATGAGAACCAGAATCAAACGGACCGTTTCCCTCTTATTGATATGCCTGATTAAGGAATACAAGAAAAAAATATCAAAATCAAAAATTGTTTACTTGATCTATTCAACCACTACCTCTATTACTGTTAATGAACAGTATTCAGTTGTGTTGGCACTAAAACAATACAGCACTATCATAACGTCTTAGTTGATAATTCAATATACTTTATTTTTGACAACACTTTCCATGTTTTGGTAGTGACTGCACATTTTCGAAAGTGACAGTAATGTTTTGGTAGTGACCACAATACTTAGTTTGCCATAGTTGAATCAGACAGTCAACATTTTATGTTAATACAAATAACTAATTATGTTGAACATATGCAGTCAGCACATATAGCAGACAGTAAATATCTGGTAAGAACACGTAGCGCTATTCTATAACTTGGGTCATGAGGTTCAAGTGAGAAGATAGTATGCACATAGAAGCATACTATCTTAAAAAAATCTTACAATGTAGACTGTTTCAGAAGCACTTTGCTTTATTTTCACAAAATGACCATTAAAATTATAAAATAATTAGACAGAATTATTTTAGTGCATAAAATAGTCTCACTTAATGTCATGAACGGATACCATCTATAGCCTAAAATTTCAGTAAAACAAGGAACTAATATAATCTTCATTCCAGTCTTTCATGTTTAATTTTATTTTTGTAATTGTGTTTCATCATAACTTCCTAACTGATTGTCCATTTCTACATCTCAGATGTACTCTCACCTAAAGGATTATTATGAACACCATACTAACTGTGTTTTAACCCCTTTCGCTTTCAGAACTGCCTTAATTCTATGTGGCATTGATTCAACAAGGTGCTGAACGCATTCTTTAGATATGTTGGCCCATATTGATAGGATGGCATCTTGCAGTTGATGGAGATTTGTGGGATGCACATCCAGGGCACAAAGCTCGCATTCCACCACATCCCAAAGATGCTCTATTGGGTTGAGATCTGGTGACTGTGTGGGGCCATTTTAGTACAGTAAACTCATTGTCATGTTCAAGAAACCAGTTTGAAATGATTCAAGCTTTATGACATGGTGCATTATCCTGCTGGAAGTAGCCATCAGAGGATGGGCACATGGTGGTCATGAAGGGATGGACTTGGTCAGAAACAATGCTCAGGTAGGCCGTGGCATTTAAACAATGCCCAATTGGCACTAAGGGGCCTAAAGTGTGCCAAGAAAACATCCCCCACACCATTATACCACCAATACCAGCCTGCACAGTGGTAAAAAGGCCTGATGGATCCATGTTCTCATTCTGTTTACACCAAATTCTGACTCTACCATCTGAATGTCTCAACATTATCTCAAGGTTGTGCGTGTTGTGGATTCACAAATGCTTTGCTGTAAACCTAGGTTGTAACGAGTGGTTATTTCAGTCAAAGTTGCTCTTCTATCAGCTTGAATCAGTCGGGCCATTCTCCTCCTCCTCTAGCATCAACAAGGCATTTTCGCCCACAAGACTGCCGCATACTGGATGTTTTTCCCTTTTCCCACCAATCTTTGTAAACCCTAAAATGGGTTATGTGTGAAAATCCCAGTAACTGAGCAGATTGTGAATACTCAGAATACCCAGTCTGGCACCAACAACCATGCCACGCTCAAAATTGCTTAAATCACCTTTCTTTCCCATTCTGACATTCAGTTTGGAGTTCAGGAGATTGCCTTGACCAGGACCAACCCCTAAATGCATTGAAGCAACCATGTTGATTAGATTGATTGGTTTATTAGATAATTGCATTAGTGAGAAATTGAACAGATGAACAGGAACAGGTGTTCCTAATAGTCCTTTATGTGAGTGTATTACATATTCATTCAGATAAATCTCCAGAACCACATAGAGACTGTCTCTGTTGGTGTTTTATGTCATTCTCCCTGTCAAGTTAATCATAGAAATTAACATTACTGACGACAACAACATAAGAATCCTACGCTATCATCCTATCTATAAGCCCTCCTGTTTGAATTGCCCCCTCCAAGAGGGACTCAAACCCTCGTCTGCCGGCATGAGAGTCGGACACTCTAACAAGGAGGCTAAAGGCTGCAACCTATATCATTAGTCGCCTTAATTAGTAGTAATAATCTGCATAACTGTACACTGTTTAAATTTTTTTTTTTTTGAAAACGTAAAAGTTTAAGGCAACCAACTGCAGAATTTTTTTTAGTTTTCTCAACTTAGGGTCAGTAGTTGTAACTTTGTCAAACTTTGAGTCATCTCAACTTTTTTTTCCTGCTAAATAGTTGAATAAACTTTAAAAGCTGAATTTGTCACACAAAGCATAAGCTTTTTACAGTGTACTAAAATTGTGTTTATTCCGGATTAATAAAGGATTATGTGTTCTCTTTTGTCACTACCAAAACAATGATGAATGGATAATTTTGAGCCTAGCTCGAAGATGCCAATCAGGACATGGTTAGCAATTACTGGTCAGAACAGTTGTACACATATAAAAACTACATTTTATGGAATAACATCCAAAAAAGTTTTCTTAACAGCAGAAAAAATGTTTGGTAGTGACATTTTTTAAAGTTACACACAAATGTTCAGACTTTAGAACACATTTACCTCAAAATGATGGGCTCAATCTACTCACCATATAGCATATGAGAGAGAGGGACATAGGAATATTTCCTGATCAGAAATGTTTGGCTGTGGTTTCAGCCAATGGACTAAAACATTCAGTGTTTTTTGGTAGTGACATGAAAATACGGGACACGTGTTTTTACATAAAAGATTCATGATTTAAAAATAAAATAAAAAAATTTAACTTCATTTTTAAAAACAAAACAAAAAGATGCATTTAAAAACAAGAAAGGAAAAAATTGCAAAAAAATATTTTAATATCATTTTCACAAGTTGAAATTTAAATGTTAGGGTTTGGGACAGCCACCTCCTAATTGAAAGTACCCAATAAATGATGATATAATAAATATAAAGCTTTTAAATATTTTAAATATTATTGTGGTTTTCAATAAATAATTTAAGGATCTTAGTAAACATTTAAGATTTGAATAATTAAATTCTTGTCAAATGTGTTTTTTGGATGGGGACGGCAAATGTCACCAATTCTGTAGAATGGCCCATTTATATCTTCCAGATGTAAACACACACATCAA
The DNA here is from genome assembly GCA_037043235.1 of Rhodeus uyekii. NCBI lineage: Eukaryota > Metazoa > Chordata > Actinopteri > Cypriniformes > Acheilognathidae > Rhodeus > Rhodeus uyekii. The sequence goes on along the minus strand of JAWRVZ010000103.1, from coordinate 928,491 downwards.
ATAAACATCTCTGAGGTGTACATGTGCAGTTTTTTGCTCTTCTGACTCAAGACAATATATCCCTATACTAATACATATAAACATGGGTACAAATAAAGTTGGAATAGAGAAACAAGTCGTAAGTGAACTGGACTGATGTGTGTGTTTGACTCACAAAGAATCGGTTCATAAGAGTCGTGTGTTAATGAAGCTGATTACAGATCCCCTGCTTTTAAAATAAATGCATAAAATATGTTGGTACTTTCTCATTTGAAACTTAGGAAATGTGTCTTTAAATAGTTTTATTCCGGCGGAATAAAAAATCGTTTTTTATGGCGGAAACAAGCTTCCACACTATAGATAACACTCGTACTCGTGCACCTGAACTCTTGCACATATCTTTGTGGCGATTATTAATATACCAATATAAGCTTATGGTGAGAGAGCCCAGCTTTTTCTCTCTCATACACGTTCAGAAGCGCTAAAAGTCATTAATCATCACCAGCATGGAAATCTTTTGTACTCATGTCCGGATAGTTTTATTTGTATTGATGAGACTTGCGCAAGTAAAAGCACTAATTGACACCGCTTGACGTGCACGTGCATCTGTGTGAGCGATTCGAATGTGAGTTGCTATGGCGACGCTTGTTATGATTTCTGAGCGCAAATATAAACACTGAACCGATCGCTTTCTGTTGATGAGAGACGAGGCGGATTCTGAGACTTTGCTGAATATTTTCTGGCTGATCTTGAGATTTTGAAACTGTTCGGAGGACTTTTATTCTAGAAGGAGTTCGGAGGAGATTTTCTTTACAACGTTTTATTTATCCTTATTGTTATTTCCAAGGACACTTATTTTATTCTTCTTTTCTGGTTTTTGGAGGAGTTTGGAGTTTTATTTAATTTTAACATTTAGTTTTATTATTTTTATTATTTTCTTTTTAGTTTTGGGGGTTGGGGTATTTCAGGGGAGTTGTTTATTCTGTTTATTCTGTTTTGTACTGTATTTTGTAGTGTTTTTTATTGCAGATTGAAGGAGGATGTCTTTGGCTCTCAGGAGTGAAAGAGGAGGTGAATGATCTAGTTTTTCATTTGTTTATGGTCTGTTATGGAACAATGTTATTCAATGATTGACCAAATTAATGTGAAGGAACTTGAGTGAGAAAAACTATTTGATCACCAATTTCCCCAGCTAAGTGATCACATGTATCTGAATCCTTTCAATTTGAGTGACAATAGTAACAATTGGTAATTGACTGCGGACAGTGATTATTGATTATTACTGAAACATTACTATGTGTGAAATATTCCCGTCTCAGGTTCCAGATCCAGGAGAGCTGCTTCCACGGAGACGGACGGTCAGGAGGTTTGCAGACTCCGTTCTGATGACCGGGATCAGGATTCGCTGCCAGACCCGACCCAGACACTGAGGCCAGGCGATGGATGTCCGTCCACTTCTATTACAACAATTTGACGTTATCACACACATTGTTTATTGATAGTATTAAAAAAACAGTTTTTGATGTTTGAAATATTCCCGTCTCAGGCTCCAGATCCAGCAGAGCTGCTTTCGCTGGGACAGATTCTTCACTGGCCATCATGTCCACATCAGCTTTGTCGCTCTCTGAGGACGATATGGAGAGGCGGTTAGATGGAGAGTTGAGCCTTAGCAGCAAAGGCTCATACAGCGTTGAGTGGAGGTGGAGTGGACACAGACCGGACAGCCCAAATGAACAGGAGAGTTGTGGCAATGGGAGTTTGTCCTGGTCGGATAGCCTCCATGAGATGGTGTGTCCTCCACTGCCAGGTCAAGTTTCGGTCGAGCCGACAGAGACTTCAATTGCCATGCAGGCGTCTCCTGTGAACAAGAGCTCAACAGGTCAGATTGAAATAAAGCTGCAAGCTGTAAAGCGTCCCGATAGAAATTGTGCTATTTTAAGACTGGTCATATTTGCTGTTGCTCTGTAAAATTTCTCTGAAATTTTGTACAAAAATACAGGATGTTATTACTTAATACTGTGAAATAAGACTGTGGGACGTTTATGCCGGCATTAAGCAGAAAGCAGGGCTGTCGTATAATATTTGCGTGATTTGGATTTGTAACATTACAGATAAGAATCGAACAGTGAAATGTAAGTGTCAGAATTTAATTGTTTCATTTGAGGTCAGAGATGTTTCTAATAGTTGTCTTTTCAAATATATTTTCTTTATTTCAGGAAAACCTACGGAACGTCAGAAGAGGAAGGGGATTCGTTGGATTATCCAGGACCTGTGGAAGACGATGAGACGCTCTTTCAGCTGCTGTTGTGCTGTGGATGTCGTGGAGCCGTTTGTCCCTCCAGCACATCTGGAGCCGGAGCCTGATCCCGATCCCTCCGGCGTCAGGCCGAGCAACGGTAAACCGGCAGTCATTATTTCTTCACCATTATTTTAAACAGTATTGCTGTCTTGTTTTCTGCTAAGGCTTGATTTCAGAGCATATTAATGTTATTTTTCTATATTAAAATTATTCATTTTAATCATCTACCTTATATATTTTTCCTATTCTTTAGAGTCTTTTGAGTCTCTCTTTATCGTGGGAGACATGCTTGGATCCGGAGGATTTGGAAAGGTGTACGAGGGAACGCGGAAATTTGATGGCAAAAGGGTAAATCTTACACAATTATACAAACATTTTGTTCTTGCGTACATCAAAACATATTTAAAACAATTCAAAGATGGTTTTATAGTTAGTTCAAGTGCTTGAATACTGTTAATGAAAGGTTTTTGTTTGTTGTTGCTTTTTTTGCAGGTTGCCATCAAGCAGATCCGCAAGATGGAAAACAATCGTTTTCTTGATATCGTAAGTTGGTCAAACCTGAATATGTAATTAATACTGTAGTTAAATACACTTGTATGAAGATTAGCTGTAAATTAGACAAATAAGCCAAGAAACAGCAAAAAACTTTGAGCTGAAAAGCTGCTGTTAAGAAAAGTTCACTTAAAATTTGTATGTTTTCTTCAGATTTTTACCCAGCTAACCTTCTGTCTGCTATTTTTCTCTAGCCTGGGCATCCCGAACCTCTCGTGACAGAAGTGGCGCTGCTGCTAATGATGAGGCGAGAACCTGTGAGCCCCTACGTTATCCGGCTGTACGAGTGGTTTGAACACCCCCGAAAGTTCACTCTCATCATGGAGTTTCCTGAACCTTGTGAGAGCTTGCTGGACTTCATCACTCGCAGCCCTGAACCGGATGAAGCAACAGCACGGGTCATCATGAGACAGGCTGTGCTGGCCGTCCATCACTGCATCGAGCACGGCGTCTTTCACAACGACGTTCATGCAGAGAACTTCCTGATAAAGACGGACACATTAGAGCTCAAGCTCATCGACTTTGGCTGCGGTCAGATGCTCAGCAGTGACGGCTACAAGAGTCACACATACATTGGTGAGTGTGGAAACCTGAATGTGGTGACTTCAATATTTTTGGACACGTAAAAATAAAAAAAAAGCTCAACAATGCGCAAATGTCTTGCTTACAGGATTACTGTATTACATCCCACCTGAAGTCTTGACAGAACCCGGATTCCACGCCGTCCCCGCCAATGTCTGGGCTCTAGGAGTGTTGCTCTACGAGATGGTGAACGCATGTTCTCCTTTTCGCAACAGAACGGAAATCACTCAAGCTGACGTTACATTTCAGAACTCCAACTTGTCCGAAGGTGAGTGAATAATATTGGTAACTTTGATCAACGCACACATAAAGCAAAAGATCTGTAGAGAAACAGTTAAAGAAAATATGTTGGATCTGAAACACGCCTTCACAAGAACCAGTAAGAGCTGTGATGTCCGAGTCGGGAAAGGCGTGATACGCCCAAGCTTTTGTGGAAAATACTCTTTCTTTTTGTAAAGGCACTACTGTTGCAGAAACTATATACTTCACCTTTTAAGTAAATATAAAGAACATTGTACTTTATATTAATCTTGTTTTAGATTATCTTTTCTTAGATGCAGTCACATGGTCATGACTAACCTGCTCTCCTTATTAAAATGTGCACAGAATGCAGGGATCTGATTATCCAGTGCCTAAACAAGGATCCAACTAAACGGCCGACGTTAGAGCAGATGTTGCAGCATGAATGGATCAGACACGATCTGTTGTAGATTGATTGGAGAAGTTCAGGAAGATTCAGTGATGTCAGGTGTGAGGAAGTGTAGCAGACAGAGTGGATTATTATAATTGATCAATTCTGCAGTATTTGTAGTAAGATTTTCAATTGTGTAAAATCATTTTAATGTTCCTCTTGTAGTCGTCACCATTCAAATACAACACAACTTCACGGTAATAAACAGGGAAATAATTGAATCAATGATGCAAACAGGCTTCAGTTCTGCTGTAAAGCACCTGTAAAAACATTTTATGAGTCGACGTGTTCGTATAATCTTTGTATCGTATAGAAAATAACATTCTTATTGTTCTTGAGCTCGAGACTTGAAGCGGAGCCAGAAATCCAACCCGTCCTGACAGGAACCGACCGAGAGTTCAGAGCCGGTCCACGTCTGAGGAAGAACACGAGAGACTGCAAGACTGGAAAGAAGTCCTCACAGCCATATAAGCTTTGTTTCAAAGTAATTGTTGCTTCTTCTTTTTTTAAAGTTATGATAATTATCTTTATTTATATCGCGCTTTATGCAATACAGATTCTTTTAAAGCAGCTTTACAGTGATGATAGGAAGATAATGACTCCTATCACAAGTCATTCTGTTTGGGGCCCTATTTAGTAAATATCACCAGTTTATGAATTTGATCAAAGATGTAATATAAACTAACCTACTATTTTCAACTATTCACATTCGTCACAGGGCACAAGTGAATGCTGATCCTGCTGCAAGAAAGACTACGTGAGGAGTGAAGCCTGCATTCATCTGGACTTCCCTGAGAACTAAAGCTGGAAGCTCAGCAGTGCAATTCAGGCCTTCCTGACTGAGGTTTTTTCAGCATTGACACCTCCTTGGAGTAACCAGTGTTTTTCAAATAATAAAAATTATATACGGAAAAATTAATGTCTAATTGAATAGTTTTAAAACAAATTGTCCATAGTTTATCAAATATTATTTAGAAAACAGGTGTTTTCAGCATATGTCCTGCCAAATATGGCAAAAACGCACTAACATTTACATTTAGAGATAACTGTTGTAGAGGAATTACAATTAAAGACCCGAAGACCTGATATGTTGAATGATGACCAGGAGTCAATAGAAGAAAGTTTTGTAAAGAATAGGTTGTAGTTTCATCATGCAGAAGCCAGCTTCAAGTCTCACAAGGAGTTCGTAGGCCGCTCTGCTTATATTTTCATTGTTACATCAATTATACCTTTTTCTAAGATCACATTACGTCATTACTTAAAAAAACTTAAATGATTCTGATTGGCTAAGAAAGTAGGCAGAAATTATTAATCTTCTACACAAAGACATAACATCAGTAGCTTATCTCCAATCCATCGAACTGCTGATGTTTAGACTGGATTTAAGCATGAAATGACCTCCCCGATCATCACGAGGCGCCTGTAAGTCTCCATCGAAAATCTACGTCCCGCACCCATCTGTGGACCTGCACAGAAAGATTAACACACAAATACACCATGTCTCCAAAGTTGAAGTTGGTGCTGGCAGACTTATCAACCGGAGACTTCCCAAAAACATTCTGGTCACTCGTCCTCCTTCCGAGTAAAAAACAGACAATATCCATCCTACATAAACTAACACTTCTAAAATGAAGGACCGTCACGTATTCCGAGAGGTCATCACGACCCATGGAATAGGCAAATAGAATACGGACATCAGAAGAATATTAGAGCAATTACACAATAATATGGTTGTTTATTAATGAAAATCATTTAGAATCATTTAATAATACAAAGATGGTTATTGATTTAATACTGAGGTTATGGTAATTTATGTCAATCATTCTAAGAGAAACAAGAGAGGGAAAAGGAAAATAAAAGAATAAGTATATATAATGTAACTAGAAGAGACAAGAGATTTTGATTATCTGCCTCCACTGTAATAAAATGTATTTTCATCTGATTTGATTATTGTAAAATAAAGTATATATTTCTAGGAGAACACTTAAATGCACACTTTGACGGATAAAATGTTTAATGTTTCACGTTTTTAGCAGCTACACCATTTGACATTTCCAGGTACTTGAAGTCTTAACTTTAGTAAAAAAAAAAAGGCATTTTTAATTACATAAAATCAGCAGAAATAGACACACATTTGAACAAAACTGATGCATGCTTTTAAAATAAGTTTTAAAAGGATTTTAAAATTTGTCATCTCTCCAAAACTTATTTATCACTGACCCCAAAATCAAATTTTGGCCTCAGATGACGCACAAAACCCAACAAATACACAGATGCTTTCCTGCCCAGTGAACACTAGTGAGATCAATTCAACACACTGACAAAACCTCTTACTGGGATTCAGCAATTACTTTAAAGCTGAATGTCTATTACAGTTTAAACAATTTACAGATGCAGATACTGTAAAATATAGCAATGCAACATGACCTCGCAGTGGATGAAAGGCACTAGAAAAAGAAAAGCTCAAAAACCAAAGAACTGACTATGAACATGGTATGCACCACAACACAGTATATTGTCAATTACAGTGAGTAAAAAACAAAGTATATTCAGCATCCTCTGTGTTACACTTCTATAGAGGGCGTGTGATGCGAGGAGGAATCACGGAACACGGGATCCAAACAAAAACACTTTAATTTGAAACGGGAAAACAAACGGCACATGGGAGTGCAAAACTATGAGACATCCACTCATTAACTGCAGGAACATAACGTTAACGACTGACAATGACAATGGAGCACATGAGGGTTTAAATACACTAGGAAAATACAAACAGGTGGCGAAACTAAATGAGTAATCAAACCAAAGACAGCTACGGTAACACATGAGGGACAAACAAGAGGATCATGACAAGACTGTGACACTCTGCACATTTGGCCAAATTTAATTACAGTATACAAACTATCCCAGATAAGAAATGCGTACATACAATATATACATACATACATACAGTGGAATCCGGTTATGTCGATGGCCTCAGGGGTTGCAAAAAAGCATTGAGATAACCAAGGATCGAGATAACAAACAGCCAATATGGCGATTTATTTGATGAAGCGATCGGCATGCCAAAAAAATATACATAGACTGTCAGTAGTGATCACACCTAGCGGTGTTGCCATTGGTTGAGCTGCGTGTCTCTTCGCTGTGATTGGTGTATGGTTTCTCTGTGTTCAGGCTGACCTGGTCTCTCTCACGGCGGGATTAAACACCGTTCCCAAATGCATTTCCTTGCAACGTCTCGTTCCCACTCTCTAAAGGGTAACCTCTGTTCCCTGAGAGACGGGGAGGAGACATTGCAATATCTGCCGTGTTCGCCGCTTAACCAGCTGTGCAGCGTTCAGTCATGATTCTGATGCATTTTCTGCGTTTTTTGCTATTTATACCACCTGACATCCAGCGGCAATTGGCCAGTTGTCAACTAGAGTTATCCTATAAGGTTTCAGAAATTACGTGAGGGGAGGAGTTCCCCTTCAACTCGGCAGCAATCTGCCAAGCAGGTTGCTGACAAGGATTGTGACGATGTAGCAAACCAGTATGACACTTTTATTGACACTGTTATTCCTGCAAACTACTCCTTGTTCAAAACATGTTATAAGTGAAAAGACAACATTGACAAACTGCTGTATTCTAAGTTGTCCTCAGAGCCTGAATTGGGTAAACTCTGGTCAGTGATGTCCAATTTGTTGTTGTTATCACATGGGCAGGCTACCGTTCAATGCGTTTTTTCTGTTAATAGACAAATTGAAGTTGAAAATATGAGTGAGATCTCTTATGTAGCTCTTCGCTTAATCTGTGATACAGTAAGTTCTCGTGGTGGTGACATTTCGCAGGTTCCAATGTCAGATGATTTGCTTAAGTCTGTACTTGATGCTGTAATTCTATAACACAGTTTTGTGTCAACCTCTGTGGACAGTTTGGTTTTTGATTTTGATAAATATTGTAAAATGCCATAGTGTTGTGTAATGTACCATAGGTTTTGATGGGCAGGAATTTCAATAGTTGCAGATTCTTGCATTTTGATGCAAGCACATTTGTTTTATTTTTTTCATTTTTGACCCCACCAGATATGCAGCTTTGGGTCATTTTGATTCAGGAGAATTTAGTAAAAATTGTCAAATTTTGCAAGAACAAAGATAAATATTGTGTCAATTGTATTTTAAATATAAAGTAAATTATTATTTGACCCTTGAAAATAAACTAAAATGAAGTTAAAGCCATTTTATAAGTACTAAAGTTCTTACTTTTAAAGTAATAAAAGATAGGACAATCTGATTATGATGGAACTTGAAATCAGACTGTTTAAAATGTGTTATTACTTATTTGTATTGTAGTGTACCCTATTTTTCAAGGGACTATCAGTCTGTTGTTTTGAATGTGTTTGTTCCTGTTCTGGTTTTTGCCACTTAATTGTATTGTAGTTTAATTCCATACACATTTTTATGGGACTTGGCAGACTGTTTTGCCCATTGCTGTAGACTGCTTTTGTTTTTAAATGTGTTTCTTCTGGTCTTTATACATGTACGTGTACCATATTTTTTGACTATACAAAATCAAGTAAAATAATCATTAAAATGTCGTTGAGAATTATAATTTTAACATTGAAAAGTCATGGATTTTTTTTGAACTGATGTGCTATAAACCCTGTGCAGACCTGTGCAATAAAATTGTGGACACGTACTGTATATGAAGATGAAGATTTAGGTAAATATGCTTTAATAAGATTCAAAGAAACAAGCAGTAAAACAAGAAAAGACACAATAAATGGCTCTGCAGATTAAAGCGATGACAATCATCAAGCAAAACAAGCATCCCAACACACACTCACAAAGAGAGAGAAAAAGTGTAACGCACATGGGTTTTATACTAGCTTCACAGTCTCACCCAGCGCTGGTCGTGGGTTCTTGGCTTTTAGCTGATGGTTTCACCGCTGTGTGGAGGACACTGACAAGGAGCTCCGGTGATCTCAACACTTGTTTTATTGAACATTAGGAGGTCATTACATGAATTCGCCACAGCTGATTACAGAGCACATCTCACATCTTCCTCTCTACACTATCAACTGCTGCAGACTGTTCTCTCCCGTGGAATAAATCTAAAATCACGGGCCACTGTTCTCGCAATATTATCCCCCAACTCATATTTAGAGTTGCAGAACATTACAGTAATACCTCGAGATACGAGTGTCTCTACATACGAGTATTTCAAGATACGAGCAAGCCTTCGGGTAGATTTTTGCTTCTAGGTACATGTAAATATTCGAGATACGAGCACGCATACTGACACCAATGCCGACACACTTTCACTTCATGTGTTCACTGACTTCTTTAGGCCTGCAAGTAGCTGATTTTCTCTATGTTGTGCATTATTCTTTGTAAGAGCGAAAGTGGGAAAGTTCTAAGAAAGTGGGTACTGTGCGGTCAAAGTGCGGTACTGCTGAAGCAACACAACTGTATTTAATTCATTCAACATAAGTAAATTGTGTACATTTGAAAATTACTTTTTTAAATTTTGTCCAAACAAAGGTTTTCATTTCAATGCACAAACTTAAGTGAATTATTTAATTTAAATGTATTTACATTCTTTGAAAGAACAACAGCAGTGTTTCGTTTTTTTGAGTGTACCATACAGAATCAAGTGTCTCCTACCAGCCCCCTCCTTCCCTCCTCCGCACCTGCTACTACTAAATTTATAATTAAAACCACATTTTATTTGATATCACACATGTATCTCACTGTTTACACTTACTATAATTGTGTGTGTGTGTGTATACCAATAAAAACATATTTTTTCCATTGTTATGGGTTTGGAACGGATTAATTCGTTTTCTATTATTTCTTATGGGAAAACATGATTCGAGATACGAACAATTCGAGTTAAGAGGTCCGCCCTGGAACGGATTATGCTCCTATCTAGACTTAGCTACTGTATTTATAACCTTACATTTCACTCCCTAAACATTTATAAAGATTGTTCTAATGAAAAGCCATGTCTAGTGTGTGGATTATATAATCTTCCCCAATTCTGTGACCTTTTACGATATTGTAATTTTCCAGAATTTTTGTCAGCATTTATATCAACCTTAAAATCTGCTGTATATCTGAATTTGTTCACATCAGTGCAATATTCTAGATACGTTTTTATTTGCCTCCGAAAATAACAACCTGACACAATTATTGTGCTTTATGCTTTTTTGTTGTTGGATTGCATTGCAATTGCATTTAAAGTTATTGACGGCAACATGATCAGGTGACGTCATTGTGATCGATCGTTATCATTCAAAAGTACCAGATTAGCGTTCTGATGACGTGACGTCACAGTGTAAATCTGACAGTGTTTAAAGCCGTGGAAATCACGCTCTCGTTTTGTAGGTTGATGTTTCGGAGTTTGAGGTTGATGAGTAGTGTTATCATGGGACAGAAAAGTTCACGAGCAAAGATAGTGACTTCTGTTGCGCAGGTACAGGAGCAGCAATGCTGTGTACCGCTCAAATTCTGCTGCATCCCGATACAGAACTCTAATCGGCCCGATTATGAAGGGAGAGAGGAGAAAAGGAAGGGGTTTAGGAGATTCCGGCGCCTGTTTCGCAAAAGGAAAGGAAAATGTGACTTGGTTGAGGCTGAGAAAGCGTTTCCAACTGAGACGGGATCATCCCGGAAAATTACTGATGGTAAAATCACAAATGATGATTAATGCGGGCAGAGGGAAAGTTAATTAGTTCTTGTAAAGCGAGTTTTATACCACTAAAGTTTCCAGTACATGTCAGTAAGTGTGTGTGTGTGTGTGTATAGATGTCATGATTATATTTCTAGACTAAATGTGAGCATTTTCTAACCTCACTTGCACAAAAAAGATTCAATATTCCTCAAAATGAATGAATACAGTGAAATGTAAACACAATCCTCCAATAATGTATTAAAAACAATTATGCATTTAATCTCACTTTATTGACGATGCAATTGCTGCTGACCTTCGATGATTCGGTTCAACCAGGAGCAAAAATGACTTTATATGTTTTGTTTTTATTGATAAAGTGTTGAACTTTCTTCTCCTGTGATCCAGCAACTGAACGGTTTGTTTGAGCTCGACTGAACACGCGTGAATGTGCTTTTCCTTCAGCCTTATTATTCACATTTTGGGTGAAAGTGCTTTACATTTGGCTAAAAATCTAACTTTTTTTGTTATAAAAATAATCAAACAAACAAGCACAACTCAGATAAGAGAAAAAGTAAAGCAAAAGTAGAGTAACGGATTACTTTTCCTAAAAAAAGTAACTAAGTAACGCAATCTTGTAATGCATTACTTTTCAAAGTAACTTTCCCCAACACTGCCAAATAATGCTGTTATTTTCACACTAAAGATATTTAGAGTGACAGTTTAAAGATCAGAAATGAAATGAATATAAAAATTCTTGGTCTATCAAACAGTAGAGCGAGGTCCTTGCAACGCCATCATAGTCATGGGTTTGATTCCCAAGGGAAGCAAAAATGATTAGAATGTCAATGTGTTTCCTTAATGCAATGCAAGTAGCTTTGGATAAAAGCGTCTGCCAAATGCATAAATGTAGATATAGATCTGATCAGGGTTAGTTAAATACAATAAATGTCAATTGCAATAAAATGAAATATGGGGAAAAATATTTTATTTCAGCAAGCTGCTAAAGCAACATTTTTCATTTAGTTTACCTTGTAAACTATTTATTGTATAATTAAATATATATTATCTCAATGACATTACAACAAAGTAGTTGTCATTACCAAAGCAATAATCAATATTTGGGAAGTAATTTGGTTTACTTTGTTTAATGAAGTGTAATTTTTCCAGAATGTTTTTTTAATTAATTTGATTCATGTTATTAATTTCCCCCTCTTTAGATCACAATTCTCTACAGCACATCACTATTGTAGAGAAGGCTGATCATCATGAAGCTCCATCCTCTGAAGTCCTCCATGCTGCTGCGGAAAAGCTGGATCAGGACGTCCTCCATGCTGCTGCGGAAAAGCTGGAAGATGGTGTCCTCCATGCTGCAGAGGACCAGCTGTATCAGGGCGTCCTCCATGCTGCTGCGGAAAAGCTGTATCAGGGCGTCCTCCATGCTGCTGCGGAAAAGCTGTATCAGGGCGTCCTCCATGCTGCTGCGGAAAAGCTGTATCAGGGCGTCCTCCATGCTGCTGCGGAAAAACTGGATCAGGGTATCCTCCATGCTGCTGCGGAAAAGCTGGATCAGGGCATCCTCCATGCTGCTGCGGAAAAGCTGGAAGATGGTGTCCTCCATGCTGCAGAGGACCAGCTGTATCAGGGCGTCCTCCATGCTGCTGCGGAAAAGCTGTATCAGGGCGTCCTCCATGCTGCTGCGGAAAAGCTGTATCAGGGCGTCCTCCATGCTGCTGCGGAAAAGCTGTATCAGGGCGTCCTCCATGCTGCTGCGGAAAAACTGGATCAGGGTATCCTCCATGCTGCTGCGGAAAAGCTGGATCAGGGCATCCTCCATGCTGCTGCGGAAAAGCTGGAAGATGGTGTCCTCCATGCTGCAGAGGACCAGCTGTATCAGGGCGTCCTCCATGCTGCTGCGGAAAAGCTGTATCAGGGCGTCCTCCATGCTGCTGCAGAAAAGCTGGATCAGGGCGTCCTCCATGCTGCAGAGGACCAGCTGTATCAGGGCGTCCTCCATGCTGCTGCGGAAAAGCTGTATCAGGGCGTCCTCCATGCTGCTGCGGAAAAGCTGTATCAGGGCGTCCTCCATGCTGCTGCGGAAAAGCTGGATCAGGGCGTCCTCCATGCTGCTGCGGAAAAGCTGTATCAGGGCGTCCTCCATGCTGCTGCGGAAAAGCTGGATCAGGGCGTCCTCCATGTTGCTGCGGAAAAGCTGGATCAGGGCGTCCTCCATGCTGCTGCGGAAAAGCTGGATCAGGGCGTCCTCCATGCTGCTGCGGAAAAGCTGGAAGATGGTGTCCTCCATGCTGCAGAGGACCAGCTGTATCAGGGCGTCCTCCATGCTGCTGCGGAAAAGCTGGATCAGGGCGTCCTCCATGCTGCTGCGGAAAAGCTGGATCAGGGCGTCCTCCATGCTGCTGCGGAAAAGCTGGATCAGGGCGTCCTCCATGCTGCTGCGGAAAAGCTGGATCAGGGCGTCCTCCATGCTGCTGCGGAAAATCTGGATCAGGGCGTCCTCCATGCTGCTGCAGAAAAGCTGGAAGATGGTGTCCTCCATGCTGCAGAGGACCAGCTGTATCAGGGCGTCCTCCATGCTGCTGCGGAAAAGCTGTATCAGGGCGTCCTCCATGCTGCTGCGGAAAAGCTGGATCAGGGCGTCCTCCATGCTGCTGCGGAAAAGCTGGATCAGGGCGTCCTCCATGCTGCTGCGGAAAAGCTGGATCAGGGCGTCCTCCATGCTGCTGCGGAAAAGCTGGATCAGGGCGTCCTCCATGCTGCTGCAGAAAAGCTGGAAGATGGTGTCCTCCATGCTGCAGAGGACCAGCTGTATCAGGGCGTCCTCCATGCTGCTGCGGAAAAGCTGTATCAGGGCGTCCTCCATGCTGCTGCAGAAAAGCTGGATCAGGGCATCCTCCATGCTGCTGCGGAAAAGCTGGATCAGGGCGTCCTCCATGCTGCTGCGGAAAAGCTGGATCAGGGCGTCCTCCATGCTGCTGCGGAAAAGCTGGATCAGGGCGTCCTCCATGCTGCTGCGGAAAAGCTGGAAGATGGTGTCCTCCATGCTGCAGAGGACCAGCTGTATCAGGGCGTCCTCCATGCTGCTGCGGAAAAGCTGGATCAGGGCATCCTCCATGCTGCTGCGGAAAAGTTGGAAGATGGTGTCCTCCATGCTGCTGCGGAAAAGCTGGAAGATGGTGTCCTCCATGCTGCAGAGGACCAGCTGGATCAGGACGTCCTCTGTGCTGCTGCGCAAAAGCAGGTTCAGGACGTTCTACGTGCTGCAGAGGAAAAGGTGGATCAGGGCGTCCTCCGTGCTGTGGTGGAACAGCTGGTAAAGGACCTCCACCATGCTACTGCGGAACAGCTGGAGAAGGGCGTCCTCCATGCTGCAGAGGACCAGCTGGATCAAGGCGTCCTCCGTGCTGTAGTGGAACAGATGGTACAGGACGTCCTCCATGCTGCAATGGAACTGCTGGAGCAGGGCGTCCTCCATGTTGCAGGATACCAGCTGGATCAGGATGTCCTGTATGCTGCTGCGAAACAGCTGGTTCAAGATGTCCTCCATGCTACAGAGGACCAGCTGGTTCAGGACGTCCTCCATGCTACAGAGGACCAGCTGAAGCAAAGCGTCCTGCTTGTTGCTACAAAGCAGCTGGTTCAGGACGTCCTCCATGCTGCAGTGGAACAGCTGGTGCAGGGCATCCTGCATAGTAATGTGGAACAGCTGGTTCAATGCGTCTTCCATGCTGCAGTGAAACAGCTGGAGCAGGGCATCCACCATGCTGCTGCGGAACAGCTGGTTCAATATGTTTTCCATGCTGGAGAGGAACAGCTGGATCAGGGCGTCCTCCATGCTGGAGAGGAACAGCTGGATCAGGACGTCAACGCTCCAGATAATTTGCCTGAAGATGACAGGATAGAAGAGCTGAATAATCGTAAGTATAATAAATATATGGGAAATAGAATGTTATTATAAATGATAAAATACACAAAAATAAATAAAATTGTATTTCATGCTAACTTCAATTGCTTATCTTCTAATAGGCCATATTTGCTGGCGATATGAATTTGGGCACAAGCTGAATGAAGGAAGTTTTGGCTCAGTGCATGCTGGGACTCGCTGCAAGGATGATCTTAAGGTTTTTTTTTTTACTTACAAAACTGCATATCTATTCAGGAAAATGGCTGGAATGATATAAACCTTGTGCACATACTGATTGATAATTCTTTGTTTTGTTAATTAGGTGGCTGTGAAAATTGCAGAAAAGACGACAGACGTGCCATATATCTTAGTTGTGAGTAGGCGGTGCTTATTGCTTATGAGTCACTGTTTTAAAATTTTTTAACATCTTATATTCATGTTAATCTGGGAAAGCACTTCCAACTAACCATCATATGTTGTTTATTTTAGCCTGGCCATCCGAAACGCCTCCCCATGGAGATCGGCCTGACGTTCATGGCCAATAAGGGCCCCAGCATTCCCCAAATTATTAAACTACTGGACTGGCAGGATGACCCGGACCACTACATCATGGTTTTGGAGCGACCCCTGCCTTGCATGAACATATTTAGGTTCATGGAGCTGCAAGGTGGAAGTCTGGATGAGGGCAGAGCACGGCAGGTTATGCAACAGGTCATTCACGCCGCTAACATTTGCTGTGAGCGTGGCGTCTTCCATCAAGACATAAAACTAGAGAACCTGCTGATAAACCAGGACACCTTAGAAGTTAAATTGATTGACTTCAAGAGCGGTGCACTGATGAAGGAGTCAGCCTATGTGACCTTCAAAGGTATGTATTATTTACATTTATGTAAGTGGCTGACGCTTTTATCCAAAGTGACATGCATTGCATTCAAGACACACATTAACATTCTAACATTCTAATCAGTTCTTACTTTCCCTGGGAATTGAACCCATGTTGTTGGCGTTGCAAATGTTTGGAAAGTTCCACAGGAAAAGCTTATGAATTATGAATCGTTTTGCTAGAGGGTTAATTAGATTCTCGCTTACACGCATCCTATATATAGTCAACATGCTCTGGTAATGTGCATACAACATCATACATCAAACATCATACAACATTCCCTTCCTCTTTCCAGGCACAAAAGCGAACTGTCCGCCAGAGTACAATGTCGACGGAAGGTACCATGCAAAGCCGGCGACAGTGTGGTCTTTAGGGATCCTCCTTTTTGTAATGGTGTGTGGGCATTATCCCACAGCTCAAGACTTGCACAGGATTGGTGAGAACGACTGGTCCAAACCTGGCATGTCACAAGGTGAGATCTTCTTTTTTTTTAAATAAAGAGGGCCAGTTTGAATTCTAAATCATTCAAAAAAGTTGTAGAATATAGGCTAATAATCAGACGTATCTCTCATCTTTTTGCACAGAATGCTGCCAGATGATTTCTGCTTCTCTGCAGTCGAATCCACAGCAGAGACTTGTTCTGGAGGAGATGCAGCTTCACGACTGGTTTAAGGTACTAAAAGTAAAGACCAAGATAGTCAAATGTTCATATCACCCTAAACTTGTTGCCACGTCAAATTTGCTCTAAATGTAATGTAATGCGTTTTTCTTTCAGGTCACACAGTGAGACATGGACAACAACAGAAAACAACTTTTTACGGCAATCATTTTATTTCTGTCTTTTTATTATTTTATTTAGGTCAATTCTGAACCTAGTGGCTTTTCAGACTATGCTAGAATTGTCATGTTACAAGTAAGGGAGGACTCAGGATGCAGGGAAAGGTGGATTTATTAACAAATAAAAAAATAAACAAACATATAAAAGAAAACCCACGGCGGGGAAAACATAACGAAGATCAAAACTAGAACGTAAAATGACAAACCAGATGGAACGGGGACCAGGAACAGGAAACAACCATCACAGGAACAAACATGGAGGGACTACGACGCGACGCCGGACAGCAAACACTGAGGGATATATAGGACAGATGAGGGAAGGTAGTGATCAGAAACAGCTGACAACACTCAAGAGAAACAAGGGGGCGGGGTACATGCTGACAGACACGAACACGCAGCGATTACAGACGTGCATTGCCACGTGTTCACAAAGCAGACGAGACGACGCGAGTTGGTAACCAACCAACTGCGCGCGACACGGACGACAGAAATCATATGGACATGAGAGCACGCACAAAACGTCATGTGCCCTCACACAAACACGAAGAGAGAGCAGTGTCAAGGTTCTGTCGACCAACACACTAGAAACCGAAACTGACTGACAGAACCCTGACAAGAGTATGCTACTATGCTAGACTAAGCCTGACTGACGGGCTTGTGCAAAAACACAAGGTGGTTGACAACTGGCCACTGTAGAAGAACAGTGACAGAATGGAGAGAGTCTCCAGTTACAAACCTTATAGATAAACGGGCAGCACGGTGGCTCAGCGTTTAGCGCTGTTGCCTCACAGCAAGAAGGTCCATGGCTGAGCCAGGAGTCTTTTCTGTGTGGAGTTTGCATGTTCTCCCTGTGTCAGTGTGAGTTTTCTCCGGGTTCCCCCACACTTCAAAGACATGCAGGCTAGCTGAATTACAGCGTCAACTGCTATGTACTAATATTTAAATGAATAATTTAATACAGTGCACTTATTTTGTAAACATAAGATTTTATTAACTTATTTTAAAGAAATTTTGTAACAACATTTTTAAATTATAAAAAAATAAGAAAACATTTTAAATAAGAAAAAAAACTATGATTTTGTGGGATTTACACTTTATATGAAAAATTATAACATAAACATTTCTTATTACGTTAATATTGCAGATTCTTTCCTTTTGGCCTGGAGTTTTATTGTTTGTTCTTCTTACACTCCTGCAAGAGTCATTTTAGTCACTTCAGGTTTTTAAACAGTATGAGGTAACAATCTTGTTTACTTGGCATTAAATAGCATCTATGCTGAAATTAGTCTTTGTTTATCCCGAGGTTATCATGGTCAGCCGGACCCAGGCCGTATCCAGATCAGATGAAGGACCTGCACCTGGACACGAGCACAACACAACCCTGAAGTGTCTGCGGAGATCGTGACTCTACTAGACCCTCCCCTCTGAAGATCATGAACCCATCTCCAACCAGAGGGAACTGGATTTAATATTTTGACCTGAAATGTTGTCAATATAATAATGGACTGTTTGTCTGTTGGCCAGAGGAGAACTGGACCCCCGACTGAGCCTGGTTTCTCCCTTTTTTCCCCCTCTCCATTCTGTTCTTCATTCACTCTGTCACCTGGTGGTTCCTTTGGTTCCTTGCCACTGTTGCCTCTAGCTTGATTAGTTGGAGACACTTAACACTTAATATTCATCAATACTTGCTGTTCAGCCAAAACAAACTTTTTTTTTTATTGTTTTCCAGTTATCTCTGTAAAGCTGCTACAACAATCTCTATTGTAAAAAGCGCTATATAAATGAAGGTGACGTGGCATGACTTACCAGCAGGAACTACTTATGCCATGCTAAACCTTTACTTCTTGCTTTAAACACTTATTGCTTGTATTGATCTTTGTTATTCACAAGTTTTTCTTGGGTTTCATCAATGTGCCAATTGTTACTGTGTTTTCATTCTGTGATTAAAAATATACAATTTTCAATTGTTTTCACTCCCTTATTGAGACTCTTAGTTATTTTGAACACAGACTACTGGCAGAAGTGATATTTTAATGTACCTTATTGTTTAAAAACGAAGGCAAGTCAGTTGCAGGGTTAAGGTTAAGACGGGCATTTAGTTTAAACACAAAATATAGCAAGTATCACTGAGATAGAGAAAATCCACAAAAAAGTCACAGGAGTTTATTTTGTGCAAAGTTTTACATTTTCAAAAACAATAATAATCAAATATAGCTGCGAGCAGGGAAACTACACAACGGCTAATATACATTTAAAATGGGTAAAATGGCAGGTCATCCAGGCCATCAGTGACTACAAACCCACCCACTCCACCCCTACAGCCACTGATCAAACCCTCAGTTGACCACCCTCCAATCACACTCTCATCCACTGATGTCTGCAAGGCACTGAGCCGGATCAGCACACACAAGGCTTCTGGACCAGACAACATCCCTGGACGTGTCCTCAGGGCATGTGCGGAGCAGCTCGCTGGGGTTTTTACAGACATTTTCAACCTGTCTCTTGCCCAAGCAGCTGTACCAACATGCTTCAAATGCACTTACATTGTGCAAGTGCCAAAACACTCTAGTCCGAGGTGCCCTAACGACTACCGCCCTGTAGCACTCACACCCATCATCATGAAGTGCTTTGAGCGGCTGGTCCTGGAACACCTAAAAGACTCTATACCATCCACATTGGACTCACATCAGTTTGCTTACCGCAGCAATAGGAGCACAGAGGATGCTGTTGCCATGGCACTGCACTCTGTGCTCACACACCTGGACAATAAGAACACATATGCACGGATGCTGTTTGTTGACTTCAGCTCAGCATTCAACACTATCATCCCGACCAAGTTAATAGCCAAACTTGGAGACTTGGGCATCAATACCTCACTCTGTAACTGGATTCTGGACTTCTGGATCCACCTGCTCCACATCCATCACACTTAACACTGGTGTACCACAGGGCTGTGTGCTAAGTCCGTTTCTCTACTCCCTCTTCACCTCCGACTGCAAGCCTGTGTTTGGATATATGACATCGTCAAGTTTGCAGACGACACTACGGTGATTGGTCTCATCAGCAGCAACGATGAGACTGACTACAGGGAAGAGATCCAGCACCTGGCCACTTGGTGCACTGAAAATAACCTGCTCCTCAACACCACCAAAACAAAGGAGTTCATCGTGGACTTCAGGAAAGAGTCAAGAGGCACACACAACACCATCCATATCAATGGAATGGCCGTCGAGCGTGTCTCCAGTTTCAAGTTCCTGGGGATCCACATCTCGGCTGGTGCCACTAAAACCGTGAATCACAAAAGCCACATCCATGAGATCATTTAAATTTACATGAATTTCATGTCAAAGGTCACTTTAAAATAAGTGCAAAGTTATCTTTTCCAGCTCAAAAGTTTCGGCGGCCTCTGAGCTGCGCTGCACTACAGACTTCGCTCTCTGTGCCACCAAGCTGACAGCTTTCCTTTTGGCCACCGCATTGCGGCCATGGTGGTAACTGAGAGACACCTCTGGGTGAAACTGGCTGACATCGGGAAAGCAGTGAGAGAGTCCCTCCTTGATGCACCGGTCTTACCTAATGAGCTTTCAGACCTCTGTTTGGGCATTGGTCTCAAGGTTCCAGGAGATTGATTGACTGATAGTTTGATTATTATATTGATAATTCAAGTCTAATATTAAGTCTAATTAGGTCTGATTGGAGATGGGTTCATGATCTACACAAGGGAGGGTCTAGTAGAGTCACGATCTCCGCAGACACTTTAGGGCAGTGCTGTGCTTGTGTCCAGGTGCAGGTCCTTCATCTGATCTGGATCCGGCTGACCACGGTAACCTTGGAGTAAACAGAGAACAATATCAGCGTAGATGACATTCTTCTTCTGATGTATCGAGTACATCGAGCTTGTATCGAGTACATGACTTGTTCTCGACAAACCACGTCACTAACCCGTCAACCATGTGATAAAGGAGATATGCTTCAGACTGTCTGCTCTTGTGTGGAAGATTACTAGTTTTGTTTATCTTTCTTTCTCTCTTTCTTAGCAAATCAGAATCATTTAACCGTCATCAATGACGTAGTTAGTAGCCTCTGTTAGAGTATAATTGATGTAACAATGTTATTGTATGTGGGGCGGCCTACGAACTCCTTGTGAGACCTGAAGCTTCTGCTGATGAAACTGCAAACTAAACTTCACTAAAATTTCTTCTATTGACTGCACTTCTGACTCCTGCTCTTCATTCAACATATCTGGCCCTCGGGTCTTAATTGTAAATCCCCCTACAGTAACGACCATTGTTCAGAACTGTTTATTCCTCTTTAGAGCCAACACACCTGTCTGGAAGTTTTAATTGATCCTGATGTCCATGCTTAGCTGCTTTAGGTGTGTTTATTTAAGGTTGGAGATAAATCTGGCTGGAAAGATTGGACACTTTGCTTTAGTGCTAGGTATATTGGATACTGAAGTATTAATATACTGTTAAAAAAAAGAAAGGAACACTCAATCATCACAGTATATCACCAAACCAGTTAAATGTCAGGGATATCAGTCTGTACAATTAGGAAGCAAAAGTGATTGTGAATGAGTTTTACCTGCTTTGGTGCAAATGAAAGTGACAACAGATGCACTGGAGAGGAAACAGCAAGACAAGCCCCAGCAATGACCCTCTGGGACATCTGAAGCCACAAGTGATGCAGGTCAGGGAGGGGATTCCCCAGAACAACATCCTCCATCTCATCAGGACGCCAGATGTTGTCATGAGAGCATAAACACGACTTACATTATGAGCTGCAGTGATGAACGACTCAGCATGACTTCAGTTTTTTACATTGATTTTTGGAATGGTTTTGAATCCAGACCTGTGTTGATGATTATAGTTTCTATTGACTGTTTTTCTTATAATTTTGTTCTTCACAAATTATAAAATGTATATAAAGATTTTCAAGTTTCAATCCAATGTGTGATTTAAGTGTAAAGTCTCTTTAAGGTGAATTTATTAAATTTATAAGAAATGTGTTGTCTTGCTCTTCAGTTGTATCATACTTTTCAGTGAACCCAAAGGAAAAAGAGGACATTGCAAACAAAATCAGATCAGACATCTGAAAGTAATTTTATTTTTGAATGTAGTAATGCTTTTGTCCTTGCCCCAAATTTTTTTAAAGGGCTTTTTTTTTTTTTTTTAGATCTTTTTGTCATTTGATTGTGTTCAACTAAGAAAATAATTTCACTCAACTGCTGAAAAGGTATTTTGAATCAACATCACATTGTAACATTGATCAAATTATATTATCAGTGATTAATATATTAATTTCAACATTGAGTGACAGCCACAAGAGACAGGAGTATTTGCAGGACTCTGTGCTTTCAGTTAGTTCTAATTTGGTTATAAAATGGAAAAATTAATTTGAATGTGAACTTGACAAATCATGATTTCTGCATGAAAACAGATTATAGCAATTGTGTAAACTTGTCTGGTGTCATGATTTAACCTGAAGAAAGAGCTACTCTAAATTTTTTAGAACAAACACAGATGAATCGATTGATACAAAGAAACATCCTGCTTAAAACCTCTTCAGCTCTGTGAAACTGAGGGTCCAATATTACATCATAATTATTATTTTTTTAATCTAAAAGTTGTGAAGAACAAAACTAGACAAATATGGCATCTTTATAAGCTTCCAAAAGCTATGTTTGTATATATATATATATATATATATATATATATATATATATATATATATTTTTTTTTTTTTTTCACAGAGCTGAAGATGTAAATATCTTACCGATAGCTTTGGTTATGCTGGTGTTTACGTGTGTTTTTGTGAGGTGTAGCCACACAGAGCGCAGAGACGTGTAGACAGAAAGCACAGCTTTATTGACTGCACTGGTCGACCACAGCCGAGCGCTGGCGATGATGGGACGGGAGCTGTTATTAAGGCATCACAAACAGCATGCACATACAGTCACATGAACATTATATTGCTCTAAAGACTGCTTAACATGGAAAATGTACAAAACAGAAAAATAGGTTTTTGCACTGATGAAAAATACTTGTCTTTTTTCCTTCTATAAAGATTTCCAATACAAGAAAATAAATATAGCAAAAAAAAAAAAAAAAACTAAAATAATTTAAAATAGCTCTTTTTTCTTAATATGTTCAATAGTTATCTCTGCTATTAACAAATGGCACAACATTCTTTGAAACAAAGAACATAGGATGAACTCCTGTAACATTCATACCATCATTTCGTAACCGTGTCGAGCGGAACATGTCGACTGATTTACGGGACACAAGTGATTCTTAATAGAGTATAGCCTGCCAGTGCTGCTTCTCTCCCAGATTTAAGTCAAGAGAGAGAGTTCAGACTTTGATAAACCAGCAAAAGCTACTGTTGGACAAAGAAGAGACCTTTCCTGATGGGCTTCTAAAGCACTGCAGAAGTTCAGAGTATCGGTGAACTGGGCCACATCTGAACGGAGCAGAGCTGTACCACAACACTGAAGGATATTTCGGTCAAGGGTGGATGTGAAAATGTCAAAAAAATAAATATATATATTTTTTAAAAGAGCCTTAATGTTTCTAAAAAAATTGACATTTTCTTTACGCAATATATAATTTATTTCTGTTGATGGAAATATGATTCTTCATCAGCCATGTCTTTGTGAGATTTAACTATTTGCATTAAGGAATCCACCAGAGGAACTGATTATTATTCGACCAGTCGTAGACTCCCCGTAACTTTACTCCAGGGCAAGAACAAAGATGTCCTCTCAGGCCGAACTGAGAAAAACGGTATAAAAACTGACCTATAAAACCAAAAGAAAAGGGGTGTGCGATGAGTCGCCTATGATAATATAAGAATTGTTGTTTTAACAAAGAGAGCTGACATTATCGAGTGTCATTCACTTTTCACAAACCAAACGCGTCTAGAGAGAGAACGCTTTCACTGCGGACCCAAAATTAAATGTGTATGAGTTTTTCTTTTATATTTATAATCATGATTGTTGCTGTTTTCTCAAATATCTGCATGACTGCAAATGTGATATTGATTTTATAAAATTCAACCAACATGAATTTTATATTAAATGAGTTCCATGTCTAGACTGTTTCACCAACTACAATATTTCTAAACAAAGCTACAGCAGAACCGTTTTGAGTTTGAGAAACACGCACCAGTGCTTCGTTACTGAATGAGTCGGTTTTAAATCTGTTGAGTGAATGATTTAGTGACTCACTCATTAAGACAGTGACTTGGCACTGCCTACTGGGGGTTTTAGTCCAAAATATAGTTCATTTTTAATATACAGTAGAACCCCGACTTACGAAACGCTCTACGTACGAAAAGTTCGACGTACAATAAAAGATTTCAGAGTTTTGTTTCGCCCAAGTTACAACAAAATGATTAAGATGCGAAAAGCGAAATCTCGGCGGAGGCGACAATTTCTGAGTTTTGTTTTGAAACTCGCACCAATCGTCCCGCTCTCCCATTGGCTGTCTCCCGGCTCTGATGCTAGCTTTCGCTGCAGCATCCTGCTCTCCTATTGGTCAGCATTGTTCCCACCAGCCTCTGCGTAGCGGCGTTCCTCTCCCATTTCGTCTGTGCTACGCTAACGATAAAGTTCGTCCGCGCTTTCACATACAAGTTTTGTTTTCATCGTGCTGCATCGCCATTATTTTGACATAACATAAACTTTTTTCTAATCACTAGCCATGGATGTGAAGATTGTAGCTGAAGTGAAAGGGGAGAAAAGGATGCTCTCCATGGAGACGGAAAGGGAGATAATTGAGAATCGGCGTTTTCATAGGGCTTGGAACGGATTAGGCAATTTACATGAAAAAGCCTGACTGACTTACAAAAAGATCGACTCACGAAGCCAACCTCGGAACGGATTAATTTTTATTAACCTTTTTTTTTTTACCGTTTTTATAACCATTAAATTTGTAAGGATTGTGATTGCGCTGTAAATTAATTCCCACCACCGCTAGTCTGCACTAAACCGACTGTGTAACTACATTTAAATGCCACTTCAGGTGCAGCTTTATGGTAATTTTAATGGAAGAGTTCATTCAGTTACTGGTGCAAACTAACAGAATATGAAGAATGTGAATGTTTTTGTGCATCAGCTATCCGTGACAAAACCAGCCCGGGTACCGATACAAGAACACAATCAGTAAAACAACACCTAATTATTGTAAGCAGAATTTTTTTTGTTTTTTTTTTGTCAATATCGCACACCCCGTGTTGTTTTTGATGATTACCAGCAGCCAGCAGTTTTTAAATGAAAGCCAGCAATAAAGACGAAAGAACACCAAGTGCAAAGATGTTGAAGTGGATAATCACCAACAACATGTCTGCCAACAAACACAAGTGTCGAGATCTACTCCGTCATTCTCGTCCGGAAAATGATTGCACAGAAGCTGAACATTTACAGAGATTACGTAGAGTATATGTTATAGTTTTGGTACACAAACGGCAAGGAAGCATGATAAAGAAGCGTGAATTCTTGCGGGTGGCTGAAACTAGATCACTAAAGGCACAGTATTCCATGAGTGCGTTTGGTGCATACTGAACCAGAGAACGGCAAATGACCAGCATCTATGATTAATCCCTATTAAAGCAGCTAAGATACATGAGATCTGTACAGGTCGCTGTCTGTGGTCAGACAGCCATCACGGTTTAAGCCGATGAAGAGTCAGAACGAGGAGTGAAGAACCGTTCATCCACCGTGGAGGCGTTCCAAACCCGTATGACTCTTCTGCGGTTCGCCAATATGCCACGACATTGGGGATTATGATAGAAGATTTTGGGTATTTTGGAGAAGGTTTTCAGTAAACAAAGACGGTTCCTCAGACTTGGAATGTAGCGCAAGGACTAACGACTACTTTTTTGGACCCATTGACTTTCACTGCATGGAAAGGAGCATTGATACGGGTCTGGAACGCCATGAGACTGAATACATGGTAACAGAACTGTCCTTGTTGGGCGAACTAACCCTTTGTTGCTCCCTCGGGTCTCTGCTTATTGACACGCGACATCGGTTAACTAAATATTTCTACACAGAGCATCAGACTTCGGGTGGACCTCACATATGTGATCGCTGAGGACGACGATGCTCGTTTGATGATGCGATCCAGGAGTGCACACGTGGACTTCAGTGCAGGTCGAGATCTTCAGAAGATCCAGACACAATGTTTACATCCACTTCAGAGCATATTCTGACTTACTTTTCTTTGGCATCATCAGACACAAAAAAAAGAAAGAAAAACTCAGTGTTTCATCATTATACTGCGAGAAGA
Source organism: Rhodeus uyekii (assembly GCA_037043235.1). Classification (NCBI taxonomy): domain Eukaryota; kingdom Metazoa; phylum Chordata; class Actinopteri; order Cypriniformes; family Acheilognathidae; genus Rhodeus; species Rhodeus uyekii. The sequence goes on along the minus strand of JAWRVZ010000103.1, from coordinate 902,805 downwards.
TCCTCTCAACACGCGTGAAGCTTTGCCAAATAAACACGGTATTGTTGGTGAATGTACGGGTTTTAACTTTTCAGAGATGATTGAAATAGCTTCTCTTTAACCCTGAGATAAACACCATGAGTTGATTCGTACATACGTCAACAAACATTGACTGACTTGATGATGGTTTATGAACAGCACTTAGCTAACGCAGGATTGTTTTTCAGCGTAGGATGCTGTTCTCTAGGCACCTACGGCCTCGACACTTTCGTATGAGCTTTTGGACCAAGCAGGTTTTCATTTCTGATTGCCATCATTGTATTAAAATGGTTAAACATGCTGATTATTAGCTTGATTGGGGGGGGGGGGGGGGGGGGGGGGGGGCTACAGAAGGCACGCTTTAATGGAGAATGACAATAGATTTTTCTGAACAAATGGACCAAAATAAATGGAAGAGAAAGCTTGAATCTCACGAAAAGATCCCAAAATCGAAAGAAAAAAGTAATACATTGTTTAGATTTAACTAGGTCACACCATCACAAGTGGTCCAGTGGAGGTTGCCTGATCATTTATAATGTACCTCTATGTACTGGTATTGCAAAACCACAATTTCTAATGTTTATTTTACTTGGTTTAACCACAGCGTTGTCTTTGTGTCATGTCTCCAAATAAATTTGATGTTATACGGATATTTATGGACACTTCAGTATCCTTGAAAAAGCTGCTTGATCTTTAGAGTAAATTAGAAAATACACAAACAAGTAAATATTTTGTACATTCTTGTTACTCAGCCCAAATGCAACGATCACAATTGCTCAGAGTTCAATTTTACGGACAGTTTCTGATAGAAAGGATTCAAGTCTTAGCTGTAATGTTGTAATATGGGGTACTTACTGTAGATACACCATTTGGTGTATGTTTGCAAACAGCTATTTTTGCATGCAGAGCCTATCGGATGGCAAAAGAACTAACAGTTCTGTAGTAGCATGGATAACATGGAATAAAATAATAAAAAGGTAATTCTGAGTTTATATTTCACAATTCTTAGATGAAAAATCTGAATTGTACGATATGAACATGGTATTCTGCCTGTTTTTTGGGGTTGCAAGTAGTAAGTTGATGGGTTGCAAAGTTTCCAGAAACCTCTTTGGATTTTTGTGAAATTTTCAGAAACCTTTGAAAAGTTTCTGGAAATTTTCAGCCTTTTTGCAACCCGACTTTAGGTTTAAATGTGATTTCATGCTGTAACTATAGGACTAATACATTATTCCCTGTATGAACTGCATATGTGAATATTATGTAGATCTATTGTTCATCGCAGGTTTCATCAGTCCAGTCTACACGTTTAATGGCTTGTAACTATAAACATTCGCGTTTCACTTTAAAGACTGTCTTCAACGACAGTTGTTCTGCATGTGGAACTGCAGTGACGAAACTGTGACGCCTGCTCCCAAATGGTCTCGTGTGAACACATGCAGAACATTTACATTTTGAGACAGCTCCCATTTTAACAGATTAGTTTACGATTGAGCTGGTTACAAAGCTACAGCTTATGGAGTTCTGAGGGAAATAAAAATGGTCAAGCAACCAACTCTACAACTTTTGGACCACTTGAGATCGACTGACCCAAACTGTGCTCAGATCTGTCCACTGGCACACACATGTACACGCAAGGATTACGCTGAAACGTGCCCTGCTAGTGATGCTGGTTCGTCTAAATTCTGACAAAGCGAATGAGTGCATACGACGACGGGTACATGTGTGCTACATTCTCCAACGGCTATTTGTGCTTATTTGTGTCATACTTTCTCTGTAAATCATTTTAAAGTAGCCTCATCCTCTGGAATCCTCTGGAGACACACAACATACATGTTCATTCAAAACAAATACAACCTGAACAGACGTTATAATGCCCACGTCATTGTCCCTGTTCCAGGACAGATCCTATTGCTTCCCAAAAGGACACATCCGACTTTTTCTTGTTCTTTTGTCAAGCACAAATGGTTATGGCTGCATAAATGTAGGCGACTGGCTAATATACTCTGACAGAAAAAACAAGAAAAGAACACAAGCCATTACAGCTGAAGGTCTGGATGAGTTGCGAGAGACCAAGACTCCTACTAATGATCGCGATAGCACTAGAGCGACACCATGGCATCCAAAAATAGTTTTAGGAGGCGAGCACACTTCGTCGAACTACTTGCTCCTTCCCAGCATGCAGTTGGGGCAAGCGCAACCTTCGGCTGGACGAGCGCAATTCAGTGTCACTCTGCTCTGCATCGGAGAAATAGCCGTCCGTCTCAGTATCCGGTGCAGATGTGTTGTTCCCAGTGCTGTTCTGGAGAGAAGCAACCGTCGTTTCACTCCTAGACCGTGACTTGCCTGGTCTAGGTAGACGTAGACGCAAAGCCATCTGCGAGCGCTTGTTACCCTCCGTATCCCCAGTGATCGCACCGCCATCCCAAGTGCTGTGTTCCTCGGAAATGTGGCACGAGTCCATTTTGGAGATGGCTGGCTGCAAAGGGTCTGGCCTGCTCTCACTGCGGCTGTGATAGTGGTGGAGATGGCGTGCTCGCTCTCCTCGTTTGGGTCGCTGGTCCTCAGACCAAACCTTGCCTTTAACTGTGGATCCAATCCGTGGAAGCGAGACAGACTTCCTGCGGTTGCGTGGCATTACCCTTGCCTTGCGGCCCACCTGAGGTGTTTTCCAGGTGGACTTCATGGAGTGGTCCATCATCAGGTTGAGCAGGCTCTCCTCGCCCTGCAGGAGCTGGTCCGACAGGAGGCTGGCAGACGGGTCATCGCTCTCTCCGGACAGAGACCATTGGCTCAGCATGTTATCTGCAGTGATGTGAACCGACTGAGCCAGCCAGCTGTCAAACAACGAGCCATCCAGCGGGAAGGATTTGGAGAAACCTGTGGAAGATAAGACAATGATTAGAGAGTTCGTTGTCAGGCTCTCAATGAACCAAGTGGTTTCTGGTGGTAAATAGGGTGTAACGGTGCAATAGATCACTAAACTCACAGTTGAGATCATATTATGGTTTTTGAGTCACAGATCGGATCATTTTTCGGATCAGCAAGAACAAAACAAAAAAAATGGGGGGAAGGGGCAATGTTAATATAACACTGCTTTTCATTTATTACTTAAATCCCACTTTAAGTACTCTGATACCATTGGAAAATTCTAGCTTTTAATAATTGAACAGTCAATAATAAAATAAGAACGCAAACACAAAAGTTATAAGCATACATAAATACAATACAACAAATTTCTAGATAAAGTAATCTCTGACAGTAGTATTCAGGTATGGAAATGCAATCATTAAATATAAAATAACACTATAGTGTTCACTGTATAAATTAAATACAGATAAATCTTTGTTAAAGATGTGTTTTAACATTAATGACAGCAAGCAGCAGGTATTTATAGGCTGCTGTAACTTTAAGAGCGAATGCACGGATCTAATATACTAATACACATTCACTATTTTATTATCAGCAGCTTACATTCACTTAAGACAAAACTGACTGTGTTTACAAGAATACTTACCGAGACAGGCATGTTAACACAACTTTGTGTGTATTTGTCTGTTCAAGAAATTTTATTGAATTTTATGATTAAAATATTGTGATTTGATTTGGCCAAAACGTTTTAGAGTATTGGAGCTGGGCTTTGACAAATTTCACGATTCAAATTTGATTCACAAGCCTGTGATTTTATTCGATTATCAGGGACAGTACATTGCAAACTTCCTCAAGGAAAAACTAATGCTAATACAAGAAATCCTAGTTTGTAAATTACTATAATATTCAATTCAATTGAACTAATTTATAGGCTACTTGCATTTAAATTACACATAAGGAAGTTTTTAATAATAATATTATTATAACGCTTTTTTAATGATACTGAAAATACCTGGCTGAAATTTACTTTAATCACTTTACTTTAATCCCTCCATTTTCCTGGCTTGTTCTAATCAAACCATCAATGTCTGAAACTTTGTATTGTGACACTTGGGTATTTTTGCATCTTCAGGATGAATTGCTTTCTGTATTCCTCAGTTGTAAGTCGCTTTGGATAAAAGCGTCTGTTAAATGAATAAATGTAATACGTAAAGAAAAATTATGTGACATTGATCACAAGCTGTTTTACTGACATCTCTGAAACACTGATTGATCGTTTACATGAGACAGGATTAATTTTAAGTTATTCTGTATTTTGCAATATACCCTCTACTGTTCATTAATGTTTATTTGGTGCTATAAGTTGTAGAAAAGAAGCAGAAATTACTGGTTCATGAGCCGCTTGAACTGAGGCACTTCACTCAGAGTTATTGTTTCAAATTGTACGGTCAGAAATTGAAAGTTGAGACTTGGTTTGATAAAAGTAACAAAGCTTATTGTGTTTTATTGGATGGGAGGCAAAATACAAAGACTGAAAGATGAATTGTTGGGATTTAAGAATCAATACTGGTTCTTCAAAATGAGAATTGATTAAAAACGAGAAATCTATATTTTTAACCCAGCTCTAATATGGATGTAAATTGTACTGACCAATTCCAACATCTTATTTGAACATGCAAACAGCAGTTCTTCTACACATCCCATTGAATTTGTTATAAATGTTGCAACAATGAAATTACTAAATAACAAAATCAAATCTGTTGTTCTTCTTTAGAACATAATTTGACAGTGACAATTACTTACACCTAGATCAGGGGTGCTCACACTTTTTCAGCATGGGAGCTACTTTTGAAATGACCAAGTCAAAATGATCTACCCATTATATTTATTGAGAAATATATATATAGATATATATAGATAGAGTCCGAAAATGCTGCTCCACATTTCCCTTCTTTGGTATTGCGACGATAGACTGGCAGACGAGACAAACGCACTTTGAAAATGTAATCGTGAAAAAAAAGTCCTCCTCCCATTCCGTATGAAAGTGATAAGTTTTTTTCTTCTTACTTGGTCCAGCTCCCCCACTTATTTGTATACCCTATCTTACGTTTAAGAGGAAAAAAACGAGCGAAAAGTTAAAATGTAACTAACGACTAGCTTGTTAGCTTTGCAGCGCTCAGGGGCGTTGTTTGAGCACGCACAGTGACCTAATTGTACGGAAAAAAATCAGATGTCATCTGACTGGTTGTCCTGTGTATCAATCAAGTGACGGGATGGCTGATACGCTAACGTCTAGTTTTTATTCAAAACAACTCAACTTTATTTGTATAGCGTCAGTTCATGACAATGTCACCTCACCTTGTCATGTGATCTACCAATAGTACCTTGGAGATCGACTGGTAGATTGCGATCGACGTATTGAGCACCCCTGACCTAGATCCTAAAAAGTGGTAGTATTGATAGAAGATGTGTTGAGAACCTCTGCTGTATTTATTGTTGTTGCAATTGCCAACACAAGTCTAAAGTTAATTGTCTTGTCCAAGAAACTTTAGATGAAGTATTTAAAGAACCATAAACATGCATTTTAAAAGCAACTGAATTGTACTGCTGGTCAGTGTATTGAATCAAACTCATCTGCTGATGTTTTGAATTGGAGAAGCATTCGCATCTCCAACTGCTGCTCATTCTCAGAAAGCAGAGTTTTTTTAGCAGATCTGTACAGACAATAAAACAGAACATACAATTCACTGAAGGGCTACATACTTACCCAGTTGTGTGAATAGAGATTTGTCATCTGATCTCCATTTGTCTTTCTTTTCTGGACTGCTCTTCCTCCTTTCTTTCACTCGTTCTCTGACTCCATTGCAATGAATCTTCTCCCCTTTTAGATTTTTCTCTATGAAATGCAGAAAACAGAGTATGCAATACACTTAAAAATGAGCAATTAAACCCCTCACTTCGGCAGAGCTGAACACATAAATTTGATATTTTTACTTAAATGTGACAAATGCTTCTCAAACCTGTCACCACACACTTTAATTGTTTCCCTAATCTAAAAACACCTGATTTAGATCCTCAGCTCATTAGTGGAGAATGTAAGACCTGAATTGAGGACAAAAGGAAGACATGTGATCAGTGGTGGAGTCAGGGACATACATGCCTTAAGCTTATTTCTTCCCCAGGAATATTTGTATATAACGACATTAAAGGATCAATATTTGCGAATACCCAATTATTCTGTTGATTCAGATGCCCATAATCAATGGCTGTGTTTGCTTCCCTTATAACTGTTTTATAAGGGGGTAAGGAGTAAAACACTTTTATTGTTGAGACTACACCACTACATGTGCAGTGTCTCCAGGAAAGGTTTGAGAAGCATTGTGTTAGAAGAAAAGATCAGTGGACACCAGATTTAAATCAACAGCCCACACGAGGGCTCAAGGCATGAAAACAAACAGAAACACTGCACTCATATCGGATCAAAACGTGAAAAGCGCTCAAAATCACATGTAAAAGAGCAATTGTGAGACAATTTGCTGCCACTGGTTTCAAGGACCCTTATTTTGATATTCTTTTTTTGTCTTGCCTTAGTTCTTGTGTTTATTTCATGTTTCATGTGTTTCAATTGCGGTCATGTTAGGAGCCATAGTTATTTTATTTAGCAGTCATTTCACCCTGTAGCCCAAGACAGGTTGCCCACTGAAGCAAATCAGGGTTGAACCTGGTCAGTACATGGATGGGAGACCTCTTGGGAAAAATATGTTGCTACTGGAAGAGGTGTTAGTGAGGCCAGCAGGGGCGCTCACCCCGTGATCTGTGTGGGTCCGAACAGCCCAGTATAGTGATGGGGACACAATATTGTAACAAGCACCAACCTTCAGACAAGATGTTAAACCGACTCTCTTTTGTCACAGGATGTCCTTCGTAAAGAGTAGGGGTTTAACCCCAACATCCTGGCCAGATTTGCCCATTGGCCTCATCGTTCTGTCTCCTCTCCACCAATAAGCTGGTGTGTGGTGGGCTTTCTGGCGCAATATGATGGATGATAGGATGGATGCTGCACTTTGGTGGTGGTTGAGTAGATTCCCCTCTTTGCATATGCAATGCGTTTTTATTACCAAGAAAAAGTGCTAAATACATATAACCATCTTCATTGATTAGTGTCTCACTTGTTACTCATCATCTTATGCATTTAAACCCAGTTATATTGTTGATTTGTGCTGCTGTTTCTATGTACCAGTCCTGATGTTTATTTAATGTGTTCATCATTTTTCTCATAGTTTCTCTAATTTAGCCTCTTAGTTTGAATTATCAGCACACGATAGAACAAGACTTAAAAAAATAAGGCATGGCTCTAGCAGCAGACACTGTCCTTTGCCTTTGTTAAGGCAACTGGGCCACTGATAGTTACGTAATGGATTTAAAAAAAACAACAACTATTATCTGGCTTATTTTAATCACGTGGAAGTTAAGGGGATGTTCAGATTAGAATCTGTTTGTTTGGGATGCCAGGGAGTAAGATCCCATTTTCTCTGGCTGAATACATTTGACTGACCTAATGCTGAGCAGCTCTTCATAAAACTGGGCGATGAATCCTGCAATCCCACTGTACCTATTCATGCTACAGTTTTGTAACGTTGTGGACATGTCAGAGTCTTGTCATGACATGGCCGCCACGCCAGAGTCTTGTGATGGATCCACAACTGAAGTTGTGGTCTTCAGTCCGGTCTGCTGAGCTGTGGTGGTCTTCAGTCTGGTCTGTTGAGCTGCGGTGGTTTTCAGTCTGGTCTGCTGAGCTGTGGTGGTCTTCACTCTGGTCTGTTGAGCTGCGGTGGTCTTCACTCTGGTCTGTTGAGCTGTGGTGGTCTTCAGTCTGGTCTGTTGAGCTGCGGTGGTCTTCAGTCCGGTCTGCTGAGCTGTGGTGGTCTTCAGTCTGGTCTGCTGAGCTGCGGTGGTTTTCAGTCTGGTCTGCTGAGCTGTGGTGGTCTTCACTCTGGTCTGTTGAGCTGCGGTGGTCTTCACTCTGGTCTGTTGAGCTGTGGTGGTCTTCACTCTGGTCTGTTGAGCTTTGGTGGTCTTCAGTCCGGTCTGCTGAGCTGTGGTGGTCTTCAGTCTGGTCTGCTGAGCTGCGGTGGTTTTCAGTCTGGTCTGTTGAGCTGTGGTGGTCTTCAGTCTGGTCTGTTGAGCTGTGGTGGTCTTCAGTCTGGTCTGTTGAGCTGTGGTGGTCTTCAGTCTGGTCTGCTGAGCTGTGGTGGTTTTCAGTCTGGTCTGCTGAGCTGTGGTGGTTTTCAGTCTGGTCTGCTGAGCTGTGGTGGTCTTCACTCTGGTCTGTTGAGCTGTGGTGGTCTTCACTCTGGTCTGTTGAGCTGTGGTGGTCTTCAGTCTGGTCTGTTGAGCTGCGGTGGTTTTCAGTCTGGTCTGCTGAGCTGTGGTGGTCTTCACTCTGGTCTGTTGAGCTGTGGTGGTCTTCACTCTGGTCTGTTGAGCTGTGGTGGTCTTCTGCTCCACCGTGGTGGTCTTCAGTTTAGTCTGCTGAGCTGTGGTGGTTTTCAGTCTGGTCTGCTGAGCTGTGGTGGTCTTCACTCTGGTCTGTTGAGCTGTGGTGGTCTTCAGTCTGGTCTGCTGAGCTGTGGTGGTCTTCACTCTGGTCTGTTGAGCTGCAGTGGTTTTCAGTCTGGTCTGCTGAGCTGTGGTGGTCTTCTGCTCCATTGCGGTGGTCTTTAGTTTAGTCTTCTGCTCCACCGTGGTGGTCTTCAGTTTAGTATTCTGAGCTGTGGTGATCTTCAGTCCAATCTGATGAGCTGTGGTGGTCTTTAGTACAGGCTGCTGAGCTGTGGTGGTCTTCAGTTCGATCTGTGGTGGTCTTCTGCTCCATCGTGGTGGTCTTCAGTTCAAGTCTGCTGAGCTGTGGTGGTCTTCTGCTCCATCGTAGGGGATTTCAGTTCAGTCAGTTCTTCTGCTCCAGCCTGAGGGTCATAAGTCTTGTTTGCTCTACCCTGGTGGTTTCCTGCATCTTAAGCTCTGCCTTGGTGGTCTTCAGTTCCCATACTTCACCTTGTAGGTTAGTATATATATATTTTTTTTAAAGCCTAACCATGGACTGGAGCTGCAAATGATCCTTTCGCTAGAAGCTTGTATGTAGAGCATCAGCTGGTTGAAATTGTAGCAATTTTATTCTGTAATGTCCCTGTTAAATAAACAAAAGAAAGCTCCACCCTGGTTACTGCCAGCTATGCTATGGTTGTCTGAATAGCCAGCTCTGCTCTAGCTCCTGTCACAATTCCCCATGTCTCTGATTTCAAGGACTCTTACTTTCATATCATTTTGCCTTGTTTATCCTGTGTTCAGTGCCTGTGTTTTAGTTCCCGTTTCCAGTGTTTCCACTGTTTCCACTGTGGTCTTGTTGGGTAGTTATTCATTGTTTCATTGATTAGTCTCACCTGTTACTCATCATCTTATGCATTTAAACCCTCAGTTGTCTTCAGCTCTTTGTGTTGGGTTTAAGTTTTGTAATGGTGTTTCTCTGTATCTTTCCTGATGTTTATATGATGTCAAAATAATTTAAGGTACATGACACTGAAATGAACCAGGGCTGCCAACTTTGGTTTCCTGGTTTTGTTTAATGTGTTGGTTAGCTTGATAACCAATATTGCCAGCCAGTCAGATTTCTTACCAGCTAAGCTCATTTATTTATAAAAAAAAATAAAAATGTATTAAATACAATAATAACTCGGTTTACGAGTTTAATTCGTTCCAAGAGCTCGTAACCCAAAATTCTCGTACACCAAAACAATTTTCCCCATAAGAATGCACTAAAAATCAATTGATTCGTTCCACACGACCATAAATGTCCATTTTAAATATTGTTTTGGTTTTACCCTATTAATAAAATTATAACCATTAAGATCTCATATAAATACTAATTAATAATTGACAATTAAACTTTAAAAATACTTGACAATTTACTATAACAGGCACTTTACCTTTGAGTAGCGTTGCTGCTGGTTTGATGGAGACGAGAGGAGGGGGAGGGAAGGAGGGGGGGGAATCGGGGTGGGATGTTACTGCTTAGAGCAGGGGTGGGCAAACTATTTGTCTCGCGGGCCACATTAGTTTCTTAAAATTGACAGAGGGGCCGGGGTGAAGGTCGTACCTGTGCATTTACTTATAAGAAATCCTAGAAAACCTGTATAAAGCATAGTTTGGTCTTAAATCACTCGACTGGGACACGTGAAATTACAACAAAACAATATTAATACAATTTAATCGACAGAAAAACCAATATGCAATCTGACTGAATCGTATATTTGCCTCAGCTCCAGATTGCCAATCACAGGCGTCCAATCACAACTGACCTCTGGAAAAAAGGGAACTAACCAATGACGTTTGATGTGACTATTACAAGAGTAAGCCTCGCCCCGCGACTGACAAAAATGAAAGTGCTCGCGAGAGCAAAAACAGCAGTCGAGAGCGGGTGAATGTTCACCCGCGAGCAGATTAGATGTCACGCGCCCGCACGAGTGATTAAAATGAGCTCGCGGGTACCCGTATTTACGCGTGTAGCTCTGTTTTCCGCTCGCGGATGTAATTTTCACGCGCGCAAACATCAGTTTTGCGCTCGTTTCTTTTTGTCAAGGATTTGCCGCCATACATTACAGGGAAATGTAAAATGAAGGAGGTTTAATACAGGTTCGGCGGGCCGGATATGGCCCGCGGGCCGTAGTTTGCCCACCCCTGGCTTAGAGCATAGGTGTCAAACTCAAGGCCCGCGGGCCACATCCGGCCCGGCGTGTAATTATGTCCGGCCCGCGAGAGCATTTTATTAATGGCCCGCGAGATGTCCCGCGCTCCAGCTGACTCGCCGAACACTTCCTGTATTAAACAGGAAGTGGCTAATGATGCTTCGCGCTCGCGCTAGTACCGCGCGATTGTTATTGTCAATTATCCATAACTGTTCAGGCTCGGTACACAGTGCTTGTGCGCGAAATTCAGGTGTTGATCATCGGATGAGAAGAGCCCGCCCTCATGGCAGAACGTCTTCTTGCATGATTGACAGATCAGACAGCATATCAGCGCCAGCTGTCAGAGTGATAGTAAAAGCGCCAGAAAGAAAATACAGCGCAAAAAAAAAACATTACGTCCTTAGGGACGTAACAAATATATTGAAATATTATTAAGTGTAAAAAAAATTGTGATATAGTTTGTAAAATCTGCTATAACCCATGGGTAATATGCGGGAAAATACGGTATATGTTTACCGTGTGTCTCATTTGCGGAGCTAATGTGGCAGTAATTAAATAATTTAATAAGACGGCACTATAAGACAAATGACATAAGAGCAAATTCAACTGAATGATTTGATTTGTTATTGCTGAAAAGCAAAATTTTTATTTAGATTTCCAGGTTTTGTTATGCAGCATGTCCATATTTTGAATTTGTATAATTTTGACAGGATATATTTTTATGGAGAGCAAAATCTTTTATATATAAATCTTTTTAAGTTTTATATAAAATGACATAAGAGTAAAGAAATTTGAATGTTTGTTATTTAAACTTTTACTTACTTTTACTTTACGTGTTTACTTTATTTCTAACTTGTATAATTTAGACAGGATATATTTTAATTTGTTTTAAAGTTTTTTTTAAATATTTTTATATTTTTAAGTTATTTAAGGTATAAGTTGGTTTATTCCAGAATAATATTTCTGTCTGTTTTTATTCACATCTAATTAGAAAAAAGGTAAGTTTTAAAAGTTTAGTTTTAGTGTTTTCAATAAATGTTTATCCTGTTCGGCCCGCGACCTAAAGTTTTTTTTGGGATTTTGGCCCCCTGTGCAATTGAGTTTGACACCCCTGGCTTAGAGGGAGAATTTCCTACCTTCATTCTATATGCTGTACTGTACGTATATATTTCACTAGGTGAACAATAGCGATCACAATTAATGTTAACAACACGAGGTAAAACCGCTGTAAATCACTTATAAACCGAGCGACGCTGAGAGAATGAACGAGTTAAGAGGTGATAAAGGGGTTGGAAGCGCATGACTGTTTTATGAGAGGCTGTCTTAGAATATTTCCAGTAAAAATGCACGCGACAATGCTGAGCGTTAGATCTTTTCCACACAAAAATGCGCGTGGGCGAGGAAATATTTTTTCTCACACACCGATACAATGATCGTACACCGATTTGCTCGTATACTAAGTCACTCGTAAACCGAGGTATTACTGTATATAATATATTATAACATCATTAATGGGGAAAAAAACACACGAAATATACTGCAATGTTTGACCACAGTTGTCGGGGAGAACGATTTTAACACCTTACTGTTGTACAACAACTGTAATCAGCAATCTAATGTCATGCAACGCTCTCATATATATCTGATACGATATCGGACTAAATGATGTCAATACCACTACTGAAACAATACCACGATCAAAACCTACAACAACTGGAAAAGTAATTTACCAGTAACAGATGAGAGAACATGATACTTAAAACTCTTTGTTTTTATTTATTAATAGGCTGCTGTTACTTTAAGACCCACTTTAACACAGACGCAATATACTATTATGGTGCATTCAAGTCATGTAAGAAAGATTTTGTGTTCCTTTTCCGGTTTATTTCACTTCACTTGCTAATACTTAAGGTCAGGAATTTAATATGTTAAGGAATTAAAATGAGATTATGCTTAATGATTTTACTCCCTCCCACAGGTTTTGCGCTCACACCCAAAGCACACACACACACACACACACACACACACACACACACACACACACACACACACACACACCTCAAGAAACAAAATGTTATTTTTCAAAGCTTATTGCACGTAATATAATTTTGGCTAAACGGTCATGTACACACAATTGTCAAAATGTTTTGGTTTTCACAGTCAGTTATGTCGTTAAGTGAACGTTAACAGTTGAGAAAGAAACCCCGTTGAAGAAAACATGCATTTTGTCAGTGACAGCAGCCTAATAAACCTGTCCTTAATGTTAAATCAATAAAATAAAAATCACAAAAAAAAAAATTGATTGACATTGAATCTGATAGGTAATTTTATAATGCTGCCAGCTTGAAAAGTATCTTGTCAATGACTGAAGCCTGGAGACACCAGAGGATTCATTACTTACATTTTAGAATATAGTTTATTAACAAAAATAGAATAATAGATCGTAAAACTGTACAAACATGCTTTTATGCCTTAATATAATAGAAGTTCGGTTACTTTGAAATGTACAGTGGAAAAAACAATGACATCTCAAAGATTTGAATAGGTATATAAACTACTTAGAATCGCATGAAACACTAGTTTAATTACTGGACGAATCTGCGTTTTTCAACGAATGATTCAAATGACACATTTTTAATAGTCACTTGTTGCCACCAATTGGTGTAACAACGTAATTGAAGCAATCATTATTTGAAGCATCAAGTTGTCTTTAAAATGTGATTTTATCTATTTTGCTCACTACCATAGAACCTATATCGCATTAATTACACACTGCAATTAAATTTGGTTGTCAATTTAGGTTTTAGTGCTGAATTGTGTTGCCAGATCTTGCTAAAAGTCCATAAAAAACAAAGTAAATTGAAATGCTTTGTGCTGAAAATACCACCAAAATATCATGACCCACAGCTGCTCATTTAAGAAGTTAAAGAAGTTAAAATGTGAGTAAAAACACATTTAAAACAAAAATCTAATTTAAGACCCGAAGAAATGTCCGGACATTTGTGCTTAAATGTTAAAAGTCTGATTATTTAGCACAAACTGTGCTTCAATAATATGTGAGCAGCATGTAAAAAGTTTGTACTTTAGAGAAAAATGTTTATGTGTGGTCACTGAAATAAGCCCATAAAACATACTAAACAAGACTTTAGCCTTTTCCAAAACGTTTGAGAACTGCATCTTGTAGCCTATAGATTTTAAAACAAAATAATGTGAATATCATTCCTGCCCACTCTTTCACATAAAACAATATATTGAACAAATTTAAGTACATTTTTGTGTTAGAATGGCCGTATCGCTATCGAAGGTCAGGGTTCGAATTACACCACGGCAATCACGGCACGTGCCGTGGTTGCCCTCCTTATTTGCCGTAATGCCCTCAGAATAATGCCAATATCCACGGCAACATTGTTGCCGTGGATGCCCTCCCTCTTTGCATCAGTGCCCTCATTTATTATAAAATAAAATTGCATGTTAACAACGAACACAAGTACCTATTGTTGAATTTTCCCCTTTGTTCATTAATTTAAAGCAAAACTCGGATCATCTCGTCATTTTCTACGAGTATAATTATGTGACAATGTCGCCGCAATATTGACGAACTATCTTCCGAAGCTTGCCGGAGGTTGTCGAGTAAGTACGAATGACAAAGCAAGTGACGAATACCGACACTGCCGCGAAAATTTACCTTGTCACTGGCCACTTGCGCAGTAGAGAAGGGCGCAGTTCTCACTTCGTAAGTTTTACGAGACACGAGGTTCAAAAACGCATCCCATAATAATGTTATTAGCCCCTCCTTCTTCATGCGTTTATTTACCCGCCAACGAATTTATCGGCTATTGTTTCTAACGGGTCCACTCCCACGTCAACACTTTCAACTGCAGTGTAATGACGGGGGGTTCATTTTATGATTGGAACTGCCTTCCGATGTGTACCGATTAATAAGCAGATGATCATCGGTTGTGGTGCTGCAAGAACAGATTAAGATTACTTTCCACTGTATAAATGCATAATAAATGAAGAGGACATGAAATTACATTAAAACTCGACGATAAACTGAAGTAGCCTTGGTGCCCCTTTTCATAGGGCAATACTTGCCTTGGTGCCCCTCCAACTTGCCTTAATGCCCCCAAAATATTAGCTCTGCCTTGCCCTAAAAAAATTGTAATTCTAGCCCTGGAAGGTAGTGTCGATGGCCATGAATACGGATGTGATTCACACCAAAGCCCCTCTCCTAATGGGCCTATCGAGGTAAATGTGACCGTGAGGATCCAAAGAAAGAAGGTGAGGAGATTAAAAAAGTGGGTTTTTTCTTTGTTTGTTGTTTATTTAAGATACAACATAATACATAACTAAGGTCAGAGACATATATTAAGCTCAGTGATCTAAACATAGACACTTGAACTGTCACACACCTTTGTGCCAATCCTAGAAACAGTTCCTGTTTGACTGTAGATACAAGCAAACCATACCTGTATCTGCTGGCTCTTTTGCAATGCACTGAAGAAAAGAAAAAACTGGCCCACCATCAGTAGTTAGAGATTCACCATGTTCATGTAAAATGTTAGTTCAATTCAGTTGAAAAACCTGCTGATGTTGGCACAGCGCTGTCATAGAAAAACAGTTTGAGGAGACTTGTGTGAAGTTTTCAGGGATGTCTATCAGGTGCCTGTATTAAAAAAATAAACAGGGGAAAAAAAGACAGAAAAAGGCGTGTGAGCACAATGATATCAGAGACAACTATATTACTGCATTAGTACTCACGATTAATATTACCCATCGTAATCACAGAGGTGCACATGCTTTGTATAAAAATAAACTTCCTCTATTCTCCAGGCTTGTACTACTCGTATGTGTAATGTGTGAAACTTTGTATTGTAAGCACTCTTATGTACTTTTGCATCTTCAGGATGAATCGCTTTCTGTATTCCTCAAATTTTAAGTCGCTTTGGATACAAGCGTCTGCTAAATGAATAAATGCATATGTATTTATTATACATGCAGGAAGACATTTTATATTGTAGAAACAATTTGATTACCACTTTATAAACATCTAAGTTAGATATTTAGAAACAGTACTTCACAGTAAACACCATTACAGAGTAAACGCTCAATACTTTTATATTGTAATGTGTTTTAGATGTGTTAAAAATGTGGTATAGGACATTAGATGCAATGAAACGCTGCTTATTTTTCAAAGTTTCACTCGATTTTTACACAGTTCAATCTGGCGATATAGTAAAAAGGAAGTAAAATGTGTACAAGTTTATGTAAAATGACATGTTAACTAATGTAAGAATGAATCACTTACTCGTCAGACAAGATATCCTCTGCTGGATCAAGCCGCGCATCGCATTGCACTCTTCTTCTGAGGTAAATTCAAGGCTTATTCCTCACAGCGCGTCTTCTTCCAAACTCGATGAAAAGCAGAGGAATCTGATGAAACTTGATGCTTTGTTTATTGAGGTGACGGGAGGCGTTTACAGGTTCGCGTGGCTCATGTGGACCGTTAAGAGTATAAATAAATAGCCTGTGCTGCGAGAGGTGTCGCCACATTACTGATAAAGAGCTCAGATGGGAAAAATGTTACCTCTCATTGGTTTCATACAGATTACATTAACTGACAGAACATTTCTTTTCCATTGGACTTCACTTAAAAGGAAGCGTTTCCAACTTTCCATAGTTAGGTAGTCGCTGAGTTTGGGTTATTTCAGACAGAAAGTGCACTCGGTTTGTTTTCTTTATTTTATAAAAGCATAAAGTTTTGTTATTGTGATCACACAAATAAAAGTAGATCCTTTACCGTTCTGAACGATGTATTACTCTTATCTGTAGGACCAGAAATGATAAGAGTATTTTAAGTTCATTCTGCTGGTATCAGGAAAATGCAAGTGATTGCTCATCTTAAAACATGTAAAAGTTTAAATCTATAAAAGTTCAAATTTATCTATAATATTTTGATGTAATGTGACTGATTAAAAGATGTCAAATGACTGAATGGCTGTTTGAAACATTTAACGCACGCAATGTTGCAAAAATTTAACCGATTGATTGATTGATTGGTAATCCGATTGATTGATTGGAAAAGTAATCTACAAATGTATTCTAATAATAAAGAAATGAAACAGTAATTTGCCTTAATTACTTAATGCCTTAATTAATTTGGCTTAGTTCATAAATTGCACTTGGCTTCATTGCTGTCATAAGTTGTTTCCAACCATCTACGAAACTTCGAGCTACTGGGAATTAAATTTGCACATTCCCATTTAGCTTGAATTTGCCCACTCTTGTCTCCCCAACTCATCTCTGGTGAAGAGCGCACTGTGACATACTACTCGGAAAAAAAGACGTCAAACATAAAACAGTCAAGTTGTAAGTTCGGTACAAGCAAAGACTTGATGCTGCAAAACCTAAAATTATATATGTTTCGACCAGATTTATGACCCCATCTTTGAATTGAATGCCTAGCAGAAAAAAAATACAAATATTACAAATCATGGGATTCTAATATTAGAATAATATCCGTGGGAACCCTGGCAAAATATATAGATAAGATGTATATCGATAAACTGGTCACAGATTAACATGGGACCGCATTCTCACGCTCTGTGTGTTGTTGCTGGGACAGCACCTTTTCAGGTGATGGAAAAGGTTTGTAAAAGACCATCGATATATTTTGCAGACTGCCTTGGCCAGATGTTTTTGCATTTCCCTGCACTACTTTTCCATTGGTTTTCTATGTAAACTTACTTGATCGATGCGTTTTGTGTCTTTGGAAGCACATGCAGTCCAACTCTTTAAAAAACGCATCTCAAGAGCGTGCAGTTTTTTTGGTTTCAGACACTAACCCTTTCCGCAAAACTGCTTTCTGCGTGATACTTTTTTCCCCCCAACAATTTCCACAGCTTTGGAGGGTAACGTACGTTCGGTTTTAGCTTTCGTTTTCTTCTTCGGCTCCTTAGAGACGTGTGATAGGGTAGGGTATTCAGTATAGAGTAAAAATGCCCAGAGATTAACATGATCATCAACATTATTGTAATCTTGAGATATATTGTTTATCGCCCTGCCCTAGTTTGAGCACCTTCTTTCACTGGCCATTCGTTTAAAAAGGAAAAAACAACATTTTGGAAAGATCCATTTTGAACTCCATTTTAGATAAATGAACTTGACTCCCAAACCCTCCAGCTCTCATATTTTTCTAACTTTGGTGCATTTCCAGCATAGATATTGCGCTATCAATTGAAACCGGCAGATCAAAATGACAAAATAAAAACATTAGAGATTGTTGTGAAGAGTTTCCATACCTCCAGCCAGGTCCTTCTCTAAAAGCTGAATCTGCAAGCTAAAGATCTTCTCCTGCAGGTTGCATAAAGAGTGTTTGATCCTCTCTCTGCGTGTGACCATGCAGCATAAGTTTCTGACCTGAAAGAAAACACACCAGTCACTGAAATCGTTAGCGTTTTGAAAGCTGACTGTTTGTTCAATCCTGCGCGCCTCATATGCAATTCCAGGGCCCTCATATGCAATTTCATGCCTACAATGGCTGCAAATATATGAACATTATTTGCTAAATGTTTTTTAAATGAGCTTTATAAGTCTCAGACACATGAGCTCCAGCCACAGATGCAGAGACAACGCAATTACACACACGCTCTCGGTATTCACTCATATTGTAAAGGTGGGAAAGTTGTCCAAGAAAGAAAGTGTTGCCACTGTTCTGCTAATGTATTTAACTGACTGATTAATCAAAAACCAAATGTGGGTCATTTTGCATACAGTTGATACTTTTAGTTTTAAAGAGGAATATCTGAATGACAAATAATTCTGACACTAGAAATGCATCGACGGTAGTTTTTCCCCCATCATCACAGTTATATAGAATACACACAGAATATACCTGTCAGAGTGCCAGAAATAGTGGAAGAAGATGGTCAATTGATTGAAACAGATTTAATACAATGGAAATAATGACCGCATGACTATAAATGAAGATGGGATATTTCTCTGCACAGATCGAAAAGTATTTTCCTATATCATGTAAAACCTATATCACACAAAACTTTCCACCACTTCTGACGAGTGTATAAAGTTTAATGAGTTTAAGTATATATAGGCCCTAAAAAATGTCATGTCAAAGGAATAATAATTAAAGCTGTTAGCAACGTTGATATCATGACATATACTGTTATTGTGCCATAAAATTGTTAATAGGTCATGTCAAAAACATGATTTTGGTCATGTCGCCCATCCCCAAAAGGGATAGCCAAATAATAGTCCGCAACCATTATTGAGTGCTTCTACACTCACCCTTTCCAGATCCTGACGCAAGTGAGTGAAGAGCTTCAGACGGCGATACAGAACGTCCTGCTCCTGCTGGGCGAGATTGTCAACCTCATCCCTCTTGAGGACCACCAGCGGCTGGTTGAAGTTGGCCTTTCGTCGCAGCTTCCAGTACTGGTAGAGGAAGTCCACGTGAGCATCTGGAAGCGAAAGGCTTTCTGCAATATCTTTGGGGTCCACTAATCTGTAAAACTCATCTTCAAGCTCTTGTAGCTTCTGCTTGCGATGGCTGGCTTTCTCCTGTTCTGCTTGTTCCTGCTTCAGACGATCTGAATGCATAACCGACAGATCCGGCCGAGGTTCGGGCCTGTCTGCACTCGCACCAGTGTTTGAGAGTGAAACGCTACTGTGCTCTAGACAGTAAGATTTGAAGCGCACCTCATCGTTCTCTGCCAGAGTGGTGCGCATCTCTAGTCCGTGGTCAAACGCACAGGTCACGTGGAAGGCCACGGAGCAGGATGGCATGGAGCACTGTGGAAACAGAACGGCATGATTGGAGTAGTGCTTCACATTCCCTGTCCTAACAAAAACAAAAGTACCATAAAAATATTATAGTACAACCTGCTATACCAGGGGTGGGCAAACTACGGACCCCGGGCCATATCTGGCCCGTTGGGCTTTTTAATCCGGCCCGCCGAACTTGCCGAACCTGTATTAAAGGTTTTTACATTTCCCTGTAATGTCACTCTGTCGCGGCTGCAAGTGGCAGTGGTGCTGAATCTGTGGTGGAGAATAGGCGTGTGTCGCAAACCCCTCTACACCCCCCTTTATGGCGTTAATTCCGTGCTAAAAAGGAACGAGCGCAAAACTGATGTTTGCGTTAATTACATCCGCGAGCGGAAAACAGATCTACACGCGTAAATACGGGTACCCGCGAGCTCATTTTAATCACTCGCACGCGCGTGACATCTAATCTGCGTGCGCGCGAACATTCACCCGCTCTCCGACTGCTGTTTTTACTCGCGCGAGCACTTTTATTTTTGTGGGGCGGGGCTTGCTCTTGTAATAGTAACATCAAACGTCATTGGTTAGTTCCCTTTTTTCCAGAGGTCAGTTGTGATTGGACGCCTGTGATTGTCAATCTAGAGCTGAGGCAAATATATAATTCAGTCACATTGCATATTATGGTTTTTCTGTCGATTAAATTGTATTAATATTATTTTGTTGTAATTTCACGTGTCCCAGTCGAGTGATTTAAGACCAAACTATACTTTATACAGGTTTTCTAGGATTTCTTATAAGAAAATGCACAGGTACGACCTTCAACCCGGCCCCTCTGTCAATTTTAAGAAACCAATGTGGCCCACGAGACAAATAGTTTGCCCACCCCTGTGCTATACTGTACTCCCTAATTCTTCTGTGACCAAAGTCAAGTGACCAAAGACCAGCCATTATTCGTGAAGTTTATGAACCGGACTGATCTGATTCTTGAGTTCAGGGGCTGGTTGCACCAGCTGTGCACTAAATAATAATTTTCATAATAGTAATTTAAATACTTCTGTGTTGCATAATTACGACTCGACTTTAGTAGCCCATCGTCTCTTACTTCTTTGAAAAGAAAAAGCGTTAAAGCGACTGAAAGCTTAATCTGCTCTCTTGACTTCAAACGTGTCAAATGTTCAGATGTCTCTCACCTGTATGCATGT
Organism: Rhodeus uyekii; assembly: GCA_037043235.1. NCBI lineage: Eukaryota > Metazoa > Chordata > Actinopteri > Cypriniformes > Acheilognathidae > Rhodeus > Rhodeus uyekii. The sequence continues at coordinate 882,194 of JAWRVZ010000103.1, read as the reverse complement.
GCCTGTGTGTTCACGGCACAGGCTGCAAGACAAGGCCCATCGACTGGCTGGGATGTGTGAGACTTTTGTAATGGGTTCCATCTTCTCAGGACAGCCAATGCTCACCTGTGTCCACAGAAACAACACAAGTCAGAAAACAATACATAATCAGATCGATGAATGAATATTTCCATTTAAATTTTTATACACACACACACATATATGTAAGATTTATGTATCTATTACTAATAATACATAATAATTGATAACCAAGCAGAAGATAAAAAATATTGTAATTTCTGAAGGATGATGTGACACTGAAGACTTAATGAAGTATTGATGCTTCAGGAATAAACTGGGCTGTGAGCATAAGATAAATCTTTCAAAAACATCAAACAATAAATAAAAAATGTTTAGTTAGTATGATTTTTTTTCTGCATGGCATGTTAGATTTGACAGAAATACTATTGGTCAACACCAGCTCGTATGCAGGTTTATGAGGTGAGTGGCATCTGAACAGGGTTTCAAAGCCACTGATTCTGCCGGATCTGTTTAAAATAGTAAGATAGTTAGATAGTTATCAGATAGTTTATTATTAGCTCTTTCAACCGTGAAGCAGGTTAGTGAACTTCATGATTTTTCACCTGCATTTACAAGAATATATCCGAGTTACATTTTCAAATAAGTTTGTTTTTCCATGTACAGACTGACAGCTCTTCTGTCCACATGCTGAGAGGAATCAAGAGGAAGTGTCGACACGTCATGTGTGAACATGATGGTTATTGTAGTTCTAGATCAGGGGTGGGCAAAGAACGACTCGCGAGCCATATACCCGTTGGCCTTTTTAATGCGGCCCGCCGAACTTGTCCAAGTTATATTATTAATTTTATTATAATTAAACCTCCTTCATTTTACCTTTCCCTGTAATGCCCGTGTTTCCCCAACAGACGCACTCCAAAGACATTGAGCTTTGTTTGAGTGTGATGTGTATTGAATCTACTTCACTTTTTCGCTTTGCACATTGAGTCCTTCAGTAAAAATGAACGGACCGAAGTAAAGAAAAGTAGACAGAGATTGCCGAGTGTTTAATAAAGAGTGACAACAAAATATTTTTTCGCTGAAGTCCGATTAAGGGCTGTATGTCTGATAAACTGTAGCGGTTTTTAAAGAATACAAAATCAGCCATCATTTTGCCACAAAACATACCAACTACGCTGGCAAACACTCTACACAAGAACGGGCGGCTACGGCTCAGAGATTGACGGCTAATTTAAAGACTCAGCACAGAAGACGCTGACATTGTTTAGCTCAACCACTGTTCCCAAATGCATTTCAATGTCTCGTTCCCGCTCTCAAAGGGGAACGTCTTCGGTTACTATCTTAATCTCGGTTCCCTGAGAGACGGGAACGAGACGTTGCATTAACTGCCGTGTTTGCGCTTGAGCAGCTGTGCAGCGTTCAGTCATGATTCTGATGCAATTGCCACGCTTATGCCGCTTATACTGTCTGTTAGCCAGAACTGCATCGCGCGGCAATTGGCCAGTTGTCAACTACCGTTATCCTATAAGGTTTAAGAAATTAATGAAGGGATGGAGTTCGGATCCATCCTGAGAATTGCCACAACAAAACTAACTCCAGACTTTGATATACTTGCAAAAAAATTAGATCAACAACACTGTTCCCACTGAAACTGAATGAGTTTAACTACTGTGTTTTAAATTAATACATTTGTAAAACTTTTTAAATTAATACATTTGATAATTTTTTTTTTTACAATGAACCCAGCACATTGATGCTTTGGTTAAAGGCCAAATCTTTTCATGTAATGGTTTTTACATTTCATTTCTATTATTTCACACATACACACCATCCTTCTATTCAGGCCCTTCTGTCAATTTTTAGAAACCAATGTGGCCCGCGAGTCAAAAAGTTTGCCCACCCCTGTTCTAGACTAAATGTGAGCAGGCATTTGCTCATCTCACTTGCACAAAAAAACAGATTAAATATGCCTCAAAATATATAAACAGTGAAACGCAAAATATTGCACAATATCATATTTAAATGTTATTTTATGTATACACTTTATTATCCAATGTCTTGATTTGCTAGTTTCAATTCAACCATAAAAATAAGCAAAAAACACTCAACATTTGTGCTTCATTGTCATGTTTGTTTGAGCTGTAAGCGTGAAAATGCATTTCCTTCAGCCTGAGGCTTATTCATTTCACTTATATTGTGAAAGGAACTCAACATTTGCCAAAAAAGTATATGTTTGTTGTTATAAAACAAACAAGCCCAGCCCAAGGGAGAAAAAGTAACACATAAGCAATGTAAACGACATTCATTAAAGTAACTAATGCAATTTATCTACTTTTTAAGGAGTAATGCATTGCTTTTAAAAGTACCTTTCCCCAACATTGGTTACGTGAATGCACCAATCACAGCAGTGGGTATTTACTTGCATTTCTGGATAAAATGAAATCAAATAGGCGAGTCACAAGAAGCCCATCATGGAATTACGCTTTGCATTGTAACAACATTTCACGCAAACGTGTTAAACGTCTTCAGACTCAGGGTCGTCACAGAGATCAAATGAGTAGACATGGGAAACAGAATCGAATTCACTGCGCCAGGAAGACGCAGAAACTCAGCTTGTGTGTTCATTCAGTTTATTCATCAGCCGCCGTGATTTCAGCAAGCCTTTCACTCGCTTTTCTGGCTTTCTACATCCTCCTCATTCGGCTATTATCACTGCCTCGCTCTTCAATTTCTGTACATTTTATTGGAAAACTAATTTTGGCCAGGCTTTTCAAAATTCCCTTTTTGAATCCTTATCTTCTTGTCAATTATCTTCTTTTGTCCTCCCTTTGGATATTCAGCAGCCTTTTGCATGTAAAATACAGCGCTAAATGGCCTTTACAGGAACATCTTGCCCTCCACCTGACCAAACAAGTTCAAATTTACAGCTGAAAAGCTTTCCTTTCCATGATATGACAAAGAGAGCAGAGGAAATATTTCAATCAAATTTCATCCATTATTGGATGAATAATGCTAATCACAATTTTACTGTTGTCTTCCAAAAGAATAAGTGTGAATACGTTCTGCAGCACTCAACAAAAGTGAGCTTTATGTGAAAGGCTAAGTGATTTCTGCTTTTAATTGCATCTTTCATCAAGCAATCATATGTGAGGCAAAATTTAAATTTAAACAACAAGGGCTACAACAAATCAATCATGTAAGCCATCATAATGGAGCTTCATTACCAATTAGTTAAATGCACTGCGCACCAAGAACCGACATCCGTCACTTAAAGTAGAGAATAATGCACTGAAAAACGTACATTTTATTTAAGGGGAGATGTGTGACTGAAGAACATTCTACCACCTACCAAGTAACACAATTATTTTTTATAATTTAGTGATTTAAAATGATTCTTATAAACCAAAGCAAAAAATCTGAAAACAGTGTTGACTCTCTTCCTCACACACGCGCCACACTGTCTGTCTGTCTCTCTCTCACGCGCACACACACACGCACACACACTCTCTCTCTCTCTCTCTCTCTCTCTCTCTCTCAATGGGTCACATTCACTTATTTATACGCACAGGAAAGCTAGTGGCATAATATTGTTTCTAATCTTACTGTTATGTCAATGAATTTATAGTTTAAATGAGTGACTGAATTTGGCTAAAACACTTCTACTTGAGAGCCGATGAATCATGATTTTTTTTGTTAAAGTGTTTTCACCCTCAATTAGTGAATGAGACCAAATTACCTTGTAATATGCCTGATTAAACAATGTCTGTGTGTTACAATGTCTCTCAGTGTCTGAATAACGCATGAGGTCGTCAGTGCATGTATGCGATCGGTTCACAAACAGGAAATGGTCTTCATAAATATGCCGCAAAAATTGTCACACAATTAGAAAAATGTAACTGAATTTGTAATCAGCAGGAATTACCAACTTTCTGTCTACAGCACCAATATGCTCACCGTTGTTTTTGAACCGGCATCTCATTACACATTAGAGCAGGTGCACAAATCTCAAATGCCAGCTCTTATTAGTAAACCTGATCAATTCCCGTGTATGTTGAATTTATACATCAAACTTTTTAAAAAGTGAGCAGAAAATTTGGGGTCTTGGATCATATTATCATCCAGGATTCATTGTCGAAACTATCCCTAAAACTAAACACTACTTTCCCCAGACTAGCTTCATTTGATACCTCAGGGATCCATAAGGCACAGCTGACGTGGACCCACTTGGTTCCACTACGAGTAGGTTTCAGAGCTCCTCCTCTCCTGGGGCAAAGCAAACATTTGGGCTGCACTCCAAGAGCACACGTTCGGCACAACCAGTTACCCTGCGGCACCTTCAAGATCCCGTAACACGCCTGCAGGAGGAAAGAAAACTATTTCAACAATCAATCATGTGTCAAAATCAGAATAATCCATCTTCCACAATCACTGTAATTAATTATACATTCTACTGAACAGAATTTACATTAAAATGCTTATTTTACTATGTGGAGCAAGTGCATGTTATTCTTAATCAATAAACAAAACAAGCTTTATATCAGGTGCGGATTTATACAAATACTTATGAAATATAAAGTGCAATTCTTGTGATATAAGGTAATAAAGTTTTTTTATGTTGAAAAATATTATCTTAAATAAGTTTATCATTCATTGTCTACTATTAGTATTAGGGATGAGCGCGTACAGCATTATCTGTATCTGTACTCGGACTGGGTGGGGCCTAACCCAGAAGTGGGCGGGATTTAACCCGGAAGTGCGGGGGTTTACCTGCTGTGTTATTTTTTTACTCATGCAATTGATATGGGTCGATCAGAAATTGGGGAAATCAGACTTTTTTGGGGGGGGAATAATGATCAGATCATGGATCAGTCATTTATGGCAAACATCCTGTAAATCTTGACGTTATGACTTTACAGCTCTCAAGCACTGATTTTTTTATGAAATACCTGGTGCACACAAACGTTGCACTTGTCACAGAAAACCATCTCGTTGCCGTCCTCTCCCTCAGGTGAGCGGCACACGTCACAAACCACGTCCTCGTCGTATTCGATGCCCAGCCCCTCCTCAGTCTCGATGGCCTGCTGCATGTTCTGCTGACACCTGCTCTCCAGCTCCAGCACAACCTGCTCCATGGTGAGCTCGTCCAGCTCGGGAAGTGCTGAGAAACACACAGGACAAGACATGCAAAGGAATAGAATTAACACACTGAAGAGAATAGAGACAATTGTTACTCATAACACATACTTTCGAGAAATCTCACAATCTGAACTTGAACCTCTAGAAACTTTATGCATGACACAGGACTATTAATTATAAACACGTCTCAACACACCAGGACTCTTATTTGAAAACGCCTGCTTTACTATTGCTGGCAGCTGAAATATGACCTCTTACAAACATCTGCAACATATCACAGAATAAACACCATAAAGTAAACTGTAATAATGAATCAACGGTGAATCATAGGCAAATGTTTGGCATAAATGTGGGCTATTGCTGCTCTGAAACAGTGAAACATGTTTCTATATTTTAACGTGCAGCGCTCGTATTTAATGAAACCGCAGCTTTCTAAAGTTTAATCATCACTTTAAGCCATATCGTGCTTCCCGTTTCTCCATCTCCAAATTTAAGACCTCTTAAACTGATAAGACTTTTGTCATACCATTTATTAAGACATTTTAAAGATTTTATGACCATTTATTAATAATTATTTTAAGTGTATTATACGTTTTATACACAGCAAATATCAATATCACTATGAATATATCTTTACATTTTGGCTTTAACCTCTGGTAGTGTTGAAAACCCTGTTGTTCAACTTTGATGTTCCCAGACATCAAAAATAGCTTGTAAATCAATTGCAATGCCATATTAATCACCAAATATTGGATTAAAACTTTGCCAACTTGTTTTCTTTCAAATTAGAACAAGTTTTGTATTTGATTGATCTGAGAATAAAGTTCATCTCTGTGAAAATGAAAGCCTGTAATACTCAGAATAGTTTGTTTATGTGTGCGTGTGCGCGTGTGTGTGTGAGTGTCCGATACCAGGTGGAGAAAATACATTGTCATTTGTGTTGCGGGTCAGGAATCAATAGGCACAGACGCACTTCGGGTTCAATGGCCAAAACTATTTTGTAATTTGGTTCCCACTGATTGATTTGCAGCTTATTTGTGTTCAAGAGTCTGAAGCCTGTCAGAGCTTTATAATAACAGCTTGATTGCTGAGCATTGTTGTTTCCACGCTGCAACTGAAGTGATTGACGGCTTCAGTCATTATAAAGGGATGCTTTCAGTATATAATCTATTCACAATGTGAATAAAAGTTTTATAAAAAAGAACCAACATCCCTCATGTTCACTGCAGTCTCAGGAGAGAAACCCTAAAATATCCCCCATATTATACCACAGTAAAGGGCTCATATTTAGTTATATTTACTTTTAATTTATGGAGACCTCTATGTGTCAGTATGGTGTGATTTCTCCACATTTGTTCAAGATAGCCTGTATGTGCAGATTGTTGGCATACGTTTTGTATTGTTTACATGACAGACGCACGTTCTCTTTTCCCCGGCTAATTCCCACCATGTTGGGCTGTATGTCCATTTTTCTTAAATGCATCAACTCAGAACGCCATGTTGGTTTGATTGCTTATGTTACATGATAAAATAAATACATTTTTGACAATCTGATGTAGATTTAATGAGGAATACTCTTCTACAGAATTAAAATAGTGCTGCTGGTGATTAATAATCGTTGAGTTTCGTTAACAACTGCAACGGTTTGTAATTAACGCATTGAGAAAAAGAGTGAATCATTTCAACCCCAATAGAAATACGTGACTCGACTAATTCCATACAGAGTTCCAACTCTTGTTTTAACATAAAAAACAACAACTTATTATTAGAGAAAACTGATTCCGATAGTCAATAAATCTCACCTAGCTGTCTGAATTCAGTGTTAACCAGTTCCAGCCAGGCCACATCCAGATCATCCAGATCGTAGCGATTCAGCGGCTCAGCGAGACCATGTGACTCTCCGAAGCCAAACTCTGACTGGCCCCTGGTTTGGATCGGTGAGAAGAACGGGATTCGACTGACTTCCGGAAGCTCCCTAGGGGGAATAACACTTGAGTGTTATTAACACACTCATACATGCATCCAGTACTCAAAGTTTCAGGTTTAAATGAAGATCAATGGACAGGATTTGTTGCATAACGTGGACTGCCACAGGAAATCATCATGACTCGTTTCATACTTATGCAATAATCAGGTTATGTAATCAAGGTGCAGTAGCTAACGATCAGTCACTGCATGCTAAAGTCAGTCATACTGAACAGGTTCAAGTGTCGTCAAACGTTTGTTTTCTTGATGCAGGATGAACTCTCGTTACAGTATGACGGATGAGGCGAGTGAGAGATTGGTGTTTACAGCACAAATGCAATGTGGTTTCGATGAGCCGATCACTATACATTTCAGGCCCGCTTGACTCATGATCATATCAGCACAGACGGATCCCACAACCAGCTGTAAGCGCAGGCTGGGACAATAAATCCAACGATACTGGATCGGTTTTAAGATTTTTAATATGCATCACAATTCTCTCTTCAATTGATTCTGAGCTTAATTTTTAACAGCAGATGGCATGGAGAACTTAAACAGCCGTACTCTGCTTTTTTACACAAACACACACAACTAGACCTTCTATAAAACAATCATTCATAAGATTCAAAAACGATGAAGCGAATAATAAGGGCATTCGCAGTGGGGTGTGTTTACATTAATTTCACCTCATAAAAGCATTCTGGGGACTCACACACAGCCCAATGCCCAAGCGCTCTTCAAAAAGCGTAAGCAAGCAGTAAAAAACTAGCCTAGAGAAACATCTGAGTAAAAAGTTAATTAATGAGAGAATTATGATGCAAACTGAAAGTCTCAGAATCGATCCACGAATCACTGGAGAATCATGATGCATCAAGCCCTAGTGTAAACGATGCATTGTCATTCTCTCAAATGCTAATGTGTGCTGGTGGCATATGGATGTGCGCAATCCATTATTATTACAAATTGACGTAAAGACAAAGTCTTAAGGGATGACAAACAGAGGAGATGAAACATCTTAAACTAGATCCATGCATTAGTGTGAATAAGGCAGATTAGATCTGCCGCCGTCGATCATGTCATTAATAATAATCAACCATGTGTTTGTTTGCTCGTTTATTACCGTTTAACTATTTTGAAGCTCGACTGAGTCAGTTGCATACAATAGGATTGTCAAAATGGCTGAAAAAGTCAAATAGAATTGTTTTACTTAAATGTTACTGATACTAAAAGTTATATTTGGCATAATTTCAGTTGGGGGGAAACGCTTGTCTCATGAGGCCACAAGAGGGCGCAATGGGCAAAATATTAATGCACCACATTATTACGTTGTTTATTCACAGCAATAAAGTAACATGTCTGTAAAACATGCATTACATAGTATTTAAACTAACATTTATAAATCAACAAACAATTATGAACGAAACCGCAGTTTATAGTTTAAAGAGTAAAAAAAGTACAAGGAGCCGGAGCCAATCACACAAAGTACTTTTTTTATATTTAAAAAAAATGCGAAGGGGAAAAACTATATGATCAAATTACTGTGGTCAAGAATGATAAATAATAAGCGTAAATAAAAAGATTAAGTGCATAAAAAAAACAAAAACAAGCATGAATAAAAACTTTAAACGCATTAAAAACAATGCTTGTGCTCTTTTCCCCTTCGCTCTCGTTTCCACGTTCTGTGTTTACGTTTCAAAAAGTTGCACTTTGAGTTTCATGTAAATTAGGGCGTCACGATTGGTCCACTGGTTCTAGATTGACAGCTCTCCTCTAGCCAATCAGTGGAAGAGGGGAGTTGAGGTCACTCCGGTGCAACTTTTACTTATTATTTTTTAAGAACAGAATACAATGTTCTCATATTTTAACTAAAAGAAAGATATGACTTAATAAAAAGACATACATTCTTTAATTCAGGGACATACAGTAATACCTCAGTTTACGAGAGTTTAATTCGTTCCAAGAGCTCGTAACTCAAAATTCTCGTACACCAAAACAATTTTCCCCATAAAAATGCACTAAAAATCACTTGATTCGTTCCACACGACCATAAATACCCATTTTAAATATTTTTTTCGTTTTACCCTATTAATTACAGTTAAAATTATAACCATTAAGATCTCATATAAATACTAATTATTAATTGACAATTAAACTCTAAAAATACTTGACAAACTGTAACGCGCACTTTATCTTTGAGTAGCGTCGCTGCTGGCCTGAAGGAGACGAGAGGAGGGTTTTACTGCTTACAGGGAGAATTTCATACAGTCTTTCTATATGCTGTACTGTACGTATATATTTCACTACATTAACAATAGCGATCAATATTAATGTAACAACACAAGGTAAAACCGCTGTAAATCACTTATAAAAGTATCACTGTGGTGAATGATGCAACCAAACCGAGCGACGCTGAGAGAATGAACGAGTGAAGGAGTGATGGGCTTTATGAGAGGCTGTCGTTAGGATATTTCCAGTAAAAATGCACGTGGGCGAGAGAAAAATTTAAAAACAGAGAAAATTGTTTGTTTTCTTATCCTTATCGCGCACAAGCACTGTGTACCGAGCCTGAACAGTTATGGATAATTGACGTCATGCGAGCAACATTTGAAATTCGGAATGTGATCTTACACAAAAAAGTTAATAAATCTATGGGTTACGGGTTATGCCAACGATTTTTTACACAAAACCCAAAACCCGCGTGCTATATGAGTGTGCGGATTATCTGCGTCTGCAGGTTACATGTGGGAAAATCGGTAATATATGTTATATGGGTTATCTCGATGCTTTTTTGCAACCTCCGAGGCCGTCGACATAACCAAACTCCACTGTGTATGTATGTATAAATATATACACATATACACACACATACATACACACACACATACATGCATACATCCATCCATGCAAGGCATCATATATATATATATATATATATATATATATATATATATATATATATGATGCCTTGTGTCACACAGATGAAAACATCAGCAGGTGCTTCACCATTTCCTGGTGAATGTGGTGGTTGAGTGCAGCTTCTGTACTTCATACTCCCACGCTCACCATGTCACATTATTTTTCACATGCATTTCCTTGAGTAGCTCACAGAGACATTTTGTTTCTAAATAATTCTGCATTGTCACTTGGAAAACACATATTGCATCAGTCCAGAGCATGTGTGTGACTCAAGCTGAATATCACCTGACTACAGGCTCGGGAATGGCTTCCACATTAGCTGGGACCTGCACACCCTTCTCCCATTCCTGCCTCCAGGGGTCGGACAGGAAATAAAACTCCTCTGGGCTCAGTTGTGCTGAATCAGGCAACTTCATGGCTGTAATGAAATCGGTCCGAAACACCTGAAAGAACACAACATTGGCAAAATTCAGCCAGGACGTTTTCTTCTGGCTTTTTTCACTGGCTCTGAGGCGAGAATGACAGATTCTGCTGTGTTCAAAGCCATTTCAAAAGCACTTAGAGAGCGTCGCTAACGATCGTCCACACCTTTCACAAAGGCTCTGTGTACTGAACAGATCGCAAGAACCTGATGTTAGGACAGATTAATATTTATTTACAGAAAATCACAAATTAAAAAACCCAACTCAGAACTACATCAAATTTACATAAATTCCACAATATATACCAATATAGCTATTCTCAACTGCTGGATTGTTTATATAATCATCCTCTAAACCAGGGGTCGCCAACATGGTGCCCGCGGGCACCAGGTCGCCCACAAGGACCACATGAGTCGCCCGCGGGCCTGTTCTAAAAATAGCTCTAGTGTGCCGTGAGAGATCGTCAGGCGTGCCGCGGAAAATTATTCAATTTCACCTAAGTTAAAAAAAAAAAACACACACATTTTGAGCGACTGCAAGCGTCAATGGTGCGCGTCTGTAGTGATGTTACGTCGGACACCGACGCTCCGAAGCTTGCTTCAAACTCGAACGGGCTTTGCAATTAACCACTGCTTCGGAGCTTGAATCATTACATCACTAGTCACGTGAAAATGACGTTTGAAGCAAACACACTGCTTCACTCCGGCAGTGAATCACCTGACTGCTCTGACAGCCCGATCCAGTGTTGACGGGTTTCAAACCTGGCGGCTGTATTTCTTATAAAAGTGAAACCAAACCGTGGGTTGTAGTAGACGGTGTTTGCATTGGCGTTATTGTTGAGGAGAGTGGATTGAGTTTATTTCAGTGTTGTATATTCAAAGCAATATATCCTCATGTATATCAGCTTTCTAAACTGTTTTTGTGTACACCTGCATCATCTGTTCCATGCGAGAGAATGTTCTCTAAAGCTGGCGAAATAGTAAAAAAGAAAAAGACAAATCACCTTTCACCAAAGACTGGAGAAAATATTTTTTCTGAATAAAAACCATACCATTTCATGAACACTCGCGTTATTTTTTAACATCTTCGGTTGGTGGTGTGCCTTGTGATTTTATTCAATGAAAATATGTACCGTGGCTCAAAAAAGTTTGAAAAACACTGGAATACAGGACAGACATGGTGCAACGTAGTGCATGATTTGTTAAAAATTGTTAGTGGCTGGTAAAAATCTTGTAGAAGTGATCATTTGAAAATGTAAATACTTGCAGAGATTTAGAGAAATAAAGTGTTGCATATTGATAGGTTTCCTACCTTGTATAATTATTGTGAGAAATCATTAACATGATCAGTGTCTTCACATAGATGAATATCATTAATTATTAATAATGACATATAATTAAAGGTAAATTCAGCAAATTTGATATTTCGGTAGTGTGTATCAAACTGGTAGCCCTTTGCATTAATCGGTATCCAAGAAGTTGCCCTCAGTTTCAAAAAGGTTGGCGACCCCTGCTCTAAACTGTTGAAGTGGACAATTAGGCATTAGGAAATTAACCTCATAAAATGTGTACACAAATAAAATTACTTCACTTGCCTTCCACCCAGTAGAAATTATTCTTTTTATTTAATACTACAAAACTTTACATTAGTTTGATTTTAAGTAATCATGAAATTAAAATTCATAACTCTTCAGAATATCAGTGTTTATTCTAAACGAGTCAGTGCACATTATTATCCATGTTCCTGTAATCTTGAATCAGAATAACTTCAATAAGTTCATCTCTTCTCTGATGATGAGGGCGGGGCAACCTGTCACTCACATGAGATCCACCAATAGCAAACCACAACCATCCAATCAATTCCCTCCCACAAACTCAAGCTCCGCCCTACATTAGTTTCACTCGGATTTAAGGCGTAACAGCGAAGAGCAGCTCAACTTCTCTTTCATGCTGACTTTAAACTTGTGTGCAGCAGCATGTCTCACCTCAGATGGTTTCTTCTGCTCATGGCGCACCCATGTGCTGCTGGTCCCCGTGTTCTTTGAAGACCGAGACCAGGTGGTCACATGACCTGCAAAAGATTGAACCGTCAGGGCTGAGCTTACAGAGATCAGAGACTTGCTCTCATGTTATTCCAAAACAATATGACTTTCTTTCTGGATTTGCAATGATAGGAGGATGAGTGAATGACAACAATTGGAGAAGAAATATAAAATAAACTTTTGGCACTCTTGATGAACTTGTCAAGGCTTGACGGATTATGTGCCAAGTTTAAACTACATATGCATAAATAAGAGATGTTGCATAAATAAATACTTAAATACTCACTTCGGCATTAATGGTTATGTTAAATACAATTTATTAAGTTATTTTAACTTAACTCCAAGTCAATGCTTTTAAGCGTGCAATTCTCAAAACATTTATGAGTGAAATATATCACAAATATTACAGAATCGATAACAATTATGGGAAAATAATTAAATATTGGTAAAGAAATCGGTTGATCTCTAACATTAATCATTCGAGTAATGGCCGATTATCAAGAAGAAAGTACTCACTACTATTTTAATCTTATAGATATCATTATTAAACTACTGTAATATAATATTCAGGTTGGCAGGGTTTAAAAAAAAAGCGAATATGATGATGCATATGCATGCGTTACTGTCTCCCTTCCTCCATCTGTGTTTATTACTCACTGTCAGTGGTGTCAGAGTCGTTGCTGCTGGTGGAGTACTTCCTCCTCTTCATCTCACTCTCCATCTGTCAGGAAAGAAGGGATGAAGAATGATCAGAGCCTGCAGAAAACAGTGTGAGAGTGTGTGTCTGTTCAGGCAGGTCTGCTGCCCACACCGCGTCACAGACAAGAGAGGAAACACTTCACTGGCTGCCGACAGATTTATGTGGCCATAAAACAGGGCTTTTCCCTTTTCTGCTGGTCTCTTCCTGTCGTCTCTCAGCCCGAACGTCACTCTACAAGAAACTGAAAATCCCACTGGCTGGTCCAGATCCTGCACTACAAGAAGGGCTGCATCATTTGGGAGGAAAAATTTAAATATTGCAATTAGATTCATTTTAAATTAAAATGTATTTTAAATTGAGATTTAATACGTGGTTTGCTGTGCTTGTTTGTAGGGGTGCAAAATCTGGCCAAAATGTTGTTTATAATTTTAATAGATATTCAAATACTGATTTAAATAACATAAATGCATATTTCCTGAATGTCATTAGATGAAACAGGATAGCGTTTCCCTTATTAATACTAATAATATAAAAAACCTGTAACACTTTTAAACCCTGTAACACTTTTAAAGTAAACCGTTTCCATTCTTTGTTTAACACGTCTCTCTAGTAATATATTACACAGAGATGGTAAACTAATTAATTAAAAGTCCCGCTTTAGACACATCGGTCACAAAGAAAAAGACTTGCCGTGCTGCATTGTCAAAATGGCTGAGAAACTACAGTCAAATTTTAGACTTAAATATTACTAATATTAAACTTAAAGGCGCAATTCCGGGCACAGGCTTAGCAAACAAGATTTTTTACGATATGGACTCGACAGTAATGCAACAACATGTGAGTAACTGTTCTTTCTAATGCCTGATCTGTGATTTCTGATAATGATTCATGAACAGATAATCTCTTTCTATGTGTCAGTAAATCAAACTAGTGACTACAGTGATCCCTCGTTTATCGCGGTTAATGTGGACCAGAACCCCCCGCGATTGGCTGATCCTACTTCGCAGATTTTCACCTATCAGCTCACGGGATACATCCACTCGTGCTCTCATTCGTCGATCTCGCGCTGGGAACCAATCACGTGTCTTGTCTGAGTGCCGTCGGTGTGTACAAAGCCTCTGAGACAGTTTCTCTCTTTGTCTGGCATCCTGGGAAACCGTTTCTCTCGCATCACGATAAAACAATGCTGTTTTACTCAATATGGCGTTATTTTTTAATTTTAATTTTTCGATAAATATTTTTTTAAAATCCACGATGCACTGAGGCCGCAAAACCGCCAAGTGGCGAGGGATTACCCCTCGGTCAACGGTAAACGGTCAGCTTCACATCGTTTAATTTAGTAGGATGAAAATAATCATTTAAACTGATTAAGTTATACATCAAAAAACACTCCTGTAAAATCACTGAAGCTGAAAATCAAACAGAGTTCTGGACTCTCATCAAAACGATCCCGTTATAATCAACAAATGTCTTAATTACATTGTGTTTGGACTGTAAGTCATGATGAAAGCATTCATGAGTGCAGAAATCGAGTTGCAATGGTTTACATGCAACGATCTAAATATAATGCTGTTATTGCTTTATCCGATCCGAAACTCAAAAACCGCAAGATGATTCATACCGTGAGTTCAGTTGCACCACACACACACACACACGCACACGCACACGCACACACGCGCACACGCGCACACCATACTAGATTAACAAGACACAGGTGAAAACGATGAGGGACTACAACGATGGGGAACCAGAAGAACTACAAGATTATACAAAGAAAACTCTAAATACAACATAAAACAAAAAGGGATGGGATGGGAACAGCTCTGCAGCACGAGCTAAGAGTGTGTGTGGAGAGCTGGATGTGTCCAGAGAAAGTGAGTGTGAACAGGAGGATTCTGGGTGAGAGAGAATAGACTGCAGTCCCCCAGAGAGAGAGAGATCTTCAGCTGTTCTCCCCTGCACTGCTATTTTTAGGAACAAGCGAGCAGGAGAAAGAGACACTCTCAGACCAGAGGAACACAGGTGAACAGGACCGTCTGTGTCACGATCAGACTGCTGATGTTTCCACCTGTAACTTATCTGATCACACACAGATGGAGATCGATTGTGAGTGAGGCTCACAAACAAAAAGAGTTTCGCTTTATTATTTTCTTCTAAAAAGTGGCTGAACTGAAAGTGATTACATAATAATTGTGACGGGCCTATTGGTCTGCCACACAAACTCAAAACACGCGTCTCATTAAATGATGATATAATATCTCCAGAGCTGCTCTTAGGCTTTGTCCACACAAACACGTTTTCGTCTGGGAAAAAAACACGTTTTTCTCTCTGTTTTGGCCTTCCATCCACACCGAAACATGTGAAAAAGCCATTTATTGTGGAAACGGAGGTAAACTTTCAGTGTGGATGAGAAACATTTGGAAAACGGAGAGAGTTTGGAAATTAATATTGTAAACGTAGCCTTTCAAAACTTAACCTTCAAAGCTCTCCAGATAAAAGTTCAGTTTCACTTGATGACAAGAACATATTACTATTGAACAGCAGAATGTCATTCTCAAAGCAATAATTCCATTATTAAAACTTTATTTTTAACGAATAGGACACGTTGTTTTAGCCCATGTTGCCCATGTTTTAACTCAAACATAAACCTCTTTGTTTGCCCAAAAAACAGAAAGAAATGTTGATGTTGGACGTTCGATGTTCACATATTTAGGGACCGTCTCTAAACTTACGACATTGGTGTAAATATTTCTAACAGCATTTGAAGAGAACGACTCGTGTTTATGTAACTGAATATATTGATACTTATTAAAATAGAGTTAAAAGCGATACTGAAAATCAGCAATAATCAAACCTGATTTGACAGACAATTTAATAAATAAAAAAAATTTAACTTTTAAAAAAACTTTAAACTCCATCTGTCGTAAGTGTGTATTGTTGCTGTTTGAGCATGAAAAAGTTCCTCAGCAGGAGTTATTCTCCGCGTCAGTGTCACTGTTTCTGAACTTCCTCGTCTTGAGTTTCTTCCGGGAACAAACACAATATTCCTCATTATAATAATTCATACGCAGAATAAGGGCCTGGTTGAGTTAGTAGTGTGTGGTTATGGTGAGGGGCGGGGCACTTCCCAAACAAGCTGGAAGCGCTTGACCAATCACAACACACTGATCCAACCAATCAGAGCACATTGTGCTTTTCAGGAGGAGGAGCTTCATAGAGACAGGAACTAAACTGAGCGTTTCAGACGAGCTGCAACAATGGAGAATATGGGGAATTTAATCAACATTCAAGCATCAAAACCTGTAACTAAAACTCGCAACGTGTCTCTGAGTCTCATCTCACTTTGGTTTATTAATCTAAACATGGCATGGTTATCTCTCTGGGTGAAAACACTCATCAGTTCGCTCTTCTGGAGACGTCATCCTAACATCAGGAGTCAGGACTAGATGAATCCCTCACAAACCCGCTAGCACGAGCACACACTGTAGCGATCGCTTTTCCAGAAGCATGTCATGCACTGCCCATCGGGTGACACAAATCCACTCGAGAGGTTACGGGGTTACGGGGAACATCAGAGCCAGTGCTTCATTCATGAATAACCCCAATGAGAAACACACACACACACACACACACACACACACACACACACAGCCCTACAAGCCGTCTTCAACAGTGTTAACTTGAGCAAATAAAGTATGATGGCAAAACAAACTGACAAAGTGCCAAACACCTTTACAACACAAATGCTATATATTTTTTATATACACGTGTATATATTTGGACACACGAGTGTTTTTATGTCTATATAAATGTATATATTCACTGAAAACATGATTTATAATATCTATAATAGATCTATTTTATAATAGAATGTATAATATAACCTTTTAGGTTTTGTGTACTTCACACACATTACAAACACTGTTCACTTCGGGTGAGATTCTGAAATGAGCACTTTGCTATCCCATGAGGCCACGGGAGAGGATTTGTGAATGGAGAATGACAACATGACAGATGTAGTGCATCCAGATTACATTCACACTACACACATTCATACCACACTTTTAAAGGCTGTGTGTGATTTCAGACGCACTCAAACATTCATTCAAGAGATTCGTTCAGAAACACAGATTCTTCCAGTAATGAAACAAGTATTTGTTAGTGATTCATTGAATCATTCATTCAATCTATTTGATCAATCTTTTTTTCTTTTATTCGACTGCAACAATTAATATATTTGTCAGTAAATTATGTTATTTTGTTCAGTTGCCCGTTCAGAACAATGATTGTTTTATTTATTTTAAATCAGCATTTTAATGTCTCTAGAATTGTGCAGCATTAACTAATTTTACTTATTAATTATTTATTTATTATTATTATATATTATTTATTATTATTAATTAATATTATTTATTTATTAATTATTAATTTTAACTAATTTTTGAGAGTGGCGCTTACAACGACAAGGTCATGGGTTCGATTCCCAGGGAAAGCAAGAACTGATTAGAATATCAATTATTTCGCTTAAGTTGCTTTAGATAAAAGCATCTGCCAAATGCATACATGTAGCATCACATATTTATAATAAAAAATGCGATAAATGTGGAAACGCATCATCGCCATCTGTTAAATTGTTCATAATTTTACTGTGTCCTGCAAATTCTGTTTATAATACAGGATAACCGGACATATCGAACATAAATCAATGCTCAACTGCGCACATAATATATCCTGCAGTGACATCGCCTAAACTTTCTGAGATCAAACCCCTAACAAAACAAATAATCTATAATATAATAACAGCCTTATTTTCAAAATAAATAAATTAAAGAAAATTGTTTTTAAATAAAGGTTCTCCTATTGATCAACTACTGATCTCTATCGGCCACAAAGATAATGAGTTTGGGAGGTTTATGACATGCAGAGGCACAGTCTCAATATCCGGCGCCGGTAACACAATTATAATGCTGAAGATGAGATACAAGTCATGTTTCTTTATTAAATAACTTACAAAAAAAACTTTGCACTCTCTCTTTCCCTCTCAAGATGTGCAAATGTCTTTCCATCAGCCTATCGAGTCTCTGTTGACAGTAGTTGCCACTTGCACAATCGAGGCAGTGTCGCACCAACACTAACGTAAATATAATTTATAAGTGTTGCCCGTGTTTAAAGCGCCCGGCACCCGCGCTCTCCTAGAGACCGAGCTCATGCACACACACATAAGGCCGCCTCGCAAACAGAGCACAAGTACCAAATTGTGTCTAAATGGTCACACAAATGTATGTGCAAAATTAAGAGAGTTGAGAAAGTTGTGCAGCAGTATATTGGATCCGTGCAGCTCTTAAAGTGACAGCAGTCTAATAAACCTGCCGTAATGCAAAATTAAACATTTTCCTTTGTGCAGATAACAACGTTATCAGAACGATCCAGTCAAAACGACTTCAAATGCTGCATTATATGCATCCTCGACCAGTCATTTATATTGATATACACCGTTAATTCTGAAGAATGGATTGCGCTTTTCTACAAGTTAGTTCCAAGTGATCATGATTTTTTTAGATCCACCTTGTTGTTGATTTAAAGAGGTTTTAACGGATCCAATTAGGTTTTCTGGTCTGCGCTGACGTGATCATGTAATCCGAGCTGTCGGGTCTCCGGACGCATAGACTGAACCAGGAGCTGATTCACCAGACGCACCTGAACTGAAGACTCAAATCAATCAGAAACCACAGTGATGACAGAAATGACTAACAACCTAGAAAGCCGACCTAGAAACACAGATACTGAACTGAACAGATAAACGGATCAAAAGAAAACTAGAAACATGACACCAACTGAAGGAATATTAGTTTAATCACGCAGATGAACAAGTAGCCTTAACATCGAACGCAATAAAACAGCGACATGCCGAATGATTACAATTTTGTGGACCAAACCTCCTCTCGTCAATTAATGTTTAGTCGACTATTAGGGGAAAGGCCTAGAAAAAAGCAGAACTGTTTTTTTGATAACATTATTTGTGTTTCATGGGAAAAACCCAATTCCAATCACATACATACATATATATATACACACACATATACATACATACATTATATATGTATACAAAAAAAATTGGAATTGGTTTTTATATACTGTATAAATAATAATATATTAATGTTATAATTACTGCAATGTCTTATGGACCAGAGCAAGAACATGCATTATTAACACTTTTACTGACACTTTTCCAGATAATTATGAATAAGTTCTGCAAGTCTGAATTAACTTAAAGCATCAGCATTGGACACCAAAGCCAAACTGCACCTGTAACACGGATTCCTTAGTGCACGCCTGAGTTCAGTCCATTTCCACTAAAAAAACGGACATTTAAATGGAAATATCATCCATCTTTTTTATTCTTATACACGTTTTGTTCATCATGACAATCTTCACCAATTTACACAATTGTCTGAACCCCAAATGCAATCGGCAGAAGTAAACAGCTAATGTTATACTATAATTAAAAGTGAAAACATCTTGAGCTTATGTTCACATTATTTCAAGCATTTAATTAAAAACCCATTGACTTCAGGACGATGGAACCAGAAGTGCTAAAATGCAAACTTGCTCCCAAGTATTAGAAGCAATGGAAAATTACCCCATAGCAACATCAGAGCCAGTTATAAACATTAGCATTTCTGATGACATTAAAACAATATAAATATAATTCACCACACAATTCATCCGTTTCAAATCTGAAAAGGAGTAAGGCACAGACGCTAGTGACATCATGCCCTGCTGTTTGAGTGACAGATGGCTCTGGTTTCCTATTGGTCGAACTCATATGAGTGACAGTTGCCCCGCCCTCACGCTAGTAAATGCGTCATCAGAAAAAAGATGAGATTCTGCAAGAGCGAGGTGATGTTATTCTGAAGGCACATAAACTGAAAACAAATATAGAGATGCACAGAAAAATAATTTATAATAAATGCCATAATAATCCACAAAAACAACAACTGTCGATTTTGATTTCATGCTGTCATTTAAAATTGAATACTAGATTTAAACACCGAGGACAGCATTACACCGGACTCACAGTGAAGGGCGAAACATATAATAATGATGATGAGGCATAAAATTTGAAAGTCTTTTTCCCGCTCCTCACACGCAGCCACGCCCCCTCCAAAAGACGTCACGCGGATTGCCATGAGCAGCGGCTGGCAGGGGGCGTGGTCAGTGATGCAGAAGGGGGCGTGGTCAGTGACCCGCAGGTCTTGTTTGTGAATCTGTTCGTGAGCACGCAAGGCCATTCAGCATTCATAACTCACGACTGATTAAAGCTTAAACATATATCCTGCGCTAAAGTTCAGCGCACTGCACTTTCAGACAACTTCAGCACTATTAAAAGCAATAAAAACTCAATAATTGCACAGAAGAGCTCATCAATAACGACGGACAGCTCGAAAACAGACGGACCTGCGATCAATAATAAAGCACATCGTCTGTATGTGTGTGTGTGCACGCGTGTCAGAATGAGGCTGCAGAATTCACGCAAACTTATCTGAGACTAACGCAGATCAAGCGCCGTGCTGAAACTGCGTGCGTTCAGAAAGATGAGTGCCGTTTCGCTTTACCTTGTTTGCGGTTTGCGCGAGAGGGCGTGATGTCCTCGATGCACACGAGCGGCCGGAAATCAGCGGATCATTTGAGGCCAGGCACATGTATGTTCCCCTGCGAGATCGCGTGACAGCGCGGCGGATGATCGCCCTCCACAGCCCGTATAAAAGTTACAGTCGGCGGGTTAATCCACAGCCGCGGCGGCCCGATGGCTTCCGACGCCGCCGTCCGTCGAGCTCATAAAACCGCAGTTTCCGCGCGCGTTCATCTGTTCGTCATCCGCAAAACTGTTTCTGAGGAAAACGCTTCTTCGTCGCTCACATCCCTGCAAAGTGAAGCTGCTCCAGTGACGTGATCAGCCTCCAAACCGTCTCGATGTCGTTTCCGTCAGGCGATGCCTTTTACTTTTTGTGTTTGTTTGTTGTTTGTTTGTTTTCCGCGTAAACAGGCCGGTCGAGGTGCGGAATCTCTCCGGTTACAGCAACACAAGCTCGCACTTATAACTCTTTTGGCGCCATATTAATGACGTACCAAAAATTTCCGTTATGAGCGCGCGGAGAGCAGCCCGTTAGAGCTCGCGCGCGTCGCTCGAAGCGTCAGGAAACACGCAGTGAAAGCTCGTCGCGTTACCTGTCAAGTTTTTTAATGTCCATCGAGAGCCGAGCGTGAAGAAAGTCAGCCGCTTCTTTCCTCAAATGAGTGAACGGGGCGGTTCACGACCATTTTGCAGCGAGTCCGATGGGGGGAGCCGTGAGCAGAAACACCAACGAGGAAGTGCCGCCCGACTCCACAAACACCCTCAGCCGGACAACTTTACTCTCGAGTTGTCACTGACATGACAGTTTCTGCTCATGAAAGCAGATATTACAATAAATAAAGGTTCTCAAGATAAATCGATACATGCAGACTGAGACACAAACACAGTCACATAAAGAGTGTATGTGACACACTCTCTCAGACGCACTCTTTAACAGGCACTAACACACTCTCAAACTCACTCACACAGATAAACACATTACACTCACAATACACACGTGTGTGTTTATGCAGACTGAGATACACACTATCTTTCAAACATTCACACACATTAAACTCACTCTTGCACACACTCTCTCTCAAACACACTGCAATTTACTCACACATTAAAATCACACTCACAGCACACTCTCTCAAACACTAACATACACACACACAGTCAAACTACCTCTCACAGACACTCTCTCTCTCAAACACACACACTCTCTCTCTCACACATACCAACACACACACACTCTCTCTCTCTCAAACACACACACACACTCTCTCTCTCTCTCAAACACACACACACACACTCTCTCTCTCTAACATACCAACACTCACTCTCTCTCTCTCTCTCTCAAACACACCAAAACATAAATACACCCTCTCTCTCTCAAACACACACACACACACACACACTCTCTCTCAAACACACCAACACATAAATACACTCTCTCTCTCTCTCAAAAACACACTCACTCTCTCATACACTCTCTCTCTCTCAAACACACCAACACACACTCACACTCTCTCTCTCTCTCTCAAAAACACACTCACTCTCTCATACACTCTCTCTCTCTCAAACACACCAACACACACTCACACTCTCTCTCTCTCAAAAACACACTCACTCTCTCATACACTCTCTCTCTCTCTCAAACACACCAACACACACTCACACTCTCTCTCTCAAACACACACACACTCTCTCTCTCTCTCAAACACACCAACACATAAATACACTCTCTCTCTCTCTCTCAAACACACACTCACTCTCTCATACTCTCTCTCTCTCTCAAACACACCAACACATAAATACACTCTCTCTCTCTCTCTCAAACACACACTCACTCTCTCATACTCTCTCTCTCTCTCAAACACACCAACACACACTCTCTCTCTCTCTCTAACATACCAACACTCACACGCTCTCTCTCTCTCTCTCAAACACACCAACACATAAATACACTCTCTCTCTCTCAAAAACACACTCACTCTCTCATACACTCTCTCTCTCAAACACACCAACACACACTCACACTCTCTCTCTCTCTCAAACACACACCAACACTCACACGCTCTCTCTCTCTCTCAAACACACCAACACATAAATACACACACTCTCTCTCTCTCTCAAACACACCAGCACACACACTTTCTCTCATAACAATTAAAGAGAGAGGATCTTTCATTGACATTTTACAGTTCTCAAGACATATCAGGTGAAATTAATTTAATAGTTTTCACAATGCTTCCCCAGTTGATTGCAAACATTTTCTGAAATCTTGCTTACGGACTTCAAGTGCAAGTGAGGCATTATCTAATTAAACATGCACTCATTTGCATACATTTCTAGAACAAAAATCTGAACAGTGCTTGAAGGATCAAAATTCCTGTTTCTTTTATTTCTTCTTTTTGACATATTAGAGTCAAACGTTTTTACAGAGGGGATTTTGGATCTTTATCTTTCCATAAATCAGAAATTACTGTGAACACCAGGGAAACAACTTTCACCACCATTTGTTAGTAATAAAATGTAGTATAAAATCAAGAAAATTAAACATGAACAAACCCCTCTGTAAAAAATGTCAGAATATAGAGGAATAAAACTGTAGTCTGAAAAACACTTGATGACACTTGACCCAAAATCTCAATTTCTTTTATTAATACCAAAGTATCAGAAATAGAAGATGCAAACATTACATATAATGAAATGCAACTAAATTAAAATGTAATTAAAAAGCTTAAATAAGTTTGTTTAAAAGATTCTTTTAATGAAATGTAAAAAAAAAATAGATCAGTGTTGAGAGTAACACATTACGAGCAACTCGAGTCACGTAATCAGATGACTTTTTTCTAGTAACTAGTAAAGTAACGCATTACTTTTACATTTTACAACAAAATATCTGAGTTACTCTGTTTTCCCATTTATTGACTAACGGCTCTCCTGTCTCCCTGTTGAGAAGAATCGTGAATAACTGCAAAGACATTGTGTTTGTGTGTGTGTGTGTGTGTAAACATGACGGTATTGTAGTTCTAGACTAATTGTGAGCATTTATTAATCTCACGTACACAGAAACAGATTCAGTGTTCCTCAAAATCAGTCAAATGCAAAATCAGAATATTATGCAAATAAATAATTTGATGCATTTAATCTCACTTTATTGACCAGTGCGCTCACTGCTGACCTTCAATGATTCAGTTCAACCATGAGGTTCAACTTTAGTTGTTTTTTAATTATTATTATTCTTTATTTTTTAATGCTTTATTATCAACAAATAGCATGTTCAAGGATAAGATCCATATTACATCAGAAGAGCATCACATGCTTCACAATACAACACTAGAGAGGGTACATTACCACATATATGCATATCAATAAATGCCAAATGAAGAGCATATCGCAGCTGTTTTGATGAGTTTGTTATTTTTAGATTTTGTCATCACATTTATGGACATTTGAATCTCATTCTTAAAGACTAAAACTGGGTTTTCCAAATGTGTACATGCAATTTACATTAAAATAACGTATAAGCCAGTGTCCTTTAAGCAACGGTTCTTATTGCAATAACCTAATATCACATTCTTACAGGATAAGAGAATAGTTTTAAAATATTATCAGAAATGAATCTCTCAACATCTTTCCAGAAACACTGTGTATCTTGGCAGGACCAAAACAAATGATGAATGCTTTCAGTGGAACTTTCGCAGAAAGAACATTTCGTTTCAAAATCACTTTTACATTTTTGTAGAAACTGTTTGGTTGGATGGACTATGAGTTATTTTGTATGGGATTTTCTTTACCTTATTTGTCAGGAAGAATTTTTGGGGCAACGGACAAACTTGAGTCCGTTAATTTACATTATTGAAGGGATTGTTCCAATATAAAATAACAGGAGCAGAGATATTCTCTTGGGAAAATAGGGATCTAATTTTATAATTGTTAGACTTTACCATGAAAAAGCAAATTGAGTGTTTTCAGGCCTGAAGGACAGACAGAGATTGCAGACATACAGACACCGTTCAACCTGAATTATTTAAATGTAAGAGGCTTTTTGTGTTTTGAGAAAAACTCTGCAAACTCAAATAAAGCTCCATTGTTATTAAATAATTGACTCACTAATAACAATCCTTTCCAAAAGCAGTTTTGAAAAAGTGAAGATTTATTCCCGTATCAAATATTGCTGTTTTTCCAAACGAAGAATCTTTGAGGAGAAAAGTTGTGCTTGTAAATGAGACTCCAAGCGGCAGAATTTAGAGTTTAATCAGAAGTTTTGTACATTAAAAGAAATTCTATGCCTCCCAAATGATAAAAAAGAGGAATTATATCCTAAACAGAATATGAGTTTATTTTAAAAGTATTGTTTAGAGGGCTAAAGTCAAGTCAAGTCACCTTTATTTATATAGTCACCGAACCGAAACTCCGGCAGGTGACGTAACGAATGAAGAATAGAATGGAGAAAAAACCTTGGGAGAAACCAGGCTCAGTCGGGGGACCAGTTCTCCTCTGGCCAACAGCCAAACAGTGCATGATTTTTATATTGACAACAGTCAATAAAATTTAGACCTATGAATTTAATATTACTGATTTCTTACTGTAGTGAACTTTTACTAAATTTACTGTCAATTAACAATTTACATGTGTGTTTCTTTCGAGAATTTCCTGGATGCAGGATGCAGACGGATGCAGTTAAAGTCTGGCTTTGAGTGACAGATCCCTCAATAACCAATGATTCAGGACCTTGCGTATCTTCTCAGACTCGTCTTTTGGCATTAAATTAGAGGGCTTTTTGTTTTTATTGGTGAAATAAATGTTATATTTTCTTCTGCTGAAAGGTTTGTTTGAGCTCTAATGTACAGGAGTTAATTTGCATTTCCTTCAGCCTTATTTCAATCTGGGTGTGAAAGGGTTTTTACATGTGCCCTAAAATATAACTTTTTGTTATAAAAACAAACAAGCCCAGCCCAAATGAGAACAAAAGGAACGTAATGCATTACATTTCTTAAAAAGTAACTAAAGCAATATTACAATGCATTACCTTAATTTTAAGTACTTTAATTTAAAGTAACTTATCTCAACACTTAAACTGACGTATTTATGAAAACATTGTGTTTTTGCCTGTAGAGTCTCGGCTTAAAGATTTAATGTGATAAACATTTTAAGCACTTTTTCCACTATAAAGAACCATTTGAGAAATGGAAAGCACCAATAAATCACCTTAAAGTGCGCAGAGGCCCCAAAACATACAAGTCTGAATGTCTTAATGTCTGAATCCCCAATGCATTTCAAATATTTAAGTGGCATTAGTTGCAAAGTATCGCACTTTTCAAGCCAAAAGAAGTTGGTTCTGTTTGAAATGATGCAGATCTAGTCAGTATTGTCATCATCCCTAAACCTGTATGAACTAGAGGAGAACAACTACTAAAAATCACCAAAACAGGAAAATTGACCTTAGTGCTAGAAAAACTGTTTCAGACACATTTAAGTGTCCAAGTGATCATTTGGGTCCACTGGACAACAACAAATGGACAACAGACAAGATATATATATATATATATATATATATATATATAAAATTATAAAATATAAATATAAAAGATAAAATTTATATATGCTATATATATATATATATATATATATATATATATTGCATATATATATATATATATATATATATATATTGCATATATAAATTTTATATTTTAATGATAATAATAATTAATCTCATTAATCAAGAGGTTTGAGTCATACATTTTTCAACACCTTTGTTTAATTTCTACTCCTTCCTGCCTCATAATAATGACATTTAGGCTACATTATAAAATATGATTGGTTAAAAACAACCATTTCTGTGTTATTTGGAAACCAAGCACCTGGTGTTACACGTGTTCCTGTCTGGGTCTTCTCTGTCACTTCCTGTCAGTCTTGTCTTTGTTTCACTTCTGTCTCTCGGGTTATTGTTTCACTCCCTACACCTGTCCTGTAATCACTTCCTCGTTAGTCTCCCAGGTGTTGCTGTTTCCCCTTGTGTATATATCACTTGTGCATTTCCCTTGTGGTGGTCGGTTGTTGATATTGTTTAATGAAGAAGTCTGAATTTGTGTGTGTGGATGTTTCCTGTTCTTGCCATGGTTCTTGTTTTGAGTTTTTTTTCTAGCTCAAGTTATTGCACATGCGTGCTTATTTGTTTTGTTATTTAAAGTGTCTTGTTTTGTTTATATTAAATTAATTTAAGTTTGAAATCCTGCCTTGCCTGTCTCCTCGTCTCCGCTCAGCACCCAGCTTCGTAACAGAACAACCAACCGGGCTGGTCACCCACGAAAGACTGCGTGGTCATGATCAAAATTCTGACTTCAATGTCTTTGCCACGAAGTTCAGAATCTTTGCTATTTTCTCATCGTTGGATGATGAGATACTGAAGAAGCTGTTCTGGTTCGGAGCCAATCATCCCCAGCTTCGAGACCTCCCTGACACTACCGGCATGAGCTGGCAGCAAGCAGTGCATGAGTGTCAGGTGAGTGTCTGGCTCCGAACCAGTCAGCCTAAGTCAAGTCCCGAGATCCGCCAGCCAGAGCCTGATCCAGAGATCCGCCAGCCAGAGCCTGATCCAGAGATCCGCCAGCCAGAGCCCGATCCAGAGATCCGCCAGCCAGAGCCCGATCCAGAGATCCGCCAGCCAGAGCCCGATCCAGAGATCCGCCAGCCAGAGCCCGATCCAGAGATCCGCCAGCCAGAGCCCGATCCAGAGATCCGCCAGCCAGAGCCCGATCCAGAGATCCGCCAGCCAGAGCCCGATCCAGAGATCCGCCAGCCAGAGCCCGATCCAGAGATCCGCCAGCCAGAGCCCGATCCAGAGATCCGCCAGCCAGAGCCCGATCCAGAGATCCGCCAGCCAGAGCCCGATCCAGAGATCCGCCAGCCAGAGCCCGATCCAGAGATCCGCCAGCCAGAGCCCGATCCAGAGATCCGCCAGCCAGAGCCCGATCCAGAGATCCGCCAGCCAGAGCCCGATCCAGAGATCCGCCAGCCAGAGCCCGATCCAGAGATCCGCCAGCCAGAGCCCGATCCAGAGATCCGCCAGCCAGAGCCCGATCCAGAGATCCGCCAGCCAGAGCCCGATCCAGAGATCCGCCAGCCAGAGCCCGATCCAGAGATCCGCCAGCCAGAGCCCGATCCAGAGATCCGCCAGCCAGAGCCCGATCCAGAGATCCGCCAGCCAGAGCCCGATCCAGAGATCCGCCAGCCAGAGCCCGATCCAGAGATCCGCCAGCCAGAGCCCGATCCAGAGATCCGCCAGCCAGAGCCCGATCCAGAGATCCGCCAGCCAGAGCCCGATCCAGAGATCCGCCAGCCAGAGCCCGATCCAGAGATCCGCCAGCCAGAGCCCGATCCAGAGATCCGCCAGCCAGAGCCCGATCCAGAGATCCGCCAGCCAGAGCCCGATCCAGAGATCCGCCAGCCAGAGCCCGATCCAGAGATCCGCCAGCCAGAGCCCGATCCAGAGATCCGCCAGCCAGAGCCCGATCCAGAGATCCGCCAGCCAGAGCCCGATCCAGAGATCCGCCAGCCAGAGCCCGATCCAGAGATCCGCCAGCCAGAGCCCGATCCAGAGATCCGCCAGCCAGAGCCCGATCCAGAGATCCGCCAGCCAGAGCCCGATCCAGAGCTGCCTGAACTGTGGCCCGAACCTCCAGAGCTGCCTGAACTGTGGCCCGAACCGCCAGAGCTGCCTGAACTGTGGCCCGAACCGCCAGAGCTGCCTGAACTGTGGCCCGAACCGCCAGAGCTGCCTGAACTGTGGCCCGAACCGCCAGAGCTGCCTGAACTGTGGCCCGAACCGCCAGAGCTGCCTGAACTGTGGCCCGAACCGCCAGAGCTGCCTGAACTGTGGCCCGAACCGCCAGAGCTGCCTGAACTGTGGCCCGAACCGCCAGAGCTGCCTGAACTGTGGCCCGAACCGCCAGAGCTGCCTGAACTGTGGCCCGAACCGCCAGAGCTGCCTGAACTGTGGCCCGAACCGCCAGAGCTGCCTGAACTGTGGCCCGAACCGCCAGAGCTGCCTGAACTGTGGCCCGAACCGCCAGAGCTGCCTGAACTGTGGCCCGAACCGCCAGAGCTGCCTGAACTGTGGCCCGAACCGCCAGAGCTGCCTGAACTGTGGCCCGACCCGCCGCTGGACTTCTGGGACATCCCAGAGCCGCCGCCGGCCTTCGCCGACGTCCCAGAGCCCGTTACTGGCCCGGAAGCCGCCGTCCAAGTGACTCTCGCCCTGCCGGCGCCCCCAGTGACTCTCGCCCTGCCGGCGCCCCCAGTGACTCTCGCCCTGCCGGCGCCCCCAGTGACTCTCGCCCCGCCTGACCCGCCGGCCTTGCCCGAGCCTGCCTGGCTCACCCCGCCGGCGCCGCCGGCCTTGCCCGAGCCTGCCTGGCTCACCCCGCCGGCGCCGCCTGACCCTCCGGCCGTGCCCGAGCCCGCCTGGCTCACTCCCCCGGCGCCGCCTGACCCTCCGGCCTTGCCCGAGCCTGCCTGGCTCACTCCCCCGGCGCCGCCTGACCCGCCGGCCGTGCCCGAGCCCGCCTGGCTCACTCCCCCGGCGCCGCCTGACCCTCCGGCCTTGCCCGAGCCCGCCTGGCTCATTCCCCCGGCGCCGCCTGACCCTCCAGCCTTGCCTGAGCCCACCGGGCTCCTTTCCCGCTCCTCCAGGGACTCTGTATTTTTTTCTTTTTTTTCATGTGTCAGGACTGTTTAGTTGCTATTTTTTCATTAAGGACTGTTTTGAGTTATTTTCCTTTGTCTTGAGGTCTGTTTATTTTTTGTTTATCTTTTTCACACAGGTCTTCCTTGGTTCTAGTTCTGTCTCCTTTGGGTTCCCTCTGGTTTCTTGTCTGTCAAGTCTTGTTCTGTCCCCCTCCTGGTCCCCCGCCCACCCTCCGCAGTTGTTGCCTTGACGGCGCGAGGTCGCGCCTACCGGAAGGGGGGGCGCTATGTTACACGTGTTCCTGTCTGGGTCTTCTCTGTCACTTCCTGTCAGTCTTGTCTTTGTTTCACTTCTGTCTCTCGGGTTATTGTTTCACTCCCTACACCTGTCCTGTAATCACTTCCTCGTTAGTCTCCCAGGTGTTGCTGTTTCCCCTTGTGTATATATCACTTGTGCATTTCCCTTGTGGTGGTCGGTTGTTGATATTGTTTAATGAAGAAGTCTGAATTTGTGTGTGTGGATGTTTCCTGTTCTTGCCATGGTTCTTGTTTTGAGTTTTTTTTCTAGCTCAAGTTATTGCACATGCGTGCTTATTTGTTTTGTTGTTTAAAGTGTCTTGTTTTGTTTATATTAAATTAATTTAAGTTTGAAATCCTGCCTTGCCTGTCTCCTCGTCTCCGCTCAGCACCCAGCTTCGTAACACCTGGGTAAAGATATTACAAAATATGCCAATAAAATGATCCAACAGCCTAAACCCAGAATTTGTTTTTAGAGTACACTGCTGTCATAGATTCATTTCTAACCATCAAAAATGAGACTACCGGTAAATCATTAGGTTGCAACTAATTACACCCCAGCATGAATCATTTGAGTAATGTAGCAGTGAATCTGCAGGACAATATGAGTCATGTTACACTGTAATGGTTGTAGTAAATGATCTTTCAGTTTTGCGGGAGAAGCACGTTTGTGTTACAGATTATAGTGTTTTCCTGAGCCAGCAGGCGAGATGACTCAACAGATTATCACATAAAGCATGCCATTATTTTACCATAGAAGTCTGTTTCAGTGTGGCAAAGAAATGTAAAACCACACTGTAAACTTGTGAGTTACAGGAATGATGTGATGACCACAAATCCTGTTTATGGCATGGACAATATAAATCTGATTTTATGAATTATTAATTGTTAGTTTCACTGAATGAAGCATGTTCATCTATCAACATCTATCCCTCCATTCAACAGGGATTGAGCGATGGATGTTCAGTCTGTCCAATGGGTTGTGCTCACTGAAAGTGCATGTTTCTAAAAAATGTCCTGGTGACAGGAAACATAAATGTAAAAACTACACATCTAATCCTCAAACCTAATTTTCATTTGAGGACAAGTTATATATGCCTGAGAAAGGAGTTTTCACCCTGATCACTGACAATTGTGCCGTATATTAACTGCGTCCATCATGAAATTCTCGAAAGAAACAGGCCTAACTTCTATTAACTAAATCAAATTAGTATTTGGTGTGACCACCCATTGCAACGGCTCTTGTCCTCGATACACATGCACAGAATTGTTCAGGGAGATTTGGAGGAAGGAGCAAAGCATCTTCAAGCATCGTGGAGAGTCTGACACAGTTCTTCTTGATTCATAATTAAAAGTTTAATAACATAACTTTATTTTTCAGAATAATATGGGTTTTGAAATCAATGTAAAATGTCATGGGGTTCTTCATTAAAAGTTCTGTAAAGTTTTTTTTTTTGTCATGTCTATTTTAAAGTCAGTCCAAAAAGTAATATAAAAAGGGCAATAATACAAAAAGTTCAATATTTTCAAACAATTTGTTTACAAAAAGTACATTTATCACAAACAGAATGAATATATTTACTAATGGTTACATTTACAGGACAACATCTAAATAATTTTGTAAACTTATTTCTTTTACTTTATTAGAAATAACATATTTATATGGTAATTTCCAAATGCACAGTGAGGTTTAAGCCATTTTGGTTTTGATCCAACGTTAAAGAAATTGCTTACAAAAGTGTTATTAAAACGTTATTCAAAAAAGGAGAGACCATTTACAAAAAGTTGATGATTTTGTTGTACATCTGAATTAATTTACCTATAAATAAATAATTGTATCCTGTGTTTCTTAAATGAAGACATTTTTTAAAGTATACTGAAATAAGTAAAACATATCTTTGGAAAATAAAATATTAAATCTAATCTAACACACGGTCTTATACACTGCTGTATTTCCCAAATGGTGTATAACAAATATTATTGATTTAATTTGTACATTTATTTTATTTAATCAAGTTTATTTTTATCACATACTAACCTTGAAATATTTTACCAAAAAATATTTATATTAATTGAAAAGTAAATAACTATTTTCTGTAGATTGTCAAACAACAAATTGTTTCAAAATAATTTAGACAGGAAGTAGACGCGTTGTCGCACATGCGCAGTACCGATCGTGTTTCCGTTGCGGATCGACTAGTGATAGTGACGTCATCGCTGAAACATGGCGACTGCAGATGTTGAAGACTTTATCGGTCAGAACAGGCAATTGTCGGACTTCGTCGAGACGTTTCGCGGCGTCTCCGAGAGCGAAAAGCACTGGAAAAGCAGACGGGAGTTTATATTCAGAAACATTAGCGATTATGAAGAAAAGACTCGTGTGGACCACATGCTCGCTTTGTCCATGGTGTGGGCGAACCACGTATTCCTCGGCTGCAGGTATCTCTCGCTCTCTCTCTTTCACATAAAAAATGTAAATGCAAACCTTTGTTTACTGACCTCACCATTTGACTTGAGGTGCAATTGTATAATATTGTGAAATGCTTAGACTCTGAAACTGTGTGGTGTTCATTTGACTCTAGGTACAGTCCAGAGCTGCTGGAGAAAGTGCAGGAGATGGCCGAGGGGATCGTTGTAGAGGATGCTCCTGTTTTTAAGACCAGAGATGAACTGATTAAACAACAGCAGAGGGTAAATGCTTCATATGAGATCTGTTAAAGCTCAAGTGGGTGTCAGTTTCTGTGCCATTGCATCAACAAACACATAAGCAAATGCAGTGGAGTTCGGTTATGTCGACAGCTCAGGAGTTGTAAAAAGGCGTCGAGAGAACCCATATTACAGATTTTCCCACATTTAACCTGCAGACGCAGATAATCTGCACACTCATATAGCCAGCAGGTTTTGTGTAACTTTTTTGTGTAAGATCACATTTTTAATTTCAAATGTTGCTCGCATGACGTCAATTATCCATAACTGTTCAGACTCGGTACACAGTGCTTGTGCACGAAATTCACACAACAAGAAAACAAACACGTCAGAATCAGAAGAAAAACAAAAAAGCGGTCTCTCCCAATGCGCTGGGAGCGTGCGCTTCTCTCCCTTTAAGAAGCGTGTCGGATGAGATTAGAAGAGCCCGCCCTCATGGCAGCACAGCCAATCAGGTCTTCTTGCATGATTGACAGGTCAGACAGCCTATCAGCGCAGCTGTCAGAGTGATATTGCAGGCGCCAAAGACAACAACCCTCGCAAGAACGAAAAATGAACATTTATTGATGTACATGATGTGAGTTATTAAATGACAATGTACATGCTCGTGTTTTTTGTGTCTTTTTACACAACAGTGTTGCCGCGATTTATTTATTTTTTGAAGAAGAAGCGATCGGTATTCATAAAATTTTTTTACGTACACTGTACTGTGTATATGTTTGCTAACAACAAAAGGCGTATGTAAAACCACCACAATAAAAAACACCTTCGATTCTTGATACAAACCTGTAATTATATTCTCCAACAATGCAAACACAAAGATTGCTCTCAAAATCACAAAAAACGTGCGGGATGCTACAATGTGTTATCCCTCAGACGAAATCAACGACAGGGAGTGAACCATTATTGGAGTGAGCGGACCGCGATCCACGGGCAAGGCAAACTCAGCGCATGCGCAGTGAACTGGGTACGCTAATTAGTCACGAGATAAGTAGTCAAGTGCCGATTTTGTCCCTCTTTTGTGCTTGAGATATTAGATTTCAGCGACATAACCTACAAGAAAATGCTAAGACAAATAGGGAGTTTGGCGGTTCCACTTCAAAAATGTCGACATAATAGGATTGGCGAGTTAACCGTCGAGATAAGTGAACTCCACTGTATAAATAAGTTTACCAACTGCCCAGTTGTTGCAAAATGCAGCACTGGCTGACCCAGACAGTATAAATAGCAAAGGAGCAATAATCTTTTCCTTCACGCTTCACAGAATATGGAAGACACCAAACCTTGTGGGATTTGCGCGGGTCCCATTGATCCACTGGACAACCATTTGCACTGCGTCACTTGTCTGGGCCTAGCCCATGCCGTGAATGCTCTGCTGGAGTCCTCTTGCGCGCACTGTGCCAACCTGCCTGTGCGCGTGCTGAGATCCAGGAGGGATATGGCACGCGGTCTTATGGGGATGAAGCCCACTGCCGCCAGCGAGCTGCTGGTGGGCCTCCTCCCCCCGTCCCGGGGTGGCGGTGACGACACGGCGTGGAATCGTCATCCTCTGACGTCTCCCCTATCTCCATTTCACTTCATGGACGAGAGCTTCTGCCCTCCTCCTGCTGTCGGAGACTTAGTCTCTTTTGCTGCTGATAGGGAGTCGGAGCGCCCTGGGACAGAGAGCCCTTTAGACCTCCAGAAGGAGCTCGTAAGGGTTCTTGAGAAGGCCGTCAAGGAGCTGGACCTGGACTGGAGTACTCCAGAGGAGCCCAAGAGGAGTAAGCTGGACTGCTGGTACTTGCAGCCGGACCGCCGACAGGCTGCTTTGAGAAAGAATTCTCCATTTTTCCCCGAAGTGCATGAGCATGTGGTGAAGTCATGGTCTGCGCCCCAGTCAGCGCGCGTCCATACATCACAGTCCATCTTCTCGCATGTAGACGGGGCGGAAGCTCATGGTTATGTCCGTGTGCCACCTGTTGAGAAAACTGTGGCAGCGCACCTGTGCGATTCCTCATCTATGCTCTGCGAGGGTCTCAGTTTGCCGTCCAAGCAGTGCAGATTCACGGCTCATCTCTCGGATAAGGCCTACGCCTCTGCTGGCGAAGCTGCATCCGCACTGCACTCCATGGCAGTGCTACAGGTCTTACAGGCCAAGCTTCTGAAGTCCCTGGACAGCAGCAGTGTGGACGAGGGTGCTGTGAGAGACCTTAGGGCGGCAACTGACTTTGCGCTCATGGCGACTAAGCGCTGTGCCCAAGCCGTCGGCCGTTCCATGGGGTCCATGGTGGTCCTTCAGCGGCACCTGTGGCTGACTCTAACTGATCTGAAAGACTCGGACCGCAGGACACTCCTCAATGCCCCGATCACTCCCACCGGCCTCTTTGGTGATGCTGTGGAGTCGGTGGTTGAGCGTTTGGCGGGACAACAGTCTGCAGATGTGGCTTTGACGACATCCTGTCCTGAACCAGATGTTCACCACAAACAAAGGTGGGGCTCCAGGAAGAGGCGTTACAGTCCCAGGAGAAATCCCCAACACAACAGCAAGATGTCTTCTGCCACCAAGCCGGCGTCCTGATGGTCCTGTCAAGAGAAGGAAGTGCTTGCGGGTATTCTGCCCCGCAAGCACTGTGTTCTGCGTTATGTCCCCTCTGTTCATGTAGCCGACTATCGCAATGTGTGTGTTAACCTGTTTGTGTGAGTTTTAACAATAAAAACAGATACTTGTTCACAAAAAGAACTGTTTCCTCCTCATTCTGTCAGTATGGGGTCGCTTGCCCTGCATCAGAGCAGCATGGAGTGCACACTTGTACGTAACCAAAATTTCCCTGCCATCCCCTCATTCAGTGGTCGAGCGGCATCCAGCCTACCCGCCACTTCGTCATTTTCTGGAAGCATGGTGAGTCTTTCCACGCATTTCCCGTAAGTTTCTGGGAATAATTTAGCACGGGTATTCTCTTCACTTCAGACGCAGACCGTCCCGTTTCAATAGTGTGGTTCTGTCACTGGTAAACCCTCAGATTCCCGAACCCATCAACCGACCGCTTCACAAGCACATGTTCAGAATGATAACGCTGAAGCTACAAGATACAAGCACAAGTACGTCCTGGGGATTCGTTTGCGTCCGTGGACCTGAAGGATGTGCACTTCCATATTCAGATTCACGTTTGAAGACTTAACATACCAGTATGCTGTGTGCCGTTCGGCCTGGCATTGGCACCATGCAGTTTCTCGAAATGTTGATGCAGCGCTTTTCCCCCCTCAGTGATTTGGATGATTGGCTGATTTTTAGCCCATTCGAGGGATGAGCTGACCAGACATATGGAAATACTGCGAGTCACTGGGCCTGCGTGTGAATATGCAAAAGAGTCACCCCGAGGTAGTATGTAACTTATCTGGAGGTGTGCTTCAACTCGGTGCCGATGTGAGTCTGCGCCGGTTCAGACAGGGCTGTTCTGTTCCCCTGGTCTAATGGCATCAGCATCTTCCGCTTGCTACCTGAGTCTGCTGCACATGCGACCACTACAGTTGTGGTGGTTAGGACTCGAGTCCTGTGGAGGGCATGGGCATCGTGGCATCACAGCTGTGTGCGGGACATTCACATTCCTCACAGAGGTGTACCACTCCTGGTGACCTGGAATCGTTACGAGAGGGCAGAAGTGGATCTATTTGCGAAGAGTGAGAACACTCATTGCCTGATGTACTTGTCCCATGCCCCGCTAGCGAACTAGCGAACCAGCTTTGGTTTCTGTGGCAGATTCTCCTCAGGAATAGCCAGCGGTGAGATATGGCACCCCACCCCTAGTTCATCGCTGTGGAGCCTTCTCTCGTGGCTGCTGCTGGGGCCTTAGTCGGCCTAAGAGGTCACTCTGCCTTCTTGTGTTCTGGACACTCCTTGAGGCGCCTCTACGCTCTGAAATGGTGCAACAAACACAATATCAACCCGGTAAGCTGTCCTGTGTCAGATGTGTTATGGTTCTTACAACTCAGGTTGTATAATGGGAGACTTCCATCTACACTAAAGGTCTATGTGGCTTCTATCGCCACATTTAGTTTCTTGGGTGACAGGAAATCAATTGGGAGACATAAATTGATGGTCAGATTTCTCAGGGGTGCAAGGAAGATTGACTTCTGTTTGGGGACTTGCAGGACGATTGTACTTGCTTTGGGCCAGGAGACTGCAGTGTTACTCTCCGGCTGAGACCTGGCTTCCTCCCACTTATTCCACACCCCTCATGTCTCTTCTCAGTGCCAGACTAGAGTCAAGCTCAACAGGGTTTTCTTTCCCCGCTGATTCTGCCAAGCCCGTTCCCTTGCTGTGGCTGTGGTTTTGCTAGATTGCAGGTAGGGACAGTGGGAATTTTCGTGCCAAAATCACTTTCTATTCCCTTTTAAAGTGCAGGTTGCTCCTTTACATTTACATGTATGCATTTGCGAGCTCTTGCTTTTATCCATTGCATTCAAGAAACACATTGACATTCTGATCAGTTCTCGCTTTCCCTGGGAATCAAACCCATTACCTTTGGCATTGTAAGTGCCACACTACTGATTGAGCTACAGGAAAGCTTACACCCGCTTTGTCGCAGAACGTTGGCGCTCTCACTAGATAGTGGATGCTATTGCTTTGGCTTATGCAAACCAGGAACAGGAGTGTCCTCTCAACGTCAGAGCTCACTCAACGAGGATGATTGCTTTGTCGTGGGCATTTATTTTATTTATTTTATTGCTGGCTGGGCCTCACAAGCTGGATGTACCATCTTTGGCTTCTCAAGTGCTTTCGTGAGTAATTTAATTATTTCCAGGATAATTTTATTTCATTCAAGATGCAGTTTATCGCCTTGGCTGTTGACACTGTGACTCATCTGCATGAGTTTGGCTATGTACACTATTATTAGTTGTGCTTACGTGCTCACTTTATGGTTCTGTCTGCCCTGTACTCAGCGCAGCATGCTATTTTTCAGGTTTGATATGCACATTTCGGTATGCTTCAGCTACTGATTTCCTTGGTTTAGCTACACCTATCAGTATCAGTGAGCACATCTTGTGGCATCACCATTGGTTGGGCTGTGTATTCTATTCGCTGTGATTGGTGTGGTTTTTGGTTCCCAGTGTCTTCAGTCTGATCTGTGCACCTCTCACTGCGGGATTTAACACTGTTTGCTACTGCGTACCCACACAATGTAGAAGTTACTACTCTCGAAAAGGGAACATCTATGGATACTTTTGTAACCTCAGTTCCCTGAGAGACAAGAACAAGACATTGCGTAAACCGCTGTGTTCATCGCTCGATCAGCTGTGCTGCGTTCAGTCGTGATTCTGACACAATTGTTGCTCCTCTGCTATTTATACTGTCTGGGTCAGCCAGTCCTGCATCTCCATGATGATTAGCCAGTGGGTCTCTATAAGGTGTCAGAAATTCTGGGAAGGGGAGGAGTTCCCAATCCGTTATACGTAAACGTGTTTCGTTCCCGTCTTTCAGGGAACTGAGGTTACCAGAGTAACCGGAGACCTTTTAATGTTATCATTATCGGTCCTATGAGAGAATTTGTCTGATATCTTAGTGTGATAATGGATTATTTTCTTCCGTTGTCTGTCATGATGGGTTTAAATTGCTTGAAATACGATTGTAATCACTTATAAAAAGGAAAGCTCAGTTCAGTTCAACATGTGCAGTGCAAACCTGTCATATCAGCTACATAAAAGTGTAGTTAGGCTCTCAAATTTTATAAAATGTTGATTTATCAGCCCATATATTGGTTATTGGCTTTCAAAAATAAAGAATTATCAATGTTGGCCAAAATGTTTCTATCGGTGCATCCCTAATATTTGTAATGACGTGAAGTAAATCATGACTGTTGTAATTTATGTGTGACCTACCGTACCCTTTAAGGCAGGGGTACCCAATACGTTGATCGCAGTCTACCAGTTGATCGCAAAGTAGTGTGGGTAGATCGCATGGAATTAACAAAGTAGACGTCAGCTCATCATCCGTCCACATTATGAAATTTGTGACTTGATTGACGTACAGGGCAGCCAGTCTGACACATGGGGCACCAACTGCTGCAAAACTCAAGCAGGCTGGTGAGAAAGCCTCCAATGTATTTCTGTTTAAATTAAGAAAGTGTGTAAAAAAGAATGGGGGATCTCGACAAA
Organism: Rhodeus uyekii; assembly: GCA_037043235.1. NCBI lineage: Eukaryota > Metazoa > Chordata > Actinopteri > Cypriniformes > Acheilognathidae > Rhodeus > Rhodeus uyekii. Next base: position 843,543 of record JAWRVZ010000103.1, on the reverse strand, counting down.
GAAAGAAACATACCACTTCCATACGGAGAGGACACTGTCGTTTTTAAAGTGCGCTTGCCTCATCTGTCAGTCTGTCACCGCTATACCGAAGAAGGGAAATGTTGAGCGGCATTTTATGACTGTTCATAAAAACTACGACTGACTTCCCTCCGAAAAGCGAACTAAGTAGTTATGCAAGCTACACCAACATATATTGTGCATATAAAGAATTCTCTTATAAAGAATTTTGTATTCTTATAGTTGGTAGATCATTTTGACTTGGTCACTTTATAAGTAGCTCACAAGCCAAAAAAGTGTGGGCATCCCTGCTGTAAGGATTAATGAATCACTTTACATTAATGAAAAATGGAGATGAAACTGTATAAATTTCATATCACGACTGTTGACATGATTATAATTGTTAGTATCTGCTGGAGATGTTCATGAAGTGCTGACACACGCACTGAAATCATTTCACCAATGTCAAAAATCCACACAGTGAAATAAAATTAGCAGCACATCACTCTCCTATAATTGGCTCCAAATCTCAGGTGAAAGTTTCTCATTTTGTCCCTCCTTTACTAAAACAATGGATTACAATATTCAATATTCAACCATGGCATTTCATATTGTGGCTGCCTTCATTTATGTATTTCTTTCACCAAAAAAAAAAAAAAAAGTATAAATTTTATCCAAGGACCTCTGGTTGAGACTGAAGCACACTTAAATGTTTTCCAATGTTTGAATGAAAATGGCATTTTTCAAATGCTCCCTTCCTGTTTCCCTGTCTCTTCTGCAGAGTTGACACCTGAAGGACCTGCCGCTGCTCCAGGACCAGCTCCTCAATCACACCAGCCGTCCAGCTGGGTCTGATTCTTAACATGTTGTACATACTATGGCCAGTGTTTGTTTGTATTCTTTTAAAGTAGGTTTTTGTCTTGCATTGTAGTAATTGGCTACAATAAAAATGAACTCATTCTCTTCACTCCAAGTCTGAAAAATGTTTTATTTTTTTGCAGCATATTAGAAGTATAAATGTTCTTATGATAAATTCACAAAAGCTAACTCTCAAAACATATTCCTGCATGTAGGACACAGTTCATATGGACATGCCCTCATTTTTGTTTTGTTTTATTTGAAGCACAAACATGTGAGCGTAAAGATGTTATCAAATACAGATACAAAAAGATGATTCCTATAGTCGATCTTTAGATGCATTTAAAGGCAAAACGGGCATGAGGTTTATCTTCAAATATATTACTGATGGTTTACTAAAGATGGATATTTTTGCCAATCATCTGCATTGCTTCAAATCATCAACCGCATCAATCCGACAACAGTGCATTTCAAATTTTGTTAGCAATAACTTACCATGCAGTTAAAATAAATAAGCACACAAATTATTTTTTTGTCAAATGTTGCTGTGAATTGGTGTCTCTCGTCACAGATGAGTTGAGTTGAGTCGGAGCGTTACGAGTCGACCCAGCTCTGCTCCACTATGGCAGACACTCTCTTCTCATATTCACGTTTGTTCTCCTGATAGAGCTGAGCGGCTTGACTGTTGGCTGGGCTGTTTGGGTTTGGCTCATCCAATAGAGACTAAACACAATCACACAAGAGTGATGGGAAGAGATCAGAATGAGCTTGATCTCATAAACACAGATCATATTCCACCCCAAAAATCAATGCTTCAATAAAGTAACTCATAACAGACTTGATTGCAACTGAACTCGGAGCATTTCACTGACGTTTCATCAATTTTTACATTTTTCACTTTCCATCAACAAGACGAAGAAAATGTAAAAAAGGTTCCTCAGAAAAAAAATACTTGTTAGTCAAATGCAATTTACAAATGATTTCACTTTTTCTTTTTTAAATTGCCTTCATAAAGTAATTAATTGGATTACTTTTTCAAAAGAACATGATGGTAATTGTAGTTTACTAGCACAAAAACATTTATTATTCCTCAAAATATATGTAAATGCTAAATATTACACAAACATGTAAAATAAATATACATTATGCATTTAATCTCGCTTTGTTAACCAATGTTTTTGCCACTGACCTTCGATGATTCAATTCTACCATATTAATAAGCAAAAATGACTTTAGTTAAACATCACATTTGCGTTTCATTATTTAATTTGTTTTTATAGCTAAAATAAGAACTTTCTTCTTCTGCGATCCATCTTATATGGATGATTTACTTCACTTTTGGTGTGAAAGGGCCTTTATATTTGTTTATTCATAATTAAAAGAATCGAGAAAGCCAACACATTACTCAACACAACACACTACTTTCCATTAAAAGGAACCCCATCCATTTCTTTTTAGGGAGTAAAGTCATGTTGTAACATTACTTTTAAAGGGGTTATGAACTGCATTTAAAAAAAAAAAAAAAGTTTTTTTTTACATTACATTATTTTTTTAAGTAATACGCTATTTTCTATCTAGTTTTTGACCCTCTCTCATGACACTTAAGAGTCACTGTCAAGACTTGGAAGGAAAACAGTTTAGCATGTTAAAATAATGTTCAACGTCCGTGCATTACACGTGTGTGAGTTTATAAAGCATGTTAAATGATAACTTGTGGTGTTTCGTGTAAAGAAATATAAATGAAAGTACCATGACTTGTCACACTTACAGGCTATTCATCATTCTGCCTTTTCAATAAAGTGTCAAAAGATGTCGCTCACTGAAGCTTTTAAGGATTACATCGAAAGTTTTGATCAAAAGCAGCGTTCGCCATGTGCTTTCTTCTGTATCCGATAACCTCATAAACGCAGAAGCAAAGGAAAGAACAGCGAATCACAACAACTGAGTTTGACTTGCGCTTCAGTATGAATTCTCAGTACAAAAATTGATCGATCTGCAACTCGAACTCTGGGAAGTGCGTCTTGTTTAAAAATAAATCCACAGTAAAATGAAGGGAACAAACAAACAGTGTTTTACTGACACCATTCGACTGGAACTTTCTTAACATAAGGATCACAAGGAAGGTTTGCGTCGCTCTTATATTTACATGCCTGAATCGACTGGCTAACATGATCAGTTGTATTTGTTTTTTTACTAACGTCATCAAAGAATAATCACACGTAGCTGTTGCTCACTGTTAATGTTAGTTAACGCACTAACGTGAACTAATAAGGCTTTATTGTGTCACCTATTGTTCTTTATAATTCCTTTGCACATTTGTAATGAAATGTTCAGTTCTTTTTTTAATAAGAAAAAAGTTATTAAATATGTTATAGTATGACAACACTTTTTTTTTTACTTGAATATACCGTGATAAAAGCGTCAGCAATTATCGCAACATGAACATTTGATGGCGTCCCATGCTTAGCTGTAAATAGAAACCTTTGATGCTCTTCACAAATACACACAGGAGCGTTTAGCAGCAGGTGGAGACTCGTGTGTCATGGCACACCACAGGAGCATTTATAAATGTAAGTGTAACAAACCCATCATGCACCTGGATGGATGTCAGAATGGAGGAAACGTCATACGTGGGACTCCAGCGATTCTGAAGAATGTCTAAACATATACTGCCATCTGCATACACTAACACACAACAGAACATCGTCAGTCACAAACACTGCAAACGCTGATCGTCATTTCAAAACTCGCAGCAGCTCACCATTCGGGTGAAACATTTTGGAGATGAAGCGAACCGTAGGAGGCTTGTTGGGATATTCTTCTGAAAATTCAATAACGAGTTTAAATGTTCCTGCAGACGGAGAGAAAGAGAGAGAGACTGTTCAGATGAATACAAATAACATCAGACAACCTTCAGTCAACAACCTTTTGTGGTTGTGACACGGTCAGAAACCAGGATGTATAAAAGACTAAAGCTGCAACAGAGAGTCAATAATAATCGACCATGAAAATAATCAACAATTAATTTGATTATCAATTAGTGTACCAGATGCTTTACAATAGTGAATTATGCATTTCCATTGCAAAAGAAATCTGAAATAAAACAAAGGATTATCAAAAACGAGTTCACTTCATTCACATCGCTTGTCCTGTCAGAGGCACGTGCCGTTTCATTTCTTTTAGATGTTTTTCCAGGATTTTACAGTGGCATTTTTTATCTGTAGATATTAGAGTCACATGAGTATTTCCATGCCGCATTACGACATGCAAGCGAATCTCTTTTAAACTACAATGAACGATTGCCAACACACTAAGGTGCAAAAAAATGAATCAAATATTAAACAAACCTAGTTAAATTACAGTAATACCTCGAGATACGAGTGTCTCTACATACGAGTTTTCCAAGATACGAGCAAGCCTGAGGGCAGATTTTTGCTTCTAGGTACGAGTAGATTTTCGAAATACGAGCACGCATACTGACGCCGACGCACATTCACTTCATTTTTCACTGACTTCTGTACGCGTCGCCTGTGAGTAGCTGATTTTCTCTCTATTTTGTGCACTATTCTTCATAATATCGATGATTCCTAAGAAAGTGAGTAGTAAGGATGGTAGTGAGAAGAGGAAACGCATGATGACAATGGAAATGAAGCATGAAATTGTGGATAAATATGAGCACGGTGCCCATGAGTCATCCAGCTCGCACTTATGATCGCAGTACATCCACCATATGTACCATCCTAAAGCAGAAGGATGTTATCAAGAATGTAAAGGGCGTCACGATTATATCGAAGTTATGTTCGAATATAAATGATGAGATGGAGAGGATTCAGTTGTTGTGGATAAAGGAGAAGCAGATGTCCCTCCATAGATATTTCGTTAAAAGCTCTGCGACGAGAGCTCTGCTCAGTAGTCAGGTGAAAAAAGGTAAGAAAAGTGATAAAAAGTAAAGAACTCAAATCGAAAAAAAAAAAAAAATCAAAACAATAATATAAAATAGAAAAGTAAAAAAAATAAAAACACGAACGCTAAGTTCAGTTATGCTTAGTTCCTGCTATTCAAGAAAATTACAGTTTTTACTAAACGAAAAAAGTAACAAAAAGTGATCAAAAGCAAAGATTACAAATCGAAAAAAAATCAAAACAATAATATAAAATAGAAAAGTAAAAAAAGCTAAGTTATTTTAATGTAAGATATGTTTTGTTGTGTAAGTTACCATACAGAATCAAGTGTCTCCTACCAGCCCCCTCCTTCCCTCCTCCGCACCTGCCACTACTAAATTTATAATTAAAACCACATTTTATTTGATATCACACATACTATAATTGTGTGTGTGTGTGTGTACCAATAAAAAAAACATACTTTTTTCCATTGTTACGGATCTGGAACGGATTAATTTGTTTTCTATTATTTCTTATGGGAAAACATGATTCTAGATACGAACAATTCGAGTTACGAGCTCCGCCCTGGAACGGATTATGCTCCTATCTAGAGGTATTACTGTATGTTAAATAAAACAAAATATTTGTATGCATTTAATCTCACTTTGCTGATGCACTTGCTGCTGACCTTTAATGATTCAGTTTAACCATCATCAAAAATGACTTTAGATTTTTTAGTGAAATGTTAAACTTTCTTCTTCTGCAATCCAGAAATGACGGCAGAAGCAGCTGAAAGGTTTGTTTGAGCCCGACTGAACACGCGTCACTTTCCTTCAGCCTTGTTATTTAAATATTGGTGTGAAAGTGGCTTTACATTTGCCCCAAAAATAGAACTTTTTTGTTTTTAAGAAAAAACAATCAATCAAATGAGACAAGCCCAGCTAAAAAAGAAATATAACGCAGTTGCAATAAATATTTAGTTGCAATAAAAAGCAACTAAGTAACGCAATTAGTTACTTTTTAAGGGAGTAACACAATATTGCAATGCATTACTTTTCAAAGTAACTTTCCCCAACACTGATTATAAATGTAGTGAAATGCTATAATCTGCAAACAAAAATGTAAATTATGGCTGGTGGCCGCTAGCTTCCCAAACGCACACTAAACGCACAGCGCATGCAGAGATGGATTTTACTGCATTCTTCACTGTGAACTGAGCCGTTGTGAAACGCGGAAAACACCGGATCACGAGCTGATGCCGCGTTAAAACACTATACTCATTTAATTCAATTACAGTCTTTTGTGATTTAATAAGCGCAAAGTCAGATAAAAGACTTTAAAAGATACTTTGCAAAAGTAATGCCGCAAAATAACTTTAGAGATGTTTTATGTTATTATGAGAAGTTTTTTTTATATTTTCGGTTCATCGTGAAATGTGGCGACACAGTTTAGACTATGGGAGCTGCTAGTTCTTTTATTGGTGGCATTTTAATCAATTTAATATGCAAGATAAATATGAGCGAGAAGAAAAACAAAAAAACATTTAGATATCAATCTGCATGCAACAGATATCGGCTGTTCCTGTCTTTGCGATGACAGAATATGTTTGTTATGCATATTAACATCAATTAATGGAAACACTAAACAGAGATCGGTTCACTATATTTGCACTCAATTTTCACATTATTTAGAAGACAACCTAAGATATGATATGGAATCAAATTAAAATGATTCTTTTTATTTGATTTTTCATCCAATTAATCAGTTCACAAAATAAATAATGCACATATTAACTGATTATATAATTATAATCAGTTGCAGCCCTAAAAATGGCACATTAGGAGTATTTATCACTGTGAAGCTGCTTTAAAAAAAATGTTTTGTAGAAATAAAAGTGACTTGTATGGAAGCCCGTTTCCGCCACAGTTGAGAAATAAAAAAAGATTATTTAAGTCGAAATAATGACTTAGTATCTCGAAATAACGAGAAACTTTCTCGAAATAATGACTTCGTATCTCCAAATAACGAGAAACTTTTACAGAACGTGTCATGTTTGCTGTGAGCTCGCATTTACACACTTTGACCATACGGAGAAACACGAGAAGTCAACTCAATATTTTGAGAAAATTAATTTAGTCGTTATTTCAAGAAAGTATCTCGAAATAATAAGAAACTTTCTCGAAATAATGACTTAGTTTCTTATTATTTCGAGATACTAAGTCATTATTTCGAGAAAGTTTCTTATTATTTCGAGATACTTTCTCTAAATAATGACTTAGTATCTCGAAATAATAAGAAACTAAGTCGTTATTTCGACCTGAGCCTCAAAAGACATAACTTACATAAGCCGCTCACAAATAAAATAATCCATGCTGAGTTGATGAACTAGTATTTATTATCGAGTATGGTAATTAAGGACTGGCTCACCGTCTTCAAAGGGAGTTCCTACAGGCCTGCAAGGAAACAGACAACAGTCATGATCCCGGAGAATCAACATCTACTATAACAGAGAGTCTCATTTCAGCAAACGTACCCAAAAATCACAGCGTTCCACAGCATGATGTTGTTTTCTGAAGGAGCACCGCTAACTCCCGTCGGAGGATCTTCTTGAAGTCTGCAAAGCAATACGAGCAAGATTAAGAGTCTCGTTTCTCTTCGTTCATCACAGGGCTTCAAATAACTCACGAAGAGACCCGAAAACAAACTGTGAAGTGGGACATTAGGACCTTTTTGGGTTTGTTATTGCTGTATTGCTGACAGGCGTAATATAAATAATCTGGTGAATAACGCAGACAAGCAGCATCAAAATCAACAGACGCTGTTGTTTGGCTGATAACAGTTATGATGAATAGACACTCTGTATTTACAGGAGCTTGTGCTTTCAGCTGACATCGAGTTCTGTATTTATCAGCGGTCGAGTGCGTTTAATAAGGGCTGTCTCACTACCTCGTCAGCCTAAAAATACAGTGCGTTATCATGATGGTACAGTAACGGTATTGACCCACAGTAATGAATGACAACCATGGCATTATTTGGTACTTTCCAAACACTGACATTTCTTCTTTGAACTGACACATGAGGAAGATCATGAGCAATTGTCGTACGAGTCACAATATTAAAAGTATATGCTAGAGGTGAACTACAGAAAAGAAGAGAAAGAGAATAATGGTCACACTATGCAATAAAGCTGTTCAGCATTAGTTAAAGTCCCAGTGAACCGGAAGTAACAAGCGACTTTACTGCAATGTTGTGACGCATCTCCAGGAGAAAGGGAATATTGAACAGAGGGTGGGGTTTTACTCTAGCACTCCTCCTCTTCATCCCTCGCTCATTGCAGACTGACGGATGGAGGGGCGTGTTTGAGGAAGTTCTGTTTGGTTTTGATTATTATTACAAGCTATTGTATTCTGTGTATTAAGTTGCACAGGTTAATTCTTCACCACAGTAATGTGAGATAAAGTTAAGAGGGTCCATTTTGATTTCATGACGACTTTAAAGGCAATTTAAGAGAGGCTAGGATAGAAAACACATGAACGCGCTCAGCCAGAGCAGAGTCTGCAAAGCGGCACAACATTACAATAACAATGAACATAAAAAAACAACTTACAGAGACTTCCACTGAAGACAGACGTACATGTTTTAATATTTAAACTTCTATTGCTGATTGCTATCAGGATGTTAAGAGAGTTTCAACCAGAAGTGTTTATAAAATTGCCTACCCTACCTTAAACATGAACCGACAACTTCCAAAGCATTTATTAACCTTAGTTAATGATAGAACTTGCTTGTTTTTTTAATTGCTTCATTGATACATGATCAAAATCAAAAGCCAGTAGGGGTTCAATCTTCAACTGGCTGGAAGGAGCTGCCAGTGACTGGTCACGTGACCTGTCACTTGCTGGTGGCAGCTGCCAGTCTCAACTGGCAGGTAATGTGACCTGTCAGTGGCAGCTGCCAGTCTCAACTGGCAGGTAATGTGACCAGTCACTGGCTGGTGACGGTTGTCAGTCTGTCTAGGTTAGTAGTTCAAGGAAACATTGACTTTTGTCAGATTTTTTTCTTTTGATTTTCGCGCTCTGTAGCTCTCGGAATTACATTAATTTATGTCCATGCATATTGTCAAATTACTCATTATGTTCTTAAACATAATTAGTGTTTTTGAGAATTTGATCATTATTATTAGTATGAGTGTACTCTTATGAACCTATTCTTTCATATTGTGGCTGTTTTAGGGGAGTTGATGATAATAAAACGCTCAAATGACTGTGGTTACAACTGGAAGCTTATTTACGCACCGCCGACGCCTCGTCAAGTCAGTGGCTGATGAGTACCGAGTACAGCGCGTTTTCTATTGCTCTCTCTACAACGAAATATATTGTTTTATGATTATGACTGGACTCTTAAGGACCTATTCTTTCATATCGTGGTTGTTTTAAGGGAGTTTGTGCAAAATAAAGCGATCGAATGACCATGATTACAACTGGAAGATTATCTACGCTTCGTCGACGCCTCATCCAGTCAGTGGCTGATGAGCACAGAGTACAGCGCGTTTTCTATTGCTCTCTCTACAGTGAAATATATTGTTTTACAATTATGAGTGTACTCTTAAGAACCTATTCTTTCATATCGTGGCTGTTTTAAGGGAGTTTGTGCGAAATAAAGCGATCAAATGACCATGATTACAACTGGAAGATTATCTACGCTTCGTCGACGCCTCATCCAGTCAGTGGCTGATGAGCACAGAGTACAGCGCGTTTTCTATTGCTCTCTCTACAGTGAAATATATTGTTTTATAATTATGAGTGTACTCTTAAGAACCTATTCTTTCATATCGTGGCTGTTTTAAGGGAGTTTGTGCGAAATAAAGCGATCAAATGACCGTGATTACAACTGGAAGATTATCTACGCTTCGTCGACGCCTCATCCAGTCAGTGGCTGATGAGCACAGAGTACAGCGCGTTTTCTATTGCTCTCTCTACAGTGAAATATATTGTTTTATAATTATGAGTGTACTCTTAAGAACCTATTCTTTCATATCGTGGCTGTTTTAAGGGAGTTTGTGCGAAATAAAGCGATCAAATGACCGTGATTACAACTGGAAGATTATCTACGCTTCGTCGACGCCTCATCCAGTCAGTGGCTGATGAGCACAGAGTACAGCGCGTTTTCTATTGCTCTCTCTACAGTGAAATATATTGTTTTATAATTATGAGTGTACTCTTAAGAACCTATTCTTTCATATCGTGGCTGTTTTAAGGGAGTTTGTGCGAAATAAAGCGATCAAATGACTGTGGTTACAACTGGAAGATTATCTACGCTTCGCTGACGCGTCCTCCAGTCAATGGTTGATGAGCAGCGAGTGCAGTGTTGCCAGATTGGATTGAAGATTTCAGCCCAACTACAGCATAAAACCCGCCCATTTAGAAAAAATACCAGCCCAAAATGCTTAATGTTATAAATAATACAAAATATCGCGCAATACTCGGTTGATGACGTGGGGGGTGGGGGGGGTCATATTTGTTCCCGGTATGACCAAAAGGAGCCCAATCTGGCAACACTGAGCGAGTGCAATGCGTTCCCTATTGCGCTCTCTGCAATTGTACATGTACAATTGTATATGTATATCTGTCTCGTAATTGTAATAAACTGTTTTGGAATCAACTACATTTTGTATTTTTTTTTATTTTACTTTTTCTATATTCATAAAGAAACATGTAACAGTAACAATACAAAGAAAACTGGAAAAATGTTTTTCAAAATGTTTACAAAGCAATAATACAAATATATGGATGTTTACCATATATACCTAACACATATTTGTTCGTAGAGCGAGCAATAAGGAACGCGTTGCACTTGTTGCTCATCAGAGACTGACTGGAGGAGGCGTCGACGAAGCGTAGATAATCTTCCAGTTGTAATCATGGTCATTCGATCGCTTTATTTTGCACAAACTCCCTTAAAACAGCCACGATATGAAAGAATAGGTTCTTAAGAGTCCAGTCATAATCATAAAACAATATATTTCACTGTAGAGAGAGCAATAGAAAACGCGTTACACTCGTTGCTCATCAGAGACTGACTGGAGGAGGCGTCAGCGAAGCGTAGATAATCTTCCAGTTGTAATCACGGTAATTTGATCGCTTTATTTTGCACAAACTCCCTTAAAACAGCCACGATATGAAAGAATAGGTTCTTAAGAGTCCAGTCATAATCATAAAACAATATATTTCGCTGTAGAGAGAGCAATAGAAAACGCGTTGCACTCGTTGCTCATCAGAGACTGACTGGAGGACGCGTCAGCGAAGCGTAGATAATCTTCCAGTTGTAATCACGGTCATTTGATCGCTTTATTTCGCACAAACTCCCTTAAAACAGACACGATATAAAAGAATAGGTTCTTAAGAGTCCAGTCATAATCATAAAACAATATATTTCGCTGTAGAGAGAGCAATAGAAAACGCGTTGCACTCGTTGCTCATCAGAGACTGACTGGAGGACGCGTCAGCGAAGCGTAGATAATCTTCCACGTTACCTGCCAGGTTGAGACTGGCAGCTGCCACCAGCAAGTGACAGGTCACGTGACCAGTCACTGGCAGCTCCTTCCAGCCAGTTGAAGATTGAACCCCCACTCTCAAAAGTTGTACATGCTAATATTATTGAATAGAGCTGCATGTTTTTGTGTTTATCAGCTAATGTTTACAAAGATTAAAACACATCGTAACGTGGATTTCTCACAGTTCGTTCATTTTATTTAATGCATTAACTAACTTTTCTTAAAGGGACCTTATGGCAAAGTGTAACCCCTCTTTTATTGATAAAAATACGTCCATAATGACGATAAAACAGTGTTTTCTGTTTTGCTCTTTCGTGTTATTAAGCAGCAATCCTGGTAAGTAAGGACTGTACTTCAGGAGTGACTCCCACAGCCGCTGACTGCCCTATGAAACAGTACTATGGTATTGTACTGTGGTACTGTGGAGGAAAACAACACGGATGAACTCTAGCGCAGGCCTAGCTAACGCTGCTAAAGGCTAGCCGTGAGTCTAAACACGAGTACAGGCGTTACATCAACACACAACACTCATATGACATCACAAACCTCTTAAAGTCCCTCATGAGCCGCCGTCTCGCCGGAGTAGACATGATTTAATAGCATAAAACGAGCAGAAGAGCGTCAGTCTCGGGGTGATGGGTGCGATGCGCCGGTGACGTCACCCGTGACGCCATCGACCTGGCAACAGCCGCAGCGGCGCTTCCGTCACCAAAACACAGAGAGGAAAGTGCACTGTATGACGTATTCCGTCATATCCATGAGATGACAAGTCCAAATTTAAGTATAAACTACAGTAGTATAGTCACAATTTCGATTTTTAATCTTATAATTATGGCCTGACATGTCATAATTATGATTTACTATGTATCTCACTATTTTGGACGTTTTATGTCATGACAAATAGTCAAAATTATGAGTTCATATTTTATTTTTTGACTTAATATGACTTAATTTGTTCATATTAAAACAATTAAGAGATACTTTTGAAATTATGACATATTACGTCATATGCAGGAGATGACAAGTCGAAATGTATGGCTTTTTTGTTAGAAATGTACTTTTTAATCTTATAATTATGGCCTGACATATCATAATTGTGATATACTATGTATATCGTTATTTTATGAAGTTTTATGTCATGACAAATGGTCAAAATTATGACTCAATGTGTTATTTTTTTACCTAATATGATCATGTTACTATAATTAAGAGAAAAGTGGAAATTATGACATATTTCGTCATATTTACGAGATGAAAATTTGAAATGTAATTATGACATAAAGATAGAAGTTGATATAAAATATACTGTTACTTTTTAATCCTATAATTATGGTCTGGTATGTCATAGTTATGATATACTGTGTTAGTCTTTTATGACGTATTATGACCATGACAAATGGTCAAAGTTATGACGTAATATATTAGAACTATGACTTTTTAAATCATAATTTAGAACTAGTATGTCAGAATTTCGAATTGTCAGTGAGCACTATAAATCTGCCTTTCTTTATAACTATAACTACAAACATAAATTTTGATCATAATATAATGTTTCACAGTTTCTGAATCTAAAAATGGTTTCATTTCAGACCTGGAACAGTCTTGCACACTTGACACACTTCTTATCTGATTGCTAGGGTTTTATGAGTGCACGTGAATTTAGAATAAATATGATAATGCTCAATTAATCGTGTGTTAATAATAAACGGCAACATTCAACATTAAAAATCTGATTCAATGGTGACTTATATTTCTACAAAATATAGTTTCCTCATTAAGCAATAATGAATGTATTGTTTATCAACAATTCTAGACAAAATAATTAAAATAATTAAATAAATGAAATTATTAAAAAAGAATTTCACACACACACACACACACACACACACACACACACACACACACACACACACACACACACACACACACACACACACACACACACACACACACACACACACACACACACACACACGCACACACACACACACACACACACACAGTAACAGTTGACGTAATAATGAGATCCTATTGCAGTAAAGGAAAACGCCCAACGATGTACTTTGCGAACATTCAGAGAGCCAGAACAGCTGCGGATAGCCAATCAGAGCGGAGTATCAAACCTGGAACGGCTGTGAGCGGCCAATCAGAGCAGAGTATCAAGCCTGGAACGGCGGTGAGCGGCCAATCAGCGACGCGCCGGCTCCTGGCGTCTGATGTGAGGAAGGCTGAAGTGAAAACAACTGTGGGTCAGGGTGGGACTCTGAAGGCCGACGGCTTCTCATTTTCTCACGAGATTCCGTTACCCGATTGTTTCAAGATCTCCACATGTTCGTTTTAAAGTAATTGGTCGATTCCGGGTGGATATTCGTGGAAAGCGGAGAGAAGTTAGATTAAAAGAAAAACCTGTGTGGATACCGTGTAAAGAAAAGCAGACATGGATGAGAAGGCGTTCACGAAAGAGCTCGATCAATGGATTGAACAGCTGAACGAATGCAAACAGCTCTCCGAAAGCCAAGTCAAGAGCCTCTGTGAGAAGGTACGTTTGTGTGTGTTTGCGACAGCAACATCGCGTTTCGCTCTTTATTCGATGTTTGACTGTTAGCCGCGTTAGCCGCTAAGCTACAAGATGGCGGATTTTTAAACCGACGCAACATTCACAAGAAACTACGAACGTAGTAAATTCAGACTAGAGACACAAGCCTAAAGTACACCTATAACGAAATAACGTGTGAATGTTGAGTTTATTATTCACGGTAGGCTGAAAGGTACGGTGCGAGTCAATCTACTATAACTTATCGGGATTTGTTGAATCAGAATAACGTCTGTTCGGATTAAAAACATCGTGTTGGAGATTATCGAGGGTGTTTGCTTATAAATGAGTGTGTTTTTCAGCTTCCTCCTCCTTTTCGCTCTCGGCGTCTCAAAATGGCGCCCGTGTGAGTGGCCATGATCCGATGACAGCAGAGACTCGAGCCCTTTTACAACAGCCAGCAGAGTTTATTTTATAGAGCACAATATCTTCCTTATCTCCTTATAATACAACTGTTCACAATTCAATGGGGACCGATACGTTTTCTGTGGACGTCAACATGAAACCTGACTTAATTCCCAAATGAAGGATATTCACACTGTCTGAATCGCTCCCTGTCCCCTATATAGTGACCATGAGCTGTTCATCATGTAGAAAACGATGAATATGTGAAAAAATGACTGATTTCTTTCGCAGATTCAGTCCGTTTATAATATAGGGGCGGGGCTTCTGATTCTATAGCGCATGTGATTGGTCAGAAAATCTGATGAGATGCTGAAGTGATGTCATCAAAATCATTGATCCGTATTATAGATAAAAGACTAACATTCATACTTGATGACAAACTACTTCAATGTTGATTTTATGGAACTTTAAGGCGAGTCAAATATTTGATTAAGCTCATTTATTACAATTGATTCCACTACTTATTTGCTAGCAGTAGCGCACATACATGTTAGAAGAGGCTTATTCGACCAAACTTGAAGTTTAAAGGAAGTGGTAAATCTACGCAGTCCGTAGTCTGGCGTGACCAGGGCATGAAAATGTAACGTCTATGTCCCAACAATAAGAGACTGGTGTTTAAAAGTCGCTACTGCAAACTTTACATCTGAAAAATCCTGTGTTTAGTTGATGCTGAAAAGCACTCATTGTCCCAGTTGTGAAGACGATGTCGTTCTTCTTCCATGAAGGGGTTTGGGACCACCCTCTTCACTTCCTCGTTAAGAACGCGACACACACGTCTTCTGGAAATCCTGTAGAGCTCAACCAATCAGATGAAGACCAATAAACTCCTGAAGCTCAGGATCGGGATGCGCATGTACAGCTAAATTTCGCAATTCCACTCTCAAGCTTGTAATTCGTTTCAGTTCAGATCTCGTGTTGATGTGAGAATAAGCAGCAGTGTGTCTCATTTTGTTCCCACTGTAAAAAATCTCTTCAGTGTTATAAACTACAGGAACCCTTGTTGGAAGTTGGTACATTACTATTATATTGAAGGTTAAAGTACGTATACTTCTCAGCATTTGGCAAACGCTTTTATCCAAAGCGACTTACATTGCATTCAAGAAACGCATTGATATTCTAATCAGATTTCCCTGGGATTGAACCCATGACCTTGTCGTTGCAAGCGCCACTCTCTACTGTTTGAGCCACAACTCAGGCCTTCATCATTTTAGTGTTGTTTATTAGTTATTGTTTTGGTGTGCTGTGGGAACAGAAGTGCTGGCGACCAGCGACGCTCCAACAAATACTACATTTTATAGCAAGTACTCTTGACGGTTTGTGGATGATCGCCTTGCACTTACATTTTGGTGTGGTGTGTCATGTGTAGTTGGTTTTATTATTAACATTTTCATTGAGGAGTCCTTATGCATGAGTTTCAGTGATGTCAGGAAATTAGAGAAATCAAATTAATTGGCGGTCCTAGCATTAATTTAATAATAATACTAGCCTAATAATGATCATTTAATAGCCTACATTAATGGGAAAGTGTCTTGCTTCCTCCATCGGTGATGCACGATAATATCATCTATCGACACAAACACTACTGTCAAAAGATTAGGCTCAGAAAATACATTTTTGGAAAGAAATTAATACTTTTATTCTTCGGGGATGCATTAAAGTGGTCAAAAGATGACGCTTTCTAAAAGAAGAGAATCCTGAGGAAAAACGACATCATGATTATTATTTTCTCCGCAGGCTAAAGAAATCCTGACCAAGGAGTCTAACGTGCAGGAGGTGAGATGTCCCGTCACTGTGTGCGGCGACGTTCACGGGCAGTTTCACGACCTCATGGAGCTCTTCAGAATCGGAGGGAAGTCGCCGGACACAAACTACTTGTTCATGGGAGATTATGTTGACCGAGGCTATTATTCTGTGGAAACAGTCACACTGCTTGTCGCTCTCAAGGTAAGTGCTGTTTTTTAGTTATTAATGACAATGTTTTTTCTCACATTGTCTGAAGAGGGATGATCAGGGATTCGGTCTCTCTAAACCCCGCCTTTCCCTCAGCCTGCTCTACTCTGATTGGTCGACCGCTTGTTCATTACCATATCTGAATTTCCTCAGCACTTGTGAACAGTAAAAATACTGTCAGTTTTACTACATCAGTTCAAAAGAGAAACGGAGTAAATGAAGAGTTATGATGTCACTAATGACAGATGCTGGGATAAATATGGATATCAGGAAGTTTATCAACGGACGCACTGGGAAGAGACTGATATTGACAGATGAAACTAGGGCTGACACACCGAAACACTTATTTTTTTTGTATGTGATGCTGTTTTATGTGCACTTTACCACACAAGTCAAGCACAGAGTTTTGTTTACAAAAGAAATAGATCAGCGGTTAGATATTCATCACAACCAGATGTCAACAGAGAATACTGTGCTGCACTCTGTATACTGCCTGTTTTTCTCCAGTAGGACTTCGACTAATGATTATTTTGATAATTAGTTATTTCTTAGATTAATTGGATTTTAAAAGCCTAGTTTTCTTCACTTTAATTTTTTTAACAAAATACACTATTGACTTTCCTGTTCAATGCTCTCCTTCAAGCAAACGTGCCAATTGAATCTTTGACGACGTATGTAGTCCAACAACAGATTTTTATCAATATTTTATCTCTGAATATTAATAGTCTCGCTGTCTAATGCGTGCGCCGGCGATCATTGAGTAAAGTCTGAAGTTTAACACAGACTGCCAAGATGAGCGTTCATGCAGAATGGAAATATTCTTGTGAATTTGTAATGCTTTCAGATAAGGATATTACTGAAGAAGGAAAGTTTAGCACTGAGGAACCATATCTCGCACATTAAATGGCTCGCAAAGCGCCTGACGCCAAGCCATGGTAAACATTACGCTGATGCATTAGCCTGAAGATAAAGAGTTGTCCTGTTTCGGGCAGCTGTTGTCATCACATTCATGAGTTAATATTAGGCTAATCATCGCCAGTTTTGCTTCAAAGGAGCGTCTCAGACAGTATTTTACAGAAACGAGGACTTCTTTTCTTTTTTGCATTCTGATTCCTCATCCAAAGGCACAATAAGACTTTTTTTCCGTCTCTCTTATTCAGTGTTTTTCCTCTTTGTTCTGCCACCACAATACGAGCAGCTGCAAGTGACGTAAATCCCAAATGGTCTAATACTTTCAGCCACTGGTATTTATTATGGCAGTGGTTATGATAACATAATATATTTCTGCCTCATAGTGATCAGAATTGATATGGGATTGTAATTAATCACAAGCACTCACTGGTATTTAATAGTCAGTTTTTTGCTGCTAATATTGTCTTAAATGTTGACGTTAGCTGTGCAAACCTACTTGACTCGCAAGACAAGAGTGGACCGTGAAATTGGTTCATGTCCAAATAAAAGATATGTTGCAATCATTGCTTAGTTTTATTCTGCTGAGACACTTTAAAAGTCTTTACTGACACATCTTTAATCGTTGGTTATGTCTTCAAATCCCAGGTAAGGTACCGTGAACGCATTACAATACTTCGAGGGAACCACGAAAGCAGACAGATCACACAAGTGTACGGCTTTTACGACGAGTGCTTACGGAAATACGGCAATGCAAATGTTTGGAAATACTTCACAGACCTCTTCGATTACCTTCCCCTCACTGCCTTGGTAGATGGTCAGGTGGGTCGACTCGTTTATTCTTCTGTGTAAATGCCCTTAAAGTATCTTTATGCATTCATTTGTAAGCAAGCTCTTCGGAGGTTGATGACTGAAACGTTTGCTGCTGTCTAATTCTTTAGAAACTGTCTGGTGACGTGGAGCAGAAATGACACGCTTCATCTGCTTGTTGTGAAATTCACACCTTATTTTTCTCTCGGTAGATATTCTGTCTTCATGGAGGATTGTCACCATCCATAGACACTCTTGATCACATCAGAGCGCTGGATCGTTTACAGGAAGTTCCTCACGAGGTACAGATCGTTGTGCATCCCATCTTATCTTTATTAAAGTGATGTTTTACACGTGAGAACTGATGGCTCTCTTCGTCTTTGGTTTTCCTCAGGGACCCATGTGTGATTTATTGTGGTCGGATCCGGATGACCGTGGCGGTTGGGGTATTTCCCCCAGAGGTGCAGGTTACACTTTTGGGCAGGACATATCTGAGACGTTCAACCATGCAAATGGCCTTACGCTGGTCTCTCGAGCTCACCAGCTGGTGATGGAGGTGAGCTCCTCTCCTCACGCCACAACATGCATCATCTTGTCCTTACTTGGAAGGGAAATGCATCAACATTGAAGCTGAATGTGCCAATGTTTGGCATAGATCTTTATCTTAAAATATTGCTTCACCCATAAATGAAAATACTCACATCGTCACAAACTTTTGTTTATCTTTAGAAACAAGATATTTTAATAAAATCTGAAAGATTTCTGTCCCTTCATTCACCAAAGCACTTTAAAACATTCATAAAGAGATCGTTCAGGAAATTCATACCAGTTAAATTCTTCTGAAGGTACAGGATTGCTTTATACGATGAACCGGTTTAAGCTTTTATCCATATGAGCAGTGAACATTTGCAGAAGCTCGACCGTAATACTCGTGAGATTAAACCTCATTGGTTCCTGCAGAAGCTCAAAAATGATCTTAAACATGAGAATGAACCTCATTGGTTCATATAGTTATTGGTTTTGGTGTGAATGAGCTTTAATTTCTTTACTTCAAGTACTTGCTTTCTAATTTAAATCCCAAAAGTTGGATTAGCCCCAACTAATAGCTAGTTAATCAGACTAGTAATTAACTTGGCAGCTGTTTATGCAACTGGGCCCGAGTCTTAAAGGTCTAAAATGAGTAAAACCGTGCAGATATCCTGTGTCAGTCGGTTCATTCGTCTCTTTTTGTCCTCTAGGGTTACAACTGGTGCCATGATCGCAATGTGGTAACGATTTTCAGCGCACCCAACTACTGTTACCGGTGTGGGAATCAGGCAGCCATCATGGAGCTCGATGACACTCTGAAATACTCGTTGTAAGTTTGATGTTCGGGAATGTATGTGTGCAGACGCTCCCCGTCCTCGGCGTGTCTGATTTGGTGTTGTTGTGTGATTTCAGCCTGCAGTTTGACCCCGCGCCGCGCAGAGGAGAGCCGCACGTCACTCGCCGTACCCCCGACTACTTCCTGTGAATCTCTTAACTCTGCACAGTATTGCCATGATATAATAACCTTCATTCAATTTAAAATAAGAGGAGAGGAATGGGCAACAGTATATATATATGAAAAAGATTAAAGAGAAAACTGATCCAGTAAGAAATGTCTGTGGACCAAAAGGTGTGTGCCATATCCAAACCGATCCGGCTTCAGTCCGACACCACGACCAAGAGATCTCCGCTGTGAATCCTCTGCTCTTGCTTCTGTCCTCCGCTCTCTAGATGAACAGTCAACAGGCTGTGAAACTCTTTTGAAACACCTTTTGTGTATTTCTCTTTTTTTATGTCTTTGCACGTTGTGTTTTTTTCTTCAACTGGACAAAAGCTAACAAATGTCAGTTTTACAATTTATTTTCCCTTTTTTTTGAGAGGCTTTTGTATCCCAACCATCATTAAATAGAGGATAATCTCACCTACAGTGAAAACATGTAAAACAAATGCCAACTACATGATATGTGGCAGACTAAGATGCCATGCTGGCATAGCTTGATATGATGGGGTTTGTGTCTGTATAAAGGGTACCAGTTCAACAATAAAGATGGATCTTGCTCCTGTATTTTGTCTGTTGCTCTTCTTGAATCCTGCTTTTCTGCTCTAAAGTCAAATTACATTTATTGACGGTGGGCTTCATACAGTAACGATTGTTACAGAGCGGCTTCACATTAAACAACAGAAAATTACTTCTTTTTATGAAACTCATTCAATTCAGCTATGCAACAGATCAAAAGACCAAATACATCCCGTTATTCAGTTCAAATTTAGTTTTCAGGTAGTGTTAATTCAATACTACTGAGTAAAAGGTAATTTAAACCATTTCATATAAGTAATATTAATACTCTTTTTAAAGGTGTTTTTCAACCAGAGGCCGCATTAAAACGAAGACGAAAATAGTGTTACAATAAGCAACTAAAACAATTTCACAAAGGAAAGACAGTTCTTCACATACATGCATCTGCAAATCCTCTTGATCCTCTGCTCAGAGTTGTGTACATCATGCACTGGTTCCCAAACTCAGACTGGTTAAAATGGTCTAAACGCTAAAGGAGAGTGCTGAGTCAGCAGATTAAACCAATGAAACCTTTTCATACAAATATATGTGATACAAAAGCCACTGCAAAGTGATCCCACTTATGCGACTACTTTCAACGTTAGTAAATAATTGAACGCAAATTTTATTTGACATTTTTGAGCGGCCTGTTGTACCGGTTGTTGTCATGCAGTAACCAGTGTTGTGGGAAACGCATTACAAGCAATTTGATTTACGTTATTGGTAATGCATTACTAAGTAACGCATTACTTTTACGTTTACAGAAAAATATTGCAAGTTACTGTTTTCCCATTTATTGACTGACAGCTCTCCTGCCCTCGTTGTGAGTACAGAGGTGTGTGTGTGGAAACATGACGCTATTATAGTTCTAGACTAAATGTGAGCATTTATTAATCTCACGTACACAGAAACAGATTCAGTGTTCCTCAAAAATAATCAAATCAGTCAAATGCAAAATCAGAATATTATGCAAATCTATGCAAATTTGTACGCAGTTAATCTCACTTTATAGACCGATGCACTCACTGCTGACCTTCAATGATTCAGTTCAACCATCAGACTTTAGATTTATTTTTAGTTTTATTGGTGAAGTACCAATTTCCTCTCCTGTGATCCAGAAAGTTTGTTTGATCTGCATTTCCTTCAGCCTTATTATTTAAAATATTGGTGTAAAAGGGCCTTTACATTTGCCCCAAAACTTTTTTGTTATTAAAAAACAATCAAGCAAACAAGACCAGCCCAGATAAGAGAAAAGGTCATGCAAAAGTAACATAATGCATTATTTTTCTAATGCAACTAGTTACTTTTTAAGGATGCATCGCAATATTGTATTGCATCACTTTTCAAAGTAACTTTCCCAAACACTGGCAATAACAGATGACGTAGCTGAAGGATCAGCTTTGAGTATTGCAGAGAGTTGTGATGGTATTAGCATAATAAATCTACTCCAAACTCCCAACTATCAAAACAACATGCGAGCAGTGCGAAGCGATGCAGCAAACGCCAACAGAATCCGTTGTATTCGGTTGATATTCCAACTTGATATATCATTTGTAATCAACTGATATCCTGTCTGCGTTCACACAACTTCTGACGCACAGGATCATTCAGCAGGGGTCACAGGGGTCAGCCTAGCCATTATATTAAGACTGTGTCTTAAGAACAAGTTTTATCAACTAGCAGTTAATCAAGGTGTGATCCGTTATTATTTTCCAATTTAAATGATACCGATCTACCGTTTTATGCAACTGACTTTAAAAAATTACGAGCAGTCTTGCTGGGTAATGAAGGGAGAACGCATTGTGAAGCGAACCTCAAAATATTAGCTTTCGCCACTTGCATCACAAACGAGAAGCCTGTTTAAGTTGAGCGGTTATTACCAGGGCCTGACATGCACTTTTTTGTTCACGGTCACGGTGGTTAGTGGTTTTAGATACAAGCCACTCAGCATTTTCACTGGCCTGCTTTGGCATCTATACCATGGGGAAAAACTGTCATATAGATAATTATAATATTATCTCGTAATGTGTCAGCAGGGATATTAGGCTGCCGTACCTTACGCACAAATCCATTACACAATTACACATGCGTTTTCTTTCTCAAGTGTTCATGTTCACTGAAAAAATAACTGACTGTGTTTACAGGAACACTCGCCAAGAGCAACATTTTGACATTATTTTGTGTGTATTTGACTGTTATAAGCAGTGAAAAAGCATTGAAAGGCTTTATGTTTGCGCACTTTGGCTGTGAGCACAAAATCTGTGGCAATGAGTAAAATGACACAATCCCACACAAAAATTCAAGCCCTGCAACAGCGACAATATTCATCCGGAGCAAATGAAACGACTGAGTGAGGAGGGTTTGTGTGAGATGAGAGAGAGAAGCTGGTATCGTGGTATTCAAATATCTCAGTTGATATGTATTGAAAAATGTAAAATGTGAGGCCATTTTAAACTACTACAATTGAAAAATGTATTTATTATATATAAATTCAAGCTGCCAAAGAGAGAATGTTACACTCTGAAATACACACATTTGGTGTTAATGTCAAGCCCTAATTATTACGATGTTTCAAATAAATTCATAGTACTGTATCTAGCAAGCAAGGTCATTTTTGATCATGTTCTCTCTACAAATGGGGAGCCCTCCTGGAATAGTTTTGGAAATCCAGGCAACAGGTAAAGAATCAAAACCCATTGAAACCAGGCCAATGCTCAAAAATGTGTAACACGTACAAAACTTTTTAAAAAAATTAATGAAAACCCCAGGCTTATATAGACAGAGTTTAATCAGATAATGAGACACAGGTGGAAGTGATCAATCAGTAATGAGTTCAGGCAATGGGTTATGGGAATTGAAGTTCATGATGGAAAAGCAAGGGAGTCTGGGGAATGGCGATCACGGGCACTCCAGCTGGTGGATGTGACACCGGGAGTGTATGTTTACCAACACACTCCAGTTAGTCCAACGCGCTCCAGTTAGTCCAGCAGTGCACAAACAAACATGCTGAGAACTGTCTGCCGAGTTTTTGATTTATTTTGCTGAAAAGCATGATGTATAGCATAAATGTATTGGAAATATACCAACTGTGATCTGAACCAGGAATTCATCTGCTGCTGAAACCAGTGAGCAGAAACCAAGGGGATCACTTGATTTACGGGGAAATCATTTTTTATTTGTTGTTTACTAAGACTTGTTTATTTGCTTTTGAGCATATGATGAACACTTTACTATCCCATGAGGCCATAGAAGAGGATATGGGAATGACAGTGACCCAGCTGACACTAAGTACATATTCAAGAATTATCTATCTATCCATCTTTGTATCCATCCATCCATCTATCTTTTCAACAGTTCAGATTTTCTGAATAATTCTGAAAAGGATTTCACTTTATCTGGCTTGTATTTATTCCTAAGTCTTAGATTTTGCTGAAAATTATTTCATTCAATTATTATTTTTAAATTAATTAATAAATCTCCATCTATTACACATTTCCTAGTTTTGACCACGAAAGTTTTGACACTTAACTCAAAGCTTCCGGATAGCGTTTGTGAGACGTTTTATCCATACAGCCCATGATTAGTGAAATGATGTTAGCTGGTCATTTTGTGCCAGGGCCCCCTAAAAAACAAAAGATGTCAGTGAAATTAGTTTTTGTTATAAAGCCAAGAAGCTTTTTATAATTATTTAAAATGCTTCTGATCACTCATGATAATCAAGAAACAATGTGAACCAACACAACAAAAACGGAAGCAGCGAACTTTATGAGACACAAAACTTATGTCTGCAATATTTGGGCCATGACTGTAGGTCCAGATGCGCACGCCCGTGTGTGTGAGACTGACTAATACGTGCACGAGCGCGAGAACACGCGCGCGCGCACTTGCTGATCTCAGTCTCATTCCGGCCTTGTTGACGTTCAGTTTCATCGCTCTCACAGTCACGGTAAGAACTGGACAAATCGGCCACATTTTCGTGTGTTGTTGTGTGTCGATGGCGGAGTGACGCGGCGCGCGGGATATCGGGCGATGTTTAGCGCGTTTGACGCGATGAATGCAGCGGTTGCTATGAGAGGCCTGTCGCCGCGCTGCTAACGTTAGCTTAGCATCACAAACAGCCTGTGCTCTGATTCTGACTGGCGTTTTCTGATTCACACTGTGAGTCATGAGAGTGTGCGACAGCGATAGTCTTCACATGAACTGTTGTACGCTGTAAATATGTGTAGTGTTGGCTGGAGGAGTGGTTTTGGTATGAAATGTCTTGTAACGTGCTGGATGTTCAGCTGTAGTGGATTGTTATGCGTTTTCTCTCTTCCATTTCTCTCTCGTCATTTGTGTAACATTTGTAGATGTGGGTTAGAGTTAAACCACATCTACAAGACTAGAGTCTGCTGGTGAATGTGAGCTTACACCGCTAGTATGAGTCATTAGCTCCTAACTTACATTCCCATTCTTCAATAACGTGTTTTATTTTGTGTTATCCATGCAGATGCCGACTATTAAACTGCAGAGCTCTGATGGAGAGATGTTTGAGGTGGATGTTGAAATTGCCAAGCAGTCTGTGACTATCAAAACCATGCTTGAAGGTAAGCTGAGTTGTGTAAGATGTTGTGATGTCTTGTTGTCATGATGTGTGTTGTAATCCCTGCTATCCTCTGCTCAGATCTGGGGATGGACGATGAAGGTGATGACGACCCGGTTCCTCTGCCCAATGTAAACGCAGCCATCCTGAAGAAGGTCAGACTTTTACATTGCTGTCATGCTTATTGAATTTCATATACATTTCCATAGGGGTGACTCTTCCCAATCCTGTCTAGATCATATTTTACTACACCTCAACAATAAATGAAGCCGTGCAAATGGGAATAATTTGCATGAGGGTTTTTTAGGATGAGAATATATGCTTTGGCTCTGTTCAAAAGCCTTGTTATTAATTAATTCTTAATAAAAAAACACAAGTACTACAAGTTTTATTTCACTAAAATATTTAAGAAAAATGTTTTGCACTACTACTGTAAAATTAACTTCTTAATTTCTGTCAAACTATTAAACATTTGTTTTGACTGAACTACAGTAAAGGGATATTTCACCCAAAAAAGAAAATTCTCTCATTTATTTGCGCTCATGTCACTGCAAACCCTTGAGTCAGAAGTTAAGATATTTTTAATGAAACTTGAGAGATTTCTGTCCATTGACGGCTATACAACTACCACTTTAACTCTTCAAAAAGACAGATCGTTGGTTCTCCAAACTTTATTGGTTCTCGCTGAAGCTCAAACGTGATGCGTAACATGAGAATGAACCTCATTGGTTCTCACGTCATGCAAGAGCTTGAGCTTTTATTTACCATCTTTAGTGTTTAAGTTGATTAATGTTTATATTTGAATTAGTTTTACGACCATTTATGAACTTTTTGAAAAGCACAGTGATAGTTGTATTAATGTAGAGACAGATGTTTATTTGATTTATTCAAATCTGATATAACGTGTTTTGAAGAGAAATCCAAGCCGTATGGGTTAATAACAACATGAGGTGAAGAACATTTGACAGAATTTACATTCCTGCATTTGGCAGATGCTTTTATTCAAAGTGACTTGCTAATCAGTTCCTACTTTCCCCGAGAATCGAATTCATGATCCTAGCGTTGCAAGCATCGCTCTCTACTGTTTGAGCTGCTGGGAAGCACCCTTTGTATCATTTGTGGTTGAACTAACCCTTTAAAGCTTCTTTTGTTCATCACTTCTCATCACAGTTCTCACTTCTCCGTTAATTAGGCTTTCTTTTGCACAATACTTTGTAGGTTATTATAGATTGTGTGTGTACTGTAATACTCCTGTGTCTGTCTTGGATCGCAATGAGCCTAATGTTGTGTTTGATTTACCCACAGGTGATTCAGTGGTGCACCCACCATAAAGATGACCCTCCTCCACCTGAAGACGATGAGAATAAAGAGAAAAGAACGGATGACATCCCTGTATGGGACCAGGAGTTCCTCAAAGTAGACCAGGGCACTCTCTTCGAACTCATTCTGGTCTGTAAAACTCGCCCTGCTGCTTATGCTCTGACTGCGAACACAGGCTTGTTAAAATAGTGCTTTATGATGCAGAACTGGGTCATAGACTCAAAGGTCTGTTTTGATGGAGAAATAATAAAGCTAAATGCAGCCTGTTGGATTTTAGGACAAATTCAGTGCTTGAAATTGTAGCTAAATGTGGCACTGCACTTAAAGCTAAACCAGTTGAGAAGTAATAGTTTAAAGCAGTGGTCCCCAACCCCTGGGTCTCGCACCTGGACCGATACCAAGGAATATTAAATTATTTCCGTTTTATTTACTGTGGTGTGTTTCTCTCGGCTTTGTGTGACTTTCCATGGACGAGAGGTTAACCAGGAGCTTAGAGATGGCGACGACAAAGCCTTACAGCCGCTCAGATTCAGACGTCACCTAAAGCCACACCAAAACCGCACATGCGCAAAATATGGTGATATCGGGGCGGTTGTAGGTGACGTCTGGAGCTGAGCGGCTGCAAGCGGCAGTGGCGTTGAAACCGGTGGAGAGACGGTGTGTATCGCTCTTCTCTCTTCACTGCTGCTTTCTCATGTTTAAAAGTGTAAACGTGTGTATTATTAATCTTATGGTGTACGTGTGTATTATGTTTGCTCAAATTTAACCCACAAATTAGCAAAAATGAGTACGAAATAGACATCGTTAGAAAGTTTCAGCACTTAAATCCCTATTGCCATTTCCGACATCCTTTCTGTGTGAAGCGGGACGGCAGCCAAAACGCAACGACAGAATAAACTGCTCACATTGTCTCCTGTTTCCCCCAGATAGAAGCGTCTCGTTGCAAAGAAACAAGCTCTGGGTTCTCATTGATTTAGCGTTCTAGTGAGTTAAAATGTAAAATTACTTTATTCAATCAATGAACAATCAACGTCACATCTCCCCCCCCCCCGGAGCAGTAAAATGATCAAACTTTGACCGGTCCGCGGCGATTAAAAAGGTTGGGGACCACTGGTTTAAAGGGTTAGTTCACCCAGAAATGAAAATTACTCTACATCCGTTCATCTTCACAAATTAAGATATTGAGGTCTATTCACACACAATTCTGATGCTTCTAAACGTTCATAAAGAGATTGAAAATAAATCCATATGAATATGTATTCATTATCCATATGAATAAATCCATCAGAACAGACAGGATCGCTTTATATGATGGACAAATTACGTTTGAGTTTTTGCGTAGAAACGTTTGATCGACCGATCATACGTGAATCACTCAAACTTCGTAAATGGAAGCTTATAAGTGAGAACCAGAAAACCGAAAACTAAACAAATTATGATTTACTTGAGGTTCTGCTGTAGTACATTTTAACTTGAATGAATCAAACTAATTATTAAATGACTTAAAAACTTCACTTAATCATTGGATGAATATAAATCTCGCAAATGAATAAAAAGGCAGCAGTTAAAAAAAAACTTTTTTTTTTAGATGCTTTAAACAGTTTTTTCTAAGCTTTGAAATTATACCAATTGTATGTTATTACATTTAGTGGTTGCTTAGTAATTTAAAATATCATATGTAAAACAACACTATCATCAACATATCAAAACTTCCTGATGTTACTGAATGAAATGTGGACCCAGGATGAGCGATAGGACGGTGAAGATATGGGGTCTGTCAACACCCCAAATCTGTGCCTTACGTCTGAATCCGATCTGGATGTAATCTTTAACAAAAGCTGAGAAAATCCCGTTTTTGTTAATGTTGATTTTTTTTCTTATGAAACTTGCCCACATTCACATGTTTATGAATAAAACTGCCCTCCCCCTGTTCTTTCTTTTGATATATTGCATGTTCAGATATTCATACAACAAAATATTCTCTGCTACATCACGGTGAAAGCCTGCTCTCTCAACACGTGTTTAAAGTCAGGTTCTCTCCTGCGTTTGACCTCATCACAGTTCGCTGTGAATCGAGTCTCCCGTGTCCTTCATGTGTTCGATTTGAACAGCGTTTACTGCTTCATTTGCTCACTTTCATCTCTCTTGCCTTTTGTTTAGGCTGCAAATTACTTGGACATCAAAGGCTTGCTAGATGTTACTTGCAAGACCGTTGCAAACATGATCAAAGGCAAAACCCCAGAGGAGATCAGAAAGACTTTCAATATCAAAAATGATTTCACAGAGGAAGAGGAAGCCCAGGTAAAAACAAGTGCTCATTTCCTGTGGCGTCACGCGTGCCGTAATGCGCTTGGCCTCATCTCAATGTTGTGTTTGTTGCAGGTACGCAAGGAGAACCAGTGGTGTGAAGAGAAGTGAAGATCCTGACACACTTTAACACTATGGATTGTTCCCAAAAAATTGAAAAAGTAATTGAAAAAAAAATGCACTGCGCTGTTCATATTTAACACAAATAAACGTTCTGATCTTATGTGTTTTGCTAGCATGTGTGGTGTAAAAGCTTTTTTGTTAAATCGCCGTTTCCTTTTTTCATTCTCTCACTGGAACAAGTATTTACCCATGTGGAGAAAACGCTCTTTTTGCCACTTTTATTTTTATTTTCTCTGAGCTCGTCACTGCTGATTTGGTTTTCTTTGTCATGAGATGAGCAACATTTTATATCCAGCCTTATTTGTGCTGATGAAAGATCAGTGTTGGACAGATGTATAAAACATGTTGTGAACTGGAAGTGCTTGTGTCTGCTTTGACTTTGTTTCCTTTGCTTCACTGTATAGGACTGAATGTCACAGTTCTGCTCGTAAACGGCAGGCAATTAGGATTATAAATCTTTTAATTCCAAGAAATAAACGGTTATTGTGGGATTCGTCAGTTCTTCGTGCAATATCACTTCTGCACCTTTAGACTGTGTTTGCTAGATAGTCAGTTTTATATGCAGATTTAAAGGGATTGAGAAGCCCTTGTGATTAGCGACACCGGTGGCCATTGAGTGAAACTGCAGCGGACTTACAGCGACTGCTGTAACAAGACACTGAACGTGAAGTTTCTCGATATATACTATTAACGATCATCTTGACACGTCCACACTGCTCAGTTGTTCAGAGGAATTAGTTAACATGTGCTGCACGCTTTCCTCTCAGTAACAACAGAAATGAGAAAACAGCAGTTCACAAGCATCTGATCATAGAGATGTGGATATATGATGACGACAGATGAGCTCTTTACAATAGTTTGATGATAGAGAATATTTCAGACTATAGATCTGGCTGTGTGACACTTTGAATTAAACCCTTTTCTTTGCGTGACACATTGACATTACAGTGCAGAATGACTCTGTCGGCATTATCCTGAACGTTGTATTTTGCATTCATTTTATGTGGAAAAAAAATTCTCGGGAGTGCACGTAAATGTCACATCCATTTGATTTTCCTGGAGAAGATTCATTAAAAATTGTTTTTTTTTTAATAGTAACAATAAACCTCTTTCACATTTCCGGGTTTCTCAGAAGCGGAAGTTGTCATAGTTGGGGAAACTTCTATAGTGGGGAATGACAGTCAACATTAAATGGCAAAAGAAAAACCCCACATTTGTGTTTTCACAACTTTTAAAAAGAGAAAAAAAGGAGAGAAATTTGTCATCTGTCCTACATCGGCTGTATCAGAAACCCTAACTTATTTTTTTTGTCATTTGATGCAAAGGTAATATAATAAAATGTATATTATTATAAATATACACATACAAAGTTTTTTTTTACAATAGCACCGATATCAGTCTGTGAAAAGGGTCTGTTATAGTTCTATGAATGTGAAACTAGCAAGAAATCAATTCTAGCATACAGTGACTTTTAACCAATGAAAATACAATTACACATATCAAGAATAATAGTTGAGGCAGGTTGACATATAATTCCTGACATCAACGCTTTTCATTTTAACTAGAGAAAATTGAATTGTTGATATCAAGAATTTATATCCTGGGAATGAATAAATCAAAGTGGCCTGCAATACCTGCACACCTCAGGGATCTTCACGAGAGTGGATAAAGTCATTTACACTAGTGCAGTGGTTCTTAACCTGGGTTTGATCGAACCCCAGGGGTTCGGTGAATCAAAAAGGTTAAGAACCACTGCACTAGATAATCTGCATTTATTTTGATGCTTTTGGCAGATGCTTTTATCTAAAGTGACTTGCATTGCATTCAAGAAACACATTGACATTCTAATCAGTTCTTGTTTTCCCTGGGATCAAACCCATGACCTTGGTGTTGCAAGCACCAATGCTCTACTGATTGAGCTACAGGAGATCTATATGAACTCAACCACAGCTGGAATGTCAGAAACACCGAAAGAGCTTCTTTCGACAGGTTTTCCAAAATATTTTAATAAATCTAGAGAATGATTGTTACATCAAAAGCGAAAGGAAGAGAGATGGCTTGAAGACTGAAGATGGCAGGCTTCCTCTGCTGGTTTCCTCTCAGATCTCTCAGACCTGAGTGATTGCTGGAAAACACGCACGCATACAAAGAGCAAAGCAGTTTCTGAAACATACAAAATACATGCACATACTTCAATTGAGAGGGTGAAGTTCGGATGTATGACGGGCACTGCAAACTACTTCAGATCTACACAACAAAAACTTAAAAATGGCACTGGAATGAAAAAAGTAAACAGCCGAAGAATGTTTTTTTCCTCTTTACATAAAAACATATAAAAAAGTTTAGTTATTTACGGACTTTCATATCTATAAAAGAATACGTATAACAACACATGTATTTGATTGTAAAATTGAGAACTAACACTTTTCAGTCATGTAGAGATGCGGCATTTAAATCAATAATGGGCAAAGTTATAACACGCAGTGGCTGAATCTCACAAAGAAATATCCAGGTCGTACCTCACAAATCCTAAAGGTGAATGAAGTCATTGATTTAATATTTGTCAGCCTTCAAGACCTTCAGTCTCTTTGGATTGTGATCGAGACAATTAAGCACATCCTCCCCAAAGTTCTCAAAACCGTAATGCATCATGCTGTAATTACTGTAATTGTGTCTGGACGTTGTACTTTATAATGAGAATCAGAGAATAATGAGACTAAAGCAGTAATGAAAATCAGATTTAACCCTCTGGTACTGTTCGAATGTCAGTCCAAAAAAAAAAAAAGTAAAAATTATTGAACTCTTTGTAAAAAACAGTGATTTTCAACCTTCTTTGAGCCAAGGTACATTTTTTCATTGAAAATAAAATAAAATCAGTGATCGAAAATGTTAAAAAATGAAACTCTGTAGCCTATATTAACAATATACAGTCACTCTTATCAAAGTGTCTTGAATGGGAATCAAATAAACACAAAGAAAAAAGCATTTTATGATTAATTAGTTAAAAAAAAAAGGTTTTTAGACCAATTAGGTGAAATTAAATAATTTTCCACGGCACACCTGACGATCTCTCACGACACACTAGTGGTTGAAAAACACTTTGATACAAAAAACACAATTTTTTTTGTAAATGTATATTTCTGAAAACACGTTTTATCAAAAACTGTGAGAAAAATCGAAATCTAAGCTAGCTGTGTTTTGAAATCTCACAAAATTTAGTTTGTGTGCCGAATGCTTCCACTCCCCTTTATTTCCAATGCACTCATTTCTGAATGTGAACAATACAAGTGCAACGAGTCCTGTTCATGTTTTTATTGTGTGCGTGTGTGTGTTCACACAGCAAGTGCTAAGTCTCATGCTATTGGCATTAAATAAACCAAAAATTCTAAAATGTTTCGGTCAAAGACGACTGAACGGCACCAGAGGGTCAGTATATATTGTTTCATATATATATTTGTCGGAACTACATAAAAATAAAAATAAAAACTGCTGTTTTTTTTTGCATTACGGTAATGAAAACATTAATATGCTTAATTGTAATTGAAATAAAAGAGAGAAAACATTCTTCATCTGATTCACCCATAAGGAAATCTAATGCCATGACTTCCTAAAAGTTAAATGACCACATGAAGTTGGGTTTTTTTTTTTTGAGGAGGAAACAGGAGCAAGGAGAACTTCAGAAGTCAGTCTCCGCAGCCGTCGAGCTGTCGTTCTCCTCGTGCGGCGACGGGACGGGTTATTGTGGCTGCCGTATCGTGCTCTCTGTTTTAATTCTGCTGAAGTCAAGCGAGAGTCTGGGCGGGTGGGCGGAGCGTTTGCCGCTCTGTGGGAGGGGGCTGCTGGTGGGGGAGGCGGGGGGAGAGGCGGGGTTTGGCAGGTGATAGACAGGTGAAGGGGGGGAGTCTATAGCACTTCCATCGGAAGAATGGGGGCTGGCGCAGCGTCCTCTTTGAAGGTAGCGAATGCACTTCTTTTTCCTCCTAGGAACAGTCAAGAGAGTTATCTGTGAATAAAGCGTGGATGTGAAACGTCACAAATATGAACAATGACAGAAAAATAAAAGCACAAAAAACAAACAGTTATGCCAGAACACAAGCTACTATTCTACCCTGGGTTATTAAAGTGCTGTGAATTAACACTGACACTTGTTTATTTGTACAATTTTTCTCTTCTTCTTCTCCTATGACAAGGGCGGAGCAACCTGTCACTCACATGAGATCCACCAATAGCAAACCACAACCATCCAATCAATTCCCTCTCACAAACTCAAGCTCCGCCCTACATTAGTTCTTGTTCCAGAAGCGTTTCACTCAGATAATATTTGTTGGGCAAAATAGGGAAGAAAAGACGAGCGATTTCCCTTTCCCCAACGACTTTAAAAGTAAAGCGTGTCCTTTCTGTGCCAATAGTTAATATATAATAATATTTAATATTTAATAGATAATATTTACTTAAAAGTGTTGAAAATTTAGGATACATTTAAGCAATGTTACTAAAAAAATATGTAACATTCAGGGAAAACCTGTTTAAAACAACCAAGGCATGTTTTCAGACATGAAATGATATTAGTCCTGTTTCAATATGGCTGAGCAGAATCTTACGACATTAACCATTAAAAAGAGAAAAAAGAGGGCTCATAGTTTTATGTGGACTATATGCAAACATAAATTGTATAAATTATGCAACGGGTGAATAGGCTAAGATTTATAATTAACAGATTGCACCATTTATTAAATAACAGAACATTAAGATATTACATGCTTTATTTAAATATGCAAATGAAGCATTATCTAATTAAATATGAACTCATTTGCATATATTTCTAGAATAGAAATCTGCACATATGATAAAAGGTTTTTTACAAAGGGGATTTTGGATAAATCAGAGGACAAAATAGATTTTCATCAAGTTTTTAGGAATATAATGTTATATATCAGGTGAATGATATATAACAAACCTTCAGAATTTAGACAGGAATAAAACTAAAGTTTGGTGTGTGTAAAGCTGCTCAAGTGGAGATTTATAAAGATGAAAGACATGGATTCTAATTGAAATCTACAGATGAAAACAGATCAAATAAACACTTAAATGTGTATTGTGAATGTTTTTTTCCTCTAGTCTGAAAGAAGACAAAATTGTAATGGTTTAGTTCAGTGTCTAGCACTGAAGGAATAGCTCATCCAACAATGAGTCATCTTTACCCATCCTCATGCGGTACAATTTGAAAGTTTGTGTTGAAGTTGAAAGTGTTATCAACCACAGCACTACCAAACCACACTGGCAACCCGGTCAGGAGAGCCTGGAGATCCGCCGCAGTCGCTTCAGACACAAATCAAAGCCTGACGCGCTCTCGGCCGCATCAAAGTCTCTCAGCCGTCCCCTGACAGGAGCTCGGCCACCGCAGGAGGGGTCGCACTGACCACAGTGAGCGGATGGGATGCGGAGGTGTGAACACAGCAGAGCTTTACAGTGGAAGCCATGCTTTTGGGACGTTTCCACAGGTCTTTATGTCATTTCTGAACTCCATTTTAGCATGGATGGTATTTTTACATGAATCGATTTTTGAATTGATCTGTATCAGAGTTTTTATATCGGGAAACATACTATTTCAACGCACATTATCATATTTATTTCATTTCATAAAAACGTATATTTCCTTGTTATTACAAAAAAGAAACTGCTACCCCTCTGAGACACAAGAGAGATATCTGATTCTTTCCGATTAAACTGTTGAAATGGTTCACAAATCACTCTAAACGCTTCAGTCGTGATTCAGATGGATCCAGTGCTGTGAAGGGCCAGTGGTTACCATAAATAACATTAAAATAACACAAATTAATGGCCGTTCATCTTCCCCTCTGCTGTTGCAGTTGTAAATGATATACAACTAGTATGTTTGCATGGCGTTCCTCTTAAAATGTTGAATGGTTTGTAAGCTTAATATGATGAACAGATTTTAATTTAGGCTTTTATTCACATATAAAAAAAAATCATGAACTCACACATCAGAGATGGTAAATGGAAGCTCAAGCATGTTTATGAACGTGCAAGAACCAATGAGGATCATTTTTGTGTTACGTAACACGTTTAAGCTTCAGCGAGAAGCTATGAGGTTTATTCTCATGCTTCAAAGAAGTTTGGTTGCTCTTCTGTTTATTTTCACTGATTAATGTGAATAAGTCTAAATGAAATCTGTTCATCAGTGATTGCATGGACTAAGTTTGGACTAAACCTTTTTAAGCATCAAGTGTTAGATGAGTAGACTAGATAGAGAGAAATCTCTCATATTTCATTGAAAATATCTTCATTTGTGTCACGAAGATTAATGAAAGTATGGGTTTCGCACAACATGAGGGTGAGTAATTAACTGGTTAAATTGTTTTCATTTTTGGGTGAAGTAACCCAAGCATTTTGCCCCATGTCTGTACATTGTATTTTTATACGAATTGTTTTATACTAGTTTTGTTTTTCCTCATTAATGTGCGTTTTGATGCATTATTTCATTTGTTTGCACATTTGAATTATCAGTAATTAAACTTTAATATACTAAAATGTTAGTTTCAAGTTTTGATAGTGCTGAAAATGTACATTTATGCATTTGGCAGACGCTTTTATCCAAAGTGACTTACAGGACATTGAAGGAACACATTGATATTCTAATCAGTTCTTGCTTTCCCTGGGAATCGAACCCATGACCTTGGTGTTGCAAACGCCAAACTCTACTGTTTGAGCTACTTATTGCATGCTTATTTGCAGATCAATACATATTAAATGTCTAATAATTAAAAGTACTGGCTAGAATAAATTAATTGAAATACATTAAAAATCATGTACTTTTGTGATTTTACTCAAGTAATGTTAAAAATTAGCACTTACACTTTTACTAAACTAACAATTTATTATGGTAACTATTGGATTTCAAGTCTTGGTCAGTATAATTTATTTTGTCTGTCTCTTATCTTTCCTCTTTAGTTTATTTTGATTGATGCTTTAATTTTATATCTGCACTTTCACTTTTAGTATTTCATCCACCACTGTGCACAAGTAATGACTGCTTACAACGACTCAAAGCTTGACGGACACACACAAAACAGTTTGTAGTGCATCCGTTTCATTAAAGCAGAGCTGGGAAACTGTCCTGCATTGTTTTGTTGCAAAGTCTTCAGGATGAACTCTGCAGGACAGCGCAGTTAAAGTGCACTCATGTTAGTGACAGATGCATGCGGGACAGGGCAGACGGAAGGACAGTAGTACACACCTGCAGGGACCGCACCAGTCCGTTTGTTGGTTGAGCCCAAAGCGAGCACGGCATTTCTTTGGCGAGCCAGGGTCTGAGCGAAAGGCAGCATGCGTACGCGTGGGGGGGAAAAAGCCAGCAGTAGAGACAGAAGATTGGGGCAGAAGGAGAAGAAGAGGAAAGAGGCCGCCAAGGCAGAGAGGTTAGCCATCCGCACATCAGGAGAAATAGAAAAGCAATCTCAATCAAGACAGTCAGAGCACTCCCTCATAAACAGAGCCATATTATTTTATGTAGTCTGTGAATACTGCATGTAGTATATCGCATACTGCATAAAAGTGCCACATGGTGTATTTAAGCCCAGAGATCAGTGTTTTATGTGTACGTGCATAGTCAAACGAGTAGCTTTTCAAAGTATGCTCTATTTGATATACAGTGGTACCTCAAGATACGAAAGGCTCAACTTACGAAAAATCCATGTTACGAAAGCAAAGACGAAACATTTTACTGCTCTACATACGAAAAGTTTTCAAGATACGAAAGGTTTCTGAAAGTCCGAGATTCGCCCCATAACAATTTTGAAACTCACGCCGCACGCCGCCATCTTAGTTATAGTAGACTCGCCACCATCCTCCTGCTCTCCCATTGGTTCCTGATACTAGCCAAGCCATGAGATCCTTCTCTCTAATTGGACAGCATCCCTCCCATCATGCATCTTCTGTACGTACGTGCTGGTGTGCTTTAGCTCAGCCACTCCGCACCCGAAACTTTTAATTTTTTATGTGTTTTCGTAAAGTTAAGTGTACGTACGTACATACGTTATATGCCGTTTGTCCTCCTCCTCCTCTGCCGCCACTTTCGGAGATAGCCTCACTCGAAAGGTAAGCTTTGAAATTTTATGTTATTTCATTGTTTATAGGTCCATTTAGCTTTATTATGAAATTTAATAGGGTGTTTTTGGAGGGCTTGGAACGGATTAGCCATTTTACATGTAAAATGTGTTCCAAGATACGAAAAACTCATTATACGAAGGCCGCCTCGGAACGGATTAATTTCGTATCTCGAGGTACCACTGTACTAGAAAGTTACGAGCGAGAAAAATGTCAACTAAATGTAAAATGTAAACTAAAGTTGCGTACATCTCTTACGCAGATGTGTGAGTGAGGCGTGTTCACACTTGTAGTTCGTTCTCTTGGTTCTTTTGGTCTGAACCATAAAGGAAATTATTCATTTAGTCCTGGTTAGATTATTGTATATTTTGCAATTTAACTTAAAAGCACTCGTATGTGTGTACACATGTGTGAAGAGCTTATAAAATGTGTACAAGAGTCAAAAGAGCCGCAGGAAATCCTCTGTTACACATAAACGGAGATCTGCCAAAATGACACATATGAACACACCTTTACTCTCGTCATGCAAACACTCGTCAATGTTTGCCAACTTATGTTCTTGTGGACAAACTAATTAGTGCAAAAAAACCCAAAAAAAAACATGGTGCACGTGCAAACTGTGTGGTTAGTAAAAATCTGAAAAACAGCAAAGTGTGCTGTGCTGATGACAAATCTGTCATACCATAGTGTGTGTGTAAAAATCGAAGTATAGTTATACCATAGTATAAATACTATTTATTTAACTAATTTGGTGTACCATGATACATGGATGTGGTAATCATTCGGTACTATGGTACTGTCAACTGTAGTCTCTCCAATAGACTCTGCCGAAGTCGGACTCATTGTGGTGTTGCAAAAAGTAAATCTGAGTAAGTTAACTGAGCTAATGAAGAGTGATTTCTGAAACTCACTTATCTGTTGTAAAATCAGAGTAACACATGCCTGCAACTTAATGAAAAGGCACAAATGTTCAATAAATGGCTGCATTTATTAGCAGTAATAATTAAAATGAACTTCTTTAAAGATTGCATTATTGCCCGTCCACTTTTTCAGGGCCATTGGTTTCCATTCATATTTCTTCATTAAAGTCTTCATTAAAATGTTATAAGCCGTAAAACAACCCAAGCAGATACGAAGAGAATCATAAGCATCGATTTGAAGCAAAAAAATATTTGAAAATCAGACAAAATTAAAAAGGTTTAATGAGGGAATCCCATGAAGCATTGAGAAGAAAAAAATCAAATTAAACATAAAGTTAATAATGTTGAACATACATACATACATGTTCAACATTATTATATACATATACACATACATAGAGTGGGTACGGAAATTATTCAGACCCCCTTAAATTTTTCACTCTTTGTTATATTGCAGCCATTTGCTAAAAACATTTAAGTTCATAAGTTTTCCTAATTAATATACACACAGCACCCCATATTGACAGAAAAACATAGAATTGTTGACATTTTTGCAGATTTATTAAACAAGAAAAACTGAAATATCACACATTGAGTCCAGCTAAGTATTCAGACCCTTTGCTGTGACACTCATATATTTAACTCGGGTGCTGTCTATTTCTCCTGATTATCCTTGAGATGGTTCTACACATTCATTTGAGTCCAGCTGTGTTTGATTATACTGATTGGACTTGATTAGGAAAGCCACACACCTGTCTATATAAGACCTTCCAGCTCACAGTGTATGTCAGAGCAAATGAGAAACATGAGGTCAAAGGAACTGCCTGAAGAGCTCAGAGTCAGAATTGTGGCAAGGCACAGATCTGTCCAAAGTTACCAAAAAAATTCTGCTGCACTTAAGGTTCCTAAGACCAGAGTGGCCTCCTTAAATGGAAGACATTTGGCATGACTAGAACCCTTCCTAAAGCTGGCCGTTCGGCCAAACTGAGCTATCGGGAGAGAAGAGCCTTAGTGAGAGAGATAAAGAAGAACCCAAAGATCACTGTGGCTGAGCTCCAGAGATGCAGTGGGGAGTTGCGAGAAAGTTGTAGAAATATGAGTACAGGAATATCCTGGACGAAAACCTTCTCCAGAGTGCTCAGGATCTCAGACTGGGCCGAAGGTTTGGCTTCCAACAAGACAATGACCCTAAGCACACAGCTAAAAAAATGAAGGATTAGCTTCACAACAACTCCGTGACTGTTCTTGAATGGCCCAGCCAGAGCCCTGACTGAAACCTATTGAGCGTCTCTGGAGAGACCTAAAAATGACCGTCCACCAATGTTTACCATCCAACCTGACAGAACTGGAGAGGATCTGCAAGGAGGAATGGCAGAGGATCCCCAAATCCAGGTGTGAAAAACTTGTTGCATCTTTCCCAAAAAGACTCTTCTACTAAATACTGAGCAAAGGGTCAATACTTAGAACCATGTGATATTTCAGTTTTTCTTTTTTAATAAATGTGCAAAAATGTCAACAATTCTGTGTTTTTCTGTCAATATGGGGTGCTGTGTGTACATTAATGAGGGAAAAAAAACGTAAATGATTTTAGCAAATGGCTGCAATATAATAAAGAGTGAAACATTTAAAATTGAAGGGGGTCTGAATACTTTCCAGACACAATAAATATATATATACACACACACACATACATACAGTGGTGTGAAAAAGAGTTTGCCCCCTTTCTGATTTCTTATTTGCATGTTTGTCAAACTTAAATGCTTCACATCATCAAACAAATTTAAGTATTAGTCACAGATAACACAAGTAAACACAAAATGCAGTTTTTAAATGAAGGTTGTTATTATTAAAGGAAAAACAAAATCCAAACCTACATGGCCCTTTGTGACAAAAAAGTGTTTGCCCCCTAAACCTAATAACTGGTTGGGCCCTTAGCAGCAACAACTGCATTCAAGTTTTTGAGATAACTTGCAATCTTTTGCAGTCTTTTACAGCTGTGGAGGATTACTGCCACACCTGTTCTCAATCAAGAAATCACTTAAATAGGACCTGCCTGACAAAGTGAAGTAGACCAAAAGATCTTCAAAAGCTAGACATCATGCGGAGATCCAAGGAAATTCAGGAAAAAATGAGAAAGAAAAGTAATTGAGATCTATCAGTCTGGAAAAGGTTATAAAGCCCCTTCTAAAGCTTTGGGACTTGAAGAAGCGAACCACAATGAGAGCCATTATCCACAAATGGAGAAAACATAATATAGCGGTGAACCTTTACAGGAGCGGCCGGCCAACCAAAATTCCGAGCGCAGCGACGACTCATCCAAGACCTCACAAAAGACCCCACAACAACATCCAAAGAACTGCCTCAGTTAAGGTCAGTGTTCATGACTCCAGCATAAGAAAGAGACTAGGCAAAAAAGGCCAAGACGAAAACCCCTGCTGACCAAAAAGAACATTAAGGCACGTCTAATTTTTTCCAGAAAACTTCTTGATGACACCAAGACTTTTGGGAAAATACTTTTGGAGATGGTGTTTCCAGTTACATCTGCCATAAAAGTAACAGCACATTTCAGA
The DNA here is from genome assembly GCA_037043235.1 of Rhodeus uyekii. Lineage (NCBI taxonomy): Eukaryota > Metazoa > Chordata > Actinopteri > Cypriniformes > Acheilognathidae > Rhodeus > Rhodeus uyekii. Next base: position 803,555 of record JAWRVZ010000103.1, on the reverse strand, counting down.
AAAAAACCATCATACCAACAGTAAAATATGGTGGTGGAAGTGTGATGGTCTGGGGCTGGAAAACTTGCTGTGATAAATGGAACCATGAATTCTGCTGTCTACCAAAACATCCTAAAGGAGAATGCCTGGTCATCTGTTTGTGACCTCAAGCTGAAGCGAACTTGGGTTCTGCAGCTGGAAAATGATCCAAAACACACCAGCAAGTCCAGCTTTGAATGACTGAAGAAAAACAAAATGATGACTTTGGAGTGGCCTAGTCAAAGTCCTGACCTGAAACCTATTGAGATGATGCGGCATGACCTTAAAAAGGCAGTTCATGCTCAAAAACCGTCCAATGTGGCTGAATTACAACAATTCTGCAAACATGAGTGGGCCAAAATTCCTCCTCAGCTGATAAACGCTTGATTGCAGTTGTTGCTGCTAAGGGCCCAACCAGTTGTTAGGTTTAGGGGGCAAACACTTTTTCACACCACTGTATATATCCACACAAGCACGCATACATACACAAATACACATTTGTAAGTATGTTAAGAGCATAGGTAAACAGACTTGATCATACGCAGTGCTTCATGGGCAGAGCTAAAGAGCTCTTTTGGTGTTCTTTCCTTATTTTACTTTTCTGATTGGTGGAATTTTCTGTACAGCATCATGGGTAATGGAGTTTTACACCATGAATTCAGCTGTTAAACAATTATTTTAAACCTAAGCTTAAATAATGTGGGCTAACGGCTTCAAAAGAAGTAAATACCATCGATTAACCACCTCGTACCACACAGTAGGCCTGTCTTTAAAAGTTCACAAGTTATCTTTACAAATCAATTTCCCTATGGAGAAAATGGATGGACTTTTTACTTCTGTAACATGACTGTTGTGCTCTATTGGCATTGATGGTTCCACGAAGAACCTTTATACTTTTTATATCGAAGGATTTTTATACTTTTTAAATGTTCTTCACTGAAATGTTCTTTTATGTTAATAAGTAGAACAGTGTTAGTTATACATATGATTGTCGTCTGTGCAGAACATGTGAATACACAAACATGTACCTGAGCTGGAGTCCTGCTGCTTGTCTCGTTTCCTTCGCTTCTTTTTGCCCTGTGGTTATGAGAGATCAGAGAAGGATTGTGAACACGCTGATCGTCATCATCACACACATGTGAGTATTGAATCATGCTATATATACTCTCCTGTATCTTTTTGCCATGCCTGATCTCTGCAGATGTCTCTGCTTTCTTCCACCCCCTGCTTTCCAAAATACTACACACTAAGTGTGAATATATATGTGTGTGTATGTGTGCGTGTGTGCGTATATATGCGTGTATGTGAGTGGGGAGAGACACATCCGCACACCCGACAGCAGCGCTGCAGTTAATATCTTTGCGTGGGTTGCGTGTTTCCTGTTTGCATGTAGGTGATGATGCTAAATGTAGGTGAAATTTCTGTTCACATGTGATGGGTGTCAATCTCTGATTGAGAGAGAGATATTACTTCCTTAAAATATTCAAATATTGAATTTACCAATAAAAGAAATCATGCTAAGGGCTTAAATGGTTTCTTACTGGGAGTGTCTGATCTCTAGATGTGGCCCGGGTCCCTCCTTCAACGCGAATCTATGGGAGCATTGGGCTGTGTTTTCATTCAAATATTTATTTATATATTATTTATCAAATGATTTCAAAATAATATTGTTCAAATAAACAGTCAGCTCCCACATAAGCTAACATTAGTTTCCATCAAAAGCTGCAAATTTATCTTGGAACATGGCATCAAACAATTGCGAATAAAGCAGCGTTTCCATCCCATGTGTTCAAGAGAACAAAATCGTCCCTTCTTGGAAATTTGGTATAAATAATTATTTATAATGATAATTTTTTGATATAGATTTTTATAGAGTTTTGCATTCCAGAAAATTACTGTAGCTCGGTCATGTTATCTGTTGTCTTGCGGAACGTAATATTATACTATATCTTTCTGATTCTTAGGGGATAAAAATGATCCTCCTGAATTGAGCGGATGAGTGTTTTAAGCACATTTTTATAATTTATTCAAGCATTTTTTTTTTCACGATGACTCAAAATGTGCATAAAGATGCGTGGAAGGAAATAGCTAATGAAGTTGTGTCTTGAAGGTCCAGTTCTCCAGAGCAGGAATACTACTTTTGCCGTTTAATGTCAAATTCAGTGAGTTCAAGAAGAGGAGAAGAACTCAATTCGTATTTTTGTGTTTGGATGGAAACATAGTATCACAAAATAACCGTCTTGGCAAGTATTCTTATAAACACAGCTGGTTGTGTCTTAAGTGGACGTTAAGGGTTGCGAAAGAAAACGTATACAGGCCCGGTTCAACGAAAGAAAGAAAGAAAGAGTGTCAGTTGACACTGTGCTAATATTATATAGACAAAACAAATTTGGTAAAAGCTCCAGTAAGTATGTGAGTTTGAACGTCAAATTTACAACGTGCTTGGCAACGTGCCAATCACAGTCGTTTCCGTTGATCTCTTGAACAAAATGGCCAATGAGACGCGTTTAAAATGTCAGAATCCTCTTGTCCAGTGGTCCTCAACCCCCGGTCCGCGGACCGGTCCGTGGATCAAATGGTACCGGCCGTGGATCGAATTCGCGGACCGGTCCGTGAGCGGCTGCGGCGCTGCAGCTGAGGAGGTGTGTTTAAACTATCTCGCGCACACAAGCCCCCCCCCCACCCTGTCAACAATCTCGCGCGGACCCATCATCAATCTCCCGGTCCGCGGCACAAAAAAGGTTGGGGACCACTGCTCTTGTCCACTGCTGAGTTCTGCACGCCTGCAGACTCTCTAATTATCGACACGATGTAAATAAGATATTCACTGTGCAGCGTAGACAACTTCAGTGATTTCATTTGAGATGAATGACAGCTTTATAGTGATTATAAAGTTAGTGCTCTGTGCACTTTACTAGAAAACCACCTAATTTCAGAAGCACCTTCAGTGGTTTGATTCTGGACCCGGGCCTGCATGTGTATCATTACATTAGATCAGTGCATTTGTTTTTAAAGTGACAGCAGCCTCATATTCCTGCCGGCTGTCTGTGTCATTTGTGCTAATCAAACAACAAAAAACAAAGAGGAAATCATTTGTAGCTTTAACAAAGATTAATCTATTTTTAATTTATAAAGCAAGAAGTGTTATTTTATATTTGATTACTGAAATTCTGTACCTGAAAGCTATAGTTTAAGGCATTGTTTAAGGTAATTCCTATTTTATTACTGACTGTTCAATGGTCTTTAAGTGTGTGTGTGCAAGCATGCGTAATTATGCTTAACGAGTTAACATGGAAAGTGTGCCATACTTTAGGGGACTTTTCTGGTGGTAAATGCTTTTAAAATGAAAGTGAGCCAATGATTGGACGTTGGTTTCATCTGATGGTTATAATATTAATTGTATTTATTTATTTTCACAAGTTTAGCTTTTGCATTAATTTTTATACATAAAAAAAAATCACTATTATAACATTTATAATCACATTTTGTCAAAGTTTATCACTTACATTTTTTTGTAAATGTTTTGACAATTAGGATTAATGTGAAACCTGAAAATGAAACGGTGTTACACAAAGCATAGTTGGCATAAAGATCTTAAAACGCTTGAACCCCGGTAATTATTGGTTGCAGCTACAGTCTTTAATAATGTTTGAACTTTATTAGTTAGGCTAATAGGTGGTATCGAAGAACTTAAAGTGTCCACCCTCAATCAAACTTTTTTTCTTTTTGCTGATCCGAAAAATGACACAAAAACCGCATATGATCCGTGAGTTTTGAAGTCCTTCGCAACCCTTATTTACATGCATGTTATTTAAAGCTGAGAGTTTGTTCGCTTGATCTGCTCCTCCTTCATCTTATTTCGCATGTTAAATTCATGAAAAAACACCACGTCCTGATCGGCCTGATTTGAATAAAGAGAAAGCACTCACGTAGTTGTCGCGGGCGGACCAGCTGGGATAAAGCTGCATGTGAAGCTGCCGCTCCTTCCGTGCCAGTTCATAGTACTTAGCCTGTTCCTCACGGGTCAGAGCGTGCCACTGTTTCACAATACACAGACAAAAACCTCTCAGACTCACAGCAATCACCCAACCAACACATCCTGATAACAGATATGGTGACAAACCCGTCGTCCCAGGATCTGGTTGATGGCGGCGCTCTCCTTCAGCGTACACTCCGCAATCACTTTCGCCCGCATCTCCTTCATGTACAGCATGAATGCGTTCAGAGGTTTCTTGATCACAGGCTTCTTGGGCTCCTTCTCACGCTTGCCGTCTTGGTGAGATTTGCTGAGGTACGTGATCGAAAAGAACAGAGATAATGTCGACAGCAAATCTTGAGTTCGTTTTAGTCCAATTTTATTCATCTGAATTGTTTTAGTTTTAGTCTTAGACTAAATGTCATAAGATTTCAGTCAACTAAAGATTTTGTTAGTCGAAGAACACATGAGGAGTGTTGGGATAATACAAGTCATAAATGACACAGAAGACAAAAAACAATGCATCAAACTAAATTCTGATACATTTTTCAGGGTTCCTACATATTTTCCATTCCATATGGAAACTTCCAAATCTCTCTGTAGATTTTCCAGACCATATTCAACACAAATGGTTCATACAGCAAACTCACTCAAATGATAAAATGAATAAATAAAGCCAGATCTTTCCATTTAAATATCAGCGTCAGGTAAGATGATTGTCTAGATCTCTCTGCTCATTTATGTACAAACAAACAAATGGAAAGTTTAGGGTTTTTAACGCTCCTTAAAGTACATATATGTCATATGTGATGCACCACACCTAGAAAACACACATTTCCACCTTTGTAATGAACATAGATGTCAGTCCCATCCAAATGAAATCAATAGGCGTCGGGTGATAAGAATTGTAACTATAGATATTGTCCAAAAACCAGTGGGCTGAAAAGCAGCAGGGGATTTTCTTGGGGTTGTGTGAGAAAAACACAGACGGGACGGGATTAAAATCTGAAAGTGAAACACTAGTTTCAGCAATGTCCTCCAGGAAAACTGGGGCTGCAGGCTTCAACTGAAACCAAGGACTTCACTATATTTAGACATGGCCACATTTTGGCCACAACAAAAACTGTAAAGCTCATATTTCACTCACTCACACATTTATGCATTTGGCAGACGCTTTTATCCAAAGCATTGCATTAAAGATATACATTAACAATCTAATCAGTTCTTGTTTTCCTGGGAATACACACACACACACACACATACACACACAGTACAATAAAACAACTAGAATCACTTTTGAGATTGACGAATGTGCTTTCAGAAAATAACAACGAACAAACTTTGAAGGCTTGAGTGTGTTTCTTGAAGAACTTACGCATAGATGTTCCTGTCGAACGGGTCATGGTCCTGTTTGCCTGAGGGGGGCACTATAGCAGGGTGTGGGATGCCTGTCGGGTGCATGCCGGACTGCAGCATCAGGGAATGAGAGAACCTACACACACACACACACACGAACGTCATTGCCATTTCATCCTACACCTATGTCGGTATTAAAAGGGAACTCGCCCACGCATCAGAGTAAAGACATAACGTGTTAGAAAAATCACATAACCACCCAAAAATGTTGGTTCGAGTTCCCTTTTAATGAAAATCTGCAACCGGTCAATGCATCATGTGACCAGCAGCTGGCGCTCTATCTGCACCGCTGAAGCATGTTGTACTGCAGCACACACAAAACCTCGTTCTGCGTGAAGGAAAACAAGCATTTGATAAAAACTCCATCGCAGGGAGACAAATATCATTTCAAAGCCAGCTTTTAGCAGCACTAATATTTGAATAGCCAATCCTGATGGGACAGGACAAGAGAAAGCCGACTGAAGGAGGATTACAGCCGACTCCGAGTGAAATCAACAAAGCATCCTCAAGACCCTGTTTTGGATTTGCGCCCTTGACACGAGAAGAATTGAAGAAAGATGTGCATCGTCTGTTGACATGCAAATAAAACCATTTCCACAGCTTGGATTTATTACTCCATGTAAGCATATTAACATGATTTGTTCATCTAATTCGGGTTTTGGGTTACAAAGTAAAACCACAGGCGTCTTTGAGCAGGGAGACCATCAACCATCGCGGGGAGATGGAGCCGACGGCACAAACAGCTTGAAACTGGGCTTGAAACACAAGCAAGATCCAAAAAAGCAAATCAGCGGCACAGGAACATTGAAGCTCCTCTACATCTGAGCTGACGGGACTGAAGGGACTTCTGGGTTACTTTTATGTGTGTATCGCCGAGGATACACACACTCACAAGAAAAAGTATTTTACTTTATGAAAGGAACACAAATTTTGCACAACGTACAGCGGTGGTCTTCTGGTTTTTACGGCTGTATTCAAAATATTGGTATGGCGTTTGTGTTGGGGGTAAAACTGACTCCCATTGGTTTCCATGCATTTACCAAAAATCAACACATTATTAAACTCTAAAGAGTTATGCAGAAATAAAACTTATATTGCAGCAACAAAATTATGGTGACATCATTTTTTGTCCAGGCTTTCATACAAAGAAATTGTGAATGCGTGAAATATTGATAACGCATTATGCTGTAGTCGCTGCATTTTGTATTTTATCAGATAATTTTATGCCAGTGACTTGGTCAGCCAAGTAACCTTGGCATCTTGGTAACCAAGATAGTGTTTTATTCTTGCCTCACGTTTAAAACATATGAAATATTTACTGTAATGGAACTTGTCAAAACAAATATCTCCTTCACACATCACTCTTGGCAAGCGACTACTGTTATATATTTGTCATGACAAAAAATAATCACTATAAAAAATATGTATCATTTTTGTACTTGCTGTAAATAGCATTTATTGTTATTTGTAATATTGTAACATCACTGTTGCGAGAGACTAGTACCTGAAAACTATCAACCAAAAACATCAACTCAAATGAGATGAAACGCAGCAAATTTTCCTTGTGTGATTCAGAAGATGAGTCCTCAATTTCGAGTAAACTTTGATTCTTAAAGTTTCATATTGTATTTTGTATTTTAGTCTTTGACAATAAAGGTGTGTTTTTTACCCGACTCAAAATGTTTATCATGGAATTTCATGGAAACCAAAGCAGCACAATCTGACGCCTAACAACCACAGAAACCTAAGTTCGTACAGCCCTCCCGAAACACATCTTTCCAAGCACATTCATTGACCTACATGAGGAAAAGTCACAAAATATCAAGAAGAAAGACACAGAAACAGTGTTTAAAGCAGTTTAAAAATCGAATGTGCGCCAAATAGACCTGCAAGACGAGGTTCCTCAGATTACATGACAGCACTAGATCTACGTTTAATGTGTATCTGCATATTAAAGCACGTCAGCTGTGACGGCATTCACATGATCTCTCGTACTGTACATCTGGAACGTTATGGGTTCATTAAACGCAAGCTCTGTTGAAAACATCTGTGGCATGATGATGATGATGATGATATATAGCATTACATTTCTCAAGTTTAAAAACGGTGGGGGAGAATGTGTTAACAGCAACGCACCATCAACGTCTGACATGTTTACGATTTACGTGCCGTGAGAAAGTCATGTGAAGTCCGATTGGACTGAAATAGGATTTCAAACCACATATGAACGTGGCTTGAAACGGATTTGTCGTGATTGTTTGCGGTCCAATCGGATATGCACAAAAAATCGGATGTGGACTGAAAATCTGAACGAGGCTTATTCAAACTTTATCGATATTGCTGTTGGTGTGAACCAGGCAGGTAATAAGTGCTTTAACTGCCATGAAAGCGCTGTTGTATGTGCATTACTGTAACTGAAAAGCATGTTTCATGTTTGCTTTCAAACTGTAGGGTGAACAAGCACAGATTTCCTCCAGCAGTGGAGCTGGACTGACACTGAACCCGTAACGTTCCTTTAAGCGTGGCTCTGTTTAGCGTACAGTTGGGGCCGAAAACGGTAGACTGGCGGCTCTGGCTGTGACGGGAGCTCGGCTGCGACACACACAGGGCTGAAGCGTCGCGATGCAGTCGGCGGGAAGCACAGGTGGCGCTCTGGTACTGTACCTGGGGTAGGAAGAGCTGCTCTGGAGGCTGGAGGAGAAGGACTGTCTGAAGCCGCAGGAGGGCAGAGGATAGACAGGCTGATTGGGCCTGTGGGTCGGGGGACACAGTTAGAGGTGCCTGCTAAAGCCTCCAAACACTCCCGGACTCAATCAGTGCTAGGGCTATCTGTTTGTCTGACCAATGACTGACGGAGGCAGGAAAACTCTTTCAAGGCACTCAACAATTTTGCAATTCTGTCTGGCGACACTAGGGCTGCAGGACGGCAGGCACGGAAACCGTTTCACAATTTGTATCACTCCAATTGTTTCCGCCGGATCTATATCGGCAGCACTTCTCACAGCAAACGTCAATGTTGGAGGAGCAAACCTACTGTAATTTTACAAATAATACTGTTATCATGTCACAGAATGTAGTTTTAATCATTTTTAAGGTGAGAATGTAGTTGTGTAGACCTCAAGCATAAAACGTATATGTATATATAAACATAAAATGTACTTGAAAATTAAACATAAAATTATGATTTAAAATTATGTTTAAAATTAAACATAAAATCTGTTTGAAAACGTTTTTGGAGACGTGAGATATAATGAGAGATCTATCATACACCTACTCTTGGGATATATATCTATACACACACACACACATATATACACACACCTTAGAGGTTTAAAGAGGACACAAACCCCCCAATATTTAGAAATGGCCAAACTATCCCTCCCCAATATTTGACACCTCCAAAAAAAAAATAGATGCAAATTACTTGACTTTATTGTCAATATTCGCTATTTCAAATAAAAAATATAGGCTTAATCAATTATGTGACTCATGTAATTCATAACTGAATGTGATGAGAATAAATGTGTGTAAAAGTCATGTTTCGAAGAGTGAAATCTTGTTTTGGTGGATGTAAATAATCTGCTCACATGTGCGGCAGCCCTTCATTTTCACTCTATGCTTTCAGTTGAATCTGCACTGCTGCTCTAATCAATTGTTCACGTCACAATTACATATTCACCAGTGAAACAACATTTGATTCAAGTGTGTTTCTTGACATAATTGTTTCCTGGTGACATCTTGTTTTCTCAGTTAATGACAGAAACCTAGTAATGGTTAACTTCCTGTACCTCAACTGAGAGCATGTCAGAAAAGCAACACCAACACAATCTGGCATTTACCAGATACACACACACACATACTGACAAAATATACACTTCCAACGCACTGTAATAAATATGACACTCAAACGTTGAGAATCTGCATTTCTCAGAACACGCACAAAGACAACAGGAGATTAAGGCCTGGTTTCACAGACAGGGTTTAGATTAAGCCAGGATTAGGTTTTCAATTAGTTTAATTAGGAACTTTTATAGCTTTCATAAACATGACTTAAAAAAAAAACTTGACTGGTGTGCATCTTGAGACAAAATAATGGGGCTGGCATATTTTAAGATATATCAGTGCAAGTTACTTTCAGATAAAACAGCTCAAACTTAAGCCTGGTCTGTGAAAATGTCAGCGATAAGCAACGTTTGCTCCACTTCATTTCAATATTTATACTAACACGCAAGAAGTAACTCCAAGTACATAAACGAATGTGCTCAGTAAAGCGCAATGTCTTAAATCCACAGCACGCAATAAGCATTCAAAATATTCATAAAGTAATCATTTAAAAAAACTAAAATCTTGAGCTTGTAATGTAATAAAAAAGAAAATACATTATGGGAAATCTACAAACGCACCAAAAACTTTTGTCAAATTTATTAATTTCCAAAACAGAGCAAAATTGCTATTTATTCACTGAACATTTTATGGGGAATAAAAAAAAAACTAGTCTTAAACTACTTATGAAATGGTCCAGATTTAAATATTCTTGCAATGCTTATTAGTAGAATGACTGGACATTATATTTATACAACAGTTAGTTCTGGTTCTCAAATCCAATTTGGCTGAGTGCCTTTTCCAGCCATGCATTGACATTTTTTTCACATTTTGCGATCACTCCGCTTGTTGCCGCCGGATCTATATTGGCAGCATTTCTCACAGCAAACATCAATGGTGGAGGCATTTACATTTTTATTACTTTTATCCAAAGTTAATTGCATTGCATTCAAGAAACACAATGACATTCTAATCAGTTCTTGCTTTCCCTGGGACTCAAACCCATGACCTTGGCGTTGCAAGCGCCACACTCTACTGTTTGAGCGACAGGAAAGCAAATAATTTCAGAATGTAGATTTAATAGATTTTTTGTGTTAATGTTTAGCAAATATGCAATTTATATATATATATATATATATATATATATATATATATATATATATATATATTTGAACACCCTACTCAATCACACACACACGCAAACACTTACATTATTCAGTAACAGGATATTTTTCAACTTGACCAGTAACTTAAAAAAAAGAAAACTGAATGAATAATTTTGTTATGGGAAAGTTGGAAAAATGGAAAAGTTTTCTATTTGCTTTTAATAAGTCAGTTAATTTTGCTATCCTAACTATGCCAGATTATCTGGTCAGTCAGTTTTCCCAGCAGAAACCAAAGAATACTTCTGCTTTACACTAAAGGCCACAAAACATTAATGAAGTTCAGCTGGCTTCTAAAGCTTTGATAAATTTAGCGGATATGAAATGACAAGTTTGGACACACAGAGGCGCTTCAATCTTACCAGTTCATGGAGGGAGTGATCTGGCCTTGAGGCAGCGAATAGAAACCGGAGATTTCCTGCGACTGATGCCTGTGAACACCTGTAAGACAGAGAGAGGAGGACGGTCACATGACCTGGGCCATCATTAACACACTGGGAACCTGCCATTACGCCAGCCTCGTCTCAGAGGTCAAACGCCTCGAATCCCACTGAGAGAAAGAGCCGGAGATTCGTTTTCCAGTCACTGTAGACGGAAAACCAGTTTAAATGAGTATGAAACTTCAAACTAAACCTGCAAGACCAATAAAACTCAAATCTACGCCTGAGGGAAACAAAACATTCAAGACTCAATAAACATCATGAAATGTACACAATTTAACAAAATCTTAACAAATATTACATTTGTAGGGCCTTTTGAAATCAGTTTTATTTTTTCCTACATTCCATTCCGTTCCATTTTTCCAATTCCAGATTTTTATTTATTTATTTATTAGGAACCTTAACAATTTATTAAAATGTTTATAAAAAATTGTGTTGTCTGTTAAAATATTTCTGGATTTATGATTTGGTAAAATAAAAAATCATGATCAAAAATAATGGTAATCAAATAAATGCAAAAATATTAAACATTTAATGTGGGAGATTCTTTTTCATCAACACATATTTTTTGTCAAAGACTTCAGATTCAAAACAATGATCAGAATATATTAATATTACTAATTAATAAAGTTAGTAGACTATCTAAAGTGGACCATAGAAATAATGTGTTCCCTTTCAGTCAGTCACATTCGACGTTACGCAAGAACGACTGACGAATTGGGATCTTGCCTGAAAGCCCAATCACCTAAACAAGCGTGTGCAAAATTTGCATCGCCCCACCTTTCAAGCTTTCACTTCGGAGTCAAGCCTTGTTGTTCCTACTCTACAATTGTTATGATTACGAGCTCCGCGCTTCCCCCCTCTGGCCACCGGAGGGAGCTCTTACACGTATACTGACACACACTACATTTCCCATGATGCCGTTCATTGGACTGATTATCGCACCAGCAGCGAACCATTACATGAACTATAAAAAAAACTCACTATCGCGAAGTCTTGATTTGCTGCGGTTGTCATTTCTGAGCGTTATTATCCTGTCCTGTTTTCCTGTAATCAATTCTGCTGTTTTCCTGTTTTGACTCTTTCTGCCTGCCTGGATTATTCCTCGTGATTGTTATCAGCCTGTCTTGACTACCCGCCTGTACAATGATTCTGATTCTGTCTGCCTGCCTTTTTGACCCTATCCTGGATTATCGTTTATGTATGCTCTCTGCCTGTCCTGACTATCCGCCTATACAACCATTCTTATTAAAGACACGCTATTGGATCTGAAAGAGATTATGAAAGAGATTATTGCCATGAGTCAAGCTTTTCAAGTATTTATGTGACGGTCCATCAGCAGTGGTCGTGATCACAGAGAAATTTCCTACTGCTTACGGCAGTCTTTCTAAAAGATTATTGCTGCATGCTGTAAACAGGTCTTGCAAGGTGACCGGCCCTCTGTGTGCTTCATCACTGAAAAAGAGCCATTTCTTCTAAGGCCACGTCCACATGAAGCCGGTGCATTCCCTATCCGATCATTTTATTTCCTCGTTCTAAAAAAAAATTCCGTAAACACGGCGTCGTCTCAAGAAATATCAGCGTACACACGAAACCACTAAAACCGACTGAAAACGGTGTAGTATATATGCCAGACCAGTATGGGGCGCTGTAATTCTGCCACAGATATACACTATACACAGAGAAGAAGACTTTGAGCATGCACGCTGTCAGTGTTGCCAGATTGGGCAGATTCCCGCCCAATTGGGCTCCTTTTGGTCACGTCAGACCGGAAAAAAATGCATTGGGCTGGTAGATAAAAACTGGGATTGTTTTTGATGACAAACCCGCCCAAATTTCATATATGAATGCATATAAATTCCATTAAAACAAGCCTACAAATGCATATAAATTCCACTAAAACAAGCCTACAAATGCATATAAATTCCACTAAAACAAGCCTACAAATGCATATAAATTCCACTAAAACAAGCCTACAAATGCATATAAATTCCACTAAAACAAGCCTACAAATGCATATAAATTCCACTAAAACAAGCCCCCCCCCCCGTCAACAATTTTGGTCTTGGGTGGGTATTTTTGTAAATGTACGGGTTTTTTTTGCTGTAGTTGGGCTGGAAATCGTCAGTCCAATCTGGCAACACTGCGCGCTGTATACGAACCAAGAAAAAGAAGTGATGAAGAAGAAGAACCGACACGTGATGTGATGACATCATCGTTTCACAAAGTAAACGTATTGGCTGTACACACGAAACCACAAGGGTGTTGTTTTCAGATTTATCCACTTTAGGACCCGGTTTAAAAAAATAGCGGTTTCAGTCTCCCAAAATGCCGGATCCGTGTGGACGAAACGCCAATACGATAAAAAATGTATATGTATACAGTGATACGCGTCTCCGTGTGGACGGGCCCTAAAAGAGCACGTACTGATGTGATACTGCATCTTCTTAAAAGATGTCATTCAACCTGTGTGTTTCTGGATGCGATCGTTTTGTTGGTGAGTCATGTTCCCACTGAGGGAAGATGACCAGCTCGGTGCTGTGGTCGAGACTCCCAAAGAAATGGAGTCTCCTCTACTATGCCGATCGCTGCATTGGAGGGTTGGCTAGAGGCCTCCAGGGACGAAGACTCGGCTGCATTGACCCTTCGGGGAAAGTAACATTATTTGAGCCTGACCCACCCAGAGCTGACGGCAATGCTTTCCAGGCCGCTGAGAGCGTCAGGCTCGAGTGGAACGTTCGAGGTTTGATGATTGGTAACTCAAGCCAGTCTACGTTGATTTCCAGCTCACTGCCCTAGTGACGTTCTTCTCGGAAGTGCACGAGCAGGTTACCAGTTAGTGGAAACCACCTTTTTCTGGAGATGGTGACCGCACTACTTCTTCCCTGGAGAAATGCTGATGGAGAATCCCGTGATTTTTCTTTCTGTTCCACCACTCACCTCGTACCCTCTTGGGACCTCTTCTTGTAACCAAGATGTTACCATCAACACCGTTTCATCTGGTTTAAACTAGTCTAAATCATGGAGAGATTAGTAGTTTGTATCAAGAACACTGCAGAACTTGAACATCACTGATCGTGTGGTCGAGTCGGACAGCGAGTAAATGCATTTGTTTGTCTTTTGGCTTATTAATGATCTGACTGTTTCCTTAAATTTTTGCCATTTTACAGTTGAATGTTTCTCATATGCAACAGAAATTTCAGCACTTTCCAGAAAAAAAAAAGTGCGGATGTCGCTCCAGCATAAAAAAGGTTGCAAAATGCAACCGTTTAGTTGCTGTCTACAGCCTTCCACTACTCTATATTTACAAATCCAACATTTGACAAATTCGGTGATATTCTGCATTATATTGTAAATGAAATTTTTATGACTGGATTCAGTGATTCTAACTGTGTTCTAACACCCATCAAGCCACAAACACGGATGGTTTTGCAACACAATCACTCCCACTAACCATTCTGGTAGCTTTAATTTTATATTGAATGAAATGCACGACACTTTAATTATTTACATGTGAGCATGTTAAGTGTTTCTCAGTGCGGCTCCGTTCACAGTAAATGTTGCTCCACAAGAACTCTGCATGTGCAGTTTGTTCATATGCGTTTCCAAATGCACACTATTGAAAATCTGAAGTCCAACGTGTCGTTTCATAGCGAAGTGTTATGCTGTTATTTACATGCATGGTGCATCTAAGCAGCTCGGTTAACAAACTCCATCTCTGCATATGTTTGTGTTGCTTATAACGCCTATTAGGTTTTGTCAGACCATATGCTGGTGCAGTGGCTCTGTGTTCCTCCAGGTGCATGATAATGCCTCATGTGTCTACAGTGTGAAGGCAGTTTTTACATGACTAAGACATTGATGCCACTGACTGGCCCTCACATTCTCCAGGCCTGAATCCAGCTGAGAACTTCTGGGAAATTATGCATCGGAGCATCTGAAGCTGCCAAGTATCACCACAGTGTGTCCAGGAGCTGATTCCCTTATGCAGGTCTGGGGGGAGATTCCCCAGAACAACATCCAGCGACAACATGAGAGCATACAGGAACGTAGGGGCCGAACACACGACTGACTTGCATTATGATTTGCTGTGGTGAACTTTGTGCAAGTTGGATCAACCTGTCACTTTTTTTTATTTTAAATCCAGCACTCAGTGTGTTGATGATTTTGGTTTCCATTGACTGCTGTCACAATCTTGTTCTTAACAAATTATAGAATGTATATAAATAAATTATTTCAATGTTTCAATGTATGTGTTCAAATACTTTTCATATCATATAATATAGACATAATCAACTTATGTACATTGTTGTAATAAATGCCTGCAGAGGGCGCTAGAGGCCTGGTGATTGATACTTTACAGATTAATTGATTTAATATTGGCCAAATAACATTTTAAAGATTTAATATGTGCACTTCTTTACAATGGAAATGCTACAGCTTCTGTAATTTCCTAAACAAGAACATGTGGATATGCAAACTCAGAGCGAGGGTTTAAACTTTAAAAACGTTAAAATCATGATAAATAACAGTTCACATATTTGGAAATGTATTGATGTATTCTCCTGTGTTGGCTTAGGTTTATAAATGACTTGCGTTACAAATCTGGTAAAATGGCGCATGTTGCGTTTCCAGATTAACGTTAGGGAACCATTGGCTGCATGTGTAGATCTGTGCGACCCACCAAGGATATTCCTCCCCAGAACAATATAGACCCAAACTGGTCATGCTTGATGACGATACAGAAGCATAACATTCCTCACGGCGTCTCCAGACTCTTTCACGTCTGTCCGTGTGAACCTGCTCTCATCTGTGAAAAGAATGGAGCGCCAATGGCGGATTTGAATTCTGGTGTTCTCTGGCAAAGACCAATCGAGCTGGACGGAGCTGAGCTGTGAGCGCAGAAAACCACTAGCCACAGTGAGCGAAAAAGTCGAGTCCTGCGTGCAAATCATAGCGTTGTAGTAAAGATCCTTTGGGAACAGCAGATATCTCTGGACTTCAAGAAGCTCTCAAGGCTGTTCTTTCATATCTTCAGGACACTTTCAGTTATGATTAATTCAAGCATCAACAGATGTTTCTCCAAAACGCCTTATTAGAAATGGAAATGAGTTTAACTAGATGAGTCAGTGGTTAGAGAACCATTCAAATTGAGAAGTCTGAACTCATGTCTTGAAATGTGCATTTGCAGTTTGATACGGTGGCTTGTAGGTAAACCCATCTTGATGATATTTCCGGATTTTATAATTGTTAGACACAACAGAGACGAGTCACTGTGTTTCCCTCCAGGAAGTGATTTGTCAGCCGCGAGGAGCCGGCAGTTAAGAGGGACCCCGAGCAGCCTGTGTTTGCTGAAGAATGCTACTTGATGACTATAATTTGTATTTGCTCTGGGCCTGTTTGTGAAGCAAACCCTCAATAAATCTGCAGCGCTGGAATGTGACTGAGTCAATCTGAACAACAGTTCTACCTGTGAGTGTACATGAAATGAACGTTCACCCTATCTGTTTTCTAAATGCATGTTACCGATCTTATTTTGCATGCTTCATCCATCACAACTTCATATGCATGACTGTATATTTGCTGGGATGTTTCCAAATGAAAATAATTCAAACTGCATTACTGTGGGAGACGACTTAATCACTGCACAGACGTCATTGAACAAAAGCCTATACACAACAAACTACAGAACTGTGCATTAATAGTCAATGTGTTCATTTGTTATGTTTTGTATTATAATTGGTTATACTAACATAATCTGATAAATCGACAGTTCTCATACAACAAAAACTACTATGATAAGAACAAATGTTACAATTTCATAATATATCATTTTTATATTGTAATCATTAAAATTGGCAATAATATCAATGCAAAACTATTTGTTAAAACTAATATTAAGAAAGGTTAACAAATGCTGTGAGAATTTATTTGTCGTTGTCAGTTCATATTGTATAATTAAATAAATTATATAAAATTGGGGGGGGGGGGGGGGATTTATTATTGTATTCTTTTTATTTTAGTTCATATGCATAACAACATTGGAACATTTCCAGAAACATTAAATGATATGAATGGAAAACGGTTTCTGCGAATACAACATCCTGCGAATGTTGTAATCAATGTATAGGTCATTGAAAACAACAAGTATATGAACATATTCTTTCAATATAAGACACAGTCTACTTCACACTCACCCTACCTCAAAACCGTGCGAAAGTGAAACCGATCAGATGTCTGAGATGACTGGACCGCAAGCTCAAAAACACACAATCGGGATATCAAACAAAGTACAGTAAAACATAAACCTTCATGTACAGTAAGAGTTATCGGTTCAAATCTTCTATGCTCGTGCTTCCACCATGTACTTCACCTGGATGTACGGTCATGACACATCATCATGCGAGCGTGTTGGGTCATGGTGGTTGGGTTCACACACACACAAAATTCCAAGGCTTCTAAAAATTATCTAAATAATCAAAACTTTTGCTAAAAATGTTGTATGCCATCTCTGAAAAATGAATCAAGTTTGATTTTTCAATTCAAGTGTTTTTTGTTGTGTATCATATTTGATGTATCAGGCTTTTATAGTCTGAAATAGTGAGAAAACCGGAGCTCAATTTTATTCAGAGGCTCAAAATAAGCAAACATATAATGATGCTTGTAATGTTAAATCAATCAGTATAGCAGACACTGACATAAAATGCATATAAATATCAATACCTGACAATAATATGCCTTAAGACTATGAAAGATGATCAAAGCTCTGCAGTTTTAAATCATATAATGCAAAACAATGATGATTGAGAGAAACCAAAACAAATAACAAATAAACCTTCCTCAAAAGCATGATGTTCATATTTGATACACATGATTTCTCCAAAAAATGATGAACGGATATTCAAGTAAACCTGAGACCCTTCAGTCTGAAATATTACTAACAATATCCAAGTTATCAGGGCAGATTTGACAGCAGAAAAACACGTCAAGCACGAGCTGAAGGAGAACCGTTTGTACAATTAACTATTAACAATTAACTACCGTATTTTCCCGCGGATTATACCAGATTTTACAAACTCCGCAGGGGGGTGCGGGATATATAAGGGTGCGGACTATATCACCATTTTTTTTACAAGTAAAAATATTTCAATATAAAAAAAATGTGCGGTATTTTCTTTCTGTTTTTCTTTCATGCACGGGTTGTCTGGCCTCTGTACTGTCAGTCTTGCAGCTGCCGCTGATAGGCTGTCTGACCTGTCAATCATACAAGAAGACGTGATTGGCTGTGCTGCCATGATAGCGTGCTCTTCTCATCCGATCAACACGCTTTCAGGGGGACGAGCACAGCGCAGCGCAGAGAGGGGAGAGGGAGAGACTGCTCTTTCATTTTCTTCTGATTTTGACTTGTTTGTTTTCTTATTGTGTGAATTTCACGCACAAGCACTGTGTACCGAGCCTGAACAGTTATCATAATTGACATCATGCGAGCAACATTTGAAATTCGAATCGTGAACTTGCACAAAAAAATTCATCATGGGTGCGGGATATCTGAGGGTGCGGATTATCTGCGTCTGCGGATTATATGCGGGAAAATACGGTAACTAGTCAAATGTTAGTTTTGATCATTTAGAAAATGTGTGTATACAATTTTCAGTGATCAAGTCTCCTCAGAAAGATTCAACCGCTCAATTCAATTTATGGATTCATTTTACGATCTCTTTATGAACTTTTTGACAAAGTGTCACTTGCGTAGCCGTCAAAAGAGAGACCGAAATCTCTCAGATTTAATTAAAAAGATCTTGAATGAAAGTCCTACGGTTTTGGAACGACATGAGGTTGAGGAAAATGCTTTTTTCGATGTTAAAT
The DNA here is from genome assembly GCA_037043235.1 of Rhodeus uyekii. NCBI lineage: Eukaryota > Metazoa > Chordata > Actinopteri > Cypriniformes > Acheilognathidae > Rhodeus > Rhodeus uyekii. The sequence continues at coordinate 784,854 of JAWRVZ010000103.1, read as the reverse complement.
GGTGTAAATACCTAGCCAATTAACTACAATAAACCTTAATAAATTTAAATACTCTCCTCATATAAATACTGCATCTGAAAGGGAAACTCCAACAAATACATATGCATGAAGCTCTTCAGTAAAAATAACTGTTTTCATCGCTGAGAGCTCACTGTGTGTCTTTAGGCAATCCTGACAGTAGCTTTTTAATGCCAAAAGCTCGGGATTGTTAGTAAATCTGGCCCTTAGTGTCAGTTAACTACAATGGCGTCTCCTTTTGTGGCCCACGGAAAAACCGCAGCACACGGGTTTGCAAAGACATGATGACCACACGCGTGTGTAAGGGCTGTTTTACCTGGTTTCTGGCTGACGTCTGTGGGAATGTGTGGAGGACTGGGGTTGAAGTGATCGTACGGCAGCAGCGGCGTGAGAGGATGCATTCCCGGCTGGACCACCGACACTTTGTTGGACTGCAAGAGACACACACACACACACAATAAGATGCTGGTCAGTTGAAGGCTGATGCTTGAAAGGCAGCATACGAGCGTGTCAGATGTTGAATACATTTGCTGAGGAATCAATGGTTAGGAGCCATTTGATCGATACGCCTTTGATGATCAAGGCCAGCAGCACAAGAGCTTGTTTGCTTTCATGTCTCTGTTTACAAATGGCCTTCAATAACTCATGTGAAATCCAGTTTGCTAATGCTAACAGCATGTTGTTTGACACGATGTGTCATGGCGGTTGCATGGCTGAAAGTAGCTGCATTTCTTGGCCAAACTTCTGACTGCTGTGCCTTTCATATGGGCGTCTTTTCATCTGAGCGCCGTGCACATGTGTGCTAGTGAGGGAGAACGACACAATCTGACAGATTTGTGACCACATTTATGTGAAAAGCCCATTCACTCCTTTGGTTCTTCCTATTGGACAGAAGTTAGAGATCCTCAGCATTAAAGACCTGTTTAATACACCCAGACATTAAAGCAAATAAACCATGTTCCTCGAACCGTCAAGTTCTGCACGTTTGCAAAAACTCATTGAAGACATAGTTGCCAAACCAATGTGCGATCGGTTATAATGTGCAACGCTGCAAAAAATAACAATGATTGATGCAACACGAGCGACCCACAATAAGCACTTTACTAATTTCACTGTAATGTCAGTTTAATTATGCAGGGCATTTTCTTGAATTTGGGGGTCATCTTTGTGGAAATAAAGAATCGATTTCATGAATGGAAAACACTGGGCGAGTCTCACAAAGAAAAGTCTAGAATTTCTATAGAAATATAGAACAGTACAGTAAAATATAAACATAGTAAAACAGTCACAGTAAATTACTCTAAGTATTTTTACTGAGATGTTAATGGTTATAATTTTAACTGCATTTATGGTCGTGTGGAACGAATCAAGTGATTTTTAGTGCATTCTTATGGGGAAAATTGTTTTGGTGTACGAGAATTTTGAGTTACGAGCTCGCTGTTAGAACGAATTAAACTCGTAAGCCGAGGTATTACTGTATAAATTGCACATATTTCATATTTATATTTTGCTTCAAGACAAGAAGTGTTTGCTGAGGCGATTTCATTGCTCAGTTCCTGATGAACAAGCAGGGCCTAAAATGAACACTTGCCGAATGCAAGTGCACAGTTGGCCAGTAACATTTTTATGAATCCTAACAATGCATGAACATGAAAAAATGTGAACGACGCTCGGGACAGTTGACAGGCCAGCGCTGCATCGTCACGAAAGTTTAAGCCTTGACTATTTAAATATTCAAGCGCAAGAAGAAACGAGCGTCCAGAAAGCTAGAAATAAAAGCTCATTAGCGCACAAATACTAAACTGCGCTCTCTTTCACGTCTTCCTGCACTGGAGCGGAAAAATTCATACAAAGTTATGTCACAAAATAAAGTTTTACTGTTTCATTTATACAGTGAAGTATATGCAGTTTTATTTTACATTTGTTTATTTTATTACATTTCTATGAAAAATGTGTGCTTTTACTTGTAATTAATTATTTGTTCTTATTTTATTACTGACTGTTTACTTGTTTTTTGTAATGTTTTGAATTTATATTAGTTAAGCTAGTATAGTTTTAGCTGTGGTATCAAAATTGGGAATAGAGAATTGTGAATTTTCCCTTGTTTCATCAATTTTGGTGTCATTACTGCAAACAGTCTTATGGCCGACAAAAAATATAAATGTTTGCTGAAATCACTGGCCACTGGCAGGTGTGGCATAAAGTTAGTTTTAGGCACTGGGGACAAACGTTCATCTTTAACACCACGCACTTTCCCCACACAAGTTTAAATTAATTTCACAGTGTTCATATAGAATCAAATAAGCACGGCAATTAATATATCAGAGCACAAAGTCAATTTGCATGTGGTTTTTCCTTTTATCCTGCGTTTCTTTGAACAGGAATGCAAGGATGGGTCCTTTAATACTGACCGGAGAGGGACACGACAACCCATGGGCTCCGGCGCTCTCAAACACAGTCGTGTCTAATGTATTCTTTGCTTTAAAAATCGAAGTGCTTTTTTTGAAGCGGAAATTAGAGGTCCTTTTGGAGGCGAGAGCTTTTGAGTGTTATGTCTTTAATCTCGGATGTGTCGAGCACAACGCATTTCAATGGGATGTGATGGTTTTACACGCTGTGTGCTGTCATTGGTTTTGATTGATTTCATTGCCTTTGGTCTTTAATGATAATGCTTGAAGGAAGTGTATGGAAGTAAATTAATGACAAATGTGTTTGAAACAAAAAAGCTTGTTGAATTTCACTAAAATAAAAATGAATTGCATTAACTGTGCTTGCATTTTCATGCATTGTATTTTTACAGTCATAAAACTACCTGTAAATTGTAAAGTAAATTTGATTTCAAGCAGTAGTGAAAAATATTCAAACCTGATCTAAAAGGTGTGCATCATGCCTGACACCAACATGAACAGGTGGTTTGTGACTGTATCTTCTACCTACCAATGTTTTGTGTAACTTTAGAGATGGTCCCTAAATTTGTAAATATCGGGGAAATTGCCACAAAGAAGATGCTTAATGTGGTTTATTAGGATGATAAAAGACCTAATTCTATATAATATACTACGTACAGTTAAGCAGATGAGCCTGAGAATAATAACAATGTGCAAAGTTTCACGTTAAGTGCTTGTCTCCCTTTATAAAGAAAGTGCTCATCTCTCTTCTGCTTGCATCCCCAATAGAGCGAATTTGGTCTTTTTATAGCCTACATGCATTAGCCAATGATTTATAGATTTTCTATGGCAAAGAACTTTCTGGGCTCATTTGGTTGTTACACCATATAGTGTAGATCAACAAGGTGTAGACTGAGTTTGATCTTTTATTCCTGTGTTAGTCTAACACGACACGTTAAGTGTTTTCTTTATAAAAGGTTTCTATGGAAGGGAAGCTTGACACTTTGCATTAAGTTAATATTCTGAGTGCATTGGATATAGTATGATATTATGCACCACTGATAATGCTTGGTCTTGTATTACATATACTGTACTAGAATACATATAGTGTCCATTAAGCCACAATATGCATTTTTCACATTAAGTGATGATGGGGAATCCTGAAGTGTGACGTATTGAGGAAAGCAATACACAGGTTAAGAACAATCTAGAGAAAAATGCTTCTTAATCAGATACATCAACATCGGAGGAATAACGTAATAATCTGTAAATCATGAAGGCATTGAATTAAACGCAAACACAGCTTTTGTCTTTATCAGCTTTACCGCATCTATACTAACCCTGATAATCATAACATATCCTCAACGTTTGCTCCATTTCTATGAATACGTTTTTGTGAATGAATGACCTGATCGTCATCACTTGTGTGCGACTAACAGATTCGATACTCGACTGCTATTCCTGCAGTTCCCGGATGTGCAGTTGAATTCCCACTGAATTTGTGGATGCCGAAAACTCAATAATATGATATGAATTATTGAATTTTTAATAATGAAAATGTGTTTGAAATGTTCCTATGTAACACGCATGCAACATACATGCAACACCTTTGGATCATCTCCGTTAAGCAACTTAGAAATTTTGAATAATGAAGGCATCACTAACAGGTTAACTAAATATATAACATTTATTTAACAAAATGCTCCTTTCTAGTGTGTTTTTTTTATTTTATGGTGAATGAATTGCTTTTCTAAGGTAAATATAACATTATTACTAAGCTGTTTTATCAAAATCTTTCCACAGTTGATATTTGATATTCGATACCTTGAAAAATATTAATATTCAATAGCATTTTCTGCCATTTAAACTGCCATATAGGATATGATCAATATTACTAAACTTGCTATCCATTCAAATTCTACGCAATCTATATTTTCAAGCTTCAAAAAGTACATGACACATTGTAACAGTAAATAATTTTTTAAATATTTTTTATTTTATTTTGTGATTGTTTTAGCAAAGCACTTTGATTAGTTTAGGCTGAATTTAAATGTGCTCTATAAATAAAACTTGAGCGGTTTTATCCAAGTCTTCTGAAGAGACATGATCGCTTTATAATGAACAGATAAATTTTTTTGAACAATTACTATTACAATCGCTAACACAATGTATTGTGTGTTCGTAATTTTATTCCTTTTGAAATTCAATTGCTTGATTTCAAACTTTATAAAATATTGTAAGTTCAATTCAAAGCACAATTAAATACAATACAATAAAGATGCAGAGAAAACAAACAGTTCTTTGAGTTGTTTCAGACATTGCAGTTTGTATTGAAAAAAAATTAAACATTTTGACAACACCAGTACTGTATTTTCCTGCATGTAACCCGAAGACGCAGATAATCCGCACCCTCATATAGCCCGCGGGTTTTGGGGTTTTGCGCAAAAATTGTTGGTATAACCCGTACCTTTATTTAACCCGCACCCATAGATTGATTAACTTTTTGTGTTTAAGTTCACATTTCGAATGTTGCTCGCATGACGTCAATTATCCGTAATTGTTCAGGCTCGGTACACAGTGCTTGTGCGCAAAATTCACACAATAAGAAAACAAACTCAAGTCAGAATCAGAAGAAAAAGAAAACGCAGTGTCTCCCGCTGTGCAGGGAGTCTCAAGAAGTCTCTTAACAAGAAGTACAAAGTCTCTTAAGAAGTGATTCTACAGGTGTTGATCATCGGATGAGATGAGAAGAGCCCGCCCTCATGCAGCACAGTCAATCACGTCTTCTTGCATGATTGACAGGTCAGACAGCCTATCAGCACCAGCTGTCAGAGTGACAGTACAAGCGCCAGACACAACAACTCTCGCAAGAAACAAAAACAGAAAGAAAATAAAGCAAAAAAAAAAAAACTTACACCCTAGGGACGTAACAAATATATAGAAATATTATTACGTGTAAAACATTTGTGATATAGCCCGCACCCTTATATAACCCGCAACCCCATGCGGGGTTTGTAAAATCTGGTATAACCCGCGGGTTATATGCGGGAAAATACTGTCAATTGTTCTGTATCTTTCATCATTCCTTCTGATGTTCATTCATGTTTATTTGCTGCTGTTAACTAAGAGTAAAGAGGAAGAGATGATCGGTTCAGACGGCACACATTAAAGAGACACAAAGCCACATTTACGTGAAAAATGTGTGAATTTTGTTATAAAAATTGACAGAATTTGATCAATTGAATTAAAAAATTTAGATCACTTCATCATAATTAACAAAAATCAGCAAATCAATATCATCAACGCAGTGTTCATCTGTTCATGCACTGACAGTCAAAAAGCGCTAATGAAACGTCACCGTTTCGGTCGATAATTTCAGGTCTCCAGTTGACAAAATTTCATTCTTCCCAGACATCAAGAAGGAGAGATACTCGAGTCTTCACAGGTATAGATTACTTTAACCTCTCAGTAAAAGAGTGCAGGTGAGCTGCAGATTGTGGAAGATGTTCAAAACATGACCTTCTGGACACTGGACACAAAATGAAGGTGAACATTTCAAGAACCCCAAACTGTGGAGATGCAGCATGTCGTCTGCACTTCAGATTACTGTAACTGAGAAAAAACTCCATTTCCTGAGTGAGTGAAAGTGAGATGAGCAAAATTTCCACAGTGGTCGTTAAAGGCTGTCTATCTATTCCTGTTGTGTTGAGGGTAAATGTGCGTGGGCCTATTAGAATCGAGGTCAATTTAATTTCGATGCGCCTTAAAGCCTCCGTGAAGCTACGAATGAGGCTAGAATCAGACAAGACGTGATTGAGACGCTGCTAAAGCCTTCAACGTAACGCCTGACACCACGGCTCCCTGTGGCACGGCACCACAATCTGGAAATAATTCTGAGATCAGTGAGATGGGGAAAATGAGTGCCACTTAGTTGGAGGTTTGAGGAGCTTCAAAGGGAACGCAGACATAACAACAGAGGCACGTTTGAACACACTCAACCCCCTCCGTCAACAAGCTCATGTGTCCGTGTGCTGACGAGCAATTCAACAGAGGAACATCTCCAGATCATCTCATACCTGCTCATGAATATCATTATTCGCCATACTAAGAGACATATCCGAGTGCTTGAATCATTGTCAATCATATCCACAGAACAGGCTTTTATCCTTTGTTCAGTGAATCTATATTTTTTTCTCAGAGTTTCAACTCGTCAGCAGAAAATAAATTCACAAGGAGTCAAAAAAGTCCAATAATTTTTCCATGGAAGTGAGTTCTAACAATCATGATCACCCAGAACTCAACAACAACAAAAACTGTATTTATTTGATTTTTGTTTTTCTTATGAGAGGACTTACTCATTGGTTTGTAGGTACAAGCACACACACTCTCACTTTCACACACATACAGACACTCTAACACTCACATATACACTTACAGTCTCACTCCCACACACACAAACACTGTCTGTCTGTCTTTCTCTCTCTCTCTCTCACACACACACACACACACACACACACACACACACACACACACACACACTGCCTGTCTGTCTCTCTCTCTCTCTCACACACACACACACACACACACACACACACACACACACACACACACACACACACACACACACACACACACACACACACACACACACACACACACACACACACACACACACACACACACACACACACACACTCACATATACACTTACAGTCTCACTCCCACACACACACTGTCTGTCTCTCTCTCTCTCTCTCTCTCTCTCTCTCTCTCTCACACACACACACACACATATACACTTACAGTCTCACTCCCACACACACACACACACATTGTCTGTCTGTCTGTCTGTCTGTCTCTCTCTCTCTCTCTCTCTCTCTCTCTCTCTCTCTCACACACACACTCTAACACTCACATATACACTTATAGTCTCACTCCCACACACACTGTCTGTCTCTCTCTTACACACACACACACACACACACACACACACACACACACACACACACACACACACACACACACACACACACACACACACACACACACACACACACACACACAGTCTCTCTCACATGCTCACATAAAAGTCTGTGAGAGTAAACATAACTATGGCATAGTTTGCTGGCAGCAACAATTTGGTAATTCTGTCTGTGTGACAAAGTTTGTCTTTATACGACACAAATAAAGACATTCAATTACGTGCTTCAATTATGTGCTCTTCAAAATACTTCAATAAATCTTGGCTTGCTAAATATTAACTCCTAAAACCAGATGACTGATAAAGAGCCAACAAACAAAGACGAGCCGATTCATTACAGCGTGAAGCTGTATCATCAGAAGCAATTACTCATAACCGTCCTGTTTACAGTATACAAGAGACAAATAACTTCACAGAGCCGCAAGTGTCCCAATGCCATCCAAAACACACGGGACGCGTACTAGAAAACAGCACAATGAATGTTTCATTCTGTGGTCTGGAGGAATTCAATGCTTTGAATAGTGCTTCATTATTGAAATAAATCAGAATCACTTGAAAACAAGTGAAAGCCATTTAAGGAGCAGCCACATAAAAACAGCTGTAAATAAAAGACGAAAAACTCCTGAAACCGGCACACATCATCGATTTCAAAGCACACAATGAAGTCAAAATGAAACTTCATGAATCGCGCCTGAGGGAAACACCTTGCCAGAGCAAAAAACCCAATATTACTTGGAAACGTAGAAAAAAAAGAACGAATTTGCTTACGGACAGACATGCGTTCAAAAATGTTTGTGACAAAAGTGATGATTGAAATAACTACAGGGTATTTCAGGAGGGTTAGATTTGCATCAGGGTGAAAATAAAGCTGCAACTGATGAAGAAAAGCAATAAAGCTGGGAATTCAGTGACAGAACTGCGTCATAAATTCCCATCGTTCTTGATGGCCAGATTGATGGCGTTGACTTGCGATTGGGAACCATAAAATTGCCCATCACGTCATATCTACGGCTCGCCGAACTTCCTAGGATGAGCTGAAGGTGGCATGAGACCCATGGCTGTTTGAGACTTATCGTACACACCTTTCCTTCACAGCTCTGTTGCCGGCAGTTACGATGATGATAATTACAGCATCACAACAGCGCGGCGGCCACAGATGAAAGAGACGGGAGAGTCGATGAGTCCAGGCAAGGCAGACGGGAACTGTTGGTGGTAATGCCTCTGGGAGAAGGAGCCGGCATCGGTGTGTGTGTGTGTGTGTGTAAGGAAGTGTCATTGGAGGGCTCTTTACTAATGGCTACAACATCAAAGGCTTGAGCCAGAACAAGGACGCGGGGGAAGTGAGACACTGACGCTTCCTAAAACACGGGAAAAACAGAGTTAAAACTCACAGATGATACGAATATTACGCTTTATCCATACGTTCAAAGCTGCATAACTGCAAACATAAAGGCAAAAAACCTTCCTCTATCCAGGTCTTTAGGAAAAGACGTGCTTGACTGTATTGATGTGTACTCTTAAATATTAAAAGCATAAGTGTACTTAACCCTCTGATACAAAATTGCAATAAAATGATTGCACTATATTTTAGTTTGATCAAATTTTTATTTAATATTTAATAAATGATATTCATGCAGTTATAATCCATTTCTTGAATGGTCATAAATCTTGAATGTTTTGGAGCGCAGGCTGAAGTTTGGTCTCTTTTTAAAGATGACACTTTGCAGATTATTGCTTCTTTTTTTTAAACTAAACTTGAAAGAATAAATTTATTGATAGGACAAAATGCACAAAAATACCACTTTTTACTCAAACTGTGAGAAAATGAAAGCCTTAAATCTACGCAAACTGCGAATCTCTCGTTCAGTGCCAAAACTTTTACCAAATTTGTAATGAAGTAAAATAATAAAATAAAAAACTAAATATTTTGGTCAAAATTGACCGGAGGGATAAAAAGACACTTGTTTCTTAACTTTACTAAATGCACTATGTAATAATGCCAAATTAAAAGTTTTAAAGTACATTTTTAATCGTCCTTAAATTAAGATTACTTATGATATTTGTAAATGAATTACCATATTTGTAATTATGATGTTGCAATTTATTACAAGGTACATTAAAGTATATTTTACTTTACCATAAATGCTTGTAATTCATCAGCACACTTGAACCATATTTCAAAGAATAGAGAATTGTGAAATTACACAAAGATATAAATAAAGTCCCCATGAAAGCCCCATCAAACCTTCATCTAAAGCCCCGCCCCTGCACTATTAATAGATGCTGAATCTGCAGATGAAATCAGTCACTTGTTCACACATTTATAGTCTCATAGTCACTATATAGGGGACAGGGAGCGATTCAGACAGTGTGAATGAACTGTGGCTTTTCCGAGCTCAACGACTCTGAGCTGATATAAACTAAACACTATTGGCCATTTTTAAAAGGGGAGGAGCTGCTCGGTATGCCCCGCCCACCTCCGTTTCAGTGGAAATGGCCTGATCAATGTCCTTCAGAAAACTTCAGAAAACTAATTCCTAACTAACTAAGTCCTTCAGAAAACTAATCAATATGAAAACCATCTTAATCAAAACTCCACATCTTCTTACAACCGGGAAGGGAATTGATTTTATCCACGAGGAAATGATTGGCGTGTGAAAAGCTCTAAATGGCAGTTTTTACATGCATGACAAACCTGGTTATCTTTGGAATAATGTGTACTGATAAATATTGCAAAACCAGACGAAGAACACGAATGACAGAAAACAGTCCAAGACCTCCCAAGATTAACTATATAAAACTTATGTATTTTGTTAATCTGACATATTTCAGTTCAAGTCCATACAGGAAACAAAGTGCTTATTACACATAAGTTTGTGTATGTATGCATGATGGAAGAACAGCACATTGTCTGATCAGGACAACTATAGTAAAAAAACAACAACAACAACAATAATAGACACATTATATTTACAATTTTAAAAAAAAGGACTAAATCACAAATGTTCTCTAAATTTTCCAGTAAAGCTTAAACAGAAAACAGAATTTGATATATATACACATGCATACATACACGCGCATACATATGTCTTTCAGAGGGCCCTAAACTAAACAAAATTTTTGTTACATTTTTAATAAACTGTTGTAAAATTTGTATAACTTTCATAATTTCAGTTAATTAGACATGCTTTCTGATAACTAAAATTTTAATCTAAACTTTAAAAGCCCCAAAAAAATGGAGTCCAAAAAATTTACAAAACGGAATCAGAAAAACTTAAACTGAATTTGGAAAATTCAAACGAATTTCATAGGGCGCTTATAGTACCATTATACAAACCTGTAACAACCTTCACCAACCTTGTTACAGACTTATTTTAAAAAGTAAAAAGTCATATTAATGATACAAACTTTGAAATGAGAAAATGAGCAGAACAGAAAATATAAAAATAAAATCTAATTCAAAATATGAACTGAAAATATACAAGTATCTCAATGATAGTAAAATAAGACTGAAACACACATGGTCAGACCTGTGTCTGAACTGAATCGGGGTTCTATCGGCTCCTGTCCCACAAATGCACAACCAAGGCTGCTTTGTTTGTCATGGAGCAAAATCATATTTTCAGGATTGAATCATGAGGAATATGGAGACAGATCTGCTGAAGTCAGAGAGCTGCACAGCGTCAAATATGCATGGACGGGGAACGAGCCGCTTTCATGTAGTAATGTATTCCCTCTGATTAATTCACGCTGCCCTGCTGGTTGAAGCGAAAACAGCGGTTCAGCAGCCACCCGTGGGGCCGGGCCCTGACGGTCCCATGGCTACGGCAGCCTGTGAGGTCCATTCTCAGTGACAAGAGGTGTGTGCAGAAGTCAAGAGGCACAAGGTCAGCGGCCCAAAACACCGGACGGTTGGAGAGACGCTTGAGCCAGAGATTCTGTTCAGCACATCGTTCAAAGCCCAAGCCAAACTAAACACACCATCTGTTACGCAATTTATAACTTGGATCATATTTTACAGCTTATCAAAACTAGAAACACTTTTTTTACATTTATACATAAAAATCTTGGGAAAGCTAAACAAATCTGATTATTTTTACTCAATTTATTTTAGATCTTGTAAAAAACAAGAAACCATTTTATACACTCACCTAAAGGATTATTAGGAACACCTGTTCAATTTCTCATTAATGCAATTATCTAATCAACCAATCACATGGCAGTTGCTGCATTTAGGGGTCAAGACAATCTCCTGAACTCCAAACTGAATGTCAGAATGGGAAAGAAAGGGGGTTTAAGCAATTTTGAGCATGGCATGGTTGATGGTGCCAGACGGGCATGTCACAATCTGCTCAGTTACTGGGATTACCATTTCTAGGGTTTACAAAGAATGGTCTTTGTTGCAGTCCTGTGGGCGAAAATGCCTTGTTGATGCTAGAGCTCAAAGGAGAATGGGCCGACTGATTCAAGCTGATAGAAGAGCAACTTTGACTGAAATAACCACTCGTTACAACTGAGGTATTTAGCAAAGCATTTGTGAAGCCACAACACGCACAACCTTGAGGAGGATGGGCTACAACAGCAGAAGACCCCACCGGGTACCACAAATAGGAAAAAGAGGCTACAATTTGCACAAGCTCAGCAAAACTGGACAGTTGAAGACTGAAAAAATGTTGCCTGGTCTGACTAGACTCGATTTCACACAGAAATAGGGCATGGAGCTGAGGTTTAGGTTGGCCTTAGGGTCTGTGTTGACCCGAGTGATGGATTGGTCTTTGGCATACAAGTCCGTTGAGTCTTCTTTGTGCTTGTAATAGGCATTCAGGCAGTTATTCCCTCATCACGTCTCAGGATATGCATGTAACCATGGTTCCCTAAGAATGGGAATGAGACACCGTGAGGAGGCATACCCCAAAATGTCTTTGGACTTAGTGCAAGATCCCCTTTCTCAGAGAACCATGTTTACATGCGTAACCGGAGACGTTTTCCTTATACAAAATGAGACGTTTAGCGCCTCTGATCTTATTTTATTTAATGATTTACACGGTCAAGCTTGAAAATGCACCAAAACATTCATAATCAGTGATCACCGGTGATGAAGTTTTACCAATTTCAAATGCAGAGAGTATAAATGAAAAAGATTTCAGGGAATAATGCATGGCTTAAACATGGGTTTGAAGACCATTCTCAGCAGAAAAGAGAGAGAGAAAGAGAGTGAATGCTGAATGCTCATCTTTGGGCGAACAAACCATTTAAATCATAATCAGAGTACGAGTGAAGAGACACCAGACACGCAAATAAGGAATAATCAGTAGTGGACATGAAGGAATAAAGTTGCAGACAAGGAGGCCTAAAGTCACATATTAACACATAAGCCTGGATTTTTCTAAATTGTGAAATTGTGTAATGATGTTTTGTCTGTGGCGCTTGATAAAGTTTCTTTGACATCATTGAGCAGTTACTCATGGTTGCTTCTCCATCACTTGTGATTGTAATTATCGGCACGGAGCTCAAACGTTCTCAGATGTGGCTGCAGATATCAATCACATTAAAGCAGAGGGAAGCGGCTTGAAGCGGCTTTATCCTGCGGCTTCTCTAGCAAGAAAATGTTTTTGAATGCTTTATATGTTCGCTAACCAAACTCCCAATGGTAAAGGCCCATGTTTTTGATTTATAATGCACAAGAACAAAAATGACAGCAGTAAAAACAGTTATGATATTATTTATATATATATATATATATATATATATATATATATATATATATATATTTATATAAAAACACTGACATTCAAGTGTGTGTGTGAGTGAGTGTGTAATCTATATGTATGTTTAGTCAGCACTCAATCCTGATCAGCAGGGGGAGGAAATCAAGTTTAAACTGTGACGTCATTTCCTGCTAAAGAATTAGATACTACATCCTGACATGGGTTATTATCTCTGACTGTCCCAGACATCAGATCTTCACGGCGCTGAGGTGTCAAACACCCACACGCTTGAAGCTGCAATGAAAACAGGTCAAAGTGACGCAGATGTGACCAGGTCAGTCACAGTTCTCATGGAGAACAGAAACAAACCTGCCATATGAACGGATGTTGCCAGAGAGTTGCTATGGGGCTCTGAGAAAATACAGGGGATAGACTCATAAAAATCTTTTTAAAGTTTCAAATATTTTCTTAAGAACATTTGTCCCATTAATTTGGTGTTTCGGGTTAAAAACGACCCATCTATTAAATTGCTTCAAATCTTCGATCTTGTTCTCTTTCAACTAGCTCAGCGTTTGTGCTTCTTTTTGGCACTGATTGATTTGAGCTGACGCAACTCAGTTTTTGAGTTCACTCAAGCTCAAGCTCTGTGTGAGTGAAGTCAGTGAGTTTAAAAGAAAATCCTCTCCTTGTCAAAATGACCGGCTGAAGATTGCAGTAACAAACATAAGCGTGCAGAATATTTGCATCACACCTGGCTTAGACTGCAGTTCACGTTGTTTTCCATGAGCTGTGTTTTTTTTAAATAGTAATTTTTAAAGAGCGTCTCTCAGTTATGTCATAATTACAGCATTTATAAATGAGATCCCTATTGGATCTATTCATTTTTTTAGGGTTGCCGTTAAATTTCGAATTCAGCAAAATCCTTTCAGAAGACTCATGCACTTCTCTAGTAACTGTAATATTTATTGTGTAGCTAGTGTTATAATGCTTGATACTTAAAATAACCCAAATAAATAATAATAAATATAATATGCATATAAACAATTAAATATAATATGCCACACCCTCACACTACATGGACTTTTAGTTTGTTGTCATTGTGACATGTGTTCTTTTGTTTGTTTTCCTCCACTCATCGGTCACTGATCATCATCATCATCATCAAAACGGTTCATCACCGTGTGTTCATCAGTTCCTCACCTTCACTCAGCCTACCTTTTGCGTTCACACTGTTAATCGTCTTTGTAACCTATTGGAATTATTATTAAACGCTACTATTGAATTTAATTTGTGCCTTCGCCAGCTTGCATGTTCACTTGCTAACAATATCCTCATTTTGAGTATGTACAGGCCCCTTTCTGCGATGTGGATAATCATAAAAAAACTAAATTTACTGTATAATGCAAAGTTTCATGGAATTTGTCAAATACTTGATTAATACATAAAGAGCAGGTCAATATAGATAGAGTGATATAGACTAGTGTCTGTGAATATTAACTAATTGCGTGGTTTGATTTCCATCATACGCACTGAAGCTTGCAGTGTTTTCAGCCTCTACCGCCTCCACACTATACGAGTCATTTCATCATCATCATATCATAAACACACAGAAACTCAAAAGGTCAAAGTTCGGTTTAACTTGAAATTGTGATAGAAATATTTTACAGTGGAATTTAGTTATGTCTCAATGTAATAATAATACTTACACTAATGATAATAAATTATTGTTGAAACTTTAATATTTGAGGAATAAATACATTTTTCTTCCATGTTTTAGATTTAACAGTAAAGCTCTGTTGAACAGCACTTTGTTTTACAGAAACGTTTAAATTCATATGATTAAAAGGATAAATGCAATTTATATTTTATGACTTAATTTGAAAGTCAGAAAAAAATAAATGCACAACACAAATTCTGGAAAAAAAGAAATCGGGGGAAAACAAATGAATGGAAAGAATGAAATCCGGGGGAAAAAGGGAGATTTATTATTTTTTATGAATTCAATTAATTAGACATGCTTTTTGATTATTACAATTTAATTAAACTTGAGTAAAAAAAATAAAAAAAAAAATAAAATAAAAAAAAGAGATATATATATATATATATATATATATATTTTTTTTTTTTTTTTTTTTAAATCAAGAAATATTTTAATGGGGAAAAAAATGAATCTGAAAAAATAAAAAGCTGCAGGTTTTTCCAACTTCTAAAGGTTATTTCCAATGATTTCTAAGAACATTAAGGAATTCTTTTTTTTTTTTTTGTCTTAGAACAATCTTAAGGAAAAGATAAGAACATTTTTAAGAATACAAAAATGGTCTAACTTAAGAATAAGAATGATCAATTTTTAAAGTTAGCACCGGGAAACAACCAGATTTATTACTAATGAATTCAATAGGCTGATTTTTGCATCGGTGCGCATGTAAACGAACCCGATGATGTTCAACCTCATATCAGACATGTTCATCCTTGCAGCCGCTAGTGAAAGAGCAGTTGTGATGCCGGCTCTAATGTGTTTGATTAAAGGAGCTCTCTGAAGGTCCACTCGTGACCACTACAACACCTTCACGCATTATTCCCTCTCTTCTAGCTCGCGTCAATTAAAGCCTCATGCCGTCTATTAGCACGCTGCAGCCTGATCCCCTGCTCTTTAATCTCTCTTCATGTTTTTATCGACTGGAGTATTGATTTGATGTTCAGGCTTTCATCTCCCACAGCCCAGAATGCAACAGAGGGCTTGCGTTATGGCGTTTCTTGAACCCTTTCACACTGAGGAAGAGACATGATTCGAGCCCTTCACCCACATGTACTGTATATATGGCAGATGTGATAATGTCATGATTTTCTCATGCTGACCCATCTTAACCTTGCATTACATTTATTCTTTTGGCAAATGCTTTTATACACTGAGGAATACAGCAAGCGATTCAATAAACATTAGATTTATTCATTTAGCACACGCTTTTTCAGCCGTCGCTCTAGATCGCACCAGCTCAACTCGACAGGAAGAAACATAAACCTGCACCTGTAATTTAATCGTGATTATACAACAGGTTTTTTTTTATAGCAAAAACTATTTCATATACAAAATATTATTATTATGATTAGCGTACTTAAGGCAGGACATACCAGGTGAATAGGGGAAAGTTTTTCAGGTTGAAAAATTAGGAGTCAAAGATTTCTACAGAGCAGAATTTGGGTACCGTTTTTTAATCTCTGTGAAATACTGTGAACAAAATACATTTTCACCATTTTTAAAAAAAATAAAATGTAGCATGAAATCAGACAACTTATGCATGAACGAACCCCTCTGTAAAGACCTTCAGAATATAGAGGAATAAAACTTATCTAAAAAAATGGTCTTTAAAGATATGTACTGTAAATCTTCAAAACCAAAGAGATAAAGTGCAATAAAAGATAACCTTAAACGTGCATTTTGGTGGTTTTTTTTCCACTAGTCTGGAAAAACACTTGTGAAAAGCCCCCACATGCTGTACATGCTTACATGCTTTCTGATAACTGAAACTGTTTTTGCCTGTAGTATCTTGCCATAATTCATACAAAATACAATTATTAGCACACATAACATATAACATAGAAAGCAATATAGCAAATAATATACGGTCATGGCCAAAATTGAATTTTTTCCAGAAAATCAAGTATTGCTCACAGAAAAGTATTGCATTAACATGTTTTGCTATGTTTATTCCCTGTGTGTGTTTTGGAACAAAACAAAAGGAGGAAAAAAAACTAATTTCACACAAAATTCCAAAAATGGGCTGGACAAAATTATTGGCACCCTTACATTTACATTTTGCAGACACTTCTATCCAAAGCAACTGGATAGAAGTTGCTCAAGGAACAAATTCAACTGGACTCAAGGAACAAATTGAGTCTTTTCCTGGGATCGAACCCATGCCCTTAGTGTTGTAAACACCAATGCTCTACTGGCTGAGCTACAGGGGCATATTCTTCGTACGTCGCTTACTACATCCAAGATCAGATGACACATCCGGGATGAGATAATCGCGCTAACTATGAGCTGGATGATTCGGTTCTTCAAACGCATCTGTTGTTGACGATTAGTATAGCTGGATTGAGTTATCTGAGATCATTGCGCGTTCATGTGCTGTCTTAAAAGGGGATATGTATCGATAGTAGAAACACTGATCAGCAACATTTTGATTGGTCAGCAAGCATGCTGAAAGAGCGCGCACAGTATTTCTCGGCGCGCACGTCGCTGAATTTCAGTGTTTAATTAAAACACAAGGAAACACTTTAAAGCTGCAAAAGCCAGGAGAGAGGGCTGGCAAAAAGTTGCCGACAAATTAAATTTGTGAGTAGCCTAGTGATCGTGTGTGTAATTATATTGACTCATATTAATTGTACTGTATTTCATAATCATCTTTTATATTAGAGCCACCACAGGACTCACTAGAACTTGGGAACAATTAAAAGTAAAATGCAAAAATATTCTACAAAATAGTATCTTTAGCTACTACTTGCGCTGTGCTGCAAAAACCAAATTTCAATTAATGAAATAGAATTGCAAAAACTAATAAAACAAAAAGTCAGACTTGAGATTGAATTGCTTCAAGAGGAACTTCAAAGTTAATAAAATACACGAATAAACACACTGTACTATTGAGGACCTTGCATGATTTATTTATTTCATTCCACAGGCAAGAGATGATCAGCTGGATTTTTTAAAATAAATAAAATAAACTGTAAACTAAACTGTGTGCAAAGTTCCCTTTTTTCAAAAATGACTGCTTGAGTGCTGGTAAACTTAGCGAATGGCACGACACACAGCACTTTCACAATGTTCTCCGCATCCCAACAGTGTAAATGAACGTGCCGCTCGCAAAGTAGCGCAAGGCAATACACACAGTTTGAGCTGTAGTGAACACCCGACTACGACTAATTGTCTCTAAATTAATTAGATACATTATACCCTCACGTGAAAAACGAAATATAAAATATATATATATATTTTTTTTTTCTTCTTTTATTATTTTTTTTTTTTTATATATTATAATTATATTAAATATATTATATTGCTCCTTCAGCAACAGGTTTCTCTCGTAAAAACGTACAGGACGTTGCTACAAACTTCCCATTTCACCTCCGCTTATAAAGCCGTGAACTAATCCTGCTAACTTGAAGTAAGCCTGCTCCGAGCAGGTTCACTTCAGCGGACCTGTTACTATGACAACAAGTCCCGGATGAGCGTCAAAGAACCGAACAATCCAAGATCATGCGAAATCGTCAACAATCTAATCCAGCTAAGCGAGTTAGCGAGGTACGAAGAATATGCCCCAGGAAAGCTTCCAAAATTGTGGATAAATAAGATTGTGTGTCTGTGTGTGCCACACTAAGCATGGACAACAGAAAGATGAGAAGAGAACTGTCTGAGGACTTGAGAAGCAACATTTTGAAAAACGATCAATAATTTCAAAGTTACAAGTCAATCTCCAAAGATCTAGATGTTTCTTTAGCTACAGTGATAATGAAACTGTAATAATGTGATAATGTTGCGCACTGTGGACAATCTCCCTAGAAAAACTGATGAAAGGTTGCAATGCAGGATAGTCCGGAGGGTAGATAAACAGCCCCAAACAAGTTCCAAAGAAATTCAAGCTATCCTGCAGGCTCAGGGTGCATCAGTGTCAGCGCGAACTAGTCGACATTTGAATTAAATGAAATGCTATGGCAGAAGACCCAGGAAAAGTTTGCCAAATGTACTTGAGTAAGTCAAAATCCTTCTGGGAAAAAGTCTTGTGGACAGATGAGACCAAGGTGGAGCTTTTTGGAAAAGCACATTATTCTACTGTTTACCGAAAATGGAGTGAGGCATACAAAGAAAAAAACACAGTACCTACAGTCAAATATGGTGGAGGTTCAAAGATGTTTTGGGGTTGTTTTGCTGCGTTTGGCACTGGGTGCCTTGACTGTGTGCAAGGCATCATGAAATCTGAGTATTACCAAAGGATTTTTGGTCACAATGTAGGGCCCAGTGTCAGAAAATGTATTTTGTCCAGCCCATTTTTGGAGTTTTGTGTGAAATTGTGTCAAATTTGCTTTTTATAATAGACGTGTAAAAGGGAATAAACGTGTAATGCAATACTATTCTGTGAGGTGTGGGTGTCAACAATTTTGGCCATGACTGTAACATATATTATATCTATATTTAAACATTAATATTGCTTTAAAAAAGTGAAAAGTCATGGAATTATTATTTTTTTTAATTCCAGTATCAACTTGAATCGCTACTTTTGAAAACCCTAATAAACATTTACATTTTTCATAAGATTTTTTAAAATATCGGTGTGCTGGTCTGGTGCGCACTTGAGTCCGGATGGCGTTCATGCTTCTTCAAATGAACCGCATTAACAGAGCAACTGCAACACAACCAAACCTGCCAAGTGTGAACACACACAAAAAATAGTTTATATATAAAGCTGAAGTTATGCGTCACATAAGGACCTGGTGATGCTTCGGCTCCTGACTGAATTTGCTGCATGGGGATCGGAACTCTTCAAGGATGTGGCTGATAGCAGTCGCAATGAAGGAGGCATCACTCCACCTTACCATATAATTATGGCATTACACAGTGCCCCTATGGACAGCAGTGGACCCGACCCGACCCTCCCCTGCTGTCATTCCCTCCCGCTCCAAACACTGCATCATATTTGTTCCGTGGTCAGGCGCATTGTTTGATGATGATTTGTACTGTAAATATGTGGTTTGCTGTGTGAGCGCGACCTCCTCTGAGCGGACCGGCTCTGGATATGCCTGCCTCTGCATCCCATAATTGCCAATGACTTCCACGAGCGGCATCCCGGAGCCACGCCGCTAATGGAGAGCAGCTCCCTGCCAGTAAAGATCTCTTGCGTCAGAGCCTCTCATGCGGTGCAGAAGTCCGCAGTGTTTCATTAAAGGCCAACAGCAACATGGGAAAGAGTTGGCCGCGTGCAGAACTATGGCTTTTTCATTGCGCACCTCATCATATGGACAAACAGCAGTGTCATCTTCATCATCATCATTTCTAGACAGGTCACTGGTCTCTGCTACACACTGGCCAAGGCTGAAAAACCTCAACCTACTGTGGATCACAGATGTTTGGCATTATATATTTTTTACAGTTTCTTTAGGCTTTCCTGTAGCTCAAACAGTAGAGAGTGATGCTTGCAACACCAAGGTCATAGGTTCGATTCCCAGGGAAAGCATTAACTGATTACTCCTTGAATGCAATCCAAGTCGCTTTGGATAAAAGCATCTGCCAAATGCATAAATGCAAATGTTGCAGTTTCTTTATTATTCATGTGTATATACACACTCATTCACTCACACACACATATAACACCAAACAATTATTAATTTTGATGTGCCCAATACTGATTTTTATATATATGCTTTTTATCTAATCATACTTTCACTGCTAGTTTTTTATTTTTGTAATGCACTGTATGGTCTCATGAATAATTGTAACCATAGTTATACTACTAATCTGTACATTGAAGACAGCTCTAGGAAGTAAAATACATTAAACCACATGACAAACATCCAATTTCAGATAAAGCAAAGAATCTGCAAATATATGAATGCACTTAATGTATTTTAACTTTGGTTATAATAATTTATGAAAAGATCTCATGTATTAAAGCACACGTTATGAATTCCTTTATAATACATTATAGTATAAGGGCTTTAAGTAAAGTGTTAAATAATGACCGGCAACCCCAAACATCAATCCATTGGTTCTATAATAATCGGCCATTGAAAAACCTGCGAATTTATCAAAAATGTTGTTTGGTGAAAAACCCGAATTCTGCAAGTAAAAAAGACTGAAATAGTATATTCTTGTAAAATAACCTTGGTTTTATTTATAACTTTGAAAAATCTTATTTTACAGTGCAGTTTAGTAGGAACCTTTTAGATGACATGATAATAATTCGTACATTTCTAACTATATTTTACTCTATTGAGATCGTGCTTTTGTCTGAATTTATTAACTGCTGGATTTGAACTGCTAATTTAATATAATAGCGTGTCTGTGAAAGTTTCCATCATGATGCTTGTGCTTGCAGGGTTGCTTTGTTTTTCAGGTGAGGAGAAAAGGCTCGGTCTGGGCTCATTTTCCATGGTAAACCACAAGATCTTACCGCATACAACTGTACTCAAACAACCAAACATACACAAAGCCTTGAGCATGCGACGAAGATTTGTCGAACAACACGCCCACCCACCCTTTACATCCCAAACTCAACGCGACGGACACGTCAAAGCGTTCAGGCTTTTTCCTGATGCATATTTGTTCTTTTCATCTCAACATTTGGCAAAAAAAAAAGGATATAATTAAAAGCAGCAGTCGGCATAAATTAATATGGTGCGAGGATCTGAATCAAAACCAAATACGGTCATATTTTGGATCTTTAACCCCAGAACAGGCAGGGATGACATCACTGGGATGATCTCACCCCGCTCTAAATCACACTCCTATTTGTCAGGAGATGAACTTCATCGGCCATTAAACAACAGGGAGTCTCCGCAGTGCCTCTTCAAACAGACTCTGATCTTTCTGGAGCTCCAGTCACAGCTGTGGATTCACTTCCATTCGTGAATCACACAAACACTCCTGGAAATGAAGCTTCGTTACACAGTTTAAAAAAAATTTTTTTTGCTGCCTTGTTTTTTAAGTACAATCAACTTAGATGTTTAAGTCATTTCAACTTAACTTGAAAAAAGTTACGTTGCCATAACATATTGATCATTTACAGTGCAGGCATCGAAGAGCATCAAGCTAATGTAGAGAATATATAATGAGAATACAGAGAAAAAAAAGAGAAGAAAAAGCAATTTGGACAAAAAGAAAATGAGATCTTTATAACAGTATAGCATATATCAATTTCTGCCAATAATATGCCTTAGTAAGATGATATTTAAACGCTTAGTTTTCTGATCAAAGCTCTGTAGTTTCGAAGAATATAATGCAGCAATGCAAAAAAATTGATGATTGAGAGACGAACAAATAAACCTTCCTCAAATGCCTGATGTTCCTATTTGATGCAAATGATTTCTCCAAAAAAGGATGCATGGAT
Organism: Rhodeus uyekii; assembly: GCA_037043235.1. Lineage (NCBI taxonomy): Eukaryota > Metazoa > Chordata > Actinopteri > Cypriniformes > Acheilognathidae > Rhodeus > Rhodeus uyekii. Next base: position 762,659 of record JAWRVZ010000103.1, on the reverse strand, counting down.
AATCAAGTAAACCTGAGACTCAAATTTAAAATATCAAAGTTATCCTTACATTTACTTGATAAAAATCAGTGCAGATTTGACAGCAGAAAAACACGTCAAGCACGAGTTTTTACAATTATACTAAAGAGTCTAAACTATCAATCAGACGACAGAAGCGATGGAGAAGGTTGTGTATGAGAGCAAAGTTTTGATCATTTAGAGTCCTTAGAAATTTGTAGGCTTCATCGGGTTAACATCCACTAAAGCAGACTTTATAGTAGAAACAGTGTCTTTGGGTTATTCAAATATTCTTCACACTAGGAAAAAGGGTCTTTAAGTACTTTGCATCTTCTCAGCGAAAGCACCCTTTATTATAGACAGCACAACATTCATTAAGAGCCCTTGTTTACAGGCAGAAAGCTTCATTTTTAGGCGTGCATCGTGTTCGTCGAGGCATCGGTCTCTGGCTGTGAAACAGTTAAGGAAGAAAAGCGAGCACCTTTGACTGTTTAAAGTCGTTCGCAACAAGGTGCACCAGGTGCGCCGCGTGGTTACTAGCCTCTGTGTTTGCTGCTGACTCCCTTCCGCAAGAGCGCAGCTTCACGCCGTGTTTACTCCACACCCCTCCACCCACACTCCTCCGAGCCATCAGATAAGACGCAGACAGAGAGAGAGAGACGGAGGGAAACACTCGCATTCTCCTCCTCCTTCAACAACTCCTGCAAACACACACGGGAGCGTTTGCATGGTAGTAAAAGCGCAGTTGCACAGATACTCACAGGCATAACCACAGCACACCTCAGCTTCACTCCATTCTCACTGAGAGAGAGAAACCTCGCTGAGATCACCAAACACAGGATGCAGGATGTATGTCAGCGGCATCATACACACACAGACACACACACACACACACACATGCATGTGCGTCCTGATGAAAACAAACACTTTAAAAAGATGCACCATTGTCGTATTATATCTACATGATTGTTCAAACGACTCGGGGGTTTCCCTGAAAATCGTTTAAAACCTGGGGACTTCTCACAGGAGAGTTACTTTTATGTTTGGCATTGCTTTCTTATGCCTCGCGTTCCTTTTTTTTCTTCCTCGAGATCCAAGAAGACCTTGTTCTGGGTCCCACAAGCAGAGTGCTATTTTTAGCAGTGAAATGCTTTCCAGTTGGCTCTAGACGATCATAAGGGGGGAAAAAACCACAAAGAGAAAACCACGTTCCATAAAGGAGCGGGCAGCAGATCTGGGATCTCCCTACTTTCAAAGTGATCACTTTGTGGCAGCGGCCCAGCTGCAATGCACATCTATATTTCCATAAGTGCAGCAGTCGCCTACATCCTCTCTCTCGATACGCTCGATGATCCTCAATCCAGTAATGTGTTCGACGGCTGTGCAAATCTCACCTCAGATATTAAAAAGACATCTCTAGATACGCCTCAGTCCTTCCTTCAGCCTGCGTCTGTGGGATTTTTTCCTGCAGATCGCTTGCTTTTATTATCAACGATCTGAACATGCAATACAATGTTGATTGAGGGACGAACAAGAACATTGATACTCGTTATTTTGCTATGGATAATAAAGTAAACCTCAGGTGCTTCAGTAAGTCCAATTTCAAAGTTATTATTACATTTAATTGACACGAAATCAGTGCAGATTTGAGGACGTTTGTACGATTATACAAAAAAAAGTCGAAACTATCAATCAAATGACAGTTTGATTGCGCAAAACAGGTTTTTTAGGGGTTCGTGTGGATCAGTAATTTCAAATATGAGCTTTAATACGATGATTAACCTGAACAAAACTGCGATTACGACAATGCGGTCAGGCTCGAATCTAACATCCCACTGACAGCGTCAGTGACGGCTTCAACGACACGTGTTTCTCAGTAATTCACAGATCAGGACGCACTAGAGAGTGCTGAAGTGAAAGAGATAGTTATCATATAGGAAGTAGGTTAGTTAGCCATCGCTTTAACCTCTGTCCCAGAACATATGAAAACCAAACACACAATAAACAACAAGCGATGACAACAGCGAGTGATTCGAGTAGCAGAACATTAAGAGGCCTTGTTTACAGCTAGAAAACTATTAGTCTTTCAAGATAAAAGTGGCAATATGGCGAATAGTAAAAACCCCAACATGTTAAAACGTCTTCTAACAAATGTAAATAAGTGGCTTGTTTTATTGACTTGATCCTGCAGTATGTCAAAACTTGTCCAACTCCAAATGTAGTCATCTGAACAAACAATTTTTATGTTGCACAACATTGTGCAAGTTCCCAGGATGCACTGCAGCTTGAAATGATGAGGTGAGTCTTGTAAAAAACGATCATTACGTTACTATTTGTTGACTTCATTTATGCTGGTGCGTTGGTCATTGTTAATTCGCTCGTTTATGGTTTTAGAGTTCAGCTCTTCTGAATTAATGGTAACACTTTTGTTTATGGCCCACTATGAACTAGTTGTTTATTATCATGCAAGATACTAGGATATTGGCTGTTTATTAATACTTATAAAGCACATATTAATGCCATATTCTGGATGACATTATTCTATATCTCTTAATCTACACTTAACAAATACCAGTAAAGCAGTAATAGTTTATTAAATGGTGAGAATTGGACCCGAATCTGTTGCTCATCAGTGTCTGTTTAGGAATATGTGCATCTCTTAGATTTAATATATCATGTTTGCCTCAGATGAGGTGAAAGAAAGAGGGTTGAAATGCTAAACACTCTTTAGTTTCCTTAAGAATTATTTTAATTCAAAAGACTCCATGTTACTCATTAGACGAACAAAAGCATTCAAGTTGTCAGTTAATAGTTGATATAACTTAAATTGATTACAACAGATTGCCTTGTTTTGTTTTTTAAGTTAGGGCGACTTTTTTCACAGTGTGAATTTACAATTCTGCAGATCTACAAACAAACTTAATACAATGACACATAATACACAATCAGTTTATGATCAACAGTTCACCCAGAAACCCATGTGACTTACTTTGTTCAGCTGAATATAAAAGATGATATTTTAAAGGTCCAAACAAAAAAACTACACGTCATATTTACACTTCTACATCCACACATCAACATCAACCTTGGACGTTGACGATCAACAAGCACGAGACGTCACATTTCACATCTGTGATGTAATCACGGTCTTATCATGACATCCCAGACCTGTTGTTCTTGGTCTTTGCCCCTCATGAATGCACAGCCAGAGCAAAAGAACAGGAACTATGAATTGTGGGACACATGCTGAGTTTGTCCCACATGAGCCTGCGCTGCACTTCCCACTGCTGGGGTCAGCCAACGCCCCCAGCACCCCGAATTAGTGCCGGGCCAGACCTACTGGAGCCTCGGCAGCCACATGGGGCGGCACACATGGGTGTGATCACACGGCCTAATCCCGCTCCCATCTGATACCCATCTACCAGCAGCACGACTGCCACAGCTGGGTACAGCCCAACACACACACACACACACACACATGTGCATGTTATCACAGGAGCCTCTGCGGAGGTTTAAGACTCCTCCAACTGAAACCTTGCTCTAAACAAGAGTGCGACGTCCCACAGATCAGTGGGAATCAATGATTTAACATGATGGAAAACTGGGAAATTCACTGCTCTAACGGATCTTACGCATCTAGGACACATCAACAGAGACAAAAGCAATGATCGTTCGCCACTGCAAGCGTGTAAAATGGGATAAATATTACGACATAATAGTCTGTTTAAAAGACTATTAATATTCAGTAATATTACTGGCTGGATAATGACACTAGCTTTGCAACATCAGCACTGTTATTGAACTGACTTCAGATGAGTAATGGCTTGTTTTCTGCTTTACAGCTGAATGATCATTTGTTTCATTACTGAAGTACTTTAACACTGGTGTATATGCCAGTTTATTACTGTGAAGCAGCTTTCAAACTTGTTCAAAGTGCTATAGAAATACATGTGACTTGATGTAAGGGAAAAGCAGATCATTTTTCAACACATTTGGCTATGCTTTTCTTAATTTCTGAATATTAACATTTGAGGTCTTTTTTATATTGTGGATATTATCAAATATCCTATCAAATATATTAACCTTTGATATTATCAAAGGTTAATGCTGGTGAATAGGGAGTCTCTGGACATGACTTTTTACATTTGTTGAGTAAAAATATTGTTTTAATTTTAATGCGAAAAATAAAACTACACCCTTGGGGTACGACGGGCCCTCAGAAGTGTCCTAATGTTACTAGTGTTATTACTTTTTTATGGTGCTTTTAATCAAATTTCAATAAATCCACGAGTTATATAAACACATTTCATCTTCAATATTCCTTCAAATCTATAGGCTAAATTAGTTAAGGCTAATTAAATATGTAAATATTCATTTGCCTATTTAAAAAGTAATAACATGAAATTAATTATTTCGGCTAAATTGTCAAAATATAATTTAATTTGTTTTGTATTTTATATTAATGACATGTTGAAAAAAAAATTATATGTGAAGAAGAATGATTTTAAAAGCACTTTTTACTCCATTGTTGCAGCTCATCTCTTCCCAGTCTGTCAGAAACGCTCTGTTTAGTTCTCGTCTCTATGAAGCCCCTCCTCCTGAAAAGCACACTGAGCTTTGATTGGTCAGCTGTATCCGTGTTATGATTGGTCAAGCAGGAAATGTCCCCGCACCATAACCGCCAGTTTCAACACACAACTAACTCTCTCAACCAAGCCCGCTCCTTTATTTTAAATATGATTAAATTATTATAATAAGGAATATTGGGACGTGTTTGAAACTCAAGACAACATTTGAGTCCCTTTAATGTGTAGCGTCGGAACCGATTATCTCTTCCTCTTTACTCCGATTTACAGCAGAAAATAAACATGAATGAACATCAGAAGGAATGATGAAAGACAGAACAAATCACTGAAATGAATCATAAGCGCTCAAACAGTGTTTGAAATAGCTTGAGAACAATGTCACGTAATGTTTGCCTCAGAAAAGCCATAATAAACAGTTTATCCATAAACTCTATAGTTTGATGAATTACACTAAATTACAAATTCTTTGTAAATTTAGTTAACCTGTTGTCTTCATTATTTCATGTATGTTTGCATAAATCGGTCATGAAAAGTTATGAAAGCCACTGAAATATATCTAATATTTCAACAATGAATCGAAGTAGAAACCATTTTATAATTTTGTGCAATTTAAACATTTTTATACAACTTAATTTAAGTGTTGATTACAATATCTACGCCAAAAATAGCAACTGAATTTGGACTGATTTAGCCTTTATTATAAACTGACAGAGTTCCCCGTACTTTAAGTTTCACAAAATTAAGATTGTATTCCTGAAGAGAAACATCCAAATGACTATAAATCCAACTGAAATCAAAATTGCATCAAAAGCTTATGAATTGTAACGAAAAATGTGGTAATAGTGAACAGTACGTATTGTTTCATGACATCACTGCCATGATTGTCTTCGTTCAGCAGTGTTTCAATGTCCAACAGTACGTCTGGAGAGCGGGTCGGGGGAGGCAGTGCAACTCCACACACCTGGGTGAGAACGAGCCGTTGCCTCCCTTCAGGGTCCCGAGGCCCACCTCACCTCTCACACTCATCTACAAGACAAAACACCAGCTAACATCATACATGCGTCACTGACTGTCTCCAACTTATGGTTGCTTTGAGGTGGGGGATTTTCTTTTACTTTTACTGTTTGTGAAAACAAGTGGCGGGCTGATTCATTAAGAAAGTCTTGACGACAAAGCTTACAGTAGCACAAACACTGATATGAAACAGCACTGGCCATTGGTTTGGAACTCAATGTGATCAATTCAGAAAGGTGAGAAAACTTCAGAATGTGAGTGATATGAAGTGGAAGGCTGATAAATTCTGCTTTGCTTTTGATTAATTCTAGCTCATAAAGGTGAGTTACTTCTAGCTCTTCTCTTTTTTAAAGGTGGTGAAATGTGTCGTCACTGAATAGAATCACAGACGATACACGTTCAAGACATTTGGTTCAATCAACACAGAGCCACAATGTCCACATCTCACAGGGAAATCAACATGATTGCACCATCCAGCTCAAAAACAAAGATATCTATGAAAATCTTCAATCCGGTTTCAGGCCCTGTCGTTGCACAGAAACTGCGCTTGTTAAAATTCCAAATGTCTTACTTCTCGCTTCTGATCAAGACTTGATCCAAGCACTTCATTCCACACTAAAGATCATAAGTCAGACCGTTACTTTTTTTGTCTGTTTAAAAGAGGAAAGATCTATGATAACCTCAGTAACTTAAGGAGTGCCACAAGGATCTGTCTTGGGCCCTCTGCTATTTTCAGTATTTTTGCTGCCACTTGGTAATGTTATAAGAAAACAATGACTTTCTCAATACTCTTCACACAGTGTTCAGTCTGTGGGAGCTGAACTGTGGATCATTTATTGTTGCATTAGCACAAAATGTAGTCAATGACCACATCTTTCAATTTACTTGAATTACTTTCTCACTTAGACAACAAACACTACCAAAACTTAATGAACTATACAGGCCAATTTGCTCATTTTTAGATACTTCTTTCAAAACGGTTAAACGTAAGCTCAAAACCAAACAAAACACAAAAATTAATATGAGATTTGCATATGAAATATATTCTGAATCTAAAAAAATAAAATCAAAAACTATCAAAGTAATTATATACCTACACAATTGCCAGTTTTTCAATTTCACTACAGCCATTCACATTTACATACATGCATTTGACAGGCACTTTTGTACAAATTTTATTGCATTCAAGAAACACATTGACATTCTAATCGGTTCTTGCTTTCCCTGGGACTCGAACCCATGACCTTGGCATTGCAAGCGCCACACTCTACTGTTTGTGTTTAAGCTACAGGAAAGCCATAAACCATTCAAAAGGGGAAAGACTTTTGTACTGTAATGTAAACGTGCTATATAACATAAACTGCAGTAAATTATAAGAAGTAAAGAGAGTCATTTTTGTTTCGTGAAGGAATTTCATGAAATAAATCATTGTACTATGCAACCTGCCCAGTTCTGTGTTTTACGAGTATAAAGGGAGTTGAGTGTTGATTGTTTTGTGGAGGAATGACTTGATATAACATACTGAAGTGTTTTGGCAGTTTCAGTGCATTTTGAATGTGAAATGAACAAATTAAGATCAAGATGAAAGTTGGTTCGGAGAACCATGACCAAAAATGACCAAAGTATTGAGAAATAACTGCAAAAGGTGTATAAGTGTGTTGTCAATGAATCACAGAAAACATTTTCCTGACAAGGCAATTGGTTGAATCAACTCAGAGCAACAATGGCCGCATTTCACACGGAAATCAACATGATTCAAACACTGCTGCATGGTTTCCAGGAGTTGAAGCTACTGCCTCACACCTTGATAAAAGTCTTCTTCATCTGAGAAGAATTTGCTCGACAACCCTGACTTCAGGGGCTTGACATGTTGGAGCACGGCTCCGAGACGACTTAAACACCTGTCCCTCTCTCTCTCTCTCTCTTGCAGCGGAACAGACACGACCACACCAATAATTACAGCTATAAACACCTGAGGGAATCCGACGGGTTTTGATAGTTTCTCAAATATTTCCGGCTCCATAAATAACTGTGCATATTCGTCCCCAGGCGCTCGCTTCAAAGACTGGCGAAATGGGTTCTCTTATCAATATTTGTATTTTAATACGAGGGCCAGCTTGTTGGTTTTCTTAGGCGTGAACTAACCCCCGACTGAACGAGATCTGAGCTTCACGCATGCCTGCGACGAGTGACACGTAGTCATTGTGCCTTCTGTTTTCGGACCTACAACTTGCGTGTTTTCCAACGGCGCACTGCGTCCTGACTGAAGGGGCAGAATGGGTTAAAGAGCTTTTTTTCTTAAAGAGGGTGTAATCCAGTGTCTGTTACTTATCGCCGTCAGTCAGAGCTGCTCTAGATGGATTATGACACAAATCCGGTGTTCTACTATTGTTTACTCCAAGACTAAAGGCTTGAACGAGCCCCGATCAACACAAGACCGCACGTCTCAGGGCGAGCGAGAGCTTTGACTTCAATCAATCACAAGAGTTTAATTGTCAACTCAACAAGGGATCCCCAGTGATCGTGTAAAATCAGCAGCTTAGCTGTACATTGTGAGTAAAGAGCTTGAATCCACAATACAACTAATTCATAATCTTTGCTTTTTTGGGACTAAGGACAATCTTGGAATTTGGAAGACCTTACAGTTTGATTTCTCTGTGGAAAACCACTTGAATTCAGATGGGTCTGATGAAAAGAAGAGCGTTGAACAATTGTAAAGGACTAAAAAAAGCACTCGCTATGGCAAAACCACTTTCATAACATTGTTTCCCATTCACATTGACCCACTAATCAGCATTTAAAGTTGAGAAAAACCTGGAAGACACTTCAAAAACGAGACACGCTTTCATTTCACAGCTGTACAGGACGTTCACAAAGCCGCCATCATCATCCTCATCATCACCACACCTACTAATGCTTTCATAAAGACGCAGTAGACATTTCTAGTGTTTTGTCTTGGCATATCGGTGAACTTCAGTTGAAATAAGTGCAAGACACAGATGATCAAGAACTGGATGTTATAGATGTGCAATTACAAGCTAATAACTACACTTTCAGTGTGTTTCATAAGAAACCTGTTGAAGAGCTAAAATCAAGAGCATGTTTTTCTTTATAAACAGACTATGGCCACGCAATCACATGCTGAAAGACTTAATATCATGCAACATCACTATCAAAGAGATCTGCTCAATTATTTGCAAGTAGACCCGTTATCGCAGTGCGCCGATGATGTATACGGTCGAAGGTTTGCACACATGCACTCAAACACCACTTAAAGAACCACATCCAAATAATAGTTTGCCAAAAAACACAAATGTGTGCATCACGATTAAAAAAAAACCCTGCTTTTCTGAAAAGCATTGCTGTACGTCTAACAGATCTAACGCAGCATTTGAATGTCTACCGAGCTTTAAGGGACAGTTCACCCACAAATGAATGATTGACTCACCCTCCAAACCTGTGTGAGGTTTTTATTCTTGCTAAAGACAAAGATATTTAGAAGACAGTTTGTAACCAAACAGTTGTGAGGCACCACTGACTTCCATAGCATGGGAAGGAAAATGCTGGGGCTGCCCACATTCTTCAAAATATCTTCCATCTTTTAGGGGAGTAAATGATTCATTTTTGGGTGATCTATCCCTTTAAGATTCGCATCAAAGGAATGGATGGAGTGGGACTCTCCAGTGGCCTTTTCTTCTGGTGTAATTACAGGCCTGTCTCAGCTGTTCTTCTGCGGCCCAGAAAACTTCAATGCGGTTCCCACACACCTGGACTCTAATGATGAAACACTAATGGAAGAACGGCGGAGTCGCGTGAACTTACAGAAGGCGAGACGGGTCCGTTCGGGAGATACGACTCGGGCAGCATCAGGAACGGGTATCCAGAATATGGTGTTTTATACATTCCCCCATCTTGATGTTTGGGTACTAGAAGTGAGAAAACCAGAGTCGAGTCAAGTCACCTTTATTTATATAGCGCTTTTTACAATAGAGATTGTTTCAAAGCAGCTTTACAGAGATAACAGGAAGATAAGGCAACAAAGTTTGTTTTGGCTGTTCATCAGCTCTAGAAGAGCCAATCAATAATATTAATATCAATAATAATAAGTGTTAAGTGTCAGACAGAACTTATGGAAACCTCATCTTAATCAAAGGTCTTCATATCCCTCTTTTCCGCTACAGAAACCTCTGTTGTCGTACACTTATGGTCGCTCTCGTAATTTTTTTTAAATAAACGCATATATACATATGGGATTTAAGTAATTTAAGATTTAAGTACATTGGATGTATATTTATCGATGATCAATCAAAGATTCTCTTCAAAGCAGTTTTCGGGTCAAACGCGTAAATAACGGAAATAGGTCATACATATACGAGAAAGAAAAAAAATGAGTCAACCGCTTATTTAATGATGCAAATTTCAGGTTTTCCCCAAGAAAAGTCCATCGCTTGCATAGCAGACCGAGACAAAAGTTTTTAATTTTCCCAATTAAAGACGGTTTAAATTCAAGCTAAATTATATGAAAGAAAACTAGTTTTTTCCTTTATGCATCTTTTTTTTTCCTTCTTCCCCAAACAAAAAATGCCTGCTTTGCACAATGTTGCCTCCAACCTAAACTAAGCCACATGCACAGATTTGGGTAAATAAGGTCACACATATACACACACACACACACACACACTTGTAGGTAAAGGTATGTAAAAAGATAAACGTAATGCACACTACAAAATGTATTAAAAATAATACAGAAACAAACAACACTGATGGTTTTGACTTTGTCACACACACTTCTCTCTCTCTGTGTGTGTGTGTGTGTAGTCTCACCGTCGTCCAGATGTTCTCGTTTATCGCTGTAGATCCTCTGATCTTCCTGCTGTCCTCTTCTGATCACCTGCTCGTCACAAACACACTTTATTTCACTCACACACTCACACATCAACAGCATCGCTCACATCTGCACATGCACATGAATCTGCGGGCTCTTACTGCAGAGTTTGAGCTCTGGCTGATCTCGGACTCGTTCACCAGGGATGACTTGAGGTCGGCCAGGTCGCTCTCCGTGAACGCGCTCTCGCGGATCTTCTCCTCGTGATCCCCTTCATCTTTAAACGCGATCATCTCATCGTTCGCCCCGAGATCATCTCCCCCTCCGCCGTTCAGCTGCGGCATATTCACGCGCTTGAGCGAACTTTATTAATGTACTTTTGATGGTCGTTGTCGCCGTTTTCCGCGCTCGGATGAGCGTTCGAGACTCGCGCGAGAGAGGAAAAGTTCTTTATGCAGTGACGATCCGCGCGACTTGAAAGTAACAAACAGTCGCGCTTTAGAACAGCGAAGATCAAAGCGACCGACGCGTGATTGACAGCTGAAATGAGGCGAGGGGGGGGGGGGGGGGGGGGGGGGGGAAGGAGGGCGATCTTAAAGGAACAACACACTTTTTAGGAAGAAATCACGAAAAACTATCATTTCCACACTAGAACAATTCACAGAAAAGAGACCGTTTAAAGTGGGAAGACGATAAATACTGTAGACTAGTAACTGAAACTGAGAAATACTGTAGTCCAGTCTTAATTACTGAGAAACGTGCTATATTTCGCTGAAATATAAAATGAGGGCGTTTATTGAGAAAAAAAGAGCCAGAAGAAAGAAAGACATCATTAGAGAGATTATTGAGATTTTCGCTTTATTGGCGATCGAGAAGAGCTCCAGTTTTCCTTGTGAACAATTTCTTGAAGTTAGATGTTTTCTTTCTTCTTCTTTTTCTTCTTCTTTAATGAAAAAAATGGTTTATTGACATAGTATGTTATTGTATGTTTATATTGGCAAATAATTTCATAAAAAAGTCAACGTAATTGAGAAAAATTCAAATATTTTATAAAATCACACACTCACACAGTCATTTTAGAGGAAATAACTAATATAAACATATTCTGAATTTACTGAAACTTTACATCAACACTAGGCCTGTGTTTTTACCTAATTACAAGTTACTAATAATAATGGCATACTCAATGCATGTGCTGATTACAATTTCTTAAATGACACACTTGAAAAGTGTGAAAAGTATAGGAAGTTGCTGGTAAAATACTGAGCAATCACCTTCTTGTGCACAACTTTTTTTTCCGTTTGGACTCTTTCAGTGATGATTTTTAATGGGGGAAATAATGATGCCTTCCTTCCCATGCTGTGCAATAATATTTGAGTACATTTACTGTCATGAACTACAGCTGGGAATAAGAATTAAACACAAACAAAAATCTGTCTAGTATTTGCATAAGGCTGCATATTTATACAATATCTTCCATGCATATTAATAAATGGATTAAAAATGGCCTGTTTAATGCATGCAAATCTAAATTATAAATGAGACCTTGTTTATTTGCCTTGATTAAATATAGACAGCTGCTTGTCACAGAACCAGTTTTTCTACATCATTTTCCTAATGATTTCTCAATGTCTTCCACCATCCTGAGCTCACATTTGCATGCTTCCAGACGGACAGCCAGAGCCCTGGAGTTTCATTGTTTCTTTATCTTTAACGTTTGTCTTGTGCACAGACATTGTGTGACTTCAAATGTCAGAGTGTATATTTTACCATTTCTGAAGCCACAGGGGCAGGAAACGCAAAGCTAACATCCTCACAGAGGATGATGATGACAGAAGATTTTTTTATATATATACATATGTATATGCATGTTTACAAAAATCTGAATTAAGTGTGTTGTCGCTTCTTCGTGATTGTCTCAAAACTTCAAAATAAGCTTTATTTTTCAGCAAAATATACTGGGGCCAGTTTTGCCATTTAAGCGAGACATTTCCAAAGAACAAGAGCTGAAGAGCAAACTGCTAAAAACACAAGCACTTCTGTTTCTGAGTGGAACAGAACAACACCATCAGGCTGCGTTTCAAGCTTTGATGGTTTCCAGGATAAATGCAGATCCTAAAAATTATATACTGTGCTTCCTAAATAATCTCCAGGCACATTTAAGTAGCAAACTAATTAAATCACATCCTTTAACTGAGGTCGAGCCACATGCAAAGGAACACAGTTTAACTCAAGCCGCTCGAGTGTTTGTTATTGGCCGCACCCTTCGAGTGAAGGTCGGTCAGTGCTTTCCTCATGACACAGCGCTGCCAACTTTTCAGGTCAGCTTGGAGTGAGAATTATGGATTAGGGGGAGTCATGGATAATAACATATTTATATTTATATTTTATATTTTATATTTTATATTTTATATTTTATTTTTTATATTTATATTTATATTTATATTTATATTTATATTTATATTTTTATAATTTACATATTTAACATTTACATTTATTCATTTAGCAGATGCTTTTATCCAAGGTAAAACAGAAAGCGATTCATCCTGAAGATACAAAAGCACATAAGAGCGCTTACAATATAAAGTTTCGAACATTACATACACAAGTAGTACAAGCATGGGGAACAGAGGGAGTAAGATAATTTGTGTGTGTGTGTGTGTGTATGTGTGTGTGTGTGTGTGTAATATTAATGTGTGGAATTAGTGTGTGTGTGTGTGTAATAATTCTATGATATAAAAAAAATATGCCTGTAAAAAAATTATGCAATCAATAAGTTAGAAAATAAGTTAAGCAAATTTCAACTTTTTTATATAACTTTTTTCAACTCATTTTTATGTCAATTTGATGCAATTTAAGTTGAAATGACTTAAACATCCAAGTTGATTGTTCTTACAAATTTAAGGCAGCAACAGTTTTACAGGGAATGTTGACAATGTGTCTCAAACAGTTGAGTGTGGCGCTTGTGACGCCAAGATCATGGGTTCGATTCCCAGGGAAAGCAAGAACTGATTAGAATGTCAATGTGTTTCTTGAATGCAATGCAAGTTGCTTTGGATAAAAGCGTCTGCCAAATGCATGAATGTAACTTATTTGTGTACAATTCATTAAGGCTATTTCATAACATTATGTTTTTAACGATATAGTACAAATAGAATGAATATATTGCATGCGTTTAGCAAAATGCTCTCCTCTAAAGTGAATATTTGGTCATTGAAAGGTTTTTCTGTGTTCTCCAGCTGTTATATTAACTTACCACTGTTGAAACATTGATTGATCGATTACATGAGACTCATTTTAGTGAGTTGTTCTGTCTTTCATCATTCCTTCTGATGGTCATTCATGTTTCTTTGCTGCTGTAACTCGTAGTAAAGAGTTAGAGATGAACAGTTCGAGTGACAGGTGAACTGAAGCTCATTAAAGAGCACCAAAACTATATTTATATTCAGAATTTGAAAGCTGAGTTTGTTTACTGCTGCCATTTATCATCTGCTTAACAATGTTGTTGTTTTTTCACTGCTTGAGAAAAAGTGTGTATGGCATGTCAATTGAGTCTCACATAAGCTTGATATGTTTGATGTTTGCTCAGAATTATTAAATCAAATTATGATTTTGTTGAAGATCGTATCGCTGTGGATTTCCAAAGCCAACGATGGGCATCTCCATCATGGTGCTCATGTGTCACATTCAGAGTTTTGGATTGTTACTTTAAAAGTAATGCATTACAATATTGTATTACTCTCTAAAAAGTAACTAATGCCGTTACTTAATTACTTTTTTTGGTAATGCTTTATTTTAAGGTGACATATTTACACGTTACTATAAGTACTTACTGTAGTAAAAACAGTAAATTATGAAACAATAACTGTAACTCTATAGTAAGTACATGTTGTTAATTAATATTATTTGAGTAAGTGTAGCCCTTTTTTTAAGTAATGCGTTACGTTTGTGTTTTTTTTCTCTCATTAGGGATGGGCTTGCTTAGTTGTTTTTTTAATTAAAAAAGTTATGTTATGGCAAATGTTAATGCCCTTTCACACCCAAAGATAACTAAATAATAAATGCAAATTCTGTCACAGATTGGGTAGGGAAGACTCAGAGATACGGGTTTAAGGGATATTATTACAATAAAAATAAAACAAAGCACAAACAAAATAAAACTGTCCCAAGGGGGGAAACATAACAAAACTAAGAAACAGAATGTAAACAAACAAACTGGATGGAATGAGAGAACAGACACAGGGAACCCATAGAATGACATGGAAAGACAACGACGCGATACAGGACAGCAAACACACAGGGATTAAATAGGGAGCACATGAGGACGGTAACAAGCAGAAACAGCAGGGAACAATTAAGGGAAAACGAGGGAACAAGATGGGCGGGTTACACAATCACAAGACACAACAGTGTCAGAACTCTGTCAACCAACACAATAGAAACCCAAACTGAAGTGAAGAACCCTGACAAATTCATGCCTGTTCAAACCTTTCAAACAAACTCTTTGTGCTGCAGAAAAATACGATGTAGGAGAAGAAATAAATCACACAAATGTGATTATTATCTAAAGTAATTTTTGCTTATTCGTAGAGTCGAATTGTATCAGCAAAGATCAGCAGCAAATACAATGGTTTATAAAATGAGATTAAACACATTCGTTACACAGACTGTGCAACTGAACATATTTAATAATTGCATATTTGCATATTGCATGAAGCTGTTTTTGTGCAAGTGAGATGAGTAAATGCCTGCTCACATAGTCTAGAACTACAATAAACCATCATGTTCACACACACACAACGAATCCCAATTTCTCAGGAGAACTGTCGGTCATTACATGGGAGATTAAAGTAACTTGCGTTGCTTATTTGAAAAAGTAACTCAGATATTTTGTTGTAAATTTAAATGTAATACACTACTGTACTTTGCGTTACTTGTAATGTGCTGCTCCCAATGCTGGTCACGTGTGTGAGTGTTGTCGATTAACTCTGCATGTCTTGGTTATCACAGGGGTTGGTCCGTGCCCTCCGCGGCTCAGGAGAGACCTGTTGTTGTAATCTCTTTCTCTCTGCCAGGAAACAAAGGGGCTTGTTAATGCAGAGACTTGCCTGTGCCTTTGATGTGAAGCACAACCATTCAAGCCTCTCTGCCTCACACACACACACACAACTGACTGACACACAAACCGATATACGCTCATCTGCACACGCGTGCATAACACATTAATGAAAGAGCATAATCTTTCTGCATTCTGCTTGCAAACCGACACGGGACTTCTATTTTAAGACACGCGAGATTCGATCGGCGTGCAGAAATGTGCTGCACTTCTGCAGGTTACCTCAGTGGAAAGTTCAGTTTATAAATGTACTTTGAGAGCGAGAACGTGCTCTTTCTCCTTCTCATTAACTTCATCATTCTGTTGCTTTCACAGAAACATTATTTTCCATCCAATCTCAACGTTTTCCACCAGCTTAAATCAAAAATGGTTTCATTCATGGTTTCATTTAACAAAGTAAAATACTAAATCAAGTGCTTCTTAATTAATACCCTTCACTTTACAAATTATAATCCTTTTTAGCTTCTGAAATCAATTTATAGCCCCAAAACTCTTTATTGTATAAAAAGGCATCATTTGAACACTGGAATCTATTCAAAATCTCAATGAACGATATGCAACTCTGGAACTTTGCACAGTTACAGGTTTGTTGCATTGCAGTATTTGCATTTAACTATGAAGCGATCAGAACAGACCCGGGAACAGAAAGCAGTGGCTTGAAATTAAAGTGTAAGTCGTGTAATGTGCTCACTTTTAATAAAGTATTTTACATGCCACAAAATGATCCGAATCAGAATGTGCAGTTTACAAAAAGGAGCTTTCAGTGCAGTAAAATAATATAAGTCACTGATAAATAATAGACAATTCAATTTAATATAATAGTCACTAGTATAGTTATAATAGTTATTATTGTGTAATAATATACAATGCAGTTGGCAGGCAGTTACAAGGCAGATTTATTCATGTACACTATATAAGTCTGTGAAAACATTGCATACATATTCCCTTTCATTGTAAATTAAAATAAAGTACTGACGTTAAACTTTGAATTAAAATATTGCTAGGGATTTTTATTTTCTTATTTTGTTACAGAGTTTAAGAGATTCAAATGATCCTGTTTCTCAATGACTTGCTTCTTTTTTTAACAAGCAGAAAAGCAGAAACATCTTCCCTTTTGTTTGACTGGCTGCATAAACATCAGTATCAGTTTGTCAGCAGAAATGAGATTTGTTTCAGCTTCCATCATCTCTGTTCTCAGAGACATTCAGGGACTTCAGTGAATGAATCCCTCTTCATTAATAGAGAACCAGGAGTCTTCAGGGATTAATAGATACACTATAAAACCTGGAGAGGGTCTGTGTTATTCCCATTCATCAGAAACAGGACTCCCAGAGACACACACACACACACACACACAATTGTGCTGTTTAGTTATCAATAACGTGAATGAAGCATTAACACGTCATTAAAGCCTCTTATGGCACCAAGGAGGGTATATGTTGCATGCATATGCTTGTAAGGGTTGATTAAAACATGCTCAACAAACTCCTTTTACCCCACAATGAAAAATCACTTGAGGCTTTATTTATAGTGGAATACTTTAAAACAGCATCATTTACAGATCCATGACAGGCAACATGACTCCATCAATCCTCTTTCAGATAAGATCTCATTCTCATAAGAGCTCATTCCAGTACTATTGGTTTCTTATCAATTATTTAGATCAAAACATGCATAATACGCACTTAAACAAGTTTTAGCATAGAGTGTTATATAAGAATATGATACACATATGTGTGTATAGTATAATATGTTATTAAATTGATAATATTACTGTTTATTGTTGTATTGATGTTTGAGCCATTGTTGTGTTTTGCAGTTGAGTGGCAATGCACCTATATAATTATTAATTTAGTTGTATATAAATATACAATTACTGTGGGTTAACTGACATGAACTAATTATGAGCAATGCATTTGTTACAGTATTTGTTCATCTTTGTTCTTGTTAGTTAATACAATTATAGCTGTTCATTGTTTGTTCATGTTAGTTCAGTGCATTAATCAATGTTAATTACAGCTTTTTATTTGAAATAATGTATTAGTAAATGCCGAAATTAACATTAACAAATATGAATAAATGCTGTGGAACTGTAGTTCATTCTTAGTTCATGTTAATTAATAAAATCTTACTAATTTAGTAATCCATTTAAATATTTCACCGTAAAAACAAAAAAGAAAAGAAAAAAGTTGCTTTCTTAAAATTTTTAAGTAGAATCAACTTAGATGTTTACGCTAAAAACTGATTTGAATTTTGTATAACTTATAAAAACGTTAAAGTAGAGTAAAAGCACAAGTTGCCATAACTTATTGAACATATAATCTTTTACTTATTTGTTTTAAACATATTTGTGTGTGTGTGTTTTTTTTTGTGGAAATCTTTTTATGCAGCTTCACATCTTTAACCTGTAACCCTTAACAACAATTATTAAATGTAATTGTTAATGTTGTTGCACTTCATTTAAACATTCACTGTTATTGTACAATCTTAAAAAGGGGGTTTTGATGCCATGGAAGAGCCATTTTTTAAACTCTCAGAGATCAGTTCTGAAAAGAACCTTTTTTTTGTAGTCTGAAGAAGATGTAGTTTGAATGATCTACAGAAGATTTTTTTTGTGCAATGGAAAGCTTCCATGGATGTTCAGTTCTTCATGAACCACTGATGTTTTTAAAAGTGTTCACACAGTTGGGATTCTCACAAGTTACACTGGGTTTGCCTTGTGGGATTTTGAAGAATGAACGGCAGCGATGTGACTTGATTCACTGCATTAATTGTGAACGTTGTTTTTGTCCTGGAGGAGATGTGATTGGCCATGTTGAGCTGGTGTGGTGTGTTTGTAGTGGTGAGAGGGCGGGTGGAGCGTCGACTTGATGTTTAACAGCGGCTTTGGGGCCAGTGTTTCCACAGCACACGGACACTGATGTGGCATTGGACAGGATGTAGATTCTTATGATGGATAACTGTTTAGATCTTTGAGTGAACACAAACCACTGTGTGTGTGTGTGTGTGTGTGTGTGTGTGTGTGTGTGTGTGTGTGTGTGTGTGTGTGTGTGTGTGTGTGTGTGTGTGTGTTATTGTGTGTGTGAGAGAGAGAGAGTGTGTGTGTATGATTGTGTGTCTGTGAGTGAGAGTATATATATATATATATATATATATATGTGTGTGTGTGTGTGTGTGTGTGTGTGTGTGTGTGTGTGTGTGTGCATGTGTATGTGTGTGTTTGTGTGTGTCTAATTCATGTTTTAACTACACTGTTTAGACCAAATGTAATAATAAGAGCTGATCAGATATAACTGACTAAATGTCTTCTTAAAATCGTTCAAAATGCAGGATGGTTTTTTTTAATAGGGTTTAGGGAATAGAAATATAATTAGCTCAGTTTAAAGCTATAGAAGTTAATGGAAAGTCCCTATACGGCGTCAGAGAAAAACACACGTGTGCGAACACGTTCGTGAGCATGTGTGTGTCTTTGACTGATCTAAACTGTGCATCTCCATCTCATCACTGCAAGTCAGAATCTTTTTTTTGTGTGTCATTTCCAGGAACGTGAATCAAAAGTGCTGCTCTCAACGATTATCAGTAATAATCCACAAAATCAGGTATAATTATATGTGCAATCTTGCTTCAGTCTTGATAGACTTTTTTTCTTTCTGTTGTAATTATTCTACTCACTGTAAAAATAAGTGTATGAGTGTAGTTGTTGTATATTCACAGTTCTCTCTGTTTAAACTTTACAAAAGTAATTGAGAACTGCGAATCATACTATAAATGGCTCTCAGTGATCGCTAGTGTGTCAATTCAATTAAAAATACACATATTATTTATTTAAAAAAATGTATAGGCTACTTCATTGATGCCTGTTTGTATAACACTAGCCAGAACAAGCTCAAATGTCATTGGACAGCGTGAAGTGGAGTGGGAATTTCCCAGTCATTTCTATTATCATAGACTGTAAAAAAAATTAATATGATCAATAAGATATGTTTTTACATTGCTTTAACTCATCAAAAAAAGTTGATACATTTTCAACTTTTTAAAAATAATTTTCAAGTCATTTAATGTGGTTTTAGTTGAAATGACTGAAACATCCAAGTTGATTGTACTTAAAAATGCAAGGCAGCAATTTTTTACAGTGTTTTTGTGATGATATATATATATATATATATATATATTGAAACAAATTTGTTCTTAGATCTTCCTTCAGTACACAGGATGAGAGGAAGGAATCATCTAAATGAAAAAGCAACAATAAATCCTTTAAAACTGCATGCAGCATGTGTGTTAATTCATGGACCCTTGATTACATTTGACATTTATTAATAATCCAGTTACTAAACCATCAGACTGTAAGTCGAGAAGCCAGAAGACACGCTGGTATTGTGCAAATAACAATAGTAAATCTACTGAAATCCAGCTAGAGTGTTCATGCCTGATTTATTTTTATGCTCTTTGTGAATGCTGGGCAAACATGGGAGTTTTATGGAGATTGTAAGGATCATTTCATGCAAACAACAGCCTTGACCAAACTCAAGGCATAACAGGAACAAAGAACAAATAAAAACCAAGAGCCATGCGCATCGTTTTCTGACCCGCACACTTATGGCAATTGAAGAGTCAATAAACAGCCACTCAGTGCCGATCACAAAACTGTATTTTAGGGAAATGACCATGAGATTAAAGAGTCAAATGTCTGAGCACCCTTGGCAATAACGCTCTGTTGTTTGTGATTCTGAGTCTCACAAGAAACCTGAATATGACTGACCCCTTCAGGTACAGAGCAAGAATGTCAGATTCATGCTGAACAAATGAACTGCAGCTAGACTGAATAAACTAATAAAAGGTTTAGCTAAAAATTAAATGCCTAACAAAGAGCTTTAAGAACACGTTAAATGTAGTAATAACCATAACTGGTGCATAATTATATGCAACTAATCTTCTACCAAACCCAAAACCTAAAACAAAACACGTGTAACCATTGTTACATATGTTACATGTAATTAATACAGTAATAATTATAAATTATGCATAATTCCATAAAACTAAATCTAAACAAAGCTCAACCAAACCCTAACCCTATAATAAGTACATGTAGTTACTTAATATTACTCAGTAATTAAATGTGTAACCAAGACACCTTAAAATTGAAATAGAAAAAAAAAACTTTATTTTAGGGTATCCGTATTACAGCGTAATTATACATTTAATTACTAAGAATTAACTACGTGTACTTACTACAGTGTTAATATTAGGGTGTGGTTAAGGTTAGTTGCAGGTAATAATGCGCTGTTTATACTGTAGTAACTACATGTAACGTGTGTATGAAGGACACTATAAACAATAAAGTGTTGCGAAATAATAAACAAACCCTTTATGCTAAAATGGTTCTAACCTGTCTTAAATTATTGCATAATACACGTTTAACAGATTATTTCATCCCTATGTTTATGTTTTTAATTGATAAAGTTTGATGAAAGTAAAAATGAGTAAAAGCAAAATGAATGAATTAACACTAAATGCATGAGACGATGGGAATCCCTAAAGGGTTCTAAAAGGTAACAAAACACAAGGTTCTATATATTAACCTTTTCCTGTTTAAAACCTAAACTCTGGAACAGTCTTACTAGCATTGTTCGGGAAGCAGACACACTCTGTCAGTTTAAATCTAGACTAAAAACACATCTCTTCAACCTGGCATACACATAACACATTATATATTTTTAAAACTCAAATCATGTAAAATGATTGTTAGGCTGCATAATTTAGGTCAGCCGGAACCGGGAACATTCCCATAACACCTGATTTACTCCATACATCAGAGCAGTGGTTCTTAACCTGGGTTCGATCGAACCCCAGGGGTTCGGTGAGTCGTTCGGCGGGGGATAATAATAATTCATTACATTTATATAGCGCTTTACTTTTTCCAATTAAGAAGGGCTCGGTGAATGCGCATATGAAACTGGTGGGGTTCAGTACCTCCAACAAGGTTAAGAACCACTGCATTAGAGGAAGAATGGCATCTACGCTGATATTAGTCTCCGTTTATCCCGAGGTTACCATGGTCAGCCGGATCTGGGCCGTGTCCACATCAGATGAAAGAACTGCACCTCGACAAGACCGTGACTATATTAGACCCTCCCTGTCAAGTCAAGTCAAGTCAAGTCACCTTTATTTATATAGCGCTTTTTACAATGTAGATTGTTTCAAAGCAGCTTTACAGTGGTCACAGAAAAGACCATATAAACAAAATTTGTTTGGCTGAACAGCAGCTCCAAAAGAGCAGGCGAATCAATACAATTGATGAACTTTAAGTGTTAAGTTTCCCCAACTGAGCAAGCCATAGGCGACAGCGGCAAGGAACCAAAACTCCGGCAGGTGACGTAACGAATGAAGAATAGAATGGAGAAAAAACCTTGGGAGAAACCAGGCTCAGTCGGGGGACCAGTTCTCCTCTGGCCAAAGCCAAACAGTGCATGATTATTATATTGACAACAATTCAAGTCCAATATGAAGTCCAATTTGGTCCGGTTGGAGATGGGTTCATGATCGTCACAGGGGAGGGTCTAGTAGAGTCACGGTCTCCGCAGACACTTCAGGGTAGTGCTGTGCTCGTGTCCAGGTCCTTCATCTGATCTGGATACGGCCCGGATCCGGCTGACCACGGTAACCTCGGAATAAACAGAGAACAATATCAGCGTAGATGCCATTCTTCTTCTGATGTATCGAGTACATCAGGTGTTATGGGAATGTTCTCGGTTCCGGCTTATCTAAATTATGCAGCCTAACAATCATAGTTAACAATCATAATCCCTGTGAAGATCATTAATCTCATCTCTAACCTGATTGAACTGGATTAAGCATTTTGAGTGTCCAGATCTCAGACCTCTGATGTGCAATGCTGTCTATATCATAATCATGCACTGTTTGTCTGTTGGCCAAAGTCCCCCGACTGAGCCTTGTTTCTCCCAAGTTTTTTTTTCTTTTCTTCATTCTGTCTCCTAAATGAGTTTGGGTTCCTTGCCACTGTCGCCTCTGGCTTGCTTAGTTGGGGAAACTTAATATTCATCAATATTATTTATGGTCCTGCTCTTCTAGAGCTGCTGAACAGCCAAAACAAACTTTGTTGCATTATTTTCCCGTTATCTCTGTAATGCTGCTTTGAAACAATCTGCATTGTAAGAAGCGCTATATAAATAAAGGTGACTTGACTTGACATGAAGCGTGACGAAATCCTTATAGACTCCATATAGAACCATTTCCTATATTACTGACAGCCTGGAAAATGAAGGTTGCTAATGCAAAACATTTAAACTAATGTGAATGGCATCTCAGATCTCATTTGATAGGAAATTTTGATTAGAGACTTGTGTTACACTTTATTTTGATAGCCCACATTTAAACATTGTACTGACTATAAGTAACTACATGTGAACTAACTCTCATTAGAGTATTAGTAGACTGGTTGGGGTTCGGGGTAGTAGAATAAGTTGACATGTAGTTGTAAAGTTGTAAAGTTATTTATAGTCAGCGAATGTCTGTTGAGGAGTATCAGAATAAAGAGTTATCAGATATTAAACAGATGGTCACTAATACTCTAGTTTACATGTAGTTACTTAAGTAAATAGACCATTAAGTTAGTAAAGTGGACTACTGAAATGAATCGTGGCACTATTGGGGCTTTTGCTTTTTTTGCTTTTTTTGTCCATTTAATGTCATTGCCATCTAGGAGAAACAAATTAGATGGAACAAATGAAAGCATGCAAAGTATGAAACTTGATTCACATTTTGAATAATATTACAATTAAGGCAAGACACTTAAAATACTTAAAATATACTACCTAATAGATTTCATCACACATCTACAGTTGACAGATTACATAAGAATTGATTCTGAGAAAGGTTTTCTGAAATGTGATTTTGAAATATGCAAATTATGCATTATCTAAAATACGCACTAATTTGCATTCATTTCTAGAACAGGAATCTGAACATTGGATAAAAGCCAGGTTAAAAACATTTTTACTCACTTCATAAATCAGAAAACAGACAGAAACCAAAATAAATTTTCACCTTGTTTTTAGGAATGTATAATGTGGTATAAATCAGGTGAATGATATATAAATAAATACAGAATATAGAGGAATACAACTGTATTTTTGCTTGTTGTGTCTCGCTTTTAAAGTTGATATATTTTAAATGTTCTAAATTGCAACTTTATCATTACAAATTGGTAATTATATACTTTAGTAAATATATGACACAAGTTTCAATACAAATGACATTTAAAGTATATTATAGTTTGCCATAAACACTTCATCAGTGAATTCATCAGTACACTTTAAACGAAAGGGACATTATGAAATGACATTTAAAGATGTCCTTAAGTGGTTCAAAAAAGCACTTTAAAGTCCATCTAATTGCACTTTAATTGTAATTTAAACTGTGTTTCATTTCATTGCACTTAACTAGCAATCAATTCTCACTTAAGTATATTCTTTTGAATAAAAGTTAAAGTCTGCTTTGTTTCACACAGAAGTTCAGGTTGGTTTTGAATGATAAATCCATTAAATAAATAAAAAAAGTGCATTTTAATGATCAAAAGTTATTTTTTGTCAAATGTTTTGCTCAAAAAGTGTCTTTTAATATGGAATGATACTACTTTTATCCACTGAAATACACAGCAACACCAAGCAACCATCTTGTTTTCCCATGACAGCAAATCAAACTTTGGAGCACAGGAAAGTAAATGTACAGACGAGTGTGGGAAAACAAATCAACACATTCATTCCCACCATCAATCTTGGGCTCCGGATCAATGCTGGGAACAAACGCTCATCTCCATTTCCACAGTCTTCTTCATCACACCCTTCAAAATGCCCGTCACACGCTTCTCTCCTTGGCACTGATTACAGAGGCGCCATAAAGATGGCGACACAAGGCTCACCGCAGAGACATTAGTCCTTCACAATAATCTTTTGATTGCTATAACACGACGGAAGCAACTCATTAAAAGCAGAGAAGTCTTTGTTCACTCTGCTTATGAGCTCAAATAAGAGAGATGAAGTCACTTCTGATGTCAAGAACACGACTGCTTCATTAGATCTCGTCCCACATGTTCTTTTGCTAGTAGTGGCCGTTATAAGATAGTGTTAAAGTTAACAGAAATTTTTTTTTTCTTAGAGTGAAGAACATTCTGATATTCTAAAGATCCTTTTTCCACTGTAATATTTCCGTGGACGTTAAAGGTTCTTCATGGAACCATTAATGCTCATTATTATTTTTTAAGATTGTTCATTGTTAAGATGAAGCGGTGCTGGTGAGCTAAAATGAAACTAAAACACTTTCCATTTAACTTACTACTATACATCTTGCAGTATATGACCTTCAACAAGAATTTGGTTGTTTTTGGCAAAATGAAAGCAGTTCTTGTAGATCTTCGTCACTGTTTTGTAGTTCTTGGTTGAGACCTGGGGATGGATTCACAAAAATCTTCTGAAGAAAGAAAGTCTTTAAGATCAATTCTAAAAAGTTTGTAAGTGCAATAAAACATCTTCAGAAGTAGACATACCTTAGAAGACGACAGTATAGCTACCACAAACAAATGCATGGATTTATTATCCTTTTTTTAAATGTATCCCAATCAATTATTCGAATGCAAAGCATGTCAAGTCACCTTTATTTATATAGCGCTTTTTACAATGTAGATTGTTTCAAAGCAGCTTTACATTGGTCACAGAAAAAAACAATATAAACAAAGTTTGTGAGATTCTTTTTGTAAGTACATGAACTGCCATCAATGGTTCAAATGAGAATTTTAACCAAGAAACGGAAAAGGGATTTTAACACAGAAACCAAGACATGGACGAGAAAAAAAGGAACAAAACCTTCGGTTGGCGAGGTCTAATTGAAATGATCGCGTCCCAGTGAGTCTGTTTCAGCTGTGGCCAGCTCCGTCAGGGACGTTGATGGGGTGAAATACATTATAGAACTACAATATCGTAGTCAATTTTATACAGTAATTTTGTAATGTTTAACATTTTTGTTTAATCTTACCCAAAATAGCTGTTAAGAAGAGTTTTAATCTTGAAAAGGTTTTGTGAACCCAGCCCCAGAATAGAGACTCTCTCTACAAAGTAAAATGAAGAGTTAACGGCTTTTCAAACAGTCACACCTCTGGAGGACCCGATTGTGAACCATTTTTAGTGAGTCTTAAAGGGACAGTACAACCAAAAATGAACATGTACAACAACCTCATGTTGTTTCAAACCTGCATGAATTTCTTTCTTCTGCTGAACACAAAAGAAGATTACTAAGAATGCCAGTAACCAACGAGTTTCTAGTTTGTAAAAATACCTGCTGTTTTATGAAGTAATTTTTTTTAAATGAAAGTCAATGGAATCCATCCACTATTTGGTTACGGACATTCTTCAAAATATCTTGTTTTGTGTCTCACGATAAAAGCTTCAGCAATTAAGCAACATGAAAAGCAAGCCTAATAGGATTTACTTGAGATCAAAACACTAGGAAACAATTCTCACTCAGAAATTGCTAGTAAATTGGACATAATTGCAGAGAAACGGCAGTAAATATGTAATAATTGTTGCATGAACCAATACATTTTACAAGACTTTCTGCAGTCACGGTTCTTGTCAAATTTGTGACATTTACTGCCAATTTTGAGTGAGCAAATTTTTTTTTCAAAGCATGTTTCAATGGCATGAAGAGACCAGTGGCAGAATCTTTATTAGTCATTTATTATTAATGCAGCTTTTATGAGCTCATTTTCACACTGAGACTGCATGGAGTATTTGTCAAAGCATGACCATTTAAAAAGAGTTGGACAGAAATGTATATGGTCAAAGAAACCGAAGACCTTTAAGACACGAAAAATGGCAAACATAAAGAAACGGTTCATAATGGAAAAGATGACTATTTTTGACCAGCACTGATGCCCTAGATTCACTGGTTGCATTAATCTCTGCGCACACCGTGCTCATGGGGAGCGAGTGGAAATTGTTGACGCGGGTGAGAGTTGAGTGGGTGTTGAAGACCTCCATACGTGCAGGCTCTTACCTGGCACTGAGCATTTCCTGTCTGACTGTGTGCTGTGTGTAACTCTTGAGCAATCTCACAGACCGGCTCCACATGGGTACGAACGGGCCTAGAGCAACACGCAAAATGATGCGTAGACAATAATAGGGTCGGCTTAAGCAAAAGCATGCATTTTGACTCGATTTGTCAACTTGGCTTTACTACAAATCACTAGCAACGCTTGCCAGACACATTGAACAGATCAGCTGTTTTGACAAAGAGATACAGTGAAGTTATGAAGTATTTTGTAACAGTTTGTCAACAGGCGCTATCATCGCACATCTCTCCCCACAGACATTGCGTCTTCACGTTCGCTCGGGTTTGATAATCATCTTTCTCGCTAGAAGCAAAACAAAGACTGAACAAAGACGCTAAGGTGTGCGGTGATTCACTCATTTTAAACCACAAACGCTTGACATTTCTGATGCTCAGTTGAACTGAAGGCAGGAAACAAGCAGTTGTTTCTCTCTTTGTGATGTCAACAACTTGAGTAATGCAGTGGAAAACCATTATCTGACACTTGAGATGAAGAGCTGGACTGGATGTGGAAGTTTCTTGTGTTGTTCAGAGCAGATCTGAAGTGCAGACGTGTGCTTTCTGCTGTTATCAAACCCCAAACTGACTAAGTCATACTTGATATCAACACTATTTCACAAAAATAGTAACTTTATTTCATTTGCATGTTTTCTCTTTTGTTGCTTGTTGTTTTGTCTCTTATTAAAAAGACGATGTTATGTCCCTGGGTTGATAACATCAATCAGCTCCTCTTCTTTTACATCAATGAACTATGACATTGTAAGATATCGCCTGTCTTTGCTCTTGTTTTGTAGTCTTTTAGTTTGTAGTTATGTGCAGTTTGTTTCCTGCAAGAAATTACTATATTACAGTACATATCTTACAGGATCTTAAACAATTTCAAGCATACGAATATATCAAATGGTTACACTTCTTCTAGCACAATGTAACAATCAAACAGTCTGGAAAAAAGTTGGAAAACAGTCTTACTAGCATTGTTCGGGAAGCAGACACACTCTGTCAGTTTAAATCTAGACTAAAAACACATCTCTTCAACCTGGCATACACATAACACATTATATATTTTAAAACTCAAATCATGTAAAATGATTATTAGGCTGCATAATTTAGGTCAGCCGGAACCGGGAACATTCCCATAACACCTGATTTACTCCATACATCAGAGCAGTGGTTCTTAACCTGGGTTCGACTAGTAAGTTGGAAAAAAGAAGCAAGAGCAACCCCCCCCCCCCCCCCCCCCCCCTTTACAGTAGATGAAAGATCTCATCATATCTCATCAAATTTGTTATGATTAATTATTCTTAGTGATTTGATTAAATATTGTACTTTGCATAAGAACTCTATAAAAGTAGAACTTTTTTTTAACCCCTTAATGGTCACCATCCACTTTAGTGGGACGCTTGGTGCTTTTTTTATTTATCGCCTATTCATCCTGAGAAAACCATTTTAAAATGGGACATTGCCTTAAATTCCAGTAGAGGCTCCTCCCCCTAGTGGGCGGAGTCAGGATTCCTATTACAACATTTATTTGAACTCCTTTATAACCCTTTTTGTTATCTTGACAAAACACATATTGTCGTAAAGGTCGTAGTCTCACGGTGTAACACGTGTCCCTGTTTCTGTCTGGGTCTTCCTTGTCACTTTCTGTCAGTCTTGTCATTGTTTCACTTCCTGTCTATTGGGTCATTGTTTCACTCCCTGCACCTGTCTTGTAATCACTTGCTCGTTAGTCTCCCAGGTGTTGTTGATTCCTCTTGTGTATAAATCACTCTTGCATTTCCCTTGTGTTTGTCGGTTGTTGATATTGTTAATGAAGTTTATGTTTGCTGTGAGTGGATGCTATACCGGTTCCCCTGCCGTAGTCTGGTTCTAGTTCAGAGTTTTGGTTTAAGTTCAGTTCTATGCACATGTGTGCTTGTTTTGTTTTGTTATTTAAAGTCTTTTGTTTTGTTTATGATTAAAGTGGCTTTAGTTCGGAAGTCTGCCTTGCATCCGTCTCTCTCCACACGAGCACATCCCGCTTCGTTACACACGGTTGGTGATTGTTTTGTGGTATTAATTGGACAGAAATGTATTAATTTGTTACAGGAGAACACATTAAACCATGTGGATATTTCTGGTGCAACAGCAAAACAAAATCTCAGTGGAACTTTAATTTTTGTGATATTAACTTCAAATTTGGAACACAATCTGGTTAGACATTTGGCTTTGATTTATAGTAATGTTAGAGCAATAAAATAAAAATATTTAAAAAAAAAACATTTAGTTTTTATTAGTACACTAGATTTACATTAAATTTAAACATCCATAACTTTCACATGAGCAATAATCTGATGTGTGTCTTTAAAGCAAGACCATACTAAGATTTAAATTCCTACATATTCTTCAATTACACCCGTTTAGGTTTGGATTGTGCATGTTCTAAAAAAGCAGGGCGACACAAACCTTTGTTTGACAAAATAAAAGATTTTGCCACAAGAATAAAAAAAAGTTAACAGTAATAATTGGGATCCAATGACTTGTTTTGGTTTTCAAAACAATAATTTACATGCATAATGCAATGACTACAATCAATATTCACATCAGAAAAACAACAGAATCCCAAATGAAACGTTACAAGAAAAACATAAATGACAAATGTCTTCACTTTCATTTGTACAAAAGGTGCATATAGCAATTACATCACAGTATCTGAATAAAAGTGCATTGTGAGGGTAGATTTTGTGATACATTTTAAAATGCACTTAAAATGTACATTAAAATGAAATGCACTCTCATTTGAATGGTTATACAATATTTGAATAGTAATATCCAAGTTCTCCCTCCACTGAATGTCATATATTATATAATATTTGAGTTTCGAGACTCAATTAGTGACTTATAAATGAAGAAGGGCCAATAACTTCCAGAGATGCTCTGAGTGAAAAGGGAAGAAGCAAAAGTAACCCTTTACAAGCATTAGCGCTCTTTCTGAACTTCATTCACAAACTCTTTTGGAGTAACAGGAATTTCAGAGTGCTTTGAGAGTTTTTACAAACTGAAACATTTTGATTGAAAAGTTGAGATTTTTAAACCAACTATCAACAAAAATAGATTTGTGTGTATAAACACAAATCTATTTTTGTTGATAGTTGGTTTAAAACATTACATTAAGTTTGAAATAATAAGGATCTAATGTATAAATTAGATCCTTATTATTTCAAACTTAATGTATGTGTGAGGTGTTTAAAAACGAGGGACCAAGGTAATAACGTTTTACTATGGAGAATAGATTGTTTTATAATTACATAATAAAGATCTTAAACAACCTAAAAATAACATCAAGGATCGGAATCCAGAAAGAAGAGAGCTTATTAATAAAAACTCCTTTATCAAATTCATACCATCATTAGAAATATAAGACGTGTAGCTAATAAGAAATCTTAAAAAATTTGAACACCGGCAAATAAAGACAAAACAAAACAGGACTGACACTGAAATGATCAAACTTCATAATTAATTGAAAAAATTAAGTTATATGAATTGGACTTGAGGTATTTTACACATGAGGTATATTACTTACTCATTTTAAGGCAACAGGTTTCCTCACTTTTTTCAAGTTAAGTTCTGGATCATCAATGGATTTTTCAAAATGTACTTTTTCACTTCAGAAACACTCAAACGCTGATGATAGGAATTAGACATGAAAACCGAGAGCAAACGAGAGATTCTTAGTGCATTCCAGTCAGTTATTGATGTTCATTAAACAGCAGACCACAAGAACGCAGAATCTGTTGTCTTTTCCACATTATTACAGCTAAAATGTTAAATAAAATAATCCAATGGGTGGAATAATATTTCAATAGTTTCATATCACACATACTTGACATGTCCATGGCTCTCTGATGTTGGTTAACGGTCACATTGGTAAACAAATAAAGTATATAATCTTGTTTTTATTTTCAATCATAAAATGGTAATTTTATGATTGAATCCTTGTGATTAAATCCTTAAATCCTTACGATTGAATCCTCCTATGATCAGAATCCTTGATTCTGATTGGACAGCAGCTCTGTGTTATCAATGATAGGACACTTCAACGTTCTGGTCTCACTTGCCTGCTTAAACACACATTTGCTCTCGTTGATATTGTTCATTGAAGCTTTACTGTACTATGTTGAGAATTGTGTGAGCGAGATCGAGTGAGTGAGTTTATTAACTGCATTTATCATTGTTCTTCAGATTCAGTCCTAAGTTCATAATAAAAATCAGTTTTGAATGTCCGCTGCATTTTTAACCGTTAAGGTGTTTTCCATGCCCGACGCTGAACGCTCTTCACAACAAGTTTCAGTCCTTTTAATATAAAAGTCTTCACTACTGACTGACTCGCTCATAAAGACAGTGTAATGGCGTAAGCACTTCCGTTGCTGTTCACGGCAAGGGACTATTTTTTCCAGTGGAAGGAAGGCTTTTATGGATTTTTTCTTTATGAAAGTTGAACTGATACATATTTTCTTGGCTTTTATGTTTGTATTGTGTGGTAACCATTTTATAAAAGCAATACGATACTTGAGGCTAGTGCTGTATCGTGAATAAGTCAGGGTTACTCCGCTTCATGCCTAACAACGCCCTTCAGTGACTTATTCACAATACAGCCCATCTTTACATTTTATGATTCAATTATTAGCTTTTCATTAACCAAAGAATCCCCTGCAGTTCCTTCTTAACTCCATTTAGTGAAAACCTGACATAATATAATGTTTGATGCCTTTCATCAAATTTATAACAAAGAATAAAATACATTTCTTTCAATTTTTGTTTAAACATGGTACAAAAGATGCTATTTCAAATCTTTTTTTCCCTCAAATCTGTCACACTTGGTCCTGTCTTTCTGTGTTTTTGTCACTTCCCTGTCACTGAGGTCATGGGGTCACTTCCTGTTGTCACTCCCTGTCTATCGTGATATCACTTCCTGTTCATTTCCGGGGCTTTCTAGAATCTTCCACACCTTTCTAGTTTCAATTACCTCGTCAGTGTCTCCAGGTGTTTCCCATGTCTGTCTCCATTTATACCCTCTTGTGTGTCCTGGTCTTTGTCAGTTGTTGAACCTGTAATGTGGACATTGATCGTGTCGTGTTCATGTCTCCTGGTGTGTGGATGCCGTTTTCCTAGTTATTCTAAGTATTCCAAGTCTCCTGGTTTTTGCACTAAAGTGCCGTTTTCTGTTCTTATTTAAAGTGGTTTTGTTTTTGCGTTTGTTTAATAAACAAGAGTTTCCGTTTGGAACCTGTTGCTCCTCGTCCTTCCTCTCCGCATCGCACACATTCCTGCTCTCCCGTGTTGTTACAGAACAACTGACCAGGTTTGTCACCTCAATAGACTACACTCAGATGGATTATGAGCAGGAGCTCTTGACCATCGCGCTTATGCGCAACCAGGACTTTGGCCGGTATGCCATGGAATTTCTTTACATGGCATGCCGCGCTCCGTTGCCGGACGACACCATCACCGCGCTGTTCTGGATCGGGGCGACCCACCATTTCGCCGGGAACCCCCCAGACACCACGGGCCTTACCTGGATAAAAACGATACAGCGATGTCTGGACCACCTCTATCCCCGATCCAGACAGCAGCAACCGGTAACCACGCCATCAATCCCGGTCTCAGCGACCGAGCCAACGATCCTGGTCACTACGCCCGAGTCACCGCGCCGCCGTCGCCGCCGTAAACGGGCAAGAGAGCCAAGTCCCGCGGCCGTTTCCGTGACTCACCAGCCAGAGCCAGAGGCCGTGATCAGCCAGCCAGAGCCAGAGGCCGTGATCAGCCAGCCAGAGCCAGAGGCCGTGATCAGCCAGCCAGAGCCAGAGGCCGTGATCAGCCAGCCAGAGCCAGAGGCCGTGATCAGCCAGCCAGAGCCAGAGGCCGTGATCAGCCAGCCAGAGCCAGAGGCCGTGATCAGCCAGCCAGAGCCAGAGGCCGTGATCAGCCAGCCAGAGCCAGAGGCCGTGATCAGCCAGCCAGAGCCAGAGGCCGTGATCAGCCAGCCAGAGCCAGAGGCCGTGATCAGCCAGCCAGAGCCAGAGGCCGTGATCAGCCAGCCAGAGCCAGAGGCCGTGATCAGCCAGCCAGAGCCAGAGGCCGTGATCAGCCAGCCAGAGCCAGAGGCCGTGATCAGCCAGCCAGAGCCAGAGGCCGTGATCAGCCAGCCAGAGCCAGAGGCCGTGATCAGCCAGCCAGAGCCAGAGGCCGTGATCAGCCAGCCAGAGCCAGAGGCCGTGATCAGCCAGCCAGAGCCAGAGGCCGTGATCAGCCAGCCAGAGCCAGAGGCCGTGATCAGCCAGCCAGAGCCAGAGGCCGTGATCAGCCAGCCAGAGCCAGAGGCCGTGATCAGCCAGCCAGAGCCAGAGGCCGTGATCAGCCAGCCAGAGCCAGAGGCCGTGATCAGCCAGCCAGAGCCAGAGGCCGTGATCAGCCAGCCAGAGCCAGAGGCCGTGATCAGCCAGCCAGAGCCAGAGGCCGTGATCAGCCAGCCAGAGCCAGAGGCCGTGATCAGCCAGCCAGAGCCAGAGGCCGTGATCAGCCAGCCAGAGCCAGAGGCCGTGATCAGCCAGCCAGAGCCAGAGGCCGTGATCAGCCAGCCAGAGCCAGAGGCCGTGATCAGCCAGCCAGAGCCAGAGGCCGAGATCAGCCAGCCAGAGCCAGAGGCCGAGATCAGCCAGCCAGAGCCAGAGCCCGAGATCCGTCTGCCAGAGCCAGAGCCCGAGATCCGTCTGCCAGAGCCAGAGCCCGAGATCCGTCTGCCAGAGCCAGAGCCCGAGATCCGTCTGCCAGAGCCAGAGCCCGAGATCCGCCTGCCAGAGCCAGAGCCCGAGATCCGCCTGCCAGAGCCAGAGCCCGAGATCCGCCTGCCAGAGCCAGAGCCCGAGATCCGCCTGCCAGAGCCAGAGCCCGAGATCCGCCTGCCAGAGCCAGAGCCCGAGATCCGTCTGCCAGAGCCAGAGCCCGAGATCCGTCTGCCAGAGCCAGAGCCCGAGATCCGCCAGCCAGAGCCAGAGCCCGAGATCCGCCAGCCAGAGCCAGAGCCCGAGATCCGCCAGCCAGAGCCCGAGATCCGCCAGCCAGAGCCAGAGCCCGAGATCCGCCAGCCAGAGCCAGAGCCCGAGATCCGCCAGCCCGAGCCCGAGATCCGCCAGCCAGAGCCCGAGATCCGCCAGCCTGAGCCCGAGATCCGCCCGCCAGAGCCAGCGCCCGTGGGGTTCTATTAATCTTGAATGCTACATATCTTGAATTCTATACATCTGGCATTTTTTATAGTTTTAATACCATATCAGTTCAGTTTTTAATGATATGATGTTATGTTTATTGTTTGCCCTTTTTTTCCATACATAATGAATCACCATACTGAATCTTTAATTTTGTGTTTCAGGATTAAATACTCAATTTAATAGATTTAAATTTCTTATGGATTCTACAAAAAAAGACATTCAAGTCTCCATGCCTCTAACAATCCAATATGATTTGCATTTAGGTAACAATATTTGTGCATATATATATATATATATATATATATATATATATATATATATATATATATATATATATATATATATATATATATGAATGTGGTTATATTTAAAACGTGCAAAATGTATAGTGGACAAACATAACTACTGAAAAAAAATACAATTTTAATCAATCAAACCCTTGTTAGCTGATCCTTTGGTAATAATTAAGTTTGGTTGTTCTCATCTAACATCCAATATTAACATTAAATAAACATATATATGCAGTTTGAGTATTTTAAATATTTACTTTACATAATCTGTATGTGAAAATGTATCTTTTAAATATGACATTTGCACCATTGGAGAAAATACATAATGTTTTTGTTTCATGAACTGTTTTTCATGCTTGATATAGGCCTTCTGATCATATCATGCTGAAAAATTTACATATACATTTATTCATTTAGCATCTTTTAATAACAGGTAACAGTCATTCTACAAAACTTTTAGATCTCTCAGCATTTGGATTGATAAATCACACCAAATCAGGGATGTGTCCAAAAAATCGCCCTCTGCACCCTTAAATAGGGCATTATTTGAGGGAACAGCCATTTGTAAACTCATTCAATCCCACAATGCACCACAGTAACAAGTGTACAAGAATACCCATAATGCACTGTGAGGGTTGTATTGAATGAATTCCCACTTCTGACCAGAAGCATCCATCCATTTTCCAATGTGGGTACAGCGATATAAAAAAACTGACATAAACGCCTTTTTAGTTGATTAATAAATTGATTGGTTAAGGTTTACACTTTGACAGAGTTCAAGATAAATCTTTTCATCACCACGGGAGCAGGCAGTTTGCTAAGTTTTAAATTATTTTTTAAACATTAATCACAAACCATGCAAAAGCGACAGCTCTTTCAGCACACTCAGTGTCCAAATTCACTCTCTCGTTTTCGTTCACTCCTTCAAGTGAACTATATTAGTGGAGTAAAGTAGGGAACAGTGAATGAGGGTAGCTATAGGGGGCGATTTTGGACAGAGGCAAGGTCTTGCAGTCTCTAGTTAATGAGTTGTATCAAATATGACAGATGAGTGAGACATGACGGGTCCTCCGGGACAGCTTTGAGAAACACTGCTCTATACGCTACTAACTTCCATTAAGGAAGCTTCTATAGTCAGATGAATGCAGTAAAGCAGGCAATGCTTAATGATGCAAAAAATGAGGTACAATCTGAGTTAGTCAGGAATTGAATTTGAGCAAACAAATGAAAACACAGGATACGCAGGCGGCAGCAGTACATTCACATCCTAAGTGACCAGAAGAGCATTTTGAGAGATACCTCAAATCCAACTAAAACCGAGGGCTAAACAACTATTTGGACTTATCAGAGATCCAGCTTCCTTCCCAGTCAGTGCAGATCCTATGGACAGGGCTAAGCCCTTATGCTTAACCATCATTGAGATGCCAGTAAAAACATATCATACTTTATTAAAATGTCATTGTCATCGACTGTCCCCTCATGCTCTCTTTTTTTAAAATCACGTCTAATGCATTACAGGAAGTTACTAGTACTGCAGCAGCATCTGTTCTGTGTTTTTGTCCTTTATACTCACAGGACAGCAGTTTCTTGCTCGATGGCGACATCTAGTGTCCAGAACATATTAGCACCTTGCAAGTAGATTTTTTCAATTTCAACATTATGGCTTTTTGGCTTTACGCTGATCTTTGAGAAACCAGTGCAACCTATGGCTCCCAAAAAAGTAAAAAATAAATAAATCATGGAACAATGTATTCATATTACTTGTATTATGTCCTTACGTATTATAAAAAATCTAATCAGTTGTAAAGTGACATGTAACTGTCACTAAAAGAGTGACATGTAACTGTCACTAAAAGAAGTTCTACTGCTATATAAGGAAAGTTGCAACTGTTGAATGCATGAAGTCTCCAACATTCCACTCTTTAATTTGGTTACATAACTGAGAAAAAGTTGAATAAATAACAGCTTTCAAATTAAACTATATAATACTTGTAAAGAATATAGAATACTTATCTAAAATATAACTACATACTATTATATTGTACAGATTGTTTTCAGACTGTGAAGTAACCTTAGTTTTTTAGAGTCGTAGGATGATATTCTGTTTAATTCCATCTCTTACTGATCGATGTAGTTTAACACACACTGGTCTCAGTGAATAGTGTAGATTAGCACACACATACTAGTCTTTCAATGATCAGTAATTTAGCACACACTGGTCTCAGTGATCAGTGTAGTATCCGTTGTTTTCACGTGACGTCATCGAAACTTGCGTACCGGCATATCCGCCATTTTGATTCCCTATGTAAGCAACAACAAAGCTTGTATATTCAAAACTTATGCTCACAAATGCCTATCTGTGGAATTTTTGGATGTTCAAATAGGCCAGGAGTAAGTACAGATGTAAGATTTTTTAAACTTCCAAAAGTGATAACTGGACAATGTGAAAGAACACAAATTTTGTCAGAAGAAAGGCGACATGTATGGAAAGCTGCGATCAACAGGGCTGACATTCAGACTGAAGAAAAATGGAATAGAACGATCATATGCTCTAAACATTTTGTAGGGGGTAAGTTTAAATGTATTGACAATATTTAATTTGTTTAGAAGCAGCAATTTATACCAAAAGTAAAAATGTGTTACAGTCGACAGACAATAACCCACCCCACCCACTTTGTCCTAATTAGTAACTTTCCCAAAATGCCTTCGTTTTAACCTAAACTTAACCTTTAGCAGTATTTGACATTCCTTTACCTTTTGTTTATTGTTATAAATTGGAAACATATTCAACAATTAAAATATATACAAGTTAAATTCAACCAATTTGTCTAACGTCCTTTATATTGAAATTCGATTCAGCAGTTAAAATAACACCTAACATTATATTTTATATCTCCTTTTTAGGCATTAAAGACACAGAGCAGTGATGAAAACACTATTGTTCATGTTAATTCAGTCCATGGAGAGGTTCATGAATGTGAAAGTACAGAGCGTTCTAAAACTGCGGTAACTTGTCCTCATTCCACCGCGTGTATCCATAAACACAACAGAAGTCAGTGTATTTGTTAGTGTGTTAACAGAAGTATGTTAATTGTTTTTGATTTACAATGTACAAATATGTAGTATTAGAGTAATAAAGAGTATGATAACAAGTAAAATTAGCGACGATCGTCAATAAGATATACGAGTTGACACTGACAGTAGGGATTCAAAATGGCGGCGCGCAGTGTCTGGTGGGTAACTACGCAGGTTTTGTGACGTCAGTGAAAACAACGGATAGCACACACACTAGTCTCAGTCAAGTCAAGTCACCTTTATTTATATAATGTTTTTACAATACAGATTGTTTCAAAGCAGATTTACAGTGGTCACATGAAAACAATGAAAACAAAGTTTGTTTTGGCTGAACAGCAGCTCTAAAAGAGCAGACTAATAAATAAAGTTGAAGAATATTAAGTGTTAAGTGTCCCCAATTAAGCAAGCCAGAAGCGACAGTGGCAAGGAACCAAAACTCCAGCAGGTGACAGAATGAATGAAGAACATAACAGAGAAAAAAACCTTGGGAGAAACCAGGCTCAGTCGAGGGACCAGTTCTCCTCTGGCCAACAGCTAAACAGTGCATGATTATTATATTGACAACATTTCAAGTCGAATATTAAATCCAGTTTGGTCCGATTAGAGATGGGATTTGTGATCTTCACAGGAGAGGGTCTAGTAGAGTCACGGTCTCCGCAGACACTTCAGGGCAGTGCTGTGCTCGTGTCCAGGTGCAGGTCCTTCATCTGATCTGGATTCGGCCCGGATCCAGCTGACCACTGCAACCTCGGAATAAACAGAGACCAATATCAGCGTAGATGCCATTCCTCTTCTGATGTAACGAGTACATCAGATGTTATGGGAATATTCCTGGTTCCAGCTGAACTAAATTATGCAGCCTAACAATCATTTTACATTATTTGGTTTAAAAATGTATGTATAATGTGTATGCCAGGTTGAAGAGATGTGTTTTTAGTCTAGATTTAAACTGACAGAGTGTGTCTGCTTCCCAAACTATATTAGGAAGACTGTTCCAGAGTTTAGGAGCTAAATAGGAAAAGGATCGACCGCCAGCAGTTGACATTGATATTCTAGGTATTATAAGCTGGTCAGTATTTTGGGATCGCAATAGACGTGAAGGACTATAATGCGTTAAGAGATCGCTCAAGCACTGTGGAGCTAAACCATTTAATGCTTTGTAAGTAATTAGCAAGATTTTAAAATGTATTCGGTGATTAATAGGAAGCCAGTGCAAGTTTGACAGAACTGGGGTAATATGCTCATACTTCCTGGTTCTAGTAAGAACTCGAGCTGCTGCTTTTTGGACCAGCTGGAATTTGTTTATTAAGCGTGCAGGGCAACCACCTAGTAGAGCGTTACAATAATCTAGCCTTGAACTCATGAATTTAATGAATTGATCCGTTTCATCAGGGTGAGAAGAAATATAGAGCTGAGTATCATCAGCGTAACAGTGAAAGCTTATGCCATGCTTCCAAATAATTGCACCCAAAGGAAGCATTACAGGGTGAAAAGCAACGGTCCTAGCACTGAACCTTGAGGAACTCTATACTGAACCCATGATCGATATGACATCTCCTCATTTACTGCTACAAACTGATAACGGTCAGATAAATATGATTTGAACCATGCCAATGCAATTCCACTAATGCCAACAGAATTTGAGTCTATCCAGAAGGATTTTGTGGTCGATTGTATTAAATGCAGCACTAAGGTCCAGAAACACTAACAGAGAGATACAACCACGATCAGATGATAAGAGCAAATCATTTGTAACTAATGAGAGCATACGTGATATGTAGGGACCAACCAAATTACACGGCCGTGACATTTTCTGTGAAATCGGCCACTTTCCGTAAAAACACCCAACAAGCGTTGGCCTTCATGAAATTGGTCAGAGTCTTTGATTTCACACAGGTATCGATGCTGCCATGTGAGGAACTGATAAAGAGTATGCCAGGAGCAGATGATCGTAGCGTCTTAACCGAGTTTGCAGTCTACAAAACAGCAGCAAAAGAAGTTCCGCCGGATACGAGTATAATAGCATTCTGGCGTTCGTACAGCAGTCGGTGTCCTCTGCTGAGCCGGCTAGCATTACGCTACCTTTCTGTACCAACGAACAGCATTGACGTGGAGAGAAGTGTCAGCCAGTACACAAACGTCAATGCACCGCAGCGACAGAATATGTCAGCAACCACATTGGTCGGCCAAGTTTTGGCCACGAAAAA
The DNA here is from genome assembly GCA_037043235.1 of Rhodeus uyekii. Classification (NCBI taxonomy): domain Eukaryota; kingdom Metazoa; phylum Chordata; class Actinopteri; order Cypriniformes; family Acheilognathidae; genus Rhodeus; species Rhodeus uyekii. The sequence goes on along the minus strand of JAWRVZ010000103.1, from coordinate 723,181 downwards.
CTGTAAACTATTTCATTAATGTCACTTGGCATTGCAGAGTCTGTGGCTACGTGCGTTGTAGTCGTATTTTGTTTCCTTTATGTTTTTGAATACAGGTGAACAGTCGAAAAGTGGTATTTTAGAATACAAAACAGCGGGTGTGACAGCAGATGAACTGATTGCAGTGATTGGTGCCTAATAAAAATTGTACCCGTGAATTTTCTGTGTAATCGAGTGTTTTTTTTAAAACCTTCCATGAAATTGCGAATTTTTACCCGTGAATTTGGTTGGTCCCTAGTGATATGGTCTAAATCCTTACTGGAAATCCTCGTAGATGCTGTTTCTTTCTAGAAAGGAACATAGTTGTGAAGATATTGTCATGGATTGGTAAAGGACGTACTCAGGTGAAAAATGATTATTTATTATAACAAAATAACATAACACAAGAAAGAAAACACCCACGTGGGGGAAAACATTAACTTAACAGAAACAAAGAACACAAACAAACCGGATGAGACCGTACCTGGCGTCCCTACATTGAACACCTGGCAAACCAATAGAAAACTGAACATCACCACAGAACAAATTAACGAAGGACAGGGGAAACCAATAACTCACATGAAACAGGGAAGGGAGGATCAGGCGGGACCGGCAGGGCGAGCAGCGTGGGCAGAGCCGGCGGGTCCGGCCACAAGAGTTCAGGCTCGGCCGGCGGGTCAGGCCACAAAAGTTCAGACTCGGCCGGCGGGTCAGGCCACAAGAGTTCAGGCTCGGCCGGCGGGTCAGGCCACAAAAGTTCAGACTCGGCCGGCGGGTCAGGCCACAAGAGTTCAGGCTCGGCCGGCGGGTCAGGCCACAAGAATTCAGGCTGCGTCGGCAGGGCAAGCAGCTTTGGGTTTTCCTCCAAGACTGGCGGATTGAAGGAGACCCTTCTCCTCTTCTTCCGCTTCCGAGGACATCGGGCAGGCTCTGGGACGGCCTCCTGGCTGGCAAGCGGGCTCTGGGACGGCCCTCCTCTTCCTCCTTCGTCTCCATTTCCGGGTCAGAGGAGGACTGGGGCTTCCACTGACCGCAGATGGAGTGGTGCGGTGGTCAGTGGGTTGGGAATTCGGTTGGGGAGCGGGTTCCTGCTCCCTAAGCTGGTACACGTGATACATGAATTCCCAAAAACTTAGGTTCCCCAGCTTCTCCATCTCCCAAAAAATAAGAGGCTGATCGAGGCAGAGGTTAAAAACCTCCTTAAGATCGGCCCCTATCATTGTCCAGGCCATTGTCCAGATCTTCCACCTCTATGAGAAACTCACAGGCGAAGCTTCTCACGTCCGCCCCAAGCTGGCGAAAGTAGCGGAAGATGACCCGTTTCATCATCTTATCATAGGTGGATGATCCGGACGAGGGAGATGGAGGGAGATGGAGAAAGGAAGAGACTCATCCTTACCGAACAGTCAAAAAAAAAAAATCCTCTTCCCCGCTAAGTCCTCAATGGTCGTGTTGTTCTGTCACGGATTGGTAAAGGACGGACTCAAGTACAGGTGAAAAATGATTATTTACTATAACAAAAGAAAGAAAACACCCACGTGAGGGTAAAAGATTAACTTAACAATATAACCGAACACGGACGAACCGGTAACATAGAATCAGGAACATCAACATGGACGACAACAACACTACACAGGACAACAAACACATCGGGATTAAACAGGAAACACATGAGGAAAGGTAACGAGTAGAAACAGTTGGGACGTCACCTGGCGCCACCTGGCGTCCCTACATTGAACACCTGACAAACCAATACAAAACTGAACATCACCACAGAAAAAATTACAATCAACAAAGGACAGGGGATACCAACAACACACTAGAAACCCAAACTGAAGTGACAGAACTCTGACAGATATTGCCTATTCTAGAATCTTTGACAAAAAAAGGTAGATTCGATATCGGCCTGTAATTAACTAATTTTGTAGGATAAAGTTGTGTTTTTTTAATAAGCGGTTTAATAATGGTCCGCTTGAGGGTTTTTGGTATGTATCCAAATGACTAATGAATTAATGATATTAAGAAGAGGATATATGACCTCTGGAAGCATCTCTTTCAGTAGCTTAGTTGGTATTGGGTCTAACATACATGATGTTTATTTTGATGATTTAATGAGTTTAGACAATTTTTCTTTAGGGACACTACAGTTTACTGTATTTTGTGATATTGTAGTAGACGGCTGATCTCAGTGATCGGTGTAGTTTAGCACACGCACTAGTCTCTCGGTGATCGGTGTAGTTTTGCACACACACACTGGTCTCTCGGTGATCGGTGTAGTTTTGCACACACACACTGGTCTCTCGGTGATCGGTGTAGTTTTGCACACACACACTGGTCTCTCGGTGATCGGTGTAGTTTTGCACACACACACTGGTCTCTCGGTGATCGGTGTAGTTTTGCACACACACACTGGTCTCTCGGTGATCGGTGTAGTTTTGCACACACACACTGGTCTCTCTGTGATCGGTGTAGTTTTGCACACACACACTGGTCTCTCTGTGATCGGTGTAGTTTTGCACACACACACTGGTCTCTCGGTGATCGGTGTAGTTCAGCACACACACTGGTCTCTCGGTGATCGGTGTAGTTTTGCACACACACACTGGTCTCTCGGTGATCGGTGTAGTTTTGCACACACACACTGGTCTCTCGGTGATCGGTGTAGTTTTGCACACACACACTGGTCTCTCGGTGATCGGTGTAGTTTTGCACACACACACTGGTCTCTCGGTGATCGGTGTAGTTTTTCACACACACACTGGTCTCTCGGTGATCTGTGTAGTTCAGCACACACACTGGTCTCTCGGTGATCGGTGTAGTTCAGCGCACACACTGGTCTCTCAGTGATCGGTGTAGTTCAGCGCACACACACTGGTCTCTCGGTGATCGGTGTAGTTTTGCACACACTATAGTCTCTCAGTGATCGGTGTAGTTTAGCACACACACTATAGTCTCTCATGATCGGTGTAGTTTTGCACACACACTATAGTCTCTCATGATCAGTGTAGTTTAGCACACACACTGGTCTCTCAGTGATCGGTGTAGTTTAGCACACACACTATAGTCTCTCATGATCGGTGTAGTTTTGCACACACACTATAGTCTCTCAGTGATCGGTGTAGTTCAGCGCACACACTATAGTCTCTCAGTGATCGGTGTAGTTTTGCACACACTATAGTCTCTCAGTGAGCGGTGTAGTTTAGCACACACACTATAGTCTCTCAGTGATCAGTGTAGTTTAGCACACACACTGGTCTCTCGGTGATCGGTGTAGTTTTGCACACACACACTGGTCTCTCGGTGATCGGTGTAGTTCAGCACACACACTATAGTCTCTCGGTGATCGGTGTAGTTCAGCACACACACTATAGTCTCTCAGTGATCGGTGTAGTTCAGCACACACACTATAGTCTCTCATGATCGGTGTAGTTCAGCACACACACTACAGTCTCTCAGTGATCGGTGTAGTTCAGCACACACACTACAGTCTCTCAGTGATCGGTGTAGTTCAGCACACACACTATAGTCTCTCAGTGATCGGTGTGTTCAGCACACACACTATAGTCTCTCATGATCGGTGTAGTTCAGCACACACACTATAGTCTCTCAGTGATCGGTGTGTTCAGCACACACACTATAGTCTCTCATGATCAGTGTAGTTCAGCACACACACTATAGTCTCTCAGTGATCGGTGTGTTCAGCACACACACTATAGTCTCTCATGATCGGTGTAGTTCAGCACACACACTATAGTCTCTCAGTGATCGGTGTAGTTCAGCACACACACTATAGTCTCTCATGATCGGTGTAGTTCAGCACACACACTATAGTCTCTCAGTGATCGGTGTGTTCAGCACACACACTATAGTCTCTCATGATCGGTGTAGTTCAGCACACACACTATAGTCTCTCATGATCGGTGTAGTTCAGCACACACACTATAGTCTCTCAGTGATCGGTGTAGTTCAGCACACACACTATAGTCTCTCAGTGATCGGTGTAGTTCAGCACACACACTATAGTCTCTCATGATCGGTGTAGTTCAGCACACACACTATAGTCTCTCAGTGATCGGTGTAGTTCAGCACACACACTATAGTCTCTCAGTGATCGGTGTAGTTTAGCACACACACTATAGTCTCTCAGTGATCGGTGTAGTTCAGCACACACACTATAGTCTCTCATGATCAGTGTAGTTCAGCACACACACTAGTCTCTCATGATCAGAGTAGTTCAGCACACACACTAGTCTCTCATGATCAGAGTAGTTCAGCACACACACTAGTCTCTCATGATCAGAGTAGTTCAGCACACACACTATAGTCTCTCATGATCAGTGTAGTTTAGCTGAGAAGATCGTTGGTGTCTCTCTCCCACCCCTCCAGGACATCTATAACACCCGCCTCTCCCGAAAAGCCCTTGCTATTGCTAGGGACCCCACCCACCCATCCCACAGCCTCTTCAGTCTGCTGCCATCAGGGAGGAGACTACGCAGTCTCCAGGCACGGACCAACAGACTGAAGGACAGCTTCATACCCCAAGCTGTCAGGGCATTGAACTCTCTCCCGACTCTGCCACCTCTCCCCTCTTCTGCACCAAGGACCTGATCTCTGAATCCCCCCCCCCACCCCCTACCCACCATCAGTTATTCTCTTATTCATCCACCTCATTATGTTGTCCTTGCATTTCTCTCCTATTACATTTGCACTGCCTTAATTTGTAATTTGCACTATTACTATTTACTATTGTTTGCACTATTTGCCATCGCCACTTTACCTCCATAACTCACTTTATCCATCTAGTTTAATTTTATTGTATTTTATCTTCATCTTCTGTTGTTGTTGTTGTTGTTACTGTTAAATTATTGTTGTTGTTAACTGTATTCGCCTTGGGTCTGAGAGTAACGGAATTTCAATTCTCTATATGTATGCACTGTATATATTGCAGAATTGACAATAAAGCTGACTTTGACTTGACTTTGACTAGTTTAGCACACACACTAGTCTCTCATGATCAGTGTAGTTTAGCACACACACTATAGTCTCTCATGATCAGTGTAGTTTAGCACACACACTAGTCTCTCATGATCAGTGTAGTTTAGCACACACACTATAGTCTCTCATGATCAGTGTAGTTTAGCACACACACTAGTCTCTCATGATCAGTGTAGTTTAGCACACACACTAGTCTCTCATGATCAGTGTAGTTTAGCACACACACTATAGTCTCTCATGATCAGTGTAGTTTAGCACACACACTGGTCTCCGCTCGTCATGTGAAGGCTGATGTTCAGTCATCACGAGCTGCTGCTGCTCCGAGGATCACAGGAGCCTCTGATTATTTATGATGGTTTACGGTCACGAATGGGGAAATGTCCCCGGACTTCAGGATTGTTTTTTGTCAACTTTCGCTTTTTCAGATTCGCGCTTTCAACAAGACTTTTAACAGCGACTTTACTGAACTTCTCATGCTAACCGAAGCTAACTCAAATCAATGCCAGATTTACCACAACCTCCAACAGGATCATTATGGGATTTTTAGTTTACTTCATCTCAGTTTTATACCTTACTATATTTTAACGACACGTGAGTATATTTATGAAGTTTTCATTTCCGGAAATCAAGGAGTTTAATATGAATTCCTCAGTGGATTTATCGCTGAAGAAAGCGCTGAAAACTCCTCCGACCCGACGAACAGCCGAGGTAAAAACACACACAGAAATACGTAAGAAACGCTTTATAACTTCAACAACACGCGCCAAACGCTCATATATAAGCGCAATCAAAGCTGTTAGTTTCGGTTCAGGACTCATTCAGTAGTTCAGTGTTAATACACACTTTAAACATGTGTCTGTATTAGTTGTAATGGTGCGTTTTTGCTTCAAGTTGTTTTTGTAAAGTTTGTTAGGTTATTTCTTTTGACAGATGTAGAATGTAAAGTACAATAGAATATTTTATTCATCAGCTCAATTCATTTATTAGTGACAGAAATCAATGAACGTCTCCAGCGGTGCAGCCGGGCCGTGTCTCAAATCATTGCGAGCTGACGGGGTTTCCGGGCCGTGTCTCAAATCTCAGCCTAAACACACACTGAAGACCATCATAGTGGGAAAACCCTGTGATGTGTATATTGTGATCAAATTAGCGGCTAAAATGTTGCTCAGTAGACTCTGGGACACATCCTAATATTGTGATGTATCTGGTGAAATGCAGATGTTTGGAGGGAAGACTGGTTTAATACTGGTGTTGGTGGGTTAGACTGCATGACTAATGTGTGCACATCTGGATTTGAGCACATCTGCACACACCTTTACAGTGGTGTTTAAGAAGACAACATTAGTGGTGCACACTCTTCTGGGTTGTGATATTAAAAACCTGACCTAAGTTTGACCCAAGACAATTATCAGTTCAAAGTTCAAAGGTTGGTTTTATTGCAGGGCTCTACATTTAAAGTCCCAGTGAACCGGAAGTAACAACCGACTTTACTGCAATGTTGTGACGCATCTCCAGGTGAAAGGGAATTTTGAACAGAGGGTGGGGTTTTACTCTAGCACTCCTCCTCTTCATCCCTCGCTCATTGCAGACTGACGTCATCAGAGAGGGAACGCCAGAGCGGAAACAAATGTTCAATTTCTGATTTTCATTACAAGCTAGTGTATGAAGTTGCACGGGTTAATACTAAACCAGTCCATTTAGATTTCATGACGAGTTTCAGAGAGGTTAGCATTAGCAAGCTAGTTTAGAAAGCCGAGCCAGAGCTGAGTCTGCAAAGCGGCACCAGCGACGTCACAATTATTAAGCTTCACGGGTTAATTCGTCACCACATGACTAGTAACGTGAGCTAACAAAGTAAATATGGTCCATTTAGATTTCTTGATGACTAATGTTTTTTTGTTCTGTGGTCGGTAAGTTTTTGCAGTTTAACCAGACGTCATCCGTGTTAACGGCTAGATAACATGATCTTGGTGACATTGGCTAGATTTGGGGCAACAAGAAGAATGACAGAAAACCAAAGGTTTGCATTTGCATGGCTTTCATGTGGCTCTAACAGTAGAGCGTAGCGCTTGCAACGCCAAGGTCATGGCTTCAATCTCCAGGGGAAGCAAGAACTGGAAGCATTGTGTTTCTTGAATGCAATGTACGTCGCTTTGGATAAGTGTCTGTCAAATAAAGAAATGTAAATGCTTGAAAAGCTATTTTCAATGGCAACTAAAGTGCAAGTGAATTGTTCAGTCATCTGGCCAAAAACCACACCACACTTGTCCCGTGTCAACTAGTTTACATATTATGCCTGTCGGGAGGATGTCATGCATGTCATTATAATATTAACATTTTATGTAAATCAAGCTGAAAACCGACAGTTTGAGGAGCCAACGTTTTAGTCACAACGTCTTTTAAATAAATTTCATTGGGAAAATATGTGTAAAACCCACACACACATTTATCTGTGGCATTTATTTTTTCTTTGATGATTTTCCATGGCACGGCGGTTGGGAAACACTGCTGTTTTGTGATGGTTTGATGAAGCAGGAAACTTTCAAACCCTTAAAGAAACCAAGAGAAGCAGGCTGTGCTTCATTGAGAGCTTTCTCTAGTCGTCTCCAGCCGTCCGAGAGCGTCTGAAAGGCCTGAGAGCAGTGAGTGTGTGTTTACATATACTGCATGCCGCTCCAGGCGTGGGCGGTTTCTCGCTGACGGTCTGAGTGCAGTAAAACACAGACTCACAAACACAAACTGCACCAGCTCTCATTGCTCTGATAGTCAGTTTCCAGATGGGTGTGTCAAGTATTACGTAAGAGAGCAAAACAAATATTCCTTGTCTCAATTTCCATAGCATTACGCGGGCTGCCTCATCCCTCAAGCTGCTCTGCCTGATGGGAGTGTGAGGGTTCGCTCAGATGTGGTTCTGCTGACGAAACGAGTTGCTTTAGAGAGCGCACAGACTGATGAAATCCTCAACATCCAGCAGCCGGTTGCACATTTAATGTCAGGAAAGCCTTAATGAAAATTGCCTCGTAATTATAATTAAGGGCATTCTTGTGTGTTTGGATTTTGTACAGATTTAAAAAACTATAGAGGACCTATAAAGTTGTTTTGAGTGTATATTTGCACTAGTTTTGCATTCATAACATCGGATTCGCTCCATTCATTTTAAAGCACGTTTACGTTCAGAAAGCCCTAGTGTTTGACCACGTATGTTGGACAGTATTTCTCAATAATACTTTTTGCATATGAAAAATGTTTTTAAGTGAAAAAAAAAGACCACTTTTTTTGCTTTCCTGTAGCTCAATCAGTAGAGAGTGGCGTTTACAACGCCAAGGTCATGGGTTCGATCCTAGGGAAAGCAAAACCTGATTTAATGTGTTTCTTGAATGCAATGTAAGTCGCTTTGGATAAAAGCATCTGCCAAATGCATAAATGTAAATGTAAAATGTCCACTTCATTGCCAGATTCATAACACCAAATTACAAAATCAGCACATGACTTTTTTCTTGTTTCTTTGGACAGTCTGTGGCAGAATGACAGCGGCATTCACAACCAATCCATTATCCAGTGCGTGGTGGCAAAATCTTTTATTAATTCTGAATAAGAGACTAAATTCCCTTGGGATATATACACTTTCAGTGGATTCTAAGTGTTACTTTTGTTAATGAAAAATATGATCATATGGTCATCAAATAACTTTTTTTCCACACCCTATGGCTAGACGACATCAAAAGTCACTAAATGATAACTGTGACTATATCTACATGCAATATTGTAGTTGAAAAAAGATTTAAGAGATTTAAGTGTAGTCAAAAAATATATATTTTTTTAAAAAATAAAATCTGAATATTTTAGACAATATTACAGACTGCTGTACAAGCCTCTACTTCGAGCTTAAATGCTTGCGGTTGCCAGATGTCACAAACTTAAATCCCCCAATCAGAACTTCTCTCTGAAAAGAACATGTTTTCTGCCATGTGTTTTACTTAATATTTGCAGTCTGGCAACACATGCATACACACGCACACACACACACACACACACACTCTCTCGCACATGCACATTCTCACACACTCTTACACATACACACACACACAGAGATGATGCTGGAGTTCAGCGATCTACATTTGAGATTTTCTGCTGAAATGAAAGTGTCGTTCAGTCGGTCTGTATTCCGTCATGACTCAGTCTGCATTCAAACTTTCTCAGTGTTGAACTGTAATAAATCCAAACATAATCTCGACTGTATTTGCTGAATGAATGCTCTTACGCAACCTCTATGTGACAATACAGTCTTTTATGCTGTTAATTCAATAGAAAAATATTATGATTAGGAGAGTTATAATTAGGAATTTCACCATTTTAATTTGGTACATTTCTTGTTTTGCCTGTTTTCATAATGTTAATTTATATGATAAATAGCCTATAATAAATCAGGAAACTAGATGACGTGAAATACACCATTCATATGAGTTGACATTCTCATTTCTCAAATGACAACAATTGTTGCAATTATAATTTTGAACAAATAATCATGATGACCAATTTTGCCACTATGCAGTATGAAAACCGACTAAAACCAGACTAAATTGGCCAGACGTTTTCCTCCAGTTTCACAGACAAGGTTTAATCTAGTCCCAGACTAAATGCACATTTGAGCAGTTATAACTGAAAGTAACTCTTAAAATAAATCAGTGCTATTGTTTTGTCTCTAGATGCACACCAGTCATGTTTTTTAAGGCATGTCCTTATTTGAATTGTCGTAATCCTGGCTTAGGCCACGTCCACACGATGCCGGCGCGTTCCTTATCCGATCTTTTTTTTCCTCGTTCAAAAAAAAAATATCAGCGTCCACACGATACCACTGAATCCGGTGTAGTTTATATGCCAGACCAGTATGGGGCGCTGTAATTCGGCCACAGATAATACACTATACACAGAGAAGAAGACTTTGAGCATGCGCATTGTTGTTGCTGTTCAGTGTTGCCAGATTGCTAGTTACCTTTTGGTCACGTCCGACCGGGAAAAAATGCATTGGGCTGGTTGATAAAATTTGGGATGGTTTTTGATGCATAAAATCGCAGAACATTATTTATAAGAGTACGCACTTTGGGCTGGTATTTTTTTAAATGGGGGGGGGGGGGGGTTAAGCTGTAGCTGCGCTGGAATCTTCAGTCCAATCTGGCAACACTGTTGCTGTTACTGTGACGCAGCCGACACGTGATGTGATGACATCATCGGTAAACAAAAAGTATACGGATTGGCCGTCCACACGAGTCCGCAAGGGTGTCGGATTCAGATCTATCCACTTTAGGACCCGGTATAAAAAGAGAGCGGATTCAGTCTCCCAAATCGCCGGATGCGTGTGGACGAAACGCCAATCCGATAAGAAATGTATGCGGATGCAGTGATCCGCGTCTCCGTGTGGACGGGGCCTTAATCTAAACCCTGTCTGTGAAACTGAAGTTCACTAAAACTAGTCCAAACAAAAACAAGACGACTAAATATAATCACGAAAAAAGCGAAAGACTAATTGAAAAAAAAAAGCTGGCGAAATGAACACAATCCGAAGTTGTGAACTTGAACGATCACCAAATTCACAGCACATTCAGTGCGATTAAGCCGTTTAACCTGAGAGTGAATAGCTGGAGGAGGCTTTGAGGATTCATCTGAGAGAAACTGAAGGCGTTTGGGGTTTGTGTTGAATGCGTAACTCAGTGCTTCACTGTTCTTTATGTGTAGGAGACTGAACGCTGTGAGTTTGTCCTCTTGCGCCCAGCGGGGACTCACAGAAACCCTGTTAACCCATCACTCATTCCGTTTGAGCGGCCCACACCCGTTGAGCTCCTGACCTCATGAATGCAGGACATGCTTTATTCTTCATTGCAGCAGTGCTTCTGTACTCAGTGCAGAGCGTCACTGAATCCAACTGGTGTTGATTGGATTGTTCAATACTTCCACTTTACTAGGTCAGCCTAAGGGCTCTGTGAGCTAGTCCTGCATCCCGTTAAACTGATGAGAATTTAGTAAAGTTTGTTCATTTATTAATTGTCATTGTCAGTTGACTACTATCCCATGCTCAATTTCAGGATTTTTCCTATGATCTGACCAGATGTGATTAATTAAATGTGCAGATAGAGTAACTAACAAATGTTCAGCAAATACGGCGGTGATTCAGGACCTAATTCTCAATGCTATGGATTTTTTCTTTGAGCTGATTGGGGAAGTGGTTATTTTTTTGACTTGCCCTGCCAAAAACCCCACATGTGACTCTATGGGCAAACAGACATTTCTGGTATTGACCATGTTTAAAGATCAAAGGCTGTCATACGGAGGAAAAAACTACATTACAATTTTTAACTGAAATAATACCAATAATCAGATTTCAGTTTAAAAATACTGGTTCACCTTCTAAATCCACAAGAGGGCGTAATAAGCATCTACAAACCAAATCAAGCAGTGCTTCAAAGCTATGAAACAACATGACCGTCTGTTAAAGAATCCATAGCATTTTAAAGCAATGCCAGGGCCTGAATTTCCTTTTGGATAATGGGGAGGAATTTCCCTCTTAGGTGACTCTTATGAGGGGGATTTTTTTATTAGAGGGAGGCCACATCATTTTTTTTAAATGACATTTATCTCACCTAAATGTCACTCTATGTATTTGTTGCGCATGATTTTACATGCAGCACAAGGACGCTTGATTTCGACCTTGAACCTTAATCTGAATTTACAAAATAAACAAGAACAAATAAACAAATTACAAGCAGAAATAAATAAAATAAAAATACAAATGAAATAAAGAGTGCTTTATTGTTGTCGGGTCGTTCTAAAAGCCTTTCCTGTAGCTCAAACAGTAGAGTTTGGGCGCTTGCAACGCCAAGGTCATCATTAGGGACCAACCAAATTCACGGGTAAAAATTCGCAATTTCACGGAAGGTTTTTTAAAAAACATTCGATTTCACGGAAAATTCACGGGTACAATTTTTACTAGGCACCAATCACTGCAATCAGTCCATCTGCTGTCACACCCGCTGTTTTGTATTCTGTTTTGTATTTAAATACCACTTTTCGACTGTTCACCTGTATTAAAAAATAAAAAGGAAACAAAATACGACTACAACGCACGTAGCCACAGACTCCACAATGCCACGTGACTGTTATGATGATGAGCTCTGCGCTCCCCTCCATGGCCACCAGAGGGAGCTCACACACTTATACTGACACTTCACTACACATTACATTTCCCAGCAACCCACACATTGGACTGATTGCATACACCTGGACACTATTATGACTGTTGGTCTCACCACCTGTTTTCCATCACATGAACTATAAAGGACTGCTTCATTCTTACAATCACCGCGAAGTCTTGATTAGCCCTGGTTAGCAATTCTGAGCGTTTCTATTCCTGCCTGTTGTCCTGTTTCTGAATCTGCCTGTTTACCCGTGTTTTGATCCTGTTCTGCCTGCCCTGACCTGTGCCTGGATTTACGTTTACGATTGCTATCTGCCTGTCTTGACCTCTCGCCTGGATTACCGTACCTGTATCTGTCTGCCTGCCTTTGTGACCCCTGCCTGGATTATTAACTACGTTTATCTCTCTGTTTGCCCTGACCATCTGCCTGTACGACTACTCTCAATAAAGACTAAAGCGATTGGATCTCTGCCTGTGAGTCCCCTTTGTTACAGTGACATTAATGAAATAGTTAACAGTTTTTCGTGGCCAAAACTTGGCCGACCAACGTGGTTGCTGACATATTCTGACGCTGCGGTACATTGACGCTTGTGTACTGGCTGATGCTTCTCTCCGCGTCAACGCTGTTCGTTGGTACAGAAAGGTAGCGTAATGCTAGCCGGCTCAGCAGAGGAAACCGACTGCTGTGCGAACGCCAGAGTGCTATTATACTCGTATCCGGCGGGACTTCTTTTGCTGCTGTTTAGTAGACTGCAAACTCGGGTAAGACGCTGCGATCATCTGCTCCTGGTATACTCCTTATCAGTTCCGAAACTTGAAAAAATAAATAAGTAAATTAATTGCCCTATGTATGTTCAGCAAAACGTGCAAAGAAAATGAATTTCAATGAAACAATTAGCATAAAAAGTTACCACGGTACTTCTGAACTCCCCCTTCAATAAAAATTAACACTATTTCACGCTTGTTGGGTGTTTTCACGGAAAGTGGCCGATTTCACGGAAAATGTCACGGCCGTGAAATCGTGAATTTGGTTGGTCCCTAGTCATCATGGATTTGATTCCCTGGGAAAGCAAGAACTGATTAGAAAGTCAGTGTGTTTCTTGAATGCAATGCAAGTCACTTTGGATAAAAGCGTCTGCTAAATACATGAATAAATTCAGGTACAGGAACACTACTGAAATTTAATAAATAAAATGTTTCATTGTATAAATGAAGTACAGATTTTTTCTCGCTATCTTTTGCTGTTTTGCTGTTTATATTAATGACTCAGACAGCAGCAGCAGGAATATTAGGCCACTGCCACTTTAAGAACGAATTCACGATAATGAAACGTGTTTGTTTATGTTCACTGAAGACATCACTAACTCTGTTTATGTGAATACTCACCGATAACTGCATTTGATCCGGTACTTGTGCGCTGTTTGAGTGACAGATTTATATGTGTGTGCTCTGGATTTGAGTGAAAGCATTCAGAGTTATAAATGCTTTAAATGGCTTGAATGTTTAAATTGACGTGGTAGCGCTGAATCAGTCTCACTGTGAAATTCAGTCCATTCATGCAACAAGCTAACTGAATAAAGGTTTGTGAGAATTTCTCGCCTTATAAGTGAAAAACTTGTTTGAATGAGTAAAATTATGTGCAAACCCGTGCTGAAATGTGAGCTGAATGTATGTGTGCTGTGAGTCAGTGCAGGTCCAGCGGTGCGAAACACGTCAGATTGAGGGCTGTAAACTGACACTTGTTGAACTAGGATGCCTCTGTGTCCATAACCTGTGCTGGTAAGAAGCAAAAATGACATGAATGAGGTCAAACCTGAAATGGTAGTTTTGCGCTGTTTTGATCTTGAGGCATGTTGGGAATGTGAGTGATACTATGTGCTGTCCTCGTGAACCATTCAACAGTCAAATGCCGCGATATCAAGATACCCTCATTCAAGGGTTTGTAGTGCAAGTAAAAATTAGGGATGTGCTTTTTGACTAATTTGTTAGTCGTTTAAACCAAAATTTTGTAACTAGTCTAAAAGTAATGCCGCTAGAAATAAGTCTCAAAACTGCAGCTGTATGTAGCGAGAGGCTTGTGTGTTGGTTTCCATGGTGATGCCGTGAGTGAGTTCAATAAACCGGTAAAAAAAAAAAAAGTATATATATCTTTCTTTCAGCTGAACGTTATCACAGTGACGGACAGTTGTAGTTAATGACGCGATGATGTGGCTGTTTGGGCTCGTCTCTCCAAACATTTCCGTGTCTGTGATTAATATGGTTTCGCTCAGATCCAGTGGAATCATTATATGTCAGTTTGACATAACCTTTTATTAAACACTTTTCTGTCTCCTCCTACTTTAAAATACTCCCACACCTCGTTAGTCTTTCAGTGGTCATTATTAAACCCGCCGCGACTGATATAAAAAAAACGCATGGGAGATCTGCGGTAAAGATTTAGTTTCTGCTCGGATGACAGATGCATCTCATTTATTTAGTTTTGCTTATTTGTTAAAAATATTCACACACTTGTGAACTATCAATTAACTGATATTCCAATTCTCAAATATGTGGAAGTGAATGCGTTTTGTCGCTTAAAAGCCTTTATAATGATCATGTCAGCTGATCTGCGACAGGTGCCGCAGTTCAGAGAATCTGATCCGTCGGATTTACAGCACGTAAATTCAGTGCCTTCTCTCAAAATACATGACAGTGAGTGTCCAGCGTATTTAAACGTCTGAAACCTAAAATAAAGGTACGTGGTTGAAAACCGAATAGCTGTGTTATATGACAAACACTGAGCGCGTCTGTCGCGACCGCCAATGCGCGAAAACGCGTTTGAATTTAGCAATTGATCACGAGACGCACGGAACGTTCTAATCCCGCGTGTAAGAGGGTTACGTGTAACTAGTCGCACCCTGTACCGTACACTCGCACATCCCTAGTAAAAATATGAAGAAGGTGTGCAGGTCCCACACACCCTAACTAGACTCGAGTGCAGCTCGGACAACAAAATAACAATAATGGAGAAAAGAGGAAAGAGATGTGTGCACACTGATAATAACAGCTCCAAACTACTTTTTGTTCACACGTTTTTTTCAAGTCCTCATTGGGTGTTTTGACACTTTTCAGGGACGTGTTAACCTATTTCTGCTGAGCGGTAACTATAGTTACCAGGCCATATTGTTTGTCTTTTTAAATAAAAACTTTGAGTGACTTTTTGTCTTTAATTGATCCTAGAGAACCATATTCAAGCATAAAATTCATTAAAATGCTGCACAATAATTATCAGCATTAAAGGGTTAAGCTCACGAGATGATGTTTAATAATATTATGATGATATACTTAACATAAAATATGTTCCACCAATCAGATTCAAGCATTCAACAGCCCCATGGTATCGGATATCGATACTTTTTCAAGGTATCGCATCGAAGTTGGACACTTAAAACTTAATGTTCCTCACTATTATTGATTGTCCTGCTCTTCTAGAGCTGCTGAACAGCCAAAACAGACTTTGTTGCATTATCTTCCTGTTCTCTGTGTAAAGCTGCTTTGAAACAATCTCTAATGTAAAAAGCGCTATATAAATAAAGTGGACTTGACTTGGAAATTCCAGTAATGTAATCGAGGCAGATCCTTAAACCTGGAGTCGGAATGGGCCGCAGTCATGCATGTCATGGTGATCTGACAAGTCAAAGCACGTAAAGTGTGTGTGATTTGCATTTTCCATTTCCCATGTCATTCAGCGCACTAGCACTGTTCCTCCCGCGGCTCGCTGAAACATTTGCTCAGCGTTTTCTGAAACGCTTCCTGTTCTGTTGATCACATCGATTGAAAAGGCTTTAACTCCTAAACTGCTGCCTGTGTTTCCCCTCAGAGGAAACCTAGCTAACAATTCATGTAAAGGTTCCCTTAATAAAGCATGCATGCATATGCACAATGATATTTTCATAAATTATGAGTGGCATATAACAGGTATGTTTATGCACACCAGAGATTCTCTGATTACTTGCTGTGTTTGCAGTATGCATATGCAGTGCAAATGTTTGTCACATCAATCTGTGAGGATTATTTTAACACCTTTTACATTGTTTTTGAGCTCGTTTTTATCATGATTATTGCTTTTATTTGTTTGATTTGTTTGATCATTTTATTTAGCCATAAAACAACGTAGCAAGTTGAAAGACGGTAAAATAATCCTCACAGAGCAACATCAGAAGATCAGATGCTAATTTAGTTAAAAACAGCCCGTCTGATGCTTTTTACACTCAAATACCTTATTTAACTTTTCAGATATTTTGACACGATAATCCAGTCTCAGTTTTTGCTACAAATATTCATTTTACGATTATTGTGATTGCACACACAAACACACACACACACTATGCCTGTGAAGTGTCAGCTCAAAATACCCAACAGATGATTCATTATTCCTTGTTTAATTTGCCTTTATTTTGGGTGTGAGCAAAAACAAGCCATTTTTGTGTGGCCCTTTAAATGCAAATGAGCTGGTGCTCATTTTTCCAGAAGAGGGCAGAGCCTTTACAGCTCGTGCTTTGGATACATTGGCAACAACAAAACTGGAGGATCTCACGCAGCCCTAATGTCAGAAGTTGTCGGTAACAGCATTACAAACTTACAGAGTCAGACACTGATGGAGAGACTCCGCAAGAAGTTGCAACTTTATAATGCAACTGGATGTTTCTGAATATTTAGTGGATACATTTATGAAGTTAAGGTGTTAAATTGATTCACAACTAGCATGTACTATCATGTTAATGTTAAAATCTTTCAGAAACAAGTTTTGTGACCCTTGTTTGTGAAGCAGTCTGGCTTAAAATGATTTGCGCAAATATATTACACTTTACCCACTTTCTTCGGTACATTTCCTTCATAATTCAAGCTTGGTGAGAGAGAGGGAACACACACACACACACACACACACACACACACACACACACACACACACACACACACACACACACACACACACACACACACACACACACACACACACACACACACACACACACAACAAACAAACACACAGTTGCACACAAAAACTGTAAACACCCCCCCCCCCCCCCCACAAATAGAAGAAATGGGGGCCCAGTTAAACTAAATCTATTATGACTTATGATTAAAATGAAATGTTTATTTCAGCATTTTATTTAGATCTGCTCATGTTGCATCAAAGATTTCTTTTTGCGCATGTTTTGCAGTTTTTGCATAATGCAGCTTGGTTGATTATAATGGTCAACACTGATGTATCAGTCGAGCTCTAGTCTGCAGCAGCGTAAGTGCGCAAGTCTCAAAGGCGCTAAATGATTTTATCGCAAAATGTTTTCTCTTCAGATATTTGTTCACTCGTCCACGACGCTGAATTCACGTCTGTGTTTTGTGTTTTGCACAGTGGCCGATCTGTTCAAACATGAGCTGATGAAGTGCATCGTCAGATCAACCAGAGAAACAACTCAAGCTCCCATGGTGCACTTTTAAACGCAAAGTCACAAAGTTATGGGAACAGTGTGCAAATGCATGTTTGTCCTGAAGGAGTGTTTAGTGCACATGCACTTCTTAGCTGTGGCGTCGATATAGTGAGGTCAGCCTCGGATCTCTCTGAAAAAGTTTGGTCTGCTTTCTTAATTCTGCACTTTTTAAGGCAGAATTAAATTAATTTTTAATTCTGCACATTAATTTCATGATTTTATTTGATTTCCATTTCCATTCAAAAGGATTAATGCCAAACGTCACATGAAACGTCACAGCTAGTCACTTAATATTCATCAGTGTTCTTGACTGTCCTGCTCTTCTAGAGCTGCTGAACAGCCAAAACAAACTTTGTTGCCTTATCTTCCTGTTATCTCTGTCAAACTGCTTTGAAACAATCTGTGTTGAAATAAGCGCTGTATAAATAAAGGAAACTTGACTTGACATGAACAAACAGAAGAATATACAGGGTCTGACCGTTACCTTTCTAAGGCGTTCAAATATTTCACTAAACAGAGATGAAACCAAAGTATTGATAATAATTTTAAGATGAAGTGATTTAATACATCAAATGCAGCCTGAAGTCATTTATTTCATTTGGTTAAAAGCATTTAGTTTGTATTTGAAAAGATGGATTTCATCTGCACAACACCGCCTGTGGAAAAAAATGATCATAGCAACATTAAATGCACATTTTGAAAAATATGCTTGATTACAATAGAAGTTAATGCTTTGTAATTATAATCTAGGAATACAACTCTTTTCTCAACCAGTTTTCATGCCTGTTTTCATTTGTGCAATTTGTTAGAGATGGAAGAGAGAACTGAAGAGGATGTAGAAAAAAATAAAAAATTATATATATATATATATATTATTATTATTATTATTTTTTTTTTTAAATCTACAGAAATAAATGATGATAGAGATATTTGCTTGATGCAGATTTTGGAGCTTATCACAGATATTTTTTGTCATAATCATTATGTCACTGCTGTGTATGATTTCATGCTATTTACTGGTTGCCAGTATGTAACAGTGTACAAAATTTTTGATGTACAAAAATTCAACTATTCACGTTTTCACTGTAAAATACACCATCATTTTTGGTGCAGGGGCTCTTTAAACATCAAGACACCAGTTGCTGTCAGCCAATCACAGTGTAAATAAATCGGTGACCTGTGCACCACCTGTCCAGATAGATGCTGATCCACTGATGTGTGTGTGTTTGTCTCGTTTAGGACCTGAACACCATCTATGCTCATCTCTACCACATGGACGTGTTGTCTCATCTCAGAGAACATCAGCTCAGGTGAGACGACAGAGACTGTTTGCTAATTCATTAAAATAGCTACAAAATATCTTTCTTAAGTTTGGGCTCGGGAGGTTTTTGACTTTGTAAATCTGTTCTGCTCATCAAGGCTGCATTTATTTGATCAAAAATAAAGTAATATTATGAAATGTTACAACTTAAAACAGTTTTTTCTATGTGAATATATAGTATAGTGTCATTTATTCCTGTGATTAAAGCTGCATTTATTAGATCATTAATACAGTAAAACAGTGTAATATTATATCAATGTAAAACAGCTGTTTTCTATGTGAATATATAGTAAAGTGTAATTTATTCTTATGATCAAAGCTGTATTTTCTGCATCATTACATTGCCTTCAGTGTCACATGATCTTCAAAAATCATTCTGATATGATGATTTGATGCGCAAGAAACATTTATGATTATTATCAGTGTTTAAAACAGTTGCGTTGTGCTTCAGATTTCTGTGGAAATCATGATCTGTTTTCTCAGTGTTCTTTGATAAATAGAAAGATAAATAGAATAGCATTTACTTGAAAACGAAATCTTTTGGAAAATTGTACGTCATTACTTTCCTGTAGCTCAAACAGTACAGAGTGGTGTTTGCCACACCAAGGTCATGGGTTCGATTCCAAGGGAAAGCAAGAACTGATTAGAATGTCATTGTATTTCTTGAATGCATTGTAAGTTACTTTGGATAAAAGTGTCTGCCAAATGCAGAAATGTAAACGTACTGTCACTTCTGATCAATTTAATGCATCCTTAACTGAGTAAGAAAGTTTCTTAAAAACTAAATTTCACAGCTTAAGTCTGCGTCTCTATACATCTCTGTGTGTTGCAGGTCCATGTGCATGACGGCCAGATATGAGCAATATGATGCGAACCACGTTCTTTTCTAGTAAGTACATCTCTGCACATTACCAGCGCAGCTCGTCATGCTCGACACGTGACACACCGCAGCCACAATAGACAGATATATTGCCTTTATTTCCTTTTTCCTATTCACAAACATATCATGAAGTGTCTGATCTATTCCGATTCTCGAATATGTGGAAGTGAATGTGTTTTGTCATTTAAAAACCTTTATAATGATCATGTTAGTTGATCTATAATACGCGACGGACACCGCCATGTTAGTTTCCACTGAAGTTCAGAGGATCGTATCTGACGGATTTATGATGAACTGATAGGCGAATAGAGTAAACTTTATAGTTACATACACAATGTGTATCTGATATAAATAAAACAAGAACAAAAAACAAATTATAAGTGAAAGGATTTTTATTGCTTCTTCCATAGACATCAGTGCGTCTAAACTATATAAACTATAATTTTATTTTTGTTGCTAGTATTTAAATGTGTATTTTGAAACCTAAAATAAAGATTATGTGTATTGAACTAAAATTAAAAAGAAAGCAAAACATATAAATATAAAGCCTAATTGTGTGTTTGTCTTCCAGCGCTGACAGCATCTCCACATGCTGGTACGTCCTGGTCTCGGGCTCGGTGCTAGTGAAGGAGCACATGTATCTGGCCCGATGCTGGTATGTATCGCACCACACGTGTGTGATTGGACAAATGAAATCATGCATGTAATGAAGACAGTAGTTACATTTACATAGCGCTATATACTCAAAGCACTTTACATATGCAATGGGTGGGGTGGGGGGAAATCTCCTCAATCACCACCAATGTGCAGCACCACCTGGATGATACGACGGCAGCCAAATTGAGCCAGAAAGCTCTCCACACACCAGCTTACTGGTGGAGAGGAGACAGAGACCTAATGATGTCATAGAACTCTGTGTGTGTGTGTGTGTGTGTGTGCGCGAGTCTCAAACAGCAGGAGTTTCACTTCCTCAGCATGCCTTTCATTTCTCTTTCCTCATTCCAGTATGAGAGTTCCTGATTGTTAAAAAATATGAATATTAACTAGTACTATATTCACTAGGCACAGCTGTAGACTAGGAGACTAACTAACTGTAGGCTAGATCAATATATATATATAAATATATATATATATATATATATATATATATATATATATATATATACACACACACACACAGTAATCCCTCACCACTTCGCGGTTCAAGTTTCGCGGCCTCAGTGCATCGCGGATTTTTTAAAAATATTCATTGAAAAATTAAAATAAAAAAATACTGCCATATTGGCAGCCGTATTGCGGAAAGCAGCGTTGTTTTATCTTGATGCGAGAGAAACGGTTTCCCAGGATGCCAGACAAAGAGAAACTCTCTCAAACGCTTTGTGCACGCCCACGGCACTCAGACAAGACACATGATTGGTTCCCGGTGTGAGATCGACCAATGAGAGCACGAGTGGAGTAGGAGCCTCAAGATACTGCTGTCATTGATGAGTGTAGAGCACCATAATACGTATCGTATGAGAGAGAGATTAAATGTATAATATTATGTTTTATAATTAAATATATTTAATTAAAATATTTTTAAAGTATAAATATACATATTTTGAACATTCTGGTACCTACACACACATTTATGGAAATTCCTTGGGGGCCAATCCTGCTTCACGGGTTTTCACCTATCGTGGGGGGTTCCAGTCCCAATTCACCGCGCTAAACGAGGGATCACTGTGTATATATATATATATATATTTCGGCTTTGGTATTGTTAGCAGCGGTGCTCTAAAGGGAATTTAGAGGTGCGATCTCTCTGAGAGGGTGTCGTGTTGTGCTTTGTTGTGCCAACTCTCACAGCAACAAAAAACAACAGTTTTTAACAGCTTTTGGGTTAAACTGAACATGAGTAGTAATGGTTAAAAACAAGCCGATATGAGCTAAACACTTACAGACTTAAAACAACTCTGGAGCATTCAGTCATATTTATGATTTAAAGGGGGCATCAAATGCAGTTTCAGATTTTATATATTATGTTTCTCAAGTTTAGTTTATAAATTTTGCAAAACACCCGAAAAAGTCCAGTATTTGTAAAAATGTCATTTTGACTCAACACTGACGGACTTTACCTCTTGCAGATAGGGAAATAAATTCCCACTGCTGTGATTGGTGAACTTCAGTGCGCGTGTCGTGTGTTTTGATATTCGAGATGGCGAGCGATGTGATAAAGCTGTGTGTGTTTGAGTCAGAGTCAGGTCCCAGCAGAGGGAATTGAAACAACCGGGGATGTTCTGGATTTATTAGCAACACTCAAACAGAGATACGCTTGGTGTGTTAATAGCATTAAATGCTGGTTTGAGGTGAAACACACACACACACAACATAAGACCACGTCGGATGCAAGAGATTGAAAATAAATGCACTCCGAAGACAAAATGCTTGACTCTGCCGTATGAAGACTTGTGAAGAGTGAAGAACAAACAAAAACTTCAGGCTCGTCATTAAGGGGGTCACGAGTTGAGAAATCACATTCTCTTTGATCTTTTGACATATTAGAGTTGGAAAAAACACTGTTGGAAAAAGAGAGAGAGAAAAACCTCAGCTGGTGTCGGTGTATGAAATACTGAAATTAACATATTCAGAATTGATGTATATCAAATCAACACTAGTATGAAATATGGAAGAAAGTAGTTTGTATTGAAATTATTTGTATTTTTTGACATTTCTGAAGCCTCGTGGCTGCAGTGTTTGTGTTTATTGTGGGTGTGTCTTGTCCTGAAGCACAGGCGTGTGTGTGTGTGATTGTGTGACCGGTCTGTTTGTGGGGGTCAGTGGGAATGAGGAATGCGGAACTCGTGTCGCTCGAGTTTTCCAGCTGTGTGTGTCGTGAACACATGCAGACAGGAAGCAGCCCTCACTCCTGTGACCAGACCCCGAACACACACACACACACACACACACACACACACGTACGCACGTCAAGACCACAGAGGAGAACTGGGAAGTTTGCTCATTTAAGAGTCGTTTCCTGACAGGATTTCAGAATCACTTTTTTTCATCTTTGGAAGTTTCAAAGCATGAAAATCATGATTTCTCTTAAATAAGACATCATTCCTGTGGAGGACAGAAGAATCTGGACGCTCTTGTAAAGGTGGGAATATTTCAGATGCTTTAAACTGGCTTGGCAGCATTGTTTTGGCTTGAAGCCGTTGACTTCAGCGAAGCTCCTCACGTCATGGATAAACATCTTTCGCTGGAGGACATTGGGCTCCTGTAGCAGCACGTTGAAGTTTAACCGACACCCGGAGGTGTGAGCGAGCCGTACCTCTCACAGCTTTCACTGTGACCATGTCGTTTCTCTCATTTCACTGTGAGTAACAGTTTTTCTATGACTGAATCTGAATCTGTGTGTATTGTGTGATGCCCCCGTGCTCACGTATTGTGTTGTTTAAATGGTGCCCAACACAACACTGGTTTTTGGGTTCAGCGTCAGCACTCTTTTTTGTTATGGAGACACGTTTTTGTTATCAGTGGCCTGTGTTTCAACATCATCAGTTATCTGGAAGAGGAAGTTCAGCTCCGTCTCTCACTTCTGCTTGAGCACGTTCAAATCTTTATGTCACACTGGATGTGCTCATGTAGTTACTGCACATATGACTCATATTTGATGTGAAATAATGGTCTAACCGATCTAGATTTTCACTTTTTTGTGTTCTGGGTGTTTTCTTTCGTCTGGTGTGAAAAGTCCCTCTTGATCTTTTGACTATGGGATTTTATTGCATTTTTTAGGGGATAGCAGGTAAAATTAGTGCATTTGATCACTTTCACTTTCAACCTCAATAAGTTGGCAAAAAAAGAAAAGAAAAAAGAGGTGACCTAATCAGTTATATAAAACTTTTTGAATTAATACTTTTAAAGTGTAAGTAAGCAGAACAGGCTTTTTCTTTTATTTTGTACTCATAGATTTTTATTACTCTTAACTAATTCATACATTTAACTTAAAATTATCATGCTTAAGTATTTTTAGTAGTGGAAACCTGGATAGATTTAACCAGCTACATCAAGAAATGCTAACATGCTAATTGGCATCACAATGCTTTGATAGCATAAACACAGCATAGCAATTACTGAATGAATACGACAATATAGAAAGTTTAATATACTGTATATCTGTTCTCAAACAAAGCTCACGCTCCGCTCGTCACATGATGGGAACCCCCCAGAAACTCTTCAAAATTAGCATAACAAAACATTAAATCTCCCACTAACGTTAATCTTTCACAGAAAAACCCATTATGTAACACTTTATTTTAGTTTTTATTCTCCCTTTCGAGTGTCATGGCAAAGCATGCTGGGAAATAGAAATCCCTGCCCAGTTTCAATTAAGTTTGTCTAAATTAAATAAAACAACTTCATAAAACAAAACAAATAAACAACTCGGATTACTTTGAATGTGTCAGTTTTGTGAACTCATAAAAGTTCATTTAATTGAACTGCTTTGTTTAATTTAAGTTGACCCTACTGAAATTAATTAAGTTGAGCATTAGGGTTTACAGAGAACTAGAGCCCTATGATTTTCATGATAGAACTATGGGATCTAGTCATAACAATGGAATTCATAGTATAACCTGGAAAGTCTCTGAATTTGGTCATTTGAATGAATGAATAAATGAATAAAGTTTGCATGAAAAAGTAGGGCTACACACTAGTATCGTAGGGTGATATGGATTAGTGTCTGTGAGTATTAAAGGCTGCTATTAAAATCTGAAGTCTACATGTTGACGTCTCATTATATGAGGACATTTATTCTCCAGAGCTGCTCTGAGAAGCACTTCAGCAGCATTTCACCATTGCATTTGAGAAAACCTTCAGCACATACACACAGTCTCAAAGCTCTTTGCGAGTGTTGTAGTACTCGAGACCAGTCTTAAGACCGTTTAGGCCAGGGGTGGGCAAACTATGGCCACCCCCGTTGGGCTTTTTAAACTCGTATCAAACCTCCTTCATTACTTCCCCTGTAATGACACTCTGTCGCGGCCTTCAGTGGTGCTGAAGCTGTGGTGGAGAGTAGGTGTGTGTCGCAAACCCCTCTACACCCCCCCCCGTCAACAATCGGGATCCGTGCTTAACCCCGTCAACAATAGTGAACCGCTCACCTCGGCCCCTCTGTCGATTTTAAGAAGCCAATGTGGCCCGCGAGACAAATAGTTTGCCCACCCCTGGTTTAGGTCTTATCTCAGTCTCAACCATATTTGTACTTGGTGTCGGACTTTGAGGACTCATCTTTTGAATTTTATCTCAAGATCCCAAGATCTCAAGCGACTGCTGTAACACAAGAGACTGAACCTGAAGTTTCTCGATATATTCTATTAACGATCATCCTGACACGTCCACACTGTTCAGAGGAATTAGTAAACGTGCTGCACGCTTTCCTCTCAGTAACAACAGAAATGAGAAAACAGCAGTTCAGAAGCATCTGATCATAGAGATGGCTCATTCGGCATTATCCTGAACGTTGTATTTGCATTCATGTGGGAAAAAAAGATTCTTGGGAGTGCACGTAAATGTCACATCCATTTGATTTTTCACATAAAAGTCAGTCTACAGGCTTTCATAGACAACCTAGGAAGGTCTCTTATTAAGATTCGTTTTAAGCAGTTCTATGCAAAAAGTGATTAATGCATGAAAGTTCTTACACATAGCCTCTAAATAAAACCATTAAATTGGAATCCCCAAAAAATCTACTGAATTTGGGGAAAAAATAACATGGATTTCATAGGGCCTTAAGAGGCAGAACTGCTCTCCTCAACAAAGAGAAATGCACCAGCTGAACTTATGAACTTATGTCACTATGAACGGCAGTATTAATGAAGACTGACCAGTAAACACCAGTAATGAGGAACACGGAGGCTCAGGGACGTTTGCAAGAGATGATTGAGCTGTTGTTGAGGAGTTTAGCATCGGCCACCCCGGCTGTAGTGCTTGCGCTAATCCACAGAGAGGAGTGCAAGAGCTCGTAGTGAGAGCCAAAACTGACAGATCTTCCCTTCGTCTGACAGCAGACTTCAGTCTCACTAGAGTGTGAAGAGATGTCAGTCAACCTGACCTCTGACCCCTTCTGGCTCTGCTCACACAATATAGACCCGTCTGCACTGCGCCGTGATCTGAGAGAGGAAACTGAGAGTCCATTTCATGGCAACACTGATGATGTTTTTTCAGTGTTTGATGCTGCAGTCTTCATCATGACGCAGCGCTCACATCTTCATACAATGTGAAGCATTGTATTATTCATATGCCTCGTTTACTACAGTGTATGTAAATAACAGGTAGTTGCTCTTATTGTTCATAGGAGCACTGTACTGCCATCTTCTGTGTGTCAGTTTGTTTCTCTGTATGTTTCAGGTATTCAGCCACTCTTGACCTATAACATTTTCACAGAACGGTCGCTTGCATGAGATATTCAATTCCAGTTTAGGCCACTTTGGTATGTTGAAGTAAAACAGTTGCGTGTCTCTTGCAGTGGGATTCAGTGTGAGAGTCAGGTTGGGATTCTTGCTGTTTTAATTTTTATGTCAATCTAGTTTTGCTGTATTTTGTGTCAGTAGAACTCACACAGCATTTAAGTTGTTTCCCTTTGAAAGGACATGTAGGCAGAATAATTTATATTCAATTAGGAATGGCAAAATGACCAAAACCTTGGTTTTAGTCTCAGAAGTTCCTCCGCTGCCCGACACTCATTTTAACCAGGTTTGTACAGTGTAGTTAGACAGTGATATTAAAAGATAAAATTTAGTTTACACTTTATTGATGATATATACTTTGTACAGACAAGCAGATGAACAGTATATAAATGCAACACAAGGGTTCTCGCTAAGCGTTTATTCCATCAAGAATCAAATGCCAGGCTCAACTGCTTGTCTGCATCATTTTGTAAGTATTCACAACTGGCCGTTACATAACTATATAGACTGTAAAACTATATGTGGCACTTTAACCAGTGCTTCCTTCCGTCAGTGTGTGAGATCTGAGGATCACGCTCTGATTTGTTTCTCTGTTTGTCACTGCAGTTTCGGGACGCAGCGTGGAGGAAGACGAGGCTGTGAATGCATCACTTTAGAGCCGTCCGAGATGATTGTGGTGAGTGGCACGTTATACACGTCTCCTCCAACAGCAGCCAGCACATGTCACTGACAGCATGTAGACTAAAGCCGGAGAGGTTCAATCAAAACGTGCTTCCTTAATACCACACTCTACAATTGATCAGTTACGATTTTGTCTGAAACCAAGTTCTCGTTTTGGCTGACAAGATAATCTTAAACGGTAGTCATCAATATCTATTTAGGCATTGTTTTAGGCTGCTGTTGTATTTCCAAAAGTTATTTAATACTAATTAACATCAACATAAAAACATTACAGTCTGCTGATGGATCCATGCTTTTTTCCTGTTAAGGCCCTTTTGCATGAATCTCGTAGTTTAAGTAGCTCAAACAGTAGAGTGTGGCACTTGCAACACCAAGGTTATGGGTTCGATTCCCAGGGAAAGCAAGAACTGATTAGAATGTCAATGTGTTTCTTGAATACAAAGTAAGTCGCTTTGGATAAAAGTATCTGCCAAATGCAGAAATGCAATGACTTTCAACTGTGATCTAAAGTGGGTTTTGATTAAATAATGAGCAGACGTGTTTTATAGTAACTGAACGCTACACCTGTTTAGTATTTCTCATTCTTTATTGTTTTAAAAATAACCAGAGCCTCATGAAAAATACAGAACGTATATTGTCGTAATCATGTATTTATTTGGTTTCATGTTTCACCTGTAGAAATGTTTCCCTCAGTTGTTTATGCGTGGAAAAGTGCGGATCTGAACGGGGACATGGACACAACATTGTCATGCAGGAGTTAAGATCACATAATATGATTGACGGCTCTAGAGTAATGAGCTCTGATTCATAACAGACACGCACGGAAGAAAACAGAGCTGTACGCCGTTTCAAGCTCTTCAGATTAGAAATAATAATCTGTATAAAGAAATATGACACAAACATGTGAGAAACAAATCTGGAAAACATCTATTCTCTTCTCTCTTCTGGATTACTTTTCTTTGCAAGTACAATTCAAGGTTTTCAAAACAGCACCACAGCTCTCACACTTTTGTCCAACAGCAGCGGATCAGATAAGCTCAAATCTGACTGGACGGCTCATTTCATCGCAGGCTGACGGTGCAAAAAGTTGTTAAATCTCACTTTGACTTGCTGCAATTGAGCGTTCCTGGTGTGAAGAGCTCTGTAGGAATCTAAAGAGAACTGGGTCCTTTTTCACTTGCTCTGTATAATACACCCCAGTATAAATCGAAACTATAATGCATTTTAGTATTATTTTGTGGTCAAAAGAATCACATTTTGTTCAGTTCTCATTTAAGTATATTCTCTTAAAGTATATCATTTCTGAAGTACTTTTTTTAGAAGTATACTAAAGTGTAAAAAAGTGCTTAAGTTCGTTTTCATAAGGTCCTCCAGGAGCAGTTAAACCTCTGGTTTAATGTGACAAAATCAGTGTCTTCACTGGGTACGGCTGTTGAACACTGAGTTTGTGTGTAATAATATCTCGTCTTATCTGTCGTTCTCGAGCGTGCAGGAAATGAACCATTATATGAGCTTTATCTTGCATGGGCTGATGGTCATGAACTCTCACTGAAAATGAAAGCTCAGGGTTCATCGCTGTGCTAGTTCTCTCATTGGCTGTCCTGAAGCAAGGCATCTGTTGACTCTTCTTAGGATGTAGATTCGGTGTGTTGGTGTGTTTTGGTCACAGGACCAGATGGGAAACGTGCCGTTTGGTGAATGTGACACCAGGATGGTGCTGCGCTTTGGATGGTATAAACTCGTCAGCTGCTAGACATTTTCCACTATTGCTATTATGGCGGTTGTGCTGAATGTAAGTGAACAATCTTCCTATCACGTCACATTTATAGTGAAGATCAGGAAGCACTTGTATAAATATACTTTGGACCTGATTTATGAAGTTCTACACCTTTAATTACTGTTAATAACAAGGTCAGGTGCTTTTTTGGTGTCAGATACCTATGGATTTATATGATACCGGTTGTGCTGTGCATCGTGAGAGGTGGTTAAACATTATCAGCATGATGGTATAAAACTTAAGTTTTGATACCAATTATGTAAATAAGTGCACTTTATAGTAGCTAAATAAGTAAGATGCAGTAAAGGTATTTTGTTGTTTGTTTTGCATCTGGGTTAAGTAAACAAAAACATCTAAGATAACTTCAGTAAATGGAGTGACACAAGGTTCTGTGTTAGGCTTGCTCTATTTTCAATAGATATACTGCCACTTGGTAAATTCTAAGAAAACTGGGAATTAGTTTCCACTGTAATGCCGATTATATGATGAGTTATGTATTTATATGAGTTATATAAATTCAGATAAGACTGAGGGATTACTTGTTGGACTCAAAACCTGCATACAAATCTATTTGCATTTAGGATGTACTGTTACTTAATCCTCCACAGTAAAAGACCCAGGTGTCTTTTATTTGAGAGCAACTTCTCTATTGAAAATCATAATTCATGTTACAAAAATAGCCTTCTTTCATGACCTCGAGACTTGATTACTGTAATGTTTTCCTGTAGCTCAATCAGTAGAGAGTGGTGTTTACAACGCCAAGGTCACGGGTTCGATCCCAGGGAAAGCAAGACTTTATTTAATATGTAAGTCGCTTTGGATAAAAGCGTCTGCCAAATACAGAAATGTAAAATCTAATTTATGCTCAACAAACAAGCTACAGTTGAGTTCTTATCAGGTCAAGGAAATATAACTTTATCATTTCTACACTGTTAACCTATTAAGTTCTGTATTGATTACAAAGCATTGCTTCTGATCTGTAAGGCCCTAAACGGTTTAGCTCCTGTGTATTTAACACACTCTTATTCTCGTGCACTGTCTCACTACTAAATTAGTTCATTGACTAAACTGCACATCAGAGTTCTCTCTTTTACCGACGGCCCTATGCTGATTCTACATCAGTCCAAAAAAAACTGACAGTAGACTAGTCTAGACTAGACCCAACAGTGCAGAACACAAACTTTTTCAACCAATGCTCAAAAACGGCTTTGTATGTCACAAAGCTCTGGGTGAATTTAACATAGACATTTTGTTAAGGAATAGACGCATAAACAAATGTCTTTATTTTCATTCCTTCTGGAAAAAAGTCTTAAATTCAGGTTTATCACATTTTAAAGGGATAGTTCACCCTAAAATGAAAATGAAGTCGTCTTTTTCTCACCCTTTTGTTGTTCTAATGCCATATGCCCTTCTTTTTCAGACCACAAAAAAAATGTCCCACTCGCATTAGTCTATTTAATTACGATCAGGCAAGGCAAGGCAAGGCAAGTTTATTTGTATAGCACATTTCATACACAATGGTAATTCAAAGTGCTTTACATAAAGAAGATCAGCATTAAGTTTTAAATAGAAATATCACAGAGTGATCCAATGCGACACGTGACATATATACGTGTTTTGGGAATAAACAATAGAGTTTAGTGAAAAACCCATTTATCAGACTCTATTTGGAAGAGGTCATGCCAGAGAAAACACACAAACTGTAAGAAATTAAGATGAATAAAAGTGTGATATGAGCCCCTGGCCGTAGATTGAGATGCGTGTTTTCTGTCATCTGCCTCCCCGGATGCTTAAATCTGCATGCCATATTAATGGGATGATGGATGGCCGCTCTGCTTCTGACATGACAACCCTTTAAACACAACCGGCTCTCTCTCTCTTCATTCTCAGCTCTCATCCAGAGCCTCTTCTGCATGGCACATACTTGGTCCTGAAGCAGTTCTCGGTTTCACACGGCAATATAAAGTTTAAAACATTTTACATACAAGTAGTAGAAGCCTGGAGAATAGAGGATGCTTTAAAAAAAAGTTGTGGTGTGTGCGTGTTTGTCATGTTTGGTGTTCACGAAAAAGGTGAGTTTTTAGCAGTCTTTTGAATACTGCAAAGGTTTCTGCATTCCGGATGAAGGCAGGGAGGTCGTTCCACCAACAAGGAATGGTGACCGAAAATGTTCTTTTGAACAAAAGTGATTTTTTTTGCCTCTCTGTGAAAGTACCACAAGTCGTCGCTCGTTGATCGATCGAAGGTTTCTGAAGCTAGTGTTTAAGGGAGCATCCACACTGAAAGTGTCTGATCTGACAGTCCTTACATGAAGCTCCTCTGTTGATATTGGCAAGATAAGGGGCACAATAACTTAGCAACCTGCCATTTTGTACAGTTCGCCACTGCGTTCGATTGACACATACTCACTGACCTTGAAACGACTCGCTCCTCACACAGTGCTTGTGCTGTTTCCACCTTCATCTTCTGTTGACTCATTGACATTTTCAATCGTCGTCTTTAAATAGTTTGGAATTTTCCGTCATGGTTTTTACAATGAATAAAATGTCAAGCATCAGAGCACAGTTAGACCCCTTGCCTTTTTGGTCTAGATAAGTGCCCTGTTGCAATACTAAAATAAAAAAATTGTTTAGTCATAAAATAGTGTTGTTCAAGGTCAGAAATGTCACTAAAATTATAAATGCCCCCAAATTTCAAGATATGAATTGCCCTTTTTATGAGTTTTTGTATTTTGTGTTCATAACATGAGTAAGAGGGCTATTTTCTTGAATATCAGTACGATTGCAAATGTGACATTTTAAACAACAGTTCAATAAACAATAATCTGATTTTATTTGACAATTTTAGACGCAACGTTGTCAATTTTGACTGTTCCACGTTTGCTCTTTTTTGCCAACGGAAATAGTCCCAAACAAAGCAGAAAAGTTGCATCTCCCAGCAACACACAGCTGTGTTTGGTTCTTGAATGATTCACTGACTCATTTACGTTTAAAGTCGGTGGACACTGGCATTTGTCATGAATCAGCCGGTTTCAACGAATCGGTGAAATGAATTGATTCACTTATTAACTCATCTCATAATTTCAATAGCATCAATAGCATCATTTAATTTCCTCCAACAAATGATATGAATATTAAGAAACCTTAATCTCATAACATTATTTAGGCATTTGTACTTGCATTGTAAATAGATTTTGATAAATGTTGCTTTTGATAAATACTGATTTGTAATAATGTATTAAATTAAAAGATGATCAACAATATGTAACTTGATTTTTTTATTCATAATTTTATGAGAGGTTCCCTTTTTCACGTGTACACCTGCCCTGATAAGCATATATCGTTGAAGCCGCACTTTGTAACCTGTTTTAGAGTGTTTTAACAACCTCTGATGTGGTAGGAGACAACCATTTGATCAGTTTTGCCTGGAAAATTTTGATTTTGTTGCTGGAATAATTAAGTATCTGCACTGAACGCCTCGTGGAGTTTGTTTTGACATGAGACTGCACAGAGTGGGACACTTCAGATGCGGATTGAGCAGACAAATGAAAAGTGTTGTTATATGGGTACACTACTGTACGTGTTTTAGACTAGATGCTGCATTAGTGGAGTATGTTTGCTGTAGACATTAGTAGAACGTCAAGCAGTAAAAAACAGTAACAAAAACACACGCAAGCCCTACCCAAATGTTTTGTGTCACAGTTGTTACCATCTATTTGCATTCGTTTATATCCAGCTGCTCGCCTTTATACATTCATTATGCATTTGCATATTTAAAGCTAGTGACTTGACAAAGCAAATTGTTCATGCATAAATTGTTCAGATTGTTCATACAGCCGACAGACACTTATAAACAAATCAGAAATTCATTCAATTTCAGTTATTTTGTTGATCGTCACTGTGATACGTATTTTATTATTTTGATACACATATTATAGGCAAATGTGTCTAATTTTAATGGTGTTTGTTTAGATATTTAAAGATGTCCATCTTTAAGCTTCACTGTTTGGATTTATATGGAATGGTAAATATTTGTAACATTTAACTAAGGTGAATAAAAATATTGTTCATTGTTAATTTCAGCATTTACATTTTTGAAATTGTCTCGTTTAACAATTGTTATTGCACTGAATTAACATGAATTATAAAGATATAATTGATTTGACGGTCCCTTAAACGGAATCTGTTCACTATAAGTAAAGGTGCACCTACATGTCTACCAACTCTTATTAGAATATTAATAGAGCATTAGTAGACTGTTAGGTTATCATTATCGGTAAAATCCACTATCTACTATACGATACATGCCAAAATGCCAAAGACACGTTTTAAAAACAGCCCAGAACCTCAGACACCAGTGACTCCCAGCATCCTCAGATGCTGCACAGACTTCGTGAAAGTTCTCTGCTTGTATGTGAAGTTTAATGCTCGCTATTTTCTGTTTCAATCACACAGCACGTGTTACAGAGGCCTCTTGTTGTTTCGCCTCGGAGAGGATATTTGTGTATTTACGGCTTCCTGCAGGAAGCTGCGGCCTGAATGCAGCTCTGCTGTGTTGAGCTAGCTGACTCTGTCTGTCGACTCGACACACTCGCTTTCTTTCGCCCCGTATAGCGTATGAATGCCGTCCACATGAGTCTCCTGCGCCTCCACAGGCTGTCTGTGATCTGGAAGAACTGGATGTTCAACCAGGATGCTGATACTTCTGATGCCGGCTCTTTACAGGTGGAGAACACCGGCGAGAACGACGCCGCCACTCTACAGACACACGGATCTCAGCGACACTCGCGCCGCCGCTTCCATAAAGTGAACGCTGGAGGAGAGCGCCAACTCATCGTAGACACCCAGGATGCCTCGGACACGGTAAGAGACCATACATGTACGATTTTTTACTTCAGATGGACACAGGAATCATTTCTAGTCTTTGACGAGATTACGGTTTTTAATATCAGAAAAATGAGTGCAATTCAATCCACGGATCTGTTGATGTGTGTTCATGAGTCAAGAGGGGAGTTCCTTCTGCTGATATCATCTATCTGTCAGTTAAACTTCTCAGTAATCTGTTGGACACACTCCTCAGCTCTGGGACACAAGACTTTGGCCGTTATCTACTGTTGGTAGTTTGTTAGCAGAGACTGTAGAGTTTCCTGTGCTGACAGCGAGAGAAGTGCTGTATTAAATGTGTCTTAGACGTCTCTGCCAGTGGCTCTGTGTGTATGTCATGTCCTGTCGCAGGTAAGAGCTCATCCTCTCTTTGTTCACTGTGGATGTACTTCGCTTTTCTCAGCCGGTCGGTGTCATGTGTTGCTGCACATAAGCACACGTTTATTGAACCAATAAGTTACCAAGAACCAATAACCATTTAAGTTAATTTTTTTCCTCATGAATATACACACAGCACCTTGTGCAGACCTCCCAGATGCTGGATGGCTGCCCCGATCTACTTGTGAACCAGGACAAACACAGAATTATTGACATTTTTGCACATTTATTAAAAAAGAAAAGCTGAAATATCTCATGGTCCTAGTATTCAGACCCTTTGCTCATTATTTAGTAGAAGCACCTTTTGCTGTAATACAGCCATGAGTCTTTTTGGGAAAGATGCAACAAGTTTTTCACACCTGGATTTGGGGATCCTCTGCCGTTCCTCCTTGCAGATCCTCTCCAGTTCTGTCAGGTTGGATGGTAAATGTTGGTGAACAGCTGGTTCTCCAGAGATGCTCAATTGGGTTTAAGTCAGGGCTCTGGCTAGAACAGTCAAGAACAGTCACGGAGTTCTTCGCTCCTTCGTTATTTTAGCTGTGTGCTTAGGGTCATTGTCTTGTTGGAAGGTAATCCTTCGGCCCAGTCTGAGAAGGTTTTCGTCCAGGATATCCCTGTACCTGACCACATTCTTCTGTCCCTCGATTGCAACCAGTTGTCCTGCAGCTGATGCTGCCACCATCATGCTTCACTGTTGGGACTGTATTGGACAGGTGATGAGCAGTGCCTGGTTTTCTCCACACATACCGCTTAGAATTAAGGCCAAAAAGTCAGACCAGAGAATCTTATTTCTCACCATCTTAGAGTCCTTCAGGTGTTTTTTTTCTTAAGTGCAGCAGAATTTTTTTTGTAACCGTGGCCAGATCTGTGCCTTGCCGCCATTCTTTCTCTGAGCTCTTCAGGCAGTTCCTTTGACCTCATGTTTCTCATTTGCTCTGACATGCACTGTGAGCTGTAAGGTCTTATATAGACAGGTGTGTGGCTTTCCTAATCAAGTCCAATCAATATAATCAAACACAGCTGGACTCAAATGAAGGTGTAGAACCATCTCAAGGATGATCAGAAGAAATAGACAGCACCTGAGTCAAATATATGAGTCACAGCAAAGGGTCTGAATACTTAGGACCATGTGATATTTCAGTTTTTCTTTTTTAATAAATCTGAAAAAATGTCAACAATTCTGTTTTTTTCTGTCAATATGGGGTGCGGTGTGTACATTAATGAGGAAAAAAAATTACATAATTCTTAATACCTAACATGACTGT
This sequence comes from Rhodeus uyekii, assembly GCA_037043235.1. Classification (NCBI taxonomy): domain Eukaryota; kingdom Metazoa; phylum Chordata; class Actinopteri; order Cypriniformes; family Acheilognathidae; genus Rhodeus; species Rhodeus uyekii. Next base: position 687,874 of record JAWRVZ010000103.1, on the reverse strand, counting down.
CATGAAGGGTTTCTTGGTAATGATGTGAACTTATGTTTTTTTGTTCGCCTCTGGTTCTTTGAAAGCACGACACTTCATGTCCTGTAGTGTAGCGCAGTGGTTTGCCGTCTGATTGCAGAGTTTGCCTTCTTAATACTGTTAGAAAGGTGAATTTGTTCTCTGAGTGATGGATGACGTTTTTTATTTTATTTGTAAACGAAACAGTTTAAGGACATGTCTTTAAAACACATGAGCCACACACACACACACATCCAATTTTAATTTTTTGGATAAAAATTATAGTCAAAAACTACATGCCAAATTTTTAAATGTCTTATTCTTCATGTAAGATTTCCATTTATTTTCAGTTATATGACCCTGCTGGTTTTTTTGAGTGTATGCCCCCCCCCCCCCCCCCCCATTTTATTGAATGTATGAGTTGCATTTTCCATTTATTTTTAACGTAATAACTGAATAGACAGGACATGGCAGGGTATTCTGTAAAGGCCCTGCTGATATGTGAAGTAATTAACAGAGAGAAGGTAAACATGAGATGCAAACTAAAGCAGAATGCAGGGTTGTGGTAATGTTTCCTGTCAGACTGCAAGATGTCTGGGCCACAGATTAAAAGTCAAGCCTCGATGATTCTCCAGACTGTTGTAATGCTGTGCTTGTCATGCTTGTCATGAAGAGTTAAAGGTGTTTCCTGAAGTTGAAAGTCTAATAGTCTGCAGAGACAAGTGTGTAAGACTTTCTAAAAAGTGGAAACCTGTTCGTTATTGCTGCATTTACACTGCCACCTTAATAAACAGATCTGATCTTTTTGACCATATTTGTTATTATATCCCATTTCTTCCCTTAAGGTCTGTCAGACATCTGTGTTTACCGTATATTAATCTCCATTAAAACTATGACCTGCTTTAACTCTGAGCAACATGGTTGATCCTCTGATCCTCTGGAATTCAGGTTCATCTGGTGGTTCTTTGAATTTAGATCAAGAATCTTGAAGTGGAATAAATTAAATGAATTTGAAAAAATTCAATGAACGAGAGAGAGAGAGAGAGAGAGAGAGAGAGAGAGAGAGAATTTGCGCATGTGATTACCTGCATCTCTATATAAAAGTGAAAGCTATGAGTTTAATTACTTTAAAACAGCAACGAGAAGTGCTTCAATTAAGCAAAGAACACAAACATCTTAGTGTTTTAATCTAGTTTTAACCAGATGAAAAAGCGCTGACAAACAAAAGAAAAATTGTGTGCATCAATAGTCAGATATTTTTCAGTCTACAAATCAACATCATTTACCATATGTTTACTGCAGTAACACTGACTGTAATCATGGTATTATGGCAGAAATGTTGGATATTCATATCGAGTTTTACTATATTATTAATGTAGACATGCATTAATGTATTAAAAGAGTATTGGAATAATTACAGTATTTCTGTGATTAAGCTGTAGCATTTGTGAATTTAAACTAATGTATTTAGGCTTAAATTTTTCATAAAAACACTATAGAAGGCATTTAGTTACGATTTATCATGCTATCTGTGCGGTTTTAACTGTGGTTATCATGATCTAAATGTATGATACTATGGAAGACCAGCGACACATTTTAATAAAACTCAGACAGTCAATATATTTACATTTTACCATATAATGAGGTTGTAAAATAAACATACATTTATTTCCATCCCAACCCATCCCATCCCTGTCAAACGTGCATTTCTACGAGTCAAAACATGTAATATTAATATTGCAGCACTACAAACTGTGCTGAAGATATGTGTCAGGCGACACAAACCTGTTTCATGACTTGAAACAAAATCATCCATTAGCACATGCAAAAACTAAACAACATTAAGATATTTATTTTGTTAAGGAAAAATGACTGGTAAAGTCTGAAGCTTGTTGATGCATCAGTGTGTGTTATCATCTGCAGTGCAGGATTGCCGCTCTTCATGTTCATGTGTCTCTGTGCAGATTAGAGTCCATGTAAGCGCTCTGATCCGCCAGAGGAAACAGAAGAAGCGGGTTTAAATCCCTGTAACAGAGGTGGCCCGTGGCTTTTGTTCTCTGTAATAAAGCCTGTGAATCTGTGCACATCTCGTTTTCTGAGGCAAAAAGCACTCCTTTACCCATGTGCTGCGTATTTCGCTTAGCTTAGCAACATGCAAAGGATAAACTCCATTGGAATCAACTGTGAGTCTCTTCATGAACGTACACCCTTGATATCAGTCACTTATGTGGCTCTGCTTGAGTTGGACAGGTTTGTACAACTGCTGTGCATTCATTAGCACGAGAGTGCCACATGTGAGAGGAGAATCTCTGCGGCTGCTGTTTGTGCTGGAGGTCTAATTTTAGAGGATGACATCATGCCAGCCCATGCCCCTCCACCCCCCACCCCAGCTCGGCCTCATATTTTCATCCACTTAAAGCAGAGGAGATCTCTCATGTTGGATGATTTTCACTTTGCTGTGTGTGCTTCAGACCCCAGCACGCCCTACAGGAAGCGTGTGTGTGTGAAGAGCTGGAAAAATAGCAGGAAGTGAGGTGCGCACGATCAACCCTGCAGGTGTTAACTTCCTTTGGGACAAATAAGTCAATCATGCAAACATACGCTTCAGTCTTTACAAACGCGCATGACTTTCTATTGATTTTTTGGAACACAACAGGAGAAGCTTTGAAGAATGTTCTGCTTGCTCTTTTCTGGAGACTGAAGAGTTCACATGAAAGCTTCATCACAAGAGTCCACATGACTCCCAGTCACTTTCATTTCTAATTATTATAAATTACAGCACTCGTTGAAGACAGTGGTTCTCATTCACTTACTAGCACACATTTGGTTGTGAAATTTGTTTAAATCATGATTCGTCAATAACCTTTGCACTAAAATAAATTCAAAATGTACCCACCAAACACAGATTCATCACATTCAATCAAGGAAAACAATAGCCGTCAAACAACAAGCGACGCCAACTTGGGTTATTCGACAAAACCTGATGAAGTGTGTGTTGCCATTGTTTGGCGTACTTTGTTTGGCCTTGAATGAAATGTCATTGATTAATATTGTATGTTAAATATTTTCCACCATATACCGTGAAAGAGGAAAAAAAGCTGCATTATAGTATAGCTTAAGCTGTGTAAAGCCAGGAACACACCGACTTTGGTGTGTTCTGCACGTTTGGGTCTGGTCAGGTTTTTAGGCGATGTAGAAAGAAAGAACTCTGATGTTCAGTTTAGTGCGCAAAAGTGATGAAAGCAAGCAAAGAAGTTATGACGGCACAGACAAAATGTTACAAATTAACAAAATGTCTATGTTAAATTCACCCAGAGCTTTGTGACACACAAAGCCGTTTTTGAGCATTGGTTGAACAAGTTTGTGTTCTGCACTGTTGGGTCTAGTCTAGACTAGTCTACTGTCAGGTTTTTTTGGGCTGATGTAGAATCAGCATCAGGCCGTCGGTGAAAGAGAGAACTCTGATGTGCAGTTTAGTCAATGAACTAATTTAGTAGTGAGTCAGTGCACGAGAATAAGAGCAAAAGCGATGAAAGCAAGCTAAGAAGTCATGACGGCACAGACAGAAGGCTGTTCTAATTTTACTTCATCTTACCTGAGCATTCAACTAAAATATTCACATCATAACACGAGTAGAGTGGAATAAAGAACGTGATCAGCATGATTGATATTCAAAACGGTGAGCAAGCGCTGCTTTGTTTATGGTTTGTAAACCTGCATATAGTTGAATATATCTACAGAAATAGACAGTTATTCTTACACGCGTGTTATTTCCCCGGCGAAATGAAAACACCACCAGCTTCCTTCAGCGCAAGTTCTTTGGAGTCAGTTTGGTTTGTCCCCACCTTAATGCAGATGTGCGAATGCTAATGAAAGGCCTGAAATCTCAATCCATATTAAAGGTGTTCATTGTGTTTGAGTGTGTCATGTGTTCGCTGAGTGAGACGAAAAGCTGTAAAGGAATGGTTGCATGGAAAGCCCTTATATGGAGATGGCATGTTTTATGCAAATGAGCAACCTCAAGCATGTCACTCTTTTAGAATTCTCCAAATTCATTAGCGAGGTTAACAAATGAATACAAATATTAAACAATCCCAGACTGCAAAAGCTTTTAATGCATCAACATTTAACAAATCAGGTCATTTGCTTCATTTGAAAGCTTCTCTATTGAGCTGCTAGTGCCTGCATGCTTTATTCTCTGGGTGGTCTGAGTACCACCGTCTTGTCACTGCCACTCTTCTGAAAGCTGGAGAGACAATGAGACCCGTGTGCATATATATTTGTTAGCATTATTAGTTAGCTCGTTAGTTAGCATCACAGACGCATTAATCAGCTGCGAGACGCCACTGTCCTCTGGCTCTGATGCGCTGTCTCAATGTGCACGCGAGTCAAGGCTTCTGAACCAGCGCACGTGACACCCATCCTCTCAGACAGGAAGTACATCCTGTCTGTCATCTGTTTATGCTCTCTTACAGCTGCACCACATTTCTTTTCATGTGCTCAATAAACATGTCTCGCGCAGGTTTGCAGGGAATTGTTTGACAGTGTTTGACGATTTTACTGTTTAGAGATTTAAATGCCGGTCGGTTTTGCAGGGTGGAATGGCAAAAGTTAATATTTTGAAAAGTTTTTAAAGTAATATTTCAGGATTGGTCAAACAGACATATTGCCCCGCCCCCAAATCCACCCCATTGGTTGAGTCAGTATTTATTGTGTTATGTGGGTTGGGATGTTCGGATAGTTTCACAGTGTTTCACTCTTCAGGAATGCCATTGATTGACTTAATACTTTTTTATAGCATAATTCAATCTCACAAGTTACTATAATACAATACTATAGTATTGTAGCTTTACCAAGTGTAATATTTTCTTTGTTACATGACACTTAAATTTCACTAATATTTGAATGGACGTTGAAAACATATATAACCGTTTTTACATATACACTCTTGTTTTGGGAAACATTAAAACCACCTGAATATTATGTATTGATGAAATGGATTTATTCATATCATTGCATTTATTATAATGTATTGTGGTTTGTTTCTGTTTTCTTGAAATACATTTGCTAATTGTGCTCTTCATGCCTAGATTTTTATCTGTCGTGACTGAAAACATTCAGAGCTACGTGGATAATAAGCTCAAAGTATGTTGTGTTGATCCTGTTTGCAAACACGGACTTTAAGATGGAGACCACGGAGGACTGCATTTCTGTGTTCACTTAATGTTCCGTATGAATGAAGGTGTTATCCTATAAATGCGGCAGGATACAGCAGTGAAACCCTGCAGAGACACCGTTTTAGGATTCTGACGTGTGTGCAGTGTGTGCTCTGAATCTGATCTGTGACTGAAGCCCCATAATCCTTCACACCAAACTGTGTTATGTGTCTCGCTCACTCCTCGGGAAGCTCCATGTGCTGAGCTCCCATTGGCTACCTCTGAAAGAGATGATGTCATGCTTCAGCTTCTGAGGGCGAGGGAATCAGATGCACTTCCCATCCTCGGGGAAAAGAAGCAATAGTTTCAGTGTGTGCATGCAGCTGCAGAAAAAAAAAGACGTGTTGTGCAGCATGTGTGCCATTGTGTTCCCAGCATTCCCAGCCTGACTTGATAATAGGATCAAGTGTTCGAGAGGTTCATCCCTTCTACTTTTCTGGTGCCACTGCAGAAATGCGGCTTTGTCACGCTCACAAAAGAGCGCAACAGATCGCGGCACGCGTGCATTAGCATAACGAGTGCTTTTCACCATCCGTCTCCCAGCAGTAATTTATGCTCCCCGTCTTTGTCATTTATGAACTGTGTTCGTGCACAGTGGACTTTACAGAAGACGCTGGCTGTTTTCTGATCAATAAAGACACTCGCGTTTCCACTCCTCTCCTCCGCTCGGCTTCGCGCAGCCAATCGCTCTAATGCAGTCGCCCCATCCCACCCCACCCGCCCGCCCGCTCCCTCCCAGCACAGGTGATGTCATGCTTTTCTGCCGGGCTTCTCTCTGTCCCTCTCACTCCTAGACGCTCCGTTTTCAGCGGCAGAGCATCCAATCGATGGACGTGTCTCGAGGGAGAGGCTCCAGCCAGGGATGCGCGCTCGGAGGCTGGATGCAGCAGCAGCAGCAGCGGGACGAGCCCCAGAGGTGCTGGATTCTGCTGTTCTCCCCAGAAAGCGACTGCATTGGGCTCATTCTCCAGTGCAGCGCGGGACCAGAGGAGTGCAGACGCTAGCAGAGTAGAGTTTCCCGCCCTCAGCCCGGACTCCTGGAGTTGTGCTGATGTGAAGAGGAAGTTTTGTGTTCTCAAGTAGATCCTGCATGGCTTATTTCTGGTGATTCCCGATGACATGCATACTTGGATTGGATGATTTGCTCATTCTTTGACGTCTCGGCCGGGTCAAGTGTTTATATGTTTGGATTCTGAGAGGAACTTGCTCTTTCTTTTTTTCTCTCGGTGGAAAGTTTCCTTCTCGTATTGGGAGATGGCTTTCCTCGTCCGTTGCTATGCCAACTGCTTGCAGCCGTGGTCCTCCAAAGTAAGTGATGTCATAATGGTTGTGTGTGTGTTTGTGTGTATATGTGCTGTGCGGTTCCCTTTCCTTTCTTTATGCATCCTCTGCCAGGGAGAAGGGAAAGCATCTGGGCATCTAATTTTCCTGACTCTCATGAATAGACGAAGGTTCGGACAAATGCCTTTTATTAGAATATCCTGCATACTGATCAGTGATGATGAGGAGAAAAGCTGATTCAAAGCTCATTTCATTAGTTTTGATCAGTTATTATATCTAATATCACCAGGGATGCAAAACTCAGCTCCTGGAGGGCCACAGTCCTACAGAGTTCAGTTCCAACCCTGGTCCAACATACAAACATGCAGTTTTCAAAGCCTGAAGGACTTGATTAGCTGGATCAGATGCATTTAATTAAGGTTGGACCCCTGCTGTCGATGGCAACTGCCTAATGGCATTGCAAGAATAACCAAATGTGTTTCTCAGACATTCCCCATCTGTCAAAAAGAGAATTTCACCCCAGACTCAAGGGATTGGTTGAGGCTGACATGTTGGGCTCCTCAAACAAACAGATCATTGTTCTGAGATCAAAGTCACCGTGTTTCACTCTAACATTGACTCTGAACATCAAAACTATCCAAACATCACAGTCAGTACTCATTCAATGAGAAAACCACAGGATTTGATTGGATGGTGAAAAGTGGGCGTGCCATACAGGAGTACGATGAATTATCATGAAAAATAACATGCATTTTAAAGTCAGATGTGTTTGTGCTAGATGGGTTAATAGAGGAACTTCCCTCTATTTGGGAAGTAAATAAATAGCAGCAGTAGCTAAGGATTTCCCCTACTCATGAAATTTTGTTGCAAGATACGGTTAAGTCCAGGCTTCAGCAAACACGGCCAATGGACACATGGAGTTACTTCAGCGATGATTCATGTAGGGAACCTGCTTGGTTCCTGAGGATATGACATGTGTGTGCGTCTGTCTGGTGTTTGTCTTCATTATGAAGCACTTCACTCTGCTGTTACTCATTCACTAATACTGCCAGTGGAGATCAACTCTGACATTTTAGAAGACTACTTTGTGTTTTATGTGTTTGGTAGACTAGGCTTGAGAAAACTTGATTCACTCAGCCGCTTGTTGGTCAGACTCAACTTAATGTTTTCTTTTGTTTTGGACAGATTATGAGGGATTTGACAGTCTCAGTCTCCAGTTACTTTCCTACTTTCTCTCGTGTCTCTCATATCAGTCCGTCAGTCCGATCCAGAAATTCAATGCAAAAAATGATGTTTTTTTTGTTGCAATCCTATCGCAAAAATGGCTGTAATAAAAATTATTGATATGTTAGTGTGTTAAAGAAATGTGCATAAATGAGAACATAAAGCACGAGATCTATTTGATGTTAAAAAGAATAAAGCTCAATAAGAACTCACTCCCATGTCAAAACGCCCATTTTAAACATTGTTGATGTTGTTAATGTCTTAAGTCGAGAAAGAAAACTCATGTGTATCATTATTGAATCTTAGACGTTAGTGACAGCATCCTAATATTCCCGCTGCCTCTTTCAATAATGCTAAACAAAAAAACACAAGACAAAAAGAAAATCACTCACTAATAAGATCAGAATATTTAGTTCATCCAATAAAGACTATGAGGTGTTTTGCTTTTTTGTTGCATTTTTTGTATTTTGTACTAAACCTATGCTAAAAACTTAAAGCACTCTCTATTTTATTTGCATCTTTGTGTTATTTGTAGTTTGCTTCTTTGTTATTGTTTTTAATTATCTTGCATGTCAGAATTTAATAACACAAAAAAAATCAATAATGCATGATTATTGTACATTAATCTCATAATATGTTTTAATTATTAAACCCAAATTTTCCTACAGAATTTTGGAATTGTGATACAGTGAAAGTCTCTGGAGATTTACTCTAACATCTACTCCATTGAGGATATAATTCCATGAGGCTTGGGTGAACTGGGATCAGTTTAATGAAGCTGGGAAAAAGATATATTTTCTAGCGCTGACTGACTCATGATATGAAGCACATCACAGTATATGTCTTGATTGCTTTGAGATCATGATTCTTTTTGAATACTTAACATAGACATAATTATTATACAATTATTAAACCCAAATTTTCCCACAGAATTTTGGAAATTACAGCAACAGGATCAGTCATTTTGATCACACTAAACAAAAACAAACAAACAAACAAAAGAGTTAAGTCCTGGTGGAGATCATGATTCTTTTTGAATACTTAACATATACATACATTTTTTTTCTCTCCATTCTTAATTCAAGTTGATGTTCAAAAGCTTCATAACGTTCCAGTGATTCGAGCTGCACTCATGACGTGCTGTGATATGTCCGAGCTGGAAAATCTCCATCATTCATAATTCAGGAGCCGATAATTGGCCTTCAGCTTTATGTCTCGGCTGCACTCTCCGGCTCCATTAATGTCCCGGGGTCTGGCCATCTTTGAACTTGGCAGCCAACCGCCTGGCAATGTTATTAAAGGCTCTCTGAAAGCCTCCAGCAGCTATTTTCCCCTCTTTAATGCCATGGACAGGTGTCAGTGTTTTAGTGCTCGGATGTCAGGTACTTGGTCTCTTGCGTCCTGTTGGACAGTCCCTACTTTATGGGCATTAATGGGAACATCCATGTATATTTTATATTGCATTATAGTGGAAAAAGGTTGTTCAGATTATTAAAATGTTCTTCACTAGTCTTGTAGCCAAGACCACCTAAACCAAGACCTAGACCAAGAACAAGACCAAACCAATGCTCTACTGTTTGAGCTACAGGTATTCCAACCAAGACTAAGACTTAGAGGTGTTCAAACCAAGACTAAGACTTAGAGGTGTTCAAACCAAGACTAAGACTTAGAGGTGTTCAGACCAAGACTAAGACTTCGAGGGGTTGAGACCAAGACTAAGACTTTGAGGGGTTGAGACCAAGACTAAGACTTTGAGGGGTTGAGACCAAGACTAAGACTTTGAGGGGTTGAGACCAAGACTAAGACTTTGAGGGGTTGAGACCAAGACTAAGACTTTGAGGGGTTGAGACCAAGACTAACACTTTGAGGGGTTGAGACCAAGACTAACACTTTGAGGGGTTGAGACCAAGACTAAGACTTTGAGGTGTTCAGACCAAGACTAAGACTTTGAGGTGTTCAGACCAAGACTAAGACATTGAGGTGTTCAGACCAAGACTAAGACTTCGAGGTGTTCAGACCAAGACTAAGACTTTGAGGTGTTCAGACCAAGACTAAGACTTTGAGGTGTTCAGACCAAGACTAAGACTTTGAGGTGTTCAGACCAAGACTAAGACATTGAGGTGTTCAGACCAAGACTAAGACTTCGAGGTGTTCAGACCAAGAGCGGTTGAGGGGTTGAGACCAATACTAAGACTTTGAGGTGTTCAGACCAAGACTAAGACTTTGAGGGATTGAGACCAAGACTAAGACTTTGAGGGGTTGAGACCAAGACTAAGACTTTGAGGGGTTGAGACCAAGACTAAGACTTTGAGGTGTTCAGACCAAGACTAAGACTTCGAGGTGTTCAGACCAAGAGCGGTTGAGGGGTTGAGACCAAGACTAAGACTTTGAGGTGTTCAGACCAAGACTAAGACTTTGAGGGGTTGAGACCAAGACTAAGACTTTGAGGGGTTGAGACCAAAGATAAGATAACACCAAGGCAGGGCGAGACCAGTACTCCTTAAATTTATCTGAAAGATCCACATTTATTGCCTGAGAAGTGCCTTATTATTTAAAACTGTTAAAACAATAAAACACAATAGAGCAGTTACCAATCAAATGAAATCACTAAAATGCAACTGTAGTAGAAAGTAGAAGGTGCATCTGAATTGACGCGCTTAAGATGCAAAAGTTTATTGTACGTTTGCATTAAATCAGTATCACATTTGTGATCGTGCTCATATTTTTGAAACAATTCTCTTGCTCTTGAAATATTGCTTAATTATATCAAATAATGATCAAGTAATTGTTTGCAATGATATTTAGAATTTTGTGGACATTTGTATGAATTATAGTGACATTTTTGGCACACAACAGCAATACAATTTTTAATTATAAACAAGTTATGCAATAAAGCAGAAAGCTTTATTTCCAGTGAGATTAATGATGTTAACTAATAAATCAGTTGTGGTCTTGATTTGTCTTGAAATATAATCCCTTTTCCTCTTAGTCCGAGACTTAGACAAGATTGTGTACAATTGCAGTTGTGACAGAGACAAGACTTTTACTTTTATGTTTTAGTTCTATATTACTGCAAGTACCAAAAATGTAGTTTATGGTTTTGGTTTTAGATTTAACTTGATAATAACCCTGATGCAAACTGATGTTATTAGTACTGAGTGACTGAGTGTGAAGATGCAAATCCCTGATAGGTGACTAACAGGAATATAATTTCTTCCGGTTTAGCCCCCATGTCAAATCTTTATTACAGGTTTAGAGCTGTTAGTAACGTGTCAGTCTCCATCAGGACTCTACACGCACCATTTCTTGACATTCGTCTAACTCAATGGGAAAGGCATGGAGGCTCTGACCTTTGTTTTTGTTGTGTTTTGCCCAATGGTCTCAATATATTTCCTTTTAGTCAGCAGAACTGTTGAGTTACAGGGACCGAAGTTAAGCTGCTCTCTCAAAGTGCAGGCAGCGTTTGCCTTGATTCTTAATTTAACGAAGGAAAGGAGTGTGTTGAGGCTAATGCTGAGTGTATTGATCTTGATCGCCTAACCTTCCTGTCCACATGACACCCTAGACCTCCCAGGATAGAGCAGCTAAAAGCTCTCAGCATCTGTTTGGATAATATTCACCACTGAATGATGGAGCACATCTTTTATTTGGCCTTGCTTTGTGGAAGAAGAAGGTTATGTTGACATGCTTTCTGTCCTCAATCCCTGCATCATTCCTCTGTGAAATGACAGTAATGACAGAGGGGTTTGGTTCACGTTGGTTTTCAATGTCACCTGTCCATAGGTGGACAGTGTTTGCTTTCCCCAATGGACAAATGCTGACGTGTGCTGTGGGAAATCAGGATGCATCTGTGATTCACATCCTGATTCGCTAGCATTTGATCTCGCTGCTGCTATAAGGCAGATCAGATCACATCAGCCGTAATCATGAGGTCATACAGGATTGTGGGTTCATAATTGAGGGTCTCTTTCTAAGGAAGAGCTTGGGCTTTGCTTGTGGAGTGCAAGGACCGGGGGGGGGGGGGGGGGGGGGGGGGGGGGGGGGTGCCATACGGCTGCTCGGTTTACAGCCGTCACATGCTGTAGGTTGGCCCCTAGTTTGACCCCGACCAGCACTGCGTTAAACACAAATATACCACCTGTATGTCTGTCTCTCAGTGTTGCCCATGCAAAAATTAAAGTGTTACTTGAACTTTCATTAATTACCATCATGTCTTTCCATAGCCATAAGACTTTTGTTCATTTTGAAACACAAAAGAAGATTTTTTTGAGTAAATCAGAGAGATTTCTGTCCCTCCATTGACAGTCTATGCAACTTCCACTTTGACGCTTCACAAAGAGATCATAAAACTAATCCATATGAATTGAGCGGTTTATTCTCTTGGAAGAATGAACAGATTTAATTTAGGCTTTTATTCACATATTTGCAGACTCATTTGCAAACACAGGTTTTAATCATAACAGTACCACCCCGTTTTAATATCATCAAATAATATAAAATACCTAAAATGACAATTCTTTTTAAATTTAAAGTGTAATTGGATTTTTTGGTTTTCTGGATTTTTTGAGTGGGACCAATAGAGAAGAGAACTTATTGTCTTTAGATAAGTTTAGATGGCATTTTTTTCATGTTACCTCTGTATAATGAATAATAATAATATTATTTATTAGCGCTGCTTTTGTGTACAGTGGGAACCATGGTAAAGTGCCACCTACTGTCAGAAAATGAAGGTACATTTTCATTTAGCCTGTCTGTCCTTTTTGTTCAGAGCAATGTGAATATCACAGTTTTAAACCCTCACCTTTTCTACTGGCCCTCGAGTGCTTTTTTCTCCTCTGTATTAATTAAAAACTACTGTCCCAGTTGGGATACAGAATTTGTAAATTTCAGGTAAATGTTGCATATTAAAAATACAGTAATACCTCGGTTTACGAGTGACTTTGTATATGAGCATACGAGCATGGAAAGTCAAATCGGTGTACGAGCATTATATCAGAGTGCGAAAAAAGTTTTCCCTCGCCCATGCGCATTTTTACTGGACATATCCTAATGCTCAGCCTCTCACAAAGCCCATTACCCCTTCACTCGATCATTCTCTCAAGCGTCGCTCGGTTTGGTTGGTCATTCACCACAATGCATACTTTTATAAGTGATTTAAGTGGTTTTATAAGTGTTGTTAACATTAATTGTGATCGCTATTGTTCACATAGTGAAATATATACGTACAGTACAGCATATAGACAATGACTTCAAGATGAGTAAGAAAGACGGTATGAAATTCTCCCTGTAAGCAGTAAAACCCTCCTCTCGAGTAGCAGCGACGCTACTCAAAGATAAAGTGCGCGTTACAGTAAATTGTCAAGTATTTGTAGAGTTTAATTGTCAATTATTAATTAGTATTCATATGTGATCTTAATGGTTATAATTTTAACTGTAATTAATAGGGTAAAACCCAAAAAATATTTAAAATGGGCATTTATGGTCGTGTGGAACGAATCGAGTGATTTTTATTGCATTCTTATGGGGAAAACTGTTTTGGTGTACGAGAATTTTGAGTTACGAGCTCTTGGAACGAATTAAACTCGTAAACTGAGGTATTACTGTGTAAGTGGTCGTGTAAAATAGGCAAGTAATATCGTATATCGATCAATATACCCCTGAATGGTAATTGTATTGTGGCGTGTTTTGAGGCAATATCGTATTGTAAAAGAATCAATGTCAAATCATATCATGACAAAACATCCAGTTTACACCCGTAGTGTTCAGGGGTGCGTGTGTTCGTATGTGTTTGGGTGGTGTTCAGTGTTGGTCTGGTTCACTCAGAGTTTAATGCATGTGCTGCAGGACTCTCTTCTGCTGTAAGAGCATTAAACATGCGCAGACACAGCTGCATTGATGCATTGATCATAGTCGCACGCTGCAGGGCTCATTTTCTGAGCGCGCAGGAGGAAGCATCTAACCAGAGACCCTGCCTAATTCATTCAGCACTAATGCAGCCGGACATCAGGACGGCTTCACTTCACTGACACCTGCAGGACAGCAAACGCCACGTCTCTGTCCGAGTCCTGCTTCGATCAGCAGATCTGATCATGTTCACAGCACTGAACCAGTTAAGTGAGCATGTCTGTGGAACGCGTGTTAAAAGAGTAAAACATCATCTCACCCTCTTAGATCAGTGCTTAATTCCCCCCCTAAAAAAGTACTTTATTAGAGAGTTATCTTATTTGATTTTAATAAAAGCATTTCTTTACTCTTTGAACACATGCTTGTTTTGAAATGGAGGAAGACAAATTTGAAACATCTCTAATTTGCTAAATGTTTACGGTAAACGAGAAAGTATAACTAGCGTTTGCTTTTATAACACGATGATACGTTTTCGTATACAGTTTTTTTTTTAACAGCTCTATCTGCTGTTCTCAAAGCCGACGTTCTCAAAACAAAAGTCTTGCATCCAACAGTGTCAGGGTTCGGTCACATTCGGTCTAGTCATTTCTCGGTTTTGTGGTAGAGCTCTGACACTCCTGTAATGTCTTGTCATTTGTGCGAGCGCACGGTTTCGAGCTTGCTAGAGCCATATGCTTTCCTGTCCATGCGATCTGTCTTGTGTGCAGGGTGTTGTGTTCGAGTTCGATTCTTGTCTGGTTCCGTTTCAGTTTTGGATTTGAACATTCATGCTCCGTATGTTTGTCTTCTGTTCTGAGTGTTCACTCGTCTGCTTTGTCATGTTCTGTGAGTGTCGGCGGTTTCAAGTTCGCTCGGCTTCTGCGCTCTCTTGTCTGCGTCAGTTATTGTTTTATCTTTCATATCATGTCTATTCTTGTGCTGTGTTGCTTTAATGTTGTCTTGTTTTGTGTGGACACGCGGCTTATGAGTTCTCATTGGCTGCGGGTTCATGTCGGGTTTTGTGTTTAGTTTGTAACCCTACCTTTCTTGTTTCTTCCTTATTGGTTTGATTTGCCCCACCTGTTCTCCCTCATTACCTGCCCTATTTGTTCTCTATTTATTCTCCCTGTGTTGACTGTCCTTTTCTGCTTCATTGCCGTATTTTGATGTTGTATTTTGTCGAGTCAAGCCAGTTGAGTCTAGTTAAGTTATTTTTTCCCCCCTGGGGTAGTTTTTGTTTGTATTTTGTTTTATCTTTATTAAATAAAAAGCCCTTCACTCCCTGGTCTTTGATTCCTCGCATTTAACTTCAACCACACCTGACACAACAAATCGGACAAACAGAAAACTTATCGGCTGATACTATACTTAAAAAATGCAAAATATCGACCAAATGTCAACCACTAATCTGCAGTCCTAGTTTGGGTTTCCCTTTTTGAGTGACTAATATAGGCTATTGAAACCTGCTGATATAAGCACTTCTATCCTTGCATGCGTGTGTAAGCAAGCTTCTATCGGTGCTAGTTCTTTTACGTCGGTTTGGTGTGTCTCTGCCTCAACACACACGTGACATTAATTAGCTCATTAAACCTGCTGACTTTCACTTGCTGTAGCGAGGCATGTGAATTAATGATTAGTAAACAGAGCAAAATTCACCCACAGCAATAAACGTTTATAATCTGAGGAAAGTAGTGGCACATTGAACCGGGTGGATTTATGATTGTACAGCGTAATTATTTTAAACGAATGATTCAATTTCTGTTGTATACCTGTACCTGAATACTTTTAGACTTACCCGAAAGCATTAAAGCACTCTTTATTTTATTTCCAGGCCCTGCCTGGAGACTTTTTAAAAGTGATAGCATGTCATTCTCGAGCTGGTGTTTTAGGAAGTTAAACTTTTAGAATATAATAATAAGAGTAATATATTAATGTTACACCAAGACAGAAATATAATATATGCATGAATCCTTGCAACAAAAATATTAAACTGTATTGTAAAACAAAACAAGAAATATAAATAATTAGTAAGGTATAAACAATAGTAAAGTTACAGTACTAATGACTTAATTTCTTAATTTGCTAGATTTAAACTCTAAAGCTTTTATTTTGATGGAAAATAGATGTTTAATTGTCTTTAACAACAGGTTTACATGGTCAAATGCTGTAATCTGTCCACCTAACACCACGTAATGGAAATTATATTAATGTGAAAACAAATTCATAACTGGTGACCATTGCATTTCCAAACGCACATTAAATAGCACATGCACAGATGGAGTCGACTGCATTTACTGTGAATCAAGCCGATCTGAAAACACAGATGGATCACTGCGCAACAGATTATATACTTGCATCATTTAATTGCTGCCTTCTGCAAATTTATGAGTTTATAAATTTAGATTTGAGTTCAGTTGACATGTTTTGCTAAAGGAATGGCACAAAACACAACGTTGGAGATCTCTTATGTTACTTTGATAAGTGTAATTTATTTTAGTTCATTATGAAACTGGTGGGATAGATTCAGTCCAAGGGCAACACTCATTCATGTGAAGTAACTCAGGTAACGCAGGTAAGGTTTTTCCCTGGAGTTGGCTTTTAGGGGCATGTTTGAGAGCATTAAAATGCATGGTGACATCCATTTGCTCCAAATAATTCTACTGATTTATAGCCGACATCTGTAAAGTCCAATATAAGCTACACGAGTAATACATGAGACATCACATGATCGCTGTTGCTTTACGCAGCTCTCAGCTGATTTTGAGACCATTGTTTTCATGTTACTCCACTTCAGTGGACCGTGAGCACGTGATCCGCATGAGACGCTAAACAGTAAACATCTGAGTGCAGGGCCGTGTCGTCCTCTTCAAGTGATGCTCATTTTGAATGTTGTTGTGTCTAGACATGAGAGCGGTGGGATGCATGAATAATTCAGATGAGTTCCCACAAGGACAAACTTCTGTCTCATAAACCTCCTACTTAAGTAGCTGCAGTACGAGTATCCTGCAGGATTACAGTGAGACTCGGGCGCACTGCTTATGTGAGGGTGATACGATGCCCACACACACGCGATATTTGCCTGTGCGTCATTCATGTGTGAATTGTGCCGTCTGGCTGATGCGGGGCAGGAGGCAGCGTGCATTCATTTTTAATCTCCGGCATCATTAATAGACGCACAGGGGAGAGACCCTCGGCCCAGCGCTGTGTGAGTGAGCACAGTACGACTGCAGCAATTAGCAACACCTCTCGTTTGCCCTAATGCCATCGGTACAGATGCCCTTTACACAGCTGTCCAGCTCATTCACAGGATGAAAGACCTGACGCACCAGCACGCGGTGTTGAGCATCCTCACATCCTCTGTTTAACTCTTGTGTGGTTCAAAGTGCCTTTACTTTCGGATGCAAAATATTCTAGAATAAATTTTGAATTATTGCTTCCCCTTTCTAATATGGAAACTGCAAGTAAAAAAAAGTCATAGAGGCTTGTTAAAAACATCTGTAAGATTTTGTTGGAAGAAATATAGGGATTTTTTCCAAACTACACTTTAGCCAGCATCTTTCCAGTAGCTCAAGCTGTAGACCGTGGCGCTTCGGGAGCATTTCAGCATTTCATATGAGAAAACTACTGGCACAGACACGGTCAACGCTCTTCACTCGTTTCCTGATACTTTTATTTTGATGTTCTTTACATTTCTGTGGTTTTTTGTTTTCTTTGGTTGCTATATTTTCAGATGACCTCTCGCTCAGTTCTCCTGTGTCCGGTTAATGATCTCATTTCCTCTCTCTTAAAGCAAAATAAAGTGTTTGAACTACTGTCACAGTGGTAAAATGTCTAATGCCAATGGCTTTCATTTACTTGATGCGTATGAAGGGCAAACATTACTCTGCCCTGACTTCACCATCTCTCTCTCTCTCTCTCTCTCTCTCTCTTATAAGACATTATGACAGAAATATATAGAGGAGTTTACTTCTCTAAGTAAAACATTACATTTTTTTTGCAGAATAATACAAAACGGTTTAATTCTTTGTTTTTTAACGTAAAGTTTTTTAGTATGTATATGTTAGTCTTATATATCTATAATATCCAAAACAATGACAAAGCTCACATTTAGAAGAAATAAGCATTCAAAACTTACAGTCTCTCATTTCTGACCATATGGTTCAATGATTTTGATCAGTCTGCACTTCAGATTTTCTGACCAATCAAACGCTGTCTAGAATCAGAAGCCCCGCCCCTTACATTATAAACGGACACTGAATCTGCGGCTGAAATCAGTCACATATTCACACATTCACAGTTTTCTCCATGATGAACGGCTCATAGTCACTATATAGGGGACAGGGAGCGATTCAGACAGTGTGAATATCTTTCATTGGGGGAATGAAGTCTGGCTTGACGTTAGTGTCAGTGAAGCACTGCAGATCCAGAGACATGACAGACCAGAACGGATCATATGATCGAGTCAGTCAGAACAGAAACACATCAACCGTTTGAATTCTGAACAGAATGATTTTAAAGAGATATGGAGGAGATTATAAGAAAACTGGGACTTTATCGAGCTCAACGGCTCTGAGCTGTGATATAAACCACTTTAAGTGTGTATGAAGTCGCGATGTTTTTCCATTCTCAAGTTCTCATTGTCTTGCAGATGGCAGTCGCTCATGAGCTCCGTTATAAATGATTTCCTCAACATATCTCACTTCTTGTTTTGTCTGGACAGCTTCCTGGTGACCTCAGCAAGATGCACCTGACGGACCACCCGCACCAGCAGATGCACATGCCACCCAGCCAATCAGGATGCAGCATCGCCAGTGACTCGGGGAGCAGCAGCCTATCAGACATCTACCAGGTACAGCCGCTTCCTCCTCCTTATCCCATTCTGTGTCCAAGTGTTCATTCCCCTCCCCCCCATGAAATATGTTAGTTGAATAAACCAGTCATAACAATTTTCAAATCACATTTTCATCCACAACATATATAAGCCAGTTACAGGGATAAGCTAAAAATAAAGTAGGGCAGTCTGTGGTTTCACATGTTAAAACACAAATCTTCCAATAAAGAGTACAAATACAGTAATACCTCGGTTTACGAGCGACTTGGTATACGAGCAAATCGGTGTACGAGCATGGAGGGTCGGATCGGTGTACGAGCATTGTCTCGGTGTACGAGAATTTATTTCCCTCACCCATGCTCAGTTTTGCGTCGAAAAGATCCCTTTATCACCCCTTATCTCGTTCATTCTCTCAGTGTCTCTCAGTTTGGGTGCATCATTCACCACAGTGCATTATTTTATAAGTTGTTGTGAATATGATAACATGTGAATATGATGAAACTTTATTAATGGAGCATGTTACCAACACCACCCATTGCATACTAATGAGACTCACGTGTGTTCACAGTCCAACGCACCCAATGACGTTCTTAAAGGGCCATACACTTTTAGAGAACAGCATACTATAACAGTTATAACTCTGTACAGATCATATACATAAGTGATTTACAGCGGTTTTACCTCGTGTTGTTGCAATAATTGTGATCGCTATTCTTCACGTTGTAATATGGTTACAAATGTTGATGGAACTAGTTAATCTGTGTTCAATAAGTTTTAAGTTAACAGTCTTGTCACTTTAAGAGGGCGGGGTTTCAGTCGGCGCTAGAGAGAGTGGAGTTCTGAGGGATTTGAGAGAGAGCTCGTAAGCAGAGATAGTTTTGATTCTTCTGTTATGTACGGCGTGGGTTGAAGCCAGAACCGCAATCCGATAGTTCTCAATAAAGTCTCTGAATGAGAAGGAACCTGTCTGGTTATTAAAAGAAGCAACACTACAATGTAGTGAAATATATAAGCAGTAACCCCGCCCCCCCCTCCCCTCTCCTCTCGTCTCGATCATGCCAACAGTGAAGAGGTAAAGTGCATGTTACAGTAAATAGTTAATAATGACAGTTAAACTCTAAAAATACTTAATTAGTATTTATATGAGATCTTAATGGTTATAATTTGAAATGTAATTAATAGGTTAAAACTAAAAAAATATTTAAAATGGGCATTTATGGTCGTGTAGAACGAATCAAGTGATTTTTAGTGCGTTCTTATGGAGGAAATTGTTTTGGTCTACGAGCATTTTGGTTTACGAGCTCGCTCTTGGAACGAATTAAACTCGTAAACCGAGGTATTACTGTACTTTGATTTGGAACTTTTGTTCCCTCATAATATCTCCAAATAAATTTTTTAAGTATAAAGAACCACTGAATCAGTCCTCAGTAGATTTTGGAGTTAAAACAAGTAAAATGAACTGTTCATGAGCCCAACGAACATCATCAGATGCTGAAATCTCGATATAGGAAAGACTGAGTCATCAGCAGAACCCATATCATGTTTGGATTGATGCACAATCCTTAAATCATAAATCAAATCTCTCATGATGGTAAAAGCATTCAAATGTCAAGAACATTTCCTTTACTAGTAAATCTTGCCATTCATTAACGTGCGCAACGAGGCATTAGATCTGGGTCACCGGCGCTGCTGATCTCCACGCACAGAAATAGTCATGATTCTGCTTAGCTATAGGAAGTGCTGAATGATGTCAGTCACGGATATCTTGCATATATATTTTAAATATCGTTTTTGGGTGGAACATATGATGTAACACCATAATTTAACATAAAACATGATGTTTTAATTACTGGTGGAATTAGATATTTGGCATTACCAACACATTTTTCAGTGTTGGTGCAACTTCTAGTTCCCAAATGCAGTTTATTCACGCCTCAGATCGGATCTGAATCCTCCATGTAAATGAGAGGTTTGTGATATGTAAATATGAAAAGGTGACGATGCATCGACTCCCTCTGGTGTTCACATGCATGATGCACATCCACATTGCATCATTACTGGATAAATGAAAGGTGCTTTTAGAAACACACACACACACACACACACACACACACACACACACACACACACACTCTCTTGCACACGCACGCACACTCTCTCTCACACACACACACGCACATACATACATTCTCACACACTCTCTCGCACACGCACACTCTCACCCACACACGCACACACACACACTCTCACACCCACAGACACACACACACACACACACACAAGACACACACTCAAGCACACTCTCTCTCTCTCTCTCTCTCTCACACACACACACACACACACACACACACTCTCACACATACACACACAGACTCATGCACACACGCACACTCACACATACACTCACACTCACGCACACAAACTCTCACTCACCCACACAGACACACGCACACGCTCTCTCTCTCTCACACACACATACACACACACACACACACTCTCACACACACTCACACACACAAACTCTCACTCACTCACACACACAGACACTCTATCTCTCAGACACACACACACACACACACACACACACACACACACACACACACACACACACACACACACACACACACACACACACACACCAGACAAGTGGTGTCTTCATTACACATGCACATCAAGCCAAGAAGCACATGAGAAATGTCACTGATAATAACAGTCGGCAGTTCAATGCTTACTATTTTCATGAATAATGTTACCTATTACTAGAATAATGTTATCTATTACTAGATTCAAAAATATTAGTAAATCAGAAGATCACATCGAATTGGGACTGCTGGTCTGACTGCTGGTCTCAGTGCCGTTGTCAATACAGTGAAATTTCTGGTCACGTTGCAGCAATCTTTAACATATGCCTTGGACATGCAAGCCAGTCGCGCCCGGGAATGTTCAAATCATTCAAAGCATAAAAGTTATTTCTTCTGTTTTTCATCAAATTGATCAAAAACATCATATTGCTTCAGATTTTTTTTTAGAGACAGATGCAGCTTTTATTTGTGCATTCTTAATTCTAAAATTTGTTTAGAACTGTTTGGATTCAACCCACTTTATTTTCCTTATTTGCTTGAGATAAAAATGACATATGTCATGTGTGTGATTTTCACCTGCTTTGAAAAGTCTGTATCTTATCAAAATAAAGGCGATTTCATCTGTTCCTCCACAGGCCACAGAAAGCGAGATGGGTGACGTGGATCTGTCCGGCCTCCCCGAAGCTCCTGTGGACTCGGAGGAAGAGGAGGAAGATGAAGATATTGAGCGCTCCTCAGAAGCTCTTCTGGGCAGAGATCTGGTGCGAGAGTGTCTAGAGAAGGATGCAGTGGATCGAACCGACGACGACATCGGTAAAGTGCTCTGCTGTTGAGGAAACTCACTTTTCTGCTTACTTGTTCATGGTTTAAAGCAAAAAAAGTGTTTGAAGTACTGTCACAGTGCTCAAATGTCTAATGCCAATGGCTTTCATTTACTTGATGCGTATGAAGGACATGCACATTAGTCTGCCCTGACTTCACCATCTCTCTCTCTCTCTACAGAGCAGCTTCTGGAGTTCATGCATCAGCTGCCGGCTTTCGCTAACATGACCATGTCTGTCAGGAGGGAGCTGTGTCGAGTCATGATGTTCGAGGTGGTGGAACAGGACGGGACCATCATTCTTCAGGACAAACAGGAGGTACAGCCACTCACGCCAGCATGACTATCACTGGGTATATTCACAAACTGTTTTATTGACGTCTTTCCACGGCTGAAACACTGATTGATCGATTTCATGAGACTCATTTCAGTGAGTTGTTGTGTTTCATCATTCCTTCTGATGCTCATTCATGTTTATTTGCTGCTGTAACCCGTAGTAAAGAGGAAGAGATGTACTGAGGTGTCACAGCGGTCGGTCACCACACATTAAAGAGCCAAAAACCACTTGTGAAATAAAGGTTAAAACTGACAAATTGAAAGCTGAGAATTTGTGTCGTATCAAAAAGCACAAAATATATTGTTATTATTAGATGGCAGGCGCTATAAATATTGTTTAGTGAAGTTTTGTGCATGCGTCAGTTTAAGAATCAAAGTCATCAATACAAACATCGATGCTTTGATATTTTTAACCCAGCCCTTTACCCATTACCCGTCAGAAGCCCAGCTTGTGCAGAGAAACACCACTCTCAGACAACAGCTCATGACAACGGCCATGTTCATCATCCCAAACAAACTCTCTGAATGATCTCCCTTTTCTTCAGAGATGATTATTTCAGGCGGGGCGCGTTTATTTTGACATCCCATTTCATACACAGATTCAGAGAAAGAAGAGAATAGTTTAAGAATGGAGAAACAATTCATGAAGACAACAATAAAAGCAGGTCAGAGGCTGTGAATTGTTTCAGCGTCCCGAGAGCAGTGAGTGTTTTCTGAGCTGTTGAGAAGCAGGAAGACACTGAAGCACGTCATGAATGAGTTTACAGGAGAGCACAGAGACGCTCAGCCATTGTGTGTGGAATACAGTGAAGGTCAATGTGACAGACGCGCTTTCTTTATGAGAGAAGATAGAGAAACAATTGTTGAGAAAACAACAGATAGAGAGCAAAGATCAAGAGATTTCATCAGACACCCACACAGTTTTTGGAAGTGTTTGTCAGGTTGAGTTGAAGGAAGATATGAGGACTCAAGGATGCAGAGGTGAGGGGATTTTATTATAATACAAGAAAACAAAACTTGAACAAAAACCACCCGAGGGGGAAAAACTAGGACTAGACTTTAGACTTGACACAGACTAGGACAGCAGGACACACAACCATTCAATGACGAGAAACCAGCAAAAGACAACGGACACGGATGGATTAAGTACACACATGAGGAACGGTAATTGATGAGAACACAGCTTGGGCAAATCAAAGTTAAGCAGGGAAACAAGGTGGGAGGGTTACACATTGACGAGACAAACACGCAGCCAATGCGAATCGCCACGTGTTAACAGAACAAAGACGCATCACAAAAACACAACATGAAAGCACGCGGCTGATGTAAACCAACCACGTGCTTACAATACTGCACACAGACCCGAGAGAACGCGGCTTGCGCAGCGCTTGAACCGCGCCAACTCACAAAAAAGAGCTCCCGAAAACGAGGAAGCACTCGGCTCGCGAGCTCAGGACAAGGACGAACACACGAGTTATGAATGCCCGAATCCCGACACAAAACCGAAACTGAACCAGACCAAAGTATCGGGACCGGACATCATAACTCGCACAAAAGACGTCACACAGACAAGCGCACGCGGCTCGAATCCTCAAAGCCGTGCGCACACACATCAAACAAGAGATTACTAGACCGAATGTGGCAGAACCCTGACAGTGTTGTCATACTTTCCCACAGCAGTATTACTGTATAATAGCAAGGTCCGTAATAATCCATCTGACATGCAATGAAGCTCATCTGACTTCTTTTCACACGTGTGCAGTGTCTTATGATCTCAGTGCACCGTTGTGTTTGCAGCTGGACCTGTGGTACGTGATCCTGAACGGTGCTGTAGAGATCAGCCATGGAGACGGCCGAGCAGAGATCCTGTGCATGGGCAACAGCTTCGGCATCTCGCCGTCTCTGGACAGGCAGTTCATGACCGGGGTCGTGTGCACTAAAGGAGATGACTGCCAGGTGAGGAGGCCCGTTTCTGCCACCTAAGAAAAGAAACTTGAAAGTTCAAATTATGATATACTCCAGGGTGCCCAGTGCTGTTCCTGGAGAAGTTCAGCTCCAATCCTGATCAAACACAGCTGTCTGAAATGATCCTGAATATCTCAATCAGCGGGTTTGATCAGGGTTGGAGTTGAACTCTGCAGGATATGTTAGGGATATCTGTGAAAAAATCATAATTATGAGATAAAGTTGAAATTATGACATACTATGTCATAATTGTGTTTAAAAAGTACAAATATTTATACAAATTAAATAAATATAAAGTACAACTAATTAGGAAAAAACATTGAAATTGAAAAGTTTTGAATATGAAATAATGTTCATATTATGAGTATAAGCCAAAAGGATGAAAAAAGTGGAAATTATGTGGTACTGTCATAATTATGTTAAAAATTAAACTTTTACCTAGAAATATGTAAATTTGTAATTTTGAGATAAAGAGAGATACTATATGTTTGTTACATAATTTAAACATTTTTTGAAAAGTTGAAATTATGAGATAAAAAAACTAATTCATGAGATGTTATGTAAAATCATATTGATAAAAAGTTAAAGTTAGTAAATAAAAGCCAAAATTATTAAATAAAAGTTGAAATTGAAAAGTTATAATTTTTAAATAAAGTAAATTTTATGAGATGAGAGCCAAAATTATGATTTTTGTTTTATTTTGAAATCAAGTCAAAATTATGACATTTGTTATTATGAGATGCTATGTGTAACAAAATTATAAAACATTGTTAATTCACTAAATAAAAAGTTGTAATTACGAGATAAAAAGCTTTGTCTAATTATGAGATACTGTCATAATTATATATATTTTTTAAACGTTACGTAGGATTATTTTGGAAATTTGTAATTTTGAGATAAAAATTGAAAATATATAATAATATTTATGTTTGTGACAAAAAAAGTTGTGAAAAGTTGAAATTATGAGATTAAAAAAATCTAAATTATGATATGCTAATTGGTGAAATGTTATGTAAAAACAATTTAATAAAAAGTAGTAAGTTATTAAATAAACCCAAAATTATTAAATAGTTGAAGTTATGATGTTACAATTATTAAGTAAAAAGAAATTGAAACTTGAAACTTTTGAAATTGAAAAGTTATAATTTTGATGTAAATTTTGTGTCAAAAGTGTCAAAACTATGATTTTTTTTAACATTTTATTTACAAGTCAAAACTATGATATTCATTATTAGATGTTATGTAAAAAATAAAATAAAATAATTGTTAATTTACTAAGTAAAAGTATAAAAGATAAAAGTACTATGAAATATGTTGAAATTATGAGATACTGTCATAATTATGTTAAAAAGTAAAAATTTGTTTAGGATTCTATTGGAAAGTTTAATTTTAATAAAAGTTGACAATATGAGTTACTATATAATGATAGTATAATTATACTATCATAATTATGTTTGTGGCTATTTTTGTTGTTGTTGAAAAGTCTAAGTAATTAATTATGAGATAAAAAGTCTTGTTATGACAACAGAAAATGACATAAAACTGAAAAGGAGGAGGATATATTGAAAGTCATTGAGGTCTAAACAAATGAATTTCAGCAAGTGATGACTGGGTTTCTGGGTAATTTAACCATTTAATGTGCAGATCTTCTCGCTGGTAGAAACTTCACGTTGCTCAACCGATGTGCGCAGAGCCACAGAGCGCAGGTTAAAACTCTCTCACGGAGTGGCAGTTTCACAAACCTTCACAGTTTCCCTCTACAACCAATGCGCTTACCATAATGTTGATCCAAACCTGTATGCTTTCCTTTCCTCTAACAAAAGGGAAACATTCTGAAGAAGCTGCAAGTCTTTTAAAGTCACATGATAGATTTGTGTGAGGAACTGACCGAAAGTCAACTAACAGCGGGCCGTAAATGTCACGGTTCTTTTTATTTAAAGGAATTCAACAAAATATGTAAAGCAACGTTTGGTAACACGTTCTGTATTAATAATTCATTAAAGGGTATTCTTAATGCATTATAAACCACCTTATGATGTGTTGTATCAAATCTAGAAAAGTCCTAACATGATTTGCATTGTGAATGTGTTGTTTCTTTCTACTTTTCTGCTCTTCTAACCACTTCATGATATCTTATGACTGTTTAAAAAAGATTGAACTATTGTTGCTGTATTTAAAAGAGACAAAGACCATTTATAAATATGACCACATTTTAAAGCACTTTAGATGTTTTGGCTTCATTGCCCTGGGAAATGCTTTATTAGGGAGTTCATTTGGTGCGTTGTGAGCGAGCCATGTTATCACTGACATGTCATTTAGCGTTGGGGTCAGGGTCCCAATGTAAATGCCTCCTAATATAGCAGCGCTGCTGATTCCTCAAAATAAGGACTCCACCTCAACTTCCTCTAACGCCGTGAACCCGGCGCTCGTGCACATCCTCTCTGACACGTCGCACTCATGAGTTGGCGCTATGATCGTGTGGGGTATCCATGTCTGGTTCAGACTAACCTCCTGCTCTACTATCAGTTCATTGCTCTTCCTCATGTTGTTGTGGACCAGTTTGTGTGCATCGCACAAGAGGACTACTGCCGCATCCTCAACCATGTGGAGAAGAACACGCACAAGGTGGAGGAGGAGGGTGAGATCGTCATGGTGAAGGAGCACCGAGAGCTGGACCGCAGCGGCACCAGGAAGGGCCACATCGTCATTAAGGTGAGGAAGAGTCATGTTTCATCATGCTGTCTGTAGGACCTTCTCAGAGGTCACTTTAATGCTGGTCAGTGACAATCAATTTGAACATAAGGCATCACAAGATGACCCTTGATCACATCAAACCAAGGTTTGAAACAGCATACGATGAGACCGTACAAAGCCATTGTTTTTTCATGCCCTGGTCAGATTTATCTTCTTTCAGCCTAGCGGAGAACACATTTAAGTGTTAATTTCATCTATTTGCACCTGTAGATTTCAATTGCATACACATCTTTTGTCTTTCATCTTTATAAATCTCCACTTGAGCAGCTTTACACACACCAAACTTTACAGTTTTATTCCTGTCTAAATTTTGAAGGTTTGTTATATATCATTCACCTGATATATTCCTAAAAACATGATGAAAATCTATTTTGTCCTCTGATTTATCGAAAATCCCCTTTGTAAAAATCCCCTTTGACCATATGTGCAGATTTCTGTTCTGGACGTGTATGCAAAAGAGTTCATTTTTAATTAGATAATGCCTCATTTGCATACATATTTAACCATTCCAGAAAACATGTAAAAAGAAAAAAAGATGTCTGTAATGTAGTGTGATTAAATAAAGGAAGTATGGTACGATCTATTACCGTAGTTATAAATCTCACCCTATTCAGCTATGGGTTCTTAACAACCCGTGGCTTGGGTTTCATACGAAGACTATTTCTGTGCAAGCTAAACGGGCTTGGAGCATTTCCTTTTTTTGCCCTTATTTAAATAAGTGTCTGTCCGTCAGATCTGTAGTCGCAGAGTCTTTCCTGATTCTTTCCCTTCAGGGTCAGTTTCAGTTTCAGACCAGCTGATGTCAGTTTCTGATCCTCTGGAGAACAACAGCTCTTTGAGTTGTCATGAGGACGTCTGGGCTGTCAGTTGCAGTAGCTGTGTCCTCTAGATAATTGAGTCAGTGCTGTTTGCTAGACACCATCACATCAGAGGGTGGTCTCTGTTTACTCGGGCCAGAGCTTAGGCGAGCTTTCACTTTCCTGTCTGCATGTGTGCTCTGTATGAGGTGCTCTTGTCTCCTTCATATCAGGGCACTCCTGAACGTCTGATCATGCATCTGGTGGAGGAGCCGTCAGTGGTGGACCCCACTTACATTGAGGACTTCCTCCTGACGTACCGCACCTTCCTGTCCAGCCCCATGGAAGTGGGCAAGAAACTTCTGGAATGGTTCAAAGTGGACAGTCTCAGAGACACGGTCAGTCTGTTTGCGTCTGAATCAATTTCTGTCTCTTTTTTCATTAATGATTTGCCAAGGCCTCCTTAAATGAAAAGAAGATATAGCAAAGTATGTGCTTTTACTGTGGAATAATATTGGGGATATTTTAGGGTTTCTCTCCTGAGACTGCAGTAAATATGAAGGATGTTGGTTCTTCTTAGCAATATAAAAGATACA
Source organism: Rhodeus uyekii (assembly GCA_037043235.1). Lineage (NCBI taxonomy): Eukaryota > Metazoa > Chordata > Actinopteri > Cypriniformes > Acheilognathidae > Rhodeus > Rhodeus uyekii. The sequence continues at coordinate 659,592 of JAWRVZ010000103.1, read as the reverse complement.
ACTTTTATTCACATTGTGAATAGATTATATACTGAAAGCATCCCTTTATAATGACTGAAGCCGTCAATCACTTCAGTTGCAGCGTGGAAACGACAATGCTCAGCAATCAAGCTGTTATTATAAAGCTCTGACAGGCTTCAGACTCAGAGCTTGAACACGAATAAGCTGCAAATCAATCAGTGGGAACCAAACTAAGACAAAATGGTCTTGGCTATTGGCTATTGACCCACAACACAAATGACTACGCAAATATAATATATTATTATATTATAATATTATTCCCATCTTTACATCAAACATCAGCAGTTTAAACTCGCGTTCAGGACTCTGGGCTAGAAAGTAGAGAGCGACTGTTGACTGGTATCACACACTGGCCGGTCCTTCTGTACTCGCATTCACAAGTTCAAGGCGGCAATCCGGAGCAGTAAATGTAGTGACCATACATGCAAAGGTTTATGATCTTGTCGCAAGCATTCATGTGAATTATCTCAGATGCACAATCAACACGTTATATTATCGGCAAAGCATATCTGCATCAATTTGTCATATCAGGTCGGTGGCGATTATTACATTTGTAAGCCTTTATCGGCCAATTCTGATGTTGTGCCAATTATATTGTTCAAACCCATTTCTTGCCCTGTTGATTGCATGTGTTTACTTATTTTGGGATTTTGCAGGTGACAAGAATTGTGCTGTTGTGGGTGAACAATCATTTTAACGATTTTGAAGGCGATCCGGTGATGACTCAGTTCCTCGAGGACTTTGAGAAGTTACTGGATATCTCGGTGAGTGTCGACATCAGACAAAACAGGTTAATTAACAGGATGCCATGGTTGTGGTTAACATGGAAATATCAGAGAATCATAAAATAGGGATTTTTAGACCAGGAAACCCTTGTGAAAACTCCTATTATGCTCATTTACAGGTTTATGATTTTGTTCAGGTCTAGTAGAATAGGTTTCATCATTTAATGTTCAAACATTTCTGTAGTTTACATAACAAAAGGTTTACATGCAAAAAAAGCTAAATCACAAACTAAAGGAAAGGGAAATAAAAATGGAAATAATGCAAATAATATTTGGAAATAATATATTCTTAATTTATACTTAAGTGTGAACTGAATGTTATGATTTTGATTACTTAATTCCAATTATATTTAATTGCATGATATTTACAATTAAACGAAAATGCATAATGGTTTAAATGTATATTAATGCAGTTAGCTGAACTTAAGAGTGCTTTTTTGACCCACTTAAGTACTTCTTAATGTCATTTCATAGTCCTTTTGTCTTTAAAATATGGTTAAAATGTACTGATGCAAGTATTTATGGTAAAATAAAATATACTTTAATGTAATTTCTACTTAAATACAGCTCTGGAAAAAATTAATAGACCACTGCAAAAGGATCCATTTCTCTTGTTTTACTATTTATAGGTATGTGTTTGGGCAAAATTTAAATTTTTGTTTTATTCTATAAACTACTGACAACATTTTTCCCAAATTCCAAATAAATATTGTAATTGAGAGCATTTATTTGCTGAAAGCCACAACTGGTAAAAATAACAAAACATTGCAGTGGTCTCTTAATTTTTTCCAGAGCTGTATATTTGTAATCACACATTAATAATAGTGAAGTTGCAATTTAGTACATATCAAATGTTTTGACTTTAAATGTAAAATGTAAGAGTTAAAATGACAGTAAAGTACTTTACATGTATAAATTACTGTACAAAACTGTATAAATTAATGTTTTTTTTATATTCACAGCAGAACACTGACTACAGGCGTCATTTAAATTTGAATTTATATTTAAATTTGATGCATTTGGCAGACGCTTTTATCCAAACCGGCTTACATTGGATTGAAGGCCCATATTGACATTCTAATCAGTTCTTTATGATGTTTTTTACTTTATAATGATTTACAGAATCAAATTTGTGTTTTGCTGAATTGTCTCTCAGAAAATGAAGGGTCACCTGCGTCTGCTGAACATTGCGTGTGCTGCAAAGGCGAAGTGTCGTCAGATCACTCTGCTGAAGCCGTCCAGAGAGTCTCCGCTGTTCTTCACGGTTCAGGGCGGCAGCGAGCGGGGCTTCGGCATCTTCGTTGAGACCGTGGCTGAGGGCAGTAAAGCAGCAGAAGCAGGGCTCAAGCGCGGAGATCAGGTATCGAGTAACACGCTCTGCTTGGAATAACTATGTTATTATTTCAGCATGAACTTATTGTCCTCATCTGTCTTCAGATCTTGGAGATCAATGGGCAGAACTTTGAGAACATCTCATACTCCAAAGCCATGGATATCCTTAAGAACAACACACATCTCTCTCTTACTGTGAAGACCAACATCTTCGGTATGTCACAGTACACAAAGAGGACGCACTCTCCTACAGCTCTGAGAAACTTGTTTTCTAGCACCTGTCTGCGTGTCACATGGGTTTCGATGACAGTCTTTGGGTCAGACATTTCACCAGATCCATCATTTGATGGGTCTCTCTGCCAGTTGATCAGTCGTAGACTTTTGTGTGTGTGTGTGAATCCTGCTATTTATTCAGTCATTTGTTTATGGGCATGTTTTCTTACCAAATAAAACATTTATCCACCTCAAGCGAGTGCACGTTTTAATCTTTAATGAAACAAAACCGACTGACATTTAAATTCTTAATGGAACAAAACGAAACAACAGTTACATTTCTTAATGAATCTGTGCAAGACAACACTATAAATATAATATAACTAGAAATAAATCTGCTGAATTACTCGTATCATCATCATAATATTGTCTTATTAACTTGCTATATGTTAAAGCACCAAGGCATTATGAACATAAAATGAAATGAAAGGGCCACACAAACAAATTTGTCTTGACTTGATTTTGCCTTGTTGCAGTTTTCAAAGAGCTTCAAAGCCGTGTGAAGCACGAGAAAAAGAACGGGGGTCCTCACATCCCTAAGATTCAGGAGAGGAAGAGCAACCGCTTCTCCATCCCGGATCTTCCCGGAGACATGGAGTTTCCCACGGACAGCAAGAGCCGCAAGAAGATGAAGGCCAACACGGTTTCCGGAGGACGCAACAAGATCCGTAAGATGCTGGAGAAGACCAGATTCAGCATCCTGCCCCCGAAACCCTTCAGGTAAAGATACGTTCCTGTGTGGAAGATGGTTGAGAGTCACTTGAGGTCACTTCCTCTCTTTAGCCTCTGCTCATTCGGATCAACAGGCATGGGGAGTTACACGGGTCCTCCGTCAGCGGCACAAAGAGCCTCTAGAGTAACGTCTGCTGGAGCTCATCAGAATTATGTCTTAATTCTCTCACTCTCACAGGGTTTAAACAGACCTCCATCCATCCGTTAGTTTGGTGTCCTCTTGAGTGAATTGAAAGTGGTTATGGAGCTCATGAAAAGATGTCCAGCTCATATTTACAGTCATGCAGAATATGCAAAATGTTAATTATTTGATAATAAGTTATTATTTATTAATAACATACAAAATGTTATTATTTTATTTAGTACTGTCCTGAATTTTACATTTGCACATGATTTTTCTTATTTTATTTAAATATAATTTTTATTTTATTTAGAAGCAACGGAAGATACATGTTTCTCAGAAGACAAATTGAGTACAATTTACTTTGAACTTCAAATTCAAAGTTCAATTGTCCTCAGTGTGAAAAGATGGATCTCAAAATATCTTATTCAGAAGAGTAGTAAATAAAAAATAACATGCATTTTTTATGATCCTCTTAATTTGTTAAAATAATTAAAATTTTGTATGTAAACTTTTGACCGTGACTGTAATTCCAGAGAGGGGGCTAGAAACTACACCCTGCATAAAGAAATCAATGTTTGTGTTTGTAGTTTTAAGAGTTGTGCCATTGTTTTCTGTTCAGCACATTTCTCACGCTGTAATGTGTGCAGATGTTGTTATTCTTACTTCGGACAGATGCATTTGTACTCAACACCCTTGTAATAAATTGTTGTTTTCTCTTTGTGGTAATGAAAGTTACACGTGTCCTAAGCAGACGTGAAAAGAATCCGTCGACAAGCACTTTGTCTGACCACATCAGACGCGACAAAATCAATCACAGTTCTCATCCTAGATTAGATCTCATCCTGAACTCTTGCACTTTCAACAAATTGGATATGCACATAATCAAAATTAAAATCAAAAACATTTTAACAAAGGCCGTCGATTTAACACATTCATTGTTATGGGCAAATTGTAGCCTTAAAAGTCTGTGTAATGAATTCTATGTTGAATCAAAATATTTCTTTCTAAAGCTATTCAATTTTCTCATCTAACACAATAATGACTTTAAATGATCTTCTGGGGAGTCGTTTCTCAGCCAAAATGGATGGCGATTAATTTAAAAGTAATTAGGTATTAATAATATTGAATATAAATAATATTACAAATTTTAATTGCTTGACAGACCTATTTTTAACATCATTAAAAAAAAACATACTGAGTACATACTTTCTCGGCTGGCCAGGACAAAAACGTCTGATTAACATGTTATGTCTGGTTAGGACACTGTGTAATGAGTGTGGAAAATTGGAAAGTCCCAAAATAGGCTTCATGTTGTTCATGTTTCATCCTCTGTAGTTGGGGGTGAATGTGAGCCCAGTATTGTGTGTGTGTGTGTGTCTGTGAGTGTGAGTGCTTCACGGGGGTCATCTGTTTGTGGGTCATCTCTGTGCTTGATGCTTGTACTGCTTGACATCACTTGTCTTCTGTTTTTATGGCTGCTTCACTTGCACAGGGGACTGTTTGGGTAAGAGACACCTGCTCAACACACTCTTTCTCTCTCTCTCACATGAAATGAATGTTAAGAGTAGTGCAGCACAAAGGTTGTTTGCGTGAATGTTGGTTTTCATGCCGTTTCATCTGCACATAGACCGTGTTATTGTGCTAACAGTCACACTCACAACACATTTCACTGGCACCTTTTCTCTTTCCTGCATGTTCATAAAGAGTAGCATCATATCCCAACCAGCAGGGTTAATATGTATGTATATATATATATATATATATATATATATATGTATGTATGCGTGTATAATATTAATATATATATATATATATATATATTTTTTTTTTTTTTACATGTAGCAGTGTTATGTAATCAGGATACAAAATCTGGTAACTGTAATTTGTCAGTTACTTAAAAAAACAAAGCAATCAGATTACAGTTACATTTTTTTTTTTTTTTAGAATACTCTCAGGATGGAGTATTTTAACATAACGAAGCTATATTGACAATAGTGATGTGGGGATCACAGTTATTGCACAATGATTCTAATAAATATCAGAAATAAAATTAGAAAGTAAAAACCTTTAAATATGTTGCCTATAAGCAATACAAAAGTAATCAGATTACATTGCTTTTATATTGTGGCGCTTGGATTATGTTACTGAATACCTTTTTTATGAAGTAATTTATAACTGACGGAAATACATTTTAAAAGTAACCCCCCCCCCCCCCCCCCCCCCCCCTTAACCCCCTTACCCTTAACCCCCTGGTAACCAGGCACAATGTTTCCAACATTCAGTCAAATCACATTGTATCAATATATATTATTTACAATATATAAACAATATATTTACGGAGCACAACAAAACAGGCATCATGTTCAGCAACTACTGTAACAATGTGTCCTGCCGGCTAAAGCTGTGGCTGGCGAGGAAAGCAGATCGCTTCTGTCTTGTCATGCCTTGTTAGGTGTTTTCTGTCATTGGTCAACATCTTTTGCCGTGCCACTGTGCTGTCACGTCCTGTGTGGAAGTCTTTCTTTTCACTTCCTGTTTCTGTGAAATCGCAAGTGCTATTTGTCACATGACCTGGACAAACACTAGATTGTCAAATATGCATATAAAGATAAGTTAATATTATAGTATATATGCGCTTCAGATAAAAATAGTGCTTTGGTGAATCAGAATTGTGAAAAAAAGATAAGTGAGATAAAAAGTCAAAAATATGGAATGTCATTATTACATGAATTACAATATGACTATTGACTGTAATCTCAATACGACTATTGACTGTAATCTCAATACGACTATTGACTGTAATCTCAAAACGACTATTGATTGAAATCTCAATACGATTATTGACTGTAATCTCAATTTGACTATTGACTGTAATCTCAATTTGACTATTGACTGTAATCTCAATACGACTATTGACTGTAAACTCAATACGACTATTGATTGAAATCTCAATACAACTATTGACTGTAATCTCAAAATGACTATTGACTGTAATCTCAATACGACTATTGACTGTAATCTCAATACGACTATTGATTGAAATCTCAATACAACTATTGACTGTAATCTCAAAATGACTATTGACTGTAATCTCAATACGACTATTGACTGTAATCTCAATTTGACTATTGACTGTAATCTCAATACGACTATTGACTGTAAACTCAATACGACTATTGATTGAAATCTCAATACAACTATTGACTGTAATCTCAATATGACTATTGACTGTAATCTCAATACGACTATTGACTGTAATATCAAAATGACTATTGACTGTAATCTCAATTTGACTATTAATCTCAATACGACTATTGACTGTAATCTCAATACGACTATTGACTGTAATCTCAATTTGACTATTAATCTCAATACGACTATTGACTGTAATCTCAATACGACTATTGACTGTAATCTCAATACGACTATTGACTGTAATCTCAATACGACTATTGACTGTAATCTCAATTTGACTACTAATCTCAATACGACTATTGACTGTAATCTCAATACGACTATTGATTGAAATCTCAATACGACTATTGACCTTAATCTCAATACGCCTATTGATTGAAATCTCAATACGACTATTGACCTTAATCTCAATACGACTATTGATTGAAATCTCAATACGACTATTGATTGAAATCTCAATACGACTATTGAATGTATTCTCAAAATGACTATTGACTGTATTCTCAAAATGACTATTGACTGTATTCTCAAAATGACTATTGACTGTAATCTCAATACGACTATTGACTGTAATCTCAATACGACTATTGACTGTAATCTCAATACGACTATTGACTGTAATCTCAATACGACTATTGACCGTAATATCAAAACGACTATTGACTAATCTCAAAATGACTATTGACTGTAATCTCAAAACGACTATTGACTGTAATCTCAATACGACTATTGACTGTAATCTCAATACGACTATTGACTGTAATCTCAATACGACTATTGACTGTAATCTCAATATGACTATTGACTGTAATCTCAATACGACTATTGACTGTAATCTCAATATGACTATTTCCACTCAATTTCAAATGTATCTCGTAACTACGACTTTGTAATTATGACATGGAATGTCACTATTTTTTCTCATAATAATGGCAGCATTTCATAATGTCTACTTTTACCTCATCACTTTTTATCTCATAATTTCAGTTTGTCGATTTTGACTATCTAATAATTATAACTTAGTATGTAATTTGGTTCCCTTGATAAATATGAGCAAAACTGATTGTGAAAAATAGTGTTTGCTGTTTCTCATCTTTGTCTTTCAGTCCAAGTATTCACAAAAATATAATCTTTATTTAAATTAGTTGAAAGAAATAAAATACTTATGCCTGAAATATATAGAGAAATTGCAAGAACTAATTTTCACAGTCAGTTTTGATCAAGGGGTTATTTTTGTCTCATAATTGTGATTTACCGAAGCATGATTTTTTTTTCTTATGTGACATAAATGTGCTTGTGTAACTGTTAACTGACATGACGTGCTTTGCATCTGTTGGGATGTTTGTGTTGTTGAGTCGAGTGAGGCTCTCAGAGACTGTCCGTCTGTCTCTCTGCTCTCAGAGCGAGACAGCGGGATGTAAATCAGCCCCTCTGTGTAAAGGTCAGCGGCTGATTGGCACAGAGTTCACCTATGAGTCAGCGCTGTTTCCTCTCGTCTGAGACGTCACGTGTGCTGGCCATTCGGTTCTGTTTGCGCATCTCAAGCTTGAGTCTCATTCATTCTGTGTTTGTGCTCGTGTCCCTTTAGAGTGCTTTCACACCGCCGTTCAGTTTGTTCAGAATCCACAGCATTTCTCACATCCCGTCAGTGAGCAGCTCGCATTCTTTGCATTCATTCATAACTCGGGTTGCCGTATCTTTTCAAACTGATCTGACTTACGGTTTTCATTAAATAGACAATCAAAATATTACCATGCTAACATGCTAAACTATGCTTGCCACCTGTTAATTCATGCTAGCAATGTGTTAAAACATGCAAAAAAATGATTTCATGTTAGCAAAAGGGTAATTTGTGCTAGCAATATGCTAATTCATGCTAGCATTGCGCTAAGTCATGCTAGCAACATGCTATCAAGGTGTTAAATAATGCTGCTAGCAATGTGCTAAATACTGTTAGCAACACGGTAAAACATGTTAGCAACGTGTTGAATTATGTTAGCAACATGCTATTTTTTACTTTCTCTGAGTAAAACCTTCAAACTTTAAACTGTTCAAAGTTATTTGAAACTTTCAGACCTGACTGAATATCATACTCATCTAGATAATAGTAGTTACTGTTTTAGCAAAATCACATTAGGTCTGTCTCAATCCAGTTTAGTCAAATCATGTGTGGAAACGGTCTAAATGTCTACCTCTTCCATTTGGGTGTTTGTGTGTGTGTGTGTACTGACATGCAGTGTTAGTATTTGTGCTTGATGTAATCCTTCTCTCTCTGTGTCCGCAGCGACAGTGGCTTGTCTCAGTCTCAGGATGACAGTATCGTGGGCACGAAGCAGTGCCGGCATAGCTTGGCCATAATGCCCATCCCGGGCAGCCTGTCGTCCAGCAGTCCTGACCTGCTGCAACCTGCCGCCAGCGTTCTGGACTTCAACAACCCCTCAGGTAACACATCACAGTATCAGAGAACCAGTGCACCCTCACGCAGCTGCTACCATGACCGGAAACACTCACATCATCACATAGTGCTGAAAATAAACAAAGCTTGATTTTCCACAATACTTTCTTTCTCTCTCCTTTTTTTAATAATATTTTTCAATTATGCATTTGACAGACACATTAATCCAGAGCAATTTACACTACATTCAAGGAACAGATTGACACTCTAATCGGTCCTTGCTTTCCCTGGGAATCGAACCACTGTAAAGCTGCTTTGAAGCAGTCTGTGTTGTAAAAAGCGCTATATAAATAAAGGTTACTTGACTTGGCGTTGTACGTTCTACTGTTTGAGCTACAGGAATGTTCTTTGCAATAAATGCATTTGTTTGTATCTGAGAACAGATCATGTCTGCAAAGCGATGTGCAGTGACACAAGATGGCAGACATCACCCTTGTTGAAAAGAAGTGCACTTAATTGGATTGAATGTGACTTGCAGTGCACTTCAAATCTTAAAAGTATATTTTCTTAAAAACTGCACTTTCAGATAATAGATTAATTAAAATGGCCACTCAAGTGTACTTAAATGAGCACACTTACATGACTTATATGTCACAGTTTGTGCCAGGGGATGGGGCGAGGACTCAATTGAAGGGGGATGAGAAACTTTATTCAACAAAAACAATCAAAAACTGAACAAAAATAACCCTGTGGGGGAAAAACAAGACCAGACTGACATGACCAGGAACAAGAAGGCACAGCCATAAAACGACAACGAAACAGCATAAGACAACAAACACTGAGGGATTAAATAGACACAGGAGGGAAGATAATTGCACAAGAAACAGCTGGGATAAATACAACTAATGACAATGAAACAAGACGGGCGGGGTGACAAGACACGAACACGCAGCCAATGCGAATGCGCATCGCTGCATGTTCACAAAAACACAAAGACAGCGCGCAGCTGGTGAAAACCAAACTGCGTGACACGAAAACACAACACGAAAGCATGCGGCCGATGTAAACACGAACCGCGTGCTTACAATGTGATTATTGTAAATGATCATAATAAACACATAAAATCATTGTCGATTTTTAAGGAATTGATGTACATTAAATACATTTTAAGTTATTGTTTTGGTAATCATTTATTGTGCTTTAGAGAAGTAAACCTAATTGGTAAAAGCTCTGAAAACGTTCTACATTTAGATAAATAGATATAGTTACAATGTTTCCTTTCTGCAACTTCAGCTCTGGGTTGTGTGAAATGAAAGCTTGTGGCCGGTTTCAGATCCACTGCATGAATGTGGAAACCAGCTGAAGTAAATATGCAGTTGGGTACGAGAGATGTTGATAAAGGAGGAGGACGTCTTTAGTTGTGAAGTCTCCACTGTTGTGTGCTGTGACTGTCATGTGTCATCTCTCTCTTTCTCTGTCTTTATTTTCTTGGCTCCTCCAGTGGCTGGTTTCTACTGTAAGTACACCCGCTGTACACATCATAGACTCTTTTCTGTTTCATGTGTTTAACTCTTGTGTGCTGTTTTGAACTTATGAACTTAATTGCATGTGTTTGTGGCATGAAATGTTTGGAATTGTGTTTTAAACTATTGCCTTGTTTTCCAAATAAATAAAGAGATCTAGTGAGCCAAAAATCTCACCATCGACCTCCATTTCAAATGTCTTCACCTGTCCTACGTGTTTAACTGCCTCTCCTTCCTCTTGGTGGTTACAGACATTCCAGATCAGGTGATCCGCGTGTTCAAGGCCGACCAGCAAAGCTGCTATATCATCATCAGTAAAGATACCACAGCCAAGGATGTCGTCTCGCATGTCGTCAGCGAGTTCAACCTCATAGCCGCCTCAGAGACTTACTCGCTCTGTGAAGTGTCTGTTAGTCCTGAAGGCGTCATCAAACAGCGCCGACTGCCGGACCAGCTTTCAAAACTAGCTGACCGCATCCAACTCAATGGCAGGTAAGAGCAAAAGTTGCACTTCTTAAAGGCCGGTCACACTTTTTGTTCCATTGACTTCCAGTCATATGGATGTTGGAGACAGCAAACACAATCATATGCGAATTTCATGAGTTCAAGTCATGTAATTCAAGGTGTTTCATGAGTTCAAGGTGAACTCTAATCTGTGAATTCGTAACACCAGTATAAGATCGATTTGTCACAGCGTGAGCTCTTAATTGAATTAACCCTTTCGCATGTATGATCACACCGGTGTGATCATTCGTGCTTCACTTCATCAACTGCTAAATTCAAACGTGTTTGCGCGCGTCATCTGGCGCCGATCCAGAGATGGACGCACTCAGAGCTTGTCATATATCACAACTACTCAGTGTTTTCAACCACATAAGGTTTATTTTCAGTTTCAGACATTTAAATACTCATAAGTACTTGCAAAACAATAGTAATAGCAATAGTAATCGTTCAATTATAAATTGATCAGATAAGTCAGATACAAATTGCATAGGTAACTATAAAGTTCACTGTATTCTTCTCTCACTTCACCGGTCACTTACTGTCATGTTTTTTGGGAGAAGCGACTGAATTTGCGTTATATATCAGACCGATCAGATTCTCCGAACTGCGGCGCAAACAAACATGGCGGCGCCCTTCGCGCATCATAGATCAGCTAACATGATCATTATAAAAGTTTTTAAATGACAAAACACATTCACTTCCACATATTTGAGAATCGAAATATCAGGTAGTTGATAACATAGCCAACAAGTGTGTGAATATTTTGTAATAAATAAGACGTACACTAAATAAATGCGATGCACATGTCATTCAGCGCTTTTGAGGCGGCGGTGTGTCAACTTGACAAGCATGACGCGTCGCCATGGAAACAATAAGGTAAACATTCTAAAATAACAGTCGCCTAAAAAACTCATGCTGGGGGGTCAGAGAGAATATTTAGAACTTACTTGCGAAAGGGTTAAAAGAACACAAACTTGAACTTGGAGTAGATTTGAATATTTATACATTTGTATTGTATTATATTGAATTATGAAATAGAGTTTGCAGAGTGTGACGCCTTTAGCTTCTTGTGCACCTCTTGATGTTTACTTACTAGCTGGCCTCCTTTACACTCACCCCCCAAACGTCACACCCATCCAATGTGACTGGTCCTCCAAGCGTCAATAAATCCAGTTTGTTTCAGTCTCATGCGTTTTAACTAATTGAATAGTGCTTGTCCCACATTTTAGCCATGTTCATACTTTTTAAGTGAATAAATGTAATTGTTTTCACAGTGAACAGGTTTATTCTGATTCTATAAATGAATGCATTTTGAAAATATGTTTACTTAAATAAGAGTTAATTAAACAAGTTTATTTCTATAGCACATTTCATATCCAATGGTAATTCAAAGTGCTTTACTTAAAAGGAATTACAATAATAAAAAGAAATAACCTCATCAATAAAAGCTGAGAGTAAAAAAAAAACAATATAAAGTACATTAAAACAGTTTAGAATGAAAAGAAGGATGCAAAAATAAAGTTCTGACACAGCACTTATTCTGTAAACGCACAGCTAAACTGATGTGTTTTGAGTCTGGGTTTAAATGTTTGCTGCTGTAGGAGCACATCTGATCTCTTCTGGAAGCGGATTCCAGCTGCAGGTGCATATTAGCTAAAAGTAGACTCATCGTGGTTTTGTCACAACAAGGAGCTGGTGTGTGATGCGTAGAATAACGAGGAGCAAACAGGATCCAAAAGAAACTCACTTTAATTAGAAATGAAAACAAAGCGGCACTTAACAGTGCAAAAACTTGGAACACGGAAGGGCATCCACACACACGGGAACAACAACGTGAACACAGTTCAACATTCGACAAAGACAAGGGAGAACATGAGGGTTAAAATAGACAGGATAACGGGGAGCACCTGCCACTACTAACAAGGGGGAGTGGCTGATGTGACAGTGACGGAAACACAGAAGACTCACACAGGAGGAAAATGATGAGACACGACATGACTGTGACAGCTTTGAGTGAACCCTTGAGGATTTCTGACTGACGTAATACTGATGATCTTAGTGATCTGTAATGCATTGAGGTCCTAGGCCATTGAGTGATTTATAAACAAGTAAGAACACTTTAAAATCAGTTCTAAATATAACAGGAAGCCAGTGTAAAGACCTGAGGACTGGTGTGATGTGTTCATATTTTCAGGTTTTGAGCTGCAGCTGTCTGATGGACTTTAAAAAGCTAATAATAGTTCATGTTCAATGATCATTTGTTTATGTATATTTGTGTAATATGTCAACTGTGTAATCCAAATGCATGGAAATTTTATGTTATTCAAATACATCAAGTCCTAAATTACACCATTGTTAGTGAAACCAGACTGAGCCCGATGACAATGATGACAATGATCTGTGCTATCCGATAAGGATTCGTTGGATGCTATTCAGTAATCCTCTCATTTGTGTGTTTACTCAGGTACTATCTGAAGAACAACATGGAGACAGAGACTCTCTGCTCAGATGAAGACGCTCAGGAGCTCTTGAGGGAGAGTCAGATCAGCCTCCTGCAGCTCAGCACCATGGAGGTGGCGGCACAGCTCTCCATGAGAGACTTCGGACTGTTCCGTAACATCGAGTCCACCGAGTACGTGGACGACCTGTTCAAGTTGGACCCTGGAGGTGGTGGTGGTGGCGGCGGCAGCGGCAGCCGTCTGAAACAGTTTGAAGAGATCATCAACCAAGAGACTTTCTGGGTGGCCACTGAGATCCTCCGCGAGCCCAACGCGCTCAAACGCATGAAGACCATCAAGCACTTCATTAAGATCGCCCTGCACTGCCGCGAGTGCAAGAACTTCAACTCCATGTTTGCCATCATCAGGTGAGTCAGCTTTTTGTTCGAGCTGTCAGTTCTCGTGCTGTTCTTCCAGTTTTTCAGTGGTTATAAGAAATTATGATGTATGGACCAGGACAAGTGTAGTGCCCAAACATTAAAAAACAGCCTTCACATGCACACCAGGACAGTTTTACACCCATCCGAGTGTCCTAATTAGACACTATGTGAAAAGCAAAGACAAAATCAATCAATCAATCAATCACTAGACAAAATCAATCAAAGATCACAGCCAATCAGAAGAACAGAGTGAACATGTACAGTTGTACTAATATGTTGATATACACTTTGTAAAAAATGTTTGTTTTAATAATATTTTATTGCTTATTTCTAAATTGTCCACAAAACAAGATAATAACCAGAGACATTTGGCATGCTCCTCTTGGCTCCTCGTTGTTTTATGGTGTTTATGCAGCTTTAACAGAACATAAAATGCAACTTCCCTCTTATTATTATTATTAGTTTAATGGTTAAAAGATCTTGCATATTCTGTAAGGGGTGTGTGACCTCATGAGCAGAGCAGTACGTAGAGACGCAGATGTTCAGGTGGCCATGTGCTGTTTTTTGTGGTCCTCAGTGGTCTTAATCTGGCATCAGTCGCTCGGTTGAGGGGCACGTGGGAGAAACTACCCAGTAAGTATGAGAAACTGTTCCGCGACCTTCAGGACATCTTCGACCCGTCACGCAACATGGCCAAATACCGCAACATACTGAGCAGCCAGAGCGTGCAGCCTCCTATCATCCCGCTGTTTCCTGTGGTCAAGAAAGACCTCACCTTCCTGCACGAAGGTCAGTAGGTCAAGTTTATGCATGCACCTGTAAAGGTTAGTCAGCGGTTTCCACATGTCAGGTCCTTAATCTGTCCATCGTCTCTTATCTTGCTCAGGTAACGATTCGAGTGTTGATGGCTTGGTGAACTTCGAAAAGTTGCGAATGATCGCCAAGGAGATCCGAAACGTTGTGCGAATGACGTCAGCCAACATGGACCCAGCGCTCATGTTCAGACAGAGGTGAGGTCTTGCACATAGACACATGCAGCATGATCTAGTAGTGCAATATACAGTAATCCCTCAGGTATCACGAGTGTTGGGTTCCAGGCAACCCCGCGACAGCCGGAAAGTAGCTAGATATAGAATTCTACAGTAGTTTTTTTTATATTTCTTATTCTTTTTTTATCTTAAATTTAAGCTTTTGTAAACCCTCCCAACAAGTATAAACCCTCCAAACAGTCTTATATAAACCCTTTATACACTCTTAAACCATTTTTAAAACTAAAATGTACTTTTACATGCTTTACGTTAAAGATTAGGTAAAATGTACTGCACAGCAGAGAAGAGGATTACTCCAGCTCTTCTGAAAGCACCGCTTCTTCAGGCGCTTTGTAAGGTGGTGCAATATCATCGTCAATATCATCGTCCAGCATCGTAACTTCCATTTCCACTGTAGGAGTGCCAGTGTTTTTTGGGGGGGTTTTGCGGATGAGGAACATAGTGATCGGCAGTTGCTGACACTGTTTTTTTCTTTTGTGTAAGGATGACAAATCATCATCAAGACATATCTGCCCTCAGAAATCCGCGATATAAAGAGGAGTCCGCGATATAGATTTACATATAATATATTTATAAATTCGCGATGTACCGAGGGCGTGATAGGTGAACCGCGATATTGTGAGGGAGATTACTGTATATCAAATGTTATTCTAGCATTTATTGTAAACGATTGTTTAATGCATGTTATTGTGAAAAGAAAACACTGTTGTCTTCACGTTGGCCATTTAAGTGGTAAAGTCCAATGGTTTTGATCACGCTTGTCAAGTAGATTTTTGCAGCAATGTAACGCTCACTTATCACAGTCCAGTCAAAGTCAAAATACATTTCATGTCATTCAATCCCTCGCTTCATGTGATTGTTGATCTGTGGACACATTGGCTACCTTCACACTGTCAGTTTTTGTGATTGACAACTGCATTTACTTACAGGTGTGAGTCTGTAAATGTTCAACCAGCAGCGTCTCAAATATTGTCTGTGTGAATTGCATATTATAACCACAGTGATAAAAAAAAAAACCGATACTAAATACGAAAGATGGCGACGTCTTTAAATTTAACACGTCTCATCGTTTTTGACATGATAAGAGTCTAATCCAGTGTTAATTTTCGTTAACGAAATCTATGACTAAGACGATGATGAGACGACAACGATATCATTAGACAATAACTGTGACTATATTAACATACAAAATTGTTAATGATAAAAGACGAGATTAGAATGTAGTAAAAAAAAAAAGAACCGACTTTAGTTTTTAACAAGCAGCTACTAGTCATGCTTATGGTTGCCAGATTTCAAGAGCTTAAATCACCTAGTCAGAGCTTTTCTGTTAAAAGAACATATTTTCAATCTGGCAACCATGAGCATGCGCTCCCTGAGATCTGAAAACACAGACAAACAATTAAGCTGATCTCGATTTGAGTCAGTCAGTTCAGTCAGTCTGAATTCCTTCATGAGTTTGCTGCGTCTCAATTTACCATCAAACCTTCTGATGAATTGTAATGAATCCAAACATGATCTCGACTGTATTTGGTGAATAAATGCACTATACAGAGTGTTAAAAGTGTTAAAAACACAATACAGTGTTTAATGCTGTTGATTTAATAGAAAAACATTCATGCAATTTGGAATAATTGGATTACTAGGAATTTCACAGGTTTTTTTTAAGTTTCTAGTTTTACCAGTAGGCCTATGGGGAAAAAATAGCCTATAATAAATCAGGAAAGTAGATGAGGTGTGTATGGGTTGACATTATGTTGCTTACAGGTATATAAATACAGTAGTTCCGATGAAATGTAATAATACATTTCTATTTATTATAATTGATTATAAATTTAAGCAAAATAATGATCAATTTAACCAGTGTGCAGCATGATGAAAAATGTGACTACGTTTTCATTGAGTAAAACTAGATTAAAATGCTCTGACATTCAGTTGAATAAAACTCAAACATTTAGTAGACTAAACAAAAACAGGACCAAGACTAAATAAACAAATTACAGACAATATTTGAAAAGTTGAAAGTCCGATAGCAGCTTTTATGTCTGGGTTGGGAGCGCTAAGTGTTGCTCCCGTGGAGAACTGATGGAAAAACCTTCAGATGACACACTGCTCACATCTCCAAAAGCACACATGAAATCCCACATCTCTCTCGCACCGTGTGACGTGACAGACGACTAGAGGTTGCGTTCACCAGTGCTAATTTTCTGAGAATGCAATTTTGAGTATGCACATTTACAGGTGTGAGTTTAGTTTGAGAAAGTGTTTCTCACTCCCGTTAACAACTGATCTCTGTGTGAACGTAACCGCATTAAAGATTCAAACAGCCGTGATCTGCTGCGGTGCAATTGGGGCCATGATTTCTCTCTGTCGTTGGTGCTGGTGTTTCTGTCTGTCTGAGTGTTTCTCTTTCTCTTCACCTGTTTTCTGCTGTTCTCTCATGGGCTTTGCTTACAGGAAGAAGAGGTGGAAGAGTTTAGGGTAAGTGTGCTGTCCTGCATGTCCTGAATGTGTCATGACCGTTAACCTGGACACACCAACTCCTGCCACTCTTCCTTCCTTCCTCTCATCCTCATTGATCTTCACGTAACAGATCATGCTCGCCTGTTTTAGTCCATTTATTCTTCTTTTTTTGCATTAATGGAGCTGAATACGTTGCATGGCCGTGTTGCGCTATTGTAGTCATTGTTTGCTCGGACTGACAAATCAGTTTCATTTTCACAAATAAATGGAAGGACTTTCACAAATTGAAATTTCAAAAATAACAACAGTTCCCATTTTGTTTTAAGTCATCAAGGCTAAATTGATTGAAAAAAGTCAGTAAAAAATAGTGAAATATTATTACAATTTAAAACTTTCGTTTTCTATGTGAATATACAGTATATTTAGTATAATATATAGCTGAATTTTTTATATAATCACTCCAGTCTTCAGTGTCACATGATCTTTCATATTAGAAATCATTCTAATATGATGATTTGCTGCTCAAGAAACTTTATCATCAATGTTGAAAACAAATTTGTGCAGAAATCCCTGAATAGATGAATAGAAAGCTGACCTAATCAGACCAAGTGTTTTCAATCTCACATCAACGACAGATAAAACAAAACCTAAAGATAAAGAAAACACGGTAAGACCGTGACAGAAGCATTTAATTGAATTTGAGACAGGGCAGATTTCTTTTCTGTCAAGTGAAAGCAAACAGACCATTTATTTAAACGAACATATTGTTCCGAATATGAGATTACCCTGATTGTAAGGTGGACCCGATTTCAAGATTTCATTTTGAGAACTTTCATACTGCATATTTTTCATATTTAATTTTTTTTTATTGAAAGTATTGTAATTAACTGGTAAAAGTACCAATGCTCACATTTGAAAATAAACACTTTTTGGCGCATATAACAATTAGGCTGACCCTGAATTTAAGACGAATCTGTTTTTCTTATCTGCTTAATCTTTGTCTTATATTCGGAGCAGTACGGTACTCTTTATTGTCAGAACATGATAAACACTTCACATTGTTGAATTCTATAACTTAATCTCATAAATATGATCATTATATTCCATTACTCCTTGATTACATTTAATACATGTCTACATTAATAATATAGTGAAATTCTATATGAATATCCAACAATTCTGTCACAATACCTTGGTTACTGTCAGTGTTACTGCAGTAATCGCATGTAAATGATGGTGATTTGTAGATTGAAAAGACTTTTTGTCAGGTCTGTTTCATCTGGTTTAAACTAGATTAAATCAAGACATCTGGCTGAATTCAAGCACTTTTCGCTGGATCTCACAGTGGTTTAGTGGTCATGTGACCTGACAGATAAACGATCCGTGTGCCGCCGTTTGCCGTCCGCCCGCTGTTTCGTTCCATTTCTGGTGCATAAACATTACGAACATTTATCAAACTCTTGGAATCTTTTTATCGAAAAACATTATATTAATTATCGTTATCATTTTATTTCCATTACTTTAAATCAATTTAATGTCCTTCACAGATTAGTTTTCGTTATTCATGTTTGCGAGACCAGAAGAAATGCTTTTACTGAATATCATGAAGTCTCATTTATTTGTGAAACCATTACATTTTTGTGGATGTTGCTTTATTTTTGCTGTTTGTGAATGTCTCCCCATTTGTTAGCGAACCTCTGCCCACAGGAATGCCGTGCGTTCAATGACAGTGAGGTTTGTTAGGCCGTGTCTCACTCCTCCTCCGCTCCTCTTCCTCAGGTCTCTGAGTCAGGGCAGCACTAACTCAAACCTGCTGGACGTTCAGGGCAATCACAAGAAGCGCGTGCGCCGTAGCTCTCTGCTCAACGCTAAGAAGCTGTATGAGGATGCCCAGATGGCACGCAAGGTGAAGCAGTACCTGGCACACCTGGAGGTGGAGACGGACGAGGAGAAGTTCCAGATCATGTCGCTGCAGTGCGAAGCGGCCTACAGCACACGTGCGTACGCTCTGGAGTCCAACTTACTGAAATGCTAAGATTGTTATTCTTCTTCCGAGACAAAAATTTCCATTCACTACTGATGCTCCCAGTAGTTGGAGATATTCCACAATTTGCATAAAAATAGGTGGATGGAAACATAAAGAATGGTTTTACCAATGAAACATCTGCTAAAAAGGAATATGTCTGCCACTCAAACTCAGTTCCTGATGTTGTATGTGTTTTCCTGCAGTATCTAAGAACCTGAACGAACGGCGGTCCACGAAATCGGACATGTCTCCGGTGTCCATGCGCTCTGGTATGTCCGCAGCCAAGTCTCAGAACCGTGTGTCTCAGGTGTTGCAGGTTCCTCCCGTCAGCCTTTACCCGCTGCGCAAGAAGAGCATCGCTAAAGACCTGGCCGCTTCTTTCAGTACGTCACCCATCACCATAATTATCCCCTTTTATCATAAGACGCATCTGGTTTAGTGAGACAGCTGTACGGCTCCCTGTGACATCCGACCGACCGTCTGCTGTGCCTTTCAGGTCCCAACTCGCCGCAGATGCTGAAGAAAGCAGCTGGTGCGGCCGATGATGTGAGCGTCAAGAGATCCGAAGACACGTCCACCGTCTCGTCCCTGCATTCCAGTCCTACCGTCTCCCCACAGGGATCTCCTCGCAAAGGTACGACTTCGTTAAACCACTGGACTGCCTGTGTTTCAGTTATAAATACATGTGTAATATGTTTTAAATCTACAGGGCTTTGATTATAAAGCTAAGCAATTAAATTAGGACTGTTGATTTAACGTTCATTTACTTAATTAGTTATTTATGGAAAAAAAACTTGACACATGCCTCCCCAGATCTACATTTCATATAGTTGATTAATGATGAACATGAAGCAGGGAAACATCTCACTGCGTTGGAATGACCCTAAAATTCAAGAAATCAGGGCAAAAATGATATAGCTAAGCAATATCACACAAATAGCGAGCAAAATATCACCTGTAAAGCCAGAGCAGAACTTTTGTGCAACACACAGAGGTGCTTCGTCCTGAATGAATCTGTGGTTTCATTGAAACTATTGGATGAATCAGTGACTCAATGGCTCTTTCATAAATGGAGTCATTTACTTCATTCCTGATTGAAGTTTAAATGAATGGAATGAGCAAATGACTCAGTCTTTTACTCATTTAGACAATTTAATATCAACTACAGGCAGTTTACTTATTCAAAGTATCACTTCAATAACAATACTAAATAAAATCATATTTTGCGAATAGTTTTCCCCAAAAATTTAATTCTGTTTATTTATATCAACTCACACTTGTGTCGTTTCAAGCCTATATAAGATATTCTCAGCAATGTTGGCAATGCTGTTTTGGTCTGTAAATATATCTAAATATAAAAAAAATTTAATTAAGTGGCAAGTCATGTAATTAACTTGATAAAAAACTGATATTTATATGCATTTTTTTTGTCAGTATCTGCTGACAAAAGAGATGTTTTAAAGATCTCATTGATTTTCATCACAAGCCTCAGAATTTCATCTTAGTTTTAGTCCATATAAGTATCAGCATCTGCACCAAAATAGCATATTTTTATGTAGACTATATATTATTTGTATAATGGTTTTATATTTATTTTTAAATGCTGTTATAAGGTCCAATAAACTGCTCCATTTAAAATTACTATTATTTCATATGTCAAGGTTAATTGCGTCTTTCATGATTTTCATGAATAAAGGCTTCATTGATTATGAAATACTCCCATCCTTTTCTCACAGCAGGTGGAGCTCCCAGACAAAATTGCGGTCAGCTGAACCTGTCAGGTTCATCCTCGTCTCTGGCCAGTGAGGTCGGCGCCAGAGCGGCAGGCGGCCGCACGTACGGCATAGGTGGGGCTTTCCTTCATAGACGGATCATGAGGATGACCTGTCAGAGCAGCCGTCAGGAAGAGAATAGGCAGAGACAGGAAGAGCGCACAGCAGAGACCCCACGCAAGCGCTTCAGGTCCCCCTTCGCACTCTTTAGAGACAGGAGCAAGTCCAGGGACAGAACTGAGTCATTGAGACAGGACGATCAGCAGACAGACAATCTGAAACCCACCGCACAGCGGCAGAAAGACAGACACTGCAGGAGGAAAACTGTGTGATTGCCTGCAATTATGTGCTGTTCCTGTTCCTATAGTCTAAACCTGAGTTTAAACACTAGTTCAGCCAAAGATGAAGATCCTGTCATCATCGAGTTACATTCACTCCCAGTTTTCTCTCAGGAGTCATTGATTGGTTGTGCCAGGTTTAACGCCGATCACAACACAGTTAGGTTGAATTCATTATTGGTTATTTTGCACACAAATCCATCACTGAAAGTTGAGTGAAAGATGACAGGATCTTTAAAGTGCTTTTAAGTGTGATGCCATTGTTCAGCGAGCAGAAGAGTTGATGTGTTGTGATTGTGCCGTCATAGATGGTTCTTCACTTTAAATGATCTGACTGTGAGTTTCGTCAGTTGTGTAATAAAGGCAGATGTTTGCATTGCGCTGTTGGCTCCGTGTCGTGCTCCGCGATGTCCTGCGAGTGTGATGGCAGATGGCGCTGATCCTCTGTCTGCTCTCTCTGATAGGTTATGCCCTTATGCCTGCCGGCAGATCCGACCTGTCAGACTCCAGCGAGATCTCTTCCCGCTCCAGCATCGTCAGTAACTGCTCTGTGGACTCCATGCCCACAGCGCCCACCGTCAGCTGCCCATCAGAGACGCCCGGAAACATTCCAGCAGACAGCAGTCAGCCCAGCACCAGGTAGCAGATCTCACTACACCTCAGCCTTGACCTACAGCATTCGTTGAATTTTGAGATTCAAAATTGATCAATGCTTTTGCTGTCTTGGTTTGATCATAAAGCACAAAGTAATCTTTGATAATGCCTAACTCTCTATGCACATGCAAAGCTTAATAAAAGTAATAATTATGTCTGAAAATACACTCACCCCCAGTTTCACAGACAAGGTTTAATCTAATCCCAACCTAAAATGCATGTTTGAGCTGTTTTAACCAGAAGTAACTTCTAAAATCTTAAAATATGTCAGTGTCATTGGTTTTTTTGTCTCAAGATGCACACCAGTAGTTTTTTCTGCACTTAAAAGCTACTTAAAAGTCATAATTGAGCCAGGCCTAATCCCGGCTCAATCGAAGCCCTATTTGTAAATTGACTGTTTAATTGACTTTCTATAAATGCATTATCATTCAGGGTCCCTGCCTTGAAAGTCTTAAATTTAGGCCGTTTTCACACCTGTAGATTGTTTGCTTTGTTCTAAAACAATGTTAAAAATAGTTACGATGTTGCTGTTTCTACTTGGTTTGGTTCACAAAGCAGCATTTCTAAATGGATGAACATGAGTTAATGCGAGTTAAGTGTGAGTAAACTCTTCTCTCATTGGTCAGCGTGCATCTGTTTATGTACCAGGATCGGCTCATCAGTCAGGATGGATAGAAAATAGCTCTGGGGGTCTCTATATTACTTTATCATTTCTAGCAAAAATCAAGGCTTTGTGTTTTGGACTGGTGTTCTGTAATTGGCCGACCAAAGCATTTTACTTGTCTTTTATTCATTTTGAGGAATTAGCTAAATAAACAATAGTGCTTTGGTTTGTTGTTCGCTTGAGTCAGAACCGCTACAGAGTTTGTTTGCGATCGGGCCAAGATCACGCAATTGCAGTGATCACATATGCCTATGAACAAAATATGAACAAATTTCTCCAAACAAGTGAAAACTCCCTTAGTATTATAAAAATGTAGGGTCATAAAACAACTTAAATATCTTAAATGGTATTGGAAAAGTTTTAGTTAGTTTTTAGTCATTTCAAGGTCTTAAATTTGGGAACGGAAAACCCATAAGCGCCATCTACTGTTAGAGAGTGAATTTGCATTTTGTTCCTGCTGTTTTGTTCAGACCGATTTGAAAATCAACCCATGTCTTTACACCACTTACACACAAGATTGTAAATATTAATTGGTGGATCGACAAGAAGCTACTGTGCTTCCTAATTTGCATTATAATTGCTGAATAAATCTATCACATGGGTATCTAGAATGGTAAATATTATCATATTTTACTCAGCTCTTTTCTTACATTTTTTGAAAGCCTGAAATGTGAGGTCTATGAATTTTTTGTAATTTAAAAAAAATAAAATGAATAAAGTTTTGACATTTTTACAGTCATTTTATGATACATTTAAAGATAAATTTAAAGTAAAGATGCATAATTTACAAATCCTGTAGTTTCTCAATGTCAGCACAGGGTGTCAGCACTAGATTTTAGACCAGGGAAACATTAACACTACTCGGTATAAAATAAGCCATGAAATAGAGGCTAAATAACTGAATTTTTTGTCATGATTTTGCAGTTTTGTTAATTTGTATTTCTGTTAAATGTTTATAAAAACCATAAATCCATTCTAGAGACCATAGAAACAGTAAATATTGTTTTGCCACATCAACCTGTGGTGATATAAATGTATGATACCATGAAAAACTATTGGTTAATTTAAATTTTCAGGAAGAACATTAAAATGAGGTTAACATTTTTACGTTACTGTTTATGTATTATATATTCATCCTTGTTTGGGTATTACATATACATATTCATGTACCTCAACCAGTAGAGCATTGGTGTTTACAACGCCAAGGTCAGAGTTCGATCCCCAGGGAAAGCAAGAACTGATTAGAATATCAATGTGTTCCAACGTAAGTCACTTTGGATAAAAGCGTCTGCCTAAATGCATAAATGTAAAATGTAAATGTCATCCCAACTAATCCTACTTTCAAGTCAAGCATTATATACATGTGTATATATATTCAAATTTTGTATGTCCAATTAATTTTTTATGACACCCCTCCTGTAGACATTGACGCACACACACACAAACACACACTACAGTACAGTACAGTCAATAATTTTATTTGTACAGGCCTAAAAATAATCTTTAAGTGCCTTACATATTATTTTTAGATATGATATGAAAAACCCTACAGCAAAATCCAATTGACCTCTAGTGTTCGGGTTCATATATACTGATGCATTAGTGCATAAACCAATTTCAGTACAAATGTATATATTGAATACATATTAATCGTGCAGTTACCCTCATTTTGCAGCTGAATGTGCCGTTTAATTAATAAAACAATCTGAGATACTGAGTTATTATGGGGTGGTTTTGTATGGACATATGCTGTTCGTTTTATGTGTGCAGGTCTTAAAAAGTCTCAAATTTAATAAAAAAAACTGAAACTTTTGGTATCTCAGACTAACCAATAGCTGGATTTATGAAATGTTTATTTGTCCTGTAGTAAAACAGATTTAGCATTTACAGTCTTGAACGTCCTGAAGTGGTTTATTGGTTTTCGCACCCAGTGGCAGACGCTATAATTCTTCAGTTTACAGCCTCTGGCACTGTTCACCGCAGCGCTGCTGTAGTTGACACATCTGAACCACATCTGAACCTGTTCCTCATGCTTTAAAAACAAGGTGACCTTAAGGTGCGTTGACCTCTGATTGCTCTGTTAGTGCAGCTCATTTCAATAACCGCACCAAACAAGGTCACTGAAAGGTTTGCTTTCAAATAAACTCTGATATGAATGCAACACAGACCAAAGACATCTATAGGATCCAAAAACAATACATAATGCCACAAGATGCCACCCTAAACAGGACAAAATGCTCAATCACACCTGGACCATAATCACAATGCCGTGTCTTCTTGCAGCAGATCATCGTTTGTGTGTAACAGAGGAATTCCTGCCTCTGTTTTGACTTATTTACACATTTTATAAGCTCTTTTTTTAGTTTACACATATGTAGGCACATGTTTCTTTAAGTCTCCAGTTATTAAAGGCCAAGCACCGAAGGTCTTCTTCTTTTATTTCCGCTCGCTTCAAAAGTTGTGATATTTGGCACACTGACGGAGAAGAGCATTAACCAAGCTCTTAGTTCACACATATGTTTGCACTTAAAACAAGCACATTTAGCGTTGCTTTATCAGGTTGTGACCTTATCCTTATTCCTTTAGTTTGGTATGTTTAGGTTCTGTGTTAAAAATAATATTGAATCAGGACTAAATGTATCATTTTCCGTTTTGGTCCAAGCCCAAAGAACCAAGAGAGCGAACTACTAGTGTAAACATATTCCCTAACTAAATGTTCATTCTACGTCAAGCTCTGTTGGAGGATTTGTGGTATGATGTTGAATAATAAATGCTAAAATGCACAACATCTGAAGTCACACAGCGAAAACGCATGAATCACGCACGAATTACACACATCTGCCGGAGCGTGCGTCGTAAGCGTATTTCGTCGGTGGAACAAAGGTGGACCATCAGTGATTGTAAGTGGATGTGCGTCGAAGGCGGTTTGTGCGTGATTTTGAGTTTTGAACGGTTCAAAATTTGTATGTGCGTTATACATGAGTCGGCGTGCGTAGTTTATGCGTCGAGTACGCGTGACTATGCGCGGGACACGCGTCGGCCGTCGGTGCTTATGCGTCGGAACTGGTTCGAATCCGCGCACGTCCATTGACGCCCCACCTTCATATCACTCATGAACCACGCATGAACGGCGCACGTATCACGTTCATTCCACTGACAATGTGGATTCTGAAAGTGCTTGTTCGTTGTTTGGACGCGCTCTGTCAGTGATTCATGCGTCGGACGTGCGTCGAATGTTCGTGGAATACTTTGGTCAATTTCTCGACGCACAAGCACGCACAAACCCAATCTGTGCGTGTTTTGTGAGTGATTTGTGCGTGATCGGCTGTGTGACTGGCCCTTTACAAATTGGGTAATAGAATTAACATTGTCATGTCACTTCTTTGACTTAACAACACAGGAAGGCTCTGAATGAACAAAATCATACAATCCCAGAAAGGTTGTCTAGACTGTTATTAGACACAAGTTATTAGACACATGTGCATGGTTCTTTAAGTCTCCAGTTATTAGGGGCAAAGCACCGAAAGCGCTAGATCTCCGTAATGCTGTAACGTCTTGTTACATGGCATCACAAGCATGACCAGTCTTTCGGCACAGCGCCAACTAATGGTCAGGAGATCTGAAAATGCTTATAACTTCCGAACAGTTTGTCTGAACATCACATTGATTCAGTTTAGCGAGATGAATGATATCCAATTTTCCCATATTGGCCATTTTGGGTGTCACACAGTTTTAATTTAGTCACTGATTGCTCGTTTGTGGACTTATACTTAGTCACTGTGCACTTTTCTTGCATCCTAGTTCATCTTCGGCTCGTCACTCCGCGATGAGGGAGTCCGGCTTCATGTTGTCCACCAGTGCCGAGGAGCTGACGGTGCCCGAGCACACCTCTGTCTCTGAGATGGCTGACAGCGGCCGCGGGAGCTGGACCTCCTGCTCTAGCAACTCCCACGACAGCCTCCAGACTCTTCCGGGCCAGCGAGCTCTGGACCTGCACAACCATCGCCACACGCCCATGGGCGGCCCGATCGCAGAGGTGGAGATTGGCTCGGGTTTGCCGGAGGACAGTTGCTCTAGAGACGGCTCTGAGCTCAGTCAGTCCAGACAGAGCTGGACGTCCTCCAGCTCGCTGTCCGACACCTACGAGGGCAGCTACGGCACCATCAAACGCAAGAGCGCAGAACACGCTGCCTCCGACGGACAGCACAGCACAGATGCTGCGTACAAGATGATCACGTCCAGCACGGAGAAGGGGCTCATAGGTGAGCTTCGGCTTCTACACGTGACACCGGCAGATTACACCATCCTCTCAGTGTGCAGCTCCTTTGGCTTGTGCTACGAAGTGCTTCTGTCTTGAGTCCTCAAGGACACATGCATTGCGATTTACCCAGAACGTCCTGCGCTTTCCACAAATAGGGCATAAAACTGGTGTCTTGTTACACTTTTGCAACAGTAAAGACATCAGTTGTGTAGAGTGAGTACTAGGGCTGTCATGATTCCTTGACTCAAGTACCCGATTTAAAAAAATAAAATCGATTGCAATTTACCCATTTACCTGTTGGCGCTCTCTGCAGGCAAGTGTTATAATACATAATGTACATATCATGATTGTCGATATTATTTATATTATGTTTTTTAACAGTGTTGATTATGATTACTTTCTTTTGATACTTTATTTCTCCCAAATATTATTGTCTCATTGTTATTTAATTTGTATTTTAAAGGCTTAAGTCTAAAAATATCAGATTACTCGATTAAGCGTCAAAGTCATCAACCAATTTCTCAATTACCAAAATAATCATTAATGGCAGCCCTAGTGAGTAATATGTGATTGTTTAATCAAAGTCTAATGTATTTGGATAGCGCGTTTTTACATTAATGCTCAAAAAAGGTCTAAGATTGCATGTAGTTTCAGATAGTAATATCTCTGATTCCAGGCAGAATTACGGTTGCACTTTATTTCACAGTATGTGCACTTATCTAAGAAAGTACAGTAATACCTCTTTTTACGAGTTTAATTCGTTTCAAGAGCGAGCTCGTAACCCAAAATTCTCGTACACCAAAACAATTTTCCCCATAAGAATGCGCTAATAATCACTTGATTCGTTCCACACGACCGTAAATGCCCATTTAATTTTTTTTTTATTTACATTTAAAATTATAACCATTAAGATCTCATATAAATACTAATTAATAATTGACAATTAAACTCTCGGCATATTTAAATTTAATGCACTTTACCTTTCACTGCTGCCGTGATGGAGACAGAGGAGACTCTAGCCCCCCTGAATCCCCAACCTCTTAAAGTGACAAAACTGTTAACTCTACACTTATTGAACACATCAGATTAACTAGTTCCTTCAACATTTGTAACAATATTATTACGTGAAGAATAGTGATCCCAATTAATGTAACAACACGAGGTAAAACCGCTGTAAATCACTTATGTATATGATCTGTACAGAGTTATAACTGTTATAGTATGCTGTTCTCTAAAAGTGTATGGCCCTTTAAGAACGTCATTACGCCCTGACTGAAAACACACATTAGCCTCATTAGTATGCAATGTGTGGTGTTGGTAACACATGCTCCGTTCAGTGTTGCCAGATTGGACGGGTTCCTGTCTCCCGCCCAATTGGGCTCCTTTTGGTCACGTCCTACCGGGGAAAAATGCATTGGACTGGATGATCTGGAATGAACAACAACTTATAAAATAATGCACTGTGGTGATTGATGCAACTAAACCGAGCAATGCTGAGAGAACGAATGAGTTAAGGGGTGATAAAGGGGTTGGAACTGAGTGACTGTTTTATGAGAGGCTGTGTTTAGGATATTTCCAGTAAAAATGTGCATGATGATGCTGAGCGTTCAATCTTTTCCACACAAAAATGCGCGTGGGCGGGGGAATATTTTTTTATATATTTTTTTCACCGAGTCACTCGTAAACCGAGGTATTACTGTACTGGTTACATAAAGTAACTACAGTGGTTAAAGTTAGGATTAGGAATAGGTTCAGTACCTAGTTATTACCCAGTTATTGCAATTACTAGAATAAGTACGTAGGACTTACATGGACAACAGGACTGTAAGATAAAGTGCTCCCAGAATTACTTCAATATGATGGCATTCCTTACTGTGGTTAGCAATTAAAAATATTGAAAATATTTTGGTCGGATAGCCAACTTCTAATTACTGTAAACAAGGAGCTGCTAGAAAGTGTACATGATGCTTTGATCCCCCAGTGAGCAATCAATTATTAACACATCAAATGCAATTCAGTTCAGTTATAATCCGGTGCACTGATCTTCAGTTCATAGTAGAAGAACACAATTTATAGAGCAACTTCTTTTAATGAGCAAACTCAACATTGAGCCTCTTTTAAAAACAGGAAGTGACATAATTTGTGTCCTTCAATGTCGCGATTGAGTGACGGCAATCATCCCTGTTAGCAAGAGACACATGGCATCGTTATCAGTAGCTATAAACTACAATCTATTTATTTAATTTTCTTCGATCAGAAATAACTGCTGCGGGACGTTCAGGCCGTGTTTGGTTCCCTTTAGTGTGAAGCGGCGGAGGGCTGATGGCGTTCACCCTCGACGAGCAGATCTGCTTGTGTCGTGTCTTGTGCATGCTGTGTCAGTTTCTTTGATTTACTTACCCCGTTTCTTTAATTGATGTTTGCTTTGTGTCTGTGTGTGTTTGTGTGTGTTTTGTTTCTTTCTGTGCTCCTCCCCCTCCATCACGTCACTTCCTGCACCTCTCCACCTGCTTCCTGCCAGTGTACTGTGTAACGTCACCCTGCAAAGACGATAGGTTCAAAGCGCCGCCCCCGACTCCGCCGGGGTACCAGGGCCTGAGTCTGGGGGACGCGCACGTGCAGGACGGAGGAGCCGTGCGGCCGGCCCACATAAAGCCGCCCGAGTATAGCGTGGCCTTGCAGAGGTGCAAGCTGCGACACAGCCTGGCCGAGCCGAACCTGTCCCGACCACCCAGTGTTGCTCTCCATTCTCATGCTGATAGCGAGGAGGGTATGTGGCCGATCCCTGCAGAGCTGAGAAACACACCCGGCTCGCATTTCACCCCCAAATCTAAAGAAGCAAATGGTATTTTACACAAACAAAAATATGATTTTTGACTACTTCTGTGTTACGGTAATATTTGTTGTGCCAAATGTAATCAAAGCTGATATTAAGAAAAGCATGAGACTTTTCCTAAACTGATTTATTTGATTTATTTCAATTATAATGCATATCTTTAAAGATTGTGAGTTTTTTTCTCAACGTCAGCAGCTTTATATACTCCAGACTTTACAGTATTATTCCTATCTATATTCTGAAGATTTGTTTGTGAACATTTAATGATGAAAAAAAAAAGAAGAGAAATCCAAAATCCCCTCTGTCAAAACCTTTTAAGCAAATAATAATCAAGAACTTTGACCCCGGCTTTATACAATGCACACATTTCTGTTCTGGAAACAGCATTAAACAAAACATCAGAAATCTTTATTGTTATTGATTTTTCCATTCAGTGGCTGTAAAACAGAAATGCTTTACAGTGAAAACGATGCATATTTCTTCTGCAAGTGAACAAACTCGCAGATAGTCAAATGCAAAATATAATTTACGTTGGGGTGAAATGTGAGCTGGTCATGTTTTAGCTACATTGGGTGTAAGTAACGTTTGAGGTTTGGGATGTAATGTTGCTGTTGTTCTGTGTGTGTCGATGAAGCTCTCAGCGTTCGCACTCAGCCTCACTGACTGTCTTCATGTGTGTCTTTCAGATGAGCAGGTTTCTGCAGTTTGACTGGACGTCAGCGCTTCACAGACGCTCCTGGTTCACGCCAGAGAAGGTACAGGTTTGCACCAGTTAAACACACCTTTAACCACAAAACCCATCTGTCCTTGATCATCAACCAACTCGCTGAAAACAGACTGTCCACCAAACGCTCTCAGAAACGAAGAAGGCCCCCGTCTCTCCAATGCATCTTTTAGTTGCCGTCTCACTGTTCACCATGCAGGCGGTTCCTCTTGGAGAAAACAGACGTTTGTCTTGTAGTGCTTGAGCACCATGTGCATGCAGCATATCCAGCACACATCAAACGTTTATGGTACTTTAGCGGTGCACACCTTCCTCAATGTTTGTGAAGCTCGTGAGATCGGGATGATTCTGCGGCGACGCCTCACCCTTACGCATGATTTCAGCATCTGACGCGTTTACACTCGTTCTCGGTTTACAGTGTTTCTTCTTGCTGAAATGCACATTGTGCTGCGTCTGCCTAGTTTTTTACGCAATAATAACGGTGTGGATGGCGCACTGACGTCGCTGTCTGATTTGTACAGTCTCAGCTATTGGATTTGCTACTCCTGTCGTTGTACATAGTGAGCGAGATCTAAACTGCTTGTCAAGGGAAAATATATTTATATGCTAGATGTGCATTTTCATTCCTTGTTAGTTAATGCTCTTTGGACAGAATTTTGTATAGAATGCAAATGATTTCATAGTCTTTGCTCTCTGTAAGCAAGCGAATACATTTGTATATGAACTAAACCTTAGATGTATAGGGTTGAAATAAATGTATTATATTAAGGGACAATAACTGGAGTATTACATTTTTATCATTTATTTACCTGTTCGGACCCAGATGCTTTTCTTCTTATTGTTGTTTTATTTTTAGTATGTTGTTTTGCTATGAACAGCATTGATTGTATTAATGATACAAGCATAAAGGGTTTTTTAATGTATGTTTTGTTGTAAATGAATGTTACTGATCATGTACAGCTAAGAAGAGAGTGCGCTATATAAACTGTATTTTCACTATTTTGTTGAAATAAATCTGGGGTTGTGACCGCTCCTCTTACTGGGCAGAAATTATTTGCTTCTCGAAACTCTACTAGGAATGTTACAGGTTCAATGTAAGACCGTCATTGCAAAGAGTCTTGAAGGATTTTCTGATCTTATCGAGATGACATGTGAGCCACAAAGGTGCCGAAGTTTCATAAATGATGTTTTATTAACAAAGTTCGGGAGGAGCACGTTCAAATGATTAATACAATCAACACGTCATCAGCAATTACTCCTCATCCTATCAGCAGGAGAGGAAGTACGTATATATAGACACGTTTGACTCACCTACAGCTCTTTGACATTTTTCGGCAGCTCGACAGTTTACGGCACTGTGGCTCCGCCTTCTGGTCGCCATACACCCGAAATCGAGCTCCACTCGTTAGATGGATTCTCCACGACAACACCATGCTAACTATATTATATCACCCTCAGCAATACATCACGGGTGCCAGACCAAACAAACGGGTCCTAAGCAACAACAAGCAACGCTCAGTAAGACTTGAGGCCGTTCTCGCCACCAAGTAAACATCCGTATCCAGCAGCTCTACATCGGCTTTTAATCGCTCCTGCCA
The DNA here is from genome assembly GCA_037043235.1 of Rhodeus uyekii. NCBI lineage: Eukaryota > Metazoa > Chordata > Actinopteri > Cypriniformes > Acheilognathidae > Rhodeus > Rhodeus uyekii. The sequence continues at coordinate 627,448 of JAWRVZ010000103.1, read as the reverse complement.
TTGAGAAAGGACGATAAAGCTGGTCGAGCTACAAGCTCGACTCTCAGGCAATGCCGCTTTCTTCCTGCTAGCCAGGCCGCCGCCGCTGCCGCGAGCCTCAGCAGACCGCGCTGCAGCTTCAGCTCACACTCTCTCTGTCCGTCAGCTCACACAAACAAGAGCAGCTGTAATCCTTCCCGGCGCTTTTATTTCTGCATCGCTAAATCACGAGCAGTTGTGCCCTCTCAATACTACTGTTCCGGGGAACCCACGTCTGAGATGTGATTGTTCTAAAGTAACGCGCTGCTTCCTCGCAACTCAAGCAGTAGCGCGCACCGAAGCCAGATCGCGCGCAGTACAGTCCGATCGCACGCGCCACTTCAGATCGCGCGCTCAGCCGCCCACACAAGAATCAAGCACTTATTGCCAACGCTGCCTTGTTGTTTCAACTTAATCGGCTATTAAGTGGACTCGCTGAAAAGAAACCATATGCACTTTCTATTTCAAAGTAATTCTTTGCCTTCACTGTTTCAATCCTTTAAGTCCATGATAAGCTTTATAAGTCTATGATATTTGGATGAACCCCTGCTCAGGGTTTATTCAAAACCAATAAGTTTGTGAACTTTCATAAACTTTGATATTTCGATTTCCAACAGGTAAGTTTGTTTTGAAATTAAATATGCAACATGCATCTGATATAAATTCAACTGTCAATTTTATAATTGAAAGGTTTTACTTACGGAAATCAATGTTTTTACAAACCATATTGATTGTTTTTTGTTGTTGTTTCTCGCGTGTATTTAGACGTCTGTAACCAAAATAATTCAAGAGATTGAAACACTGAACAGCAACAAGCTTTGAGCGCTTTCTCTGGCTCAGCGCCAGCCAATGTGTTCAAATTTAGCAGGCGATCATGTGATGCCCCGCCTTTCGCCACATTGTCCAAGACCAGGGGCGGCCAACCCGCATGCGGCTCTTTGACTGCCCTTTCGCGGCTCTCATCCGGCCCGCTGAGACCTTTTTGTCTACAAAAACATAAATTTACATGTATCCTGCCAAGATCAGCCGCCGCTCACGTGGACACGATGTTTTTACCGAATTCAAATAGAGGCGCGCAGAAGCGCGTTCCCTTTCGAGAGTAGGAACGAGATGTTTAATGAAATGCATTTGGGAACTCCTCCCCTTCACGTCATTTCTGAAAATGTATGGATAACAGCAGTTGACAACTGGCCAATCGTAGCGCGATGCAGATCCGGCTGCCAGACGGTATAAATATCTTAAATAGCATTTCCTTCATACTTCTCTAAACGGAATATGATTAAATTACAGAGGTTACGATAGTAACCGGAGACGTTTTCCAACCGATCACTACATTACCAAGGCTGCTTACTTTTATACTTCCTGTCACCGTCAATGAGATGATATATCGTTTTCCCGCATATATAATTCACAGACGCATTGTCTCTGCATGCTTGTATAGCTCGTGGGGTGCCATATGTAAAAAATGCGCGATATATGTGCAAGACCTTTCTAATGCCAAAAACCCCATCAACAAATGCGAATTTAACAGTCTGTCATGCGGCTCTCCGCAGCCATGAGCTTATTTCGAGGCTCATGCTGAACAGGTTGGCCACCCCTGTCCAAGATTGAGATGTACCAGTTTCACGATAAACTCTTCCTCTCAAGTTCCTTCACTGTATCCCACTGTCGAAAGGAGCTCATGCACTCAACAAACACTGCAACCGAGCCTCCAACAACACCACACGGTCGCCAGCTCTTCCGCTCCGTTGTCGCACCCTATGACGCCGAGGCTTGCCTTCACCTCCACCATCAAGACATCCACCTTCTTCTTGCCCAACTTCCTACGACACCTCAGCACTCGTATCAATAGTAAAGGAGGACGACCAAAGCAAATTAACTAGAATAGGTCTCGCTCCAGTCAGCTGTACCATCTCCAAATCAACTCTACCTTCAAAATGTCTCAAACGTACGTTCCTTAAATCTTCATATCTCTCCCTTGCAAAACCAGATTTCCAAGCGTTAAGACGCAGCAGCACTGCAGTTTTCCAGCACTGCACCTCACATGCCAGCACCTAGCGACAAACGCCGCCCTTTAAGTGCGAGCTTGCCTCCGCCAGCGGTGCAGGGTTAGCAACGGCAGCACGTACCTAACCTTTCCCCTACGTTAGGCCTGCAGCCCGGCCTTCCGATCCTAGCGTGAGGCTGCCTCCGCAAGTGGCTTCGCCCCTGGCCTTTCCCACCTAATTCTCTCCACCATGCTAATTCTCCTTTCATCCCGTTCTCTGCTATGCCATTCCACAAACACTGCTGCTTAGAACCACCTCTGTCGCCAACAACAGTTGAACGCAAATCCCAACTGAAGTTAAGGCTGCTGCCACCAGAGGTGGACCTATTCCCAACCAGTACATCAATACTCAGAGTTGATATTTATCGACGCTAAACGTTCATTCTTCAAGCTTTCGCTTCAAACCACTCCCTCGGAGGATTACATGTGGAGTGGAAAAGTTCAAGACTTTCCACTCCACATGTGGTCTGCTCCTCATGGTCTCTACCCACTACCACCGACTCGTATTGCATTCCAATAACACCAAGAACTTCCAAGCCAGCTTCACCATGGGTTACCTAGGCGAAATCTACTTCTCACTACCGAAACCTAATCCTCTGCTCATCAAAGGTATATCAAGAACGCAACCCACCAGCTCAGACACCAGACAATCAATCATGTTGGAAATCCGTACCCCTACTCTCCGCCAAGGATTCTACCCAAATGTCGTCCGACCACTCAACGCCATGGTCGAGCCATATAGATTCCAGTTCCTCTGATTCTATCACATCCAACCTTAATCCAAATCCGTCCATATTCTGACTCGTCAGCGCCGCACAACGAAAGTAAGAGAGACCAAACTGTAAGGCTTTTACTCCAACAGCAACAATCCTTCGTTGCCAACCTTCATTTAAGAGATCAGGCCAAACTCCCATCCGACCCACTCTTCACAGAAGACTTAAATCACCCCACCACATGCCGCGTCCCAAAACCTGCAGATCCAAGCACTGGGCCGCAGGTCATCGGAAGCTTCAGGAGTTACATTCGATCAAATCAGTCTCTCCAGAAATGGCTTTCACCGCCACAAGAGACAACAGAAGTCGAGGAAATGGACAATCTCCATCATCCAACTCGCGATTAGTTCAGAGGAAGTTCTCCTTTTCCGCAGTAGTGATGCACCTCCACACTCCCGCATGAGCTCAGTTCAAATGGAAATTATTCCACTGCCGCCTCCATTGCCGCAGCAATGATGTTCCCCCACACTCCCGCAGGAGTCAGCAAAGGGGGAAGTTTCCCACTGCCGCAGCAGTGAAGCCACGTTCACACTGGCTTGGTTACCTCAGATGCTCATGACTCACCATCACATCCACTCAGCCTACTTTCATTTCAGAAACTCGCAGGCTAAACTCCCATCCGTCCCACTCTCTATAGACGATTCCACCCCATTACAAATTCCGGTTCCAAACTTCTTAAAGCTACGCTACCCCAAACCGGATTCCCAACAGACCATTCATCCAGCCATCCTTTTCGCATAGGTGCAGCAACCACGGCCGTGCAAAGGCCTTTCCCAACAGTAAATACAAGCATTGCGCCGCTGGTCTCCAGAAGCTTTCAAGAGCCACATCAGACCAAACAGACCGCACATTCAAACAAGGTCTTCTGTTAAGCATCAGCTCCTCCCCACTTACAACTTCATGGCCACTGCTTTCCATTGCCGCAGCAGTGACGCTCCCGCAGGAGCAAGCTCTCTCTAACTCTCACTGCCGCAGCAGTGACGCTCCCGCAGGAGCAAGCACTCGCTAACTTCCACTGCCGCAGCAGTGACGCTCCCCCAGGAGCCAGCTTCTAATTGCATATGATATAAATTCAACTGTCAATTCATAATTGAAAGGTTTCTTATGCTTTTACAAACCATACTGATTTTGTTATTTCTTGAGTGTATTTAGACGTCTGTAACCAAAGTAATTTCAAGACTCCCTTTAAGTCTGTGATAAGCGTTATAAGTCTATAATACTTGGATGAACCCCTACTCAGGGTTTATTCAAAGCCAATAAGTTTGTGAACTTTCACAAACTTTGATATTCCGATCTCCAACAGGTAAGCTCGTTTCGACAGGTAAGTTCGTTTTGTAATTAAATATGCAACTTGCATCTGATATAAATTCAACTGTCAATTTATAATTGAAAGGTTTTACCCATGCTTTTCCAAACCATATTGATTTTGTTATTTCTTGAGTGTATTTAGACGTCTGTAACCAAAATAATTTCAAGAGACTACAACACTGAACAGAACTCCCACTGCCGCAGCAGTGACGCTCCCGCAGGAGCAAGCTCTCTCTATCTTCCAGCTCTCTCTAACTCCCACTGCCGCAGCAGTGACGCTCCCGCAGGAGCAAGCTCTCTCTATCTTCCAGCTCTCTCTAACTTCCACTGCCGCAGCAGTGACGCTCCCGCAGGAGCAAGCTTCTAATTTCCACTGCCGCAGCAGTGACGCTCCCGCAGGAGCAAGCTCTCTCTATCTTCCAGCTCTCTAACTTCCACTGCCGCAGCAGTGACGCTCCCGCAGGAGCAAGCTCTCTCTATCTTCCAGCTCTCTCTAACTTCCACTGCCGCAGCAGTGACGCTCCCGCAGGAGCAAGCTCTCTCTATCTTCCAGCTCTCTCTAACTTCCACTGCCGCAGCAGTGACGCTCCCGCAGGAGCAAGCTCTCTCTATCTTCCAGCTCTCTCTAACTTCCACTGCCGCAGCAGTGACGCTCCCGCAGGAGCAAGCTCTCTCTATCTTCCAGCTCTCTCTAACTTCCACTGCCGCAGCAGTGACGCTCCCGCAGGAGCAAGCTTCTAATTTCCACTGCCGCAGCAGTGACGCTCCCGCAGGAGCAAGCTCTCTCTATCTTCCAGCTCTCTCTAACTTCCACTGCCGCAGCAGTGACGCTCCCGCAGGAGCAAGCTTCTAAATTCCACTGCCGCAGCAGTGACGCTCTGCCGCAGCAGTGACGCTCCCGCAGGAGCAAGCCTCTAATTTCCACTGCCGCAGCAGTGACGCTCCCGCAGGAGCAAGCCTCTAATTTCCACTGCCGCAGCAGTGACGCTCCCGCAGGAGCAAGCTTCTAATTTCCACTGCCGCAGCAGTGACGCTCCCGCAGGAGCAAGCTTCTAATTTCCACTGCCGCAGCAGTGATGCTCCCGCAGGAGTTTCAGTTACAGGATTGGTGTGCTTTCTTACTCTCAAGGGAGCCAATCTTTCAAATCAGTTCCACCACCACAGCAGCGACGTACCTCTTTGGTCCTGCGGCGGAGGGGCTATTCGCTGCAGTGGTAGCGACGTGCCTCCTGCTGTCGCCGGGGCCCCGAGGGGTTTTCTCCTGCTGCGACGCTGACGTGCCTCCTGCCGCTTCAAGGGCCCAGAGGGGCTTTCCCCTGCTACGACGCTGACGTGCCTCCTGCCGCTGCAGGGGCCCAGAGGGGTTTCCCCTGCTACGACGTTGACGTGCCTCCTGCCGCTGAAAGGGCTCAGAGGGGCTTTCCCCTGCTACGACGCTGACGTACCTCCTGCCGCTGCAGGGGCCCAGAGGGGTTTCCCCTGCTGTGACGTTGACGTGCCTCCTGCTGCTGTGGGGGCCCCGAGGGGTTTCCACTGCTACGGTAGTGACGTGCCTCCTGCTCCCACAGTGGCCCCGAGGGGTTTCCACCGTCACAGCGGCGACGTGCCTCCTGCTCCTGCAGCAGCCCCGAGGGGTTTCCACCGTCACAGCGGCGACGTGCCTCCCGCTCCCACAGCGGCCCCGAGGGGTTTCCACCGTCGCAGCGGCAAAGTGCCCCCTGCTCCCGCGACAGCCCCGAGGGGTTTCCACTGCCACGGCAGCGACATGCCTCCCGCAGCGACCACGGGGGTTTCCACCACCGCGGCAGCGACGCACCACCTTGGTCCTGCAGCGGCCCCGAGGGGTTTCCCCTGCTGCAACAGCGATGTGCCTCCTGCCACTGCGGGGGCCAAAGGGGTTTCCCCTGCTAAGACGTTGACGTGCCTCCTGCTGCTGTGAGGGCCCCGTGGGGTTTCCACTGCTACGGCAGCGATGTGCCTCCTGCTCCCACAGCGGCCCCGAGGGGTTTCCACCGTCACGGCGGCGATGTACCCCCTGCCTCCCGCAGCGGCCCCGAGGGGTTTCCACTGTCGCAGCGGCGATGTACCTCCTGCCTCCCGCAGCGACCACGGGGGTTTCCCCTACCGCGGTGGCTTCATACCTCCCTTCTCCTATGGCAGCCAGGGGAGTAGTTTCAGAGGTACCCCTCATACTCCCAGAAACAAAATTACACCCAATTCTCTTTCTGGCAACAAATTGAACAACAAACACATACCCAATGCTAAAGCCATATCATCCCCTCCGCACCTCAAGCCCTCTACAGCAACATTCATCTGCCCTCCCGAACTCACAATCTACCCCCCCCCCAGCTGTAACCTTGCAATCCTTTGGGGGGTCATCAAAATCTTTAGCGGCTGTCCGACTAGGTTGCAATTTTTTGGGGGAGTGCTCCAGGTTCGGGCTAATACCGAGCTCGGAGCCCTCTCCTCGGACAGCTCGCCAAATACGCCTACCATCCATTGCTCCTGAATCATTCGTAAGTGTGAACTCGTGAATGACTATATTTCATAATGAGTATAGCGCCGAAGTTTCATAATGACTATATTTTATAATGCGTATAGCGCCGAAGTTTCATAGTGACTATATTTTATAATGCGTATAGCGCCGAAGTTTCATAGTGACTATATTTTATAATGCGTATAGCGCCAAAGTTTCATAGTGACTATATTTTATAATGCGTATAGCGCCAAAGTTTCATAGTGACTATATTTTATAATGCGTATAGCGCCAAAGTTTCATAGTGACTATATTTTATAATGCGTATAGCGCCAAAGTTTCATAGTGACTATATTTTATAATGCGTATAGCGCAGAAGTTTCATAGTGACTATATTTTATAATGCGTATAGCGCAGAAGTTTCATAGTGACTATATTTTATAATGCGTATACCGCAGAAGTTTCATAATGACTATATTTTATAATGCGTATTCCGCCGAAGTTTCATAGTGACTATATTTTATAATGCGTATAGCGCCGAAGTTTCATAATGACTATATTTTATAATGAGTATAGCGCCGAAGTTTCATAATGACTATATTTTATAATGCGTATAGCGCCAAAGTTTCATAGTGACTACGGTATATTTTATAATGCATTTAAAAATGCATGAAAAACAGAATGAACTAAAAATTTCAGATAGATCAGATCATGTTGGTCACGTTTGAATGTGTGCCTTTATTTTACTTAAAATGAAAACTAAGTTCTTTTGCAGTACACACACACACACACACCTTATTTTTCAACGTGCAAGAAAGCCATTTTCTGTGATCGTGTGAGATTTCTGATTAATTATTCAGTATAGCTAAATAACTCGAAGAATAACAGTGCGGTAAACCGTAAAAGCTACAAAACAGTGTGTTTATGATTATGATAATGAAATTAAAATAATATAACTTTTAAAAGTTTGTAATATCAAGCAGCTCACGTACAGGTAAGAGAACTGGAAGCGAAGCACTCCAGAAACCAGTCACTTTCAAGGTACAAATGCCCTCGCAGCTGTTGCATTAAAAATAAGGTTAGTAATAACCCAGAGGTAAACACAAACTGAGTAAAAACATGAATATACCCAAAAGCGGCTTTATTCTAATTTAAAGTGACACTGGCACTGTTTTTAATTTTTAATTTTAATAATGCTGTAAAGCTACTTGCTTTAAAGCAATTTATTCTTGCTCTCAATAGCTTCTAGCTCAACATTGGACCCCTAAAACGCTGATAAATGCAGGGCCTCAGCCCTCAGGCCTCACAGAACCAGAACTCACGGTGTGGCCAATGTCTCTACTTTACACGGAAAGAAAGTGATGCACAATTCTTGTATCCCATGTTTCACAAAAAGGAGATAAATCTACACGAGTCAGGTCGCCGAAGCACTGAATTTGACCACACAGGAGACATTAAAGCCTGAGCCAGATAAATCGTGTTCTTGAAGAAAAGAATCTGAGATGGGTAGTGCAAACACATCCTAATGAGGCACTGATGACGCAGCGGGCAGCGCTTGTGCCATCGGCTAATAAATTAACACCATTTCATTAGCTTCAGATCACATGGGTGTTCATACGCCGTTGTGTGAAAGGGACACACACACATGCGAATAGATAAAGTGTAATAGAATAAACACTTGAACGTGTATTTTGGATGATTCATTTACACAGGTTTAAAAAAAGACTTCGCTATAAAAAAGAGAATAGCTTAAAAAAATGAAAGGCTAAAGAGAGCTCAGTACAGACGACAAAAGTACTGACGTCCAAATTCAAAATATTGGAGAGAGTTGATCCAAGGCCCCAGACCAAATTTTTTACATGTAATAATATTTCAATATATTTGTTATGTCCCTAAGGACGTAAGGTTTTTTTTTTTGCTGTATTTTTTTTCTTTTTTTCTTTCTTCTAAGGGTTGTTGTCTCTGGTGCTTGTACTGTCACTCTGACAGCCGGCACTGATTGGCTGTCTGACCTGTCAATCATGCAAGAAGACGTGATTGGCTGTGCTGCATGAGGGCGGGCTCTTCTCATCTCATCCGATGATCAACACCTGTAGAATAAGGGACGTTTCTTTCTGTTCTGATTCTGACTTGTTTGTTTTCTTATTGTTTGAATTTCGCGCTCAAAAGCCCAAAACCAGTGGGCTATATATGGAGGGGCGGATTATCTGCGGGTTATATGCAGGGAAATACGGTAATCACAAAAGGATAGTTCACCCAAACATGAAAATGTTGTCATCACCCTAAAGTTGTTCCAAACCTGAATGAGTTTCTTTCTTCTGTTGAACACAAAAGAAGATATTTGGAAGAATGTTGGGAACCAAAAGTTGACGGCACCCTTTGACTTCCATAATAGGGAAAATACTATGGATGTTATTGGCAATGGTCTGGTTACTGACATTCTGAGCACTTCTTCCGTTCAGTGTCAGTAATTGCTGTGGGAAGCTGCGTTCAGTCAAATCATCTGATCTCAAGATGGGTCTTCAAATTCAGATCTGCCCGTATGAATGCTACATCATTGATGAACATCCATCGGCTCTCTGTTCTCTAGGAACAGCAGGCATAAAATCAAGCAATGACTTATTTAATGATTCTCTATCATCGATGTGTGATGAGCTCAGGACAAGAGATGTGTCTGCGTCTGAATATTCAGCAGACGTTCAAAGCCCTGCCAAGTTGATAGAGAATATTTTAGGCCGTTAAATGGGTGTTTCAATCTCTCTCCCCCCCCCCCCCCCCCCCCTCCTCATCTCTTTCCTTCAGGCCTCCATAGCTGAGACTTCTGGAAATTATTCTAAACTGCTTTTCACAATATGCATTATAGATCACAAGAGCAGCTCTCTACGTCCAGACAGAACAGTATTAAAGGATGATAAAAGGGAAGAAACACTTCCCATTAATTTTGCTTCATGTTCAGATTTTATACATCTATTTAAGTTTTCTAAGCCTCCCAGCACAAAGCCGCTTCTGAGTGTTTGGATGTTAAGTCGCATTTGTTGGCCACATGTGTTCGGATCAGTCAGTCCTGAATCCCATGTTTCACATGGGACTTCAGCGTAAAGTCTCGGACGTGTCGAATTGAGTAAGAGAAATGAAAGAAAAACCCTGACCGCCAAACACATCCAAAGATCCGATTTACCGACTCTTCTGAGGGATTCAGTGTTCTTAGAAACATGCCGTTTACATTTTATAGAAGAAAAGTGCAGTTTCTCTATGGCAGAACAATGTGTTTGATTAGATTAGATTAGATTGTTCCATATCTGCACTGTTCAAGATAAACCGAAGACCTTGATTAGTCAATTCAGACAAATTTAATTAGAGTTTAATGGAACCTTGTCCTTAACAAACAAACAAAAATGCTTCAAGAAAATCATTTTAAAAAATCTATTCCAAAGAACAAATGAAAAACGTAGTTCCACAGAGAAACACTGGGTGTCAGTGGCCATTCATTCCTGAAGCTGGTTTTACTGAGCATGATTACACATTGCTTCAGTTGCTGAAGGTCCAAATGTCTAAAAGCGAACACAGATGTGTGGAACTCAGACATTTACAAACAAAGTAAACAGGCTTATTTAAATTTTAATCACAATTGAAGTTAACCATAATTAATTATGTGAAACATCTGTATAACTGAATGTTATTTTAAAACAAAATTTTGACAAGTGGGGACCTACTTTCAAAAATCTTTTTTAACTATTAGGCCAATTACAGAAACCTTTTCAATTATCTTCATTATTATTTCACCCTAATGTAAAACATTCTAATTTATATATAAAGTAACAGAGTATTAATTTTTTTAGATTATTAGATTTAAAAAAAAAAATTATACACAGTTAGCTACCAGAAATGATTTATTATGCATCATTCTATATCTGGATAATATTTGACCAATTTAGCAGGTAATGCAAATGCAAACTGGGAGTTTATAAAAGAAAAGGGAAAAGCCTAAAATGTACTAGTTTCAATCTTTGCATTACATTCAAATTAAATTCCACTCGGAAGCCAGAAGAGTAAGTATTTATTTTTATTTCTATACTCAACCAGGATCAAATTAAATAAAACTGCCATCAATATGGGAAAAAAAACAAAGCAACTGTCAACAGATTTTTGAGTGTTGACCTGGTATACTGTAGTTAAAATGTTCAGCTGGCTTAATCCAACTGTGTGAAATGAATGTCTTTAAATGCTGCCAGTTTTTGAACTTAGACCTCCACATAGAAGAATATTTAGTGCATTAGCATCTGGGTTTGCATGCATGGCATTTTATTCAGTTATATGGGGAACAACAGGGATCTTTGAAGTGCAAGAAAAATTACGTGTCTGCTTAAACAGGTGTTGCACTTCACCATCTAACAGGGGACCATATGCATATACACACACATACATAATACATACAGTCATGGCCAAAATGGTCATGAAACAGAAAAGAATTGCATTAACACGTTTTGCTACACGCATGTTTATTCCCTTTGTGTGTTTTGGTACAAAACAAACAAAAAGGAGAGAAGCAAAAAAAGCATTTCACATAATTTCACACAAAACTCCAAAAATGGGCTGGACAAAATTATTGGCACCCTTAATTTAATATTTGATTGCACACCCTTTGGAAAAAACTGAAATCAATCGCTTCATATAACCATCAATAACCTTCTTTCACCTCTCACCTGGAATTTTCCACCACTCTTCCTTTGCAAACTGCTGCAGGTCTTTCATATTGGAAGAGTGCCTTTTCCCAACAGCAATTTTAAGATCTCTCCACAGGTGTTCAGTGGGATTTAGATCTGGACTCATTGCTGGCCACTTCAGAACTCTCCAGAACTTTGTTGCCATCCTTTTCTGGGTGCTTTTTGACTCACAATCTCGGACGCAAACCCAGCTTTCTGACACTGGACCCTTACATTGTGACCAACAATTCTTTGGTAATCCTCATATTTCATGATGCCTTGCACACATTGAAGGCACCCAGTGCCAGAGGCAGCAAAACAACCCCAAAACATTGTTGAATCTGAATTTTTTTTGTCCACAAGGCATTTTCCCAGAAGGATTTTAGCGTACTCAAGTACAATTTGTCAAACTGTAGTCTTGCTTTTTATGTGTCAGAACTGGGTTCTCCTGGGTCTCCTGCCATAGCATTTCATTTAATTCAAATGTCGACGTATAGTTTCGTGACACTGTTGCACCCTGAGCCTGCAGGACAGCTTGAATCTCTTTGGAACTTATTTGGGGCTGTTTATCCACCCTCCGGACTATCCTGCTTTGCAACCTTTCATCAGTTTTTCTCTTTTGTCCACGTCCAGGGAGTTTAGCTACGATGCCATGAGTTGCAAACTTCTTGATAATGTTGCGCACTGTGGAAAAAGAAACATCTAGATCTCTTGAGATTGTTAATTTTTTTTCCACAGTGTTGGTTCTCAAGTCCTCAGACAGTTCTCTTTTCCTCTTTCTGTTGTCCATGCTTAGTGTGGCACACACAGACACACAATGCAAAAACTAAGTCAATTTCTCTCATTTTTATCTGCTTTCAGGTGTGATTTTTATGTTGCCCACACTTGTTACTTGCCCTATGTGAGTTTAAAGGAGCATCACATGCTTGAAATCACGTCTTATTTATCCACAATTTTGAAAGCGAAATAGTTTTGTGTCAAATTTGCTTTTTGTCCTCCTTTTTTAGTTTTATTACAATACACAGAAAGGGAAATAAACATGTGTTTAGCAAAACGTGTTAATGCAATACTTTTCTTTGAGCAATACTTGATTTCATGGACAAATTTCAGGAGTGTCAACCATTTTGGCATGACTATGTGTGTGTGTGTGTGTGTGTGTGTGTGTGTGTATATATATATATATATATATATATATAGAGAGAGAGAGAGAGAGAGAGAGAGAGAGAGGACATTTGCGTCCTCTTAAACTAAATCACCTTGTGTGTGTGTGTGTGTGTGTGTGTGTGTGTGTGTGTAAGCCCCATTTAAATCTGTGACTGTGAGAAAGACTTCTTCAAAAAGTCTGAATGATGAAATCTGGAACAGATCAGATTGAAATCCGCAGACTAGAATCAGACACACACTTACACTCACACACACACAGATGATTGAAGCGTCATCTCTGTCTCTGTGATGATTGTGTTTAAAGTTAATGAAAGTGTATCTCACCTGACCAGTCAAGCATTAAAAGGGGTCATGACATGAGAAATCAAATTCTCAGCCTTTTGTCATATAAAAAATCTTTGTACCATTAAAACATCCTGCTTAAAACATTCTCCTCATTATAAACCAAGCATGTATTTAATCCAAAAATGACTCGTTTTGATATTGCAGGATTTGTGATGACACACTGTCAAAATAATTTGCATATGCCAACCTCCAGAGCAAGACATCGACGAATAGTTGCACATCCTCACATCACACCACTGGCTCCGCCCACATTTGCCTTCACTGTATGTGAGTGTTGCGTCAAAAGCGATGAGCATTCAGTTTCTGATGCTCCACGCGGTTGAGTCTGCCAACAACAGGACAAATGGACGAGTGAAAGAGCGTTCACCAGTTTAAGCAGCTTGTTTGTGTCGTTGTTTGTTAAGCAGATCCCAGTGTCAAGTGGATGCTTTTTTTTAATCCCATCACAGGATTATATGTTTGTTTGGAGCATTTTGTGTTGTAATCGAGGCGCAGTGAAATGGAGAGAAAGATACTTTAGTTGAAAGATAAAGCAGCGACTGGATTGAATTTGACAGCAGCATCATGATGAACCGCTAGTGAATGATTTCATAATGCTTTGATTGTAAAAGATGGTTTTATATGTAAAATGTTTTCAAAACACATGATCGATATGGTTTCCTATACAATGTTAGCCAATCATAACAACTTCAGATCAAAACAGATCATTTCAAACAAAGGCTCAGAATGAGTGTTGAAAATACACACACATACACACTTGTATATGTGGTATAAGAGAACTCTGCATAGGTCATTTGTTTTAAGAGGACACAGGAAATGTTCTCATTTGTATATATGTATAAAAGGACATTTCTTGTATATATATATATAACATTTATCAGACACTTTTATCCAAAGCAACTTACATTGCATTCAAGAAACACATTGAATCAAACCCATGACCTTGGTGTTGCAAGCACCAATGCTCTACTGATTGAGCTGCAGGAAAGCGGAATAAAATAGCCTCTCTTCCATTTTCCAGTCTCTTCCATCCATTCTCTTAATCTCATATTTCTTACCTCGTTTTTAAAATATTTACTTTATATTTTGATGGTTTAATTGAAATTGTTGGGTCGTTAAAATAAATCTCCTCCAGACATCACGTTTGCCCACTATTGTAGTTGAAATGTTACTTATAGTCAACAGAATGTCTTAAGAGGGCCTTCAAAATAAAGAGTTACAATTTGTTTTGTATCTGAAGTAAAAAGTACAAAGCTTAACGATGGCAGATTATTACATGGTAGATGCACTGCAAGCAATTAAGTTTTTTTCCCACACACCAACACTAAACAGTATAGACTAAAAGGTTGATTTTAGGTTTTAAGAATCAATACTGGTTCATCAAAATGATCAATTAAAATGAATAAATTGATATTGTCAACAGGCCCTGAAAAAACTGCACTGTGCTTGTCTGATGAAACACTGAATCATGTGTTTGAATGGAGATTGGAGACTGAGAGGACAATTACAGCTCAGTCTCATGCTGTTTACTCAGTAGATCCCCCCCTCCCCGTCTTTCCCTTTTCTATTACAGGACATGCAGGGAAAATAGATTTGAATGTGATGACTTTGAGAACACATGAAATCGGAGGACTGACCTTCTGCAGTGGTGCGTTTGAAGACTGCGGTCATGAAGACGTCGTGACGAGAGACACACGCGGTAATCCATGCATTTACTTAAGAGAGATCTAACGGTGTCAGGAAACAAGGGATCTGAGCCTGCTTCACAAAACCAGACATCCCTAGACTAAAATCATCCCTAGACTAAAATCATTCAACAGTATTTCCGCCCTTAATAAGAAACCTTGTAGGAACATTTAGTTTCAACTAAATGCAGTTAGTTCCAGCTATATTTGAGTAATATTTTAGCCTGTCAGCATGTCTCGACTTCATATATACTATACTTTACTAAAAAGGAATGCTTTAGTTCATCATTAAAACATATTTCATATTTCACGTGCTTCCTTTATAATTTATACAGACATTATTCCACCACTAAAGAACTCTGAAAATCAACCTCTTCAGCAGATGTTCTTAGAGTTGTTAGACATTAAATGCTGTTATACAACATCCAGAGCAACTGATAAACCTAATGAGTCCCAAAAGATGACAGCTTACTGTCATTGATTCCCACCATGTTTAACAGTTAGCAATGACAGTGTTCTTTGGCTTTCTCGAAACTGAAACAGGCAGATCTGGTTGGAAATAAAAACCAAGGTCTAGGTTTTACACAGGGTAAGAACTCCAATGTTAATTATACAGCCTTTGCTGTTAACTCCGTTAAACTCATCATTATTTTAAATTACATTGGAGACTGGGTCACAGTGTTTTGTAGTAATATTTATTCAGGCTGCTTTTTTTGTGACAATTAGCAAGTATACACCAGTAATTTGTGCATCTCAGCAAGCTTATCTATGCTTACTGAATTAAATGTGTTATATAGTAAATAGAAAAATGAGACACATGCAAGCACACAATATAATATTTTGGGAATAAGCTCTGTTCATATCAGTCATCACAGTTTTGAGCAGTGCCTTATGCATTTTAAACATAATTGTGAGATTTACTGGAGCATCTCAATGCTGCAAGAACAAAACCAATGTCCTGAATTAATTAAATTTGATATAAAATGGCATCATATCTAAAGTCTTGTTTTTGAGTAAATTCAAATAGAGAGTCCTAACACCACCAGTAAACCTTATGAACAAAATACAGTAGTACCTCAAGATACGAAAGGCTCAACTTACGAAAAATCCTAGCTACGAAAGCAAAGATGAAAAATTGTACTGCTCTACATACGAAAAGTTTTCAAGATACGAAAGGTTTCTGAAAGTCTGAGATTCGCCCCATAACAATTTTGAAACTCGCACCGCACGCCGCCATCCTCCTGCTCTCCCATTGGTTCCTGATGCTAACCAAGCCATGAGATCCTTCTCTCTAATTGGACAGCATACCTCCCATCATGCATCTTCTATACGTACGTGCTGCCGTGCTTTAGCTCTGGAGACAAAGATGGAGATCATAAAGAAGTACGAAGCTGGTATCTGCCGTTTGTCCTCCTCCTCCTCTGCCGCCACTTTCGGAGATAGCCTCACTCGAAAGGTAAGCTTCGACTGTGGTAAGGTTCGTTAGTCACGGAGAAGGAAGGAGGCAGGGTCAGCTTACTGAGACTCACGAGCTTTTATTTCTTTAGAATCTTAAATAAATCAAAACACAAAACAAAACATAAGCAGGTGCGGATTAATTTCGTATCTCGAAGTACCACTGAATTGCCTATTAATGTGAAACTCATTGTGCAGAACAGTTCTCCATATAGAACTTCTTCAGAGCTTCTCCTGATTCACCTATAGTATATCGGAGGCCAGCAGTAAGCCTATCACAGTAAGAAAGCCTATCACCAGCAGTAGGACCAATCACATTGATGCTGTGACCCGGATGGGAGTGAGGTTTAGGGGGGTGAGTGTAATGGAAGCCAGCTATTAAGAGCTGTCGGAGTAAACCTCACTCTATTGGCCTCTAGAGCAGGGGTGCTCAATACGTCGATCGCGATCTACCAGTCGATCGCCAAGGTACTATTGGTAGATCGCATGACAAGGTGAGGTGACATTGTCATGAACTGACGCTATACAAATAAAGTTGAGTTGTTTTGAATAAAAACTAGACGTCAGCGTATCAGCCATCCCGTCACTTGATTGATACACAGGACAACTAGTCAGATTTTTCCCATACAAATTTACAATTTCCCGTCAATCATGCAAGAAGACGTGCGGCATGAGGGCGGGCTCTTCTCATCTCATCAGACACGCTTCTTGAAGGGACAAGCTGCTGCCACGAGACTGCTTTTTCTTTTTCTTCTGATTCTGACTTGTGTTTGTTTTCTTATTGTGTGAATTTCGCGCACTGTACCGAGCCTGAACAATTATGGATAATTGACGTCATGCGAACAACATTTGAAAATCAAAATGTGATCTTACACAAAAAAGTAATCAGTAATATATGTTATATGGGTTATCTCGGTCATTGGTTATCTCACTGCTTTTTTGCAACCCCCGAGACCGTCGACAAAACCGAACTCCACTGTACTTGCAGTGCTCAGACTCACTGCCACAAGGAAAAGTGTGTACGTTTGCTCTGACCCTGATGTGGTGCTGAGCACATTTCCATATTATAAAGACCATTTTTATAAACATGCACATTTGTGTGGATTTTAGAGTACGCACACGCTTATTTGAAACCTGTGCGTACGCACATTTTATAAATGAGCCCCTATGTTTCTCACTTAGTAGTCTATATTATGCTTTTGTCTAGTGATGCAATAATTTGTAACTGTGGTCTATCAAGGACTTGAATGTTAATCAGGTTTTATAATCCACTATGATGATCTTTTGTCTTTTTCTAATTGAACTAACCATGAAACTAACGTGTTTCCATGTGCATGGCTGTATGCTCCACTTATCTGTTATTCCACTGTGGGATTCTATTAGCCAATGTTATCTGCTGCCTCTCATTTGAGTTTTTACTTGAGGAAAACGTTCACCTGAGTAAAATATCAACACTTCACGAGGAAGCACTCGTGAACCTGTCCTTGTGATTTACAACTCATCGTAATTGCTGATGAAATTCACAGAGAGACTGTTCTCACATGTGGAATGACTTCTGTTATCTTGTGAATCCTAATGGTCACAAATGTAAATTGGCTGTTCACAGTTCACCGTCAGTAAGCAATCATCTTTCCTTAACTCTGCCTCAGAAGGAGTTGTAAATAAAGCAATTTGGAGAGGATCCAAGTGAGACGTTTTTGATAGGTTGGCTAATGGAACATTGGTGCTGTACTTTTTCCGCTGTGTAAAAGTGCCTCCCTTAATTTAAGTCTGAGTATTTTAACTTGTGATGCAAAATGAATGATGTTGAGAAAGCTACATTTCAAGCTGTTTAAAAATGTAAATGTAGCTTGCATTGTGAATATTGTTGTGTGTTTCAAATGAACACTCGACAGTTCCAATCATTCATTCCCGAAAGAGCAGACAAAACTTCCTGGACTAGATAGTCTTTTATTTCCAGTGATTGAAGCTCACCTGACATGTGTGTCCTAATGACTGGACATTTCCTGCCGCTGATCAATGGCCCCCCTCATGATGACCTGTCAGTAACCTCTCTGGCCATACATCATTACTAGAGGCAAGGTATTGTGTCTGTGATGGATGAAGCTCAGGTGAGGTGGCGAGGTGTGTGTGTGTTTGGTGGTTGAGTCAGACTGATCGTCCTCATGTGCTTTCACCCTCACGGATGCCTGGAATTAAAAGCATCGCGGTATCTCTCTAAACCCCTATATCAGCCGCATAATGTTTGATCACAGCGGGAGAGGAAAAGAACTGCAGTGGATTTAACTCAACCCAGATGAAGCTCTGCGGATCAGTACAAAGAGAGGATAGTGGACCTTTATAATGCAAAACTGGCAAGAAACACTGTATATAACTCAAAATGGACGTATTTGTTCTTAAAGATGGAGCTGCAACTGTTAAGGACAGTGGTTAATAGGGTGTTGCAGTGTATAACAGGACATTGCCATAAAGTTTAATTAGATTTCATGAATTGTTTCAATGAATTTGTATTGTGTAAGAGAGTCCAAGGTCATGCCTCTTGCCAACTTCTGGCAATAACAACACCAAATTGTTCCATTTAACTGGGCAACACCTTTCTATAATACTTAAAGACCCACAGACCAAACACTTTCTTTCAATAAAAACACTAGATGCGTTGCAATGGTACACTGGATTAAAGTGTGGATTAAATAACTGAGCATCTAATTTCCCAGGGTTGCAATTATAACTTAGTTTTTTTCTTTCATGGATTCACTCAACACGGAGGATGTTTCTAACACTTTGGGAACTAAATACTTTCATGATACACTACCAGAAAACCGCCAAAATAGCTCATCTGAACTCCCGCAGCGAAAGGCTTAAGATGGGTGAGTAGGCGACGACTTCCAGATGGTAGAGGGAAGAGCAGTCGGCGTCTCTTCCAGCTTCTCTAACCCTTCTCAGCCATTCCAACGACAGTGGTGAAATCGGATTGTGATGGTTGTGATGGTTGATGACTCTTGTGATGGTTGAGGGTTGTGACAGGTTTTGGTTGGCACAGAAATCTTCATTATTTCAACACAAAAATGAGTTTGACTATGATTAACATAGACATTATTTAAGTGCCTAAAACAAAACTGAATAGAGTTCATCAGTGCTTAATTGTAATTGAGATAGTAGTGAATTAAAAAAACTGAGTGAATTTGACCGTTTTTAATAAAGGGTCTCACACAATAGCTAAATTTCAACGTACTCTGTCACTTGCTCCCCAATAGCTTCTCCTCATTGTTGCATCTTCATGTACGAGACATGCAGATTAACTTCATACGGTAGTTAATTTTTTTTCAACCTTCACTGAATTCTATACAATCAATGAACTCCTCAATAATTCAGAGTTTGTCTGTTTCTTCTTTTGTGAATAAGGGCAGAAGTCAACAGCACATAAATAATGGCAGAAATTATATTTGTTATTTAAAAAAAAAAAATGTGCCTATCTTTTAATGCAAATGCACAGTCCTACATTTATTTGTGCATTAAAAAATGACATAATCAGCTTGTGATCTCACATAGTAGAATAGTCCATATATTTTAGTTGTGCTTGACGTCTGACCAAAGATACTGAATCAGGACAACGTGTTTCTCTCAGGATCTGTCAGAAGGGCTTTCATCAATCAATGTCTTCTGAAGAGGAACAATAAAGGCCCTGATATACTTCAAGCTAAATGGAGGAACAAACTGGTGTGAAAACAGGGCACAATTAATTTGTTTGGGTTTTGACAGAGTTCCCTCCAGGCTGATAATGATGATGTAATGAGTGGGTGTGGCTCTGAGGCTCCGCCTTTGTGGTGTACATTTTCTCTGCTTCATATCTTCTATTCAGTTCATCAAGGTTGGACACAAGTAAAAAAAGAAACAGAGCTGCTTGTATAGTAGAAAATGAAGTTGTAGTTCTAATTAAAACAGACATTGAAAAAAACTGTAAAGCTGTTTGCTTTTAAAGCAATGCACGGCATAAAGTGCTATATAAATAAATGTGACAGGAGTGTCAAATTGCAGAGCTGCTAAAAACATCGGTGTGATCAGCTGTTTTCTCACCGCTGACAGTTATGTTGTTTTGTATGTGAAGTTACAGTTGACCCAAGGACCAGATATGATGAATAAAGAGGAGTCAGTAATGCAATCAATTGAAGAATTTAGCAGAAGTCAGCTTCAACACTCAGCAAGGCATTCATAGGCCTCTCTGTGTACACACACAATACAATAGCAATTATACTTTGTCATTACTTCAAGTTGAATGATTTTGATCGGTTAAGACAGAGCAAATCTCCACATATATACACACATATTTTGAAGCATATCTCCATTGATTATCCGATTTTCCGGGTTTAAAACCACCAAGGACAAGTATCAAGGTTTTTAGGCTTCAGTTTGTCTGAAAGATGGTTATTTAATCTCCCCTGTGTGTCAGTTATTCATTTGCAGGTTCTGTAGCAAAGAATATTTTACACACACACAGAGCTTCTTCAAGCTTGGCGTTGGCCAAGCTCAAGCTCCAAGCAGTTTATTTTGTTGCCGAGAGGAAAGTGTGCATGCATATTTACATATTCATCAAAATGTCCCTCTCAACAGCGTGGATGGTGTCTGGACGTCCACTAACAGTATAATCGCTGGTCACGTATTTCAACCCCCTGAGTGAAGAATGAAAAATATCTTCCCTGTGAATATCTTGAGGTCAGTAAACTGTGGTTTCCGGCCACCTGTCATATGAGCGTTCACTGGGTTTCAGATGCAGTAAATATCCACTTCGTCCATCACTTTGTTTGTTCTCTGTATCCTGATATTGACTGAGTAACTGCTGAAGATGATTCAGTAAGAGTGCGGGCTGAATGAATCCAACTGAATCACAAATCGTTTCAGACCAAACATTTTTGGCCAATTCACCGAAAAGAACCCAAAACAATAATCAATCAATGATTCATTACGAGCTCTGATTTTAAACATCTCACAGAAATACAGGACACATAATTGATGAAATATTCTCAGTGAAAATGGTTGTTTGGGTTTTTTGGGATCAAGCGTGTTGTTTACTGGCTCAATGTTATAGCATCAAACATCAAACCAAATAACACACTTTCAGCTTGCCTAACCTGCATAAAGAAGAGTGTACAATAGTTTTTAAAAGTGATTGTTATCTGCTGCTTGTTTTTCAGCCTGACTGCTACAGTGAAGCATGCATTTACTGCTGCATTAAAAGCCTGTGAGGACCTGTGATGTGTTTAAAAAGACATTTAGAGATAAGAGGAGGAAGGGATCTGTTTGTTCTTCAAACACTGTCTGTGTTGCATACAGCACTCAGAGCAGAACGGGGCCGTGAAAGCGCGAGAAGACTGTAGGGAATGAAAGCGATAACACAATGCTTTCCTGGAGTGCTCAAGCCTTTTATTGGGATAAATCTGTCATTGCTCTCTGATCCATGAGTATGTGCGGCCGTTCTTCAAACACATCTGTTTCCCTCCTCATACCTGCTGCATATGGACATTCACCGCCACTAATGAAAATGGACCATAGCAACTCATCATGTGCAATATTATATTTTAACTCATTGTTAATTTTTAAGTATGTAATACACTGTTCAAAGTAATAAAAATGAAGAAACCCTTAATCATCACAGTATGACACCAAGTCAGTTAAACATCAGGGATATCAATCTGTCCAATTAGGATTGTGAATCAGTTTCTACTGCTTTGGTGCAAATGAAAGAGACAACAGATGCACTGGAGAGGATGTAAGGATGTAACTGGGTAAGACAATTCCCAAAAAGGGAATGATTTTGCAGGTGGAGGCCATAAACAATTGTTCTCTCTTTATTCTTTCTGACTTATTTGGCTTTAGTTTGGTGTTTTACAGGCAGTCCTGCTCCTCCGCCATGCCATGCTTGTGCCACATAATTAGTGCTGCTGCTGCGAAGCTTCACCTCTAATGTATGACACAGATCGCAAGCCGTACAATATGCCGATATGGAGTTTGGTGTATTATAGGCTATAGTCCTGCCTGTGTTTCCATGTCCCATTAATAAATGCAATGAAAATAGTTTATATAGACCAATATGGGTAAAAGTAAAATGTTTTACTTTATCGCTGAATGGGCAACAATAACTGGACATAAAAATAAGCGATAAACATGACCATGACAACATTATCATAACATAATTTTAATATAATGATTAGGTGTTTGTGTGTGTGTGAGACAATAAACCCATAATTAATGGAAATGTGTGTATCATAATTTGTGTTTAAAAACAAACATACATAATATAACTGACATATGGTGTTTTTTTATGTATTTGCATTTGTAATATATATATATATATATATATATAATCTAATTAGATTTTTGAGATTACACGGACAATGTGCCATGGTTTAGACTGCTGCCATCAAATTAAACTGACATGAAATTTCAAGGACAGCCACGTCCTCGATGAGTGCAGAGCATCACTCACTGGCTCATTTACCTTTTCCTCAAAGGTATTTATCTTTTCCCACGTTTTCATTCAGATTTGTGTTTATACATTATAGAATATGCCGTATAATAAATTATTTAATTTATCAATTTTTGCAATTATGCCACAATATAGTCAAATCTGAAAAAGATGTTGTGTGTCATGTTGTGTGAAATGGTGATTCAGTGTGTTCGTCATCGTGGATGTTTGTTTGATAATATATGTAACAAGTTTTATTTATTTATTTAATTTCTCTATGATTTTGTTATTTATGTTTTTCGGGTGCTAATGATTATTCCCCAGTGTGGATATGCTAGTGTTATTGCTCTCAAATCAAGTACAGTTTTGGTTGAATGCATTGTTGTGAAGATAAGCATTTAGCATTGTATTGACTTACACATCTGCCTGCTGACATCCAGTTGTGCAGATTAGCTCATACACTAAACAACTTTAACATAAGCCAGTGGTGCTTCTGGAGGGCCATGGTCCTGCAGTTTAGCACCAATACAATTCAAGGTGTCAATATTAGTACCTAAATGGTGCATGTTAGAACCTTTTTAAAGGAAAACATCCCAGCGACAGATTTTATACCATTCTTTTCTGGATATTTCTAGTAATCCTGAAGACCTTGCATAGCTGGTTCAGGTGCATGCTTGTCCAGAGTTTGAGCTAAATCTTGCAGGACATTGACCCTCCAGGAGCAGGACACCCCTATAAGCCCTTCACATGAATTGAATTCATAAAATTAGGAAAAGGATGGAAAGAAATTAATCTAAATGATAATACCTATGCAAAATAAAGCCATGCAAAAACACAAACAAAACATGCAAACAATCTAATCAAACAAGTTTACTAAAAGCTCTTCTAAACAGATGCATTTTAAACTGAGCTTTAAAGAGGGAGATATAATCCAGCTGGTGAATGTGCAATGGTAAAGAAATATATCATTTTGGTAATGCAAAGCTAAAGTACTTGAAGATGATTTCAAATAACATGAAGGAATATACAATTGAAGAAGATCTGAAAAATAAAGAGGAGCCAAATTATGAAGAGCTTTGTGAGTGAGCATTACAATTTTGTACAACAAATATGATAACGTACAGGAAGCAAATGTAGAGACTTGGAATTATATGACCAAAAGTACATGAGTTGGTAACAATCCTAACAGCAGAGAAAGTGAAGGACGGAGTAACAAACTCAATGTTATGTGGAGAAAGTGATGGATGAAGTTCAGCAATATCACGTAAATTAAAAAATGCAGTATGTGAAATATTATTGATATGGTAACCAAAAGAAAGCAAACTATCAAGACTCTTCACCTGGGTGGAAATATTAACCGGACAGTTATCAGTAAGCAGGGTGAAGGATTGAGTTTTAGACAAAACAAATCTAGACCCAACAAGAAAGGCATCAGTTTTGTTTGTATTTAGCTTAAAAATATTATTGGTCATCCATATGTTAACATCCTGCAAACATTTAGTGAGTACTGAAGGGGAATGGGAAGCATCAAGTTTTGTAGACGTACAATTGTGTCATCAATGGAAGTTAATGACATAAGCGCAAAAATATAACCAAGGGGTAAAATATAAATAATAAATATAAATGGCCCCAACGCTGACCTCTGTGGAACACCATGAGTAACTGTGACAGTCTGATTGAACATGTACAATGTGATGTGATGACTTAGATATAATAAAACGTAAATGAAAATGGTGGATATTCTATGGATAGTTTCTTAAAAATCAAAAGTTGCAAAACATGTTTTGTCCCAAGTCTGAAGATTCAGTGTTTGCTGGTCTTTGTAGGTATTTTGTATATACAGTAAAATATTGTTTCTATATTATTAGGTTTTAGTATGACTAAAGTCCCAGATCTAGCCTTAAAAAACAAAACAGAACTGATTTGACTAGACGGGACCAGACTGGACAGAACTCAACTAGACTAGACTAGACTTGGGAAGAATCACTACATAGAATGACAACAACGCAGCATAGGAAAGCAAACACAAGAATAAATAGTGAACACACAAGGTGGGTAGATGAGTGAAAACAGGTAGAGCAAATTAAATGATAACGAGGGAACAAGATGGGGGTGGGGTTACACAACTGACAGGACAAAACAAGACAGGAACATGCAGCCAATGAGACGCTCATAAGCTGCGTGTCCACACAAAACAAGACAGGGTGCAGCCAGTGAAATGCAAACTGCACGCAACACAAAACAACATGAAAGCTGGCTGATTTAAACACGAACTGCGTGCTACAGAGAACGAATCGAGAAGAGAGCACACGGCCCGAGCGAAGCTTGAAACTGCACACACTCACACAAATGCACAAACACATGTGAACACTCATCTCGTCCTCTAACAACAAAGGACAAACACACAGAGTATGAATGTCCAAATTCCGGCACAAAACCAAAACTAAACAAGACCGAAGAGCCGGGATTGAACATCATGAACACAAGACAAGTCACTGACAGGGCAATGGGGCAGTATCAGACCTCTCTCACAGAAACACTTGAAAACAAGATCGAAGTGACAGAACCATGAAATTTCAGACATTATAAGTGTAGGAATCTTCTTTTGTTTCCAACAAATACATCAGTCAGTCACAGATTTGGTAGCAAAAGTAATATGCAGCTGATCACAATATTTTGCAACATAGTATCTTGTAACAAAATCTTTTCTAGAGTAGTTTGTGTTTTGACTATTGACTTTTCACTTCTTTTCATTATGGAAAGGTGAATTCAAGACGGTTGGCTCCAAATTGTTATTGCAATCATCTAGCATTGAGGTTATGTGTGTCTTGAGGGGAAAATGGTATATAAGGGCAGTAATTGTGGTCTTGTGCCCTTGTGGTCTGCGTGTTTGTTTTCAAGATAACCCCACTTTCTCCTGTGACTTTGACAAGTCCTCTCACCTGCTCTGTCGCTGACACATTAGCATCAAAATTGTGCTCAGGACAAAAATTGGAAACAAACATTTCATGCTGTTCCTAAAGACTTGGGAAAGAGACACCTGGGATTGTGTGCACGTTTGACATAGCTGCGTGTTGACATTGCTGGAGCTCTCTGACTTTCTTAAATGGTGCTCTCAATTAAATTTTGCCCTCCTCTTCAATATGGGTGGAGGTGATAATGTCCTTGAGCATCAAACAACACACTCCTAGATTAGATGGCTGCATGTGCTCCATTTCTGAGGAACTACTCAGGGACCTGGACTGTGTTTTCTTCTAGCGCTAATAAGGACACACTGAAAGCATTTATGTTTTTTCCAAACATTCATCCTGCATCATTACCAAGAGTGGAGATGTCTTTTCGATACATATTTCACTGAAATTAAACTGTATTTATGTCAAGATTTCTGTCAAATCTTGGATTGTTTGGGATGGTAATGAGTATGACAATGTTGAAATATTTGGTCTTGACAGAATAGAACTGCAACATTGTTTCTGAGGTAATTGCTGCTGCTTCTACTGTTGCTGCTGCTTTGGATATTGCTACTAAAGTTGAGCTGGATACTCGGCTGAAATGAGTATCCGGTATGGATAATGCATTTTTGCCGAGTACGAGTATCATACGAGTAATACAAATCATTATCTGTGCTCGGATTGAATAAAAATCCTCATTGGGTAGCTGACTGTGTCTGCGTTCTGTGATAGGCTAGTCACAGCGCCCCTCCCCCACACATGCAGATTTGCTGTCCCGCGGCTCCACCCTGCTCATTCACGTACTGAACGCTGAGACGAGAACAGGTGTCTTTCTCTCTCCATCTATCACTCAGGTTCGCAGGTCTTCCGTTAACGTTTAGGGTTTCTTCAGCTTCAGGTTTGTTTTTTATTTCAGTTTGTTTGCAGTACTTATTAACCCGTAGAGTTCTGGTAAACGTGGGGTTTGTTCAGACGTGGTGCTTGATAGAATGCGACTAGCGTTGCGTCTCTAGCTGTCTGAGATTTTTTTTTAACCGTCTGCTGCTCTATCCAGTTTTTTAACTTCACGCACTGTGTCTGACGATTTCTTGCTCTATTTCATACAAAATAAAGGAATGCAGATCTTAAAAACAGATCCGTAGAACACAGAGTCCCTCCTCTCTCTCTCTCTCTCTCTCTCTCTCTCTCTCACTCACACACACGCATACCTGGTGTGGAAATAAAATAAAAAATACACTGATCATAACAAAAATTAAAAGTTAAAAAAAGAAAGTTATGTTTAAATGAAAACTCTTGTTCGTTACATTTTTCTTCATAATTGCAACCGCATGAGTTGTATTCATTGTTGCAAAACTTCTGTATATAGTTCGTTTGTTATCGTGATCAAAACCATTGATCTGAAGCTCAGTGCTGATGCTGTCATGTAAATAGTTTTCTAATCAGCAATAAATATAACAATTTCTGATCAACCCATATCAATTGCATAATTAAAAATAACATACTGGTTAAAGCCCCGCCCACTTGCGGGTTAGGCCCCGCCCAGTCCGAGTACAGATACAGATAATTCATATGGTTAACAGATACAGATACACATAATGCTGTACTCGCTCATCCCTAATTGCTACTTCAGATGTTATTGCTGTTGCTGTTGCTGTTATTACTGTCACGAAACGTTCAGGGAGGACTCAAGTGCAGGGGAAAATATGGGATTTATTAGAATAACAAAAGAACACAAAATGCAAACAAAAACCCACAATGGGGAAAACATAACATAAACATGATCATAAATACTAAACATAAAACAAACCGGATGGAACGGGGAAACACTCTCCTGTCATGTGAGCGTGCACGGTTTTCGAGATGGCTCATGCTGTGCGCTCTCATGTTGGCATGTGTTGTGTTCTGTGTAGCATGCAGTTCATGTTTTCATCGACTGCGTGATTGATTTCAATGTCATATCTTGTGCTATGCTGCATGCAGCTTTTGTTTTTCAATGGCTGTGTGCTTTCCTGTTGTCTTGTTTTGTGTGAACACTCTGCTTTTCAGTGTTCTCATTGGCTGCGTGTTCATGTCTTGCTTGTTATTGCTGCTGTGGCTATTGCTACTGCAGCTGTTGATTACTGTTGTTGTTGTAACACATTATACATACATTTTTTATCCAAATCATGTAAAATGATTGTTAGGCTGCATAATTTAGGTCAGCCGGAACCGGGAACATTCCCATAACACTTGATGTACTCAATACATCAGAAGAAGAATGGCATCTACGCTGATACTGGTCTCTGTTTATTCCGAGGTTACCGTGGTCAGCTGGATCCGGGCCGTATCCAGATCAGATGAAGGACCTGCACCTGGACACGAGCACAGCACTGCCCTGAAGTGTCTGCGGAGACCGTGATTCTACTAGACCCTCCCCTGTGACGATCATGAACCCATCTCTAACCGGACCAAATTGGACATCATATTGGACTTGAATTGTTGTCAATATAATAATCATGCACTGTTTGGCTGTTGGCCAGAGGAGAACTGGTCCCCCGACTGAGCCTGGTTTCTCCCGAGGTTTTTTACTCCATTCTGTTCTTCATTCATTACGTCACCTGCCGGAGTTTTGGTTCCTTGCCGCTGTCGCCTATGGTTTGCTCAGTTGGGGAAACTTAACACTTAATATTCATCAATTGTATTGATTCGCCTGCTCTTTTGGGGCTGCTGTTCAGCCAAACAAACTTTGTTTATATTGTTTTTCCTGTGACCAATGTAAAGCTTCTTTGAAACAATCTACATTGTAAAAAGCGCTATATAAATAAAGGTGACGACTTGACTTGACTTGTACTTGCTGTGGCTGTTGCTACTGCAGCTGTTGATTACTGCGCTTGCTGTTATTGGCAATGCTGTTGGATATTATTTCTGCTATTACTGCTGCTGCTGTTGTAAGTAAGACATGCTGCTACTGCTGCTGTACTATATAGCGTACATGAATCACCCTTAACAGATCTATACAGGTGGAGCTGGGGAAGGTGGGAGATTTATGAAAGTGCACTGCCAAGTATTTGAAGGTTGAACAGCGAGCTCATTGGCTGCTGATACAGCAGGAACCAATCATGATAACAAGAGTTTCATTACAGAATTTTGTATTTAATATGTATACATTTGTTTTTGCAGGTGTTTTGAATTGCATTGCATTGTGTATTGTATTGTGCTGTTAAGGTTGAAGGAAATCTTTCTAAACTTTAACTGAAAAGGTACTGATAATTTTCTTCCAGGTGACCTTTCTCAGCATGTTAAGTAAAATGTGTTATTTTCAATATCTTGATTGAATCATATCAATAGAAGGCTCCAAATATAAACACATAGTGTGTGCTGACTGAAGACAGTGGCTTACTCCATCTAAATGACACTGTCAGTCACACAGGAACTCATCCATAATAATATAATATTTTCACAGGTAATTCTCAATCCTGTCACCTTTGAATGACATCATCCCCAGGTGAGGCTGTCCTCTGAGAGCACCAAGCGATGAATGAGAGATTTCAGGAGACAGATGAGAGTCTGCACTGACTGGGTCATCTCCTCGTTTCACCTCCACTGTAACTCACAATATCATCTCCTTTTTATTAAGTTTGAAAGTCACCATGGAACTGCATGCACATACCATTTTAGCATGAAGGATAAAGGTTTGGCGGGCCATTATGCTACCAAAAAGTTTCTTCCTTTTATTTGGCATCACTTTATTTCGATGGTCAACTTAGACAAGTAACTTTGCAACTCTTTTAACTCATTATGATGCTCCTCCAACAGATATATTAAATATGCAACTTATTCTACAAACCCGAAACCTAACAAAAATGTACTAATACTCTTATGAAAGTTAGTAGTTAGTTATGAAGTGTAATTGCAAAGTTACTTGTAGTACTTGTAGTACTTGTTTAAACTTTTTTGTGGTTTTGGCAACTTATTAATCACAAATATTTAATTCTATGAATGCGTCACTGCCGGCACGTGCCGGTGACGTCATGAGGAAGAGCAAAAAAGCGCGTCTGAAACCCGGACGCGTAAGCATGAATATCTGAAGCGGGCACGGAGGCGCAAGGAGCTGAGGCAAAGACGCAGTGTCTCGTTCCCCCCAGGGAACCAGGGTTACATTCGTAACCCGAGACGTTCCCTTTCAGGGAACTCAAACTGCGTCAAAGCGCTAGGGGAACGCTATACCAACGCCACCTCAGCGACGCCGGCATCCGGGTGTGTCCCAGCTCACTGAGAGAGCACCCTGGTTCCTGGGGCGGCATCAAGGTCCAATTGGTAGAACCTCATGAATGTGTGCGGTGAGGACCAGCCAGCCGCAGCACAAACATCAGACAAGGACACTCCGGAGAGGAGAGCCTTGGATGCCGCCATGCTCCGAGTGGAGTGGGCTCGGACCCTCAGAGGAGAAGCATGTCCGGCCGACTCGTAAGCTAGACAGATAGCCTCAACTATCCACCTGCTTAGGGTTTGCTTAGAAGCTGGAACCCCCTCAGGAGCCCCACAGCAAATGAACAGTTGGTCCAATCTACGCCAAGTGGCAGTCTTGGGACGTAAGCGTCCAGTGCTCGCACTGAACAGACCTTGTTCTTGCTCCTACTCATGATCGCCAAATGGGGGGAGGGCAGAAGGCCTGCAGCGTGATAGACCGAGCCACATTAGTGGGAACCTTGGGGACATAGCCTGGCCTCGGGTGGAGAAAGGTTTTTCCATCCCGGGCCGAACTCGAGGCATGAGGGAGCCACCGAGAGGGTCTGAAGATCCCCGACCCTCTTATGCGAGGCAATAGCCAGCAAAAGAAGGGTGTTAAGAGAGAGAAGCTGAAAGCTCCTCTAGGTTCAAAGGGTGCCTGGGACAGGCCTTGGAGTACCACAGACAAGTCCCAGGCAGACAACCTGGTCTGTGCCGCAGGTCTCAGCCTTAGTGTGCCACGGAGGAAACGAGTGACTAGGGGGTCCCTGCCCAAGGATACCCCACCCAGAGGTACATGGCAAGCCGCTATGGCAGCCACATAAACCTTCAAGGTGGAGGGGGACGACCCTGCCGCAAATCTTTCTTGCAGGAACTCCAGCACTTTGCCAACCTGACAGGTTACTGGGTTCACCTCCCTTTCACTACACCAGGACGTGAAGAGTTTCTACTTCAAGGCGTAGAGTTTCCTTGTGGAGGGAGCTCTGGACTGAAGGATGGTCTCCACAACCTCGGCTGAGAGACCGGATTCTATGAGCTGGACCCCCTAAGGGGCCAGACCAAAGCTACATTAGCTCTGGGCGGGGGTCAGCAACCCTCCGCCTGGGCCAGAACTCCCGGGAGCAGAGTGATAGGGGGAAAAAGTGTACAGGCGTAGCCTCGGTCACACTTGTACCATGGCATCCCGCCCCAGAGGCGCTGGATGTTTTAAACGAAAGCCACAGAGGGCAGATAAATTCTTACGGAGGCAAACAGGTAAACCTGTGCCCTGCCATATCTGTCCCCAATCTGCTCCAGATAAGAAGGGGACCAAGAGTTCTAGCCCTCGGGGAGAACCCCTGGTTTTCAGCCACCGCTGCAGGGGTCTCGTGCTCCGCAGTGGGGCCCCATGTGAGTGGCCGCCCCTTGATACTCTTGACAGCTGAACGAAGGCCTGAATACGCCCGGGGAAGAGCCGAGCAGACATGGCCACTGAGTCCCAGTGACTCCCAAGAAAGTGGTTCTCTGCGTGGGAGAAAGTAAACTCTTCTTGGTGTTCAGCCCTAAGAGTGTCACTCGTCGCTTAACGGCTAAACGAAAGGCCTGGATGCGCTCGGGGAAGAGCCAAGCAGACATGGCCACTGAGTCCCAAATGACTCCCAAGAAAGTGGTTCTCTGCGTGGGAGAAAGTACACTCTTCTTGGTGTTTTGCCATAAGCGTCGAGACACGAGAACCAAGAGTTATTCCGCATGGAGCTTTAATGGAGGACGCAGACTGGGGCACGAGGTAACTCGCAAGAGCCTCGTCCACTTTCTGCATCCCCCCATAACTATGACCTTGAGGCCCTACCAGATTGGTATACATAGCACTGTTTGGTGTATGAACCTTTTCGGAGGCTGGCTTTCTCCAAGATCTAGATACCTCAGCATGTAAATCGGGTAGAAAGGGCATAGCTCGGCGCGGGGGAGTGACGCGAGCAGGCAGGTAACGCTCATCTAAAATACTTTTTCTAGGATGAGCGCTCCTGGTCTCCGCCGGCAAATCAATATACAGACGTGAGACCGCTCACGCCACAACCTCAACTAGCTCCTCACATGCCGGTGAGGAGGGTGCCTTATCTGCAGTCTAGATGCCAACAAAATCCAGCACCTTGGTGCTGGAAAAAGTTCATCTCACCGGGGCTTGAACCCCGGTCTCCCGAAAGATAGGAAAACACAATATCCACTGTACTGTACTGTATACAGCAGTTGTAATAGCATACTGATGACACCAAGTGAATACCAAGTGAAGTGAACTCCTCAAAGCTGGGTCGTTGTTATTCAAGTCGAAAGAAATCGCACAGGGCGTGCTTCTGAAACTTGAGAAGCCACGGCGGCCTCATACAGACCGCCAGGCGGGAGCGGAGAGCATGCAAGGAGAACTTCTCGCAGTGCTCACAGCCGGCATTCTCAAGTGCCGACCGCGAATGCTCCACCCCCAAACAGACCACACTTTTCACACTCATATTCCCTGATTTTTAAACTATCTTAGTCTCAAAATCACTCTCACACAGACACAGCACGCTGAAGACATTCAGAGCTGACGCGTCCGGGTTTCAGACGCGCTTTTATGCTCTTCCTCATGACGTCACCAGCACGTGCCGGCAGTGACGCATTCACACGCGTTCGTCTCTCATTAGTTGCACAGATCTTCACGTGACTGAAGCAAGGCTATTTCCCCTAGCGCTTTGACGCAGTTCGAGTTCCCTGAAAGGGAACCTGAGCTCGTAACTCGAATTGCTTGTATCTCAAATAATTTTTTCCCATAAGAAATAACAAAAATAATTATCCATTCTGGTTCTCTAAAAAACTGCCTTATTAGTGCATGGAAAAATATGTTTTAATTGCTATGGAGACAAATTATAGTATATAAGGATTCCTGTGATATAAAATAAAATGTGGTTTCAATTATGAGTTCTTACCTTCGAGACAGGCGATACAGTAGTGGCTAATAGCAACATGTGCGGAGGAGGAGTGAGAAATAACGTAGATAATGCAAACACAACACAAAAGTGTAGTGTATTGGATGGACTTCACGCACAATAATGTATATAAACAGAATAAATCATATTTATTATTATCGAACACAAATAACTTGTGTTGCTCCCAGCATATACTCGTGAATTACTTGTCGCCCCCGGTACCCTCCCGCTGTAAAACCAAGGTGGCCCTCTAGTGGAGTCCATATTATAGCGGACTCCTAGCGTCAGTTAGCGTGCTCGTATCTCAAATATTTACTTGTATCTCAAAGCAAAAATTTGCTCAAAGAATTTCTCATATCTCAAGCTATTTATAAAGTTTCTGTTTTTTCATGAATGGCTAATGACTCTGAAATTAAACAGATGGACAGACAGCTGTCTCCATGTACGATGTTTTGATCCAGAATGAAGTCGGAGCTGAATGTGCAATGGATTGTGGGGGATCTTCTCCCTTCCTGAAATACACTTCTGAGGAGGCTTTTTGACCAGGACACAGAGAAGAATTGTCATGTTTTGTTCTTTCCTGTCTATTTTGTAACCACGCCTGTCTTGTTTCCTTGTTATTGGTTTATTTGCCCCACCTATCCTTAATTACCCTGAATTAATATGTTTTCATTATTTATTTCTAAAAACACTGAATGTAATATTTAATGATTAATGTGAATCATATTACTTGTCATCTCTTCTAGACAAGCCTGTTATTCATTCAGTGCTGAGCATGACGGATGTAGGTGCCTTTCAGTGCTCTGGACAGTTAAAGTAACTGTCATTGTGCAGATCAGACCAGCACTGCATGGTCACGATCGTTTATCATTTGCATGTATTTTTAAGTCTTGCCAATTTAAACTTTCAAGTCAAGTCAAGTCAAGTCAAGTCACCTTTATTTATATAGCGCTTTTTACAATGTAGATTGTTTCAAAGCAGCTTTACAGGAAAAACAATATAAACAAAGTTTGTTTGGCTGAACAGAAGCCCCAAAAGAGCAGGCGAATCAATACAATTCATGAATTTTAAGTGTTAAGTTTCCCCAACTGAGCAAGCCATAGGCGACAGCGGCAAGGAACCAAAACTCCGGCAGGTGATGTAACGAATGAAGAATAGAATGGAAGTGCAAGTGCAAGAAGATCCTGTTTGTCCACAAAGAAATACAAAGAGAAATTCTCACTGCTCTTGACTCAATAAGTATTGATGTTTATTTAATGTATACAGTCTATTCAGTGTTATTTTAAGGGCCAGTCACACAGCCGATCGCGCATGAATTACTCACAAATCACGCATAGATTGGGTTGGTGCGTGCTTGTGCGTCGAGAAATTGACCAAAGTATTCCACAAACACCCGACGCATGAATCACTGCCGGAGCGCGTCCAAACACGCATGCTTCGCGAACGTTCCACGAACAAGCACTTTCAGAATCCACATTGTCAGTGGAATGAACGTGATACGCGCGCCGCGGTGCGCGGTTCATGAGTGATATGAAGGTGGGGCGTCAGTGGACGTGCGCGCTTTCGAACCAGTTCCGACGCATAAGCACTGACGGCCGACGCGTGTCCCACGCATGTCACGCATACTCAACGCATAAACTACGCACGCCGACTCATAAATAACGCACACCGACGCACATCTGTGCGTCAGAAAATTTTTGAACCGTTCAAAACTCAAAATCACGCACAAACCACCTTCGACGCACATCCACTTACAATCACTGACGGTCCTCGTTCGTTCCACCGACGAATTATGCATATGACGCACACGCCGCGCAGAAACGAAAATCTGTGCGTAATTTGTGCGTTCTTCATGCGTTTTCTTTGTGTGACTGGGCCTTTACATTACTTTATTCAGTTTCTGTAGGCTACCTTGAAATAATAGATTAAACTTAACCTGAAAAGCTCTTTTTATTTCATTTGTATTTTTGTTCTAAAGTAGTTTGTTTTATTGGTTGTGGTTTGATTTGTTCTTATTTTGGGAAAGACTGTTCACTTGTCTTTAATGTTTAAAGTGTATATTAATTAGTAGTTTTAACTGTGGTATCAAAACTGGAATAAATGGAGAACTATTCACTGGTATCTAAAAGTTTGGAGTCATAACCTAATTTATTACAATATAAGGATACACGGGGCAAAAAAAACACAGCTATTTAAATTAATCCAATACTTTTATTGTGGTGGGAACATAAACTGATTATTAACACTTTGAATTGAATTGAACTGAGCTCTTGTGAATCGGAATTGGGACACCTGTATCAAAACCCAGCTCTAGTAGCAATGCTTCTGAATCTTCTTAGACCTATTATGAGCTTTTATTGCTGTAGCATTAATGCTGACCATGAATGACTGTGTTAACTGGTGATCTACAACGGTAACTAAAAAGATAAAGCTATTTGACAGTTAGTCAAACATTAACAGCATGTTGACATTTTTTGACACTGCACATATCTATCAATACTGCTTATATGGGCTCACATTTCAGATCAGGTCAGAAAAAAGGAATACACAAGAGATAAAATTGTGCAAAGTAGGCTATTTATGGGCGATGAGACGTGAATGGCTTTCAGTGTCAGATGAACAGTGTTTCAATTTAATGGCTGTTCCCTCTTGAGAAATAAAACCATTCTCTCATTATAAAACATGTCTGCCACACCAGAGGCAAGTGGTGGACTTATCTGGGGTTTTTTATCTTTTACCAACGAATTTTCATTGAATTACTCAGCAAACCTCAATGTGAAAATCATAATAAGAATAATCACTGTCTGAAATCTTTTTACACTATTTCACAATGCTTCGTCCAACGATGTCTGGAAAGGTCTGTCCCCTCAGCCTGCATGAGTCCCCCAAAATTGATCTGGACAGTCAATATAATTAAACTTACACCCATCCACAAAAGACCCAATTACTTTTACTTGCGTATTGACATGTTAGATCGATAGTTAGGTGAAATGGAGGCCTGGATTGTGATGGAGCACAGACTACACTGCATTCTAATATTTTGTTTATTTGGTTAAATGTGGTGCGAGAAATGGACAAAACAAGTATCCTGTTTCACTGTTGGTTTATGAGTTACACAGTAAAAACACATCTCACAAATCACTACTCTTCATTTAATGCCATAGTCATGTTTTGTTATTCAAACTTGCTCATTTCATAGTAAGGCAGACTGAGTGCCGTTCGAATTATATTCCCTTTGACATTACTACACAAAAACTATTTATTTCAATTTCTGCAAAATAAATTATAACCAATATTGTCTATAAAATGTTATGGATATATTTCAGTTTCTCAAGGGTGATTCATTAAAGCATGAGGTTAATTTTTTCTGTCATCCTCTGAATAACTTTTATAGCTTCAATAATGATTAATTTACACTCACCTAAAGGATTATTAGGAACACCATACTAATGCTGTGTTTGACCCCCTTTCACCTTCATAACTGCCTTAATTCTACATGGCATTGATTCAACAAGGTGCTGAAAGCATTCTTTAGAAATGTTGGCCCATATTGATAGGAGCATCTTGCAGTTGATGGAGATTTGTGGGATGCACATCCAGGGCACAAAGATCTAAAATATGGTTTATTGGGTTGAGATCTGGTGACTGTGGGGCCATTTTAGTACAGTGAACTCATTGTCATGTTCAAGAAACCAATTTAAAATGATTTAAGCTTTTTGACATGGTGCATTATCCTACAGGAAGCAGCATCAGAGGATGGGTACATGGTGGTCATGAAGGGATGGACATGGTAAAAAACAATGCTCAGGCAGGTTGTGGCATTTAAACAATGCCCAATTGGCACTAAGAGCCTAAACTGTGCCAAGAAAACATCCCCCACACCATTATACCACCACCGCCAGCCTGCACAGTGGTAACAAGGCAAGTGTTCATTCTATTTATGCCAAATTCTGACTCTTCCATCTGAATGTCTCAACAGATAGTGAGACTCATCAGACCAGGCAGCATTTTTGTCATGCAACTCGTGCAAAATGTAGCCTCTTTTTCCATTTGTAGTGGAGATGAGTGGTACCCAGTGGGGTCTTCTGCTTTTGTAGCCCATCCGCCTCTTCTATCAGCTTGAATCAGTCAGGTCATTCTCCTCTAACCTCTACCATCAACAAGGCATTTTCGCCCACAGGACTGCCGCATCTGGATGTTTTTCCCTTTTCACACCGTTCTTTGTAATCTCAAGAAATGGTTGTCCATGAAAATCTCAGTAGCAGATTGTGAAATACTCAGACCGGCCCGTCTGGCACCAACAACCATGCCACGCTCAGAATTGCTTAAATCACCTTTCTTTCCCATTCTGACATTCAGTTTGGAGTTCAGGAGATTGTCTTGACCAGGACCAACCCTAACCTAAATGCATTGAAGCAACTGCCAGTGATTGGTTGATTACATAATTGCATTAATGAGAAATTTAACAGGTGTTCCTAATAATCCTTTAGGTGAGTATATATTTCATTTATAATTTATTCAGTAAAGACTGTGAAGTGTTTGATATCTTTATTCAATTTATGTATATCTTGTTAGACCTTCCTGAACATCTTTAAGCACTGTTTACAAGGTTACAAACAGTGAAAACAATAATTTTAACAGGGCAAGTAAAAATCTGAAATAATCTGACTGGGCCCTAGAACAAAATTGAGCCTTGATTTATTGACGCGAACATTTATTACAACAGGTTTATGTGAAGGTTGTTTTAAGTTCACTGAAATTAAGAGTTATTCTTTTTTAAATCTTAAAACATTTTAAACTGTGTAGATTTCAATTATACTGTAATTCTGAATGGCTATAAATAAATACAAAAAACAAACAAACAATAATCTCAGTGTCAGCACTGGTAACGGTGATACTGACCTTCATTCATAAAGAGATGCAATTAAACAAATATTTAAGATATAGACTACTTTCAACATCAAAGTCTGTGCTGTGTTCAACATACCGGTTACATTACACTAGTGGACATTATTAAAGATTGGCCAGTGGGAGTATCATGACAGAATTCATCATTTGGAGTGTTTTGTGAGGTTCATAAGATCAAAGTGTGCAGTAAAATGATCACACTATTACGAACCCTCATAAAAAAAAATAGAGGATAGCCATGAAACAGGCGCTTTAATTAGAGCAGAATGGCGTGTTGTTAGCATAATGATATTTTAATCAGTGCTAATGTAGCCGTGGTTTGAGCTTGTGTAATGTCCTTTTAACAGTCACTTTAGAAAGATATTCATCTGATGACCTGTTAAGGGCATTCAGAGTCTTTGGCGTCTGTTGAAATTTGTTTTCGCCGATCGAACATGCTGAATCGATCTTAGACCGTCTGAAAAGTGACGTGCTGTAATCTGAGATGGACAAATCACAACTCCATTACTTGAGTGAAATTAGTAAAGGCAGATTTTTAAGAAACTTTAAGTAAAAGTGCAGAAGTACTTGCTTTTAAAAATAACAAATTATCAAAAGTAAATTTCCTTTAAACGTTGTTGCATTACAAAATTGCGTTACTCCCTTAAAAGCTAACAAATTGCCTTTTTCTTTTATCTGGACTGGGCTTGTTTTTCCTTTCACATCTCAATTGAAATAATAAGGATGAAGGAAATGCAAATTCCCTCCTGTACAGTAGAGGGTACAGCTCAAACAAACAGAAGTTTAACATTAGTGTATCATTTACTTCAGCAATGAAAATAAGAAATCAAAAGTAATTTTTGTTGATGGTTGAACAATCATCGTATCATTTGACAACAATCATCAAATAAAGTGAGATTGGATGCATACATTTTTTTTCTCTAACATATTTAATTACCTGAGTTTTGTATAGTATTCTAATTTTACATTTCACTGATTTTATTCATTTTACTTTGTTGAATATTTAATCTTTTTGTGTGAAAAAGATTACACAAAACACACACACAAAACTTTGCACTTACAACTTCTCTCAACATAAGAACAGGAGAGCCGTCAGCCAATAAATTGGACAACAAAATGACTTGCGTTACTTATTTGAAAAAGTAACTCAGATATTTTGTTGTAAATGTAATGCTTTACTTTACTAGTCACTTTTACGAAACATGAGTTTCTTGTTATGCGCTACTCCCAACACCGCTTAACACGAAATCTTTTGCCTCTGTTTGTGCAAAAGTTCCTCCTTTTCCTTTGTTCAGTTTCCGGTCTCATCTGTGTGAAAATAGTGTTTGCATCTACCCTTTGTTCTGTGGCTAAAGTAAAATTAAAACTTTTTTTGAAATGTCATATTTGTTTGTTTGTAACATGGTGTGATAATAGCAAAGTATATTTCAGACGTCTCCTTTGTCTCTTCAAGCTTCAATATTAAAGACAGTGATATATAATGTATAATTTCAGTTAAAAAGGCCCCAAATCAATTAAGACTGCCATTAAAAAGCACATTCAAATATATTACATATATTGCAGGTCATCAGTAATCGACTAATGGTACTAGAGGTGTACAATTCTGGATAAAGAGAGGGAAAGAGAGAGAGAGAGAGAGAGGGGGAAGGAGAGAGAATGGAGGGGAATGACAACTTGGAATCACTAACTGCATAAGTGTGCACAGCCCTAAAGCAATACTTAGTTCTGATCCGTTGATTTCATTACAGCACTCATTCTGTTTGGATGGATGTTTGGATCAGCTTTGCACAAAGTGTCTCGGGAAACATTTCTCCCTCTACTTTCCAAAAGCATTCTGATTATCATTTGTCTTTGTTTTCAAATGTTGTCTTTGTTTTCAAGTCTTTTGATTAACAAGATGAAGTTGAAATTACACTTGTCAATTTTAGATACAAAATATCCAGCAAATGCTGCAAAAAAAGAAGTTATATTTTCCAACAGTTGACTTTATAAATATCAGATTTTGTACACAACCTGTTTCCGTTTAAATGAAATGACCTTGATGTCTCTTAAGTTATAACTTTTGCAGTCTCCATTGCTGAAGTGCAATAAAAAGTGAATAAAAAACTAATTTTGCAGGATTTCTTTCTTGGGGGTGCTTTCATAAACTTCCTTGCCAATGTTTATGAAAAATGTGCCCCCAGCACCATAATTTTTGATAATTTTCACAAAAGATACCAAGATATAATTTTCACACCAGATAACGTTATTGTATGAATATCTTTATGCATGTAATTTCAGAGCCTCAAAGAACAGAGCCTACAAATTTCCCCGTTTTATTCTAGCTTCATGCATTCTTTTGAAAGTTTAATAAAAAACACAAACATTTTGAGCAAAAATCTGTCGAAGGCTGTGTCTGGATCAGATTAAGATCAATGATCAAAACACAGCTGGAGTAAATAGCATGCAATAAATCATATTTTATTAACAAATTACAGGAGGAGCACGTTCAAATGATCTACCCAATCAGCAAGAGAGGAGGCCTATAAATGCGACTCACCTGTTTTCCTCTACAGTTTCTCTGTGTCTCCCCACACTCTGTTGTTATTATCCCTAATCAGAGATAAATATGTATAATATGTATAACCAAATGTGCCAAACCAAATGTATAACCTTTATTCTAATCATTTGTAAGTGTGAACTCGGGAAATGCAGGATATGTCGGGAATAAGCGAAACCCAATTGCAGGGGGAAGATTACTATATTAAACAATGAAAAAAACAAGAACACACACAAACAAACCTACCCCGAGGGGGAAAACCGACTTGGACTTGACTAGGATTAAGACACGACACATTAATGACAAGACTAGAACACGCAGCCAATGCGAACGCGGATCGCCGCATGTTCACATTAAACAAGGACGGCGCCCAACTGGTGAAACCAAACTGCACCCGACACGAAAACACAACATGAAATAAATAAACACGAACCGCGTGCTTACAACGATGGACACAGACACGAAAGCGGAATCAAGCAATCCCAAAACCGTACCCACTCACAAAACAGAGCGCGCAACCACTCTCGTGTGCTCATGACAAGGACGAACACACGGGTCATGAATGTCCGAACCTTGACACGAAACCGAACAAGACCAGACTCAGGATCGGACATCATAACCCGCACACAAGACGTTACACAGACAAGAGCGTGTGCGGCTCGAATCCTCGAAGCCGCGCGCACACATACAAAACATATGGTAGTGTCAGAGCTCTGCCACAAAACCAAGAAATGACTTGACCGAATGTGACAGAACATAAATGCTCTTAAAGCACCCTCAAAATATTTGATTTTTTATTAAAATTACCCACATTCTAGTGTTGTAAAAAAAAAAAAAAAAAACATATTTAGAAAGAATAAAAAATATATATAGGTTTTTAATTACTTATTTTGTATCAAAAGCGATGGCAACATTTTTTTAATTTTTGTTGAGGCACATTTTTATAATGAGCCTGGGTTGAATTTCACATAATCTAAAATGTCTAATGTGCCATAACCACAAACACAAAGAAAGTTACTTGAGAGAGGTGCATTTCATTGCAGAGCCTTTAAGAGTGATTTCATATGGACACGTGAATTTACAAAAATACTGTATAATTACTGACTGATTAACATGAAAATTATTCATAATAAAATAGAGCATGAGGATTTTGGGCTCATCTAGAAAACTCATATTTCACGTCTTAACCATTGGTCATAATATTTTCAATCGAAATAAACTAGAAGCTTTATTTGCATGTATAATGCATCCGTCTGTAATTCTGCCATGATCCCTGTGATGTTTGAAAAATCACTTAAGCATTTCCTTTTAAGTCTTTTTATGAGGATACTTTTCATCAAATTGATAGAACTATCAATGCCAGTGGAGGTGCAGTGCTGCTTGGGTCTGAAATACCGACGATTATGAAGACGACCACACACTGTCTGGTTTGATACACTTTCCTTTAGGTTGATTCACAGTTTTACCCCATTAGTCTCAGCTATGGGAAAATCACGCTCAGTTTGACCCTTTCAGTAACTGGAATCTTCTGGGAATCAAGTTATCACTGTTGCCAATATTAGGTTATATGCTGTTCTCATCTTCAACGAATATCATCATGTATCATTCTGTCATATTGGATGGGTGTTACTCAGTTGCAATGAAATACCATGCCTGCAGCCAAACATTTCCCACAGAGGTTTGTCCATAAACCTATACCAATTTTTTTGTACTAATTTCCACCTGAAGTCAAGCCCAGTTGTCGCCCAATTTTTTTCCCACGGAACTCTCGATGTTCAGAATTGGACACTACCATACTACTCTCTCTGCTTCTGTAGATAGTATGCAGAATGTGCACAATTGTTTTCTGTATGCATGGGGCAAGTCTGTTGTGCATCAAATTAAATGTCAACAATGTAGGTCCTGCAAAGTAGTTTATTTTTTCAAAGATATTAAATTGCAGCTTCATCATTATACATCTGTCATTGCAAATATATTGAAATACTACATGACATAAAACTTTCAAAGATGACATTAACGTATATTTTAATTGACCATTAATGCTTTCCATGCAGCATTACATTAACCATATTTCAAAGACAATGTAAATAATAATGAAATTACTTTTAAAGATCTATTTATGTCTTACATAATTGAATAAAAAAACACTCTAAAGTTCAAGATGCATTTAACTCTCCTCACTTCTTTTGAAAAACATTGCCAGTCGCAGACAATATTTGTGATCGTTTTCACAAAAGTTTCATGGTCCCGAGATTATTTTGTTGTATGAATATCTGTACACGAATATATTCAATATATCAAAAGACAGACCATATGCTTTTTTTTACGTTTTATTTTAGCTTTATTTTATTTTATTTAAGTTTCATTAAAAACATTTTTAACATTTCATTAAACATTTTGAGAAAAAAGCTGAGACAATCACATTTTTGTCAAAGACTACGAAAACGATGATCAAAACACACATGTAGATCATACATGTAGATGTGTGCACACACATGTAGATCAAAAAAGCTTCACAGTCCTACAGTGCTTCCTGGGTCAAAGCTTTATTTCATTCAGAAATATTAGGCAGTTTTGATATATGCTATTTAATGTTGATGATGGCATTCTGTACTCATTCAGGAGATGTGTAATAGCGCCCCCTACCATATAACAGTGATAACATGGAAAGACGTCAATGGCAAGGAAGCATTTTCTCATAAATTATGAGATAACTTGTCAACGGTAGGGAAAGAGTTAACTGATTCATGTGGAATCCAATGTACAAGATTAAATAAAAAAATACATTACACTTTTTGTTTCAGTACATATAGATAAAACAACTTTGGGAACAACAAAGAATAAACTGAGAAAAGGCTTGGCAGCATAAAAAACATAAAATCAAGAACACAACAAACTGAAGATTTAAATACCTAAGATTACAATAACTAAATAAGGTGCAGGTGAAAGTAA
This sequence comes from Rhodeus uyekii, assembly GCA_037043235.1. Classification (NCBI taxonomy): domain Eukaryota; kingdom Metazoa; phylum Chordata; class Actinopteri; order Cypriniformes; family Acheilognathidae; genus Rhodeus; species Rhodeus uyekii. Next base: position 584,516 of record JAWRVZ010000103.1, on the reverse strand, counting down.
TCAGTTAAATAATGAGTATCTATGACAGTTAAATGAAACCATGGCACCAAGATTGTTAATCTTCACCAATACTTTAAAGGGGTAGAAGGAGGTCCTTCATCTGATCTGGATACGGCCCAGATCCGGCTGACCTCGGTAACCTCAGGATAAACTGAGAGTAATATCAGCGTAGATGCCATTCTTCTTATGATGTAACGCAGTGGTCCCCAACCTCCACGGATCAAATGGTACCAGTCCGTGGATCAATTGCTACCGGTCCGCGGATCAAATGGTATTGGGCTGCCCAAGGAAAATTAAAGCTGTTGTTAAAAAATTATTAGCTGTTGAAAGCATCAGTTTCGCTCTCTTCCCACCCAAAAGGACGTCAGGACTATCGCTCTGCCAACCCCCCCCCCCCCCCCCCCCCCCAAATTACAACTGTAATTTGTAGTGTTGTACAGCAACACCCCCACCTTTACCTTTCAGACGAGGCACAACCATTTATCACATGTGAAGTCCTCACTGTTGACAGAGAATGCTAAGCTATACATGTAGCAGGCAGTGCAAGTGAAAATAACAGGAGAAGATTACATGACTCACCATGTGTGTTGATTGATTCGATTCACCACAATTGTTGATTGGCATGTAAAAAAGGCACGTGATAGAAAGCAGGAAAAAAAGAGAGAAAATGATGTATGCACGTATAGCAGATTAAATAAGCTAGTGATATCAGATTGATGACCTTTATTGAACTGAAAGGAGCTGAAAAAAACGATCTTCCGTAAAGCTGCTTTACAGCAAAATTTGAATTTCTCTCATATTTAATGAAGTTTCCATCAGTGATCTTCATTTTTCTGATTATTACTGTGAAGCTGTGCTAAACTCCCCTTTAATAACTGTGTTATAACTCCCGCCTCTCCCGCAAAGCCCTCATCATTGAAAGAGACCCCACCCACCCATCCCACAGCCTCTTCAGTCTGCTGCCATCAGGGAGGAGACTACGCAGTAAATGTCTACTATTGTTTGCACTGACTTTACCGTCGCGACTTTATCTCTTTATTTCCTTAATCTGTTTTATTTGATCCATTATTATTATTATTTTTTTTAATTTTTTTTTTATTTTTTTTTGGTGTTGTTAAGATATATATATTTGTTGTTGTTGTTTCTGTTAATGTAACCTGGTTGCACCTTGGGTCTGAGAGTTACAGAATTTCAACTCTCTGTATGTATGTGCTGTATATATTGCAGAATTGACAATAAAGCTGACTTTGACTTGACTTGAATAAACATGCACTGAGAATCTGTTTTCGGGGAGCATATTTTCTGTTCCAGCATGACAATAGCCATGTGCAAAGAGAGACATCCTGTACAAAACCCTGACAAGACCTTCAGGATCAGTTTGTACACCAACAGCATTTTTCTTTTCTCTTGTTCTTATAAGGCTGTATAAGAAATCCATATGGGTTGACATCACACATGTGATAAATGACTGTAGCGAGTAGCAGCGATGTCTGCATTGCAGAATCATTGTCACCTTTAGACCTGGTAAAAGTCACGGCAATAATGAGTCTCGGTACTGGACGAATCATTCCCTGCATGAGGTCTGATGGCTGAAGCAGATGAAATATAAATGAACTGTTTATTGCATCAAAGTGCAGATGCACGATTAGATTTTCCTTTATCATGCAATAAGAATTTGTTACTAGAACCAAAGCTACTGACTGCAGCAGGTACAGGCAAGGTCGAGCATATTTAATGTTTGCAGTGGTAGTTGGTCATAACAGAACCTGTTTATCCATTAACACAAGATTACACTTTACTGTTCATAAAGATTTTCCATTAATCGTATCCTTGACTGGGTTTGGCACAGTCTAACTCTCTGGGTAAATAGGACAGGGACTCTGGGAAGGTAAATTACTTGCCACTTTTATTGCCAGTCCCAAGATGGGTATTCCAGAATGCAGAAGGCAGCATATGCCCGGCTAATCTGTTCCCACAGCTGTGCCAGGTGTCAGGCTGCCAGAGCTTTCTACAAGGGCATGGGGCACTGCGCTACAACTTGAAAATGACTTTTCTGCTTCAAAATAAAAGCGAAAAAATGCATTGGAATAATGATTGAATGCTGTATGATGCACCCCCCCCCCCCCCCTCCCCCCCTATTTACACTAACTGGTCTGGTTGGGCCAGAGAACAATAGTGAAGATGACTGAGAAGAGGATTGTCAACAGTAGTATAAGTGTAATGCTAAAGTGCGTTACGGAAAAATTTATTGAAAATTTAAAAGAGGATGCACCTCTTTGCACCTTTTGCCAAACTCGCTCTACCTCCTTTTCCCATCACATATCAGATCAGAAAGGAATTTATTGTGAATAAAAATGAAGAAAATATTAAAATAGTGGAAATAAACTGTTGAATGTGTGTTTAATCATAAAGTGTTTATCAGTTAGGGTTAGGTGCAAGGAAGGATTGTTAGCATGGTGCAGGAGGATGAATAAGGAGAACAGGATCAAGTGCAATCTTCGGTTCATTTACAAACAGAAAACAAAACAATTTAACTATAACACAAAAGGGTTGCAAAAGCTGGAAAACAAGGACCACGGGAGGCCACCACACATCTAAACATTGCTAACAACTGGCACAGATGGGAACACATGAGGGCTTTTATACAAAGGATAATAGGGAACAGGTGACGAGACTAACGAGAAGAGTGATTGACACAACAGGCAAAGGAAATGACACAAGAAGCACACAGAAGGAAACAGGAAGTGTGAAGAGACTTTTCTTAATAAGGCCGCATCCATTTAATCATTTTAATAAATATAATTAATTTCACTCTATGTTTTTATTGCATGCCATTTAATATACAACAATACTGAGGATAAAATATTATCTGCCTCTATTTATAAGTATAAATAACATGTAACGACTATATACAATTGCTGGCATTTTTACATATTATAAATAGAATCTATCGCTATTTTCTCTTGATGCAAATAGCTGCTGCAATAAAAAAAAAACTCCTTTACCCCCGTCTGTTTTAGGGTTTTTCATGTTTTCTTGTCTTTTATTTTGAATTTCTCTTCATGAAATGTTTCAAGTTTAATTTATTTCTAGAGCACTTTTTAAAACACCAGGAGTTGACCAAAGTGCTTTACTTTTACTGTCAAACAACAACAAAGACAAAGTGAAGAACTGAAAAACTAAAACAGCTCTCTGACTGAATTAAATGGGAAAGAATAAAAATATGTTTTATGACAGGTTTTTAAAAGCAGACAGTGTTGGAGTATCACTTCTAAACAAGATACATTTATAGCCCTTTTGAAGTCATTCAATGACAATAGAAGACTTGACTTTTAGATAAAAGCCTTAACTGATGAAAACTCTTTACCATAAAATTAATCTGTTGGGTATAAAAATGTGTCAGTTTTTACACTCAGATTTTTAACACCCTTGTGTGTACTGTTTGGGCCAAATGACATAATTTCAGTCTTGCTCTCATTACAATGTAAGACATTTTGGGCCATCTACAATTTAATGTCCTTAAGTCAATCATACTATGATTATCATGCGTAACAAGAAAGAGAGATCTCAAACAGAACCGACAAGTTATCAGAGCAGTATCATAAAATAGGGCTAGCGTCTTTCGTTTCAACGGCGGATAAATTTGTGTCGTCTGCATTCCTAAGAATGGACCCTAATGTCAAAGGACAACACTGATCACTGTTTGTAAACATGGAAAGAGTGTGGGAGAGATGGAGATGATATCAACCAAACTTTGATACTATATACCGAAACTATACTGGCCGGCATTCATCATACAGCGAAAATGGAAAGTCAACCGAGAAAATGAGATGCTTGTTGATCTGTGAGTGAATGCATGTGCTCAAATACATACATATGATTTACATGGAGCATAGAAGGCTTTATAAATCACATACTGTATTTTCCATTATACAACACAAAAAAACAAAATGAAACCAAGACAAATCAAACAGAACGATTCCAAAGGCCAAATTAGTCCCACTTCCTTCCCAAAGCGAGAAACGGCCACATAATGTGTCAAGGGGAAACCGGATTGGCCCAAGAAAAGCCTTGAGGAAATCCACATTGAAGGGGCATACTACTCACCAAGGCAGACAGAAACATTTTTGTAAGATAGATATGACCAAACCACTCTAGAGCAATACCTTTAATACCAACACCATGTTCCATCTGAGGGATTAGGATAATATAAGCATGTATCCCCCATCTTAGCATCTTAGCCTCTTTACAATGGTTGCCTGTACAGTTTAGGATTCATTTTAAAATTCTTTTGTTTGTTTTTAAATCTCTAAATGGTCTTGCCCCACCATACATGTCTGAGCTACTTGTTCCTCACACACCCACAGGTCAGCTGATCAACTGCTCCTGGGATCGTGCTTTTGCGGCGGCAGCACCAAAAATGTGGAATGACCAGCACATTATACAGGCCACTTCAATGTCTCATGTTAAACCTCTTCTAAAAACCCACCTTTTTTCCTTGGCTTTTATCACTTGAAGTTGACATTTTGTGACTTTTGTTTTTATGCATTATTATTTTATTCTATTATTTTTAATCTTTCTGTACAGCACTTTGGTCTACTTCGGTAGTTTTTATAGTGCTTTATAAATAAAGTTTGTTGTTGTTGTTGATAAATGTTGTTAAATGCAGCTGTCAGATGTAAAAGCATAACAATGGCTGAATCTCCTGAGTCTGTGACAAATAAGAGATTGTTAAACACTTTTATAAGTGCAGTTTCCCTGCTATTAAGATCTTTAAAACAAGACTGATATATTTTTAAAACACCATGTGAATCTAAAATAGATAGCAGGTGTATACAAACAACTTTCTCTGGTATTTTGGAGGGAAAAGGGAGTTTAGAGATTGGTTTTACGTAAATTAGAGAGAACAGAGGTGTCCAGATTATTATTATATAAATTGTTTATATGGTTGAATCAATGCATTTTTCAAATCCTGTAGAACAAACTGCTATAAATAATTAATGCTATTAGTGTATTATAGGCCCAGTGGTTTAAAAATCTCTGCTTTTTTCAACGTGAAGGAACTGTGGGACATGAACATCTGTTGGACAGGTGGAGTTTTTGCTTGATCAATAACGTCTTTCAATAAAGAAAGAGACACAGGCTCAAACTGGTTATGACCAGCCGAGCAAGTGGACAAAATAGATCCTCAGAGGGAGGTATGATGACTGCTCAAATGCATTTTACTTCATCCACAAAGAATTGTAAAAACTTCTTGTAGGTATCAGGAGCCACATCAGAATAATTAGGTTGAGAGGTGTTCAGCACAACATTGTACTAATACTAATCAATGCTTTAAGTTTATGAGAATTAAAAAAGTATTAGACAAGTATTAGACATTGGACAAGTATTTAGTTTTTTTCTGCTGGCTCTCAGCTCTCCTTTATATTTCCATAAACAATGTGGTTATTAAAGGTTTTAATAACAATTGATCTTGCGTTTACCAGGACTATCCTGGTTGGAGCTGGACTTTTCACCATCAAGGGATCCTGGTCCAGCGGCTGAAGGCTTCGGGCATATATGCCACTTCTACAAGGTGAGCAACGGTGGTGGATCTGGGCATCCAACTTTGCACCCAAATGTGTTGACAGCCAGGTGTGAAATTGATCCAGAGACTTCCAGGAACCAAAGCAATGGCAATCCAATTCGTTGTCACCTAGTATACTATGAAGTTTTTGCAAGTTTATTTTTTAACAATGTCCCACTGTATTTACCACTAAAAACTTCTCTTCTGGGGAAGAGGACCTGGTGCAGACCAGAGTTCAAAAGGAATTTGAGAATGGGGAGACGTTCATCCTGATCATAATTTATAAAGCCCTGACATTGCTCCTTTATCAGGTTTTATGTGAGATTGCGTGCCTTAGTGCGCACTCTCGTGTCCATGTGATTTCATATCGTCCTTGTCACCAATTGCACGCCGTCTTGTCATCTTTGTGAACACGTGGCGACGCGTGTCAGCATTCGCTGCGTGTTCGTGTCTGTCAGCGTGTACCCCGCCCCCTTGTTACCTCGTTTCCCTTGAATGTTGTTAGCTGTCCATGATTCCTTCCCTTCCTCTTGTATCCTATATATAGCCCTTTGTATTTGCTGTCCGTTGTAGTCTCGTATGTTTGTGTTTATGTCAAGTATCCTGTTATCGTGTTTAGTTAATGTTTTCCCCCTTCGTGGGTAGTTTGCTTTTGTGTGTTTATGTTATTTTGTTATTATAATAAACCTCCTTATCCCTGCACTTGAGTCCTCCCTTACGTGTTCCGTGACACAAAGTTCTTTGTTCTTTGCAGTATTCAGGAGTGTTTGGCAAGTATAGACCAGTAGAGAGTGGGCTTTCTTACAGATAATTGACAGAAACAATACAAACACAAACGGGACTGTAAGTAATATCCGGCATCACACACTGACACCATCTTTTTTGGTATTTTTTTCTGTCCAATATCATGTGATTATGACTTTAATCACATTAGGTCTATGGCTGTGTTCGAAATTCCACACTTTCTTGACTTAATCAGGTTCACAGTTTAAATAAGTAATTACTTCATGACTGCTAAAATAGTATGAATGTTGTCATATCATGTGACCTACTAGTGTCAGTTCTGTATCACTTGAGTGCCATTCATTAAATCCTCTCCCTTGGCCTCATGGGACAGTAAAGTGTCCATTGTTTGCACACTTCAGAATCTCGCCGGAAGAAGTAGGTTATGAATTTGGACATACTTACTTTGTCACATACTATTTTTTGCCTACCATGCTAAGTATGCAATTTCACATGCAGCCTATTTTCTTGCTAACTTCCACTTGGATGAACGTCATTGCTTGCGTTGCATGAGTGCCCACTTCTGCTGAAACTCTTAAAATGCACCCAAAGCACTTGCTCACTTGGAATCCACAATGGATCTGATTTAGTATTCACAGTTTCCTTTCTTATGAATTTGTTTTATGTAACAATTTTATAGGCCTTTATGCATGCATGCACTATAGGTGAAAACACAAAACATTGCACAAAAGAAAATGATAACAATACAATAAACCATAACAGTCAGCTTAAGGTAGCAACAAGTATTAAAAGCTGTTTAATGTCAAAATAACTCTAATATCATATTGTAACGAGGTTTCAGGCTGAGTGAGATCCATGTTCATTTTATTAAAACAAACAAGTTTAGAATACAGACAGGCATGAGTCAGAAAACCAGGGCAAACAACAATATCAGAGGCAGAGCAGTAAACGGGTCATAACAGGCAAAGGATCGGGGCAGGCAGCAAACAGCAATAAAAGTTGTCAAGGAGAACATAAGTGGAATCTTTACCAGTGTTCGTGACATAAGTGTACATATCAAGTAGACTCACTCCCTTCATCAAAATCAGGGTCTGTCCAAATAAACTTCCTAGACAAAATTGTATGCACTTCAAAATAGTGGCAGGGATTCCCCTGAGGGGAAGTGCTTATGGATGTTCCTGAGTGTATGTCTAAAAGGGGACTTAAACACAGCCCTTGTCATGCTTTCATTGGTTCATTTGTTCCAGTGTTCTCATTGATTGACATTGTCATGTGCTCCCCTGTATCATATATTAAAGACCTTGTTTGCCTTGTCTAGTTTTCCTGAATGGTCTGCTGTTTCCATGCCTCATGTGCCAGGCCATTGTGGTTCATAATTTATGTTTTGTTTCATGTCAAGACTGAGTTTATGTTTTGTAAATAAACTGAACTTGCGCTCTCTTCACGGTCATCATCATTTGCTTCCACGTCAGTGTATAGACTGACCATAAATAAAATGTAATCCTAATATTTAATCAAAATGAGCAAATTAAACATCAGTGAACATTTGATCTTGTACATGTTGCAGGTGGCCAGTGCATTTTTGGTGTATTTTTGATGACAAAAAAACAAAACAAAAAAACATGCAGCTGTGGGTGCAACTATTCTTTTCAATGAAATAGATAAATAAACAAGGTCACATTCAGAACTGTAATTTAATTAAATTGTAAGCATTTTTCAAAAGTAAAAATCGTCTCAGTGTCACAGCGGGTTTCAGCACAGAGTAATTGAAATACACATTGAAGCAACATTAGACGTAGATGAAGTACAGTTCAAACTATATCGAGTGACTCCATGTTAGGAACAGGTGAACCAAAAAAATAAAAAATCAATTGCTATGACAGCCAAAGTGAGAAAACAAGGAAAAAAAGTCCCTGGAATAGAGTGCATGTTTTCTGGAGGCCCCTCCTCCAACTGCAATAATAAAGACTGAAATATTCAGTCTCTCTCATATATATATATGAACCCCATATATATATACAGTGGAGTTCACGTATGTCAACTCAAGGTTAACTCGCTAACCCTATTATGCCAACGTTTTTGAAGTGGAACTGCCAAACTCCCTATTTGTTAGCATTTTAGCATTAGCATTTAACATTAGCATTAGCATTTTCTCATCGGTTACGTTGATTCTTTTATGTCGCCGAACCCTAGTATCTCGAGCACAAACTTGACATGGTTATCTCATGACTCATGAACGTAACTAGTTCACTGCGCATGCACTGAGTTCGTGTTGCACGTGGATCGCACGTGAATCTCCAGTGACGCTTTACTCACAGCGCCGCGCTGCCGCAGAAGAACTCGCGGACAGTGTTGCCAACTTGGCGCCTTTGTCGCTATATTTAGTGAGTATTCAGACCACGTTTTCAAAAAAGCGACTAGCGACAAATCTAACGACTTTATCTGGAGTTATTGGAGACTTTTGGAGACTCTCTGAAGTTAAAGCACATATCGTTCTTAGTGCTGCCGTACCCCATCCCAAAGCACTCACAGCTGTGTGCACATAAAGCCTGCCTTCTCTGATTTGATTGGTTTTCTAAATTTTTTTTTACATTGATTAGTGGTTACCGACCAATGGGAATGAGGCTTAGATAAATACACACACACACGCACACACACACACACACACACACACACACACACACACACACACACACACACACACACACACACACACACACACACACTGCTTCTGTTCTGAAGTGCGCTCTTCTCAGCGCCGCTGCGGATTGAAGAACACAGATGTTAAAATACAGGACGAAGCCGGATTTGTGGAGAAAGCACATTAGGCAGGCAGAACGCAAGTATGCAATCTAGTACAGCGTGATGACCTCATGAATATGTTATGAACGAATGTGTTTACACGTGTGTTGTGACCGTGTTCACACTGTGAGCGATCATTGTGTTTGCAATGTTGGAGAATATGATTAAAGGTTTGTATTTTTTATTGTATACTGGTAAATCTCTGCTGTTAGTTGGTGCACATATGCCTTTTGCTGTTAGCAAACATATACAGTATGTACATTTTTATAGCATCGCTTCATCAAATAAATTGCCATATTGGCTTTTGGTTATCCTCTATGTTTGTCTCTATGCTTTTTTGCAACCCCTGAAGCCGTCGACATAACCGTATTCCACTGTATATATGTATATATATATATATATATATATATATATATATATATATACATACAACAGATTTTAGTTTTATTTGATGGCCATTTCAGTCTGTGAAGGTCTTTGTCATGTCTTCATTTTGACCAGGACTGTGCTATCAGGATAGGGAGATAGATAATATTCTCATCAAAGACTGCATTCAAAAGCATCCAAGCAGCTTTTACAAATTGATTTTGATGCGCTTGCTCTCCCAGTGTGCTTTGCTTCCAGTAGCAGTAAGGGACTGTGTAACGTTGTTCTCACTTCCTGGGCTGGGATGATTTTACTCCCACTCCACAGTGTGTGATTTAACATTAATCAAAATGACTTCCTAATCTCACCCTCAGTCTGCTACAGAGCGCCATTTCCCACTTCACAGGTGTGAAAGCCAGGCGCATCAAACCGTTATGTGCCACCGAGTGTGTCTCATTCTCAGATATATTTGTTCCCCTCTTGTGGGAGGAGGGTTGACGCTATCTTTGATGTGTCCTTGTGGTGGCGGCCATCCCTGGAATGAGGAGGAAGGAGTTGTAGTAATGAATATCCTTTTTTTCTTTTTCTGAAATACACATCCTTGTTTCTAAGTAATTTTGCACATATGTGGCAGATCTTCCCCAAATGCATGTTTTTCAAACTGTCTTAATGGAACTTCAATAGTTGACCTACATCATGATCGTGATCAGTCATAAAGAATAGATAACGTAAGATTTTAAGGTAATGTTGAACATTGTATGAGAACTGAACTGAGCTGGGCGATGACGTCCTTATTTTCTAAAGAGCTTCTGTGTAAATTAATGAACTAACTTAATAACTAATGATTATTACAACAGAAATAAATCAACACCGAACTTTTTTAAGCTGGACCATGACACTATTTTCTTCTAGAGTTGCTGTACAGCCAATATTTGTTGCATTATTTTCCTGTTATTGCTGTAAAGCTGCTTTAAAACTATCTGCATTGTAAAAAAGTGCTATATAAATAAAGGAGACTTGTCCTTAGCTAACCCTAAACCAAAGCTTAACTCAAACCTTCACTTATAGTAAGTGCATTTTATTAATTATTTAATACTTTTTTGTTCATAATTACACTGTAACATAATAATCCAAGGACATCTTGGACATAGATGAATTTTTGGCCTCATTTCACCTTAAACTCTAATTGATGTTTCACAGGGATATCATCAGGTTCTTCTTCTACGAACACAAGATTGAATTCATTAAACCTGATTACAAAGCACTTTTGAAGCAGTTTGAAGTACAGTGCAGTCGTTATTGGATTTGTGCTAAGCGAAAATGAGGATACAAAAATGTAGTAAGCCCAATGTGCTGTCCAAGATGTCATGCAGCATCAATTTAATCAAATAAACTGTCAGTCCAGTCATGCCTTCCATCCCAAAATCAATGAAGAGAGAAAATGTGCCATATGCAAATCAAAATGGCATTTTGGCCAGTGCTGGTGTCTATTAGCATAACTCATTCAAGGGCCACAGAGCAACTGCGGAAAGCAGTTCCTGTCATGGAGCAGTTGTTTTATGGAGGTTTTGTCACACTGCTGGTTTTAACTGACATTAAAAATCAGTGAACAGCATGCTAATTCTTTGTGCACCTGACTATTAGGATATCTCAAACAAAGCATATCCTGCCTGTGAAACTGTTGGAGAAACAATAAGGCATGTTCTCTCAAGGTTTGTGTAAATCAGTGCTTACAAATTATTAAAAATAAAAATTTTGCGCACCCCAACTATCCAGCATCCATTTGTCTATAAAATAGTACACCTCTGCATAGCATTGTATCCTTTTTAATATTAAAGAAAAAAATAGAAAGAAATATAGATAAACTTACAACAAACTTTATTAACATTATTTTTTAGTCTGTAAAAGACTTAAAAGAAAAGAAACACAACTACAGAAAAGACTTCATTTTTCATCAATATGCCTGAAATAAAAGTAAAAATGCAAATCCTTATTTAAACATTTTTCATTTTTTTGACCATTTGATACTGAAAAATTAAATATAATCAATAAGTAATAATAAATTCAAAATAATCAGCAACATTAACACTGGAGGACAATATATAAAGCAAAAATGAATAAAACAATTTGTGCTGATTTTTTTTTAACAAAATGAGGAAGTCAGGATTAATCACTATAATGAGCACATTTTGCAGTGCACAGCTTTTCGAAGCGGGTTTTGAAGCATGATACTGCAACTCTCAGCTCCTGCTCAAAGTTTAGCTGGGACCTGTACTTGGTCTTTAGTGCAGCAACAGCAGAGAAGCCATTCTCACAAAGATAAGATGTTGCAAAAGAAAGAAGAATGTCCATGGCCCCAAGAGTGGATATTGCCTCTCTACACTCAGCCAGAATACACTCTCTGAGTCTCAGAGTCAGATGTCATATCAATGAACTGGTCCTCCTCTGCAGAGCTGAAACCAGTTGGAGCTGGTGCATGAAATGATATCTCAAGTCATATTGGGAACTGTTTTCAGGGAAGTACTTTTTAAAGAATCCCAATATGAAATATGATGAAATATACTCCTTAATATATAGAATCACTGAGGAGGCATCATAGTCAGTAGTGTCAATAAATTCATGCAGGATCTCGAATGAATCAATATTTCCTTCATCAAGTCGCCTGCCCCACATTGCAAGCTTTTTAGTGTGTCAGGGTTCTTACACAAATTGGCAGGAGACATTCATAGAGTCATCAATAAATGACTGTTTATTGTTGACAGAGGTACTTTAACTCAGAATAAAGTAGAAACAACAAAAGAAAACAAAACATATTACAGAAGACAAACTTAACTCATAACTGAGGTATCAACACATTGAGTTCTGGGTCTTAGCTGTTACTCCCAGGGATCCCTCACCAGAAATAACTCAGACCCAGACAATTGAGTCCTTTTAACAGGACGGACCAAACCATTATTTAAATTACAGGGGTCACAAAAAGAACCACACATATATAATCAATTCAAATTAATTAAATTCACAAATATACATAAATACCTTCACACATCAAATCATTCACAACAAACAATAAATGGAAATAAACAAAATACACAGGGAAACACAAAACCCCAAACTACATTTCCCATAATTCCAAATTGCTGTGCCCTTTTAACAACAGGCCCTTTCCTGCAGCCATGGAAGCTGGTAGAGATATGGGTAAGACACACAATCAAACAATAAAACAAACATGTTAGACCCCTACCTTGTGTAACTGTTGTGTTATTCCCTCACTAGCGTGCACTCTAGTCAGGGAATATTGATGCTGTTACTGATAGAATAGATGGGCATTATTTGACCCACTATTTGAGAAGGACTGGTGTAAATGGACACAAGTGAACACAATGGTGAATACACGTTTAATTTTGTTAATAGTTCAACCAGCATGTAACAAAATGCATTTTGTTTGTGAAATGGCCAAGTATTTGCACACTATTATGCTGTTGAGGCCGGTTTTTCCAGAGATATTCACTGGGGCACATTTTATCTGCTCCTTTATAATTCATTTTCCCACAAGTCTCCTTGTTTGTTCTTTAAATGTAGACTAAAAACACATCTCTTCAACCTGGCATACACATAACACATTATACATACATTTTTAATCCAAATCATGTAAAATGATTGTTAGGCTGCATAATTTAGATAAGCCGGAACCGGTAACATTCCCATAACACCTGATGTACTCGATACATCAGAAGAAGAATGGCATCTACGCTGATATTGGTCTCTGTTTATTCCGAGGTTACCGTGGTCAGCCGGATCCGGGCCGTATCCAGATCAGATGAAGGACCTGCACCTGGACACGAGCACAGCACTGCCCTGAAGTGTCTGCGGAGACCGTGACTCTACTAGACCCTCCCCTGTGACGATCATGAACCCATCTCTAACCGGACCAAATTGGACTTCATTTTGGACTTGAATTGTTGTATAATAATCATGTACGGTTTGGCTGTTGGCCAGAGGAGAACTGGTCCCCCAACTGAGCCTGGTTTCTCCCGAGGTGTTTTACTCCATTCTGTTCTTCATTCGTTACGTCACCTGCCGGAGTTTTGGTTCCTTGCCGCTGTCGCCTATGGCTTGCTCAGTTGGGGAAACTTAACACTTAATATTCATCAATTGTATTGATTCACCTGCTCTTTTGGGGCTTCTGTTCAGCCAAACAAACTTTGTTTATATTGTTTTTCCTGTAAAGCTGCTTTGAAACAATCTACATTGTAAAAAGCGCTATATAAATAAAGGTGACTTGACTTGACTTGAGAGAGTTTAAAGGTGACAGTTTTTTAGGTAGTGTGATGTAACTTTCACTAATTGTACTGGGACATTCGAACATGAGTATTGTTTCAACACTTCTTCATACTAATACATTTGATTTGATCGACTTTATTTAAGAGATTCAAATTCAAAAGCAAACAAAATTATATCTGATGAATATTATGACCACCTGCCAAATATGCTGTTCGTCCTCCACATGCTGCCCACCCGCTGAGGCATGGACTCTACCAGAACCCTGAAGGTGCCCTGTGGTCTCTGGCAGATCCTTTAGGTCCTGCCAGTTGAAAGTTAGAGCCGGCCTGTATTTAAATTGTTGGTCCAGCACATCCGACAGATGCTCAATTGGGGAATTTTGAGGCCAGGGCAACACCTTGAACCCTTCTTCATGTTCCTCAAACCATTCCTGAACAATGTGTGCAGTGTGACAGGGTTCATTTTCCCTCTGTAAGAGCTACTTCCACCAGGGAACATCATTGTCATAAACGGTTGTACCTGGTCTGTAACAATGTTTAGGCAGGTGGAAAATGTCAAATGCATGTCCATATTAATAGCCAGGTTTCCCAGCGGAACATTGTCCAGAGTGCCATCACTTCCCCAGCTAAACACTGCACATTACTCAGCCATCCACGTTATGTAAAAGAAAACGGGAATCACTGGACCAAGTGAAAGTTGGGGAAACTTAACACTTAATATTCATCAATTGTATTGATTCGCCTGCTCTTTAAGGCTGCTGTTCAGCCAAAACAAACTTTGTTTATATTTTTTTCCTGTGACCACTGTAAAGCTGCTTTGAAACAATCTGCATTGTAAAAAGTGCTATATAAATAAAGGTGACTTGACTTGACTTGACCAAGTGAACTTTTTCCACTGCACTCTACTAGAACCTGTTAAGTGTCCCCAACTAAGCATGCCAGAGGCGACAGTGGCACGTAACCAAAACTCCAGCTGGTGACAGAATGAATGAAGAACAGAATGGAGAAAAAAACCTTGGGAGTAACCAGGCTCAGTCTGGGGACCAGTTCTCCTCTGGCCAACAAAAAAGAAGTGCATGATTATTGTATTGACAACATTTCAGGTCAAAATATTTCACTTGGTATAACCTCAGAATAAACAGAGAGTAATATCAGCGTAGATTCTTCTTATGATGTAACAAGTAAATCATATGTTATGGGAATGTTCCCGGTTCCAGCTGACCTAAATTATGCAGCCTAACAATCATTTTACAAGATTTGAAAAAAAAAAAAAAAAAAAAAAAAAAAAGTTTAACTGTGAAACAGCAGTTCGGGGGCCAACTACATACTCAAGGTCCAATTAAAAAATAATCAAAACATGGATGTTGTTTTTAATTATTTATTTAATGTTATTTTATTCAGTTATTACTTAATAACACATTGATACACTACACATGAACACCTGTATTAGTGGGAATGGTGAAATTGTTTCCTGGATGCCAAAATAGCAGACATTTCTGGCTTTAGACTTGATGTCCCTAACATCAACAGTGACCCGAGATTATCATCTGACAAGTTTGTTCTCAAATTATTCTGTTTATTTTGTTCACACATGTATGTTGTTCAAAAGATTGAAAGGTACATTGATGCAAAAGTTTTGACATTAGGAATGTCTTCCTTAGGCAGAGTGTGTCTGCTTCCCAAACTATATTAGGAAGACTGTTCCAGAGTTTAGGTTTAAATAGCAAATGGATCGACTGTCAGCAGTTGACTTTGATATTCTAGGTATTATAAGCTGCTCAGTATTTTGGGATCACAATAGACGTGAAGGACTATAACGTGTTAAGAGATCGCTCAAGTACTGTGGAGCTAAACCATTTAATGCTTTGTAAGTAATTAGCAATTTTAAATTAGCAATAATTAATTAGCAATTTTAATTTTAAAATGTATTCAGTGTTTAATAGGAAGCCAGTGAAGGTTTGACAGAACCGGGATAATATGCTCATACTTCCTGGTTCTAGTAAAAACTTGAGCTGTTGCAGACCAGCTCAACATTTGAGCTAGCAGGAATTTGTTTATTTAGCGTGCAGGGCAACTACGCATTACAATAATCTAGCCTTGAGCTCAGTGAATGAACTTTTCCGCATTCGTCACTGAGAGCATATGGAATTTAGATATATTTTTAAGTTGGAAGAATGCCGTTTTACAGATGCTAGAAACTGGGCTTTCAAATGAAAGACTGGCATCAAAGACACACCCAGGTTTCTAACTGACGACAAAGACTTGACAGAGGAGCCATCGACTTGAGTATAGCCAAAACAAACTTTGTTGCATTATCTTCCTGTTATCTCTGTAAAACTGATTTGAAACAATCTGTGTTGTAAAAAGTGATATAGAAATAAAGGTGACTTGACTTAACATTCCTCTCATAACCATTAAAATGTTGTATGACTTATTCCACAGTAGACACAGTTGATCTGTTAGCTCGGACAAGATGGGATAGCCTTTATTGTCCTCGTGCATCGATGAGCCCCTGGGGTCCAGCACCCACTAAATTGTGGTTTGTTCTTCCACGCTAACTGTTGGTAAATTCTCTCCACTGCTACCACCCACAAGCTTTGCCGTTTCAGAGAAACTCTGAGCCAGTTGAGTGACTTGGCCATTGTCAAAGTTGCTCAGATGTTTCTTCCAGCCCATTTCTCCAGCATCCTACGATTTCCTCACTTTTTCAAATGAACCGCATTAACAAGAGAAATCGCACCAGAGTTTATTTTAATCAAAACAATCCTTCCAAGTGTGAACACACCCTTAGTGTGACAACTGCACAACACAATGTGCAAAAAAACCTTATTACATGTGTTAGACTTAATTGAAATTATATTGTAGATATTAAATTTGTAATAAAGAATATTTCTGTCTGACCCATTTTATCTGACATTTCCTCATTCATGCTTCAGCATCTCTGACCGATTGGGGACTCTGTGACAAAGGGAAGGTGGGCTGTGCACTAAG
The DNA here is from genome assembly GCA_037043235.1 of Rhodeus uyekii. NCBI lineage: Eukaryota > Metazoa > Chordata > Actinopteri > Cypriniformes > Acheilognathidae > Rhodeus > Rhodeus uyekii. The sequence goes on along the minus strand of JAWRVZ010000103.1, from coordinate 567,767 downwards.
CCATATCCATTCAGGGTCAAAACCTTAAAAGGTGACTTGTGGGCATTGCAAAAAATAAAAAAATAATACAGAGCAAAAATAAAAGGTGTAGAGAGTGGAAAGAGAGAGGAGCACAGAGTTAGAGGAAAAGAAAGTAGGTCGACTGGGTCACTTTGTGGATGAAGAGAAGCGTTAATGGATTGCTGCATCCTGTTAAGAGGCAGACGAGAGAGAAAGGTACAACGAAATAAAAGCTGGATGTCAGAGCCACCTCAAGGAGAGTCAGAGATTCGCAAGAGCCGATAGCTTCAACCTCATGGCGAGGGGTCAAAAAGTGAAGTTTAGGAATGTTGCTCTTATGTTCTTAAGGAAGACAAGGCTCTACACCAGGGGTGTCAAACTCAATTGCACAGGGGGCCAAAATCCCAAAAAACTTCAGGTCGCGGGCCGAACAGGATAAACATTTATTGAAAACACTAAAACTAAACTTTTAAAACTTATCTTTTTAAAAATTAGATGTGAAAAAAAACAGACAGAAATATTATTCTGGAATAAATCAACTTATACCTTAAATAACTTAAAAATATAAAAATATTTAAAAAATACTTAATTTTTTTAAAAAAAAAATATATCCTGTCTAAATTATACAAGTTAGAAATAAAGTAAACAAGTAAGTAAAGTAAAAGTAAGTAAAAGTTAAAAGAACAAACATTCAAATTTCTTTACTCTTATGTAATTTTATATAAAACTTAAAATTATTTATATATAAAAGATTTTGCTCTCCATAAAAATATATCCTGTCAAAATTATACAAATTCAAAATATGGACATGCTGCATAACAAAACCTGGAAATCTAAATACAATTTTTGCTTTTCAGCAATAACAAATCAAATCATTCAGTTGAATTTGCTCTTATGTCATTTGTCTCATAGTGCCGTCTTATTAAATTATTTAATTACTGCCACATTAGCTCCGCAAATGTATGTCAGTAAACATATACCGTATTTTCCCGCATATAACCCATGGGTTATAGCAGATTACAAACTATATCACTTTTTTTTTTTTTTACACGTAATAATATTTCAATATATTTGTTACGTCCCTAAGGACGTAATGTTTTTTTTTTTTTTTTTTGCGCTGTATTTTCTTTCTGGCGCTTGTACTCTGACTCACTCTGACAGCCTGCGCTGATATGCTGTCTGACCTGTCAATCATGCAAGAAGACGTGCTGCCATGAGGGCGGGCTCTTCTCGTCTGATGATCAACACTTGCATTTCGCGCACAAGCACTGTGTACCGAGCCTGAACAGTTATGGATAATTGACAATAACAATCGCGCGGTACTAGCGCGAGCGCGAAGCATCATTAGCCACTTACTGTTTAATACAGGAAGTGTTCGGCGGGTCAGCTGGAGCGCGGGACATCTCGCGGGCCATTAATAAAATGCTCTCGCGGGCCGGACATAATTACACGCCGGGCCGGATGTGGCCCGCGGGCCTTGAGTTTGACACCTATGCTCTACACCGAGCATTAAAGGCTTCTATCATTCACTCCATATAAGGTACAGATCTGATTCAGACAGAAAGATCGTAACAGAAATGAAGGTGGTAATGGGTGAAATGAATAAACAATGAAAAGATTTACCACACAAACAGCTGCTTCCCCTAACCTGAGACGAAGGTGATAATAGCAAAATTATTCAATGTTCTTTCACAGGAAGCGTTCATATATGAACAAAAGTGTTTTTAGTCTTGTGTTTCTTCACAGTAAGTCACGTGGTGTTAGAGCCAATTATGTTGACTGTTGATTTATGATCTGTTCACACCTGAATTGTCCTGCATTCTTGTAAAGAGAGAAGGTAAAATATGTTTGAATGGTGGAGGGTGTTCATGTGTATGGGTGAGCATTGTTGTGGACTAAAAACATAATCTGAGTCCTACTTTTGGTCATAAGGCTTTGATAATCTTTCTTTAGATGTATGAATATGTTTGACTCCTGGAGACACTCGCTGATCTTTACTGACACAATACCTTTAACAATGGTTTAAAATTGATTTCAGGAGGTGAAGGCACTGAAAAGTGTTTTCAACAGCACAGCTGTGAACTGAAGAGAGTAAGCTAAGAGTGTAAAGACCTGTCTTGATGTTGATTATTCTCTTAGACTTTTATAGTAGGTGGCTGTTTGCATAAGAAACACATAATGTAAGTGTCATTACAGCTGAAGATGTGATACCAGTGTGTTAGAGAAGCACTTTTAATCACCTCCTCTCTGAATTTTGTGAATCTTTTATTCTTCTGAGGGATTATAATGTTCATATCATCTATAAGGATCAAAACAAAGTCTCACACCATAATACGTTTCAAATGTTGTCCGAATATTTCCTGCCAGTAAAGTGGTAAAGTGTTTAAAGTTTCTTCACTGTGCTTTCTCTGATATTCCCATTCATGCAGTGTGTAATAAAGCTGTTTGGGAATGTAAAAGGTCTGCAAAGTTTCAAAGATCAAATTGATTCTGAACCGCCTGAAACGAGTCGTCAGTAATTCCAATCTCGATTCCTGTTCCACCTACGTAGGTTTGTAACTAATTTCCATAATCCTATGTCCTAAATTGCCTGAACAATATCTACTTCTCCCCGCCATCAAACATTGTAGTTGAAGCTGAGACTGGAAGAGTTTGGTTTGTGTTGTCATGTTGAGAAGATGCTGTTTTCTGCACTTCCAAAGAATGAGACTAATACAATAAAACCAACCCCATCATTAACTCTCGTAACACTGTCCATCAAGTTCTGAATAGGAGCTGAAATTCACATTTACTAATGGTAGTTTTGTGTCCGACACATGCTGTAAGTGGACCAATCAGAACAGTAGATCTTTGATCCATCTTTGGATGGTCACAATTTATGTTGATGACTTTAAACATTCTACTGACTATAATTAACTTTGCAACTACATGTCAACTAACTCTCTTTAGAGTAATATACTTTTAGGGTTCAGGCTAGTAGAATAAGTAATGTACTTGCATACATAAGTCAGCAGAACGTTTGCGCATTCAAATAAAGAGTTTGCAGATATTCAGCAGACAGTCTACTCTAATGAGAGTTAATTGACATGTATTTGCAATTACTTTAGAAGAATATCTAAAGTGGACCATTGAAATTAAGTGTTCCCGTTCAGACTGACTGAATCCCTTATTGAACTGTTTCAGACTGTGAGAAAATAAATGATTATTCAATATGTATATGATAAAATTAAAGTGTTTCTTTGATACTTGTAAACTTATTGTAGGAGACCAACATTTAAAAAAGCATAAGAGAACTCAAATTAAAAAAGCACTTTTAGGAGATATAAAATATAGTCTGTTTATCAATGTTTAATCAAGAACATTTTATTACATGCACCAGTTCAAGTTATACTGAATCATTCAGTGATTTTTCATGCGAGATATGCAAATTGCAAATATGCAAATATAATCCAAGTTTAGCTGACCCTTTGATTCTACAGTATGAACAGATTCCTAATTTCATTAGCAGTTATAATGAAAGGTCAGGTAAGGCATTTTGCAGTAGATATTCCCAGTGCAAAGGGAATATCTGTGGCATATGCGAGTAAATTTAAAAGTACACACTCTGACATCACAGCCAGATTGTTTTGTATTGTATGTGGATCATCTGAATTGCTTGTGGACAAAATATTGACAGACATGCTCAAAACAAAGATCATCTGATGGTTTTAAAATGGGTGTTTTTCTTTTCGACAGTTATTAGACATGAACAATGTATCTGAAATAGGTACTTCTTTTGAATTTGAATTTACTTAATGACCATTAAAAGATACCAGTTTTCAGTATCAAACATCTTAACATACTTTTTAAAAATGGATTAACTTGAAGATAACTTTAATTGAAGATCAACCATTCTTTAACTTTAATTGAAGATCAACAGTTCTTCAATTAAACATAAGGGCGATACAAAAAGCCAAGTTAGAGTTAGATTGTCTATAGGTCTGTTTGTCAGATTTCACAAAACGAACTGGTACAATTGCAGACTAAATCATTACATTAAAAAAAAGTATTCTGTTCAATAAAAGTGTTGAGGGAATGTCAGGCACGAGACTGAGGCGGATTCAATTGCGAGTGTAACATTTATTTGTGAGAAAAGATGAAGGAAGTCCGAGAAGTCCAGGACCGGCTGGCAACAGCGCAGGGACTCAATGGGTTCCGGAGAGAGTGATGTGTGAAGTCCAGACGGGTGGTGGTGAACGTGACGACGGAAAGCGGGAACACAGGATCACAGACACGAGGAGACGAGGAACACGGAGACACGAAACCACTGGAGGACTGCACGGGCACACATGGGGAACAAGAACACTGCAACGTGGTGATGGTGGAGGGGAACTAAATAGGCAAGCAGATGAGAAACAGGTGAGAAGGTTGATGAGCTGAGTGGGTGATCAGCGACCACGCCTCCCACACACGCGCATGCACACACAGGCAGTAATTAGGAGACAACGAATTCATGAATCGTGACAGTACCCACCCCCCCTTAGGAGCGTCTCTCGACGCTCCCAGGGGGTCTTACCTGTCGATTGTAATCATCGATGAGAGAGTGATCCAGAATGTCCCGGGCAGGTACCCAACTTCTCTCCTCTGGACCGTACCCCTCCCAGTCCACCAAGTACTGGAATCCGCGTCCCCTCCTCCTCGAGTCCAGAATACGATTTACCGAATAGGTTGGTTCCCCATCTACGAGACGCGGCGGTGGGGGAACCGGGACGGGCGGGTTAATGGGAAAACGAATAACGGGCTTGATTTTGGACCAATGGAAGGCGGCATGGATTCTCCCGTACGCGGGAGGTAGTTTGAGGCGGACTGTCACCGGACTAATGATCTTGGTGACAGGGAACGGGCCGATGAATTTAGGAGCCAGTTTATTACATACGGAGCGGAGGGGAATATCTTTAGAAGAAAGCCACACTTTTTGACCCACGACGTAAATGGGAGGCTTCGACCGGTGGCGATCAGCCTGGACCTTGGTGCGCGCCCCCGCCTGCAGGAGAGTCTCTCGGGCTCTACTCCAGGTGCGGCGGCACCTCTGGACGAATGCGTGGGCGGAGGGGACCGCGACTTCGGATTCCGTACTGGGAAAGATAGGTGGCTGGTAACCTATACTACATTCAAACGGTGATAGGCCCGTGGATGATACTGGTAACGAGTTATGTGCGTACTCAACCCACGGGAGTTGTTGACTCCAGGAAGCAGGATTCTGGGCCGCGGTACACCGTAGGGACCTCTCGAGATCTTGGTTGGCCCGCTCGGTTTGGCCATTGCTCTGGGGATGGAAACCCGAAGACAGACTAACGCTCGCGCCCAGTAACCTACAAAATTCTTTCCAGAACTTGGACATGAATTGGGGCCCTCTGTCAGAGACCACGTCTGTCGGGAGGCCATGAATGCGAAAGACGTGTTCTATGACAGAAGCCGCTGTCTCCTTAGCCGAGGGCAACTTGGGTAAGGGTATAAAGCGAGCCGCCTTCGAGAATCGGTCCACTACGTTCAAAAACGACCGTGTTCCCTTGGGAGGGTGGGAGGGCGGTAACGAAATCTAGGGCGATGTGGGACCAGGGTCTCGAAGGTACTGACAGCGGCTGGAGCAACCCATCTGGAGCGCGATTGGAAGTCTTACCCTGTGCGCAAATTGAGCAGGCCGATACAAAATCTCGGAGGTCCTGGGCCATCTTCGGCCACCAGAATCGTTGTTTGACCAGAAAACTAGTGCGCCTGATTCCCGGGTGACAAGCTATCTTAGAGCAGTGACTCCATTGTAGGACCTCGGACCTGACTCTCTCTGGTACGAATAATCGGCCTGGTGGACCCCCGGGCAGAGGCGTTACCCCTTCTAAGGCCGCTTTGACCTTCGCTTCGACCTCCCATACGAGTGTGGAAACAATGAGCTTCTCGGGAAAAATGCACTCGGGAGTGGACGGGCGATCGGAGCGATCAAAAACGCGAGATAAAGCATCGGGTTTGATGTTTTTGGAACCCGGGCGGTACGATAGTAAAAAGTCAAAACGTCCGAAAAAAAGGGCCCACCGAGCCTGCCTGGAGTTGAGTCGTTTGGCTGTTCTAATGTACTCTAGGTTCTTGTGGTCGGTCCAAACTAGAAAAGGCACCCCTGACCCCTCTAACCAATGGCGCCACTCCTCCAAAGCCAATTTGACCGCCAACAACTCTCGGTTACCAATGTCATAATTTCGTTCAGCAGGGGACAAACGATGAGAAAAAAAACGCGCACGGGTGCATCTTATCGTCCGAGGAAGCGCGCTGGGATAGAACCGCACCTACCCCCACCTCTGAAGCGTCGACCTCCACCACGAACTGCCGTGTGGGATCAGGGGCGACAAGGATGGGAGCCGAAACGAAGCGGCTCTTGAGTTTGGCGAACGCCGCTTCGGCGGCATTGTGCCACCTGAACAGAGTTCTGGGGGAGGTCAAGGCTGTCAGAGGCGCGGCTAGTTGGCTGAAGTTGCGAATGAAACGCCGGTAGAAGTTGGCAAACCCCAGGAACCTCAGCAGGGCCTTGCGAGAGTCCGGGGTTGGCCATTCCACCACAGCCTTAACCTTGTCGGGATCCATGCACACTCCCTCCGACGAGATGATGTACCCTAAGAAAGGAACAGACTGTGCATGAAAAACGCATTTCTCCGCCTTGACAAAAAGTCCATTCAATAGTAACCGTTGGAGCACTCGTCGGACGTGTTGAACATGTTCCTGGAGAGACGAAGAAAATATCAGTATGTCATCCAGGTAAACATACGTGAACTGATCTATCATGTCTCTCAACACGTCATTGACGAGTGCTTGGAAGACTGCTGGGGAATTGGACAGTCCAAACGGCATGACCAAATATTCAAAATGGCCCCTAGGGGTATTAAATGCAGTCTTCCATTCATCCCCCTCTCTTATGCGGACCAAATGATAAGCATTACGTAAATCCAATTTCATGAAGATAGACGCTCCCTGCAACCTCTCGAACGCTGAAGACATCAACGGCAAAAGGATAAGTATTCTTTACCGTGATGTTGTTCAGCCCTCGGTAGTCAATGCAAGGTCGCAGAGATCCGTCCTTCTTCCCCACAAAAAAGAATCCCGCCGCCGCCGGAGAAGAAGAGGGGCGGATGAACCCGGTGGTTAAGGAATCAGAAATGTATTTCTCAATGGCCTCCCTTTCAGGAGTGGAAAGCGAGTATAATTTGCCTTTAGGCGGAGACATACCTGGCACTAACTCTATAGCACAGTCGTAGGGACGATGCGGAGGGAGAGAAGCAGCCCGCGACTTACTGAACACTTCCTTCAGGTCCCGGTACTCCGAGGGCACGTTAGACAAATACGGTGGCTCCTCCTGCAACACAGAACTAGACACAAACGAACAGGCAGACACAAGACAAGAGGCATGGCACTGATCACTCCAACTCGTGATGGTGTTGCGTCCCCAGTCAACCCTGGGGTTGTGCTTTGATAGCCAGGGATGACCGAGGACGACCGGTGCCGAGGGGGAGTCCGTAATGAAAAAGTCAATGGTTTCGATGTGGTTACCTGCCGATGTAAGTTTGAGGGGTATAGTCCTGAGGGAAATGTCTGGTAGTCTCTGGCCGCCGAGGGCGTTGACGGCGATGGGTTGGGGAAGACGTTCCGTGGGAATCTTAAGGTGGAGGGCCAGTGAGTGATCCATCAGGTTACCCTCGGCTCCAGAGTCCAACAGTGCTCGACATTGATGAGATGAGTGAACCCATTGGAGTCTTACCGGGAGGAGCGTTGCGGAGGAGGATGTGTTCATAGCGATGGCGCCCGTCAGTAACCTTCTCCCTACTGGCGGGCGCTTGCTTTTACTGGGCATCGGGAGATGAAGTGGCCCTCTCCCGCACAGTAAATGCAGAGCCCTTGTGCTCTGCGGCGCTCCCTCTCCTTCCGGGAAAGCCGAGCTCGACCAACCTGCATGGGCTCGGGATCGCAGGTAGGGCTGACCGCGCCTGGGTGGTGGGTGGGAAGCATCACGGGAGGCTCCGGAGCTGCCGACTGGACTAGCTCGATCAACCCGTTGAGGCTCGTGGGAAGGTCCAAAGTGTATATCTCCTGCTGGACGCGGTCAGCCAGCCCATGCAGGAACCTGTCCCACTGCGCCTCCTCGTTCCAGTCGCAGCCGGCCGCGAGTGTCCGGAACTCGATGGAGTAATCGGATACCGAACGGTTACCCTGTCGAAGGTCCGATAACTGGCGTGCTGCCTCGCGGCCGACTGCCGATCTGTCGAACACTTTCTTCATCTCCTCCGAGAAGGACCGGAACAAAGAGCAGCACGGATCGTTCTTCTCCCATACCGCCGTTCCCCATTTGGCTGCAATTGCGAGTGTAACATTTATTTGTGAGAAAAGATGAAGGAAGTCCGAGAAGTCCAGGACCGGCTGGCAACAGTGCAGGGACTCAATGGGTTCCGGAGAGAGTGATGTGTGAAGTCCAGACGGGTGGTGGTGAACGTGACGACGGAAAGCGGGAACACAGGATCACAGACACGAGGAGAGGAGGAACACGGAGACACGAAACCACTGGAGGACTGCACGGGCACACATGGGGAACAAGAACACTGCAACGTGGTGATGGTGGAGGGGAACTAAATAGGCAAGCAGATGAGAAACAGGTGAGAAGGTTGATGAGCTGAGTGGGTGATCAGCGACCACGCCTCCCACACACTCGCATGCACACACAGGCAGTAATTAGGAGACAACGAATTCATGAATCGTGACAGGGAACCACTTCAAGAGGTGTGATTCTGACTTTGTGCAGCGATGACTGATGAGTCAGAACTTTTGACGGTGTCTGGGGAATATGTTCTGGCAATGAGGGTTGAGGATGGACAGATGTCAATTGCGAGCCGAGTCTGTGGAAACATCAGGGAGCTACAGCAGATAAGCCTCAGTCAGTAGGACAAAGATGCGTGACTTGATCTAGAAGGTAACATGGATCAGACTATTTTTGTGCTGTAGGACAAAAACAGAATCTTGAATTTCATTTTGGCATTCACTTGCAGCTAGTGTACAAGCCTGAACTAAATTGCAAAAAGGACTTATTACATAAGGACACAACACTGTTTTTGTGGGTGACCACACCAAGGAGCTGAATGTCTAGGATAATGGTCATTTCCGGTTGAGCGAACGCTGGCTTGTCTTACTGCCGCTGTTCTCTAGATTAGACACTTTCTTTGTGGTTTATTTTGTACAACTTTATTTATTTAAATTGATTTATTTTCTATTATTTTGATCTATCAAAAAGATCTTCTGAGTTGGAGTCTTACTTGCCTAACGCGAGCTCTCGCAACCATGCAATGGGCTGCTCTTCCGTCTTCCCTGAGTAAATTGAGTACTTTCTGTTGGATTATAGCTTGTTGCTTCACAAGCATTTTTTCGAGGTTGTCTGAGTTAGGGCTGCCCTGTCCGTATGCTTGCTGTGAATTGGCTTTGTTGCTCGATGTGCTGGCTAACGCGGGTTTTAATACACGGCTTAGTTTGCGGGGCTATGGGGGGGGTTAGAGTTGAACGACACACACCTACTCTCCACCAAAGCTTCAGCACCACTGCCGCTTGCAGCCGCGACAGAATGACATCACAGGGAAATGTAAAATGAAGGAGGTTTAATACAAGTTCGGCGAGTTATTATTAGACTATAATTTTTTACAACTCTCCGCGCCTCCCCTGGCATGCTCTGGCGCCCCCCAGGGGAGGCGCGCCCCACACTTTGAAAACCCCTGCCTTAGATTATCCTCTCGTCTCGCGCTGTGATACACTGTAAAGGAACTTTTACAACTCCAAACTCATCACTTCAAGCTGCCATCAGTCCTACTCTCCAACAAGGAATTAATCTATATTCCTCGCCGTAAATATGTCCACCGGGGCTCTCGACGGAGCTACTGCATTGATGACTCTAACACCTTACAATCATTTTGGTCTACAAAAGCTCTTCTCGTAAGAAAAAACACTCGGTCTGTCAACCCCAGCGTGCTAGTGAGCCTTGCCAGGTCGTCTTCTTCGGATACTGAGAGTAACTTACTTTCCTTCGGTCTGTGGAACTTGCGGTCACTCTCCAATAAAAGTTCGGTACTTGATGATATACTGTCTGATCGTTTGACTTTCTCTGCTTAACTGAGACTTGGCAGCAAAAAGATGACTTTGCTGACCGCGAGGGTCTGGGAGGTCTGGGGCGGCCTCCTGACTGACTGTGGGCTCTGGGGCGGCCTCCTGACTGACTGTGGGCTCTGGGGCGGCCTCCTGACCGAATGCGGGCTCTGGGGCGGCGGACCCGTTCTTCCTCCTCCGTCTCCGTTTCCGGATCATTGGAGTGCTGGGGCCCCCACTGACTGCAGGTTCCTGCTCCCCAAGATGGAAGATGTGGTACACAAAGTCACAGGCAAACTCCCTGACATCAGCCCCCAGCTGGCAAAAGTAGCGAGAGTTAACAAGGTGCATCATCTGCTGGCAGGTGGAAAATCCGGAAGGGGGAGATGGAAAAAGGAAGATCCTCATCTCTGCTGAGTCCTCTTGTGGCTGGTTTCTTCTGTCAAGTGTATGTGGAAGTAGATGAGACGAAAACTCAATGTTGCAGATGAGTGGGGATTTTATTCATAACAAAAATAAAAACTGAACAAAAACCACCCGAGGGGGAAAAACAAGACTAGACTGGACTGAACGGAACTGAACAAAACTAGACTAGGAGAATCACGACTGGAACTGGAGACAGAGACAAGGACCACACAACCATTCAACGACGAGAAACCAGCACAAGACAACAGACACGGATGGATTATGTACACACATGAGAACACAGCTTGGGCAAATTAAAGTTAAGCAGGGAAACAAGGTGGGAGGGTTACACATTGACGAGACAAACACGCAGCCAATGCGAATCACCGCGTGTTAACAGAACAAAGACGCATCACAAAAACACAACATGAAAGCACACGGCTGATACAAACACAAACTACATGCTCAAAACACTGCACACAGACCCGAGAGAACGCGGCTCGCGCAGCGCTTAAACCGCGCCCACTCACAAAACAGAGCTCACGAAAACGAGGAAGCACTCGGCTCGCGAGCTCAGGACAAGGACGAACACACGAGTTATGAATGCCCGAATCCCGACACAAAACCGAAACTGAACTAGACCAAAGTATCAACAAGAGATTACTAAACCGAATGTTGCAGAACCCTGACAAAACTTACTTCTTGTCAGTTGGACCCTCTTCCGACTAAATTAGTCAAGTCAAGTCAAGTCACCTTTATTTATATAGCGCTTTTTACAATGTAGATTGTTTCAAAGCAGCTTTACAGGAAAAACAATATAAAAATAGTTTGTTTGGCTGAACAGAAGCCCCAAAAGAGCAGGCGAATCAATACAATTGATGAATTTTAAGTGTTAAGTTTCCCCAACTGAGCAAGCCATAGGCGACAGCGGCAAGGAACCAAAATTTCGGCAGGTGACGTAACGAATGAAGAATAGAATGGAGAAAAAACCTTGGGAGAAACCAGGCTCAGTTGGGGGACCAGTTCTCCTCTGGCCAAGAGCCAAACCGTGCATGATTATTATACAACAATTCAAGTCCAATATGAAGTCCAATATGGTCCGGTTAGAGATGGGTTCATGATCGTCACAGGGAGGGTCCAGTAGAGTCACGGTCTCCGCAGACACCCCAGGGCAGTGCTGTGCTCGTGTCCAGGTCCTTCATCTGATCTGGATACGGCCCGGATCCAGCTGACCACGGTAACCTCGGAATAAACAGAGACCAATATCAGCGTAGATGCCATTCTTCTTCTGATGTATCGAGTACATCAGGTGTTATGGGAATGTTCCCGGTTCCGGCTTATCTAAATTATGCAGCCTAACAATCATTTTACATGATTTGGATTAAAAATGTATGTATAATGTGTTAAACTGACAGAGTGTGTCTGCTTCCCGAACTGTAATAGGAAGACTGTTCCAGAGTTTAGGAGCTAAATAGGAAAAGGATCGCCCGCCAGCAGTTGACTTTGATATTCTAGGTATTATAAGCTGGTCAGTATTTTGGGATCGCAATAGACGTGAAGGACTATAATGTGTTAAGAGATCGCTCAAGTACTGTGGAGCTAAACCATTTAATGCTTTGTAAGTAATTAGCAAGATTTTAAAATGTATTCGGTGTTTAATAGGAAGCCAGTGCAGGTTTGACAGAACTGGGCTAATATGCTCATACTTCCTGGTTCTAGTAAGAACTCGAGCTGCTGCATTTTGGACCAGCTGGAATTTGTTTATTAAGCGTGCAGGGCAACCACCTAGTAAAGCATTACAATAATCTAGCCTTGAACTCATGAATGCATGAACTAACTTTTCTGCATTTGTCTTAGATAGCATATGTCGCAATTTAGATATATTTTTAAGATGGAAGAACGCCATTTTACAGATGCTAGAAACATGGCTTTCAAATGAAAGATTGGTATCAAAGAGCACACCCAGGTTTCTAACTGACGACGAAGACTTGACAGAGCAGCCATCGAGTGTTAGGCAGTAGTCTAGATTATTATGTGCTGAACTTTTTGGTCTAATAATTAGAATCTCTGTTTTTTCAGAATTTAGCAGTAGAAAGTTATTAGTCATCCAATTTTTTATATCGGTTATGCATTTTGTTAATTTAGTGAATTTGTTCGTTTCATCAGGATGAGAAGAAATATAGAGCTGAGTATCATCAGCGTAACAATGAAAGCTAATGCCATGCTTCCTAATAACTGCACCCAAAGGAAGCAAGTACAGGGTGAAAAGCAATGGTCCTAGTACTGAACCTTGAGGAACTCCATACTGAACCCGTGACCGATATGACATCTCCTCATTTACTGCTACAAACTGATAACGCTCAGATAAGTATGACTTGAACCAGGCTAATGCAACTCCACTAATGCCAACATAATTTTCAAGTCTATTCAGAAGGATTTTGTGGTCAATTGTATCAAATGCAGCACTAAGGTCCAGTAACACTAACAGAGAGATACAACCACGATCGGATGTTAAGAGCATATCATTTGTAACTCTAATGAGAGCAGTCTCAGTACTATGATATGGTCTAAATCCTGACTGGAAATCCTCGTAGATGCTGTTTCTTTCTAGAAAGGAACATAGTTGTGAAGATATTGCCTTTTCTAGAATCTTTGACAAGAAAGGTAGATTCGATATCGGCCTGTAATTAACTAATTCTGTAGGATCAAGTTGTGGTTTTTTAATAAGCGGTTTAATTACAGCCAGCTTAAAGGTTTTTGGTACGTATCCTAATGACAAAGAAGAATTAATAATATTAAGAATAGGATCTATGATTTCTGGAAGCATCTCTTTCAGTAGCTTAGTCGGTATTGGGTCTAGCATACATGTTGTTGATTTTGATGATTTAACGAGTTTAGACAATTCTTCCTCCCCAATAGCAATGAAGGATTGGAATTTTTCTTCAGGGACACTAAAATGTACTGTATTTTGGAATATTGTAGTAGACTGTTGCATGTTTATTATTTCCTCTCTAATATTATTAATTTTGCAAGTAAAGAAGTCCATGAAGTCATTAGTGCTGTGCTGATTTAAAGCATCTGGGGTTGAGGCTTTATTTCTTGTTAATTTAGTCACTGTATCAAATAAATACCTAGGGTTGTATTTGTTTTCTTCTAAGAGGGTAGAAAAGTAAGTAGATCTAGCTGATCTTAAGGCCTTTCTGAATGCAATAGAGCTGTCTTTCCATGAAATGCGAAAAACCTCTAGCTTAGTTTTTTTCCAGCTCCGCTCCATTTTTCTGGCTGCTCTCTTGAGGGCCCGGGTGTGCTCGTTGTACCACGGTGTTGGACTATTTTCTTTAATCTTCTTTAAGCGTAACGGAGCAACAGTGTCTAAAGTGCTGGAAAAGAGAGATTATAGTTTCTGTTGCAACATCAAGTTCTTCTAGGCTATCTGGGATGTTAAGTAGATGAAACTGATCGGGAAGATTATTTATAAAGCTATCTTTTGTGTTAGGAGTGATAGTTCTACTATATTTATAACAGGGAGTTAGTTTTTCGACTTTGGCTAAAGGTAATCTACACGCAACTAAGTAATGATCTGAGATGTCATCGCTCTGCTGCAGAATTTGAACAGTATCAACATTGATCCCATATGACAATATTAGATCTAAAGTATGATTACGAGAATGAGTGGGTCCTGATACATGTTGTGTAACTCCAATAGAGTTTAAAATGTCTCTAAATGCCACTCCCAATGCGTCTTTTTCATTATCTACATGGATGTTAAAATCACCGACGATTATGACTTTATCTGCAGACATTACTAATCCTGAGAGAAAATCAGCAAATTCTTTGATAAAGTCTGTATGGTGCCCTGGTGGCCTGTATAGAATAGCCAGCACAAAAGTTAAACAGGAATTATTACTTGCACTAGATAATTTTACATTGAGGACCATCACTTCAAAAGAATTATATTTCAAATTAGACCTTTGAGCAGTACTGATCGTGTTACTATAAATTACAGCAACACCTCCTCCTTTACCTTTCAGACGAGGCTCATGTTTATAACAGTAATCTTGAGGGGTGGACTCATTTAAAGTAATATAATCGTCTGGTTTTAGCCAAGTTTCTGTCAAACACAGCACATCTAGTTTATGATCTGTAATCATATCATTTACAATAAGTGCTTTTGAGGAAAGGGATCGTATATTCAGTAACCCAAGCTTTATCATTTGTTAATTTATGTTATATCCGTTCTTAGCTGTTTGTAAATCAATTAAATTTTTACTCTTAAACGATTTTGAGAGATTTTTGTATTTGCTAATTCGGGGAACAGACACAATCTCTATAGGATGATATCTAGGTGAAAGAGTCTCTATGTGTTGGAATTTATCTGACCTCTGTGACGTGAGACAGCTAGCAGACGGTCGGTTTAGCCAGTTTGTCTGCTTCCTGACCTGGACCCCAGTTAGTCAAGGTTTAGCTCTAAGACTATATGCCAAATTATTAGAGAGAAGAGCGGCACCATCCCAGGTGGGATGAATACCATCTCTTTTCAACAGGTCAGGTCTGCCCCAAAAACTTTTCCAATTGTCTATAAACCCTATGTTATTCCACAGGCACCACTTAGACATCCAGCCATTGAGTGAGGATAATCTGCTAAGCATCTCATCACTCCTGCGCATAGGAAGAGGGCCAGAGCAAATTACGGTGCCTGACATCGTCCTTGCGAGTTCACACACCTCTTTAATATTACTTTTAGTGATCTCCGACTGACGAAGTCAGACATCATTAGCGCCGACGTGAATAACAATCTTAGAATATTTACGATTAGCTTTAGCCAGCACTTTTAAATTTGCTTTGACGTCAGGCGCTCTGGCTCCCGGCAAACATGTGACTATGGTGGCTGGAGTCTCTATTTTCACATTCCGAGTAATAGAATCGCCAATCACTAGGGCACTTTCAACAGGTTTCTCAGTGGGTGCGTCACTGAGTGGGGAGAACCTGTTTGATGTTCTGATCGGAATGGAACAGTGGTTTTTTGACCCGCGATTATGCCGTCTCACAGTCACCCAGTTGCCCTGCTGCACGGGCTCTACAGCCGGAACCGAACAATGTACAGGGTTTGCTAAGCTAGTCGCATCCAAAGTAGTATCTAAAGCCCTTGCATTCTTACTATCCTCGATTAAAGTTTGGATGCGTGTCTCTAATTCTGAAACCTTCTCTGTCAGCCTAATTGTGTCCCTACATTTATGACATGTGAAGCCTTCACAGCTGACAGAGACAGAAAGACTATGCATGAAGCAGGCAGTGCAAGTGACAATTTTGAGAGAAGATGACATGACTCACCGCGTGTGTTGATCCAACTTGTTGACCAGTTGTTTGATGAAGTCGGGAAAAAAGGCGCGAGCGAGAAAAACGCTGTATGCACGGACAGTAAGATAGCACAATGCTAACGCGTTTAGCGACTTAGATTAAAGCTAACGATTACAATATATTAAATAATCTAATATTGTATTTAGCAATACAAACGAACGTCGAGTTTAAGATCTAAAACAAAAATCAAGTTTATATGACAGTACAAACGCAAACGCAATCCACTTGAGCAGACAGGAAACAGCAGTGCAGCAGTCAAAAACGGTCCGTCTGGAATTAGTACAAGTCTGTTTGCCTGCTCTTTTGCATTTCATTACCGAGATTATTCATTCTTCTCTTACTTCTGGTATTGTCCCTTACTTATTCAAAAATGCACTAATAACTTCTGTACTCAAGAAGCCAGGTACGGATCCAAATAATTGTAACAATTTCCGTCCAATCTCCAATTTTACATTCTTATCTAAAATTCTGGAAAAGGTTGTTGCATCTCAGGTGCACAATCACCTCTCAGTTAACAACCTTTATGAACAATTCCAATCAGGTTTCCGTTCCCACCACAGTACTGAGACTGCACTCATCAAAATTTCAAATGACCTATTGCTAGCTGCTGACTCAGAACTATTATCTATATTAATTCTTCTTGATTTAATTTCAGCTTTCGACACCATCTCCCACAAAATTCTGTTTGACAGACTGCAGTACATAGCTATCGTTTGTACTTCTTTAACATGGTTTACCTCATATCTCACTGGTCGTACCCAATCTGTCCAACTAGGCAAGTTCAGATCCAAACCAGCGTCCATCACCACAGGTGTCCCACAGGGATCAGTTCTGGGCCCTTTACTGTTTATCATCTATTAACTCCCTCTAGGAAACATTTTTAGGAAACATGGTATGCATTTTCAATGTCACGCTGACGATACACAGCTCTATCTATCTTCCAAACCTACTTCTGAACTTCCACCTTCCTCTCTTTCTAACTGTCTGGCTGAAGTTAAAACATGGTTTTCGAGTAATTTTCTTAAACTAAACAGCAATAAAACAGAAATACTACTTGTTTGAAAAAAAAAAACCTGTCTAAGACCAGTGGTTTTTCTTTGTGTATAGATGGTTCTATAGTTGATCTTTCAACACAAGTAAAGATCCTTGGTGTTATCTTTGACAGTACTTCATCCTTCAAAGCACATATTAACAACATTACACGGTCGGCTTACTATCACATACGCAACATCAATCGCCTCCGTTCTTCCCTCTCATTGAAGAGCACTGCCATCGCGGTTCATGCTCTGGTCACTTCACGTATTGATTTCTGCAATGCTCTCTTCTTCGGTCTTCCTCATAAACTTCTACATAAGTGACAGTTGGTGCAGAACTCAGCTGCACGATTAATTACCAGAACAGCTAAACTGGAACACATATCTCCTGTTCTACAACAACTGCACTGCCTTCCTGTAAAACAACACATTGAATTTAAAATCCTCCTCCTATTTTACAAGACTCTGCATAACCTGGCTCCGTCATATCTCACTGATCTGCTCTCTACACACTCCCTCACGAGCCCTCAGATCCTCATCCATACCCCTTTAGTTCCTTCGTGCATACGTCTATTTTCCATGGGATCTCAAGCTTTTAGTTACGCTGCTCCTCAGTTGTGGAACTTGCTTCCCCAAGACATTCGAAACAGTGCCACACTGTCTATTTTTAAATCGAGCTTGAAAAAACACCTTTACAGGCTGGCTTACCAATACATTTTATTTCATTTTATTTGTATTGTTTTTTTTTTCTGTTTTGTTTTTCTGTAGTTGCTTATTTCTTGCTTGTAATTCAATGTTTTAAATGCATGTAAGGTGTCTTTGAGTGTCTTGTAAGGCGCCCTTAAATAAAATGTATTATTATTAATGGTTGAACTTTTGAGATCTGTGTGAACTTCATCAAAGATGTAGAACAGGTTTAAAAATTTTAGTCTTCCTGCTTGATAATGTTAAGGAGATGTGGAAAGTTTTTCTCTGAGTGTATTTCTTATTGTGTTGTGCATTGTCTGTTTATTAAAGACTTTACACGTTGAATTTTCTATACAATGTGTAACGTCATGTGACGTTTCTGGTTCGTTACTTTCTTTTTGTTCCTTGTGAGTTTTTCCCGTGCTGTTCTGTCGTTTTCCGTTGCCTGTCCCTTTACTAACAGGTGAGCGCTGATTGGTCGCGGTTGCAGTCAATCATCTCAGAGGGGCGGGATGAGCGCTTGTGACGTCAGACAGCGAACGGAGATCGGAAGTGAGGAACACTATAAAAGGACGAGCCAACGCAGAAGACTCCACGGCCTTTTTGTTTTGTGAACTTGAACTGTGATTGTGTGCTTTTTGATTTGTTCTTGTTCATTTCGTTTTGGGTTGTTGTTAGTTTTTGTTAGTGTCATGTTGTTCATGTTAGATTAATTTACTTTGCCGTCCTCTTCTTTTGAAGTGTTAAACACTTGTTGAATATTTGTTTATTCGTTAATAAACAAGGAGGGGAAGGAATTAGGTAAGTTGTCACGTGACATACATTGTGCACACTTAGGTTTGATTTGTGTTATATACAATAGTTTAGGGACATGCGCCACTTATTGTAATTTTTGTTTAGTTAGTTAGTGTAGGTAAGATACGACGTCAGAGGACGTTGAAGACTTTCTTTCTACATTTTTCTTTCTAGGTAGGTTTAGTTTCAATGGGTTAGTTAATGTGTTTTGTTTTATTGATTTCTTTGATTTGGCGCTGTTCGATTTTCCTTTATCCTCCTTAAGTTGATTCTGGAATTGATTTATGATTTTTCTCTCTCTTTTTGGTGTTTATCACTTATGTTGTCTTGATTCATAAATATCTTTATTTAATATTATTTACTGGCTCACTTCACGGGTAATAAATTGTTCACTTTTCGTTAAAAGCTTGTGTTTGTCTGATTTCCTTGCGGTATAAACATAGTAGGTATTGCCCAGAGACGTTTTAATGTTCCCCTTCTCTCCTAGACATTTAATATCATAGAAGGGACGTAACACAATGTTAAATCGTGAATAACTGATTGACATGTCAAGTTAGCTGTGGTTTTTGGAGGAGCCCTCTAGGTCGAATGTCTTTGTAAATTTAAAATGTAGACAATAAACATTATCACATTTTTGAGTGATCAGCTATAAATGGAGAGGAAAAGAGGACCAAACACTGAACCCAGTGGTACCCCAAATAAATGAGTAATATGAGACATAAAACGTGAGGGCTTAAGCTGACTTCAAATTATTAGTTATGTTAAAAAGAAAAATGTATAATCTTTATATCTTTTTACTATCTGATGTTAGATCTAAACTTGTCAGCACAGCATTCACAACATTTTACATTAAATCTCTCTAATTAAGGGTGGCTATCAAAGTGTACGCAGATGGTCTAGCACCTGTTTCCCTGCATTTGAGAGGTTATTGCTTTTGCCATAGCTACACAATGACAGGTTTATGACTTTTATTTCCTCTGATTTGGGGATAAACATTACAGGCTTTGCTAGTTGCTGTAATAGCAATGCTAAATCAGACAACTTCCATTTTATTGGACCCTCCCAAGGGTTACAGATGGAAAGATGCTGATGATAATACTCAGGAGAAAATACATGAATAGTAAAGATAGCATACCGTGTTATTGCTGGAAAATTCTGCCTCACTCATCTATATCAGCACTTCCAGATTATCTATGGGCACAAAAGCTTGATGCTGTCCTTGAGTGCGTGCAGTATGAAAAGTGCAAGTTTGATATACGGTGATGTGTTAGCATGAATGTGCAGCACAGCTTTGTGATTAAACAGATCTTATCAGGGCCTAACCAGGATTAATTTATCAGCTTTCACTTTTTATATTTTTTTCTTTCTTTCATTAAAACACAAGACATTAAAAAATAAAACTGTCATTACACTTTTCACGATTCAGCATGCTCCATTTCCCATGATCCTCCCTGGCCATCACCTGCAGATCCTTCCCAATCATCCACTCCCAACATCACTCACTCTTGTCAGCTCCACTCCATTTAAACCTGCTCCACACACTCATATTGGTCTGGTCTCGTCACAACTAGGACAGCTATAAAGTTGAATGTGGTACTTATCTGTGATTCCACACTGTCGTGTCATTTCCCCGTTCTCCAACTCCTGGTATCCATCAGCACCCATTCCTCCCTGAAGTCCTGTAAGAGATTCTTCTAAAAATCTGCTCTTTAAAGGTGTGTTTGTGTGTGTGTGTGTGTGTGGTGCCATGCACCATTAGAGACTGTCATCCTTTTCTTCTCTCAGGTTGAAGTTCAGCATCATTTCTTCTTATCATTCATCTGTTCTCAAACCATTTCTACTGAAGTTACTCATTGTTTCCTCAAGTCTCTGGAACAACACTGTTCTTTTTATTTTTTTTATTGTTGGGTTAGGTATTAAATAACACTGTTCTAGATGCGTTTGTCATTTAGAATACGTCACAAAAAAAGTTCATTTTAAATCATGTAATTTGAAGGATTACAAACCATACAAATGTATGTTTACTGACAATTTAGTATTCATATTTTTTTGCTGTTAGATCCAGTTTTATTATGTACAACCAACATTGCATTTCGGTGCTCAAATAATTTGGATTCTACAATAAGTCAGTAAATGTAATTTTATTCAAGTGCATCTGCTGCCAGTAGTGGAGCATAAATTCCAGAGTTCATCTTTTCAGAGCTGTGGCTGTGAGACATCATGAAATCTCCAGCATACCTTTGTGTAGAGACACATGCCAAGAAAAGCATTCTGTGACTCTGAGGTTTCTGGCAGCAGCCAGCATAAACTCTGACAGATGTCTTCACTGAAGATCAGTGAGCAATGGATTTTAAATTGTGAAGTCTGAAATTATTCACTTCTTTCTCAACAAAAGAAAAGAAGTAAAAACTGCCATCTATAAATTCAAGTTTGAGTGTAACTGAGATTTTTAACAACTTTAAGCACACAAGTATGTAACCTTAGAAAGGTCAAGAAAGGACATG
Organism: Rhodeus uyekii; assembly: GCA_037043235.1. Lineage (NCBI taxonomy): Eukaryota > Metazoa > Chordata > Actinopteri > Cypriniformes > Acheilognathidae > Rhodeus > Rhodeus uyekii. The sequence goes on along the minus strand of JAWRVZ010000103.1, from coordinate 546,847 downwards.
CAATAAAATAATACTAATTGCCAACAACACCATAGTGAAAAAATCAAACATATTTCTATCTTTGTGCTATCAGCTCTTGGTCTGAATTGTTTTTATCTCGTGTTATAACCCATCTTCAAATCGGAAAAATCAATACCTTATTACTTCTATCCTCACTGCCTCCCCTGCCACCTTCTGCACTAACTCAGCAATGCAGCAAATGACCTAAAAAATGTATCAACATTTATCTCTAAATATCAGTTTTCCTTGAGTGGAAAAGCATTGGGGCAAATTCAGACACACATTGTTAACTCAGTCTAGCCCAAGACAGATAATATTCCCACGTTCTTCTGAACTGTTAGAATAGATTTTTCTTCTAGAATAACATGTTCACCATCACAAATCATCCATCTAACTGTGCTGTGCCCCTGTGTATCACAACTGCTAGCTACCAGTCTGGTAAACAACTAAAGAAACAGACAGCACCAGGCAGTTTGTAGACTACTGATTCATGGCTCTTGTATCCAGTTCAGTAAACGGGACAGTTGGAATTTCTTTGTAGCACATCGTATCTGTGTGTGTGTATGTGGGCAATAAAAAAAATTCTTGACTGAAGTAAACTGAACCTGAGACGCAAGCACTTTGCTTTTAGCTTACATATACATGTCAACTGTAAATCTAAATTAATTTTAATGTCATACCAAAGTGTCAAATTAACTTCTGTCTAGGCAAATTATAACACAAAATAATTACTTTTCATTTCAACAGGACATCTGTTCTATTTTTTTGTTGCTCTATCCACATTTTGTTTCAGAACATAGGAAAATATTTTATAGACTTTGTCTGTATAGATAAATAAATGAACTAAAGAGTTCATAATCACCAATGAGTTTTAAAAAGGAAATTAATTAGTGCAGGACAACGACACTATTCTCTTCTAGAGTTACAGCTAAAACAAACTTTGTTGCATTATCTTCCTGTTATCTCCGTAAAGCTGCTTTGAAACAAGTATTGTAAAAAGTGCTATATAATAAAGGAGACTTCTCCATCTCTCATTCTTCTTTTATAATTCTGCAATAGTCTTACCTTATAATGTCAACTAACAATCTGCTTTGATTGGTCAGCCAGACCCAGTCTGTTGTGATTGGTCTACTGCTTAAGGTCTCGATATATATATATATATATATATATATATATATATATATATATATATATATATATATATATATATATATATATATATATATATATATATATATATATATTTTTTTTTTTATCTTTGCTTGGGGAAAAAAAGAATCTTGAAATACATGAGCTGTGATACACTGTTAGTGAAGATCCGACAACGTCCAACCTGCTGAGAGCAATGGTTAGATGAATACATAAATATGTGTTTTGCTCTTTCCTCTCAATGACAAAATGAACATACAACAAACTGGGAAAAAAGCAAGAGTTTTAATTCAGAATTCTAGTTTATACAACGCTTTATCCAATAGATAGATAGTTTACACTAGTAAACATGAGAAATGGTCAGTATCTCATTTCATCAGAAGTACAACTTATAGAGCAGCAGAAAAGATTTTCATGAGATTTCCAAGCTGCCTTGTACGCATATCCATCACGTAATCACCACAGACCAAAGTTCAGAGATGTTTACCAGCCTTTTCCAAAAAGTTTGTTTTGGCAATTTGATACAAACCTGATTTTATTCGAAATGACATCACAGCAGTTTGTCCTTCGATTTCACTTGAAGTATTTTAGAGCGTGTGTCAGGAATTTAATGCCTCTGACCGTAACAGGAAAGTGTCTGCTCTGGAGGCTTGCTGAGGTGCTGTGAAGAGGAGACAATACAACCCATTATAATCACTGATGCTGTCTACGCTGGATGTGAGGAGACAACAAATCCTTGACAATAAACTGATCCCTCGTTCTTTTTCTAACGTACCCCAAGCCTTTGCGTTACTTCTGAGATGAGGGACAAATTTTGGTTTTTGAAACATTTTGGATTTTGAAGGTTTGCTATTTCGCGTCCAGTGTACACATGTGCAACTATGTTAGATTTGTGATATCGAGTCCAGGGCCAATCAATAACAAGCTGATCAACCCAAGCTACCTTCACAAGTATAAATTGTACAGGATGTTTCACAGTGGTGATATTTTAATTTATACCTTGTGCATTTCAGATGTGACATTATTGAGGGTATGCATTGGTGCCACTTTCCCTCTGGAACACACCGGATTGACAAAGCCTCCTGCAAATTAACTGGCCTTAGTAGGGGAAACTGCGATAACCAGAATTAAAAGTAATTATTCCCTTAAATTAAAGGCAGTTGGACTCGACAGCGATCGTTACAACTCACCAAAGAACCAGTGGCCTTTGGATATTGACATGTGGCCAGAAACCAGGTTTCCTGACTTTTATGTGTACATGATTTTGACCTCAGGGAAATAAAGCAAAACCTGTGAACACTTCATCTGCTAGATCTAAATCGGTATGATCACTTATATCTATCTATCTTGTGTTATGGACATGACATTATGACTTTTTGTAAAGCTGCTTGGAAACTATGTGTATTGCAAAACCTAATATAAAGGAATTCGACTTGTCTCTTGGCTGCACTTCAAGACTTCATTTGCAAGTGAAATTAAAGTGATGAAGACATTAATGAATATTCTGGCTGTTTCAATATAGCACAAACTTTTCTTTAAAACCCAAGAACTGATTAGACTTTCAATGTTTATCTTGAATGCAATGTCAGTCGCTTTGGATAAAAGCGTCTGCCAAATGCAGGAATGATTTTTGATATTTTTTAAGAAAACATATGTTCATATATATTATAATAAACTTTATGTTTGCATACAATTTATTAGTATTATATTTACTACTACTTATTTAAAAGTGTAAAATAAATGTTATTCCAAATACCAGTAACTCAGAGACCATGTAAAAATCACACCGGACTAAAACCCAAAGGCAGAGAGAGGGAACTTTGCCTCTTCATTCCAGAAGTCCAGACACACTCCGCTGTTTATCCATATGCATGCATGTTGGCCCTGGCACACAGTGCAAGAGAAAAAGAGAGAAAGATGCCTTTGAGAGTAGTGGGAAGTGAATTCCCTATGAAGCCTGCTCCATTAGGAATACATGATGCCCCCAAACTACTCTGCCTCTACTGCACCAGCACACTTTCTCTCACCCCTTTCTTTTCCCTCTCTGTCTTTAGGGACCTTGTGAAATATGTTGAAAGCAGGCCTCAAAGGCCTTTAGAATTGAAAAACAAATAGCATAATTCAGGAGAACGCCATCACTTGCAGCTATTGGACCCACGTGCTGTTCCTTATTTTTTCATTTTCTTTCTTTTTTAAATAATTTGGAGCAAGTTTCACAACGCTATTACGCCACCAGCTGAAATGAGAAGTTTGGCAAAGAACTCTTATTCATCCTTTCTGTGCAACAATTAGCACATGGCATAAATCATTTCTTTACTCTCTGCAGGTTTTTTTTTTCCAGAGTCTGCCACCAAAATGAGTTTTAAAGTCTCCAAACTGTTTATAAATCCTGCTGTCAAATATAAGTCAAAAAAAAAAAATTTGTTTTAACCAATGAGTGCTTTAATTATAATGATAATCGCCTGCCACACCACACTAGAATGTTTATTTTTTTCCATAACAGTCTTACTATATCAAACTGGTCCAAAATCCAGCAATCCAGCAAGGTTTGAAGAAAATAAATAGCAGGATTTCAATTTGAAATTGTACTTAATATATTATGGGCTCTTAATTACAGACTGTAAACAATAGTATAGCAATATATAGGCATATGTAGGCAATATTTGGAACTGATTTCCAGAAGGAATTTCGATTTGTACCCTTGTAAAAGTCTGTATTGTGTTTTACATAAAATGATTCAACTTTAAAAGATGTTAAATTATTTATGATGTTGTTGATGCCATTGACAAGTTATTCCTGCAGTTCTTGTGTTCACTGTTATATGGTAGGAGATGCTGTTACTCATTTTCTGAAATAGTAAAGCTTCCAAAAACAAGTGAAGACATACATAAACCAGAAGGGCCTGATAGAAGATTCCTTACACACGTTACACGATTATCAAACCCTCAACAGCATTTAAACTGCCTAACATTTAATGAAATATCAAACCCGTGAAGAGGAAACAATTGTGAAGCTTTGGTTGATGGTTTTGATTAACTCCATAGGTGTTTTAATATTTGATTTTCTCTGATTTTTTTTTGAAATATTGCTTCTTTATTACACTTATCAAGCACTGATAAAAAAGAAGAATATATCTGTAACGAAGCGATGGGTGCTGGTGTGCGATGCGGAGAACCACGATGACGAGAACAAGATCAAAGTCAAAACTCATTTAATAACAAACAAAAACAAAACACTTTAAATAACAAAAAAAAGAAGCACACATGTGCATTAAATCAAACTAAACTCAAAACAAGAACCACAGCAGCCGAAAAGGCAACATCCACACACAATAGCATAAACTTCATTAACAACTGACAAAAACCAGGGAAATGCACAAGTGATATATACACAAGGGGAATCAACAACACCTGGGAGACTAACGAGCAAGTGATTACAAGACAGGTGCAGGGAGTGAAACAATGACCCGATAGACAGGGAGTGAAACAATGACAATACTGACAGAAAGTGACAAGGAAGACCCAGACAGAAACAGGGACACGTGTTACAATATCAAGCTATAATCAAGCTACAATGCTTTTTTTTTTTTTTTTTTTTACAAAGCAGAGGACATTGAGAATATTTTCTTTTTGTTTTAGAAAGAGTTCATTACCAATTACTTAAGTCAGAATACTATACACTGTTACCAATAAAATTATCAACGTCAACAAAAGACAAAGGCTGAATTTATTAATGAATGAAAACAGAAACTCTGGGTTATTCTAGAAAGCAAGGTTAACTTACCATCACATATACCCTGAACTCTCGGTTGATTAACCCAAAACTTGCTTACTCTGGGTATGCCGGTTTGAAAATACATGAGACGAGTTAGTTCAATCAACCTCTATTGGTAAACCAGAGTTAATGAAACTAAATACCAAATGCAAATGCAAATAAACACCAAATGCAATGAATCACCGATTTCAGGAGTAACCATGGAAACTCAGGGAGGAAAAAAAGCGAGCTACTTACTTTACTGAAGCTGCGTTGGAGGTTTTAATACTTGCTTATGAGAAATATAAGACCATTATAACAAAAAAAGCAATACTGTTGCATCAGCAAAAGAAAGAAAGTTAGCTTGGCAAAAAATAACAGACAGAGTGAGTTTATAAAGTTATAAAATTGGCTATTTAGAACAAAATTATTTTGGGAATGTTGTAAAAATAGACAAGCATTTACTTTTTGTCAACAATAATTTAATATTACTGTAGTAATGTACATAATCGTCAAGTAATTTATTGACTTGTTTTATCAGGTGTAATCTTTCTGGGGCAAGAAGAACTCTGACCCAAGACCAAATAAAACATAAAATATTCCCCAAAAAGGTGATATTTTATATAATATTTTCTAAACTGTTGCTGAAGCCATGCAATTTAGGATTTTTTCTCTGTCCTATGTAGTCAATAGAAAGAAGGCTGAGTCCTGTAAAACAGGTACGAGGACTACCTCCACCTTCTCTTACCACAGCTGAGAAACTGGTACTGTCCATTTAAGAAAAAGCAACCTGTGGTTGATGGGATTGCAGTTTGTTGGACTCAGCTACCAACTCAAGGGACTTAGTAAAATGTAGGTATGCCATATCAGTGCTTAAAATGTATTAATAGTATCACTGTCTTGTTTTTAAGAAATAAAATCATCAATGTTGTCACCATTTAAAAAAAGACATTTCGATGCAAGTTTCACTTGTGCATTTATGCACGCTTGGATTTTATTCCATATGCTGTATACTGTCATCTTATTTCAAGGACTCTAAATGCTCATGATATCTTTATTTATTAGTTGTATCTGTTTGATAATGTAAATTGATTATATCATTAATTTAACTCTTTCAGTTGCCTATGGCCATAATGTATTATTAGACTCTCATACAGCACCACCCTCTGTGACAGTTTTAAGTGATTGTCTTTAGATTTCATTTTCCTAGACCAAGCATCCTTACTTGCACTAGGAAGATAAAGAGACCACTTCTGTTATGACAGAAGCCCATAGAGGTATGATGCACAACCATAAAACTCGCTGTGGAAAAGCAGTTAGAGAAGAAAGATTAACTTACACATAAATGCTGACAACAAGCGATTTTTGCTAAATTAATTTCCCCTTGTGACTGTATACATGTAAGCATTGGCATGGTCAAAACTAAAAAGAAACTAAATGTAAACATTTTTGTTGAATAGTAGGGAAAAAAAATCATGTACCAATCAACATAAACTTCCACAAAAGTCAATAAAATTGAAGAATATTAAGTGTTAAGCAGTGGTCGAAATTAGCACTAGCCCGACAGCAAAAAACTTGTAGATTTTCTCTCGGGCTTTCCTGTAGCTCAGTCAGTAGAGCGTTGGCATTAACAAAGCCAAGGTCATGGATTCGAACCCAGGGAAAGCAAGAACTGATTCAATGTGTTCTTGAATGCAATGTAAGTCGCTTTGGATAAAAGCGTCTGCCAAATGCATAAATGTAAAATGTAAAAATTCCTGATTTACTAGACCGACGTGCTTGTGAGATTCAGATCGTTGAAACAACATTGTACTTTCATGTTCAATTTTGTAAACAAACTTTTAGAAGTTATGTCTTCTTCAGGGACACTAAAATGTACTCTATTTTGTGATATTGTAGTAGACGGTTGTATGGTTATAATCTTCTCTAATACAGTGGAGTTCACTTATCTCGACTCCTGGTTAATTCGCCAATCCTATTTTGTCGACGTTTCTGAAGTGGAACCGCCGAACTCCCTATTTGTCTTAGTATTTTCTTTTCGGTAATGTTGATTCTTTAATGTCGCTGAACCCTATTATCTCGAACACAAAAGAGGGACAAATACGGCACTTCACATGGTTATCTAGTGACTCATGAGCGTACCTAGTTCACTGCACATGTACTGAGTTTGCATTGCACATCGCTCTGTCAGTGACGCTTCTCTCACAGTACTCTCTGTGACTCTCTGAAGTGAAAGCACATATCGTTCTTACGCGCTGAGCAGAGGGCACGTCAGAACAAAAACAGGTGTTTTTGTGTGTTTATCTAAGCCTCATACTCATTGGTCGGTAACAAAATTGTGTGTGTTTATCTAGGCCTCATACTCATTGGTCGTTAGTGGTTGTTAGCAAACATATACAGTGTATGTACATTTTTATAGCATGCCGATCGCTTCATCAAATAAATCGCCCTAGTGCCTGTTGGTTATTTCGATAATCGGTTATCTCAACGCTTTTTTGCAACCCCCGAGGACGTCGAGATAACCGTATTCCACTGTATTATGAATTTTGCAAGTAAAGAAGTTCATGAAGTCATTACTGCTGTGCTGTTTTAAAACATCTGGGGTTGAGGCTTTATTTCTTGTTAGTTTAGTCACTGGATCAAATAAATACCTAGGGTTGTATTTGTTTTCTTCTAAGAGGGCAGAAAAATAAGCAGATTTTAAAGCCTCTCTCAATGCAATAGAACTGTCTTTCTATGACATGCAAAAACCCTCTAGCTCAGGTTTTCTCCAGCTCCGCTCCATTTTTCTGGCTGCTCTCTTGAGGGCCCGGGTGTGCTCATTGTACCACAGTGTTGGACTATTGTCTTTAATCTTATTTAAGCGCAACGGAGTGTAGCGAATCTAGCTCAAGGGAAATGGTGCGGGATTTATGCATGCATTTTCATCGTGTTACGATCAAACATAAAATCGGCACAAAGAGGAATTTGGATATTAACAGTTAATTATAACGGATTATAACAATTATTAATATCTATGGCTTAATTCAGCTTGTATAATTTTCTTTAATTCTAGAATTGAGTTCAAAGGACAGATAATTGTCCAGCAACTATTTACTTTATAAGAACTCTTGGACAAGACTTCTTTGGCCACAAGAAGTATCTTTTCCTTTAATTTTGCAACAGGGTCGGTTCAACGTTAAAGTGACGTGTATATTGAGCAGTTCAGAGGCAATCACGTGTGAATATATATATTTTAATAATCAAAAAACAATAAACAAAACTGTGGCGAGGGGGGTCGTGGCTCAGCGGCGGCTGCAGCGGGGGAGAGAGACAGGAGATGAGCGGGCGTGAGTGAGTCAAGTGCACAATGACATACACCTTTGTCTCGTTGCAGTAACTAGCATGGAGAGACCAGATAAAAGCAGCCTGGGAGCGGAAGGAAGGGAGAGAGAGTGACTGAGGCTTGGGCCGCGAGAGACGACGCGCAGCGTTAAGGCTTGAAAAAGCAGAGACTTTGATCACGAGCGCCATTTCAGTTGTTGTTTATTTATGGTTTTGATGTTAATAAAACTCCCCGAGCCTTAAATAAAGCCGACCCCGTCTTCTTCTTCCTCCTTCACAACGAAACTTACTACAAAAAAATACACAGATTAATTGAAAAAGGGGAGAAGAGAGAAAAAAGAGAGAGAGTAGGAGAGAGAGAGAGAGACAAAGAAAGGTAGTATTACAGACAAGAACCTATTGAGAATAAGCAATGGAACAGACCAACTTATTTGGTATAACTCAAACTCTCTAACAACCAACAGCCCTTTTTGATGGCTCAGCAGCTCCGGGACGCCTGCCGCAAGTGGCTATTGGCCGGGGAAAGTGACGTTGACCAGGTCGTTTACAAAGTGGTGCTGGAGCAGTTCATCTTCCGTCTCCCGAAGAGGACGGCGGAGTGGGTCCAGCTGGCGGAGGATCAGATGGTGGCGTGCCTGGGGGTCGGCGAACCCTTGCCATCCGCATCTCTCTCTGTCCCTGTGTTTTCTCCCCCCTCTTCTTCTCCTAAACCTGTCCCTTTCCCCCACCGTCATTCCCTCCACATGGTCCACCCCGAGGCCGAGGCGGCCAGGGAACGCCGGAGGGGCAGAGAACGACGCAAAGGGGTGCAGGGTGGGCGGGGGGCCACCGCGACATTTTCTTCTGCTCCACCGCTCTCTCCACGGCAGTTTAGTGACTTACTTACTGCCACCAGGGGGGCGGGCAGGCTTGGGCCGACCTGTGGGCGTTGCAGGGACCCGGGCCACGGAGTGGACAATTGTTTGCTAATGGAAGTGGGGACCCTGATCAAGGTCCCAGACGCACCACGGGCCACCCCCGATCAAGCAGGGTTGTACCAGATACCTGTGAGTATCAAGGGGGGTACATATCAGGCTTTGGTGGATTTAGGATGTAACCAAACCTCAATCCATCAAAGCCTGATTCATCCAGAGGCATTGGATAAAAGCCGCATGGTTCGGGTACGGTGTGTGCATGGGGATATGGTGAGTTATCCTGTGGTGCCTGTGGTTATTCAATTCCGTGTAAAAATGCATGAGGTGGAGGTGGCAGTTAACCCTTACCTCCGACATCCGCTGATTCTGGGTACCAATTGGCCAGCATTCAGTCTGTTATTTGGGGATTTATGTGTGGATGTCTTCTTGGGGCAGACAAAAACTGGGGGGGGGGGGGGGGGGGGGGGGGGGAGTGGTCGCTCAGGCAGGTGAAGCTGAACCGGAACCTCAGGGCTTTACTTCAGGGGAACAGAGCACCCAGGAGAGGCTAATCCTCCGGTACCAGGATGAGACGCTAAAACATGCATTCGAATGGGTCCGCTCCATCGACGGTCAGCTTCTCCAGCCGGGCGGCCGCCCTCCTACACATACTTTGCAATAATTAAAGACCCAAGTAAAGACCCAAGTGACCCAAGACGCTCAAACAAAACAGGATACAACCCAGTTGTTAATACCTAAAAGCCGCCGGGAAATGCTTTTCCAGGCGGCTCATTGTAATCCGATGGCGGGCCACTTGGGACAGGCAGCAACCCTAGATCGTCTCATGACCCGATTTTTCTGGCCGGGCATTCACGAGGAATGTGCGCAGATGGTGTGCGGCTTGTCGTGAATGTCAGTTGGTGAATCCACCGGCCACCCCAAAAGCGCCCTGCCGCTCATGCAGGTCCGCTTCGAGAGAATTGGTGTGGACCTCATCGGGCCATTAGAACGATCCACACAGGGTCATCGTTTCGCATTAGTGATAGTGGACAATGCGACACGATACCCGGAGGCAGTTGCCCTCCGCAACATTTCGGCAAAAAGTGTTGCGGATGCACTGTTCTGAATAATCTCCCGAGTGGGAATCCCGAAAGAGATTCTCAATGATCAGGGCACGGCGTTCATGTCATGAACCTTACATGAGCTTTACGAATTGTTGGGCATTAAGTCAGTTCGCACCAGCGTCTATCACCCACAAACAGACGGATTGGTGGAACGATTTAATCGCACATTGAAAACCATGATTCGGAAGTTCGTTCACGAGGATGCCAAAAATTGGGATAAGTGAGCCCCTCTTGTTTGCAGTGCGCGAGGTCCCGCAAGCCTCCACGGGGTTTTCCCCCTTTGAGCTTCTCTATGGGCGTCAGCCCCACGGGGTATTAGACGTCCTTAGGGAGGCTTGGGAGGACGGACCTTCAGACAGTTGGAATGAAATTCAGTATGTGCTGGACCTGAGAACAAAACTCCACACTTTGGGGCGGCCATCTATGGAGAATTTGTTACAGGCCCAGGACAAACAGAGCAGGCTGTACAATAGGGGCTCCGCAAATTTACACCGGGAGTAAATTTATACATTCTTGTATTGCTCCCTACCTCTAGCTCCAAATTACTCGCCAAGTGGCAAGGGCCCTTTGAGGTTACATGGCGTGTAGGGGATCTTAATTATGAGGTTGCTCGAACAGACAGGAGCGGGACACATCAAATTTACCACCTCAACCTGCTAAAAAAATGGGAAGAGGCGGGGTCAGTGATGCTGGCGACGGCAGTGAGCGGAGGGTCTGGGGCCAGAGGTCAATTCCAAAAGTCCTTGTTCCTTGCCCTGGCACCAGGGGGGGACCACCTCTCGCCCTCCCAGCTCACTGACATTGCCAGGTTGCAAGCAGAATTTGCAGACGTCTTCTCGCCCCTGCCTGGCCGAACAAATCTCATACAGCACCATATTGAGACTCCACCAGGCGTAGTGGTTCAAAGCCGACCATACCGGCTGCCTGAACACAAAAAAGGTGGTTCAGACAGAATTAGAGGCAATGCTGGAGATGGGGGTAATAGAAGAGTCCCACAGCAATTGGGCGAGCCAGAAGATGAGCGGGCGTGAGTGAGTCAAGTGCACAATGACATACACCTGTGTCTCGTTGCAGTAACTAACATGGAGAGACCCGATAAAAGCAGCCCGGGAGCGGAAGGAAGGGAGAGAGAGATCGCGGCTGAAGCTCGGGCCGCGAGAGACGACGCGCGGCGTTAAGGCTGGAAAAAGTAGAGACTTTTTGGATCACGAGCGCCATTTCAGTTGTTGTTTATTTATGGTTTTGATGTTAATAAAACTCTCCGAGTCTTAAATAAAGCCGACCCCATCTTCTTCTTCCTCCTTCACAACGAACCTTACTACAAAAAAATACACAGATTAATTGAAAAAGGGGAGAAGAGAGAAAAAAGAGAGAGAGTAGGAGAGAGAGAGAGACAAAGAAAGGTAGTATTACAGACAAGAACCTATTGAGAATAAGCAATGGAACAGACCAACTTATTTGGTATAACTCAAACTCTCTAACAACCGTTTAAGGGATACTTGCATATCCTTCTTTCATTGCTGGTTGCAAATTTGTGCGTGTGAGGAATTCCGCGATCTGGTCCGTGTTTGAATCTTGCGAGTCGAGTCTGTTGGAATCTGTGGGAAGTTCAAATTTGGTTCTTTGTCTTGTAATGTCCTTTTAGAAAATGCCGCACTGGCGATCTGAGAATCCGTGCCGAGGAAAAGTGGGAAGAGAAGTGAGGGGCAAGAAAAAGCAAAAGGAGAGAGTGGTCCTTAGCCTGCAGGCCCTTTTGGAAGGTCTGCCTGGCCATGCCTCTTCTTGTCGGGACAGCCAATCAAAGATTGACATTGTTCTACACAAGTATTTACTGATTATAAGCTTCTAAACTACAACACACACCTAAAATGGTCATAACAAAAAGCATGCATACATATAGGTAAAACACAACACAACTAAAAATGGAAAATAACTAGGTTAAAGTCACATGGCACATTCTTGGGTGTTTTGGTATGTGTATGTGTGCTAGAGTTTAAATGAGTATCTCTGGGTCCTTAGGGGTGGGGGCCGTTTTTACGATGGTGTCCTTTGACAATCAATCCGAAGACTGGCTGGAGCCATCTGTGAAATCACTTTTTCAATCAAATAATGAATCTGATCAATTATTCATGAGCACCGTCCATACTCTACAGGAGCAACAGTGAAACAGTGAGTGCTGGTAAAGAGAGAGTTAACAACCGGAACGGAACAATGTACAGGGTTTGCTAGATTAAAGCTAGCAATATCAGATTCATAAAACAATAACAATTTATTAAATGATCTAATATTTTCTAAGTTGTAATTAGCAATATAAATGTTGAGTTTAAGATCTAAAACAAAAACAAGTCTTTACGACGCTACAAACTCAATTCACTCGAGCAGAAAGGAAACAGCAGTGCAGCAGTCAAAAACGTTGTATACATTTTAAAATCATGCTAATTACTTATAAAGTACTAAATGGTTTAGCTCCCCAGTACTTGAGCGATCCCTCATTTCATTACAGTCCCTGACTTTTACTGCAATTTCAAAATTCTGGATAGTTGATAATAACTAGATAAGCAAAGTCGACTGCGGGCGGTAGATCCTTTTCCAATTTGGCACTCAAACTCTGAAACAGTCTTCCTAACTTGTTCGGGAAGCAGACACACTCTGTCAGATTAAATCTTGATTAAACACACATCTATTTTGCCTAACATACACATTATCACATTTCTATAATTCAAATCCCTTTAAAAGATTATTAGGCTGCGTAAATTAGGTCAACTGGAACCGGGAACACTTTCTGTACCAGATTTGTTTTTTTCAAACGAACTTTGTTTTCAGAGTCATGTCAGGACAATTATCCATAGCCTCAAAAATAAAATATTCACGAGTTCACACTTACGAATGATTCAGGAGCAATAAATGGTAAGCGTATTTGGCGTGCTGTCCGAGGAGAGGGCTCCGAGCTCGGTATTTAGCCCGAACCCGGAGCACTCCCCCCGTATCCTGAATTTGATAGGAACAATTAAGTGTGAGGAGTTGGGGTGGTGGAGGGATGCCGAAAATGTCAGAGCTGTAGGTGAGTCAAACATGTCTATATATACGTACTTCCTCTCCTGCTGATAGGAAGAGGAGTGATTGCTGGTGACGTGTTGATTGTGTTAATCATTTGAACGTGCTCCTCCCGAACTTTGTTAATAAAACATCATTAAGAATAACTATAGAAAATAAGTGATTAGAGAACATAGAAGTTGAAAGAAAACATTCAATGGTTGAAATCTTATATGTGTTTTCTACTGAAATCAATAGGGTGATGAAAAGCAATGGTCCTAGTACTGAGCCTCCATATTGTAGTTGTGATTGACATGACACCTATTAATTTATTGCTACAAACTGATGACGGTCAAATAAGCATAATTTTAACCATACCATTGAAATTTTTGAGTCTGTTCAAGAGAATGTTGTGTTCTATATTATCAAATGCAGCTCTAAGATCCAGTAACACTGACAAAGAGCTGATCAGATGATAAAAGCAAATCGTTGTAACTAATTAGAGTAGTCTCAGTACTAAGATACGGTCTAAATCCTGATGTGAAATCCTCGCAGATACCATTTCTTTCCAGGAAGGAATATAAAATTGACTTGCCCTGTCTTGATTATTGTTGCAAAAGTCTGTCTGCAGAATAGAAACAGCAATACTTCACATAGAAAAATAATATAAGCAATTTGAGGAGTTGGTGAAGAATTATTAATTTTTCATGCTCTACAATCTACATTATTAAATGTGCCATGAATCTACAGCATATCCCAAATGCAATCCCCACTAAGTGCAAATACCAGTATATGTAGTATATGGTGTTGATGCAATTTATAGTGCAAATCTGTTGTACCAATACTTTCCACACCACTGATACTGTTACAGAATGTTTTTGTTTTTTTTGTAATTTGATGGGCAAATATGATGGTTGAATATTTTGCACACAGAACAGGCTAACAGTAATTGTCATACAGCAATTTTGACAGCAGCAGCTGTAAAGTTAATTGACACTGTATGCTATGACTTCTTTCTGTATAGGATCTCTTGTATCTCTTGCTCATCGATTATGTTGTGATTTGACTGCCCTACATCCCAGCATACAATATGACATGAATAAATTGTGGTTTATTTTGCTATTCTTCTCGTTTTCTTTTGTTATGATGCTGTTGATTGCTTATATGCTGAGTTTTGATATCACAATCACAGTTCATCACAATGCAAGCCATTTGCAAAACTGCATTTGGGTAGAAATTAACCCTGTTTAGATCCAACATTCACAGAATCTTCAAGCTATAGATCAGATGTCTCAGCTTATTATTCACAGAACATACATTTCCCAACTGTCAATGATATGGTAAAAAAAAAAAAAAAAAACAACAGCAACATAATTTCCCTGATATCAGCTGGCAACTAAAACGTCTCAGGTTACTTACGTAACCCTAGTTCCCTTAGGGAACGAGGAATATCCACGCTGCCTCAGCATTCGGAGTTGGCCAAGCTAATGTAGCTCAATACGAAAGGGCCAAAGTTCCCACAGCGGGGTTAAGGTCTAGTTGGTAGAACCTAATAAAGGTATGCGGTGAGGACCAGCCAGCTGCATCATAAATGTCTGCAAGGGGAGCCCCTGCGAAAAAAGCTTTAGAGGTAGCCATGCTCCAGGTAGAGTGGGCGCGGACATGCAGAGGACACTGCTGACCCAACCAGATCATAAGCCAGGGAGATAGTCTTGACTATCCACCTGCTCAGAGTTGGTTTTGATGCTGGAGCTCCCTTAGGAGCCCCGAAAGATATAAAGAGTTGGTCTGACCTACGACATGAAGCCGCTCTGCGGACGTAGGTGTCCAGTGCTCACAGACCGAGTTACCCGTTAACCTTGAGCAGCTCCTCAAATGCGAGTGAGGTTGATGGTGGTTCAACCTCATCCACGTCGATACAGATCACCTCCAGCTCCTCAGAACTGGAGAGGTTCAGTATCGCGTCCTCACCCAGGTCGGAAGTAACCACCGCATGGTGTGCTTCCGAATCCTGAGTGAGGGCGGATTCAGCAGGTAAGGGAGGAGAAAAGGCATCGCCCGTCTCACAAACCACGAGGACCGCGAGCCTGAGCAGTTTCCTCAAAAACTTCCAGGCGTGAGCAGAGAGTGCACACCGGCAGCCCTCGAGCGCTGAGCGTGCATGGTCCTCACCCAAACAAGTCACACAGAGAGCATGTGTATCACTGTATCATCGTGAATGTGTATCATCGTGATGAGGGAGTTGTGTCATGAGGGAGTGACACAACGCCGAAAAGACTGTGTATCCGCAAAAAGGTAAGTGATTCAAAAAAGAACAGAGTTACAGCCAGCAATACACATACACGCTAGCATCGAGCGCTTGTTGAAGACACTAAAGCTGCCGCTTCCGGGTCACGGCGTACTCCTACTCCTGGCTCATGACGTCACCCTCGGTGACGTGCAGTCGCACACCTGGATTTCATTGCGCTTCAAGAGACAATCACACTAAGGCGTTCCCATATGTGTTCGACGCAATGCGAGTTCCCTTGACAAGGAACTACCTGTTCTCAAAAAAAGGATATGTCTGGCCTTCAAGAAACATTCATACACAAAGGAATCAATCTAGAACGACTGGGTTCCCAAATGGGGGTCTGCAAATTTTATAAAATATTTTGTAAATTACAACAATGCTATATTTCGGTCTTCGTTTTTATAATTAGTTAATAATAATAATAACCCTGAAAGGGACCTAACATGGTTTCAGTAGCAGCAATATGAGAAACTGTAATATCAAATAATAATTGCTCATAATTGACATAAAATGCACTGCAATTTATTAATTTGTAGGGGATCAATTAATTAATTAATTAATAAATTAACAAATTAATAAATTAATTTGTATTTGTATGCAATTATCATATAGAAATATAATACTTGTAGGTAAATAAAGCAATCAAAATAAAATATTTACTGAAAAACTATTCAATATTTTAATTGTAATAACAAATTGTATATTAAAAAGTCACTAAGAAATGTATTTACAAAATTATGTATTATTCTATAATTAAAAAATAATCCATTATTTGAATTTATCATTTAAATATTATCCCATTAATAATCTAAACTACATATAATGAAAAAATATACAATAAATTCAAAAAACAAATAGATAATGGACATTATAAACAAATTGAAATCTATTTGAAATTAAATTCTATTTTAATCAGGCTTTTACAATGCTTTCTCATCAAAATAAATTAAGCAGCTTTTCTTATACAAGTTATACAAGATTCAACTAATTTCTTTATAATGTCAGTTTAATGTAATTTAAGTTGAATGACATAAACATCCAAATTGAATGTACTGTATGTATTGTATAAAATGTATAAAATACAATACAATATAAAATGTATTGTATTTTTAACAGTAAAAAAAGCTGTGATGTAAATGGTGAAAATGAAAATGTATTCACAATCAGTGTGCTTAACATAACTGAAAACTAGGCTTCATTTTCTTATTGTGCATTTATATACTTTTTATTGAATAGCAAAAATATTTTGAGAGTAACACTTTCTCTCACCTTTTCCAGCTCTGTGTTCACAGTCAAAAGCTAGTGAGAAAAAGCAAGAGTACCTCATATAGATTTTTTTTTTGAGAGCCACGGCTTGTGGTCTGTGACTCTCCTCCTGCAGCGACAGTGATGGACGGCCTATTGACAGCATCTTTCACAGGCAAATTCTTGCGAATAATTGCTACAGATAGAGGATTGTGTAGAACACTAAAGCATATAGATTAAGTTGAGCTTGAGTAAAGGAAGGTTTCAAGTGGCCTTATCACTTGACCACCAGGACCATGGAGTGAGATTTAAGAAGGTTATCAATGCTGACCTCAACATAGAAGCCATTCATCAGTGAAGATGTTCAGATAATCACTGTTAGAATGATTTCCATGATTATGTGCAAGGACACTGGAATTATACATCTTTTTCAACTACAATGCTGTTTTAACAATTTCACTTGAAACGGATATATACAACAGTCCAATAAACAAGTAGTTATAATTAAGTGACTTACATTTTAAACAGGATAGTTGTTGTTTGTAACAGTTTCAGTTTTGTTACGGACTGAATCTGTGTTTTTGGGAGTGTTGGTCTATGAATGACTCAACGACTCACCATAAAGACAGTGGCTGTGTTCAAAATGTGGACTGGTTGTGTACTCTCTTGAGTAATAAATAAATACAGTGGTACCTCGAGATACGAAAGGCGAAGATGAAAATTTTTACTGCTCAACATATGAAAAGTTTTCAAGATACGAAAGGTTTCTGAAAGTCCGAGATTCGCCCCATAACAATTTTGAAACTCGCGCCGAACGCCGCCATCTTAGTTATAGTCTCGCCACCATCCTCCTGCTCTCCCATTGGTTCATGATGCTAGCCAAGCCATGAGATCCTTCTCTCTACTTGGACAGCATCCCTCCCATCATGCATCTTCTATACTTATGTGCTGGCGTGCTTTAGCTCAGCCACTCCGCGCCCGAAACTTTACATTTTTAATGTAAACCACGGGGGGGTCCTGGGCCCCCTGATTTACATGTCCGACCCCCTCAGATTTTCAATTGTTTAAAATCGCGACTGTGAAAACTAAAGTGAAAGGATCGCAAGACGTTTGATGCACCACAACCAGTCGTGGCTGAGAGGTTAAGGCAACGAACTAGAAAGAGGTTTCCTCCATAGGGGTTTCCCCGCGCAGGTTCGAATCCTGTCAACAATGTTATGCTCAGACACTCCCGGTACGTACGTACGTTTTCTGCCGTTTGTCCTCCTCCTCCTCTACCGAGCCTCGAAAGATAAGCTTTGACTTTTTACGTTATTTCATTGTTTATAGGTCAATTTAGCTTTATTATGAAATTTAATGGGGTGTTTTTGGAGGGCTTGGAACGGATTAGCCATTTTACATGTAAAATGTGTTCCAAGATACGAAAAACTCATTATACGAAGGCCGCCTCGGAACAGATTAATTTCGTATCTCGAGGTACCACTGTATCTCTCTTGAGTAAAATGACTAAATGCTTCATAACCAATGTAATCTGGATGTAATGCTTTTGTCATTATCCTGTGATCCTGTGTCACCTCACTGTCATTCATTAAATTATCTCCTGTGGGATAGTAAAGCGTTTATCGTATGCACACTTGCTGGAAGTAGTAGGTCATATGGGCACTTTTTTTGTGTGTGTGAGTACTGTGAGGACATTCTTTTTTGTTACATAATTTTTCTTTGCCTACTATATAGGAAGTATACGATTTCAGTTGCAGCTAGTTACTTACTATGTGCCTGAATGAATCGTTTGACTGAATGATTCAATGACTAACTCATTAAGACAATAATTTGCTGGTGATTGAGGGGCTGAGCGAGTGATGATTGTCATGGTTGTAACAATGTTAAAGAGATCAAATGTGTTTATAAATTAGACTATGAAAAGTAAAATCTGATATAACATTGTTAAATATAACAGAGATAATACATTTTATTTAAATAATTAATTTGCAGACTTTTTCTCTCATTGCGGGGCCTCCAACTGTTTCTTTGAATGGACCTCTACATTACGAAGACGATGATCCCTCTAAAAATGGTATTTACAACAAAAATATCTTGAAGTTGTTTCACAGTTTAGGGACATTGTTAGGAAACAGTGTCTAAAAATGTCAGGAAAATTTACCTGGTCTGCCATAGAAACTGTGATAATGCGATGGTCGACACATCCCTTACAATATTTACATTATTATACAATATTTTGATTCTTACATACTCAATAAATATGTGTATACAGTCTTATTGTTCCTGACTCTAACTCTAAAGTTTTCCAGCATGCCTTTTAATGAATCACAAAATAGACTTGGAATTATAAATATTTTTGTGAAGTGTCACAGCAAATTTGGTGTAAAGCATTCTAGTAAAAACATTGAAAGCATGATCATTTTTGTAAAAGGAATATCTGTTTTTAACAAGATTAATTTACTGTGTGACATGTATAACTGCATTTCTTTCTTACAAACAATTTCATTTAATTAAAGGCACATACTGCAATGCGTTCAGGTCTCATCTTTTATTGTAAAACTGGAAGAAATATATATCCCAGGCAACACTATATTACATTATACAATAAAAGTATCTACACAACCAATGCTAATAAATCACTTGGGTGTACCGGGACCTCAGGAATCTGAATTCATTTTAATGTTTGTTACAGGTTAACAGATACTTATATTTCACTAAAATTATGACCATGACATTTCAACTGTTCTACATCCCATCGAGCACGTCTGTGAAGTAAAGCCACTATCTTTCCGAAAAGTGAAACATTTCACAATTTTACAACAAATCAACATAACAAGCACACGCACACACACACACACACACACACACACACATGATCAGAACTTGGTGCCACTTGACCGCGAGACAAGCTGAGAACTAGACGAGAACTTTGCTGGTGTACTCAGTTACACTACATAGAGACACAAAAAATAAATCAATAAAATCATCAAAAACAAAAGTAGAATAGTTTTACTGGGTTGTAAAATGTCAATATTTCAACAGTTATTGCGTTAATGCTGAAAACTGTGTTGCATAGAGATATAGATTAACCAGCAAAGACAGCTAAAAGACTGTTAAAGGTTATTTAAAATATAAAATAAAATAAATACATAGATGAAAATAATAATTTGTCTCGTCATTGAGTTTAGGCCCTTGGCATTTTGTTGTGATTGAAATGTACATTTTGAGAGAGTGTTTGGTGTTACAGTGTGAATTTAACGTCTATGTGAAGAATAAGTGGTGCTAACATTCACACTTAAGGACCAGGTTTTATTTGATATACAAAATGTACTTTGGGACAAAACAAATCTTACACATACATAGAATTAAGCAATAAAAGACTAAATACTCCACACAGTTTCATTCTTATCATCTGATGCTCACGACAGCTCAACTTTAAAAGTAAATTCTATGTAAAATTAAAAACAAAACACACACACAAACAAAATATCAGAATATACTCATGGATTATGTAATTGAATTTCTGATTTAAAAAAAAATTATGAAAAATATTTTAACAAAACAAATAAAGCCTTTGGTTCTTGGCCTACTGATTGACAACTGCAATCGGCGACAACACTTCATGAGCTTCAGCTCTTAATAAAGGTTTTCATGACACACATAAACAAAAGTTGAGACATTGAAGAGGTCTATAACACACAGAAGAACAAATGTACATGATGAGGACAAGAACAGGCTGAAACAGTCTAGGGACAATAGAGTGTAATGAAGACAAATGGATGAGGACTTAAATGTGACTCAATGAGGCACAAGATGCTTCATTTCTGCCTCGTTGGCAAAAGTCAGGCTGGAATTTCAGTGCTAAAAAGTGAAAACACACATACACACACACACACACACACACACACACAGAACATATTTTAAAAGAACGGTATATTATGTGCAGGACATACTGTGTTCTACAAAATGTGCGCAGCAAGTTTGTTGATTTTGAAACCACTTTTAATTTTGATAATTTCTCTAGTTACAAACTTCAGTTTTGTTCTAGCCATTCACACAATGTTCACACAGCTCTAACTATTCGCTTTCAAGAGGGTTTGTGAAGGACACAAACTCTAATCACTCTACAGTTACAATATGAGGAGCACATTTGTTTAATGATTGTTAGCTCACTGAGTTTAATTAGATTTGTTTGGGCCTTAAATTGATCATATCTGTGTCCAGTGTGATGCATGTTGTGGTCTAACTATATGGTTTTCTACAGTAAGTCTAATCATGCAAATCTGACAGAGCTTGAAAGCACATTGAATTTCCAATGTAGCCATTTTGTCTCAAACGGGGTGATTTAAAGCTGTGTTTGTGGTTGTTTCAGTAGTGATGATGTGTGTTCAGTGCAACAGTGCTCTAAATTTCTTCATGTGTTTTAAATGTATTGCATGTTTTCTATTGACTACCAAAAACCTGATGAGTCAAAAAAGGCAAAAATGTAAAATACTTACATATAGCAAGTGAAACTCATAACCTATAACTATTTAACAAAAATATACGTTACTTTCATTGTTATTCTCTATTCTTCAGCTGCTGAATATGAATGTAGGAACTAAATATTGCTTTGAAGTATTGGTCACTTGTTTTCGGACATAATTGTATGGAAGCTTGTTTCCACCAAATAATAAAGTGTTCTTTTCAAGTTTTTTTTATCTCATAATTCTGATTTAAGAGCTAAACTTGCAATTGCGAAAATGAAGTGCCAAAATCGTTTATGTCTCGCGATTCTTACTTTATAATGCAGAAGATATAAAAGATTTACGAAAACAAACAGCATTAGCTTCTGTGTCTTCAATGAGCACTCTGTGCTTGTCTTTATGGAGTTGATTTGGAGGAAGAGCGGCCAAGTAGAAATTGACTTGATTGCATCTCAGGAGACATTGTATGATCTGGTTCTCCCTCACTTATCCAGCTCTACTCTAGGTTGGATAGAGCCGAGGCTATGTCTGTACGTATTTCCCCCAATCGCTCTGCTCTTGGGAGTTCTACAGAGAGTTTAGTTTGCAGACCTGATGTCTCTGCTGAATGGCTTAACATCAGGATGAACCTCCTGTCACAGGTCAGGGGCACAATCTATCACCCCTGGCCAGAAATGTGGAAGCTCTGGGTTTGGCCACTGAGGGGAATCAACTCCTGAACTCTGGTCTGTCAACCAAGGTTGTTGAGACCATATTAAACTCTATAGCTCCCTCCATGAGGAAACGTTATGCTTTTAGACTGTGCAGAGAAAACCAGTTTGTCCGGTTGATTCAGTACTGGAGTTCCTTCTGAATCCCTTTTATGCTGGACTGGACTATCCTCCTCTCCTTAAAATATTTATACGGTGACCATCACTACTTATCATGCACCTTTGGGCGGTTAATCATTTCCTTCATAGCACATTAAAGTTAAGTGTCTACTGTTCATGTCAGATTTGCAGCCTGGGATTTGGTCGTGGTTTTGAAGAGATTGTCCCTGGCACCCTTCAAGAGAAGTTCCTTGCTTTCAAGACGGCTTTCTTGCTTGTTTACCACTCTTTTTTTAAAGAGTAGGAGATCTACAGGCCCTCTGTTACCAAGTTACCTCTCTAGTTTTTCTCCCATTAGGGTCAAAGCAATTGTTTACCATAAACTGGGTTACGTGGCTGAAGTTCAGACTAACATTACTTGTTGAGTTTTTCTGCAGGCCTTTATCGAGCTTTATTTCAGCTGACAGTCCTGATTTCAACTTGGGGCCCTGTCCCATATGGCACACTTACAGTCTTTCTGACTTATAATAGCTTCCGTGTGCATGTCCGTTAAGTCCATGAGACCATAAGGTGTCCCATTTATCCTTTTAGGTTTCAGAAAGGTGCTCACGAGCGCTTCCTTTGCACTCGATGTGTGCTCTCAATGCTCACTTTTGCAAAGCCCACACCACACTGTAGCGAGATCCACAGCAAACTTCTTCCCGACTGTCAAAGAAAGTCATGAAAGTGCAGACTCATAGGCCTTAGGGCACTTGAGTATTACGTCTACCACTTCCCAATAGCGTCAACATTTTGATGCAGAGTTGAGTTCCTTTGAAAGTGAACATCTCAGCTGTAAACCTGGTTCTTTGAGAAGGGAATGAGTCTCTGTGTTTCCTTGCCATTTTCCCGGCATGCCTGTGAATGATTACTTCAGCAATCAGAAGCTGATGCTGTTTGTTCCAAGTGTCATTTATATCGTCCACATCATGCGTCTCGGGGTACTGTTGCACCAATGAGGTTAAAGTGATTCAAGATGTACTTTAACACAGGCTTCAAACTGTTAAAAAATAGGAAAATGCTATATGTTACTGCAATGTGTTGTACTAATAATTGAAAAATGTGTCCCCCAGGTGTATCTACATAAAAGCCAAACACAAACACACACACACACACACAAAGCTTTCAAGACAACAGAAAATACTCATCTCATTTAAACAGCTTACAAAGAGGAAAATGCTAATGTTACTGTAACATGTTTATTAAAGTGTTGTACTAATAACTGTAAAAAACAATCAAACAATAAACATATAGCCAGAAACACTGGGACGATGCAAACACAGTCTTCTACACTGACATAAACAGACGTGACACTGATGAACACATTTCCTGCAGTGACTCTAGATCACAAGTGAACACAATGAAACAAAATCAAAACAAAAAAACACTGAAAAACTTTTAAAAGCATTGTGCATAGTTCAGTCATCACCTAACCTGTCTGCTGCTTAACACTATTTCTGCTAACAAGGAAGTGCAAAAATTTACATCTCTCATTAAATTAGCTCACTGTTGCACTGAAGGGTGTTTTCATTCATTCCTTGTTCTATAAGGTTTCTTGCAGTCGTTGAATGTGTGTGCATGTTGTGTGTACCTATATAGAAACCTGTTCATTTAACTCACTACTAGGGTCAAGTCCATTCGCATCCCTTAAAGGTTTTCCCGAACTTTGGCCCAGTCGGCCGATGCAATCTATTGCAGAACCGGCCCGCGGTACGCCATTCATAACTCACCCACCCACAGCACTGTGTTCCCTCTCTTGACGCCTGACACCTCACAGTGAGGGCTGCTCTGTTTGCCGTCCAGAATGAAAAGGGACTCGGCTGACGATGTGACCAAGTATCGTCCAAACACCCCGCTGGAGACCACCACCCTATTGGCGTCTCCCCAAGGCCAGCTTGTGGCTGGAATTGGATCCTTGACACTCTGAAGGGATTTTGCTCTTCCCGTCACCAGGTCCAAAAAAAACAGCTCCGAGCCCTGAGCCGAAGAGGTCACGACCACGTACTGGTTGGCCTCTGTGAAGGACGGCTGAAACTCCAAGTCTGCAAGTGGAATGGAGACATCCACTTCATGGCTTATCTGCAGCTCGCCGCTGAAGGAGATGGTCTGGACTTGGAGTTTGCCACGTTGCTTATCCATGGAGACGATGAAACGGCCGTCTGGAGAGACGAATGGCCGGCCATTGATGTTGGGATTGGGTCCAATGACTGTGTCACTTACGCTGTCAATGAGAAGCTGTAAGCTTGGAGCTGAACTGTTCTCAACTTGGCACTCAATAAAATAATAGCCGCTTAAATGAGTGTAGGCCATGCTGGCTGGAATACAGCTGTAGTTCTTCAGACTGATGGTCTTGATGAGACGGATGGTCTCAAGGTCGATTTTATGCACCGCAGGCTCAGATTTTAAGTAGACAAAGCCAAACCTAAGATGACAATGGTCAAAGACAGGTTAATGATCTTTCTGCAGATTTATTAAGTGCTGCGCTGTTAATTACAACCGTCATTTACTCACTTCCAATTTTTAGAAGAATTATGTCAAAAATCTAACCGAGGTCATACACTTCGTACCTTACGTGGGTAATAATGAGGTTGGTGGGAGGGATGAAGAAATCCTCCACTCTTTCAAAAGGAGTGTGAATAATCTGATGCTCCTCCATTGCACTTGCAGAAGTGATCACCTTAAAAAAAATCAAAACAAGAGACAGTAATATTACAACCATAAAGAGTGTCTTAAATCTAACCAAACCAATCAGACAAAAGATCTTAAAGTTTCTAAACATTCTATTGTAATTTTACAAATTAAATATTCCACGAAAAGTGTGCTTGTGCTTTGTCCAATACTGAAATTGATTCATTTAAAACTCTAGTCAGTATTCAATCAAATTGTTTGTTAAATTAATTTGGCTATTAAAAAGTAGTAACAATTTAGTTTAGGGTCCAATTCTCATTTTGAACTAGTTGCTTAATTAGCAAGCAGTATGTAGTTAATAGACACAATATAATTTTATACATTAACACATTTACTTAAGTATAAATTACAATTACAATTAACATTTACAGTGAAATGCTTTTAGCTGAACTTAAGAGTGCTTCTTTGACCCACTTATATACATCAATGTATTTTCATAATTCTACTGTCTTTGAAATATGGATAAAATGTATTCATAAATGTACTGAAAAGCATTTATTGTTAAACTAAAATATACTTTAATGTCATTTCTATTGAAATTTCTAATGATGAAGTTGCAATTTAGAGTATTTAAAATGTATTAACTTTAAATAACACACCACAGTTAAAAGTACGTGTTTTAGTATGTTAGACCAGTGTTTTTCAACCAGTGTTCAACCAGTGTTATTCAATTTCACCTAATTTTTCTAAAAATCACATTTTGAGTGGCTGCAAGCGGCAATGGTGCACGTCTGTCCTCCGAGTAACAAAAGAGTATCGCGCTCCCCTCCCCCCGTCAACAACCGAGTATCGCGCTCCCCCTCCCCGTCAACAAACGAGTATCGCTTTAATTTTTAACTTCTTCAGTTGGTGGTGTGCCTTGTGATTTTTTTTCAATATAAATATGTACCTTGGCTCAAAAAAGGTTGAAAAACACTGTGTTAGACAACATCAAAATAAGTGTACTTCTTTAGAGCATGACAAGACTATGTATTCATAATATGTTGAATGATATTATAATTTATAGCTTAGTTAGCTTATTTCAAAATGACTATTTTAAAACAGTTGGGAAACTCTGACTCTAAAAACAAATGCTGCATTTGGCTTGTTAACAAGAGGCCAGTGCAGATGATTAAGAATGCAAACTATGAGTTCTTGGTTTGTGAACCTGTGTGAAGAGTGCAGGATCAGAGCCAAGCGCACACATGCGGCTGCTTTCCCCCTCACTCTGCTCAGCCCTAATTTGTTTAATCTAATGAACTGACAAGCTGGTTCAGATGTTTGACTAAGAATATTGAGCCATTTAAAAAAATGGGTTTGATATTTCACCTCTCGAGCTGAGTACTGCCTCCGGGCCCAATAAATTGCCCATGCCCGGGTCAATTGCACACAGTCAAAATGAGTAGAATATTATCAAGCCGTTTATTTGTGGTGTGAATCCATATCCCCTGAAGCTGATTATGCAGCTTCCCGATAAAAGTGCTCTTTAGCATTTCTGAGTGATTCATAGCAAACGCCTTCATTATTCTGTGCGCCTGGCACTCTGTGGGCACGCTGAACAAGCAAACACACCTGAGGACTTTCCCACTATTTAATAAAACATGAATTATTCATGTGTATGGGGGCTTGAAATACACATTGTTTGTTAAATAAAAAGCCTTTCATTTGCTCTATCTCTGAGGCTGTGTTTCTCTCATACGTGTGCATTGACATGAGGACAGTGCTGATCAAACCTGGCAAAGAATAAAGTGGGAACCAGGCAAAATTTCAAACATAGGGCAGGAAGTGTCTCATTCACATTCAGCTATAGTCAATAGGTCTACCTGACAGGGAACTGAAATGAATGTGCGTGCACGCGTGCAATTAAACAAGCTGCTAATTGGTGCAGAAATGTTAAACAAAGACTATCACACATTTACACCTAATGTTAAAAAAATACAGATTGTGTGCAAAAATAAAGACTGTAAACATCCCCTCACAAGCCTACTGAATGAACTCTCAGGCTAATCAATGCCTGAATGTGTGAATCTGTAATTTACTTGCAAGTCTTTAAGAACTAACTGGGTGAAACATAATTCAGCCCAAAAACTCACCTGTAGTGTAGAGAAAGACTTCAGCAGGTTTCTCCAGCTCAAGACCCACAGCTGATCATAAGATTTGTCATAGAAGAGTTTGACGGGCATGGCGTCTGTTTCCACAGCCTGTCATTCCAACAGAGAGAGTGAAATTAATCAATTTGTGCTTGTCAAGAGGAACTGCGATGAGTGAAATGTTATTTTGGCAAAGGACCTAATAAAGGATGTGGTTTCATATGAACACTTTCAGAATAAATGTAAGCTCCAAATGCAGCTAAAGCATATCTCTGTGTCCCTGTCCCCAACATGGTTGATCGGACTACAAGTAGATGGGGGAGACACATTTCCATTTACACGTGTGTTTTAATCCGTCTCTTTTGTCCATTTTTGACCACTTCTGTCCTGATTTCTTTGAGGGGACGCTGTGAGTGTCGTTAGAAATCAGGAGTGGTGAGAGAACTTTGTGCTTGGTACATTTTTCCTCTTCAGCCAACAAAGTTTAAATACCATCTGGCTAGTGTGTTTCCCGTAATGTTTATGCATTAGGTCAGTAACATTTTTTTCTTTCTTTCTATCAAACTTCCGTTTATGGAGCAAAAATACAGAAAGTATCTTTTTATGCAAAACAGTCTGTAAAATATAGGCTACTCTGCATTAACCTCTTCAATCTTAGGCCAAGTTTACACCTGGTATTAAGATGAATTTTGGTCGATTGGATCACAAGTCAGTAATGATAATACATGTGTAAACGGGGGCTAAAACTTGTCCACTTTCAGATTGCTTTAATAGTGTAAAAGCTCATGTGGTTGAATGTGTTCTAACAGCCACTGAAAGACCCCATACTCTACGCCTACTGACCTAACGTGTAAATATGATGGGAAGAGCTCTAGCCAGACCAGATTTAAACTTTAGAAGAACTATGTTTCATTATTCTGTGCGACTGGCACTCTGTTGGCATGCTGAACAAGCAAACATACCTGAGGACTATCCCACTATTTAATAAAACATGAATCATTCATGTGTATGGGGGCTTGAAATACACATTGTTCGTTAAATAAAAAGCCTTTCATTTTCTTTGTCTTTGAGGGTGTTTCTCATACGTGTATTTTGACATGAGGATGATCAAACCTGACAAATTTTTAAACACAGAGCAGAAAAGTCTCATCTGCATAGAGTCTACCTGACCAGGAACTGAAATTAAAGAGTGTGCATATCCTGTTTACAACTGGTATTAAGATATGTTTCGATCTATCAGACCACAAGTAGACGGGGGAGAGACTTTCCTGTTTTCTCCTGGTAATTTAATCTCTCTTTTGTCTACTTTCGACCACTTCTGTCCTGATTTCTTTGAGGGGAGGGTCTAGGGGCGGGTAAAATTATTGGCTTTTTCAAATCTTTCAATCTAATGGATCCAATTCGCATATGAATGCGAAAGCAGACAATTTCTTTATTTCTTAAACATTTGTGCTTGTCCACTTTCGTCCACTTCCAGAGGTAGTTGAAAACGCATTTGACCGGATTGCTTTCATAGTATAAACGGTCATGCGGTCAATCGAAGAGCCATTAAAAGTCCCATACTCTCTGCATACTGGCTTAATTCGTAAACATTATGGGAAGTGCACTAGCCAGATGAAATAAGCTGAAGACCTAAGTTTGGTTTAAAGATGAGAATCGTAGCAAGCACAATGCTCTCTCACTATTCCTGACTGAAATAAAAAATAAAAAGCTGATAAAATAAAGAAAAAAAACCTTCTGCTCTTCATATATTTTTCTGTCATCTCCGGTCACATTCATTTGTAACTTGGGTAAATATGTAAAAACGTATTTTGTCCATAAGATCCAAAGATCTGAAAAAGCCCATACATTTACCCACCCATGGATCCTCTCCTTGTGGAAATCAGGACAGAAGTGACGGACAGTAATGGACAAAAGAGATGGATTTTATATACCAACACCAGTTGTAAACAGGAATGTGTCACCCTCGTTAACTAGTGATCGACCAAAACACATCTTAATGCCAGGTGTAAACAGGGCCTTATTAAAAAGGGTTAATGTGATTCTATATGGATCTCAATTGACTCAATTTTAAAGAACCCTAAATGCCAAAAAGAAGAGTAGAAATGTCTTAAATTACTACGTTTTTGTTGAGCTTTACATTTTTTAATGCTTTTCAGTTTTTCAAGTGATAAAGCTCTTTAATTCATCAATTTTAACTGAAAATTAATAAAAACGAAATCTGTGAAATGACCCCATGAAAGGCAATCCCTAAATGGTTCTATATGTGAATAACCAGACGAAACCCTGTAGGAGTACACACAGAACCTTTTCCTCTAAGTGTGTGATTGAACCAAGTGAAAATTTGCACAATGTGGTTACCGTTGCACAGAAACATACAGTGTGATTCATGAAGAAAAAAAATCACTTAGGATTGTATGTAATCAATATTTGAGAACTAGAAATATAAAGTAGAAAAACCTTGTAACATTTTTACATAATTTGCTTAAATGTCAAAAGTTCTTGTTCAGTGTACTTAATTAAAATGTGCTGAAGGAACACAAAAAAAGATAAAACTTGCTTTCATTGTTCTTAATTTCCTGTCCACTTAAAATAGGTTGAGGCTACATGAATATCTGAAAAACTGAAATTAGGTGTCACTGCATCAGTGACTGTGTAAACTGAAAGGCTTACATTTTGAATTAGACTTACTAGCAAAAGAAACAAGTTCTGTTTAGATCCTACAGAGATCTCATTAGAAGGTTTTCTTTCTTAAAATGTGCTGCATTACTATGTAAATAACAGACACATTCAAAGCCTTGAATGTTAGCAGGCACTTCCATCATTAGTTAAAAAATGCTGAATGGCTGTCAGAATTATATGAAGTTTGTTGTGGTTTATTTGTCAATGATCCCTTGTGATCATGTTAGAAGGATTTATTAGCCGTGACCCAGTGATGCATCCACATGACCCACGACACACTCTTCTTTCTGAAAGCACTTTCATCTTCACATACACTGTCTACTTCATCTTACGCTCTCCATTGTTCCATTGCTGTGCATTGATATATAAGAAAAACATTCATTTATTTTGCAGCATTGAAGAGGAGAGGGGAAATTATGATGTGATGAAAAATCTAGTTAAAAATATCAGATGCTTTTTCAGTAGTCTCCTGCTTTTCAGATGTTTCTCTTGTGAAAAAACCCCCAGACATCTACATGCATCTCCTCTAGACTCTCAACGATGTCTCAAACAGGGAATTAAGTTATAGTCATATGCAATACTCGTGTGCCGATATACAGTATTGCGATATATATTTTGGTAATGAACATGCATGGTATTATTCTGGGCACTTCAAAATACTGTGAATAATTCCTTGTTATGAACAATTTGAATATTTTAAAATGCTTTTCCGTGGACCGATTTAAAATTTACAACAGTGCGTAAAAGAGGCACACACAAGCCCAACACGGATTAGAACCAATCTCTGACAGCAGATGACGCTGATGGAACAACAGAAATGCAGCTGGTAATGCTGGTAAGACACTGGTAATGCTGTAAACAAAGCACCTGTGCTACTTTCTGTTTCTGAACAGTATTTAAATGTCTTGAACAGCCATTTAGATTTTTGTGTTCACTATGGCATCAACCTAAAAATGAAAATTAAGTCATCATTTAATTACCTTGACGTTGTTCTAACGCCGTATGTCCTTCCTTCTTTTATGGACTACTTTTTTATAAAATGTTCTGCTCACGCTTACCCATATAATGACAGCGAATCATCCACCTTTTTATTAAAAGACACAGAATTATTTCATTCGAGATGTGTTATATATTTTAAGTATTCTAGGGGTTTATGAAAGGGTTTGGTGAAAAACAAACCGAAATTTAATGCATTATTTATTGAAAATTGTGACCTGGGCCGTTGA
Organism: Rhodeus uyekii; assembly: GCA_037043235.1. NCBI lineage: Eukaryota > Metazoa > Chordata > Actinopteri > Cypriniformes > Acheilognathidae > Rhodeus > Rhodeus uyekii. The sequence continues at coordinate 516,057 of JAWRVZ010000103.1, read as the reverse complement.
TTTTCTGAGTATGATGTTTATGTTTTTGAGACTCTATTGGCGCCACAGTTCAAGAATAACAGGAATCATGGTAAATTATAGAGTTGAGCCGGATACTCGGCTGAAACGAGTATCCGGTACGGATAATGCATTTTTGCCGAGTACGAGTAATACGAGTCATTAAATTACCGTAAAATAGATTGAAAATAAAATAGATTATCAGATTTGTTCTTTTGCACTTTAACCTGTTTTAAACATGTTTACGTTATACATTTCTGTGCAAAAATGTCTTAAATTTGACTTCTCAATTTCATTAACGATCAAATGATCTATGTAGTTTTGACAGATCTTACTTGTTTGACAGCTACTGAGAGATTCACTGAGATACAAAAAAAAATGAAAAAAAGATTCACCTGCACGACTCTCTGCGCCTGTGTGTCTATCAGCAGCAGTCTGTTGTGAAGCGGCTGGGTCACGTACACAAACCTGTCCCTCACGCTGACCGCTGATGCCCAGACACACTCATGTGGAGAGGCGCCCATGCTTCTGGGACACAGCTCTTCCTGCGGAGAAAATGTGGACAATGTTTGAATTATAGTAATAGGAATTTTGGGTATCTTAGTCCTAAAATTGGCATCAAGCAAAATAAATAATCATATTTTTTTCTATTGTTTTGGGGTTGGGACCTACATCACTACCCAGAATCTTCTCTGTCCGTGCGATGCGCCTGCGAATCTCACAGTTGCCAGGCTGCAATATGATGATCCCTTCGCTGGAGAACACGTAGAACATGTTTCCCACACTGAGCCCTACAACGAGACACAAGTGCATCGATCACACAGCATTACATGCACACTCAGATTTTGAGAGAAAACAACACTAAATGGGGCGTCACAAAACGAGAAAGCCATTCCTAACAATCTGGCTGTCACACTGTTAGACAGCAGGGACTATTAAAATCTCCTTCAACGACTCCAAAAAGTGCACTTGCAGGTTTGTCACCTGGCAGCAACAACAGCTGCTAATTAGCGTGGCCACGTCAGAGGAACGATGCTGATGCTGACAGGGACCAGCAGCACAGAGTTGTCATGTTAGCGGAAAGCAGAAGGTGTAAAAACACATCGTGGCAGGTAAGCCGAGACTGATCAGTGTTGGCGGGCAACACGACGACTCGACGACTGTGGTCCTAATGATGATGTGCAGGCAGACCACAGTCTTAAATAACTTCTGATGATTTTAGGACAGCTTAAACACTGAAATACTCACCCCAAACAATTTTACAAATCAGCTATTTTTCAGAATTTGTATGAAAAGCAATGTGCTGCACTCCTGGCAAAACGTCAGGAGCCTGCTTTGGAAAATCTCTGTAAAGAGTCACATTCACACAGAACATGTTTTGTGAGATAGTCTTTTTCCCTAAGTATTGAACTGTATAACTCACAAAGGCAAGTTTATATCTCACAGTTTCAAAAAAATATGTCATGATTGTGAAATACACTCACCTAAAGGATTATTAGGAACACCATACTAATACTGTGTTTGGCCCCCTTTCACCTTCAGAACTGCCTTAATTCTACATGGCATTGATTCAACAAGGTGCTGAAAGCATTCTTTAGAAATGTTGGTCATATTGATAGGAGCATCTTGCAGTTGATGGAGATTTGTGGGATTAACATCAAGGGCATGAAGCTCCCGTTCCACCACATCCCAAAGATGCTCTATTGGGTTGAGATCTGGTGACTGTGGGGGCCATTTTAGCACAGTGAACTCATTGTCACTGTACTTTGGGACATGGTGCATTATCCTGCTGGAAGTAGCCATCAGAGGATGGGTACACTGTGGTCAGAAACAATGCTCAGGTAGGACGTGAAGAAAATATCCCGCACACCATTACACCACCACCACCAGCCTGTACAGTCCATGTTCTCATTCTGTTTACGCCAATTGCTGACTCTACATCTGAATGTCTCAACAGAATTGAAACTCATCAGACCAGGCAACATTTTTCCAGTCTTCAACTGTCTTTTGGTGAGCTCATGCAAATTGCAGCATCTTTTTCCTATTTGTAGTGGAGATGAGTGTTACCTGGTGGGGTCTTCTGCTGTTGTAGTCCATCCACCTCAAGGTTATGCGTGTTGTGGCTTCACAAATGCTTTGCTGCAACCTTGGTTGTAACGAGTGGTTATTTCAGTCAAAGTTGCTCTTCTATCAGCTTGAATCAGTCGGGCCATGACCTCTGACCTCTAGCATCAACAAGGCATTTTCACCCACAGGACTGCCGCATCTGGATGTTTTTTCCCTTTTCACACCATTCTTTGTAAACTCTAGAAATGGTTGTGTGTGAAAATCCCAGTAACTGAGCAGATTGTGAAATACTCAGACCGGCCTGTCTGGCACCAACAACCATGCCACGCTCAAAACTGCTTAAATCACCTTTCTTTCCCATTCTGACATTCAGTTTGGAGTTCTGGAGATTGTCTTGACCAGGACCAAACCCTAAATGCATTTAAGCAACTGCCATGTGATTGGTTGATTAGATAATTGCATTAATGAGAAATTGAACAGGTGTTCCTGAAAATCCTTTAGGTGAGTGTATAAACTAAAAATAAATTATAAAAATTATGAGTTATTCAGTACTGGGGGGGAAAAAAGAGGATCTCATAATTCGGACTTTACAATTCGCAATTGCGAAGAGTTAATTTTTTTAATTGTGAGAAGTACACAATTTAATCACAATTGTGATTTAAACAAAAATTATTCAGTTTGAGGAAACAAGCATCCATACAAACTAGACAAAGGTCAACAAACTGTGTATCTGTGTCTCATTTGGAGAATTATCTGATGAAATTATTTAGTTCATACTAAAATCTCTAACTTGCATAGATTGCATAGATTATGGAAAGATTATTGGGGTCACGTGAGAAGGCAAGCAAAAGTCTCTCATTTGTGTTTCTTCTATTTACTATGGTCAGGTATAACACTGGCAGAGTGAGTAAAATGCCCTTTACTATGGTAACATCAGTTAAGGGATCTTAAGTAGTTTATAACTTCGTGGTAATGAGATTAAAGTGTCCTTTCACCAAATTGTGTAGATCAGTAGCTTTGTGTGCTGGTTATTCCAGGATTTGTTTATTTCAGTAAGAAACTTGTAGAGTCCATACACAGTTCTCAAAGTGCCTCTCAAAATGTTCATTATTTTTTTGCATAAAATGGACATTAATCAGACAGATAATTAGACATATATTTACCTTCCTCCCTCCATAGAATGTTGGCCACTAGACAGCATGAGAAGAAATAGATCAGTGTTAGTGGACAGCAGAGAAACACACTGGGCATCTATAGAATGGGGCTCACTGTAATAATAATAATGATTTCACATTAATAGGATCCCCTGGACTACTTAAAAAAACTAGAAACAATGGCTCTCATGGATTGAATGAGCTTTATTTCAGTGTTATCCTATGCTTTTTCACTTCGATTTCTTGAGGATGTACCTCAGAGCTCACTAAAACCCAGCTGGCAGATATTATTAAAACCTTATCTCACACACATGCACTTTTCAGAAATATGTCTACTATCCATTCTAGTCATGTTTCTGATCAGCAGAAATAAAGCGTAGAAAAATACAACAAACATGAGTGTTTCTCTACAATGTGTACAACAGTAGAGAAATCTTTTCTATTGCATTGCTGATTTTTGTATTTGTCTCAGAGACCCCAGATGTATTACTCAATTTTCATAGTGTATGGTTGATGCATGATATCAAAGTGAAATTTTATACTTGATTTTCATAACCTCATGAAATATCAACCTGCTAGTTCAACGTTAAGTTTATTTTTTGAGATATGAAAATGACCTTTAGGTCTCTCAGCACCAAAATATGAGGGTTAACGTATAAAAGACTTTTTCAAAGGTCTTATTTGAGATTATTTAAATGCAAAAATAACCAGCCTTTGTCCTCTTCATGGGACTTGTCACCTGTCTTTTATGAGGCCTTTTATATTTAACAAGGACATTGTGTTACAGAAAATTTGACTGATGGACGTTTTATTATAACACTTTGACAATGGTGCTGAGGAGCTCATAGACCAATTATGTGATTTGGACAGAAACCATTACTTTTATTTCTTCTTAGTTTTATTGTGCTGATGTAAGTCTTCCATGTCATACTGTATATCCATACTAATAGAATTAAGAAATAAGGCATGAGAGAAAGGTATTGATCTCTTATTTACACCTCTTTCAGTTATGATGTCGAGTTAAGGTTGTATGCCTTTAAAACCAGAATGATTGTTTTTTAAAACCATATAAGTGGACAGAAAATAATCCTCTATTTACTGACATAATCAGACCTGTAGACCGTCACTTCTCTGTAATTGAACACTGTAAATTTAACAGTCCAGAAAAGGCCAATAATGTTAGAAACATGAATTGGCTTATCATCAAAGACCCCATGGGTTTTTTAGATCAGAATATGTTTATTGCTGTATGACCATTAAAACCTTATTAATGACAAACTGTCCTTTCCGCATTGGTGATTTAATTGAATGTGAGCCAACTTGTAAAACCTTGCTAGTAATGACTGAACCAGCAATCCACATGATAGTGTGCACGGGTCTACCAATGCATCTTAGCCAACACGATTTTCTCCCTAATACAGCATACACTTTTAGAAGAAAAGGATCTATTTAAAACTCTAAAGGATGTTTAGAGTTTCTTCTATCGGGTGTTTCATATTTGGATCCTTTTAGGATTCTTTGTATCCAAGGAGAAGGTTCTATATAGAGTGACTGTAACCACACTAAAAATAGTTTAGTTGTATATGTAGATGGTTCGGCATTATTAGCATTTTTGTCTTGAATAAAAGCAGATTAAATAGATATAGATGCTATATCCACAGCGTTGGTGTTGATTATTATTGCTGCTGATGCAGAACAAGTATGTTCTTGATACTGCTAATATATACACTACTGTATAAATAAACACTCTACACTCCCTTAGTAGATCTAGGCAGGTGGAGCTGGTGGAGGTGGAGGAGTTCAGAGGAACTAGCCTACTGCAAACACTGGACTTGACAATTTAAATGTTGAGCAAGTGATTTCATTGGCTGCAGGATTGGAAGAGGCTAGTCAGCTTGTGCCATACGCTAATGATGTGATTGCTTGCAGAGTGCATGTAAAGGACTGATCAGCCTGCGCCCTCTAGATATTCATGATTGAACTAGATATTTAAGTTAGATGTGACTATTTTTTAGTGCATAGATCATTACATAATCATAACAATCTTTGGTGAAATAGCTTCAATATCATCACTCACATGTCTTACGCGCCGAATCCTCCACAAACAGAGATGAGATATCTTCATCCACACCAACCTCATTTCTTGCAATGCAGGTATAAGCCCCAGTGTCTTCATAACGCACACTACTGATGTGAAGCTCACTGCCATTAGCTGAGAAAATACAACACAAAATTATGATGATTTTGTGCATTTACAGTGCAAATCCTATATTTCCTAAAAAATCCACCATTGTTCCTGGTTTGATTTATGAGAGGCGCACATTGATGGCAATGGAATCTGATTTGCGATTACGCTGCAAATTTAATTAATAGAGTTTATAGTTATTTACTTCACACACTCATCATTGTGTACCTCTAAGGTTTATGCAAAATATGCTAAAACATCTTGCTATGAACCCCTGGCTCAGCTGTTATTCAGCAAACACAAAGACAAACACATATTTTTACCATTATTTGGTAGAATTCATTGTAAATTTTGAAGCCATTATTTGCCTTTCCGAATAATGCACTTGACGCATCCCCAGTTAACACAAACACCACAGGAAAATGCCAAAATCAACAACCAACTACAGGACAATAACATAAATCTCAAAAGTAACTTTGAAGTATTTGTTCCTACAGTCAACCAATAAAAATTTTCACTGACAGAGCTTTGGGTGAAGGCATTCTTAAGACCCATAAAGTCTTCCCTGTGGTGCAGCTAATACTGGGCCAAGTTATAAAGTGCCATACTTGGGTTTATTGAGTGTCTGTTTTTCAGCAGAAATGTTTTCTTTTAAAAATGACCAACGGAAGAGTAACACTTGTTCCTGTCTTTCGTGCCATCGTTTCACTCTACATCTGTTGTGTAATCAGTGTCATTAATTTTCACCAGCTGTTCCTCATCCTGTGTCTCCATATATATTCCCTGCTGTTCATTTGTGTTTTGTCGGTTATTGAGTGTTCACGTCTCCGTTTGTGTGGATGCCCTGTCTCACGTGTTCTCTGAATTAACCTGTTTCTATATTCCTGGATTCTCCTCGTCAGTCTCCGCATCGCACAACGCGCTCATTCGTGACAGGGAGGAAGTGTAAAGTCTTGTCTTCTATTTCGACTTTTTCTTTTAGATAAAATTTATTTTGTCAAGTAACCTAAATGTGTTTCATCTAAATTTATTTGTTTATTAAATCCAAAATTTGATGCAATATTTCTGAAAAAAACTATATTAAATTACACAAATGAAAGTAATTTTCTCAGAGTCAAATCAAAGTCTTGATGTAACGTTTATCAATATTTGACTCATTTCACATATATTCAGAAGCTTGTCTCATCTCTGACCATTTTCCTGGCACTCAAGCAGCAGCTAAAAATTAATGATGTTAATGAATAAATAATGAAGAAAGACCATACCCAAGGCTGGACTTCATAGGCTACAGCAATCAACTGCCTAATGTGGTCTTTTAATATGGATATTTAAAAGGACGCAAGGATGGATTTTTTGCTTGAAGTGATAAATGCTGTTTTCTTTAAATTTTCTTTCTAAAAGTACTGAAAAAATCCATTTAAGCAATTAAGCACACAAAAAAAGGTGGTGGAGCTGATGGGTCAGAAGGGTGAGGTGAAGTCTGGGGCTCGGATGTTTGAGGTAAAGTTTAAAGATCTACGGTTCAAAGCGGAGCTGACGACTGGGAAGCCAATGAAGGATACTTAGAGCTGGGCAGATGACTTGGTTGAACCAGTGGAGACCAAGACAACTTGAGGTTGGGCTTAACCAGCAGCAATAAAGATAACAACTTGAACAGAGATGACTGAGAAGACTTGGAACTGGGCTTAACCAGTTGTGACTGAGAAGAATTGGAGCTTGGCTTAACCAGTAATGACTAAGAACACTTAAAAAGGGGCTTAACCAGCAATTACTGAGAAGAGTTAAAACAGGGCTTAACGACTTAGATCAGGGCTTAACCAGCATTATCCGAGAAGACTTGGATAAGACTTGGTCTGTGAAACCAGGCCATAGTGTAGCATAGATAGTGGTTGAGGCACTCCTGATCTAAGAAGTCCCTTGTGTGAAAACCACAACCTCAATAAAACATTAACGTGAGACAATGAACTGAGAAATACTGAGGGCTCAAATGCACAAAGAAAGATCTGGAAAAGCTGTGTACTAATCAGAAACCATGACTAATGAGAACACAGGCAAAAAGGGAAAATAAAACAGAGCATGACAATAAAGCATAACTGTGGCGAGCAAGGCGGGGACGAGGGATGGGAGAGCATCACGAGAGCTGGTGGCATGATTGGTAATGAGTGGTGCCGACAGTACTTTTATGTTGTGTTTATGTTAAAAGTTGTTAAATGTCCGCCAGTTCCCGTCTCCTTCTTCCCTGAACAAAAAACTTTGCTACAATAACAGAACTTGACTGTGAAAGATCACCAATCTAGAGTGCCTCCTCTATTGAAAACCCAGTAGAGGAGACCTTGCATATAAAGTGGGATAATGGTTTTTACTGTGATTTTGCAGGCTGGTTGGTATATTCGTGAGAGTGCTCCCTCTCTTTCACACACAAATGCACGCACACACGTTCATGATATTTCTTTGATGGTGTTTCACTTTTATTCTTATTGAGCTTTGATGCTAATTAAATTCAGCCATAAAAACACTGCACATTACTTTCATTATCAAATGGATTTCATGAATAAATAATTTTTCAGTCATTAAATGGGCTTTGACAAAAATTAGTCGGCTATAGGATTGTTGTCTCTGAACTCACTCGTGACTGACCTTTAGTGTGAAGTATTAGTATTAGTGAAACTCCATGAACATTACTTACAGTTGCACCTGGGAATACTGCCGACATCATTTATTACTGTGTATGAGTAACCTCAAAGATTCAGGGATTTGGTCACCAAAAGAATCAGCATATGGAGTGATAATGAGCATGAAGATAATTGCGCTGCATTACAGATGAAAACGAACAATCTCCGAATCAAGCAACGTTTGTAAACTGAGAAGAGAAGCTGATGTTGTGTGCGTGACATTTTAGGACGGCTGCTCTTGGAGTTCAGCGAGTCTCAGATGCTCCACGAGTCTCTGATGCTGTCTTGATCACAACACAAGCATCTCTGAACGCTGTCTGTGTCACACAAGCACTTTCATGTGCCTTGTCAAAGATCACATACATAAAGGGGAGTTTTCTCTCCCTCTCTCCCTCTCTTTTTTCACCTCAATTCTCTCATCTCTAGGACTCTACTTTCCTGGTCTTCTATTGATCTCATTCTATCTATCCTCTAAGTACAGACTTGATTTAAACAAGAGCTTCTTTTCGCTGGTTTATACTTTCTTCATATTTCCATATCCGGAACATTCATGTGCTGCAAGAGGATTATAAACATGAAATGATGATTAGCCTATTACAAACGATTCTCATTGAATTAGTAAGCATATATTATTTTTGAGCTCATAATAATTCAGAGCCTAAAAAATATAAATTTGTCACACTGCAGGGGCATTGAAAATAAAAAGAAATTTCAGGTCTTGATATTTACAGGACATTTCTCTTATACTTTCTCTCATACAGTAACTAATTCACATTTCAACCCCATAAATTAATGCTGAAAAAAAATTGTTTTATGTTAAAAATAGTGTACGTTTTAGGAGTGTAAAATATTTGGGCATTTTAGTCTAGATTTAGTCAATAAATTTTTTTGTGAAGCTGCATAATGGTTAAATTGATAAGCACGATTATTTAGCTCAAAATTGTAACAGGAATAATAACTGGCATTTGAGAATTTTTATTTTACATTTCATCAGAATTTTTGCAGCTTCAATAAGAATTAAGCACAAATCAAGTGAATGCATGCCTTTTTTACCTTATGTTTTATTATGATTTATGATACTAATAAATGTATGATTTTAATCCTGTTTTATTATTTATCAAATAAATGAACACACTCTCTACATTATGAAAAGTGGTAAAACAAGAACCTGCTCTCAATATAAAAAAGTGAAATTCTTAATAGTAATTATAAATTACATTAATTTGTTTTTTATCATGTTGGCTCATCAGTGTCTCGTCTTAGTCATGAAAAAAATGTAATTGACAAACGTTTTCATCATAGGTTTTCGTTAACTAAATTAAACTACATAAACTATGTAGATGAGAGTTTATTTCCTAAAAGGAAAAAGTGCCTATAATTGGAAAAACACAACAAAGTAATGTTATTTTCGTTAGTCTAAAAATACCCAAATCATTCAAACCAGGTATTCCCTTCTTTTTTATCTTTTTTGTTTTTGTCAGCCGAAACACTTTGATGTAAAATTTTTATTTGATTTACCTCATTGATTTTGAATAATTTAACAAGCACGTTAATGGTTCTCTGATGCTGGTTGATGGTCACATTACATGCAGATAAACAAATAAATATTTAATTGAGTGTTCAAGTGTTTTACCTTTTTTTATTCTATGATTTTTAATTTTTTTATTTAATTTTATATTTTAATGATTTGATTAGCTTTTCATCAAGTCAAACCCCATGTGGGAAAACCTGATGGAAACGTCTCAGGTTACTTACGTAACCCTAGTTCCCTTAGAGGGAACGAGACACTGCGTCGGAACGCATATGGGAACGCATTAGTGTAATTGTCTCTTGAAGCGCAATTGAAACCAGGTGTGCGAGTGCACGTAGCCGAGTGTGACGTCATGAGCCAGGAGTATAACTGCACGCAGCAGACTAGCAGCCTCAGCTTAACTAGTGTCTGAAAACAGCCGGCGTGCGATGGAGCTGAGGCTACGAGACGCAGTGTCTCGTTCCCTCTAAGGGAACTAGGGTTACGTAAGTAACCTGAGACGTTCCCTGTCAAGGGAACTCAACACTGCGTCGGAACGCATATGGGAACGAGAATACCCACGCCGCCTCAGCGAACGGAGTATGCCAAGCTAACGTAGCTCACTACGAAAGGGCCAAGGTTCCCAAAGCGGGGTTAAGGTCTAACTGGTAGAACCTAATAAAAGTATGCGGTGAGGACCAGCCAGCCGCATCACAAATATCGGCAAGGGGAGCCCCTGCGAAAAAAGCTTTAGAGGTAGCCATGCTCCGGGTAGAGTGGGCGCGGACATGCAGAGGACACTGCTGACCCGTCAGTTCATAAGCTAGTGAGATAGTCTCAACTATCCACCTGCTTAAAGTAGGTTTAGATGCTGGAGCTCCCTTAGGAGCCCCGAAGCATACGAAGAGTTGGTCAGACTTACGCCATAAAGCCACTCTGCGGACGTAGGCGTCCAGTGCTCGCACTGGACAGACCTTGCTCCTGAACTCCTGGTCATGATCATCAACGGGGGGAAGACATAAGGCCTGCAGTACAATGTGACGAGCTGGGCTCGAGAGGACCTTCGGAACATACCCTGGTCTGGGAGAGAGAAAGGCTTTCGCCAGACCAGGAGCAAACTCCAGACAGGAGGGGGCCACTGACAGGGCCTGAAGGTCACCAACCCTCTTGAATGAGGAAATGGCTAGGAGGAACACCGTTTTAAGAGTGAGAAATTTCTCTGAGATGTCCTCAAGCGGCTCAAAGGGTTCCTGGGACAAGGCCTGGAGTACCAGGGACAGGTCCCAGGAAGGAACCCTGGAGCGTACCGCAGGCCTCAGCCTGAGAGTGCCACGGAGGAAACGAACTACTAGGGGGTCCCGACCCAGGGGTATACCACTCGGGGGCACGTGGTAAGCCGCAATGGCAGCCACGTACACCTTAAGCGTGGAGGGGGACAGCCCAGCGGCGAACCTCTCCTGTAAGAACTCCAGGACGATACCGACCTGGCAGGTCACTGGGTCTACAGATTTGCTACCGCACCAGGAAGTGAAGAAGGCCCACTTCCTGGCGTAGAGTTTCCTCGTGGATGGGGCTCTAGAGTGGAGAATGGTCTCAACGACCTCAGTCGAGAGACCCGAGTCTATGAGTCGGGCCCCCTCAGAGGCCAGACCCACAGATTCCACAGTTCCGGGCGAGGATGAAGGATCCTGCCCTGTGCCTGAGACAGAAGATCCACTCTGACGGGAATCCTCCAAGGAGTGCCGTCTAGGAGGGACACCAAGTCCGAGAACCACACCCTGCCCGGCCACCGCGGGGCAACTAAGGTGAGACGGACCCTGTCCTGGCGAACTTTCTCTAGAACCCCCGGGAGCAGAGCTACTGGGGGAAAAGCATACAGGGGTAGCCTCGGCCACTCCTGTTGCATCGCGTCCAGTCCCAACGGAGCTGGAGGAGAGAGGGAGTACCACAGAGGGCAGTGGGTCGCCTCGTGGGACGCAAAGAGGTCCACTTGGGCTTGACCGAACTTCTCCCATATCTGCTCCATCACCTCGGTGTGGAGCATCCATTCCCCGGGCCTCGGCCCCTGCCTCGACAGGAAGTCTGCTCCCGTGTTCTGGGATCCCGGAATATAAGCTGCCCGTAGGGAGCTGAGTTTGTTCCGAGCCCAGAGGAGGATCCGCCCGGCCAGCTTGGAAAGCCGAAGGGAGCGGAGACCCCCCTGATGGTTTATGTAGGATACCACCGCCATGTTGTCGGACTGGACTAACACATGGTGGCCCCGGAGGTCTGGGAGAAAGGCTTGAAGCGCCCTCCAAACTGCCAACATCTCCAACGCATTGATATGCAGAGAGAGGCAGGCCTCGTTCCATAAACCTTGAGCTGAGCGGTCCCTCAGGACCGCCCCCCAACCCGAGCGGGAGGCGTCTGTCGACAGCGTCACGCGGTGACAGACTGGTCCCAGTACGGGTCCTTGGGCAAGAAACCAGGGATTCTTCCACTGACTCAAGGCTCGCAGGCAGCGCCTTGAGACCTTGATCAGGCGGGAAGGGTTCCCCCTCGGGGAAAACCCCCTGGTCTTGAGCCACCACTGCAGACATCTCATGTGAAGCAAACCTAGCGGTATCACGCAGGAGGCTGCTGCCATGAGCCCCAGAACTCTCTGGAAGTGTCTGACAGTGACCAGCTGGCCTAGCTTTATGTCGTTGACTGCCGATAGGATTGATGTAATGCGCACGGGGGAAAGCCGTGCCGACATTGACACAGAATCCCATACAACGCCTAGGAAAGTCGTGCTCTGCCTCGGCCAGAGTACACTCTTTTGGGCGTTTAGTCTCAGCCCGAGCTCCTTCATATGTGCGAGAACGACATCTCGATGCCGAGCCGCCAAATCTCGAGACTGGGCCAAGATGAGCCAGTCGTCGATGTAATTCAAGATCCGGATCCCTCGGGATCGGAGCGGAGCTAGAGCTGCATCCACGCACTTGGTGAAAGTGCGAGGAGACAAAGCCAGGCCGAACGGAAGAACCCGGTACTGATAAGCCTTCCCCCCGAAGGCGAATCTGAGGAACTTCCGATGCTGAGGAAGGATGGAGACGTGGAAATACGCGTCTTTGAGATCTATCGAGACAAACCAGTCCTCGGACCTGATTTGAGCTACGATCTGCTTCAGAGTTAACATTCTGAATTTCAGTCGCCTGACAAAACTGTTCAGAGTGCGAAGATCTAAGATAGGGCGCAAGCCTCCACCCTTCTTGGGAACTATGAAGTACCGGCTGTAGAAACCTGATTCTCTGGCTGAGAGGGGTACATATTCTATGGCCTCTTTCCTCAGCAGTGAGTCTACTTCTTGTTCCATGACCAGAGCCTGCTCGGGGTTCACCACTGTTGGTAATACACCCGCGAAACCGGGAGGATGAACCCGAAATTGAACAGCGTATCCTTCTGATACGGTACGCAGGACCCATCGAGAGATACCTGGGAGGCGCTGCCACGCCGCCAGGAAATCTACTAGGGGTATCAGCCTCTCGAGACCGACCTCTGGATATAAATATTTTGCCACCCCGGGGCCCCGGCCGAAACCAGAGGACCGCCGGGGCGGATGCTCTAGGACCCTCCTCAGAGGGGGCAACCTGCCCAGCACGGCCCGAGAGGAGCGTGACTGGACAAGACTGCCCGCGTAGAGCACGGCCCGGGTCCCTCGAGACCCCGAGCCGTACACCGCGCTTGGTGTGCACTGGTCCACCCCTCGAGGAGGACCAGCGCTGCGAGGCCGCGACCGGAGTGTGTCAGGGCCTCTTGCTCTTAGCCTTCCTGGCCTGAAGGACAGCCCTCAGATCTGTCCTTTTGCCAGAGGGCTGCGGCTGAGTGCGGCGACCAGCGCCGCCACCCGACTGGGGAGGCTGGCGAGAAGCCACACTCTGCCGCTGAGCAGCGCGGTGCGAGGAGCTGCTGCTGGGCTGCGGCTGGCTCGCAAGCCCAGCTGCCCGAGAGCGGCGGGGAAGAATCTTCCGGAACGCTACTTCCTGCTTAGCAGCCTCCTGAAATCTCTCGACGGCCATCTTGACGGCGTCGCCGAAGAGACCAGGAGGCGTAAGAGGAGCGTCGATGAGAACATTCTTATCTTTTTCTCTGAGAGAAGTCAGGTTGAGCCAGAGATGTCTTTCTGTGGCCACCAGGGCTGCCATGGAGCGACCGATAGAACCAGCCGTTTCCCTAGCAGCCCTCAGAGAAAGATCGGTGGCCCTGCGCAGCTCGGCTACTGCCTCAGGGCCGATTCCCCCGCCCTCGTCGAGGTCTGCGAGCAGCTCCGCCTGGTAGGCCTGCAGCAGTGAAGACGTGTGCAAACACGCTGCAGCCTGACCAGCCGCGGAGTATGCTCTGCCCACCATGGTGGAAGTAACCCGGAGGGGTTTGGTGGGCAGCGTCGGGGTTTTAAGGGGCGGCGATGAATGGGGGGCGAGGTAGTTAGCCAGCGCCTCCTCCACTCTAGGCATCGCCCCATAGCCGCGCTCTTTGGCTCCCATAATGGTAGCATAGTTAGCGGAAACGCTGCTATGCACCCTATGGGAGGCGGGCCGCTTCCAGGACCTCGACACCTCGGTGTGGAGGTCCGGGAAAAACGGCAAACCCCGACGCTGAGGTTGCACTCGAGCAGGCAGGTAACGCTCGTCTAACCGACTTTTAGGACGAGCGTCCCTGGGCTCAGCTGGCCACTCGAGACCGAGCCTCGCCGTTGCCCGAGTGACAACCTCAAGCAGCTCCTCAAACGCGGGTGAAGCTGATGGCGGTTCAGCTTCATCCACATCAATGCTGACTACGTCCACCTCTAATTCCTCGGAACTAGAGAGGTTCAGCAGAGCGTCATCACCCAGGTCGGAAGTAATCACCGCATGGTGCGCTTCCGAATCCTGAGTGAGCGCGGATTCAGCAGGTAAGGGAGGAGAAAAGGGCTCGCCCGTCTCCGACCCCGCTGCTAAATCCAGCTGCGATCCCCATGAGTGCAGCCGACGCTGAGCCTCAGCTGCAGCGGGACCAGACCCACGAGGAACGCGAGCCTGAGCAGTCCCCTCGAAGACTGCCAGGCGTGAGCGAAGAGTGCGCAGCGGCAGCTGCAAACACTCTGCACACTCAGTGCCCTCGAGCGCTGAGCGTGCATGAGCTTCGCCCAAACAAAAGACACAGAGAGCGTGTGTGTCCTTACCCGTGATAAAACGCGGGCAAGGAGTGACACAACGCCTGAAAGACTGTGAATCCGCCATTTCTTCTTCTTGAGGTAAGTGAAATATATCTACTTACAGCCAGCAGAGCAACTCAAACACACGTTAGCTTCGAGCGCTGTTGAAGACACTAAGCTGAGGCTGCTAGTCTGCTGCGTGCAGTTATTCGCTCATGACGTCACACTCGGCTACGTGCACTCGCACACCTGGTTTCAATTGCGCTTCAAGAGACAATTACACTAATGCGTTCCCATATGCGTTCCGACGCAGTGTTGAGTTCCCTTGACAGGGAACTCCATGAGTATAAATCAAGAGTTGGTTTTATGTCTTCATCCGTACAAGTCTATTCATCTTTCCATACAGCAATAAACAAAAAAAACATAAGTTGACTCAAAATGACACATTGTATCTCCGCTTTGAGCTAAGCCTGTTATTTGTCATCCTGTGAAAGTGAATTTTTCAGATTTTGTAAAGAAATCATCTTTTATCTTGATGCTGTAAATATTTCTATATATTGGACACAAACAGAAACATGAGAGCTTGAAAAGACTGGTTATAAAATATTAATATGTGCATGAAAGCAGAGGAAAATGAAAGCAGACAGAAATACAGGCATTCCCACAATAGAAGAGGATAATGAATGGCCAGAGAAACAAATGTTCATTTTGAAACACCTCTGACATGCGCCACTACCACTAACATTTTATGTTATATTAGAACTCCCCAGAACGAACAAATACATTTTTGCAGAACTGCTGCAAAAATGATGAAGCTGAAGAAAATAAATGAGGGAAATGAGACCTTGATGGTCTCTTTTCATATAGAACTTAACAGCACAAATATCTGATCTAAATAACAGCCTATTACAGGATGTAATGGACCGCACTCAACCAATAAAGTGCTATCTAATAAGGGGATACACTGTAAACAATACTGCACTGCACTCCTGCTGGAAACGACGGGGCTCTCCAAAAGTACCCATTTGCTTGGGCCCGTTATCGTCGTTTCATGGACTATTTTTACTATCAACATCATCATTGCCCTTGCAGGGAGGTGCAAACTCACCCCCACAGCACTGAGGGCTTGCCAGCGGAGAGATTGAACAACGACTTAAATGGCACCGGCAATCCACTGCTGCGTATGGAGGATGTTTTTCACATGCTACATTACACATTTTTCTGTTTATCTACCCATTTGTCTGTCTGTCTTTATCTGATTCCCAAGAGAAAGGCTGAGGATAGTACCGAGAAGTGAAATCTGCTTGGATCCGTGTGGCTGCAGGTCCAGACCATTCTTCAGCCAGGTGAGTTTGGGGTTTGGAATACCATCTGCATGGCAGTGTAAGCTGGCAGCAACACCGGGTTCCTGGGCCTGAGTCTCTGGATAGACCAGGATTACTGGAGGCACTAGAAGGACAAAGAGAAAGAAAGAGACTGTGAACAACAGAAAGTCATTCATTTCCAAAAACATTGCTTTATTTTGGATTACCCCCTTTGTGTTTGTCAGAAATGGTCATTTAATGAAACAAAAGAGAGATGAGGTGGGGGGTTTGAGCATGCAGCTGTATCTCTCTTCAATTAGAGCGACTCTACTGACAAAACAAGCTTTGTAACAATCATGAGTATTGTTCCCGTTAATTGAAAATTCTTCCAGTATATTTCTCTCACAAATATATTACAGCAGATCTAAACTAGATTGTTATCTTTGTTTCAATAAAGCATTTCTTCATATCCCTTCATCTTCCTCGATGAAGAATGATACCTTGTAATTGAACAACTCAATGATGAAAACTATTTCCTTCAGTAACACATTGCCAGATTGCAGCATCCAAATTGCTTTTTTAGTAGCATATTATATATATATATATATGGAGTTGTGTAATATGCATAATAATACAATTTACGCATTTAACTTATATTTACATTTATGCATTCGACAGACGCTTTTATCCAAAGTGACTTACATTGCATTAAAGGAAGACATTACCATTCTAACCAGTTCTTGCTTTCCCTTGGAATCAAACCCCTGACATTGGTGTTGCATGCGCTATGCCCTACGGTTTGAGCTACTGGAAAGTATAATATGTATTATATACATTTATCATATATTATGTCTAATGCTTTATTTTGTTTATTTCCTGAGAAAGCCTTACATGGGTTATGGTATTAATCTAACAAAAAAGACAACTACATGTTTTATTTTACTGTGCAAAATAAAAATGCATATAAAAATAAACCTCACAAGAAAGCTCATAATACATTGACTACGGTTATGTGAACATAATGTCTTTGTATGACAGCCTAGCCAAAAATTATGTCAGCACATTTTGGCATTTCATTGCGTTATTATCACAAATAAAACAATTGACTCAACTATAAGCACACCTATAAAATATGCTTACTTTTACAAATATTTCAATAGAGGATGAATATATCAATATTCCTTGGCCAGACTTCTGACCACTACTGTACATGGTTTCTCTACTACCATAACATTTTACTTCTGCAGTCCTCTGTGTTTCTCAACACTCCTCCTTCAATCTCCTTTGTCTGAAAAACTTATTTTAGGTCCTAGAGTTTCTTCTAACGAAATATAAATGTAATGAAACCGAGATAAAGATGTGTTTTCAAATGTATCTGGATATATGTGGGTCAGGCCTTAATGCAATGCATTACTGCCACACTTATATTGCTTTCATAATTACTAAAGTAATTTATTATAATGACTTGGACACCATTACAAAGGTACACAACTTTAGTCATCCATTTCACAACCTTTGCAAACATTACAACAGAGTTCATGAAAAGTAAAGATGAGATATGAAAGATTCTACTACTAACCATTCACCTGGAGCACGTGGGTTTGGGACAGCTCCTCATAGCCATATGCATGACAGCTGTAGTTCCCCATGTGAATTGTAGTCACCTTAGTAATGTAGAGCGAGCCGTCATCGCCAAAGTCCTAATGGAACGGGAAGAAAAAACGGGAAGAAAGGGATGGAGAATGAAACAGCAGGAAACCATGGAATGAATAGACTATGCATCAGCGGTGTCCCATGAGCGAGTGGGAATAGGGGTTTGTTCCTCCTTGTCATGCTCTCTCACGCTGATAAATGGTAAGGGTTAAAAATATAGCCAGCATTAGCGTGATTAATGAAGCCGGTTGTAATTTTGTGAGGATGCATCCCCTCTTCTGGGGTTTTGGGCCGACTCAAGGGGGATTAAAACATTAAACTGTTTTGTAGTTATATGAGTTTGCCGAGGGTAAATGATTTAAGGACACGAAGCTCGCTCTTAAACCCTAACACACCTGCAGCTTTATAGGGCGTGTACTGAAATGGGCTCGGCTGCCGTACAGGGAACAAAACAGCGTTTTGTTTGTTTAGGAGGTCATCACTAATCCAACGAGATGGATGATCAGCTCTTGGAAAAACACAACTTTGCCTCCAAGTGCTGAAGTTTTTGGATGAAGAGGGCAGAAGTGACTCTCTTCCAAGGTCATGGATGCTGTGAAAACCCAAAGACAAAAACTAATTACTTTTTTTTATTAAATAAAGATTATGTGACTGATAACACTTCACCTCTGCCGTAAGGCCGATATTATGCTGCATAAGGAGGATTCATAGCGGTTTTCATCACTGGAGCTGTATTGGCTGCCACTTTCTGATGAAATGTAATTAAGAGTTTGTCATTCAAATTTGAAAATCAATTGTCAGATAATGTGTTGTGATAAGGTTTACACGAAAGAACAGCACCAACACTACAGATTTAATAAACCCCTAATTAAAATGATCGAAAAACACATGGGAAATTTAGCTGCCGTTATATTTAGGATAAGAGATGAGTTTTCATTCCACAACTGTGCCAATTTATTTCTAAAGAGATAAATATGTGAACTGAAGGAGCTGTTTCATTCGGTTTAAACTAATAAAACTTTATACAAGTGTTTTATTGGCAATTTCCTCCACTAAAAGCTTTTGGAGCCACGAGGTGCATTTGCACGCTTCTCTTCGCTTCAGGTCATGCAACAGACTGCAGCTGGATTGAGGTCAGGACACTAGCTTGGCCTTTCTAAAATTTAGAGCTTCTTCTGTTTGAACCCTCAGTAGATAATTTACTCCTGGGTCACTGTTGTGTTGTAAGAGTCTTCCTGTGCTGAGTTTAACATCCTATAGCAGCACCTAAAATCATGTTTACTGCTTCAGATATATTTTTTACATTTCAGAAACCTGTGGTTAAAAATGTGAAATTAAAACATTAAGATTTTAGATTAATATCAGGACACTTGTTCAGGCTACATAAAGTTTTATAAGACATTCATAAAAATCCAAATATGTATTTTTCGCTCAGCCATATAAGCAAAACCTCTCTGAAAGTCTAAAGATACTGAGAAAGATACTGTCTAAAGATACTCAGAGGCGTTAATGTAGTACCACATAAGCAGACTGAAAGATTTGGTGATGAATATCTAAAAAAAAACTGGGTTTAAAAACTGCTGGCAGATGAGTCACATTCAGCCATCAGTCACAGAGAGGACTGCATTAGTCACTCTCCATGGTACGAAAATACAAACACAAAAAACATATCCCTGACAATAAATTAATATTACTGTGAATAAATATTTGTAAAAAATAAAAGTTAAAGCTCTTTCACAGAGCGCTAGATTCTCACTACATCCCCATGACATACCATAACCAGAAATAAATCTCCCTGCTTTATACCCTATCCACATAACAGCTCATAAGTGGCACTCTCCTCACCCTGTTCTGTAACCAGCGGTGTACCACCGGGTTCAGTCCTGGGTTCCGCTGCTTTTCTTCATGCACACCAGCTCCTTCAAATTGGCCGAAAGTGATGTCTGGAAGGGATATTTGTTTTTGATGACCCTGCAGGTTTGATTAACCCATCAAAATATGAGGGAAATATTTTAAATATGAGGGACAAAACACTAAACTTGGTTATGGTATTTATCCGACAAAATTACTGAAACTGAAATCAATGCTTAAAGCGCTATACTGGCCTGTGCAACATAAACCAACAAATGCTGAAAGCACCTGTGAACAATACTGCGTACACCCTAAAACTCTAGTTACTATACAGCTATAAACGGGCACCATATGCCTCATTTTGAAAGATCACTCAACAGTGAGAAATCATGTAGAATAAACTCATCTTTTCCCCTGGGAAGCAACCCGAGGAATCAGACCCAATCAGTGACAAAGACCGCACAATCAAAATACAATTACACATGCTGATGCTTCAACATCTGAGTTTCCTGTTGCAAGACACAATCATGCATTTATTTCCAGATTTAACAGAAAGAACACAATCGTCTTCTGTAGAGTCCCGATGCTCATTCCAGCTGCTTATGAAGCCGAATAGCGGATTCATTCAGCTCTCTTCACCGGTGCTCGTTCTCGTTGACCTGTGCATTGTCGTTGACTGGGTCAGTGTTGCAGCATTCAGCAAACACTTCATTAACATGCAATTAGAGTATTATAATGAGCGAGCGCAGAAACACAACCCCATGCTGTCAGGAACGCAGGTGAGCTAAACACAAGCGGGACACACCTCATTAAGCACTACCCATTCCCACCCCGAGCATGTCTGCTTCTCAAAACCTGCACATGATTCACAGTCCTTTGAAATCAGCACGGCTCCTGGCCCAACTCCTGAGAAGTTATTTCCAATTACATCATGATAATATGAAGTGGAGGAAACAAATATGTTTAGTAATTGCAAATGGAAAGTGTGCCTCAGAATACAGAGCATGTGTCCTGATAATGAACATTAACATTTGTAATTTGTTTTGGCATGAGCTTCTATTCTGTAACATACTGATTAATTGGTGAAAATCAATGCAACTGGACCCCGACTGAGCCTCGTGTTCTG
Organism: Rhodeus uyekii; assembly: GCA_037043235.1. NCBI lineage: Eukaryota > Metazoa > Chordata > Actinopteri > Cypriniformes > Acheilognathidae > Rhodeus > Rhodeus uyekii. Next base: position 495,383 of record JAWRVZ010000103.1, on the reverse strand, counting down.
GATGATTATCAGATAAGCAGCAGCTGCCCAATTAACAGGCGGATGAAATCATTTCACATCAGGAAAGAAACTCAGCATGGATTCTAACCTTGAGAAGGTGTTCTCAATACCATTTCATGCGCAATATTCACCACTGCATGTAGGATTCATATAACCAACTTATGCTGTTGCAAAAAAAGCTACAGGTGGGCAAAAGTTTAAAAATCTATTGTCAGCCAACTTTATGAGATCTGCATCAACCATAAGACATTATAAAGGGTTGATGTATGTATGAGTTGTTTGGATCCCGGCACTACGGTCTAGTTTGGTTTCTGTTCTGTGTCGAGATTTGGACAATGTGTGTTTAATGCTCTGTGTGTCTTCTGATGTGAGCGCACAGGGCGAGCATTCACATTCACGTGCAAACTGGTCTCATTGTGTGAGAGTGCGGTTTGCTCGGCCCGTATGCTCTTGTATCCATGTGGGTTGTTGTGTTCTGTGTATTATGTGATTCGTGTTTATTTCAGCCCCGATATATTTTTGCTCGTGCTGTGTAGCAAGCAGCTTGTGTTGTTCTCGGCCGCGTGGTTCATAATGTTGTTTTGTATGGACACACAGTCTGTAAGCTCTCATTGGATGTGTGTTGTGAGCAATGTCATGTTTGTTTCTTTGTGCCATGTGCTCTCCTGACTATTGTTTTAACTCGTGCCCCTTGTTATCAGATTATTGGTTTATTTGCCCCTCATGTCATGCTTTCTTTTCTTCCTTTTCTCCTTGTGTTTTCAGTCCATAAGTTCATTGTCAAATCTTCCAGTCGTGTTTTGCTTGGGCTGTTCCTGCCTTGCCCAGTCATTTTCCCCACTGGGAATTTTTTGTTTTATTTTATTATTTACTAATTATTTATGCATTTTGAGTTCTTTCCTTATCCTTTACCTAATATTCTGATGAATCTTAACCTCAAATAAACAGAAAAAAATCTAAATTATTTTAATAATATTAAATCGCATGCAAACACTTTAATGGCATATATTCCACTCTGAATATATGTGCATTTTTGGGGTGCTGAAGAAATCAATATTGACATTAATGTTCACAGAAATTAGTTAATGTTGAGAACGTTATATGCATAATATGAATATAATATAGTATATTTACGGTTTAAAACTGTGAAAACGAAATGTAGAAATTTATAGGTCATATAAATTTATAGGCCAGATACCAGAGAACAAAAACTTGTGTGCTAGAAGAACTTGACCAGTAACTCACCAACTGTATGTGAGTTCATCAATCATAATTTCGAATTAGGGTATATGAGAAAAATGGCAGTAAAAATAACCACAATTCCTGGCAAATAATCAGAATGATAAAAATTGCATGGAGTGCAACGGAAGTGAAGATGCTTGCTAATGTAGTGCAGTCATCTTACTGTAATTAAGTCTTTATCTGTTGTAAATAATCACATTACTAGTGCACATGTAGACGTAGTCAACTTTTAAACGTTGTTATTTTATACCAATAATTAATTCAAATTATTTAATTAAAGGCCAAAACAATGTTTACCTTCTATAGATTTTATCTTCTTAATAATGGTTCAAATAGCCTATAATACAATAAATGTTCCAACTGTGACACTATTGGGGCACATTGTCACAGAAAAGTTCTTAATGAACTGCGTTTTTTTAATGGTGATGTTCAATCAGGGCTGGCAAGAACTTCTCTGCTGGCCTAAACACAATCACAAACACAAACACAAAACACAATTTTAATAATTTTTTTTGGGTTTTTAAACAATATATATTTGTTTGTATAAAATTATTCCTAATAGTCTATTCTCTTTGTATTATAGCTTTTCTCTTGGCTGTGCTGCTTCCAGTAGTAACTGGATGATTAGAGAGCATACTACTATTAGTAGTCAGAGCTAGCGAACCTCATCTGTAATAAATTGCACAAGCTAAAATACATTACTGTGTATTTAATGTTTTTTTAATCCACAATGGCTGACAAAAGAGAAGAAATTAATTTGGTTACAGGTATACTTACAAAGCCATTTTCAAAAGGGACTTTTCAATACTTTTCATCTTAAAAAAAGGTCGGCCATCCCCAAGGCTAGCAAGCCTGTCCCAGCCAGGGAAAGGGTTTATTCGCCCTTTTCAATTCACTAACTTTGAGCGGTACACTTGGCTCACAGCCTCTGAGGAGTACTGCAAATTGGGAATGCCTGTTATTTTCAGTTGATCAGTTTGGTGTTTGGAACCACTCTGGGTTTGCAATCTGGAGTTATCTAAGCGAGGCAGCAGTGAGACACAAGCAGCGGTGCTTTTGAAAACTTTTGGGGAAACCTGAGTGGATCTACAGTTCAATGAACAAGTGAGCAGGGAAACTAGATACACAAATAGAGGAAACTATTTGGAACTTGTTTCTTTTCTTGCTGAAAACCACACAGACATACACTACCACCTGTCAACTAACAAAGCATTTTGTGAGACGTCAGGCAAAATAAAAAAAATCTACCTGATTTAAGCTGCTGCATTGCTACTGCATAGAGTTGAGGCACAGTGTTTTGATGGCACACTGGTCATGTCATCTGGACTAAATGGGGTGCAGGTTAAAGTTAAGGAGTGGGCCCCTATGGCCTTATTCAAACACTGCTATGCACATTGTCTAACTCAAGGGGTTCCAAAGGTTAAGAATGCAAGAACGTTTTTTGACCACCTAAAAGGCCTACCTGCATTTCTCTACAGATCTCCAAGGAAACTACTGGACAATATTTGGCAGCAGCGTCTTCCTCGTGTGGCACCAACGCCGTGGTAATACACCTCAAGATTGGTAAGTACAGTCTTTGAGAAGGGAATTACCCTAAAGGAGCTGTTTCACCACATACTGTAACATCATGACGAGTATGACGAGGACTCAATGCACGTCTGGATGATTTTGGGTTTTGTTTCTTACGTCACACATCTAATCAGATTTTTAAGTATTCAGATTTTCTTTTTGAAAATCACAGAACAAAACATTAGATGTACAATTCTGTCTGGCAAGAGCAAAAGAGTTTTTTTTTTTTTTACACCATTGAATGAGAGAAATTTGGTCAAATCTACGAAACCACTGTACTCATCGCAGGTGCTCCGACCGTATGGAGAAGCCCAGCAAAAGGACACTTTTGTGCATGCTACCACCTACTCCAACAACATTCTTTGCCACATACAGAATACAATTCAAGACTACGAAAAATTTGTTTCCCTACCAGACTCCCAGAGTTCCTGGATACTGTCTTCTCGAGCTTAATGCAGAGTCACCGAACACTATTCTATATGTTCCGGCTAAAAACAGAACTGACTACATTACAATGTATGCCATTACTGATTTTAAAGGTAAAATTCCCACTGATAACTGATAGCTGGCGGTCGATCTTTTTCCTATTTAGCTCCTAAACTCTGGAACAGTCTTCCTAATACAGTTCGGGAAGCAGACACACTGTCAGTTTAAATCTAGACTAAAAACACATCTTTTGAACCTGGCATACACATAACACATTATACATACATTTTTAATCCTAATCATGTAAAATGATTGTTAGGCTGCATAATTTAGGTCAGCCGGAACCGGGAACATTCCCATAACATCTGATGTACTCGATACATCAGAAGAAGAATGGCATCTACGCTGATATTGGTCTCTGTTTATTCCGAGGTTACCATGGTCAGCCGGATTCGGGCCGTATCCAGATCAGATGAAGGACCTGCATCTGGACACAAGCACAGCACTGCCCTGAAGTGTCTGCGGAGATCGTGACTCTACTAAACCCTCCCCTGTGAAGATCATGAACTCCAATCGGACCTAATTAGAATTAATATTAGACTTGAATTATCAATATAATAATCAAACTATCAATCAAATCAATCAATAATCAAAAAATTTTTTTTTCAAACATGCTAAACACATTAACGTTTAACGTTGCGATTTTGTTTTTGTAAAGAAAAAACAAAAAAACAATAGACTAGCAATTAAATGTTCAAAACCGCGGGAAAAACCTAATTCCAGGGGTTTCCGTGATCTGAGAACTCAAAAGGTACAACAAAAATGCATGAAAAACCCCCGGTGGATTGTATTTTTGCCATTTTATTAGGATAATATTGATGTTTCTGCTAGAGATGATGTATGTGGCGCAGCTGTGGCTTCAGTGAAAGGAGACAGGTTGAATTGTGTTAATTGGGTTTCTTGCTTTAGTAATTGCATTCATTCTCGCTACATAAAAATGTGATGCAATGCCCTGTTATACTACATTTCTGTATAACCACTGAAGGACTAGTTGTGGAAATGGACAGCCAGCAACTGTGTTCAATATTTTGATTTCAAAGTACTCACATTGATATCCTCTAGATCCAGGAAGTTGAGGATAATGCCATTTCTCTTCCAGATGATGGGTGGCCTCAGGGTGCCCTGAATGGCACAGGACAGCACAGCACTCAGGCCAACGGTCATTGTTGTAACGCTCACACGTTTATCATCAGCTAGACTGAGCTGAACGACCTCTGCAAGAAAAAAGAACATTATTATGATGAAAAAGTATACAACCATGTAATTTATTTAAAGTGCATTTTTTTCAGTTTCCAGTTTTGTTTAGTTTGTCTAAAAGAAAATGACATTCCACACAGAAAAATAAATGAAACTATTTTGTTAAAATATTATTTTGGCTTGACATTGAAGTATTATTGACATAGATTTATGATGGCATTATTTAAATAATAATTTTATTATTATTATTTTATTTGTTTGATGCTTATATGATGCATGAATAAAATAAAATGCTTATTTTAAAAAGACAATTAAGCATTGATTATTGCAACTGAAATTTTACTGAGTATAATTTGAGAAAAACTAATACATTTTATTCACCGATTTTATTTATTTTTTTACTTATTTTTTTATTTGGTCCAGCAGTGAATTTAGTCTCTGCATTTGCATCATGGCATCCATTTTGTATATTTTAATTTGTATATACAGTAATACCTCGGTTTACGAGTTTAATTCGTTCCAAGAGCGAGCTCGTAACCCAAAATGCTCGTACACCAAAACAATTTCCCCCATAAGATTGCACAAAAATCAAATAATTCATTCCACACGACCATAAATGCCCATTTTGGTTTTACCCTAATAATTACAAAACAAATGGTGTCAGTTTGGGGCGGGACTTTCAGTTTGTCTGACCAATTGCGGATTGAGTTTGTGTTCAAAAACCTGTCATTATCTGTATAGTTCGATTTGTTGATGTTAGAGTCATGGGAATCTTATGTTCGTATGCCACTTTAAAAGGATATTTTTGGGGAAAATGTTTTCTTCCATGACAATTTGTGGATGATTCTTTTAAATGATGAGGTGGTTGAACCCAGAAACATTTGATGGACAGTTGTGTGTGCAAACAAGAACAGATCAGACAACGCAAATGTCTCCGGCTGACCTTGGGTCAATAGCAGTCTGGATTTCAGATCAGTCATATCACAGCTACAGTGGTGTTGGTGGGCTGACAGACGTCTAAACAGAGCATGCTGATGCTCGAGTGCTCCAGCAAATGATTTCTGCTGCAGTGGACGCTCTCTGGAACAAACATGCTGTCTGTATGATTTCCTGACAGTTGCAGATGGGTTTAATTCTTTCTGAACACATTAATTTGCCCTGGTTAGAGGGAAAAGGAGCTCCTGCACCTGCCTGTCAAACTGCAGCCATCATATTTGAGAGAGCAGCAGGTGCGAGCGGGAGAAATGGCCCATCAGATCGCTGTGCTAAACACGCTTTGGACACATCACGTCCTCCACTGCAGCTAATGCAGCATTCGCTTCACTAACAATGAATTGTGATTCACTGTGTGATCCAGACTGCAGCGCTGGCTCTGCCAATGTTTCCCTTTTTTAAATTATGTGTTTTTAGAAGAGAATATCCCTCATCGCTATACCTGTAGTAAGTAAACTAAATGAACATTGACTAAAGAACATTATTTTAGTGTATCTTCCACTGGAAATTCTACTTATGGTCCTCATAATATAGCTCATTACCTTTTTAGCTTTTGTTTATGGTGCAATTAAGCTGTAAAATACCAACACATATTTTAAAACATTTTGTCTTGAGTCTAAGAAAAATATATTTTTCTCTCTCAGACTCAATGATTGAGGTAAAGGTAAAAGAGGTAAAACTCAAAATAGGTAGGTATATTTGAGTAGCACGAAGCATAAGGTAAGTGATGATGTTAAATTAAATATCTTTACAATAAGTACTTTTTATTTTGTATGAATGTTATTGTATTTGGAAAATAAATCAAAACTTTAATAATTTGAGTAAAATTAATATATTTGACTGAAAAAAAATAGTATTTTTAAAAGTTGGTAAAAGTTATAATTTATTGGCTTTTTTTACCAAACAAGGTCCACATCTTTTGATGAATTTACTGACTGAAAGCTTAAAAAAAAAACAAAGACATGCGTGTCTTTGAAACTAACTTTCATTTACTGATCTTTGTGGAAAAGACTCAATATGTAATATTCATGATTAATGCATAAAAGTGATGTTTTAGCATGACCAGTTACCAGAAACAGGATGACTAGTGAATAGGAAAAAGATGTTTTTGTGCATTACAAAGCAGTGCAACATTTTAGTGAATTCATGCCGCAGAGTTTTTGACTGATAACCACATTCTATGACTCCAAGACTGCAGAAAAATAAAGTGCATTTTAGAAATCTGGAAAATCTGATTCTGTCGTAGCTGCTCCCACCAAACCTGCAGTCTAACCTGCACATTACAGTCATGAGAGAAAGCCTCAGTTTAAAATCACCATATAACGAACACACCCCTCATTATTACTTCCCCAAGTAATGCTATTTCTTTTTGTCAAATATAACTACTGTGTACGTGGCCTTAGAATTGCATGTCAGAGAAGGAAGTTTTACGAAACCAAAGACAACTGTGCATGAGTTCTTTTCACAGGAGTCTAAAATCGAATACCTCAGCCCTCAAAGCCTACACCCGAAAACAGCTCCACGTTTTACACCAAATACAAAACCTACCATCTCCCTTTCATGATTCAGCAGATGCCTCATCACTTTCCTTCTCATTTTTAGCCTCCAGCAACAAAATAACTTTTCATTTTCCTGGCACCATGTTGAGTTTTCCCCAGCAGAAAAGGCCCGGTATAAGATTGTTTACCACAGTCACACACACACTAGTCTCTGCGGTAGACACGCCGACAGACGCTTGACATATCTATTGCCCATGGCGGCCCTCCTGCTGGATGGGGCTGACATAACATTATCTCTGCAATGACTCTTTGTGTTCCCTCTCGCCCCAAAATAGCTCCTCAAAAGTAATTGACTTTCTGGATTTCCAAACTATTGATTCATCAAAGCGAGGTGTTATTGCTGGCACAAGCTAAAGGCAAAGGCCGCTCATCTCCCACCTAAATGAAAGCTTCCTGCAGGGTTTGTTTTTTAGATGAATGCTAAGCACAAGCACTTGCCTCCTCAGTCAGACAAGAAAGGTGTATCAACAGTCTGAGTGTCTTTATACATGACATTATAGCACACACTTCTATGAACGGATCTCTGCAGTGAGACTACGGCTATGTTTCTGAGATTCTCCGTGAGTTAAAGATGCAATGACTAGGTTCGGGAATCCAAAATGCTTTTCCGTGTTTTAAAGGGGCTAATGTTAAATTATTTTTCAGCTTAATTTAGTGTGCAATATTGCTGTTTGAGTATGAAAAGAAAATGTTTTTAAACATCCTTCGAACATCTCATTTAACAACCTAAATGTGTTTAATTACTGGAAAGATTGAAGTTTGCATGCACAGACCTGCCACGGCTTTAGTGAGTGTGTTGTGTGTTAATTTATTACCGGTCATACATTTAGTACGAGTGTTTATATCATATCTCATGTGACAGAAAAGAGCTGTCAGATCTTTCACTCTCATGAGGCATGTGGATTTATTAAAGGAGTTTCAGTGTGCTCTCTGCCTAAAATAAGATTAAAAATACAACACCTGCTGGCTGCAAACACTTTAAAGAGTGCACACATTATAATTGCAGGGTTGCTAACACACGCATAACCACCTGCGCAGAGCAACTTCTTTCACACTGACCTGCTCTTATTACTTTATTTAGTTAGGTGTGGAGATTAAAACATGCATACATGCTCCTGAGGAAATGATCATATGAAACATGCTGAGGTATATGCAGTACAAACAAACAAACAAACACACGCGCGCGCAAACGCAACAACACACACTTATTATTTACTTGACTGTGATTGTGACCACTTGCACCACCTCAAATATCTTTGCATGATGATGCTAAACAGTTCATATTTAACCACCAGTTTCATGCTTACCATAACTAATTTTGTGTCTGTTATTAATCAAGTTTGAACAGCTAACTGCGGTCTCCTCAGAGGCTCTTATGATTACACTCAGCATAAACCTTTGGCAAGAAGACCAGAAGTAAATGGGAGCTTGTTTCAGCTGCGGAACAAAAAAACAATCAACAACAAAAAAAGGCAATTGCAAGTGTATCTTACAAATCTGTCCATCTCCTGAATTTCTAGTTTGTACGTATCTTGCAATTCAGACTTGTATTTTTATAAAGTTGCTTTATGTCTCAATTCTTAGGGGAAGATATAAACTTGCATTTTATGCAAATGAACACAATTATGACGAAAAAAAGTCTTGTTCTTGCAAAAATTGTGGGTTTATAATTGTGACTATGACTCACAACGGTAATGCAATATGCAGGTTTATATTTTTTCTCCAAAGAACTGAGACATAAACTGACTTTATAACTCACAATTGCGAGATTATTTGCTCAATTTTTATAAAGCGTCTACCAAAATGCACAAACGTTATATCTTTTTTCCTAAGAATTAAGACTTTATAAAAATGATTTAAAAAAAGTATACAAAACTTTTTTTGTGAGACATAAACTTGATATTGCAAGTTACAAAGTCAAAATTCACAATCGGCAATGGACCCCAACCTTCCAGGCAAAGCCCCCGCCTCCAGAGAACTGCGCAACTGGACATCCGCAATCGACTTAGGTTTTGACTAGGGGGCGGCCACCCTGGAGGCCGAGCGCCTGTCCCGACCGAGGGAGGGAACCGGGGCCTGGGGATCGGATCGGCGCCTCTCCCCGCTCGTCCTATCGCTACTGGTCTCCGGTGCTTCACCTTCCCCCCCAAATTCCCTCCGGAGCCGACAAAAACTTGGATCGAGGGCTGACTTTCAATGGATCGCAGCGAGTGAGCTGCTCTGCCATGCACGAGTCATTTACGAATCTCTGTTGTCTACGAGTCATTTAGCTCTCTATTCAGCAGTCCCTTCTCCACAAACTTGAGGTGCGATCGGGGGAGAGGGGCGACACTCTTTCGGCCACCCCCCGGTTCTGGTGACGGAGAAGGAGGCCGGTTACCGCGGTGCTGCGGTATTGTTCCGTTTAGGCGGGATTCTGACGGCATTCAGTCATAATCCCACAGATGGTAGCTTCGCACCAGTGGCTACCTCAACCAAGCGCACGCACCAAATGTCCTCTCTAATTGAGAGGTTAAAAAGTCGCAATTACTTTTTATTTTATATTTTTTTATTCTGTGGCAGAAACAAGCATCCATAGCACTAGGAGTCTCCGTAAAAAAAAGAAAAAAAGAAAAACATGGCTCAGAAGAACCAAGAACTGGTTGGAAATTTAAGGAAGAGAGAATTTAAAATGCATTTAAAATGCATGAAAAACAAGACATGATATCAACAATACAATTTTGATTAAAATTGTATTTTTTGCTAATTAATCTTAAAGAAAATCACTATTTTATATTACATATTACTATGGAGCATGTTATCTCACTTAATGTGCTGATTAGCAGAAAGAGATCCTCATGAGGACGTGGCTATTGTCTCCTCTGAAGAACAGCTTTTATGTGGTGGGAGGAGTGATTAGATTCGCTTTCATAATGCACGGGTGTAAAGATGAGCCCACATGTTTGGGATGGATCTGCAGCGCTCCTCATTTAAGGAATGTTGACATTTCTTACACCATCCTGCCCTGAAGGGCCAACCTCAATTATGAAGCAAATTCATTTCCATTCTAAGAAATAAAGATGGCTTGACACTAGCAACACAGTATTTGGGGAGTGTGTGTGTGTGGAGGATGAACATGAATAAATGTCTTAAGCTGGATACCCTGAAATGCTTTTTCCATCTTTTTCCTCTCTTCTCATATACGAGTGCAGCAGGTGAGGACTGATAAGGAAACAGTGTTGCTCCTCATCCTCCTACAACATTCAGTTTCTGAATTTCATGCCTCTGAGACAGAAAACTGACTGAAAAACGATGGGACTCATAACAGGGATCTCATGCTCCATGAAAACATGAAGATATCAGAGGTTTTTAAACTGTTGTTGCCCAGGCCTGGAAAAGTTATGGAAACGAATAAACATTGCTCAAACTATAGTGTGTGTACATTCACTTTTCAAAGATTATAAATGTCTTTACTGTCGTTTTGATCATTTTAGTGTGTCCATGTTGAATAAAAGTATCAATGTAAAAATATGCATCACTTTGAGGTTTATATTACAGCTACTTCTTACAAATAATAAATGCAAATCTTCAACAAATCCTCAACAAACAAACTAGATGGAGATTTAAGTGAAAATGTTCAGTTGTGTCACTTATACACAGTTTTTCACCACACAAATAATGACAGGGGCAATAAATATTGATTTGAGGTGAAATCTTAATTGAAATCTTAACTGTTTATTATCTTATAATCCATTACAGCAATATGATCACATTTTATGGATATGAGAAATTTTATTTTACGATAATATATATCTACATCAGAATAAAATAAATCAAAATAACTTTATTGTGATATATATATATATATATATATATATGTTATTTTGTTATTTTATCTCATTTTTGTTACTAAAAATAAGAAGAAATATTAATTAAATTATGTTTTTCAGGTACAATTGGTTTATTTAATATGTAGTTCGAACTAGTACAGACATTTAGTAATCAAATGTAAAAATAAAATATTGCATAGCCTTCACTGTATTAATTAAATATAAGTGTAGTTTTATTAAAGCTAAAAAAGTAATTTTCTTATTTTGTTTGATTCACATTAATGACAGTTAGGTTTATTAGGCTACTCTCTTTAAGACCAAATGTACAGCTTCATTATACTGATACACATTCGGTTTACACCCAACTGTTTACTTTCACTTGAGACATAACCAGCTGCTGACAGATGTGGCTTTCTGTGCGCTTACGCTGTGTATCATTCAGCGTGTGACCGCATTGAGTTTTCCGTCACTGCTCATTGTGTTCGATTACATTTTTCAACATTGAGAATATCCTGCTCTTTATTTTCTAATTTATGCATTTCATCACTGTGAAGTGTCAATAGTGCTATATATTTCGCGATATACACGATGTAGCAATCAAACAATAGACATTTTGTGTCGTGTTAAGTATACATATCATCATAGCGCCCAGCCCAACAGTGTTAACAATCATTCTAGCAACAAGACAACACTTCAACAATAGTAGGCTCACTATTTATTCTGAGGTCCTACGGTTTCATTTTACACTGATTAATTGAGGCTGCATTCGAATGAAACAAGAGTGATTGTGTGACTTTGCCATCCATATTGTGTGACACAAAAAACATGAGCATTGCTATTGACAATAACTGACCTCAGAATGTTACACCTGACCAATCAGAATCAAGCAATTAAAAATAATTTATCAGAAAAGGCTGTGACTGAAGAGTTTCCCATAGAATCATTATCTGTTACCTTCTGATGTTCTACAGATCTTCAATCACATTGGAACAAAACATTCATAGTCATGCCAATGACTTTACACTATATATGCACAACAGAAAGATGCATCAACATAAACCATGTTTTTGAGACTATTTACAATCACAAACTACATTATGGACCTCTAGAACAAACACGTCTTAGAAATGAGAGAATGCTGTTTAGCACTGCATGTCACCTGCTCCCTGAAGACCGCAGTGGGACGTGAAGGGCACGCGCTGTGATTAATTACCTGCCTGCCGGCAGTTTACTCAACCAGGACAGGTCTGGAAAACTTTTTAAACCTGTAAATGGTGAGTGTGATTTTGCCCAGCTGGATGTGCTTCTGGATCATCATTGATTTTTGGAGCATTCTTGTCAAACAACACCCCTCAACTAACTAGGCAATGTCAAACACTCTAACCCAAACCTAACCACTGAAATCTGATGTCTAAGGGGAACGTTTGAACAACCTTCCAGTTTTACAGTTTCTCTGGAACTCAGTATTGTTAATTTTTTTGACTATTCAACAAATCATTGGACAATTGATTATAAATATATCCATCAGGAAATGTGGTGTTCATCTACACTGTTCTATAGCAGACGAACAGGTATCTCCTATTCTTCAACTGGCACAAACACATGCACGGATACCACAACCATCAAAACACCGCTTGAAAGAGCATGGTGACCATGAATATATTTCAATCAGTTTATAAAGGTTTCACACAGATGAATGGTCATCCTTCTCAGTTTTCAGGTGAACAGTACTCACCACAAACCCTTCAATACCAATTCCAGATAATGTGACTATGTTTTCCAGAAGTTGAACTTTCCCAAAATATTTACCACAATACAAGTCATTTTACAACTACAGTAACTTAGCTGTCAAGTTATAGTAATTCTGCCTGAATTCAGCGATACTACTAACCGAAGCATCAGACATTTCACCTGCAAAAACTGACTGATACTTTTACTGCAGCACTAATATATGTATTAGACAAGACAACACTATAAATAAATACAAGATAATTAGATATAAATCTGCAGGGTCACTCAGATCATAATTATATAAAATCTTATTGCCCACTAAGTCATGCTCTATTGGTAAAGTACCAAGGCATTATAAACACAACAGTATAAATTTCTGCAAAGCTGCTTTAAATCAATGTGTACTGTGAAAAGAGCTATACAAATAAATTTGACTTGACAACCTGCTACAGCTAACACTTCTATAGTTTCCAGTGTCAGTGTGGGCATTTGACAAATAAGACTCCTGGTAAATTGCCATTGATTTATTTATTGTAAACACACTAATCAGAAATTATTTTTATCGGCACAAAATATTTCAACAGACCAGTTGTAATAAACTGCTCTGGGAGTAATAAAGACATTAATTACCAAAAAAAAAAAAAAAAAAATGTGTGTTCAGTGCTCAAACATAATCAAAAATATATACTTCATATTGACATGGTCACTTATCTCATTGTGTGCTGTATTTACATTTTATAATTTGTTTGTACAGTTTCTGTCACAGACTCAGCCACGCCCCCTGCACCAGACTTCCACGCTCCGCCTACTCGTTCCCAGTCACCTGAGTACTGAGCACCCGCACCTGTTTCCCATCATTGGAGCCCTATATCACAAGCCCTCACCCTTGACTCATTGTCTGGTCTTAGTGTTATGCTACACAGACTGCATTGCGACTCTGCTCAATCTTCAAGCTACTCTACGCTCCCGAGTTTCCAAGGTTCCACAAGACTGCTCACCGTGTTCACTGCTTCAGTTAAGCCACTCACCAGTTCCTGTGTTTTCACCTGTTCACCAGCTCACTGTTTTGCGTCCTGACTTCAATAAAACCTGTTATTGTGCAATAACCTCTGTGTCCCCCAGTCTGTCATGATTGTCAGTTTCCTGTTTAATTTGTATTTTTTACTTTGTAATTTATCTTCGCTTAACATTAAATACATAAACACTTGGACCATCTCTCTTCTCCATGTACACCACATCACTGTGTCCCATCATACGGGCACACGGATTCTTCTATCACTGCTACGCCGATGAGACACAGCTCTGCCTTTAATCATTTCCACCAGAGAATCTCACGGTAGCAGCGCAAATCATAAGCAACCTAGCGGACATCTTGGCAGGGATGTAAGAGCATCATCTGCAGCTCAACCTGGCAAAGACTGAGCTTCTCGTCTTTCCTGCAAATCCGACTCTACAACACAACTTCACTGTCCAGATCGACTCCTCAACGATTATCCCATCAAGGTCTGTCAGAAGTCTGGGAGTATTTTTTGAGGACCAGCTGACCTTCAAAGATCATGCAGGTTTGGCAGGCAAGCAACACAACTTCTGGGACAGGCTATGGTCATTTCCAGGCTTCATTATTTGCAACGCCCTTCTGGATGTCCTTCTAGTGCAATCAAACCCCTGCAACTGATCAAGAACACCACGAATTGACTCATCTTCAACAAACCCAAAGGGGTCCATGTCACTGTATGGAAGGAGTGAAGCAGTATCTTGCTCCCTTTTCAGGATATTCCCTTTTGAATTCAATGATACTTTGGGAATGACAATACTCAAACTGCCGTGCAATGCCTCAAAGTACCACAGAGGAAATGTGCCACCAATGGGTTTCTCCCCAGTGATACATCACCCAGAGCGACATGGTGTACAAATCTGTTTGCCACTTACACCTTCGGTGTGCAAGGGGATAATCTTGCGGAAAAACCTTCCTGCAGGTACTCCAGAGCTGTCTCAATGAACAATGAAGTACCGTTCTCCATCGGTGGAGGAACCTATTCTATAGCCTCTTTGCCTGTGACGGTGAGATGCAGTAGTTATACTGTCACCTAGTCCTGGTAACAGGAGCGCTTGAGCGCAATCTACAGTTTTTAAAGTTATGGTCACACTCAAACAATAGATCGGTTTATGTCTAAAGAAATTGTATGGTATGCATCATTCGTTGTTCTGCTTTGGCTATTGGAAATGAATATGCTGTTGTGTATGCTTGTTAACAATCCCACTGTTAGTTTTACTTTAAATAAACACATTCTACTTTTTCTTATAATACCATTTATTTGAAAAGGCAACAAACAAAAACGCTCGCCTCTGCTGTCTACCGTGGTTTTGGTGCTCGCGTTAACTTCCAGGTTGATCGCAGGTCATAAGAAGAATGGTCCTCGGATTTGTTATCTGCTTAGGAGGCCTCGGCTGAGAACCCATCCCGATGTCCCTGATTTTTGGAGAGGGGCAGGAGAAGCGACACTCTCTTTTAGGAACTAGACGTCAGGGACAGCTCCTAAGACCTGAGTCTGGTGAGGGGGATACTGCATAAAAGCTCCCAAAACTTCTCCATAAACTTCTCGAAGAGCGTGTTCATGGCATCACTGAAGAGGCTAGTTGGCTCAAGTAGAGTGTCAAACAGAAAAGCTTTATCTTTCTCCTTGATGTCATAAAGATGAATCCAGAGATGCTTTTCCATGGACCGGCTGATATCTCTGGACAGTACCTTACCCTTAGTGGCCTGGAGAAACAAATCTGTCCTGAGCTAGGGGGCATCTGGACATCACCCCATAACCATATTATTTCAACCCCTTAATGTTTAAATAAAAAGGAACCTATGGGCAGAATATTGTCCATTCCATAACCTTGTGATCTCGTTGTGGAGGTTGAAAGAAACAAAGATCTGTGAAAAGGTTTTTGGTGACTTTTATGGAAGAGATTCAATTAGCTTGAAGGGAGGAGCCGATAATCCTTCAAGCACAATGACAAGAACCCAGGCTGGAGCTCTGGTCTGGCTTGCAAGCCTCAAAGCACCACAGAGGAAATGTGTCACAAATTGGTATCTTGATTTAGTGATGTTAAATAATATTTTTGACTTGAATAAAACCTGTTGATTTGGATGCTTCCATTGTTGCAACTCAGGCTCTGAAAAAATGTACCTGTGGTGACATTTCTGCAAAATTATATTGTTATCTTTTGCAGGTTTCACAACACTTTGACAGTAGAATGCCCAGAGTTAGGGACTAAAAACATTTTCAGTTTTATCAGAATAAGATGAATGTGAATCTGACAGTGTTTTATAACTTTAGTTGCTGTACATATCATTGCCCAACAGTTCTGAATTTGAAATGTCCGTTGAGTGGCTCAAAAAGCAAATATGACACATTGTGGAAACACGTTTGCTGAAACAACCATTACATTTTGTGAATTTTACATAATAGGTCCCTTTAATCAGTAATTACTGATTTTATTTTCACATGAGTCACAAAATCATTTAAAAATGACTTCACCATGAGATTGTGTTGACCTGGGATCGGAAACAGTTTTAGCGTTGTGTGTGACCCGTCTGACACAGAACATCACACACATTAGCACCAGCGTGCGTCAGGGAACGTTGATTTGGGGGCCACAAAGTATCATGTCATGTCAGGGACCATGTGGCAGGTGTCATCACTTATGACAGCTCGACAGCAGTCAGGTGACTGATACAGATGGTGAGAGCTTCGACTCATGTTTATAAACACACTAATGTGATTGTTTTTCTGTGCATCCTGAACAGCACTATTTAGATGAAGCATGTAAGAGGGTCTGAACACAGCACATTACACTGGCAAAACAGGCAAATTCGATTTTGGAAATGCTCGTTCAACAGTAATCCACCACATTCTCCTGCGAAGGCACCAACAGAAAACCAATGGTGTGTTTTCCACAGTAAATCAGTTTTTAAAAAGCGCAATATCAAGAGAAAAGGTCAATCTAACCTTGCTTTAGGAGGTTCCTCTTCTCTGATCAAATATAAGGCCTACAAACCATTTTGTAGCAATATGACAGCAGAAATCCCTTCCTCCGCCCGGCTTAGTGCTGGCCTCAGACGTAATGACAGTGCTGGATACACTGAAATGGAGGAGATTGGTTTTTGTTGCTTCTAGACCAAACACTGCATTAATCGATACAGGTCCAGATCCATTGCATGGAGTGTAAATGAAGTCGACTTGGAAACAATTAGCGGTGATGTTGGTCATGTTCAAACATGAACAGATAAAACAACATCAAACGCTCATTTCAATACGGACAAATAGGAAGCTGAATTTAGGTTAACAATATTTTTGACTTGAATGAACCCAGTTATTTTTCAATTTGTTTTAAGCATAGAGTCTGATGATGATTGAAAATGTTTTAATTCTGAAAAATGAAAAGCCTCGAAACACAGTCATGGCCAAAATTGTTGGGACCCCTGAAAATTTTCCAGAAAATCAAGGAAAGTATTGCTCACAAAAAAAGTATTGCATTAACACGTTTTGCCATACACACGTTTATTTTGTGTGTATTGGAACAAAACAAAATAAGGAGGAAAAAATAACATTTCACATAAAACTACAAAAATGAACTATAAAATGATTGCAACCCTTTCAAATTAGTGGATAAATAAGATTATTTCAAGCATGTGATGATCCTTTAAACTCACCTGGGGCAAGTGACAGCTGTGGGCAACATAAAAATCACACCTGAAAGCAGAGGACTTGAGAACCAAAATTGTGTAAAATAAACACACACCTCAATGTTACAAGTAAATCTAGATCTAGATGTTCCTTTTTCCACAGTGTGCAACTATCAAGAAGTTTGAAATCCATGGCACTGCAGCTAATCTCCTTGGATGTGGATGAAAGAGAACAATTGATGAAAGATTGCTAAGCAGGATAGTCCGGATTGTGGATAAGCTGCCCCAAACAAGTTCAAAAGAAATTCAAGCTGTCCTGCAGGCTCAGGGTGTTTCAGTGTCAGCATGATCTATCCGTCGAAATTTGAAAGAAATGAAACAGGAGACCCAGTAGGACCAAGAGACGTAAAAATAAGACAAGAATACAGTTTGCTAAAATGTACTTGGGTAATCCAAAATCCTTCTGGGAAAACTGTCCACGTCTTGTGGACAGATGAGACCAAGATAGAGCTTTTTGGTAAATTGCATCATTCTGCTGTTTACCAAAAATGAAATGAGTCCTAGAAAGAAAATAACACAGTACCTACAGTCAAATATGGTGGAGGGTCAAAGGTTTTTTTATTTTTTTATTTGCTTCCTCTGGCACTGGGTGCCTTGACTATGGCATCAGGAAATCTGAGGATTACCAAAGGATTTTGTGTCGCAAAGTAGGGCCCAGTGCCAAAAAGCTGGGTTTGTTTGCATCTGGGATCGTGGGTCTTCCAGCAGGACAATTACCCCAAACATACTTCAGAAAGCACCCAAAAATGGACTGGAGAGTTCTGAAGGGGCCAGAAATGAGTCTAGATCTAAATCCCATTGAACACCTGAAAAGAGATCTTAAAATCGCTGTTGGAAAAACCCAAAATTCCAGGTTAGAAGTGTAATAAGCTTATTGATGTTTAAAGGAAGATTTCAGTAATTTTTTTCCAAAGGGTGTGCAACCAAATATTAAGTTAAGGGTGGCAATAATTTTTTTCAGCAAATTTTTGGAGTTCTGTGTGAAATTATGTCAAATTTGTATTTCTTCCCTTCTTTTTTTAGTTTTGTTCCAATACACACAAAGGGAATAAACGTGTATGGCAAAACATGTGTTAATGCAGTTTTTTGGCGTGCCAAGAATTTTGTAACATGAGTCTGAATGAGCCAAAAAAAGGCTTAAATCAGTAAGCAGGACCTTCAATTATTAGACCAATATATTTACGTATTTTAAAAAATCACCTAAAATCATAGTCGTTTCATGTAAAAATGTATAGTATGTCTCTTTCATGAAATATTTCACAGTTTTCTCTGGGAATGTACAGTAAATTGTAAATTATTAATTATTAATAATTATTAATATTATATTTATTAAAAATAGATTATTTTTTAACTATATAAATGTCTTTGCAGACCCTTTGGATCAATCCTTGACAAATAAAACTATGAATCTCTTTTTACACTAAAAACATCAGTGTAAAAGACAGTATAAATTGGATGCTTATAAAGTGCTCTCTCTACATCTTAAAGTTGATTGTTCCTGGAGGAGTAAAATACAGTTTATAAATTTGTTTATGTCTCTTTTAGAATACTATAGTAAAATGTTTGACCACAGCTGCTTCATGACTAATAATAGATATCACAAAAAGAGGGCCACAGACACCTCAATGCAATAAATAAAATTGCTAATAAAAAGGAGGGGAAACATTCCTATATCTTCTGTTAGTTTTCAAAGATTGTGTATGCCCAATCAAATTGTGTTAGAAGCCAGTTAAAATACGGATTACATGTTTGGAACTTCGTTGGCTACATCGTCACTTGATATCTAATGTAAAATCTGAACCCAGAATAATTTTTTTCTGATAATATTATCCAGAACTAAGTCCCAAGGTGAAAACACTGCGCTGCAATTATGAAGTGAAATAAATAATGAATGTGAGGCTAACTGATTTGATATTGTGAAAATATGATTTGAGTCAAAACGCAGTCAAAACAATGTGGACCCGCGAGATTCATGAGCAGTCGTGTGGAGGACGGTAATATGACGGCAATGAAAGTGATGTTGACGTCTCACCACACTCATGTCAAATGCAATCAGAAGTGCTGACAAGCTATTATAGACCCGTTGGCAGTTTGTATTTAGATTCACAGCAATAATGGGATAATGAGCGGCCTGGGGTTCTCACATAATTATATGTCAGCAGGATGCATTATGTGATATCTGCTAAGATATATATGATGATCTTTTAGACAAGCTTGACATACATCACAGACAAATAGCTTTTGTGGTGAGCCCATTCACCATGAACTACTGCCCATCGGTCTGAGACGTCATTTCAAAACACACACTCCTAAGTCCATCCGTGTAGGTATAAGATAAGGGAACAATATGTAAAATTTGGGGAAGTGGTAACCACAAGGAAAATGTAAAAATTACATTTATGGCATTTTAGAACTTTAATTTTTTTTTCTGAATTGGGTTATTGTTCTACAACTATGATATACAATAATCTTATGTTTGGAGCAATTTAGTGAGAACATGCATTATGTATATTTTTGTAATAATAGTGCACCAATACAAATAGGCTTTTAAAAAATTACATATTTTCCCTTTTGTACGTACTTTATGGGTACAATATAATTTGTGCAGTACATTGTAGGCTGTAATCTAAAGTGTTACGTAGTAAACGTAACTTACTAACTTTAATATTGTTAATAATATTTCAGACTGAAAAGACTCAGATTTACTTGTCACAGTCATGTCTAGCTCCATACTCCCGCACTACTTGCCTGACAACTTTCACTTGCCTGACATTATCCATTCAATTTTTTTTAGAGAAATAATGAGTCTCAAATATGATCATCAGGCTTTTGAGGAAGGTTTATTTGTTCATCTCTCAATCATCGTTGCTTTGCATTATATTATACTATTTAAAATAGTTGCTTTGCATTATATTATACTATTGAGCTTTAATCCTAAAACTAAGAATTGAAATATCATCCTACTAAGACATCTTACTATTATTGGTAGATATTGATATGTATTTGCATTTTATAGTCTGCTAAACTGTAATACAGATCTTATTAATTTACCTCACAAGTATCAAAATGTCTTTTTGTCCATATAAATTACAGCATTCATACCAAATTGCATTTTTCTGCTCAGTTTGAGTCTCAGAATTTTTTCACTCAATATTCTCACTATAAGACTATTTGAGACTATATGAGCCATAAAAGCCAGATGTATCTAATATGATTCAAAACGAAATATGAAAGCGATTTTTACTGCACTGTCAGAGGCCCGATTAAAGCAACACTTAAAACCTACACAGCACAATTAATCAGTCAATAATCATTGCTCAAAACAGCTCCATTATAGAATAATTAGAGAGGAAAACTGCATCTCAATTTTCTCTTCACGTACAATCAAGCTGGACTGATTGCTGTTTCACTTAAGGCATTTGCATCCAGGGACTCGTCTAAAGACATCATCTTCAACCCGTGGACGTGTGGTATCAGCATCACCCAGTTGCTACAGCAACAATTGAATGTCTGATGCTAAATAAAAAGGATGATAAACCATGATTGTGCAGTTCAAGAGTTGCTGATTGTTTTCTGGGGTGCACAGATGTCGTGCATTCATTTTATCTATATATTTTTTTTTGCATCTTACTGCCTCCACAACAAGAAATAAGCTACTACATCATCTTCTCAGGTCAGCAAATGACAAGGATAGAGCTGCAATGACATTAGCCAATCAGAACAGTGCACAGAATTAAGAAAATGTATGCTGTTTTTGTGCAAGAAGCTTTAAGTGAACTTAACTTAAAAGGAACACTGACAAAAAGGGCAAATTTCAGCAATAACGCAAGATATTTGAATCTGGAAGTATATTAAGACAATCATTTCCTATATTAAGAAAAGTACATTAGCTGCCAGACCATGAACCACTGCATCATGACTATTTTCTGCCTCTGTAACAAGAGGCTGAGCATTGAAGCCTTTCAGCAGATTAGAGTCTTTCTGCTGCCTGTGTGTCTGTGTGTGTGAAGGTGGCTGAACAGTCCATCGCCTAAAGCATTTGTTTGAAGTCAGACTCTAGCTCAGGCCTGAAGAAGGAATAAATCAATGAAGCCATGGTAATGAATTATTTCCTTCTTGCAGTCCAAGTCAGAGGCTGAGATAAAAGGGGCCCACATGCGGAGCAGCGAACAGCCGGGAGCCTCTTCAGCATCATCAGAATGCTGCAGCAGCACTTGTGCATGTGCACATGTAAAGCGTGAGAGAAACTGCCGACTTACCGCTAAACGTGCTGTTCTGTGCTTTCAAAGTTCATATGTGGAATAATAATGATTTTGGTAAAACTTGGGAAATTACAAACATGAACTCCATGTCCAAGTTTGGTCCATGTAGATCCACAGTAAACTGAACTAAAATGCATACACATATACATACTTGGAAAACAGTGGACTATTTTATGGCTGTTTAACTGTACTTTTTGTCTATTTTGGAGCTCGACAGCTGTGACAGGACAGAAAAGAGCTGCATTGAAACCTCTTCAAGCATACAGGTTTGAGAGTGATGAAGCAGTGGCAGCACTTCATTTTTGAGTCAGCTATTCAAAACCAATATATCAACTGTAAGCATGTTCCAAGACAAACAAAATACATGATTTGAGGAAGCATTCATGAATGAATCAAACCTGCCAGTATTCAAAGAGGCTGCAAAAATGTGCATTAATCAAACCTTTGCCAGCCTGTGAAACACTTTAAGCTTTGGGAGAATTCCCAGACATCCATCTACACCTCTCCTCTTCTCTCCTTTCCTCTCCTCGCATGGCTCAAAAATCTGATCTTTACAGAGATTACAGTGGTACTAGCCCTTCCGGATGACTCACATCACGGCATGCATTACAGGACGCATGGCTGATTTTATTCTGGCTGACAGCTGGCTCTTCACACTGAGCAACAATGGATGCAGAACAGGACATGACAATATCGGCAATGACAGCGGTGGTTTATGTCCATCTGTTATCAGGAGAAAAGGGCATTAAAACTTCAAGCCAATTCAAGACATGTTGTAATTAATTAAACTTGCATGAAACCTGTCCAGGTGCAATTAGTCACAAAAGCTGATTTGGGTAAACAGCAACTTCAAAGAACAAGAACTTCAGGTTCCCACCCGAGTGAATACAAATGTGATTGATTCCATGAGTGTCTCCTAAAGGAGTGAAGAAAACAACAGCAAGACAAATGTGTGCCTCAAACCCAGTCTGTGTTTCATGCTTCTGGAGTGCGATGATTGCTAGCTTTATTCACAAACGTAGAAAGCAGCTTGCAGCTTCTTGTGATAAAAGAGGTGTGCTTAATTTTATTGAATGTAAAATTGTAGTGTGCATCAAAACAAAAGTACATTCTAAAAATATGTAATCTTGTCGTGCTTTTTAGATGTAAACTTATTTTGATGTGTTGACACACTAAAACACATGTAAAGAAGTTGATGTAATTATGCTGGGGCGGTAGGACCCACATAGACCAGAGGATGAGCACCCTCTTGACTAATAACATATTGTAACTGCAGCATGTTATTTAATATTGCATTTAAATGTAATTGCAAAAAGTCTAATTACAAAAATATTTCAAGAAATTAAACAATTTTCCGTAGAAATTACATTAGAGTATACTTTAGTATAAAAAAATTTAATTTCTAAAATATTTAGGCAGTCGAATTATTAAATTACACATAAAGTGGGTAAAAAAGAGAAAAGCTCAAATATTCAACTAATTTAAGTTCATGCAAATTGAAGCTTAACATAAAATATATATTGTGTCTCCACAAATCTTTATATTCAGTTTACACTTAAGTACATTCTATTAAAGAATGTTATTTCCATAACAAATACTCTTTATAAAATTATGCTGAAGTGTACTTCTTTTCACAAAAGATACTTAGACAGTATTTTGAGGCTCCACACATGCACTCTTGATGTGAAGGTCTTCTAATAAACCTCATTTAAGCAGCACCACTTTTCAACATTTTCCTCCAAGACAGAGGATAAGTGACAAGAAATGTCAGCTATATTTATGCACTCCATTAAATGACATTATTGTACCTAATTTTTGCATGTAGTATTTATAAGTGTAACTTATTAGTGCACTTCATTAGTAAGCTTAGCAATATCAGGCTCCACTGGAATCTCAGATTCACACGCTGTAGTATTTGTGTGCTTTCTGGAGTGGCTGCTTCATTTCAAATGAGTCTCTTATGAGGTTCCACTTCAGTTAATAAGCGAGACGGTGTCTTTGTTCAACATGTTTAATTACCTCCTTGTCCAATTCAGCAATTTAGCCCCTAGTAAGACCTGAGAACCCTTCTAACATGCATAAACCTCGCCTGACCTGCCTGAAGCCGCCGTGCAGCTCAGATTCGTCAGACAGGACAGACAGAGAGACCTGCTAACCTCCTGTACAGGAGCCCTGCTCTCAGTGGGACCTCTTTCTCAACCAATTACACCCGTTCACTCGTTCCTGCACCCAGCTGCTCTTTATCTTTTCCTCTTTGTTAGTAAGACTCCTTGTAGGTGATCATCGATCGTCAGTCTCAGTCGGTCAGGATTTGGTTGGTTACTTTCAGCAGGTAGCAGTGACTTTTTTTTTGAGGCTCTTGTATGTGTCCTGTCTGCGGTATGTACCCTTGTGAATAAGTGTTGTGAACTTGTAGACTACTTCAAATCTAAAGTATATTATTCATAAAACCTGTACTTAAACTAAAGAGAGAGACATGTAAGAATACTTTTTTGAACATTTACTTTACAGAACATGTTTTAATAATTCTTTGTCATCATTTGTCTTGATATGCTGACTAACAAACAAAATATAAAGTATTTGATTGCATAGTATTATCACACCACTAGTCTTTAGACTTGTTTTCACCGTTTCTCCTTGTCTTGTTTGTCATCATGGTAATTAATTTAATTTGTGTGTGTCATTATCTCCCCTATTTGAGTTCAGTTCAGTTTGTGTGTTTTTGTCGCGTCTCTTCAGTGTGTGTCTATGTCTTGGATGTATTTTGTATGCATAACTGTTTGGATTACCTTTAGTGTGGATTATTAAAGACTTTCATACTTAATTCCTTCCTGTCCAGCTACTGCATGACAGTAGTGTCATTTGATTGAAAATGTCAAGCTAATATATTTTCAATGTACTAATATTGTAACTTCAGCTTTTTATAAAAGTATATTTCAATACATGATATAAAAGTTTCAGTAGAAGTGTAAATTCAGTAGTACACTTTAGTCTTTTTAAAAAGACACTGTGATTATGAAATAACATATGAAGATGTTTTTAAATCCCTCTTGGGTTAGTCACAAACAGCACGCTTAAATTCACCTAATAGCATTAAATATTTATTTACTTTATAATACATTTAATTTAATGGAAATTAAAATGCATTAAAGTGTTACCCTATAAGTTGTTACCCTTGCACTTAACTGTATTCTTATATATATACATACATACACACACATTATTTCTGTAGTATGCATAATGTACATTTTCACAAGGGTGGTTCTGTCTGTTTGTCTGTGTAATAGGGTGTTAGGCTGTAATAGTACTGATATGCACCGTGAAATAAAGTGTGCGTGTGTGTATGTGTGTGTGCGTGGTCTGAGCTGTATTCTGCCACAAAACCTGGCTTTATCTAAAAAGAAAATTGAGTCTGAAAATGGATTTGTTGATTAAAAGCTGCTTCAAAATGGTTTCTAGGTGGTTGCTATGGTGTTATGGCTGGTTTCTTACTGTCTGTCTGATCTTCTGGTCTGTAGATGTGACTCGACTTCCTCCTTCAATGAGCATCTGTGGGATTTTTTTTCAGCGGTTGTAAATGGTGCGTCTTATCACTTAGTAAAGCAGCAGCACACTCTCCTCAACAACACTCATGATCTGAGGATTCACAGCCAGTTTGTTCAAACTTATCATTAGTATTTTTGGTTTCTGCTGTTTTTGTCTTTCTGTCCTAGAAACTGAGCCTTATCGGTAGGCTTATATATTTTATTTTTGGTAAAAGCGCTGAAATCCAGAACTGTCAGATTAATTCAAGCTGCAGTATTTTCAGATTAATGTTAAATGAGCTTTTCTCATATGTATTTGACACGTGATCTGCTCTATTAAACCTCATGGGCGAATAAACTCTATTGTAAGGTGTAAATTTAACAGTGAGCTTCCTAAACACTTTTTGACAGATGTATTTCCATGACCTCTCTACACTAAATGTTGCCTAATGATACAAATCAGGCAACATAGCCTATTTGTGTTTCTAAAATACCTTATTTTGGCCAAATTGTAGGGCACCATTTTATATATGCCTTATGATGAATGCAAGCCCAGAATGCATTATGATAAGCTCAGTGAAAGATTTGAGAAAAGCGGTTTATCCACTTTATTTTTAACATAAGAGCACCAAACACATTTGTAACATCAATGTATCTGGTTTCAGGTGTCATTCACTTATTTTACCTGTACAAATACAGTCAGTTTTGCTGCTTGATATTGAAAACTGCTATCATATGATTTTAAATTTGAATTAAAAAAAAAAAATTCTAAACTGCTTTGAAACAATTTGTATTGTAAAAAGCGCTATATAAATAAAGGTGACTTGACAAGGCTGTAACAAGCAAACAAGCAGTCTCCAATATGTCTGTTCTTCCACTGATCATTATCAGCGTTTATCCTCCCTGCCT
The DNA here is from genome assembly GCA_037043235.1 of Rhodeus uyekii. NCBI lineage: Eukaryota > Metazoa > Chordata > Actinopteri > Cypriniformes > Acheilognathidae > Rhodeus > Rhodeus uyekii. The sequence continues at coordinate 469,364 of JAWRVZ010000103.1, read as the reverse complement.
GAGACTAGTCCAGCAGCTACTACTACTGGATCTCAGAGACATTCCAGGTTGGCGTTGGTGGCCACAAGCAAAAGCACAGGCAATAGATAAAAAAATAATTGTTGCCCATAAAAAATGACTCTCCCATAGAAAACCCTTTCCAGGAAACCAAGCTTGCAGTCAAAACCGAGACGTTCCCTTTGAAGGGAACTCGCTCTGCGTTGAATATGCTTTGGGAATGTCAAAACATTAACACCCGACAGAATACTCCTGACAGAAGAAATCCTAGTTGAATGGAGTTGGATTGCCATAGGGGAAGGTAATCTGGAAAACTCATAAGCAAGAGAAGTAGCCTTAACTATCCAATTGCTCATTCTATGCTTGGCTGTTGGAGGTCCTTTGGGCTCCACAGCACACAAACAGTTGTTTAGACTTTCGCCACAGGGCAGCTCTGTGCTTTGCTCGCACTGGACAAAAGCAGATTATTGTTCTCCTGGTCGTGATTTTTAAATGGGGGAGGATAGAAATTCTGCAGCATTAAGGAGTGAGTCACATTAATGGGTACCTTGAGAACATAACCCAGACTAAATTAAGGAAGACCTTCATAACGGTAGGAGCAAATTCCAAGCACAACGGTGAGACCAACAATGCTTGCAAATCTCTTAAACATTTCAGAGAAGTGATAGAATAAAAATGTGACTGGAACCTCCTCGATTGGCTCAAAGGAAGACAGAGATTGGCCTTGGACAACTAAGGCCACATCCCAAGTTGATACCCTTGTGTGTACTGCAGGCCTCAGCCTCAAGGTGACACGGAGGAAACGTGTAACTAGTGGGTTGTTGAAGACATTGTCTTCTCTGACAATGTCTCCCTGAAGACATTCCACCCAAAGGGATGTGGTAGGCAGCAATGACAGGGTGACAGGGATAATCTGTTAGGGTTGTGTCACTTCGGTCTAGTTTATTCTTGGTTTTGTGACAGAGCCCTGACACTCCTGTATTGTTGGCAGCAGCAATGTCACCCTGTAGCCTACGACTGGTTGCTCACGGAAGCTAAGCGGGGCTAAGTATGGTCATTTTCCTGGATGGGAGACTTGATTGCTGCTGGAAGTGGTGTTAGGAGGCCAGCAGGGGGTGCTCAACCTCTGGTCTATGTGGGTCCTACCGCCCCAGCATAATGATGGGGACACTGTACTGCAAAGAGCACCGTCTTTCGGATGTGATGTTAAACTGAGGTCCTTACTCTTTGTGGTCATTAAAAATCCCAGGATGTCTTTCGCAAGAGTAGGGGTGTAACCCCTGCATCCTGGCCAAATTTGTCCATCATGGCTTCCTAACCATTCCCTTTCTCTGATTGGCTTCATCATGTCTCCTCTCGGCACACTCCTCAACCTGAGGCATCACCTCAAAACCATACTCTTTGAGGCCTAAAATTGAGTAATAGTATGATGTATGTTGTACTCGAAAGGAGGTCAGGTTCTTCCACAATTTTGATAGGGGGGAAATTCGAGACACCAACGAGAAGTTTCGAAAAAACATTCTAATTTACTTTTGAGATGAACATCCTGCCTCTCTGCTGGCCTGTTGATGTTTAACCTGGTAACAACAAGTGACAACCTCCACCAACTCTTAGACTGGAGATTGAGGTGGCAAATCCTCTTCTCCAGCCTCGGTGCTGACAACATCCAGCTCCTTTGAATTGGATAGTTGTAGCACTTGTTCCTCTCTCTGGGTAGAAGAACCCTAAGAGAACGCACTGGATCCACTGGATGAGGGCAGAGGTATGCTGATCATACGTGCTCCGCTCCCAAACAAGCAACATAAAGATCACATGAACACACAATCTAAAATGCTGAATGTTTGCCACTCTTTGTATCGTTCGTAGACAGACAATGCTAAATAAGACAAATGATCACACAAAACTCTCCCAAAGACACAGACACTAGCACTGTTTGATTTGGCATGCTTTTCACAGTTGCTGGTTTGTGGCCGATTACTTTTAATGTGTCAGTTTTGTTAATTCAAAAGATTAAAAAAAGTTCTAAATACTCATAAAAGTTAATTTCATTGAACTATGTTTAAATTAAGTTTACCTTAGTCAGGTTAATTCATTATTTTGACTATTTTATCTAAGCCACAGAAAAGTAAAAAAATGGGAAGTTCAAAATATGTGCAGATGTTTCCTCTTCTAGTGGCTGCTCTCAGCATGGGAAAGTTGAATAACATGTGAAACACATAATAAAGACATCTCTTGCATGTCAAAATCTTGCATGTTTCTCTGACAAACAAACAGAGTAGCATGAAGTGGGATCTCCTCTGGGACATTTGTCTCCACAGAAACAATTTCAGCAATAGTCTTTCTCATGAGATATTCTTCCAGATGACATCCTTCAAAATCCCACTGCAGCAACACGGTTAACCTTGAGAAGAGCTTGACTGATGCAATGTTTTATTACACATATACTCTTACACTCAACATTCTCACTTGATTACCAACAATAGACAATGGTCAATGGACACAAAAGCAAAGGGACTATATAATAACAACAATCACTTGACTGAACTCATTAATGAGGTTAATGACTGGTGCTGGTTAATGAAACCATTTTTTTGGGCCCCAGCTGCTGAATCTTAAAGTAAGGGTCACACAGCACCTCAAACACTCTGATTTATCTCCTTGTGGAATGGATGTATAATTTTAGTTACAGTTGCTCATTCGGGGAGCTGGGACTGTGAATTGCTTTGCCAGTTCCTGAAATGAATGAAACGAGAGCGTTTGCTTTATGTGGCGTAGGACGATGGATGATACGAGATAATCTCGGCTTGCCATCTCATCCCTCTTTTTCAGCCAAAAGCACTCATCTCTCATCATCGGGCCATGATTAGCATTCATTGGTCCAAAGGATCAGGTGCTCGCTTAGCCACAAATGTGCTTCAGAGAGAGGCGTAATGGTGCCTGACTCACTGAGGGGCAAAAAGAAAAATCTGCAGATTTGCCACATGGTGAGAGAGGTTCATTTGTACTGATGGGTAGTGATGTGTGAGGTGGATGCGGGACTCACGGAAGGCTGTGTAGAGCTCCTGAAGGGTCAGGTGACCATCATTGTTGTAGTCATCATAACGCAGGAGGTCTTGCATGTTGCACTCCATTAAGATGTTTTCCAAATGCTCCTTTATGGAGATCTGTAAAAGGACGAGTTCACTTAAATTTTAAAATCATTATTTCATGAATTTTGTTTTATTAAAGTCACTGTAAAACAAAAAGATTAACTAACTTAAAAAATTAAGGCAATATGTTTAGCATATGTTTAAAAATGTTTAGCATATGTATTTAGCAATGCAAGAAAGATAGTTAAAATATACTTTATCACCAGATATCACTTTATACACTATCACTAAATATGCAATTATATTATGTAATCATTTGATATGTCACCTTACTCTTCTTATCCAAACTTTTTTTTTGGCATTTTCCACGTTTCTTATTGAGTCAATAACCCAAAGGTGTTATATATAGTATAGAATAGAAAATATTTTTTTTTCTAAGAGTGTACAGGAAGTCTTAATACTAAACTTTGTACAACAATTTAAAATTTGATCTTTTCTTCACACAAAGGACTTCAAAAGATAACAGCAGAGTAGCACAGTGCTTTGAAGTTGGTTGCCTTTTGGAGCCAGAGACACAAAGTGATTATAAACTGTCATGCAATCAGGGTTTGACATTAACACTCGCCAGATTTGCAGAATGCAGTCTGAATTTATATATAAAATATGCATTTTTACATTGTAGTCTTTTACAAAAGCATCTAAAACAAATAAAAAATTCAATGTAGTATTATCAAAAATATAGATATACTTTCAATAAAAAAAATTTACACAATACAAGCTGTTCTTTCTCTCTTTCACATCTCTCTAAAAGACAGTTACTCACAAACCCTCCACCCCTCACTTGTTTAATTTGCTCCGGATGAATATTGCTGCGGTTGCAGAGAATTGTGTATTGTGTATAATCTTACTCATTGTACAAATTTTGTGCTCACAGCCAAAGTGCGCACACATAAAGTCTCTCAGTGCTACATTGAGTGCTTTTTCATTGCTTATTATAGCAGTCAAATACACACAAAATAATGCCAAAATGTCGGTCTTGGCAGGTGTTCCTGTAAACACAGTCAGTTATGTTTTCCGTGAATATGAACAGTTTAGAAAGAAAACGCATGTGTAATAGTATAATGGATCTGTGCATCAGGTGTTAAAGTGACAGCAGCCTAATCCTAATCCCTGTTGACACATTATGGAATAAATAATATCACAAATATCTATATGATAGTTTTTTTTTCCCATGGTAAAAATGTCAAAATTGTGGCCAGTTAAAATGTTAAGTGGCAGAAAAACAGTAGCATATGAGTTTGGAATGACATAAGGGTGTGTCAATAACTCTCTGAAGTAGTTCCTAATATCCGTTATAATAAGCAGGATAATGTGCAGTGCAAAGATCATTATCACATCATAAACCCTTTCAGAGTGAAGGGAAATGACTGTACAATATCCCTTACTCGCCATCAATCCTCTTACCTCTGCCAGCTCCTCACTGCTCAGACGGCCGTCCAGGTTTCGATCTATATACTTGAACATGGTGTCCACCAGAGTCTTCCTCTGGTCCATTGCATTTGGTTCCTCATCTGTGGAGATCCTGGGCTGCATATCTAGAAGCATGGTCTTCAGCTTGTTGTATTCCGCCATTGTGCATGTGTCACCTGTAAAGACAAAGCGGGGGAATTTAAATAGCTGGATACAACTGAAGTCAACGAGGAGCCAAATATGTGCGGACATGTTTGCGATTTGCATTTCTGAACAGTCATTCAACGCAGGGGTCCCAATTAATTCACTGTAATCCTGTGATTTACACTGAAAGACAAAAGGTACACATTCTCATTTAGACACTTTAGCTGTATCGCAGCTTCTTTCGGCGGTAAGGGATTAACAAGCATGTTTTAAACTGTCACATTAATTCCCATGCGGCTCTGCAGCACTTATGTCTATGAAAGACGGCGAGGAAAATGAGAACCATGATTAATCAAGTGTGGTAGTGACTGTTTATGCCTTACTGGCAATAAAATTATGCAAACACAGCCCACCCGCTGAGCCGCTCTTTAAGACCCCTTGAGTGGGAGGAAGATTGTTTCTTGTATCCGGCAAAGAGGCAGAGCAAAAGATGACACCAAACGGAGGCAGCGTATACAAGGCTTTACTCGACTGATGAGAAGAGGAAATATATTATGAATAAGTCATTAGAAGACATTCTTCTACATGGCGGATCAGAGCTGCCCGCTGAGAGGAGTCTTACTGCATCGAATGGAGAAAACAGTAGTCAACAGTAACTGACGCTGACCGCCGGTAGCTTCTGACCACCACAGTAGGAATCTGACAATTTAAAAACTTGTATGACAAAAGACTGCAGTATGTTGTGTGATGATGGTCTTGTCTACTCTCAGGGAAACACTTGAAACGAAGGTTAGGAAATACGAGCGCATGATCTCAAATCCTCAAATGAGTGCATGATTTTGATCCTCAAATCTCCATTGTGGCTACACACACATGCACTTGCCCGTCGAACTAAATTGAAATTAACAATTTGAATAAAACTTTGGTTGAGGTATATTATCATTATTATAAAAGAAAATTATAACTGAAATTAAATAAAATAATCTTGATTTTTTTTTTTCAGGTAGTTGACAATTTGTTTTTACTATTCTCATTGCTAAAAAACCTAAAACTTAAATAAATAAAAAATTCTAAAAACTGTTGGGTTAAAAAATGCCATTTATATAAATAATACACATAATATTTTTATAATATAAATAATAAGACTGCAAAGACTCACAGACTGTCAGACTCAGTAAAAGTTTAAGGGCTGAAAATACAGTCTCATCAGTATAAGTATTGTCCCATCTCTAAGCTACCTTTTATTCAAAGATATTGGAGAAGGTTCTGTATGTGCAGCTTAATGATTTTCTGGTGAAGAACAACATTTCAGATAGATTCCAGTCAGGGTTTAGAGCTGGTCATAGTACAGAGTCAGCTTTTTTGAAAGTTTCAAATACTATTTTATGCAGTGTTGATTCTGGATATTGTGTTGTTTTATTACTGATAGATCTTACTGTGGCATTTGACACCATCGACCATAAGATTCTCATTGATCGTCTCAGAGAAAAGGTTTTTAGGCCTGGAATGGTTTTCCTCATATTTAAAAGTATGGACGGAATTTCTTTTCATCTGTTGTCACTCTCTTGTGTGGTGTTCCTCAGAGCTCAATTTTGGGACCAGTTTTGTTATCCCTTCGGGATCAATCTTTGAAAAATATTGCATCAATTGTCATTTGTATGCTGATGACTCTCAAACTTATTTTGCTCTGAAACGTAGGGATCAAGTTTCAGTATTAATCTCTGTATAAATTTTAGGTTAAATGTTGGTTGGCTAATTTTTTTTTTCCAGCTGAACGAGAATAAGTCTGAGTTTATTTTATTTGGTAATAAGGGATCTGTGGGAGATGTCGGTGACTGCCTGGGGTTGCTTCCAGGGAAAAATTGTTCTAGTTTGAAAAACATTTTTCGACTGTGAGCTCAAATTTGATCGTCAAAATAATGCCGTAGTTAAAAAAAAATTCTATATCTAAGTTGAAGTCTATTCTATCTTTTGAGGACATGGAGAAAGTTGTGCATGCCTTTGTGTCATCTCATTTGGATTATTATAATGCATTGTATCTGGATGTGAGTCAGGCCTCTCTCTCTCTCTCTCTCTCTCTCTCTCTCTCACACGCTTTGTAGCTTGTTCAGAATTCAGCTGCTAGGCTTCTAACGGGTACTAAAAAGAGAGAGCACATTACTCCTGTGCTCATCAAACTACACTGGCTTTCTGTATGATACAGGAATAATTACAAATTGCTGTTATAAATGCTTTTAAAGCTTTGCATTGAGTATATTTCTGATTTAATCAGTCTCCATCAATCCAATAGGTCCCTCCCATCTGCTAGTTCCTCGATCACACCTAAAATGCAAAGGTGATCTGGCCTTTTCTGTTGCAGGTCCAAGGCTTGAAGGCAAGAATGACATTCCTCTGTCTGTTAAATCTTCTCCTACTCTCTGTGCATTTCAGAGTGTGCTAAAACTCATCTGTTTTCAATAGTATTTGAAAATATTTTGTAATCTCTATAGTATATGTTTTATTCGTTCTATAGCTCTAACAAAGATGACTCATTGGTGCCTAATGAACATGAGCCTAAACTAACTTATATAAGTTTACAGAACTTATAAAAGACTGATTAGCAGTTTTGAAAGCATGTAGTTTTGCCTAGAACCTATATTGTGATTTGAAGGAAAATCATTTGTGACTACCTTAAGCTTTAGGGAATAAAATGTAACATATATGCAGTTGTGACTGATAAGACTTTCATTATAACTGAAAATAACTGAACTGTTGTGACATCTTGTTGGCATGTTTGAAGGAGCTGTGTGAAATTTGATGTGCTTACAGAAATTAATACCCTCACATGGCCATAAACGTGTGACTAATTCTCTTATTTCATACTGGATTTATCGAATAGTTCACACCCTAATCTGCAGACGCATATAAACTACATCAGCTAGAATAAAGAATACTTCAGTTTGGGAATATGAGGAAGATATTCTGTTATTGCTTTAAAATACGTCTATGTGATTTCCTGCAGCACATTTTGTACTGTACATGCCCTCAATGTCAAGTCTGTCTGTTAACATGACATCAGGTCATATCCATCCACAGACCTGTTCTTTTTACCCACAATCCTGCTCTGATAAATCATTGACGAATCTGAGAGGAAGGTGTTCCGTTTGGTTCTTTTCAAACATGGTAATGAAGTACATCTATCAATCGAGTGCAAAGGGAAAGGTCAGTGCTGAAACGTATAAATTGTTATGACATGCCATAAATCTGAGTTAATCCTCAAATATCTCCTTTTCCCCATGAAATGCATCACGCACAATTTTCTCCCACATAGGTCTTCTTCTCACTTTCTTTTTCTCATCCACACAAATGAAGCACATTTCAGAGAAAAATCATATCAGTACATGACTTGCATTGTTCTTTTCTAACTGTGACTTGTGTTTTTTAATTCAGCATGGATAGATTTGCATGCATAGATTCAATCCAATTACACATTTCACAGAATTTGCAGAAGGCTAATTGGTAAAACATACCTGTAAAATGAAACATACCCGAGTGTTTCACTTGTTTCATAAGTGCAGGGTTGGTTATCTGAACATCAAAATGTGTTTGTTTACAAATAGTGCACTTATATGTTAAAAGCGTTTTAAGCTTCATAACATAGTATTGTGCAAGGGACGATAATGATAATAATATGATTCTTTATGAATCACTAATATTCACCTGTAATCATAATTTGTGTGATAAAAAATATTTGTGTGAAAGGTTGTTGGTGTTTTACAGCCTCTAGTGTTCATTTCAGCAGTAAACTGCAGAGAATGATCAACAGTACAAAATGAACATACAGAATGTTACGAATTGCTTCGAGACTTGGGTTGAAGATCAATCCAGAATTGTAATGCTTATTGAGAATTGTAATGGCAAAAGGTCAAACAATCCAAACAAACAACTGGGCAAAAAACACAGGCAAAAAATTAATTCAGAAAACAGTGAGGATAATGCTCAGAAATGCAACGTAACAACACTAGGAGACTTCTCAAAGAAAGACAGAATACACAGGGCTTCACACAGGCTTATAGACAGAGTCACAGCTGAATGTAATCAAGCATAACGAGTCCAGGCAGTGGGTTATGGGAAATGTAGTCCATGATAAGCATTGATAAGATCGGGGCATCAGGGAGAGTGTAATATCACTAATATCATTATCATGGATAATCATGGAGGACAGAAGAGGCTAGTTTATGTTTATTGTTGAAAATCACCTATTCCAAATAGGAATGGCCTTAAATGAGAGATGTTTCAAGGATTATTTATGTCACATTTTAATCAAACACAAATGTTATCCTTCTGTATTCAGAGCTATCCCATATGAGCAATATATAAGCATTAAAAATCAAATGGTTTCAGCAACTTCTATTTTCTCTCTATTAAATCAATGATTTTGAACTAATCAATTTAACGAATAGTTCAATTACTCACTCATAAAGAGTCAATTGTAGTAACCTGAAGTAGATGCATTGAAGTAACCTGCTTTTTAGACTGTCAGAATATCAAGTATTGCTCACAGAAAAATATTGCATTAATACATGTTTTGCTATACACAATATTGGAGCAAAACAAAAAGCAAATTTGACATAATTTTACACAAAACTATACACAAACTTACACAAAATTGTTGGCATCCATAACTTAATATTTGGTTGCACACCCTTTGGAAAGAAAAACTGAAATCAATTGCTTCCTATAACCATCAATATGCATCTTACACCTCTTACTCTGAATTTTGGACCACTCTTCCTTTGCAAACTGCTGTAGGTCTCTCATATTGGAAGGGCGCCCAACAACAATTGTAACAACTCTCCACAGGTGTTCAATGGGATTTAGAACTGAACTCATTGCTGGCCACTTCAGAACACTCCAGCACTTTGTTGCCATCCATTTCTGGGTGCTTTGTGAAGTATGTTTGGGGTCATTGTCCCACTGGAAGACCAACGGTTTCGGACACAAACCCAGCTTTCTTTCACAGGGCCCTAAATTGCGACCCGATATCCTTTGCTATTCCTCAGATTTCATGATGCCTTGCACATAATCAAGCCACCGAGTGCCTCAGACTTCTTGATAATGTTGCGCACTGTGGACAAAGAAACATCTAGATCTTTGGAGATTAACTTGTAACTTTGAAATTGTTGATAGTTTTCCACAATTTTGGTTCTCAAGACAGTTCTCTTCTCCTCTTTCTGTTGTCCATGCTTAATGTGGCACACACAGACACACAATACAAAGACTAAGTCAACTTCTCTTTTTACATAGTTTCATGTGTGATTTTTATATTGCCCACACCTGTTACTTGCCCCAGCTGAGTTTAAAGGAGCACAACATGCTTGAAACAATCTTATTTATCCACAGTTTCAAAAGGGTGCCAATAATTTTGTCCAGTCCATATTTGGAGTTTTATGTCAAATTATGTCAAATTTTCTTTTTTTGGCCATGACTGTAGGTGTCGCCTGTAACCTGGTGATTTTTTGGATGTTTTGATCAGGAGACTATGTACTCTTTCAGAAGATGCATTATGCCCTCTACCATATAACAGGGAAAACAGGGATTGCTGGAACATTCAATGTCAATGGTGGGGAAGCATTGAGTCATAAATGACAGGTACAATCTTTTTTCTTTTGAATATCATTAAATATTGTTTAAATATATTAATATAAGTTTTAATTCATTTTCAGCTCATTCATATTATATATATACATATATATACAGTGTAGTTCACTTATCTCGACCTCGGTTAACTCACCAACCCTATTATATCAACGTTTTTGAAGTGGAACCGCCAAACTCCCTATTTGTCTTAGCATTTTCTTATTGGTTATGTCGATTCTTTTATGTTGCCGAACCCTAGTATCTTGAGCACAAAAGAGGGAAAAATTCACCACTTCACATGGTTATCTTGTTGTTACAATATATAGATGGCGTGTGAGATAAAACGCAGAAACACAGGATCCAAACAAAAACACTTTAATACAAAACGGGAACAGAAAATGACACATGGGAGTGCAAAAACTCAGGAGGCATCCACACATTGACTATAAAACATAACGTTAACAACTAAACTAAACAACGTTAACAACTCATAACTGACAACCAAAGAGTGCAAAAGGAGGACTAAATATACAGACAGTGATAAAATACAAAATACAAACACCTGAGATGATTAGAGATAATGGAACTGATGAGTGACGGTGAGTTATGGAACAGAGAACATGTGACAAAAACAAGGCAAAATAAGAGTCCGGAGTGACTGTGAACGTGACACTCGTGTTTAATGATCATACCTAGTTCACTGCGCATGCGCTGAGTTTGCGTTGCACGTAGATCGCGGTCTGTATGGTGACGCTTCAGTGATGCTTCACTCTGATTACATTAATTCCCAGATTACATTGACGAAATGACTATTTATACTGTGAGCGAAATTGTGTTTGCAATGTTAGAGAATATAATTAAAGGTTTGTATGGAGAATGGAAGGTGTTTTTTTGTATACTGGTAAATCTCTGCTGTCAGGTGCACATATGCCTTTTGTTGTTAGCAAACATATACAGTGTATGTACATTTTTATAGCATGACGATCGCTTCATCAAATAAATCGCCATATTGGCTGTTGGTTATCTCGATCATCGGTTATCTCGATGCTTTTTTTGCAACCCCCAAGGCCGTCGACATAACTGTATTCCACTGTATAAGACAATAATATATCTTGATGCAAAAATGGCACGCTCAGATTCACCGTATGAGCTCAGTTTTAATGTTCCCTAGGCTGAGCAGACAATTCAGTGGCTTGTTGACAGACCTCTGATGGTTTAAAACACTGAAACACTGAAAACTGCAGTGACTGATTCAGCGCTCTATTAAATTCAGTCAGATTCAGTCTTGCTGCTACCCAGCGGCTTTTAGACCATCCAGAAAGAGAGATCACAAGCTCATCTGATTTCTCTGCCACTTTAGGCCCTGTGTCTTCTGACCTTCAGCTCATTTATATTTGCATCTCTCAATGAAGAAAAATTAATTGGCATTTTGCATGTCTAATGGAGACTTGATGGGAATGTAAAGATGCGTTATTTAATCAAACAGCAGATTTCACAGTGTAATCAGCAGAGACTGTTCTGTCCTGTACGTGAGGCCGGTGAAGATAATGCCACGACACTGCTGTGATGAATAATTGATCTGTGACATAAACCACTTTCATATCTGAACTTATGCAGTATATGGGTACGTCAGATAATTTATGGTGAATTTATTGCACAAAAACCATATAAATCCAATTCAGCAGCTCACTTATGATTATGTAAATTCACAAATTCATGCTTAGACTATGTTCTACAAAAGTGTATGAGAAGACAATAAACAAGATCTAGATGACTGAATGCCACATGGACAACGTGTGCTTCATTGAGACGGAAGAGATAATGAATCAAAATCATTCTCCAAAATACGTGAGGAAACATTTTGTGCTGTCATCATGTTGAGGTTTCTACCATTAGTGTAACCTAAGGATGAAGTCATGAGCCACTTCATTTTGATGTCATCACACTGAGAATTTTCTGAAGTTAACAGTCTTTTTTACAGTGATGCCAATATGATCAAAAGCTTTTCCTGAGATGATCACTGAGAGGAAAGCATAAAACATGAATCCTCTTGAAGTTCGCAAAGAAACTCTTCAGAAGTGTGCATTTAGTTTGGTGTCTGTATATTAGTGAAAGAATCTGACCTTTGACAGTCAGACAGTTTCTGTACATTCATAAGGTTATAAGCAATACGGATAATCCCTGTGGATAAATGTCACAAGCGCTGCATATATTTAGGTCTCAACTAGTGGTTGCAATTATCCTGTACTGTCAGGCACAGCATTTAAGATTAAAACACAGCATTTGCATCTTCAAATATTAAAAGTATGTTATAAACACAAAATATGAATGGTATTGTCTCATGTACACCTGAGCAATGCATGCCGTAACACTATGGTGAACTCTTTTCTCTGTAAATAAACTCTGTCTAATCAACAAATAAATCCCCCCAAACGCAGAGGTAGACTCACCCGACGTTTTCGTCACCGGACAAAGGGTTTGTAGGGGGAAACAATTGCACGGCTGTCGAAGACTAAATGGATTAAGAGCAGCAGCACAGGACTTGATTGCATTCTGCAGGACACTGCACGTGCACTTCAGCGCTTCTAGGGCTCAATCAATAGCTCGTAGCCTTTAGCCTTTGGAGGTCTCTGGGTTTTAAATGGACTAACTACAGCTACTGGGATCATTGGCTCGTTCTGTGGACAAGAAAACACTCAAATCCTCAATCATACCACATTTCTGCTGAACTTACCAACCTAAATATGACCAAGCAGGTCATATGTCTTTGTGAAAATAAGTACACTTTAGTGTGTATTCCTTCAAAAGGAGCACTTACTATGAAAATAATATACTTTAAAATATTATACTGAAGCGCAAACCATAATAGGCAACACTTTACAATAAAGGTGCATGAATAATCATGTTATGTATAATTGTTAATTGTTATGTATAAGCTAGAGCTCCAAAACAATGACAAAATTGTCATTTAAAAGAAGCAAGCATTCAAAACTTATGCTAATTTGGATCAATGATTTTGATGACATGACTCTGCACTTCAGATTATCATCAGATTTTCTGTCCAATCAAATGCTCTCTAGAATCTGAAGCATCCAGATATGATCAGAGCGGATCATATGATCAAGTCGCCGCAGGAAAGAAAACATATTGGACCCGTTTGATCTCTGCGCATTATGCTGTATTTTAAAGAAATATTGAGGAGATTAGGAGAAATGGTTGGAGATTAGGAGGACACTGTGGGTTTACTAAGCTCAACGTCTCAGGCTGAGATGTGGTGTAAAGTAAGCGCTATAGGCTTTTTTTTAAAGGAGAGGAGCTGCTCGAAATGTCCCACCCATCTTCTTGTTTCAGAGGAAATTACGTCCAAAAATTTAAAAATCTGCACATTTCAAGGCTCTTCAGTGTGACTTTTCACACTTCATATTCTTCAAATATCTTCATTTGTATTTCAAAGATGGATGAAAATCTTAAGGGCTTGGAATGACATGATGAGGAAATGATGAGAGAATTTTCATTTTTGGTAAACTAACCCAAAGCAAACAGCAATTTCAAAATCAGTGTTTCTCTCAGTAAATATTGTACTTGATTATTTTTCTTTTGCTATCGAGTCGTGGACTCTTACTTTCACATTCACCCCATAGGAACCACTTTAGAATATGCTGCAGTTATGACACTTAATACAGAGCATTCGAAAAAGCAATAACATCAAGAGATGCAATTCCACAAGTTTTTTTATTCAGAGTCAAGGTGAAAGAAACCCTCAGAGCAAGCAGCCTCGTTTCAAAATACTGCACAAACACATAAACGCACATACATCTGAAACACACTTCACAACAGTAGTTGCTCCAGAGTCCGATCTCAGTCCCTGAGGGGCTTCTAGACTGATTAACTTGTTCAGGTAAACGGGCTGAGTGAAAGTCACAAACTGGGGAGCAGAACTAATGAACGATCTAATTAATAAATCAGGATTCACAAGCAGCTGAAGCTCTCAACAGTTGAGTCTCATTCATTACTGTATCTGGGTCAAACGTGTCCCTCAGCGTTGGACAAATCCTCACAGACATGTCAATACAAGCACATTTACGAATTAATGGAAGAGACTCGAAGCTGAACTATTATTGTATTTAACAGGTTATTTGCCTGATGGAGCACACATTCAGCCATTTAAAGTCAACAGCCTTAACAACCCATTTTATCCGCTCCACAATGTGACGTATTTCAGACTTTGAAGTAGAATATTCAATAAGAAAAAGGTAGAGCTTGATGCTTTTCCCGTGAACTGATGTTAAGAGGGTGTGAATTGTTTCAAACGAAAATGCTGAAATTGAACTGATGAGTAATGCACAATAATATTAGTATTCTGCAGTCATACGACATCTTTGCATGATATTTAGCATCAACAAAGACTTTAGATATACAATGATGACACATTACTCATGAATGGAAGAGTGTGCATAGTGCAATAGAGTGCAACAGTAGTAGAAGCATTTTCTCCCTAGGGTAATTGATTTTTAATGATAATTTATAAATCTGCAAAATCAGCCCTACTGTGAGGTACAAGGCTTTTATTTTCTTTTGCTGAAGCTGTCACCCCACATTATTTAAACTTGGGTTTCACAGCAGAACTTAATTTTAAAATTGCATTTTCAAATTTTTTTATGTCAGAATTTTTAAAGCTTCATTAACCATGAAAATTCCACCAATGCAGTAAGGAGTTTGTTCATGGTCTGATGAATAATTGTCACTTTTGATGAGAATAAGCAGTAAATAATTTTTAATTTGAATATAAGTTGAATAAATTATGTCAAATTCTTCATTTTGGGGTATTTCCCCAAGCAAAAAGCTCAAACTCCTCAAGAAACCATTAAACAAATTTTCACAGTCTCCCCATTTTCATGTCATTTCATCCCAATGGCTCTATTTCTCTCTGTCTGAAAGATCTTCCTTTAGCTGCAGCTCATCTGACGGGATGACATGTTTCAAAGTTGAGCTCTAAACGTTACTGAATGAAATGTTGAACCCAGTAAAAGCTTACGAATCTGTAATCTTCAGGAGTGTCGATGGATTTGATCTACTCCAGCTATATTTTGATCACCATTCTGAATCCCATCTAGATGAAGTCTTTGACCAAAAATAAAAGACTACCGTACATGTTCAGATATTCATACAACAAAATATTCTGTGAGGCGTGAAGATTTTGTGTCAATGATCAAAATGGCTGGCTTTTTTTAAAACGTCAGTTGAGAAAGAGTTAAAATATCCCCTGGCACTGAGGATCAGCTGGTTTTCTATCCTCCATGCCTGTTGCCTGTCGAGCAATAAACTCAGGACGAGGACGCTCTCCCAGGTCAGAATTTATGCATTGTGCAAATGTTATGCCAATGCCTCCATTTTTTTTGTCTTTTTTTAGCTCCTTCCCCTCCTTCAATTAATATAACGCCACAAAGCGTGCTCCATTACCCAGAGAGACAGAGGGAGAAATGTGCTTTGACTGATAATATGAACACATGTTTCCCCTGGAGCCAGCTTCATCTCCCACAATCCTCATCATCAGTCGACTGGCTAATCTGAACACAATGAGGGAAGTTGGACTCCATTGACGGAACTCTTAATTAAAACCCAGACAAAAGTATCTCATTCTCACCATTTCCATTAGGTTGGAATGAAAGAATCTGAACGAACACACACATGCACACACACACACACACACACATGTACGTGCCCTTTGGAAGCAACATTACGGATAGTTGCTAAAAGAGATATAATAAGGGACAAAAGAGCCAAGGACGTCAAGCACTACTAGTGCGAAATTCATTTGGAAACATACGTCAGTAAAGTAACTGCTACTGCAGAAGTCTTTTGTGTCAGTTTGCACAGAATAAGTGATGTCACTCATCCCTTGTACAATGAACACAAAGTGCATTGGACCCCCAAGTCACCAGGGGATAACAGTTAAAGTTCAAAGACAGAAGTATAAGTCAATAGTATGTATAATAGCCTATATGGTGTGTGTTAATAATCAGAATATATACATATATGGTCATATTTAAATAATCAGCAGTTGATCGCAATAAATCGCACAATACTGTAGAAATGTGGTGACAATGTATCATTTCAGGATAGTATATTTGTGCCTGTTTGTTTTACAGCTTATAGCCATAAGTGCTCACATATTAATCTACAAATCTACTTAAAGTATCAAAATCAGCTTTTTACATGAGCTTATAGATTCATTAAGTTGTAATTCTTCTATTAAACTGATTGACGATGGGTTCAGAATTACATGATTATCACATAAGTCAATCCTTCCTTTTTTCAAATGCATTTGAATTTTTTTTCTGCTTCAAGAACTATTAAAATGTTTTATTCATCTTTATTTTAACACTTATATGTGATATTTTTATTATAAAATTAAATATTTAGAGAAAAAAAAATTTAAATTGAGGAATTCAATCCAGAATTGCAGATTCTGAACATGCACTGTTTATATGGACCCTAAATAATGTACATATAAATAGATATTTATATTATGATTCCAAGAACTGTGGGAATAAATATACACACTTTCCACATATGCCTTCTTAAAGTAAGTTGTCACAGTGAAGGCTAAATTTAAGTGCTTGAACAAAAATACAGATGTCAAATTTGGTCTGTTGTGATTTTCACAAGCTTCCCACAGCCCTGGATTTCTCGACAGGCTGTCAATTGCTTCACTACAGTCGGTCTCACGGGATTGCTGTTTTGATTCAATTATTTCAAAGGGAACTCTCTACATGAAAACCCACATCCAATTAGCACAATGAACAGAAAACTCATTTTACAGGTTTTTGGAGCAATGCAACTCTATGCGTATATATTTTTTTCTATAGTAAACTCAATAAAACAGAACAACACACTGACACAGCAACTATGTAACATTTCCAAAGCCACTTCAAAGATTAATATTGTCCAAAATATAGCCATCTCCTGGACCTCACCTTATCGTGTTTGAACCTGTAAGTTTTCAATTTATTTTCTATCATGCCTTATTTCATCTAAAAACTCTCACATAGTACTCAACTCTTAGAGGCCATTTACATTACACAGTTTTCATTTAAACAGGGAAAATGTTTTATGCATTTTGGCTTTATGACAACAGATACTGTTATTAACATAACTACAAAAACACACATTTATCATGCACATGCATATTACGTGTTCAGTCTATAGGCATGTAGTGGTTCGTTACAAAGTGCTATCTTCTGGTTTGGCAGCAGAATACAGCATTTAGTTGTTTTTGTGGATCCATATGAACAGGGATCATTTTGACATCATTGTTGTCTGTATGCAAATCCCCCCCCCCCCCCAAAAAAAAAAACTGCAAAGGAAAAGCTTTTTCGATCAACTCTAAATCAGGAATGTCCAGCCAAATCTTATGTTAAAATATAACTATTTTACAATGTGGCTATTTCATATGAATTCGTATTTGAGTTTTAGAAAAAGTAAACATAAAGGTTCTCTCCAAAACCCAACTGCCCCTTGAGTGTAAACAAATGAGATCGTACAAATTCATACAATTGAGTCACCAATTTGACAATCCATGAAATGGTTATGAATATCTATGAGATGGTGCATTAAATGTGCATTCTGAAATACTGCATATTCAACCCTTTACACTTTAAAGTCTTACTTTTAAAGCATCATCCTTGGATGTGATTTAGTCAGATCAAGTCAGATCTGTGCTTTTGGATCAACATCCAAACAACTCCTAACTCAAACCCAAGCTGTCTCCATGTTAAACAATTTTGGTCCTACAGCCACGACTGCATTACGGCCGTTCACTTGATTTCCGTTGTTTTGTGGTGTGGTCCTTGTGTTATTTTTTTTATTAAGGAGCAGAGGCTGTGGAAGTTTAGAATAAAATGCTGTAGACATATAGTATTGTCTGGTGTTTGGTGGACTTAATTGTAAACCAGCAAAATTGGCAAGGTAACAAATCATCCAACTCGCTCTCATCATCAGTTATGTTGTTCCATATATATTGTTGCTAGTCAGAGAGGTGTGGTGATCCAGGAGTATGTCCTACTTTGGTAAATCACATCAGCAAGGGCATAAGCTAGGACACGCTCTGTATAATACATAAGTACACGTCAAACTCTAAATGAAGCCAAACTGCAAAAATTATAATTGCCAGTCTCCTGTGGAATATTACACATGAAAAGGGCTGTCAAATGTGTAATTCCACTTCAAGTTCTGCTCAGAGATGGTCTCAGCCACAGGGAAGAGATGTACAAATTTATCATGTGAAATCAAGGCAAGCTGAAAAGTGCAGAACCCTGCACAGGACATGGAGACATTTACATATATATATATATATATATATATCTCATGGCCACAAATTAAGAACTAATTTAATCATTTTAGTAAATTGTGGCCATGATTTACTAATTTGTTCCCTCATTTTTTAAATCACTATGAATTCAGAATTTGTTCTCTCATTTTAATAAATCGTGGCCACAATTTATTTATCCGTTCCCTTGTTTTAGCCAAATCATGATCAAAATTAAGAATTTTTTTCCAACAAATGAGTTGTTCCTTCATTTTAGTAATGGCCACATTCGTTCCATCATATTGAGTTTGAGGAAGAATACATGAGAAAGGGCCGTACTCTGATATAATTTTGGAATATGATACACAATGAAAAATACTATATTTTGAAATTAATCCTTCAATAATGCTGGAGCTTAAATGAAAAAATTGGTTGCATGAACTAGCATGAACTTGATCATCTGCCTCAGACATTAGTTGGCTGCGGTAAATGTCACTTGTTCAAAGCCATTCAACATCGCGACTCTTCAAACAGTGTGTTATGATTGCTCAAACCTTCTCTGGGAAGGACAGTGAGAGGCTGGACCTCTTGGTACTTTCATTGAATAGAGTATAACAGTATGGATTACGGTGTGTGAGATAGTACACACAATGTTTCTACACTCATACAATACAGCAGGGGCTATGGCTGCCTGTCATCTCTGCCCTCTCATGTCAGACATCTTGATGATTTCCTTCTGTTCCAGCAGCTGTGGCTTTCAAACTCTGTCACCTTACATGAACATGAACGTGAACGTGGTCTGATCCTAGCAGCCCATCGCTGCATGATTTAATAAGCCAATGACATTTTCACTTTGCTGGTGTTCTCCTTAAAACAGATCTCCTCCTCACAATGAATTTAGCAGTTTGCCAGGTTGATAGCGGGGGTTGTGCCAACCTCAGACAACACACACACACACACACACACACACACACACACACACACACACACACACACACACACACACACACACACACACACACACACACACACACACACACACACACACACACACACACACACACACACACACACACACACACACACACACACACACACACACACAGAGACCAGTGAATAATGCATATCTCAATAAGTAATGTACTTGCAACCCAGAGGGAATTTGTCCAGATGCCTGTGCACCTGCTGATGCATCTAGTTGTCACGCTTGTTTGCTTTCATTTACGAGTGCAAGTAAACAGCTTTAAGATTCATATTTGACGTGATGATCTACCTTAATTCCAGGCTTGCTTAGTATTTCAAGCTGTTTTGTTCTGTTTGTAAACTAGTGCTTATGAATGCAGATGCTGTACTTTTCATCTCTGGCAGCAGAGACTTTCTGAGAAAACTCCTTCATCATTGTCCATTTTGAGAAATTGTAAATATATGCAAGAACATGGCAGCATGGACATCAGTGCACACTGTAAAATGTTTGGTCTGTGCAGATATGTATTTGCCCATTGTGTTGTCTATGTTTTCAAGATGATATGTTACATGTACGTACATGTAGTTCAAAATCTTCTGATGTTTTTTTTTTTTTTGCACTGTGGTCTGATGAGGTGTGTTGCCATGGAAATAAAATAATGACAAATGTGTTTGAAACAAAAAAGCAATAGAATGAAAAAAAACCCCAAAAAAACAATACATTGCATTAACAGTCATTGCATTTAAATATATTACATTTTCAAGACTTTTTTTTTTTGGGGGGGGGGGGGGGGGGATATATAGCATGATTGCATATTTAAACTAAGGATGGGCGATAAAAAGTATCATATTGAGATCCTGAAAAATATGGAAGTGTAGTGTTTCTTACCCTATGTAGTGTATTGGACAGACTGCACGTACAATAATGTAGAACCTCATATTTATTATTATTGAACACATAACTCGAGCTGCTCTTAGCTTAGTACTTGTGAATCACTCGTCACCCTCGGTAACCTCCCGCTGTAAAGCATGTAAACCTCCCGTATGCAAGCATGCTTGTTATCTCAAATATTTACCCGTATCTCAAATGAAAAATGTGCTCAAAGGCTTGCTTGCATCTCGGAATACTCGTATGTCGGGGCGTTCGTATCTCAAGGTATTACTGTATTTCTTTTGAATAAATAAAAAGAAAGAACAGAGCCTCAGCTTTTAAACAAACAAACAAAAAAAAACATTTTATTCTAACTTCATGCATACTTCATCAACACAAAATTCATTTTTGAAATTAACATTTTAAGCAAAAGCTGAGAAAAACATTGTTTGTCAAAGATCAGATTCAGAACGGCGATCAAAACATCATCGGGGATGTTGATCAAGTCCATCAACACCCCCAAAGCTTGACAGTCCTATAGCATCATGGGTATCAGACAATTTTTATTTATTAGCTGTTTAATTTGTATCTATAATTGTATTTGTATCATTTGTATCCGCTTACATATGAGATCATTTCATTTTGCTTCTACACATGTTTTGTTCAGGATATTCTGTATTCTTTCAAAATTCCGACTTTAAACTTAGGCTTAAACTTAAACTTAGACTTCTTTCAAAAGTTAATTAAAATGTCAATTCCGCTTATGGACTCCTGTGTTAGCAATTTAATATGATTTTAAATTAAAAAAAGACTTTAACCAGTCGCTGGTTGAAATCCGTCTCTTCCTCACTCACCACACATACAGACATTCATGTCATACACCACGTGAGTGATTTCAGCCTATCCAAGACCTCCAGGAGCTACAAGCAACAGCAATCAATATCAAAGCATTTAAAACAAGAAAAAACACAGTCAGCACCACACAGTCCTCTGAGAGACAATGGCAAATAAAAAGACACAACCAAGTCTTCTTCATTTTGGCAGAACACGAAGAAAGGTAACTTTGAGCTGTTATGAAACTCTGTTAGGTGAAAACAACGGGAGTAAAAGAATCTCGAACCTGCTTAAATTAAATAATGCAGTGGTCCATTGACATTTAATGTCTTTTAAATGGTCAGGAATTGGGTTTCCTGACATTTATATTTGACTTCAATACTGGGGAAATGGATAAAAAGATAAAGCAAAGCCTGAAATCATACACAAGCCCTAAATACAATTTAGCTAAATCAAAATTTGGAAGATATCGCTCATCTCTTAAAATAAGTTAAAGCACCAAGGCATAACAAGCACATGACTTTCTGTAGTATAAAAAGCAGTATTTAAGTCAAAAATCGATCAATGACATTTAACATTCAACAAAAGGAGGAATATTAGTGCTATTTGGTAGAAATCAAATGTAATGTAAATGTTCAACCATTAGATGTAAAAATCATAAGCATTTACAAATGCATAATCAACTTTTTTTCAAATAAATAAAAATCTCAGGAAGTAGACATGACAAAATAAGCAAGACAGACAACAATGACAGAGAAAATGATAGAGAAATAACGTCTCGGGTTACGAATGTAACCCTGGTTCCCTGAGGGGAACGAGACGCTGCGTCAAAGCGCTAGGGGAAATAGCCTTGCTTCGGTCACGTGAAGATCTGTGCAACCAATGAGAGACGAACGCGTGTGACTGCGTCACTGCCGGCACGTGCCGGTGACGTCATGAGGAAGAGCATAAAAGCGGCATCGAGGTCCAAATGGTAGAACCTCATAAAAGTGTGCGGCGAAGACCAGCCAGCCGCAGCACAAACATCAGACAAGGAGACTCCGGAGAGGAGAGCCTTGGATGCCGCCATGCTCCTAGTGGAGTGGGCTCGGACCCTCAAAGGAGAAGCATGTCCGGCCGACTCGTAAGCTAAGCAAATAGCCTCGACTATCCACCTACTGAGGGTTTGCTTAGAAGCTGGAGCCCCCTCACGGGCCCCAAAGCAAACGAACAGTTGGTCCGACTTACGCCAAGTGGCAGTCTTGGAAACTTAAGCGTCCAGTGCTCGCACTGGACAGACCTTGTTCTTGTGCTCCTGCTCATGATCATCAAATGGGGGAGGGCAGAAGGCCTGCAGCGTTATAGACCGAGCCACATTAGTGGGAACCTTGGGGATATAGCCTGGCCTCGGGTGGAGAAATGCCTTTGCCATCCCGGGCGCAAACTCAAGACATGAAGGGGCCACGGAGAGGGCCTGAAGATCCCCGACCCTCTTAAGCGAGGTGATTGCCAGCAAAAGAAGGGTCTTAAGAGAGAGGTACTTAATAGAGATTTCCTCTAGAGGTTCGAAGGGTGCCTGGGACAGGCCTTAGAGTACCACAGACAAGTCCCAAGCCGGCACCCGGGTCTGTGCGGCAGGTCTCAGCCTCAATGTGCCACGGAGGAAACGAGTGACTAGGGGGTCCCTGCCCAAGGATACCCCACCCAGAGGTACATGGCAAGCTGCTATGGCAGCCACATAAACCTTTAAGGTGGAGGGGGACAACCCTGCCGCAAATCTTTCTTGCAGGAACTCCAGTACTTTGCCGACTTGACAGGTTACTGGGTTCACCTGCCTTTCACTACACCAGGCCGTGAAAAGTTTCCACTTTAAAGCGTAGAGTTTCCTCATGGAGGGAGCTCTGGACTGAAGGATGGTCTCAACAACCTCGGCTGAGAGACCGGATTCTATGAGCTGGACCCCTTCAGGGGCCAGACCCACAGCTTCATTAGCTCTGGTTGCAGATGAAGAATGCAACCCTCCGCCTGAGACAGAAGGTCCCTCCTGACCGGAATCTCCCAAGGGACTCCGTCTAGGAGGAACACAAGGTACGCGAACCAAATTCTGGACGGCCAGTGGGGGGCCACTAGCGTGAGATGGACCTTGTCCCGGCGAATCTTGGCCAGAACTCCCGGGAGCAGAGCGATCGGGGGAAAGGCATACAGGCGTAACCTCGGCCACGCCTGCACCATGGCATCCCGCCCCAGAGGCGCTGGATGTGTTAGTGAGAACCACAGAGGGCAGTGGGTGTTCTCTACTGAGGCAAACAGGTCGACCTGTGCCTTGCCGTATCTTTCCCAAATCTGCTCCACCACATCAGGGTGGAGTCGCCATTCCCCTGGTCTTGCCCCCTGTCTCGATAGGGCGTCTGCTCCCACATTCTGGAGCCCCGAGCATTGGGCCTTGAGACGGGAACCAAGAGTTCTTCCACATTCTCAGGGTGCGTAGGCATCGCCCTGTGACCTTGATTGTGCGTAGCGGATTCCCCTTCGGGGAAAACCCCTTGGTCTTTAGCCACCACTGCAGGGGTCTCATGTGCAGAAGGCCCAGTGGGATGATACTGGATGCAGCTGCCATGAGCCCTAACACCCTCTGAAAGTGTTTCACCGTGAGTGGCTGGCCTAACTTGATGCTCTCGACGGCTGAACAAATAACTTGCATGCGCTCGGGGGAAAGCCGAGCCGACATCGCGACTGAGTCCCAGATGTCTCCCAAGAAAGTGGTTCTCTGAGCAGGAGAAAGAACACTCTTCTTGACGTTCAGCCTCAACCCCAGCTCCTTCATATGTGCGAGCACTACATCTCGATGTTGCTCCGCTAACTGCGGTGACTGTGCCAGAATAAGCCAGTCGTCGATATAATTTAAAACACGGATGCCCCGTAACCCCCAAAGGCGAACCTCAGGAACTTCCTGTGTTGCGGAAGGATGGAGACATGGAAGTATGCGTCCTTGAGGTCGACTGTGACAAACCAATCCTCGGATCTGACCTGCACTACGATCTGTTTGAGCGCTAGCATTTTGAACTTTAGACGCTTGACCGCACGATTCAAGAGACGTAAATCCAGAATAGGCCGCAACCCTCCATCCTTCTTTGGAACTATGAAGTACCGGCTGTAGAACCCGGACTTGCTTTCTGCGAGGGGTACATGCTCGATGGCCCCTTTCGCCAGCAAAGTTTCTACTTCTTGCTCCATGACCAGAGCCTGCTGAGGGCCTACCACTGACTGTAGGACCCCCGAAAAATTGAGGTGGTGAAACCCCGAACTGAATGGCGTACCCTAAGGTCACCGTGCGCAGGACCCACTGAGAGATACCGGGTAGCCGTAACCACGCGTCCCGGAATTCTATTAGGGGAACCAGCCTCCCTGGGCTGGCCTCTGGTGCTAAGAACATATCCACCACTGAGCGGGGACTGATTCCGGAAACCCGGATGGATTGCTCTAGGACCCTCCTTGGAGGGGGTGGTTTTCCCATGGCGGGCTAACTGTGGAGCTGCTCCAGGGATACACCACTTTGTTGCGGCTTGGCGTCAGGGCCGCTTAGTCTTAGCCTTCTTGGCGTTCAGGACAACCCTCAAATCGCCTTTACTACCAGCGGCTTGAACTTGTCGGCCCGCCTTCCCGGGGACAACCGGAGGGAGACGGGTCGCGACACTCTGTTTCTGAGCGTATATATCTCCCTATATGAGGAGCTTTGAGGCCGCGCTTGACTGGCAGTCTCACGTGGAGGGCGGCGGGAAAGAAATTTACTGAACGCCGCCTGCTGCCGTGCAGCCTCCTGAAACTTGTCGACGACGCTTTTTACGGCATCGCCGAACAAGCCCGAAGGGGACAGAGGAGCGTTCAGCAAAACAAATTTGTCCCTATCCTTCATAGCCGACAAATTGAGCCAAAGATGTCTCTCCGTAGCCACCAGAGCTGCCATGGAGCGCCCGACAGAGTAGGCCGTCTCCCTAGTGGCCCGAAGAGACAGATCTACGGTCCGGCGCAGATCTGCCACTGCCTCCGGACCGATACCGCCGCCCTCGTTGAGGTCTGCCCACGCAGTGACGTGGTGTGCAGACACGCTGCGGCCTGACTCGATGCTGAGTATGCTTTCCCCACCAAAGACGATGTGACGCGCATCGGCTTGGAGGGGAGCGCCGGAGCTTTAATGGAGGATGCAGACTGGGGAACGAGGTAACTCGCAAGTGCCTCATCCACTTTCTTCATCCCCCCATAACAGTGATCTTGAGCCCCTACTAGATTAGTATACATCGTACTATTACGTGTATGAACTTTCTCAGAGGCTGGCCTTCCCCAAGATCTAGATACCTCGGCATGTAAATCAGGTACAAAAGGCATTGCTCGGCGCAGGGGAATGACGCGAGTCGGCAGATAACGCTCGTCCAACATACTCTTTTTTGGACGAGCACTTCTGGTCTCTGCTGGCCAATCAACAACCTCAACTAGCTCCTCAAACGCCGGCGAGGAGAGTGGCGAATCCTCCTCGACCGGGTCAACACTAGCTAAATCCATCTCACTTTCTGAACTTGATAGAGCTAGCGTTGGAGTCACAGCACGGGCATCTCTCGGGGAGTGCTCGTGACTGGGACCCGCTTGATCTCGTGAGGGCTGAGGTAAGGAAGGACCCACCCCAGCTACCTCAGCGAGATCCATTTGTGATCCCCAGGTCTGAGAGCGCCGCAAAGCCTCGGCTGCTGCAGGTCCCGAACCGCGGGGAACACTAGCCTGGGCGGCCTCGTTACAGACCGCCAGGCGGGAGCGGAGATCATGCAACGAAAACCTCTCGCAGTCTTTACAGCCGGCATTCTCAAGTGCCAACCGTGCATGCTCCACTCCCAAACAGATTACACACATAACATGTGTATCCTTGCCTGTTATAAAACGAGGGCAAGGAAAAACACACGGTGTGAACCTCTGTTCATTCGCCACATTTTCCACACTCATTCTGCTGATTTTTAGCTAACTCAAACTCAAAAATCACTCTCACACAGACACAGCACGCTGAAGGCATTCAAAGCTGACGTGTCCGGGTTTCAGACACGCTTTTATGCTCTTCCTCATGACGTCACCGGCACGTGCCGGCAGTGACGCATTCACACGCGTTCGTCTCTCATTGGTTGCACAGATCTTCACGTGACCGAAGCAAGGCTATTTCCCCTAGCGCTTTGACTCAGCTCGAGTTCCCTGAAAGGGAACTGTACTGTAAAGATATATAATGTTACGTGGAGTAACTGAGTGTGTGTCACGGCACAGAGGCGAAGACACAGGACTGTGATTGCAAAGGTTTATTAGAAATTAAAGACTACTACTAAATTTAGACACTACAATTAGGCCTAACAACACTTTGGTGACCTTCTGAGCTCTAAGATTCAAGATTCATGTGTACAGACCGAAGCAAGGCTATTTCCCCTAGCGCTTTGACTCAGCTCGAGTTCCCTGAAAGGGAACTGTACTGTAAAGATATATAATGTTACGTGGAGTAACTGAGTGTGTGTCACGGCACAGAGGCGAAGACACAGGACTGTGATTGCAAAGGTTTATTAGAAATTAAAGACTACTACTAAATTTAGACACTACAATTAGGCCTAACAACACTTTGGTGACCTTCTGAGCTCTAAGATTCAAGATTCATGTGTACAGACAGAAAGCATGTTTCCCTGTACAATGAAATTCTTATTTTGCCGTCCACAATAAATGTCACAAGTAAAAATGAAAAATAAAAATAAGATAAATATATAATAATAAAAAGAGCAAAGATATAAAAAGAGCAAAAGAGTAAGGTAATAAAGTAAAAAGTGAGGTTGTGCAATTCTGGTAGTGTAAAGTGAGGTAGTGCAGTTCTGGCAGTGTAAAGTAATGTAGTGTAGTAACTCTGAAACTTTCTAAGAGTGGCTGAACTATAGTGAGCTCTGAGAGCGAGGTTCTGGAATAGTAGCTGTCCAGACCCCAGGCTGCTGGGAAGCTCTACCCATCTAGGTGTGACTCTCGTGAGAGAGGCTAACGACTCTCGTCATAGACCCTTTTCTACAACTTAGACTCCTCATAAGCTCAGGAGTCTAGAATCCTTGCATAAAACGACTCAAACTACACTCTCGAGTGGCAACATGGGGCTCTCCTTAGGTGAGCTAGTGACCCTCAAAGAGTTGCATAAGTGAAGCTGGGGGAGCAGGGATGGGCCTACCGCTAGAGTTTTTATGACCCATCTCTGCTGCTCAGCCTATAGTTAAGGCCTAGCAAGCTGAGTACTAAAAACGGAGACCTGTGTTCCCTTCTCTGCAAGTTAGGAAGAAATGCTGTTTGCAGTTACAAGTTGCAGTGACCACCAATATTTCTAAGACCACCTGGGAAGATTTCTGTCCAACTTCGCCAGTCGGAGATCACTAAAATTAAGATTAAAGAGGTGTGTGAACTCGCAAGTATGATGTCAGGCACTGTAATATGCTCTGGCCCTCTTGCATAGCAGTGTTATTTTAATTTTAGGGGTGGTCCACTTCACTTGTTTCACTTTCACTGTAGCCTACTGACCGGGACATAAGAAATTGAAAACCTTTTGTTTTGTTTTTTTTACAAGAAATTGTAAAGACAAAACTGTGAAGCACTAATTCCAGGTAAACGAGGGGTATGGGGCATACATCTGCAAAGGACAGTATGAATGAGATTAGAGCCAAACAGATGGCAGAAGAGCTGAGACACCCACTTACTATCCAGGACAAAAGGTCTGGCTCTCAACCAGGAACATCGACCTTCGACTGCTCTATTAGTCGAGTCCCTGATACGTTGGTCAAGAGGCAGATCAATAAAGTCACGTACTGATTACGTTCACAATCCCATTATTGAATCTCAACTTCATTACTCAAGTAATTACTCAATTACTGCACACTAACTCTCTGGTTCTTCAGGGTATGGTGCTGCTGAAATGACACCTACTCCTCCAATGGATTCAGAAGAAGGGCTCATCTACAGGTTTAATATCATCTTGGTCTCCTGACCTAGGGGCTTCGTCAACTGGGAGGGGTATGGTCCAGAAGAAATATTTAAAATATACTCCTCCTTGTTTTCGTGCCTGTTGCCAGTCAGTCTTCTGTCTTTCTTCCTCAGTAATCATCTTTGGCTAAGAAAGAGACTATTATAACTTGTGTTAATTTAAACTTGACTGCAGTGACTCACCTTTGTGGTTCAGCTGATCTTCCTGTTTACCTGCCAATAAACATTCTGAACTGTTACCTTGGTTTTCTCTTCTTTTGTTGCAGACACTTACATAGTCAGAACAATAAGATTTTCTTGGTTGTTTTGTTGAATTAAAAATACTAATGCTAGAAAATCTTTACGGTCTCATCAAAAATCAATAAAAAAAGGCAAGAAAAGTGTTGATTGAAATTAAATGTAATTTTTTCATTGCTGTTGTTTTATCTTCAAGTATTTTTGGCAAAGGGGTTTTAGATTTTAATTGAGTAAACATTTTCTTGTAGTTAAATTTAATGACAATTTCTCAGTTTTTTGTACACCACTGGAGAGAACAAGCTAGAGCTTGGCAAGTGAAATAAAGAGCATTTAAAATTAATTTTAATAATCAATAACACAAAGCAATATATTTGCTTTATCAACTTGACAAATTAGTTTTAAATTAAACCACTTGACAACTGATCATGTGGAATCAAACAATAAACTTTCAACAAAAGACCTCCAGTTGTCATAAATGTGTTAGTTGGTTTATTTACATTATTCATCCACTACTTACAACCAATTAAAAAGTGCTAATTTTGATCCTCCATTGCAGACATGTTAATTATAATTATAAATTTAGATATAATTTATTATATGAAAAAATAATCTAGGATATTGAGAAAATAGCACATAAATGAAGCCTGAAGTGTTATTTGTGGGTGAAATAATACTTTAAGCAGAGAATCTAGCAGAAACGGCAACATTAAAAGTAGATTCTGGAATGCTTACGACAGACATCACGAGTTTGGTTTGCCTTCAGCTCAGAGCAATTGACTGTAATTTGCCATTTTTTGCCAATCATTTGCACTCAAGTTGAGTAGTTCTCAGCCTTTTGATGCTCTCATCACTTCATGCCAATGTACACATATGACTAGAGTGAAAAAATATGTTTTACACAACATATACACAAGCGTACTTTATTCATATTCTACCACACACACACACACACACACACACACACACACACACACACACACACACACACACACACACACACACACACACACACACACACACACACACACACACACACACACACACACACACACACACACACACACACACACACACACACACACACATACGGGTTTTTGTGGTTTACAAGGACACTGAGCCCCAAACCAGTCTGTTGGTGGTTTACGGGGACACCCCTTTCCGCTTGCTCTACAGAGATGAGACAACTATCAAAAATTTTCTTTTGAGCCCCACATCACAGATCTCACTTCAGAATTGCTATACACACAACACAACCTATAATATGACAACCTGACAATTTACCTACTAACGAGGACTCTGATAATTAGACGCACAAGCTCCGCCCATGACACAAAACTATATTATAAGGACTAACTGGAATTATGAGGACAGTTGCTGTACAATACACACAAGTGTCACAAACGTGTATTAGAGGGACACAAATGAATTAAGAGGACACGGTACACACATACACAACTGAATACATTGTGTATTATAAGGGCACACCTGATTATGAGGACAGTTGCTATACAATACACACAAGTGTCACTAACGTGTATTAGAGGGACACGGTAAACACATACACAACTGAATACATTGTGTGTTATAAGGACACACCTGATTATGAGGACAGTTGCTATACAATACACACAAGTGTCACTAACGTGTATTAGAGGGACACGGTAAACACATACACAACTGAATACATTGTGTATTATAAGGACACACCTGATTTATGAGGACATATGATTAGAGTCACCTGTGGGATCATACTCACACAGACACAACCATTTAAAAAGATGATATTGTTAAAAATTGTGTATGATTATGTAAATATGCAACTGTATTTTATAGGACCTACTATTTGTGTTCTGATATGCACATATGAGCATTTAACAGACATGAGAACATATAACAGAGAACAAAGTGCAAAGTGCAAAGTTTATTAATGTAGTTATTAATATTACAATTACATAAATCAAGTTACACATACATTTTTCTCAAACATTTTAAAAACATTTCATAAACAAATTGTAATAAAAATAGCTGAAAACAAACAAAAGGGATAGTTCACCCAAAAATGAAAATTGTCAAATTTCCTCACCGTTATGTTGTTCCAAACCTGTATGATTCTCTTGCATCTGTTCAACACAAAAGATGATATTCTGAATAATATAAGTATCCAAACATTTGACAGTAGCCATTGACTTACAGTGTGTGTGTAATATATATATATATATATATATATATATATATATATATATATATGGGTGATTCTCATGAAAACATGTCAAACATGAAAATTTAAAAAATGCTTGAATTAACAAAAAATTATTTCAGACATTTGAACCAAAGTCTAAATTATTTGTGCACATTATTTTAAAAACATTCACTTACAGTTTAAGACATTTTTTAACATAATTTCCAAAACAAGTCCTAAAAATTCTCATTACTGCAACAGCCTGAAAACGTCAATGTTGTTAGAAAAGCTAATACATTTTAACATTTTTAAAATTGGATTATTAAGAATCATGCACAGTAATTTGAAATTCTGAAATGTTTATTTTTAAATTAACAGGATTTTTATTTTGAATGCTTTTTCGCATCACCACAACACCTTCCACAATTTACAACCTATTTTTTTAGAATATTTAAATGAAACCTGACCATTTTTTTAATTATGTGACAAATCTGAAGGAACATAATGTGTAGAGTCTGTACAAGTGTTGAAAAGTAAACTACAATTTTTCTTTTAATTAAATTAACATTTATAGAACTGTTTTGGTAATGATATATAGGTTTTGGAAATGAGGTTGATTATCTTGGTAATGATAATAAGTATCTAAGGTTTTGTTAAAATCATAAAATTTAATGTAGAACATAGCCATGGATTCTAGTTTAAATACGTTTAATTTTGTAGTGCAAAAATACATAAAATATTACATATTTAAACATAAGCAGAAGTAGTAAAAACAATAGAATAAAGATAAAATAAATAAAGAGTCCTTCATGTTTTTCAGGTAGATCTAACTGTAGTTTCAGGAAACGTGTTTATCATAGCAGGTTTATGCCAAAAGCAGGAGCAAACTAGACAGAAGATATAATAAACCTAAGGTTGTTTATTGTGATTAAGATGGAGTCATGGGTTGTGTAAGATGTCCTCATAATTACTCCTGGTGTCATATTGTGGGGGATGGGCAGAAGTTCAGTGTTAATCTTATACAGCAGTCAGATGGAGTCATGGGTTGTGTAAAATGTCCTCATAATTACTCCTGGTGTCATATTGTGGGGGATGGGCAGAAGTTCAGTGTTAATCTTATACAGCAGTCAGATGGAGTCATGGGTTGTGTAAAATGTCCTCATAATTACTCCTGGTGTCATATTGTGGGGGATGGGCAGAAGTTCAGTGTTAATCTAATACAGCAGTCAGATGGAGTCATGGGTTGTGTAAAATGTCCTCATAATTACTCCTGGTGTCATATTGTGGGGGATGGGCAGAAGTTCAGTGTTAATCTAATACAGCAGTCAGATGGAGTCATGGGTTGTGTAAAATGTCCTCATAATTACTCCTGGTGTCATATTGTGGGGGATGGGCAGAAGTTCAGTGATACTTAAATACAATAGTCAACACCCGTTATGCAAAAGTATTTATTTATAATATCTATCCCCTTAAGATTTCAACCAAGACTGGCCCTCAGCTGAGACTTGATGATAATGATCAACAGGTCATTAATTTACCTGTTACGTTTTGTCAAGATGATGCAGAATCTCCATGAGCTGCATATATTGTATTTTACAGAAAAGTAAAATTACTGTTCAATAAGTAAGCTTCTTTCTCTCTCTCTGACACTTTTTGAGAGCATTTAACAGGTCATTTATTTAGCTTTGGAAAAATTTGGCATGAGCGTTTATTTCTAATATGTTCTGTAATGGGCTCTCATGTTTCTCATACAGCAGTACATATGATCTATTGCCGATCTGTGCTATCTACACTGAATTTGCCTATCAATTTCTTTCTCCTTTTTTTCCTTTTATTCTCACATTCTTCTGCACTTTTTATTATTTTTCTTATATCTGTAAAAGATTTCTTAATTCTTTAAATGCTATTAAAGAAAAATCTAGTACTGTATTAGATTAGCACTGAATGTCAGCCACACAACTAAAAGTCTGTAGTATTGTAGTATTTTAAGTCTGATTTGATTTAAAAATGTGTCAATTAAACAACATATTAGAAATAAATGCTCAGGCCTATGCCAAAATTTTCCAAAGGTAAATACATTACCTGTTTAATGCTCTCATGAAGCGTCAACTGTTGATCAGTATTTGAGATCTTGCGGGAGAGAGAAAGGAGTTTACTTATTGAACATTCATTTTTTTAAACATACGCAAAACACAACTTTACATTTCTGTATATACATAAAAAAAGATTCTGCATCATCTTGGAAAAATGTAACGGTAAATAAATGAGCTTTTGAGTATTCTCATCAAGTCTCAGCTGAGGATCTCTTTCTGCACAGCTGACCAAACCATTGCACTGTTTTGTGTCAAATTGGATTCAAAATGAAGTACTTTAATTTCTCCGCAAAGATCACATACTCAACATTAAAATGTGTGATTAGATAAGTACAGTGAGGAAAATAAGTATTTGAACACCCTGATATTTTGCAAGTTCTCCCACAAATCATGAAGGGTTTTGAAATTGTCATTGTAGGTGCATGTCCACTGTGAGAGACATAATCTATAAAAAAAATCCATAAAACTCATTAACCCTAAACTGTTAGTTTGCCTTGGTCGTTAGCTGCATAAAGACACCTGTCCATCCCATACAATCAGTAAGAATCCAACTACTAACATGGCCAAGACCAAAGAGCTTTCCAAAGACACTTGAGAAAAAAATTGTACACCTCCACATGGCTGGAAAGGGCTACGGGGAAATTGCCAAGCAGCTTGGTGAAAAAACTGTTGGAGCAATCATTAGAAAATGGAAGAAGCTAAACATGACTGTCAATCACCCTCGAACTGGGGCTCCATGCAAGATTTCACCTCGTGGGGTCTCAATGATCCTAAGAAAGGTGAAAAATCAACCCAGAGGAGCAGGTCAATGACCTGAAAAGAGCTGGGACCACCGTTTCTAAGGTTACTGTTGGTAATGCACCAAGACGTCATGGTTTGAACTCATGCATGGCACGGAAGGTTCCTCTGCTTAAACCAGCACATGTCCAGGCCCGTCTTAAGTTTGCCAATGACCATTTGGATGATCCAGAATAGTCATGGGAGAAAGTCATGTGGTCAGATGAGACCAAAATATAACTTTTTGGTCATAATTCCACTAAACGTGTTTGGAGGAAGAAGAATGATGAGTACCATCCCAAGAACACATCCCTACTGTGAAGCATGGGGGTGGTTGCATCATGCTTTGGGGTGTTTTTCTGCACATGGGACAGGGCGACTGCATTGTATTAAGGAGAGGATGACCATGGCCATGTATTGGGGAACAACCTCCTTCCCTCAGTTAGAGCATTGAAGATGGGTCAAGTCTGAGTCTTCCAACATGACAATGACCCGAAGCACACAGCCAGGATAACCCAGGAGTGGCTCTGTAAGAAGCATATCACGGTTCTGTCGTGGCCTAGCCAGTCTCCAGACCTAAACTCAATAGAGAATCTTTGGATGGAGCTCAAACTCTGTGTTTCACAGCGACAGGCCAGAAACCTGACTGATCTAGAGAAGATCTGTGTGCAGGAGTGGCCCAAAATCCCTCCTGCAGTGTGTGCAGACCTGGCGAAAAACTACAGGAAACTTTTGACCTCTGTAATTGCAAACAAAGGCTACTGTACCAAATATTAACATAGATTTTCTCAGATTTTCAAATACTTATTTGCAGCTGTATCATACAAGTAAATAGTTTAAAAAAAATAATACATTGTGATTTCTGGATTTTTCTTTTTAGATTATGTCTCTCACAGTGGACATGCACCTACGATGACAATTTCAGAACCCTTCATGATTTCTAAGAGGGAGAACTTGCAAAATAGCAGGGTGTTCAAATACTTATTTTCCTCACTGTATAAATAGGTTACAGTATACAATGCAATTTATATGAGTTACAATAGGAATTGTCCAACTGTGAACAGATTAGCCAGGGAAAACATTAAAAAAAATACTTAAACACAGCTGTATGTTACTCACCTTTAAATGAATTTATGTATTTTACTTCAAATCCATCTTCATCTTTTGGATTTAGTTTGGTCCTCTGGGATCTTGTTGCGGTCATCATCCCCTGCAAATCCCAGTGTAGATTAATATTTTAAATCACTTTTACAGATCACTGGCCTAATCAAATGCTTTACACATTTATTTGTTATAGAGGGTTAAAATATTTGGAACATTACTGATTATTTTAATTTACATGCTAGGAAGTGAAACTGTAAAACAATATAGAGATTTTTTTTCTCTCTTTCTCAAGCACACTGTGACTGTTTTATACGGACTTACATACACTTACATCAACATTACCAACTAAAAACAGCATTAAAAGTAATTATCTCAATTAAACAATGACGTATTCAGCCATTACCCAAAATAAGTGCACTACCAGCTATTAGCTTTATTTGTCTGACTTGTAGTGAGTAGCATCATACAGATATTACATTATTTACATTATAAATGAACAAATTAATTAATAATAAATTAATTCCTCACGCGTTGTTATGAGGAAATGTAATATACATGTAGTCTAGTGCTATTTAATTTCACAATCGTCAAATTAGCTGTAGAATAATTCGAACTACAAACTATATAAACAGAAAACTTGACTTAATTACACATAAAACGGTTTATTTATCATTATTCTTACCTGATCGCTCTTCATGTCGGTGATTTCTGCGCATGCGCAGTCAGTCTCAGCAACAGAGCACGTGCATCTCAGGTCGGAGGACAGGGTCATCAAAATATGGGTGATATTATCATTATTCCTTTTTGTTTTATTTAATTACTTAAGCCTTTTTAATGTTTTTGTTGTTATTTTGCAAGACATGTCATTTTTTCCCCTTTACACTGGTTTGACAAAAACCGTAATTATGAGGACATCAGGCGATCAGCCAATCAAAAGCTGCGATTCAGACACATGTGTGCATATGCATGAGACGGTGCATTACCGGGACCCGGCTACAGGGGCACTGTCTCATACACAAATTTTACACAAAATCAGGTTTTTGTGTACTATAAGGACTTGAGCAGAAATTTTGTTTTCCAGCTCTCCCAATGCTCAGAAACACGTTTACATTGTCCGAATTATGAGGACACCGGCCCTGTCCTCATAATTCAAAATGTCCTCATAGTGTTGCGTGTATTCATATGAAATGTCCTTATAAACCACAAAAACCAACACACACACACACACACACACACACACAATTTCCCTTAATTTGGGAACACATTAAATTTATCAGCACCATTAATAAGCCTTAATGTTCTTACTTTGCTGGCTGTTGGAATGGAAGATAATCGCTTAAATTCAGTGACAAGAAACCATGTGATCCCAATTATCTACGTAGCAAAGGGTGAATCAAAAGAAAAAAAAGGCTTTGGTGTTGACATCCATCACCAAGCACTTTCTTGAGATGTGGGAACATGTGATCACTGTAATTATTGTGGTGCTCATCATGGCAAACCGCAGAGTGTTTCTGGAGAAATTGGAGACAGATTGTAGCAAAGGTGACAGAAGTATTGATCCTAATCTAAAGTGTTTGATCAACGCTGACAATATTCCCACTGATGAGCAATTCTCCAGTGTAACTCAAACATCTCAAACACACAGAAAAATAATTACAGGATGTCCCAGTGATCAGGCTGATCTGAGATATAAGGGTCCAATCTTGCCAAGGCACACTTTGAGAGCACAAGGATGGAAAACAAAAATCAATGACTTTATTTTTTCCAGCCCTTTAGGAGAACCGGAGCAGTTCCAGAGTTAAAAGGACAAATTCAGACAATTACAGATTACATGTTATAGTCTACACTCAAGGCATCATCTGAATACTTCAAATCATTAATAATAAAATGAAGAGCTTTTAATAGAACTAATTCGTAATACAGTAAATTAACACGTCTGTCTCAGTGTATGTGAAACAAAGACTTACAACATCTCTCTTAGAAGTATTTGCGCTATTTCGAAAACCACTGCAGTGAGCACAATTATTGCGTACAATATGAATTAGGCTCGTCACATATCTTTAAATCCCAGCTTGTTGTCACCAGTACAAAACATTTGCATGTATCCAAAGATCAAAACAGC
Organism: Rhodeus uyekii; assembly: GCA_037043235.1. Taxonomy (NCBI): domain Eukaryota; kingdom Metazoa; phylum Chordata; class Actinopteri; order Cypriniformes; family Acheilognathidae; genus Rhodeus; species Rhodeus uyekii. Next base: position 432,549 of record JAWRVZ010000103.1, on the reverse strand, counting down.
ATAATTGTGGACCACTATGCAGTGCACACTAAAGTATCCACACCAAACAAACTGTGTGGGTTTTTTTGTTGTTGAAAGGAACAAAAGAAAATAAGCCTGCTGAGACATTAGTCTTTTAGTGTGGTTATAATTATATTTTACCAGACAAAACTTTGATTCAGATAATAAATATAGCAGATGGACCATTACTTTCAAACATGGGAAACACAATAATATCAAGGAGTCTATAGTTGTGTCATGGTTGCATGATGCATCTACTACTTTCATTATCTGAATCATTATCTGAATTTTGTCTTCGGTAGTAAAATATAATTATAACCAAAATAAAAGACTCACCAAACTGTGCACACCAATGTATGAGTTCGGTGTGTGGTCACATGAAAAATGATGCAGCGACTGTCCACTTGGTGGCCCCATAAAAGTATAAAAACAATAACACGAAAACGGCTATATCTACGCAACAGCCAGTCCAATTGAGTTGAAAACTGCCATGCTGTGTCTTTGTCCAAGGTGCCATGATTGTCTAAGAGTACATTCGTGCATCTCGAAAAACACAGCCGCTCTTAGTCAATGAAATTTGAGAGGCTGTCAGCCAAGGTTAACGGAGGCTAATTGGAGCAAAACTTGCTGGGCCTGTTTGACTCATGGCCTTAGAGGCCTGTGAGAAAATCAAAAGAAATCAGCCACCAGGGGGGTCCTTCATGTTTCTCACATGCGTAAAAGATTGTATATATATCACACGATTTTTCACACATTCCAATAATGTTCATACTTTGTTAAACCTCCTCCTTCTGAGCAACTTTACCTCTAGGACCACCGCTGTCAACCAAATCATTCAAACCTACTTTTGTGAACTAGTCCTAGGTTTTGTAGCTTTAAAATAGATATTTCCTTAGCAAATTTGCTGTTTTGGCTGTAAATGCTCTTTTTCTGTGATCTAGATGGTTACAGGCATGCTAAATAAAACATACTACTGTTTTATGCATGTGCTTAAAGGCCTTAAAGTGCTTGAACCCAGATAATTGCTTCTGTATTTCTGTGCGGAAATTTTAGTGTGAACAGTATTTGCACTCTTTATGCTACAATATGGCATAGAACAGAGAATGAGAATGCAAACCTTTCGAATACTGAAGAAAGTTCTCTATCTAATTTGTCTCAATGACAGTTGCTTGACTCAACACTGATGATATAAGAAGCATGCATAGTGAAAAAGCTTCCTTAGTGACTATCCTGACAGGAAAAATATACACTTCAAGAGCTTCTAGACAAAAGGATCTGGGACCCATTTTATATTAAAACTATAACACATTTCCATAATATAGTAAATGCTCTTTTTAAAAGTATGCTGAGGTGTACTTCTTTTTCACAAGAGTACCAACATCAAATGTGGCTTTTCCAATCAGAATTATGAGTCTATTTGACTGTTTTGAATCTTAACCTAAAGCTGTTTTTATATTGACGATTGACTGATTCATTTGTTCTTTTGACCAAGTTCCAATTAACAAGGGAACATTTGGAAAATATTTTAATTATTAATTGTGCAAAAACATCTGTTACAACACATGAGTATTTCAAATATAAACCTTTGTAGTTTAATTATTATTACTATTATATGTCATGGTTTAAAAAAAAAAAATCAAAATTTAGTTACATTTCCAATGTCCACCCTTTTTTCCTCTTTCCTCAATCGTATTTCAAGAAGTTTAGTCCATGAATAATGCATACAATAGCCCATGATGAGGAGCTGGGGATCATCCTGTTCCACACTATATTTTCTGCTTGCACTGTTCATGGCTTGGACATCTGAACCTAGAGCCACTTCTGGAAGAGGAATGAAAGCCTCAGGCCAGAAACAGGTCACTTATTGAGGCTATCTCCTAAACCTTTGTGTTTCTCGCTCCTGCCTGGCCTGTAGAGAGCTTCAGAGAAACTGTTCTCCATTAGACAAGTGGGAACACAAAAACCTAGTTCCCTTTCAGGGAACTCGAGCTGTGTCGAAGCACTAGGGGAAATAGCCTTGCGTGAGTCACGTGAAGATCTATGCAACCAATGAGAAGCGAACGCGTGTGAATGCGTCACTGCCGGCCGCAGCCGGTGACGTCATGAGGAAGAGCATAAAGCGCGTCTGAAACCGGGGCGCGTCAGCTCTGAATGCCTTCAGCGTGCTGTGTCTGTGCGAGAGTGGTTTTTGAGACTTGATAGCTTAAAAAATCAAAGAATGAGTGTGAAAAGTGTGGCGAGAGATGAACAGAGTTTCAGACCGTGTGTTTATCCCTGTCCTCGTTTTATAACGGGCAGGGATACACATGTAATGTGTGTTATCTGTTTAGGAGTGGAACATGCACGGTCGGCTCTTGAGGGCGCCGGCTGTAAAGACTGTGAGCAGTTTTCTCTGCATGTTCTCCGCTCCCGCCTGGCGGTCTGTAACGAGGCCGCCCAGGCTAGTGTTCCCCGGGGTTCGGGACCTGCAGCGGCCGAGGCGTTGCGGCGCTCTCAGTCCTGGGGTTCACAAATGGATCTCGCTGAGGCTGCTGGGGTGGGTCCGTCCTTACCTCAGCCCTCACGAGACCAAACGGGTTCCAGTCACGGGCACTCCTCGGGAGATGTTCGTGCTGTGACTCCAACATTAGCTTTGTCGAGTTCCGATAGTGAGATGGACTTAGCTAGTGTTGACCCGGCAGAGGAGGCTTCGCCACTCTCCTCGCCGGCGTTTGAAGAGCTAGTTGAGGTTGTGGCGCGAGCTGTCTCTCGTCTGGATATTGAATGGCCGGCGGAGACCAGAAGCGCCCGTCCTAAAAGAAGTATGTTGGACGAGCGTTATCTGCCGGCTCGCGTCACTCCCCCGCGCCGAGCTATGCCTTTCCTTCCCGATTTGCATGCCGAGGTATCCAGATCGTGGGAAAAGCCAGCCTCTGAGAGAGTTCATACACGGAACAGTTCGATGTATACGAATCTCGCAGGGGCTCAAAGCTATTGCTATGGGGGGATGCAGAAGGTGGATGAGGCGCTTGCGAGCTACCTTGTGCCCCAATCTGCGTCCTCCATTAAAGCTCCGGCGCTCCCCTCCAAGCCGATGCGCGTCACGTCGTCTTTGGTGGGGAGAGCGTACTCAGCCTCTAGTCAAGCCGCAGCGTGCCTGCACACCACGGCTCTGCTGCAGGCTTATCAGGCTGAGTTGCTGGGGGACCTCAACGAGGGCGGCGGTATCGGTCCGGAGACAGTGGCAGAGCTGCGCCGGACCGTGGATCTGTCTCTCCGGGCCACTAGGGAGACGGCCTACTCTGTCGGTCGCTCCATGGCAGCTCTGGTGGCTACGGAGAGACATCTTTGGCTCAATTTGTCTTCCATCAAAGATAGGGACAAATTTGTTTTGCTGGACGCTCCTCTGTCCCCTTCGGGCTTGTTCGGCGACGCCGTAAAAAGCGTTGTCGACAAGTTTCAGGAGGCTGCACGACAGCAGGTGGCGTTCAGTAAAGTTATTCCCCGCCGCCCTCCACGTGAGACCGCCAGTCAAAGGGGGTCTCAGAGCTCTTCACACAGGGCCGCTCAAAAACGAAGTGTCGCCACCCGTCTTCCTCCGGCTAATCCCGGGGGGTCGGGGCGACAGGCTCAAGCCTCTGGCAAGAGGGGCGATCTGAGGGCTGTCCTGAGCGCTAAGAAGGCTAAGAGCAAGCGGCCCTGACGCCAAGCCGCAACAAGGTGGTGTATCCCTGGAGCAGCTGACCAGTCAGCCCGCCATGGGAAAACCACCCCCTCTGAGGAGGGTCCTAGAGCACTCCACCCGGGAATCCGGAAATCCCGGCCCAGTGGTGGACATGCCATCAGCACCAGAGGCCAGCCCCGGGAGGCTGGTTCCCCTAGTAGAATTCCGGGATGCGTGGTCACGGCTACCCGGTATCTCTCAGTGGGTCCTGCGCACGGTCACCTTAGGGTACGCCATTCAGTTCGGGGTCTCACCACCCCAGTTCTCGGGGGTCCTACAGTCTGCTGTAGGCCCTCAGCAGGCTCTGGTCATGGAACAAGAAGTAGACACTTTGCTGGCGAAAGGGGCCATCGAGTATGTACCCCTCGCAGAGAGCAAGTCCGGGTTCTACAGCCGGTACTTCATAGTTCCAAAGAAGGATGGAGGGTTGCGGCCCATTCTGGATTTACGTCTCTTGAATCGTGCGGTCAAGCGTCTAAAGTTCAAAATGCTAACGCTCAAACAGATCGTAGTGCAGATCAGATCCGAGGATTGGTTTGTCACAGTCGACCTCAAGGACGCTTATTTCCATGTCTCCATCCTTCCGCAACACAGGAAGTTCCTGAGGTTCGCCTTTGGGGGAAAGGCGTACCAGTATCGGGTGCTTCCTTTCGGCCTAGCGCTCTCACCCCGCACGTTTACGAAAGTCGTGGACGCTGCTCTAGCTCCCCTGCGGTCACGGGGCATCCGTGTCTTAAACTATATAGACGACTGGCTTATTCTGGCCCAGTCGCCGCAGTTGGCGGAGCAACATCGAGATGTAGTGCTCGCACACATAAAGGAGCTGGGGTTGAGGCTGAACGCCAAGAAGAGTGTCCTTTCTCCTGCTCAGAGAACCACCTTCTTGGGAGTCGTCTGGGACTCAGTAGCGATGTCGGCCCGGCTTTCCCCCGGGCGCATCCAAGTTATCTGTTCAGCCGTCAAGAGCATCAAGTTAGGCCAGCCACTCACTGTCAGACACTTCCAGAGGGTGTTAGGGCTCATGGCAGCGGCTTCCTGCGTCATCCCGTTGGGCCTGCTGCACATGAGACCCCTGCAGTGGTGGCTAAAGACCAAGGGGTTTTCCCCGAAAGGGAACCCGCTTCGCATTATCAAGGTCACGGGGCGATGCCTCTTCTATGTGGAAGAATCCTTGGTTTCTGTCTCAAGGCCCAGTGCTAGGGGCTCTGGCTCGGAGAGTCTCTCTCTCGACAGATGCCTCCCTCTCGGGCTGGGGGGCGGTCTTGAGAGACCGCTCCTCACAAGGTCTATGGAACAGTCGGCACCAAACCTGGCACATAAACATGTTAGAGTTACTGGCGATCCGCAAAGCACTCCGTGCGTTCCTACCGGACCTTCGCGACCACCATGTCACTGTTTTCACCGACAGCATGACTGCGGTTGCGTATATCAATCACCAGGGGGGTCTGCGTTCGCGACCACTTTACAAGATGGCGCGACAGATCCTCCTCTGGGCCCAGGGAAAGCTGCTCTCCATCCGGGCGGCTTACATCCCGGGGGTCCAGAATGTGGGAGCAGACGCCCTGTCGAGACAGGGGGCGAGACCAGGGGAATGGCGACTCCACCCCGAGGTGGTGGAGCAAATTTGGGAAAGGTTCGGAAAGGCACAGGTCGACCTGTTTGCCTCGGTAGAAAACTCCCATTGCCCTCTGTGGTTTTCACTCACACATCCAGCGCCTCTGGGGCGGGATGCCGTGACGCAGGCATGGCCGAGGTTACGCCTGTATGCTTTTCCCCCGATCGCTCTGCTCCCGGGAGGACGGGGTCCCCTGGGAGATCCCGATCAGGAGGGACCTTCTGTCCCAGGCGGAAGGTTGCATTCTTCACCCGCAACCAGGGCCGTTGAAACTGTGGGTCTGGCCCCTGAGGGGGCCCAGCTCATAGAGGCCGGTCTCTCAGCCGAGGTTGCTGAGACCATCCTGCAGTCCAGAGCTCCCTCCACGAGGAAACTCTACGCCTTGAAGCGGAAGCTCTTCACTTCTTGGTGTAGTGAAAGGCAGCTGAACCCAGTAACCTGCCAAATTGGCAAAGTACTGGAGTTCCTGCAAGAAAGATTTGTGGCAGGGCTGTCCCCCTCCACCTTGAAGGTCTACGTGGCTGCTATAGCGGCTTGCCACGTACCTCTGGGTGGGGTGTCCTTGGGCAGGGACCCCCTAGTCACTCGTTTCCTCCGTGGTACATTAAGGCTGAGACCTGCGGCACAGACCAGGGTGCCTGCCTGGGACTTGTCCATGGTACTCCTAGGCTTGTCCCAGCCACCCTTTGAACCTCTAGAGGGTATCTCTATCAAGTACCTCTCGCTAAAAACCCTTCTTTTGCTGGCTATCACTTCGCTTAAGAGGGTCGGGGACCTTCAGGCCCTCTCAGTGGCCCCATCATGTCTTGAGTTTGCGCCCGGGATGGCGAAAGCTTTCCTCCACCCGAGGCCGGGCTACGTCCCCAAGGTTCCCACTAATGTGGCTCGGTCTGTCACGCTGCAGGCCTTCTGCCCTCCCCCATTTGACGATCATGAGCAGGAGCACAAGAACAAGGTCTGTCCAGTGCGAGCACTGGACGCTTACGTTCACAAGACTGCCACGTGGCGTAAGTCGGACCAACTGTTCGTTTGCTTTGGGGCCCCCGAGGGTGCCCCAGCTTCCAAGCAAACTCTGAGCAGGTGGATAGTCGAGGCTATCTGTCTAGCTTATGAGTCGGCCGGACATGCTTCTCCTTTGAGGGTCCGAGCCCACTCCACTAGGAGCATGGCGGCATCCAAGGCTCTCCTCTCCGGAGTCTCCTTGCCTGACGTTTGTGCTGCGGCTGGCTGGTCCTCGCCGCACACATTCATGAGGTTCTACCAGCTAGACCTCGATGCCGCCCCGGGAACCAGGGTGCTCTCTCAGTGAGCTGGGACACACCCGGATGCTGACCTCGCTGAGGTGGCGTTGGCATAGCGTTCCCCTAGTGCTTCGACATAGCTCGAGTTCCCTGAAAGGGAACGTCTCGGGTTACTTATGTAACCCTGGTTCCCTGAGGGGAACGAGACGCTGTGTCTTGGCCTCAGCTCCGGGCGCATCCGGGCCCGCTTCAGGCATTCATGGCTGACGCGCCCCGGTTTCAGACGCGCTTTATGCTCTTCCTCATGACGTCACCGGCTGCGGCCGGCAGTGACGCATTCACACGCGTTCACTTCTCATTGGTTGCATAGATCTTCACGTGACTCACGCAAGGCTATTTCCCCTAGTGCTTCGACACAGCGTCTCGTTCCCCTCAGGGAACCAGGGTTACATAAGTAACCCGAGACGTTATGCTGAATCCCCATGAAAATGTTTTATATACTGACTAAGAAAACCTTTGATGAGTGAAACTCCCACACTCAGTGAGAAAATTAGCAGCTAAATATTTTGATATACTAAAGGCCCACTGATTTGCCTTGAAACACACAACATTATTCAATGTGTTAATGCGATGTCCAACGGGAAGATGAGGTAGGGACATATTGAGCAGACAATAGCGTTTGGTTTATATTTACAGTTCGGCCAGAGTTGTTGAGCTTGGTAAAGGCACAGACTTAATTCACCACAATGAAACATATTTACAACACAAACACAAGTAATTTTATTTTCCGAACATTTCATTCATCCACTAGGGTTGAATGGATTAACATCATGACAAGTTAATTTCCCAGTGTTAAACAGACACGGTTTAAAAATCTTTGTGTTTTTTATTTGTTGAGGATGGCCTGAGGGAAAGTAAATACTGAGAAAATTTCCATTTTTCGAGTGAACTATCCCTTTAAGTGATAATGTACCTTTTTTCCATCAACATGCCAGGGACTACAGATAAAAAATGTATGGCTAAACCTGGCACATTTGCATTATGGACCCAAGTGTTCAATTTATGTGCATTGTCCCTTTTGAAATAATGAATTTTGAGAAACTGGAAAGAAATGAAAGAAATTTGAGCTTGTGCATCATCATGGTGATGTCTATGCTCCAGACATGAATGATTCCTCAGATCATTCTAAGGAACATATATAAATAAACGCTATAAAAATAAAGGTGACTTGACTTGATTATCTGTGTTGTTGAGGAGAATGTGCTACTACCTTATTAAGTGATCAGATGCACCATTTTCACCTGCATATTGTGTTTGAAACCAGAGGAACAGCAGATCATTACCAGAATCATTTCACACAAGGTAAGTAGACACCCATTTCCAGCATTGTAACAGTAAGTTTTCGATTAGAAGAAAGTAACTTTCATTCTGCTGTAGCTAGAGATATCCAATGATATTACGCATGAACTCTTTATTGACTCCAAATAAGCCTTGGAGAAGTCTATTTGATGTGTTTGATCTATTTGATCCTGCTGAACTACGACGATTTTCCATGTCTTTCGTGTTCTCGCCTGATAAATCAGCATTTTAAATGCACTGCTTCATACAATAAACTACAGTTTCAGAGGGGAAATTAAAATTCCTAATGCAGCGATAACGCTGGCCTTTTGCAATAATTGAGGCTTCAAGGATGGTAATCACATACAAGAGAATCCCTCTAGACATGGCAAAGCTTTTCATAATCGGAGAAACCATTTTCCTCTCAAAAAGCAAACGAGGCTTATAGAAAAACAATCCTGATTATAAAACATATTCATTCAGAGACATAAACATTTCTCCCCGTTTGACTCTATGCTTCGGGGGCGGTAATTAAAAATCAAACATTTTAATAAAGAAGGTCAGAAGCCCCCCAATCTCATTCAGTTATGAGTGACCTGTCATAAATGTATGGGCTGTCAGGAGTGTTAGTTAGTGGATAATTATGATGATGTATAGTACAATTCAGTATAACTTGCATAAGAAGTAGTTTAAGTGGAGACATCTATGTTTTGAAATCTAAGAGTTTTGTTTTTCATGAAATAGGAAACTACAATTGGTCTACAATATACACACAGACACACCCACTATATTTTGGTATTTTTTTGTAAAAATATATTTACAAAACTATATGTATATGTATATATATATATATATATATATATATTATGCGCTGCATAAAATTATACGATTCTGAGGAAACTAAACATAACCTTAATCTTACTAATCTTAAATTAAGTCTATTTTATTTTAGTTTTATTTTATTTTAGATTATTTTTAATTTCTTATCCAATTTTGCTTGGAAAATTTGTACTGTATTTTTACATATTTTTATTAAATTAGAAGTGAATTATTATTCTCAGAGTAGTGATCCAGTTTTGTTGTCACACTCAAGTTTTGTTCAGACTGTCAGCCCAAATCCAATTTTTGTATATTTCCAATTAGAATCTGATAATATTTAGCAATTGTAAACAGGAAAAAAATCTATTGAAATATGATTTTTACAAATCTGTTTTGAGCTACATTCATATGTTGGCTGAAATCCAATTCAAATCGTATTTCTGGAAATCCGTTTCAGTCTGACCACTATGATCGAATTTCATATGGTTTATGTCACTTTCTCTCGCCACGTAAATTGTAAACAAGTCAGATGTTGTTATAGGAAACAGACTGAAAGTCACTGCAGAAACAAGCTTATGTCGTTGTAATGTCAGACGAGCAGAAAAAAAACTTAACCCTAACAAGAAAATGAAGACATGTTGAATTTTGAGACCAGCAGAGACAAAAGCATGGAATAAAGCATGGAATACTAACACCAGCCTACTCCACATTTTCATGCTGTGAATAAGACAACATCTGTATTGCAAACCCCTCTATGTTGCGGTTGTATTGTTTTTGGCGTATAGAAACCAATGCAGATATTCCAGGAAACTAAAGAGTGCCACGTGACAAATCAGATCTATACAGTTGACATACATCAATGTGCTGGGTTCATTGTATAAATTGTTTTCCAAATGTATTAATTTAATAACACAGTAGATAAACACCCATTCAGTTTCAGTGGGAAAAGGATCTCCTTTTTTTCTTTTTTTGCTGTGGCAGGGAACTCCTCCCCTTAATAATTTCTGAAACCTCATAGGATAATGCCAGTTGACCACTGTGTGGTGCAGCTCTGGCAGACAGACAGTATAAATAGCATAGGCACGGCAATTGCTTAAGAATCATGACTGAACGCAGCACAGCTGGTCAAGCGGTGAACACGGAAGCTAACTCAATGTCTCGTTCTTGTCTCTCAGGGAACCAAGGTTAAGACAGTAACAGTGACAGTGAAATGCATTTGGGAATAGTTTTCAATCCCGCTGTAAGAGAGATGCAGATCAGCCTGAAAACACCATGAATCATACACCAATAACAGCAAAGAGGCACACAGCCCAACCAATGACGACACTGTCAGGTGTATTCACTACTGATAGGTGCAGGTGAACCAATGAAATCAGTAGCTGAAGCTTATCAAAACTTGCATATCAGAAAGCCTGAAAACTAGCAAGCTGCACTGACACACAGCAGACTCAACTATTCAGAGAGACTTTAAGTACAACTATCATAAAGGCGGCACAGTGTCAATGGCAAAGTGGTGACAGTGAGCACATAAGCAAAAACTAATGTACAAGAACCATAGAGTCAACAGCAAAGACGGTAACAACTGTATCTTGAGACACTAACAATATACCAGGAATAATTTATTCAATCACTCAACGAAAGCACTTGAGAAGCCAAAGATGGAACATCCAGCTTATAAAACCTGACGAAGGTGTTCTGAATAGACCAGCCAGCAGCAACTTGCCTTTGCTGTCTGGACACAAGAAACCTCCTGTCAAAACTATGGATTATTTTTTAAATTTGCCTTCGGAGAAGGGCTTACTAGCCTTTGCTAATTTGAATTCCAGCAAATAACTTGTCTTGTTACTTGACTTTTGAATCGCAGTTTGTCTGAATTACTTTTTGCCGAGTCTATAAATTAACCGTCAATCTCTGAACTGTAGTCGCCCGTTCTTGTGTAGACTGTTTGCTAGCATAGTTAGCATGTTTTGAGGCAAAATGACGGCTAATGTTGTAGTTTTTAAAAATTGCTACAGGTTTTGCAGTCTGCTACTGCTACTCGTACTGTGTAAAAAATGCTTTGGGAATGAGTAGTGTGACTATATAGTGAATCATGTTTGAAATCTAACCAATGGTTTGGATGTACATCAGAGGCGGGTGACGTCATGAACCAGGAAACTGCAAAAGCCTGTCAAACGCCAGCACAGGCAGCTTATGTGTCTTCAGTAAGCGCGTTATGTGAAACGTCTGTCTATTAGGTGTTGTCTGTCCCTTACCTAGTTTTAAAAACTAAGGAAGAGAAAAAAAAGAAATATAGTGAGAAATAATTCAGATTGTGTGTTACTCCCTGCCTCACGGACACACATGATCTTTGTGTTGTTTGCTTGGAAGTGGAGCACACACTGTCAGTGTTCGAGGATGTTGACTGTGTTCACTGTGAGCAGTTACCCCTTTGATTGGACTCATTGGCGTTGGCACTCCACAGGGCTGTGTACTCAGCCCCATCCTCTACACCCTGTTCACCTCGACTGTGGACAACTCACTCTCATAAGGACAACATCACCCTGAAGTTTGCGGACAACACCGCAGTGATAGAACGCATCGCTGGTGGTGACAAGGCTGCCTACAGGAGGGAGGTGGCCAGTCTAGTTTCATGGTGTGAAGTCAACAACCTCACCCTCAACACGGACAAGGCAAAGGAGATGATTGTGGACATGACAAAAGAAAGGAGAACGCATCAGCCACCGTTCACCCGGGAGCTGGAAGTGGAGAGAGTGAGCAACTTTGAATACCTGGGTGTCAGTGAGGACCTCACTTGGACACCTCACATCACGTAGCTAGTCAGGAAGGCCCAACAGCGGCTGTATTTTCTGAGGAAGCTGAGGAAGTTTGGCATGTCACCTAAGATCCTCAGCAACTTCTACAGCTGCGTCATCGAGAGTGTCCTGGCCAACTGCATCACTGTGTGGTATGGCAGCACTACTGTTATGGACCAAATCTAATACACCCTACAGCACACTCCCATAATATGGCATGCCACACACCGCACTACACTTTAACAGTCTACACTGGACTATATATACACACTGCATTTAATACAACACTATCTACCTGTTACCACTGGATACTATCCGATGCACATTCATGACATTTCTGTATCCAGTTCAGATAAAATCTGTTGCACCTCAGCATTTTTGTATGCATATATATATATGTCAATAATATATAATGTGTACATTCTGTGTATAGTGTACAATGTGGTGTTAACTGTGTGTATGTACATTCTGAGTATAATGTGTTATGTAGTATTAACTGTATGTCTTATAATCATACTGTATGTCGTATAATCTTTACATGCTGAAGGATGTATGGTTATATGCTAACTGTTGCTGCAATTTTCTGGAGCATGCTCCAAAAATTTTTCACTCCAAGGCACATGTGCTGTGGTGATGTGACAATAAAACTGACTTGACTTGATACCAACACTGGGTCTGTCCATTCCATTTGCAAAATGTATGGACGTAGCACTGTCACCGCTGTGTCTCCAGGACATCCACATCCTGAACTACATTGACAATTGGTCAACTTTAGCTCAGTCAATGCAGTTAAAAGTTCGACATCGAGATGTCGTTCTTGCTCACATGAAAGAGCTGAGGTTGAGGCTAAATGCGAAGAAGACTGTGCAAGGCAAGAGGTACAGATAACCACCTTCTACCTTCTCTTACCCATACGTGACAACATGCCCGCTTAAGGCATTTCGTTCTCTCTTCAGGGAACCATGGTTACAGTCATTACTGAGACGTTAGTAGAATGTCTAATGTGGACAAACGTGCATCAAGACCAGTGTTGTGTAAGTTACAAGTTACTCATAACATCTCTAACAGTCTAATTAGATTACTGTACTAATTACTCTCTCAAAAATAGATTGCATTATTACTAACTACTTTCTAAATCATAAGTCGAACAATACAGGTATGGGCACGAAACTGTAATACTTTCAAATAAACAATATAAAATTGCATAAATTATTCTTGAGCCGACCAAAGTATTTAAACAGAGAAGTTATATTAAAAACATACATTTTACCATTAGATGTTAAATCCATTATTGTTTTACATAGAATTGTTCTATAGTCTATAAAGTATTTAATGCAATTACATCCGAAGTAATTGTAATTAAATTACAGAAAAATTAAGAATAATCCCTTACTTTACCTTTACAGGAGTAAAAGTAATTAAATTACAGTAATTACTTAGTAGTGCATTACACCCAACACTGATCAGAACTAACAAGTATTAATCAGCTGTGCATTCCTTATGGCACTAGGTTAGGTGTTGACGGTAATAAAGGTTAGTTGTGTGTTGTTTGATATGGATGCTGTGGAAACAATGACTACAGTTCAGCAGAAGGGCTACAGGTGATCCAGAGCTTCTGCTTTACTCCGACACACAAATTACATGTGCTTTAAGTCGGATCGTATGTAAATTACAATCTGTGTTGTGTTGTGTATGCCATTTGACTACAATTCTAAACTGATAGAAAGGAGGATCTGTCAGTGAATTGCAAATGCAACGCAAAGACATTTGAGATTCAGTCAAAGAAACCTGTGTGATTCTTGGCCTGGCTCTGCTCTCACAACGATCCTTTAAACATAAGGCCATCCACAGTGGGATTTATGTGAGATTTGTATATTGAATATAAGGGTCTGAATCAGTAAACGAGGTTGTTCAAAGGTTACTATTTTATCCCTCTCTGAAAATAATTGGCCTTCAAAATTGAGTCTGTCCAGACAGAGACGCAAATTGGAATGGAAGACTCGTGTGGTTTGATATGGTGAGCGTCTGCTGCTGCCTGATTAAGTATAGCCATAAACATTAGTGGCATCTCATCAGGTTTCTAAAAGGCTATGAAAAACATCTGAAAAGAGTCAAATCGAAATGGTGGGAGTCATTGAGAAATTATAATAGCAAGGTACTGTAATAGAATCTTGATTGCAAAATGTTTTTGCAGTTTTTGATAACAGAGGTTTTTGTGCCAATTATTCTAGAAGTCAACGCTGCAAAAAAAGAAGAAGAAAAAATAGATATTCTTCCTCTGTGTTTTTGTCTTGTTCTTTCTCAACTCAAGACACATTTACTTTAGAAGCAAAATGATTAAAGAGATCAATTCTTGATTTTGGGAAATTATATTTAACAGAAGAAAAAAACAACAACTGAAAACAAGTTATTTTTCTGACCCCATTTTTTTTGCAAAAACAAGACTCCTTAAGTAAATGTATCTTGATTTAAGAATTTTTAAGTATTTGTGCTGGAAAAGAAACAACAAAAAATATTGAGGAAGAAAATAATTTTATGGATAATAACAACGCCTAGTCATGGATTCAAATAAGTATTTTCAGAAGAACGTCATTATCATTCATAACAGTGTTTAACCTTTATGAGACTTAATCTGATCTCAGACCAGCTGCTAAGACGATATTTCACATATATTTTGATATTCTTAGATCTGTGATATTTTTGAGGGGATGTGGGGTGTTATTCTAATGTCCAGAGGGACATTCATTACGTTAAAGCTATCATTTGTAACAGAGTGAATAGACATGAGAAATCTATTAGTTTTGCCATGCAGCTGTTGACATTTATTTCTGATGCTTATACCTGCTTGTAAATCTCTCTCTCTCTCTCTCTCTCTCTCTCTCTCTCTCTCTCTCTCTCTCTCTCTGTGCCATAATTGATAAAATCTCCAATTGCTCTTGCAGCATTAATCTTGTCATGGTTATAATGTAGCTGTTAGAGTGATTAAATAAGTATTTAAAGCTAAAGTTTATCACTGTTTCGATGTCAAAACACTTTCTCCTGCAGTTAAATTTGACAACTGAAAGCTTTTTCTATGTTGACTCTCTCAAAACTCCCGGAAAAAAAAAAAAAAAGTCCATTACACTGCTTGATACAGCAAACTCTTTGTTATCATATCATACACTCACTAGTTTGTGGTGCAACTAATTTTACCTTTCACTGCACCTTATTATTCTTCTAATTATTTACCTAATGAATAAGAAGTCTTGCGCAATCACAGAAAATTACTTCAGCTTTGAAAAAAATGTTGAGTCCTCATCCTTTTGAAGTGGATTAACATAGGTGAAAATGACTGAGGTTACGTATGTAACCCTAGTTACCCCGCTTTTAGAATGCTTTAGCGTGATTGTCTTGTGAAGCACAATCGAATCGATCGAATAAATACACGTCGCAGGACGATGACGTGCTCCGGAAGCGCAGCTTAGACAGTGTTTAAAGCAAGGCACCCGGTGTTATAGTAGTGTATGTGAAGCTGGCGGGCGATGCGGAGAGAGAGAGAGGCGCGGAGCTCGGAGTCAGAAAACAAAACACTTTAATAATAAAAAGGGAAACAAAACAGCACATGGGAGTGCATGAAACATGCGGCGGCATCCACACGGGGCAACAGCACACTACACAACATAAATGAACTTTAACAAACAACAACTGGGGAGTGAACAAGGGGAACTTAAATACTGGCAGAGATTACAACTGGAACGCAAAACACCTGTGACTAATGAGTGATGATGGGAACAGAGTGAGGTGAGATCAGGAACGGGGAACATGTGACACAGAACAACATAAACTAAGAGTCCAGAATAAGGTGAAAACTAACATAACCGTGACACCCGGCATGCATGTAGGAGGTGTGGCAGAAGACACAGCATCTCGTTCCCTCTTCAGGGAATTAGGGTTTTATACATAACTTAAGGCATTCCCTTTCAAGGATCCCTTTCCTATGTTGAAACGCTACGGGAATGAACATAGCAAAAGTAGCTAACTACATAAACTCCCGTGTTCCCGCAAGCGGAGTTAAGGTCAAACTGGTAGAACCTTGAGAGAGCATGTGGGGAGAACCAGTCTGCCACATCAGAAATGTCTGCAAGAGATACTCGTGTACTCCTAATAGAATGGGCATGGACCACCAAAGGAGAAGGTTGTCCAACCGAGTACTGGGCAAGTGAGATAGCCTAAACTAACCACTTGACCGGTACCATTTCGTATATGATATATACATGCACACACACTATTTTATATTATTCAAAAAAGAATTACAGGGGCATTTTAAGATAATTGCCAATATTATTTGCAAATAGCAAAAAGGAAAAAACTGAAATAGAATAGCAAAGGTTGCAAAAATTGTACACTACCTCAGTGTTAGGAACATAAATGTATGTGTGTGTGTGTGTGTGTGTGTGTGTGTTTGTGTGTAGTGGAAACAGACTTTTAAGAGAGAAAAGTAAATTCAGTCTCTGGGAATAGTGAAGGAAGTGACTTAGAGGCTATCTTGGGAGATTTTTTTCTGCATTTCTTTTTGCATTGACAGCGCCAGCATTCTGTAAATCAGAATGTTTGTTGTTGTTGTTGTTTTCAAGGTTTAAAGCATTAAACATTTCACACTTCTCAGCGAGAGTAATTGACACTGTTAAGAATGTTACAGCTGAAACTGTTTTAGAAATGTACCTCTGTATGTTATTGCAGTACAAAAACTATTCACACAGAAACCTTTTATACTATTCACAAACCATTAGCAATCCATCTTATAGAAACATTTCACATTTTACAAGTCGTTGATCCTGTAATGAATAGAATTTTACTTAAAAGTGAGTTCAAGTTCTCAGAATTTTGTATTTACAAATTGGGAATTCATAATTACGACATCAGATGCCTTCAAGTCGTTTTTGTGAAAGAAGACAGCTATATACCTTTTCAGCATGATTGGGATCTTTCAAATTCTACCTCTAAAAAAATATTTATAAAGACTTTTTGTCATGTTTTTTGTTGAAATTATGAATGAGCTGTTATTTAATTGTTAAATATTGTATCAGAATTACAAATGGCCAAGGTTTATAGGTCCTTGGTACTTTTAACTATTTTTGTTTGTTTTTCCTGTTCTAAGTAACTTTTTTTTCCAATCAGCTTTTCTGGGGACAAACATCTAAACATCAGAAATAACACAGTGAACAACTAAACTATCAATTTGTTGTGACTTTTTACAAGTGATCCAAGAGATGGAAGTGTGCTGATGTACTCGGCAATTCCGATATTTTAAAGCTCTGCTGCTCTTTGTGTCAGGGTTCTGTCACTTCGGTCACTTCGGTCAAACTCTTTCTAGAGTTTCTGGTACTGCCCCATTGTCATGTCTTGGGACAAAGACACGACAATGGGGCAGAGTGTTCTCGATTCGCATGCTCTCCTGTCTGTGAAGTGTCTTGAGTGTGGGGCGTGATGTTCGATCCCAGCACTTCGTTTTTGTTTAATTTCAGTTTTATGCTGGGATTTGGACATTCAAGCTCTGTGTGTTTGTCTTGTGTTGTGCTCTCTCGTGCGATTTCGTCACGTCATGAGAGTGTGTGTAGCTTTGAGCTTTGCAGTAAAGTCCTGTCCTGTCAAGTTGGTTGGTCAGTAAGTCTTGTTTTATTTTATTTTATTTTATATTATATAAAGAACCCTTCTCCTCCTTCCTCCTCGATTCCTCGCTTCATCCTTTCCACAAACCGGACACTTTACTCCAGGAAACCTGGATGAAGTCATCTCGGACAGCGCTTTATATCTAACATTCTTTCAGCCGTTCACATCGCTGAGTTATCCGGTAAAGCAAGAGGCAATGGACTACGTTTTTATATCAACGAAGGCTGGTGTACAGATGTGACAGTGTTAAAGAAGAGTGTGTTAAGTGTTGCTCTAATTTGGAAGCTCTCTTCATTAAAATTAAGCATTTTTATTTGCCGCGGGAGTTTTTCCTCATTCATTCTGGTGAGTGTGTACATCTCTTCTGACACGTGTGTGAGTGAAGCTCTGGAACAGCTGGCTAAATCAAATCACACACACAGAGTAACATTACTCTTTCATCATCATTTAATAGGGAATTGATATAGTGCATTTAAATAAATTAATTTTCACTTGTCTTTTTTAATGAATATGTGGACAACATCCAGATTCAGGTCGCATAATAAGTTACACTGACTGTAAATGATTTCAATGTTGTTATCATGCCACCTTTATTCTCCAAACATATATTTGCGTGTTTGTTCAGAAGGAGCTTTAATGTTGACAACATGTCCAATACCCTATCAATATTTACATAATATGAACACTAATGTCAGTTAGGGTGGGAAGATACGTTAACTAGGACAAATGAAATGTCAACAAATTATCTTTATCAGACAAACCTAGTAAACCCAGCAAGAAGATGCAGCATCCAGACATTTTCTGAAAGTCACAGGAGTGCAAGAAACAATAAAACAACATGCTCAGAAAGCTCCCCAAGACTGTGTTAGTTGGTTTGGCAGAGGAAGACCATTTTAAGCATTCTGTAGAGCACACGCTCAGACAGGGAGCGTGATTGAAACGCTGCCCCCTGCTAATGAGCACACAGAGCACAATGTCACCAGGTATTAGTGCTAATTTTTCTCGCTGGGCCCATAGGGACAGATGACAGGAATGGTGAGGCGACACTTCTCTCTGTGGACAGAATTAAAACACTGTGCCGATCTCTCACTGTTTGTGGAGGGTGTCGGTGAGGCTCATGTGGAGAGTGAAAACCAAACTAGATATGGTTGACCAAAGACATTGGTCTCACAAGACGCACAAAAGACATATGGTACAAACCAGTCAAATGCTTTGCACACATGCTCATTTTATATGACTAATTGTTAGAATAAGAGTTGTAGAAACTACTGTGTATCATAAATGGAAGAATTGGAACGATGTACAGTAATACCTCGGTTTACGAGTTTAATTCGTTCCCAGAGCGAGCTCGTAAACCAAAATGCTCGTACACCAAAACAAATGTCCCCATAAGAATGCACTAAAAATCAATTAATTCGTTCCCCATGACCACAAATGCCCATTTTAAATATTTTTTTGGTTTTACCCTATTAATTGCAGTTAAAATTGTAACCATTAAGATATCCTATAAATACTAATTCATAATTGACAATTAAACTCAAAAAATACTTGACAATTTACTGTAATGCACGTCAGGTTTGAGCAGCCTGCTTGGAGGAGAAAGAGGAGGGAGGAGAGGGAGCGGGGAAAGCAAGGATGAAAGCAAATGAGTGAATTTATTATAACAGTGCAGAAAACAAACGAGTGATAATCCAGAGTTAAAGTCGTGGAACATGGGAGCCCGAAAGAACGAATTCACAGGAGAGAACGAATTCGCGGGAGCCTCGAACGAACGAATTCGCGGAAGCCGCGAACGAACGAATTCGCGGAAGCCGCGAACGAACGAATTCGCGGGAGCCTCGAACGCGAGAGAACAAGGGGAGCGCGGGGCACAAAGTAACGCGGGGTAAATAGTAACAGCGATTTTTTTAGATAGTTGCAGGGGCATAAATGTGACGTGCTAAAGGGCTTTTCATCACACTGTTTGGATGAGAACCACAGGAAAAACTCTTTTGGCAGCATGTAAATATTTTTTGTTATAGTAGTTGTTTTTCGTTGTTTTTCAAAGAATGTGTGAAAGATTGTTAGTCTAATCTTATATTATGGTTACCATCTTCTTGGCTAAAAGATGGTACCATTTTGAAAGACGTGAAAAACACATAGTGGCTGCTATCCAGTCCTGAAGTAAACAAGACAGCGCGGGGTTAGTTGTAACACTAAGCCTCATTGAACAAGTTGCATCAATAATCATATATTTTGCATTGTATTAACCTATTAAAACGTTTTTCATGTCATTACATTGTTCAAAACACAACAAATGTAAAAAAAATACAGGAAAAAAGTTATGCTTATGATCATCAAGACACAACTTTTTTAAACAAATAAAAATACGTGAATGAACTTGCATTGGATAACATGGTGTAACAACTAACCCGCTGTCTGTTAAAACGAGCCCCGCTCACGGGGTAAGAAGTCACATTTTACTCCTTGCGCTTTTGCCGATACTGCAGAGAAACGGCAGGTTCGACGAACATGTAAACAGTGCTCATTTGTAGGAGAGGCTTATATGTTGTTTGTATAAAAATATGGTTTGTCTAACCCTATTACTTTGTTTATTATTTGGCTAAAACCGTGTATATTTCACTATGTGAACAATAGTGATCACAATTAATTAATGTTTAGAA
This sequence comes from Rhodeus uyekii, assembly GCA_037043235.1. Lineage (NCBI taxonomy): Eukaryota > Metazoa > Chordata > Actinopteri > Cypriniformes > Acheilognathidae > Rhodeus > Rhodeus uyekii. The sequence goes on along the minus strand of JAWRVZ010000103.1, from coordinate 412,726 downwards.
TATGAGGTAAAAAGTTCTGTAAATCACTTAAAAAAATATCACTGTGGTGAATGATAGAGCCAATGAATGAGTTAAGGGGTTATAAAAGGGGTTATAAAAGGGGTTGGAACCTCCTGACTGTGTTATGAGAGGCTGTCATTAGGATATTTCATGTAAAAATGCGCACAAGGATGCTGAGCGTTAGGACTTTTTCCACACAGAACTGCGCATGGGTGAGGGAATTTTTTCTCGTACACCGATACAATGCTCGTACTCCAATTCGACCCTCCTTGCTCGTACACCGATTTTCTCGTATACCAAGTCGCTCGTAAACCGAGGTATTACTGTAATTGCATTACGCCCCACTGCTGAAATCCACCCCCTTTTAGTGGGTTGGCTGGTGTTAATGTCAGGCCCTGGATACAAATATATATATTTTTTTTGAGTTTTGAACACTATTGACATAAGAGATGTTTGATGTGTCAAAACACATGAACAGAGTCACATGGACCACTTTAATGGTGCTTTCACTTTTGCTGATTTGCTGTCCGCTGGAGGAAAGGCTATAATTTGATTAAATTGCAAATCAGGCTTGTTGTAAAAAAATGTGCCTCTATCTAGAGGTTTGTAAAACTCAAAACACAGACCAATACATAAAAATCACTAGTTTCCAGTTGAAATTAACACTAGAACTAGCAAAACACCAAATTGGCGAGCAAGGTGGGGTGGGTATCCTCTCGTATCTCACAGAGAAGCAGAGGCATAAAAAGGAGGAGCGACGACATTGAAGGACGAGAGAGGATCAGGCCTGGGTTTTATGGTGTGTGCTTGTGTTCGTGTGGGTGGCAGTCGTCTGTGAGGGGCTGCCGCCAGTACTTTTACTTTTTTACTTTCATAATTAAAGTCTGTTGAACGATCGCCTGTTCCCGCCTCCTTCCTCCTGGGTTTCGCACCAATGTAGCAAAGTTCTTTGTTCAGGAAGAAGGAGGCGGAAACCACCACTCTCGTCCTTCACTTTTTCTGCTCCTTTGTGAAATATGAGACCGGTGGCTCACAGGAGGATTCTCATTACCAATCATGCCACGAGGTCTCATGCCGCACTGACGTCCGTCGACCCCGTTTTGCTCGCCACAACCAACAACTATTATTACTTTTTTTTTTTTAAATGCGATTACAGGGGGAGATTATCAATCAATAAAGTAAAATATGTCTCTCAGTTTTTGCTTTTGGCTGTTTCTATTTTTGTTTTGTTTTCTATTTTCTATTTTTGCTTTTTATTTCTTATTTTGTTTTGTTTTCTTTCAACCTGTTGTACAGCACTTTGGTTGGCCTTTGGCCATTTTTAAATGTGCTTTACAAATAAACTGAAACTGAAACTGAATAAAGTCTTTTGCGATACTTTTTCACATTAGTGTTTTCAAATGCATTAGCATTTTAATACAGTACACTGGAAACTTCATTTCTGTACTGCCACGATGAGTAGAACAACCAATGAACAAACAGACAACTGTCAGGGTTCTGCCACATTCGGTCTAGAAATCTCTTGTTGTTGTGGCAGAGCTCTGACAGTACCGTAATGTCTCGAGTTGTGTGTGCGTGGCTTAGAGTGTTTGAGTCGCGTGCACGCTTGTCTGTTTGACGTCTTTTGTGCGAGTTATGATATCCGGTCCTGATACTTTGGTCTGGTTCAGTTTCGGTTTGTGTCGGGATTCGGGCATTCATGACTTGTGTGTTCGTTCTTGTTGTGAGCGTGCGAGAAACACCCATCTTGTTTCATTGTCATTAGTTAGATTTGTTCCCAGCTGTGTCCTAGTCAATTACCGATCCTCCCGTGTGTTCTTATTCTCCCAGTGTCTGCTGTCTTGTGCTGGGTTATCGTCTTTTAAAGGTTGTGTTCATGCTGTCCTGTGTCAAGTCAAGTTTCAAGTCTCAAGTCAAGTCAAGTCTTCTAGTCTTGTTTTTCCCTCTCGGGTGGTTTTTGTTCTGACTTTTTCTTGTTTTTGTATAATAAATCCCCATGCTCTTGCATCATTGAGTCCTCGCCTCATCTACCTTCACCACCAATGACAGACAACATTGCCAGGTTCACATTAATCTGTTTTGGGCAAAAGTGAACGAGTTTCCAGTGCCACTTACTGGAGATTTCACGGAAATGACTCTCCAAAGGTCCGTTTTTTTCAGTGAGCCTGGATTGATATATTGTTTGACAAGCTGGTTTCTGTCAACAATATTGATGAAAAAGAAACAGTGAATCATCACAGTGTAACACCAAGTCAGTTAAAATTCTAGGATATCAATTTGTCCAATTAGTAAACATAAGTAACTGTGAATCAGTTTCACCTGCTTTGGTGCAAATGAAAGAGGCAACAGGTGCACTGGAGGGGAGAGAAACCCCCCAAAAAACAATGATTTTGCAGATGGAGGCCATAGACAATTGTTCTCTCCTTATTCTTCCTGACTGCTTTGTCTTTAGTTTTGTGTTTTGTTTGGGCCCTTGTCTTTGTCTGTAGGTATCATGAGGCTGTTCCTGAAACCCAGTCAGATTTTACAGGCAGTCCTGCTCCTCCAGGATGGCGAGGAGGTTTGGTGTGTCTCCCAGCACAGTTTCAGAGCATGGAGGAGATACCAGAACAAGAGAATCCAATTCCGGCATTGGCATCCCATTCTCTTCATCGGTTCAGAGCAGGTTCACACTAAGCATGAGCATGTGACAGACGTGAGAGTTTCTAGAGATGCTGTGGGGAATATTATTCTGTTTACAACACCGTCCATCATGACTGATTGGATGGTGGGTCAGTGATGATCCGGGGAGGAAAATCCTTGGAGGGTCGCATAGACAATAGCCAATGGTTCCCTTATTTCTGTTAGGTACTGGGATGAAATCCTCAGAGCCATTGTCATCCTTTATGCCGGTGCAGTGGCTTTGGGTTCCTCCTGGTGCATGATAATGCCTGGCCTCATGTGACTAGAGTAGGCAGTTTTTAGATGACGATGGCATTGATGGAGGGTCTGGGAGAATATCCCCCAGGACACCATGCTCCATCTCATTAGCAGCCCGGACATTGTCGTGAGTGCATACAGGCATGTGGGGCCCGGACACACAGATTTACATTATGAGTTGCTGTGATGAGCTTCACACATTTTATAATGTATACAATGACTTTCAAATTGGTTATTTAATTCATTGAGATCCAATGTGTGATTTAAGTGTTCCCTTAATTTATTTTGAGCAGTGTATTTGGTCAGGACACCATTTTTTTATGTCAAGACAGAAATAATCTACAAAATGATTGGTTTAAAAAATAAAACCCATCATCTGTCCTAGGAGACAATACAGATCCAAACATTTGGATTGGCAGAGTGGAAGTATTTAATCTGACAGCTAATATGTCACTGAACAGGGTCAGATTTGTGAAACAGCACATTCCACACTTGTGTGATCTTTTGTAAAGGCAGACTGCTTCTTTAAGTCATCTGAATGCCTCTTGCTCTTCTACTGGAAATGTAACCTTGCACTGTGAGCAAATCTTTTTAATTAACTGTTAAATTCGACTAATTTGTGGTTCATGAGTGAATTATTAAACACTTTAGTATAGGGCCCAATTCACACTATGGTCTAGCTGCTTATTATCATGCATATCAATGGGATGTTGGCTGCTTATTAATACTTATAAAGCACATATTAATGCCATATTCTGGATTACATTATCCTACATTTCTAATCCTACCCTATTTCTACCCAATATCTAATCTTTACAACTACCTTACTTACTATTAATAAGCAGTAATTAGGATTTTATTGAGGCAAAAGTCGTAGTTGATAGTTAGTTAATAGTGAGAATTGGACCCTAATCTGAAGTGTGACAAAAGAAACAGACAAGGATCAATTCCTACAGTTTGTTAGGGGAAAAAGTCAATTACGTTTCTTGTCTTACCAGGGGAAGAAAACATGCGACGTGCATAGGAAATTTGGAAACATGCAACAGGCTGGATTCCTTTAGCTAATAATTAGACTGGGAAGGACATCATGCTAGAAGAACATTTACATTTAGGAAAAATTGAATTTGATTTATCAAATATAATATCCATATACAAGCATACATATGTAATTGGCAGTATTTATCTAGTGTTTATTATAGCTAACAAATGAACGCTGGATAACTTTCCTGAGACAAGTGACATTGTTCTCAAGTTGTTTTATTGACATCTTTCCGCTGCTGAAACATGAGGCACGATTCATTTCGATAAGTTGTACGGTATCTTTCATCCTACTTTTCAATGTTCATGTGTGTTTTTTCATGCTATAACTTATATTAAAGAAGGAGAAAAGACTCGTGCTCCACACTGCTACTTGAAATGAGCCGCTGCAGCGATCTGAAAAGTCACACTACTGATGGCCGATAGTGAAAATAATTGCTTTTATAGGCTGATACCGATTATTGGCCGATACATCAGTGCATCCTTAAATGTCAGTGTTGGGAAGGTCACAGCGAGCGTGACCTACAAAGACTCTTGATTTTCACAGACTGCCATTTAACACAACGGGACTAAAATGAAAAATAATAACCGACTTTCATTCAAAATAATTAACTGCTTTGAGTTAAATTAATGAATTGTGTTTTCATCATATTTTTGAATCCAATCCAGATGTAGTCTTTAATAAAAATGTGATTTTCTCATCTTTTGCTCAAAATGTTGCTTTTTTTCTGAAACCTACCCACATTTAGGTTTTGATAAGGAATGGATGAAGCTAGATTTGTTTGTTCAAAAGCAGAGGACCTGTTCTTTCTTTTGATGCATGAATATGCAATATAACATGAAACTGTCTGGAAAATTTCAAAAACTCTGATGAGGAAAGGGTTAAAAACCAAGTCACTGTGTACCGCCAATATAAACAAACCCAAAATTGAGATAAAGCACAAACCCCTTATAAAAAAACAACAACCACAAAATAGATTTTTTGCAATATGTTAGTTTCTTCTAGACAGATACAATACAATGATTCTCAGATGTTTCTCATGAGGTGCATGCAATCAAAAGATCTCAATATGAACAGGCTGTCTCATCAAATTATTGATATTGCTCTATGCTCTTACTGGATGACAAGTTGTAACTCACTCGGTTTAAGGTCAGATAGGAAAAACATTTGAAAAAAGATAATACTGAAATACATTAGATATCCTATGCCCAATTTTCCTCATTGACCTCATGACGTTAAATGGCAAACTGCAGAGGGAGGATTCACTCTCGGATAAAGATTCATGTGAAAACAAATCCCAAAAGTTACAATTTCCCTTTTCTCGGGTTAAAAATAGCATTTTAATTTCACTGTTCAAAATTATAATTTAGCGTTTCAAATTAAATAGCCCGGGTCTAAAGTATTAGAGCTCATTTGGGTGAAAGCCATCACTTGAAACCCAGACCAATACGTCATGAGTGAGAGGCATAGAGAGAGATAAACGCATTATACAAGGACTGTCAGAGTCTGTAAAGCGGATGTGAGTGCGCTTTCAGAGGAGATTATTTTGTTTTTGAGCTGATTGGCGTGTGTTAAAAGCAACAGTCTGAACTGAGCATGTTTCTTCAAGCCTCATATGATGCTAATATACAACAAAGCCTAGAAAAAATAAAACAGTTGTCCTAAGTTGTCCTTTTGATTTGGATGCAAATTCTTCACATGAACTTATACTTATTGATCAGGGCTGCATCCACAAGTTTAGCAAGAGAGTGAGAAAGTGCACCACTTCAAAAATATTTAGATTTATGTTTTTGAATTTATTTTTTACATTTTTAGATTTAATTTAGTTTTAACATAACTGCAAAACATAACGTGATAAATATTTGTCATTCAAACTAAACACAGGTATAGTTGTAATAAACTAAATGTGTTTAAAAAAAACAATAACAAGGTTTAAATATTTATCATCAATAAATCCAAGTTGTTTCACTAACTGAAAATTGCTTTTCCCACATATATTGCTTATTGCCTATTTAAACATGTCACGTGTTTTAACTGATTAAACAGTTGTTTTCACAAATAACATATTTATGCAGATTCTAAGCCATTTTTATAAATGCAGTTTTGAATTATGATTAATTAAAATCAAATAGATGCAAATATGTATTTAATAATTAACTATGCAATTTTTTGTTTTGTTTTTAGTGCATAAATCAGACCTGGTTCTTACCCGTTTCATGTATGGATTTAGTCACAATTAACTGTATTAGTTAATGAAAGAAATTTCATAGAATTCAAAAACTTCTAGGGTCTTTGTCAAAAGAGTGGCCAAAGCAACCAGCTAACATGAACTGATCATTCACACTGTCAGTGTTTCTGCCACATATCAAAATGTCTCTTTACAAAAAGTAATTTCTGATTACTACATTGAATATTGCTTTTCAAAACAACCATAGGTCCTGTTTACACCTGGTATTAAAAAGCGTTTTTGGTCGATGGGATCACAAGTAGAAGAGGGAGACACATTCCAGTTTACGTAAGTGGTTGAAAGTGAACAAGCTCAAAAATGTTTAGACCCCCGTTTACATCTGTATTTAGAGTTGTCCACTTGTGATCCGACTGACAAAAACATATATAATATCACAAGATGCAAACAAAGCCAAAGAGTGACCCAAAGTCTACAATCTTTATCATCACAAATATAATGAGAATTAGCATCACATTTACATCCAAACACTAATTAATATACCTAGAATAGACCACAAACACTAAACCAGGGCTATAAATGGCTTAAAGGTGATTTTTGCACTAATTAAAAAAATTTGACAAATTTATGACACCAATTTTGCGAAACATTATTTAGATGTTGTTCAATATACACTCTAGGCATGGCTGTTTTATAGACCAATAATTGTTTTATTCTAAATTAGAGTGGGATAAACCCATATATAACTAAGCATACTTTTTTTTATTCTAAAAAGTTCCATTTGACCAATATTTTGATTTAAAAGTAAAGGTGTTATGCACCCACAAGCCTCACTGCAGCTGTCCCACCTCTACTCCAAAAATGATTTAAAGAGTATCATAAAAACTAAAGTTAATATACTTCGTGCTCTGTATTGTAAGCCTTCTGAAGCCATAAAGCAGCTCTGAGTGAGGAACAGGTCTAAATGCGAATGATTACCCTCTGTTCTGCTCTGCTTGTTCACATGACAATACACCCACACTCAGCACCATACAATGAGAAAAAGGAGTAGATACTGCACATCAACTTCACTGGACCATGTGTGTATCGTTGTATCATGCTTTGACAATGTAACAAAATTATAATGAGAACTAAAGTTTGTCCATTTCCATTTTGTGGGTTGAAACAGACATAAACACAAAACATACTGGATCTTAAAAGACTGTAGTAAATGGACTATTTAATGGTCATCTAATAACAAAGCAGACTTAAATGCAAATGTATAATCAGCTAAAAGGGTCCATCACAGCTCTGTCTGCACTGTCAGTAGTCGTGTAGCACAGCTACTCTCGGTTTCTCTCACTACTATTGAATTTGACAAAATCAGGTAATGGACCTGGTAATGGGTTAGGTTCACAACGGAGGACAATTATCTATAGTACAGATAACAGACATTTAGAAAAAGTAACAATTTATGTGATGTGTGGAAAAAACTGGATTCAATGTAGCTAAACATAAATACAACAATCACCATAACTCACAATAAAAAGAAAATGCAATAACCACAGTTCAAATCAGTAAAAAATAAAATAAAATAAATCATCCCTTAAACAATACAATATGAATAATGTTTCAATCAATAACATTTTCTCAGTCCATACAACTTTGTATATGCATGTATGAATGTTCTTAGTGCAAAGGAGTCGATGGGGAAAAGAAAATCAGTTCATCTTTGTCTAGTTCATATAATAGAAAGGCACAGAGTAGTGAGGTAGTGAAGAGGTACTTCTCTTTTTTCATGTGGGCTAGATTAACAGGAGATCGGGGTGGCTCGCCATGTCACGGTTCGCAAATTCATTGTCTCCCAGGATTGCCCGTGTTTGCATGTGAGGTGAATGTGGGAGGCGTGGTCACTGATCACCGCCACCGTCATCATCACACACACCTGATCCATATTCCATCTGCCTATTTAGTTCACCTCTCCACTCACCACCATGTCGAGTCGTTGCCTTCAGATTGCCACCTCAGCGAGTCGTCTATGTTTCCTGCTTCCTGGTGTCCGTGTCTTCCTGTTTCCCGGTGTCTGCCCGTCAGCGTGTCTTCGTGTTCCTGGTTCCCGCTTCCTGTTCAATTCCACGCCGCGCACCTTGGGGATTACACAGCATCACGCCTTCACCACCAAGCCCACTGAGTCTCTGCGCCGCCTGCTTTCCTGGACATTTCTCAGTTTACATCATCTTCAATAAATACCATTTGCAATTGAATCCTGCCTTTCTCATTCCTAACAGAACGACTCGACCATCATCATGGATTCAGCAAATGCTCCCGAATGGCAAGAGTTTGTATCTAGCAACATGGCGCGCCTGGACAGGCAGGAGGAGCAGATGTTGGCCACCGGGCGCGCCGTTCAAACACTGGCGGCGCAGATGTCCGAGCTCACCAGCAGATTCCAACAGCTGCCTGTTCCCGCTGCGCAAGCCCCACCGCCGATTCCTCCCACCACCAGCCGCCCCGCAGGTCAGTCTGAACCCCACCTTCCACCACCTGAACGTTATACTGGAGAACCGGACTTTTGCAGAGCCTTCATTACGAAGTGCTCTGTTTTTTTTTCGCTACAACCACAAACCTATGCCACCGAGCAAGCCAAGGTTGCTTTGGTCATCACGTTGCTCTCAGGGCGTGCAGCTAAATGGGGAACGGCGGTGTGGGAAAATCAAGATCCGTGCTGCTCCTCGTTCCAGGCCTTCTCTGAGGAAATGAAGAGAGTCTTCGACAGGTCTGCGGTCGGCCGCGAGGCAGCCCGGAGGTTATCCGACCTCAAGCAGGGAGACCAGTCGGTCTCCGAGTACTCCATAGAGTTTCGCACACTCGCGGCCGACTGCAAGTGGAACGAGGAGGCGCAGTGGGACAGGTTCCTGCATGGGTTGGCTGACCGTGTCCAACGTGAAATATACGCCCTGGATCTACCCCCACGTCTCAATGGACTCATCGAGCTGGCGCTCCGAGTAGACGCTCGGTTGGAGCGCAACAAGTTTCGCCCCACCCCAGCGGTAGGTCCAGGGTCCCCCACGGCATTTTCCCCACAACATCCTGGCACGGTCAGTCCCTCTTCCGATCATGAGCTCATGCAGGTTGGTCGAGCTCGGCTTTCCCGGGAGGAGAGAGAACGTCGCAGAGCCCTGGGTTTATGCATCTACTGCGGCGGTGAAGGGCATTTCATCCTCCAGTGTCCGGTAAAAGCACGCGCCCGCCAGTAAGGAGGGGGCTACTGACGGGCGCAGTCACCATAAACCGGACCTCCTCATCGACTCTCCTCCCGGTAAGACTTCAGTGGGCCAACAACTCTCATCACTGTCGTGCACTACTGGACTCTGGGGCTGAGGGCAACCTTATGGATTACTCGTTTGCACTACAACTCAAGATCTCCACTGAGCACCTCACCCACTCCATTGCTGTCAACGCCTTGGGCGGCCAAAGACTACCGGACATTGCACTCAAAACCATTCCCCTCACCCTCATCACCGCAGGTAACCACAGAGAAACCATAGACTTTTTCATCACTGACTGTCCCTCGGTTCCCATCGTCCTCGGTCATCCCTGGTTGATCAAGCACAACCCCAGGGTTGACTGGGGACACAATAACATACTCAACTGGAGTGATCAGTGCCATGCCTTTTGTCTTGTGTCTGCACGTTCGTCTGTGTCTAGTTCTGTGTTGCAGGAGGAGCCGATGAATTTGTCTAACGTGCCCCCGGAGTACCTCGACCTGAAGGAAGTGTTCAGTAAGTCTCGGGCTGCTTCTCTTCCTCCGCACCGTCCCTACGACTGTGCTATAGATATTCTGCCAGGTATGTCTCCGCCTAAGGGCAAGTTATACTCGCTTTCCGTTCCCGAAAGGGAGGCCATGGAGAAATATATTTCTGATTCTTTGGCTACCGGGTTCATCCGCCCCTCTTCTTCTCCAGCGGGGGCGGGATTCTTTTTTGTGGGGAAGAAGGATGGGTCTCTGCGACCTTGTATTGACTACCGAGGGTTGAACAACATCACGGTAAAGAACACCTATCCGCTGCCGTTGATGTCTTCAGCCTTCGAGAGGTTGCAGGGAGCATCCATCTTCACGAAATTGGATTTAAGGAATGCTTATCATTTGGTCCGCATAAGAGAGGGGGATGAATGGAAGACAGCATTTAATACCCCCAGGGGCCATTTTGAGTACTTGGTCATGCCTTTTGGGCTGTCCAACTCCCCAGCAGTCTTCCAAGCACTCGTCAATGACGTGTTGGGAGACATGATAGATCAGTTCACGTATGTTTACCTGGATGACATACTGATATTTTCCTCGTCTCTCCAGGAACATGTCCAACACGTCCGACGAGTGCTCCAACGGTTACTACAGAATGGGCTTTTTGCCAAGGCGGAGAAATGCGTTTTTCATGCACAGTCTGTTCCTTTTCTAGGGTATATCGTCTCGTCGGAGGGAGTACGCATGGATCCCGACAAGGTTAAGGCTGTGATAGAGTGGCCAACCCCGGACTCTCGCAAGGCCCTGTTGAGGTTCCTGGGGTTCGCCAACTTCTATCGACGTTTCATCCGCAACTTCAGCCAACTAGCCGCTCCTCTGACAGCCTTGACCTCCCCCAGAACTACGTTCAGGTGGTGCAACGCCGCCGAAGCGGCGTTCTCCAAACTCAAGAGCCGCTTCGTTTCGGCTCCCATCCTGATTGCCCCTGATCCCACACGTCAGTTCGTGGTGGAGGTCGACGCGTCAGAGGTGGGGGTAGGTGCGGTTCTTTCCCAGCGTTCTCCTTCAGACGATAAGATGCACCCGTGCGCGTTTTTTTCCCATCGTCTGTCTCCAGCGGAACGTAATTATGACATTGGTAACCGAGAGTTGTTGGCAGTCAAGCTAGCGTTGGAGGAGTGGCGTCACTGGTTAGAGGGGTCAGGGGTGCCCTTTCTAGTTTGGACCGACCACAAGAACTTAGAGTACATTAGAACCGCCAAAAGACTCAACTCCAGGCAGGCGCGGTGGGCCCTTTTTTTCGGACGTTTTGACTTTTTGCTATCATACCGGCCGGGTTCCAAAAACATCAAACCCGATGCCTTATCACGCATTTTCGATTTTTCCGAGCGCCCGTCTACTCCCGAGTGCATTTTGCCTGAGAGACTCGTGGTTTCCACACTCATATGGGAGATCGAAGCGAAGGTCAAATCGGCCTTAGAAGGGGTAACGCCTCCGCCCGGGGGTCCACCGGGTCGATTATTCGTGCCGGAGGAGGTCAGATCCGAGGTCATCCGATGGGGCCATTGCTCCAAAATAGCTTGTCATCCAGGAATCAGTCGCACTAACTTCTTAGTTAAACAACGATTCTGGTGGCCTAAGATGGCCTGTGACATCCGAGATTTTGTTTTGGCTTGTTCCGACTGTGCCCAGGGTAAGACTTCCAATCGTTCACCAGATGGGTTGCTTCAGCCGCTGTCTGTGCCTTCGAGACCCTGGTCCCACATAGCGCTAGATTTCGTCACCGCCCTCCCACCCTCCCAGGGTAACACGGTTGTTTTGACCGTAGTGGACCGGTTCTCGAAGGCAGCACATTTCATACCCTTACCTAAATTACCATCTGCTAAGGAGACAGCGGAATCTGTCATTGAACACGTCTTTCGCATTCATGGCCTCCCGACAGACGTGGTCTCTGACAGAGGGCCCCAATTTATATCCAAATTTTGGAGAGAGTTTTGTAAACTACTGGGGGCGAGTGTAAGTCTGTCTTCGGGTTTCCATCCCCAGAGCAACGGCCAGACCGAATGAGCTAACCAAGACCTCGAGAGATGTTTACGGTGTACGGTGTCACAGAATCCGACTTCCTGGAGCCAACAACTCCCGTGGGTTGAGTGCGCGCATAACTCGTTACCAGTGTCATCCACGGGCCTTTCGCCGTTTGAGTGTAGTCTAGGGTACCAGCCACCTATCTTTCCCAGTCTGGAATCCGAAGTCGCGGTCCCCTCCGCTTACGCATTCATCCAGAGGTGCCGTCGCACTTGGAGTAGAGCCCGTGAGACTCTGCTACAAGTGGGAGCGCGCACCAAGGCCCAGGCCGATCGCCACCGGTCGAAGCCTCCCGTCTACGTCGTGGGTCAAAAAGTGTGGCTTTCTTCCAAAGACATTCCTCTCCGCTCCGTGTGTAATAAGCTTGCTCCCAAATTCATTGGCCCGTTTCCTGTCACCAAGATCATTAGTCCGGTGACAGTCCGCCTCAAACTACCTCCCGCGTACGGGAGGATTCATGCCGCCTTCCATGTCTCCAAAATTAAGCCCGTGATTCATTCTCACATTAATCCGCCCACCCCGGTTCCCCCACCGCCGCGCCTCGTAGATGGGGAACCATCTTATTCGGTAAACCGTATTCTGGATTCAAGAAGGAGGGGACGCGGATTCCAGTACTTGGTGGACTGGGAAGGTTACGGCCCGGAGGAGAGAAGTTGGGTACCTGCTAGGGACATACTGGATCACTCCCTTATCGATGACTACAATCGACAGGTAAGTGCCCCTGGGAGCGTCGAGAGACACTCCTAAGGGGGGGGGGGGGTACTGTCACGGTTCGCAAATTCATTGTCTCCCAGGATTGCCCGTGTTTGCATGTGAGGTGAATGTGGGAGGCGTGGTCACTGATCACCGCCACCGTCATCATCACACACACCTGATCCATATTCCATCTGCCTATTTAGTTCACCTCTCCACTCACCACCATGTCGAGTCGTTGCCTTCAGATTGCCACCTCAGCGAGTCGTCTATGTTTCCTGCTTCCTGGTGTCCGTGTCTTCCTGTTTCCCGGTGTCTGCCCGTCAGCGTGTCTTCGTGTTCCTGGTTCCCGCTTCCTGTTCACTTCCACGCCGCGCACCTTGGGGATTACACAGCATCACGCCTTCACCACCAAGCCCACTGAGTCTCTGCGCCGCCTGCTTTCCTGGACATTTCTCAGTTTACATCATCTTCAATAAATACCATTTGCAATTGAATCCTGCCTTTCTCATTCCTAACACGCCATCTCTGGTTTCGAAAGGTTCAATCCAAAAGGCAAAAAAAAAAAAAAACCTGACCAAATCCCTGGTTTCATATGCATTTATCGGATTTTAGAGGCCTGAGAATAGTCAACCATCCACAATCACTGCCCTCAGATTATGTTTTTGTTTCTCTCGTTTTTTTACCGCGTCTCGTATTGATGACGTCATGCGCAGGTCATCTGAGACAAAGCATGACACCTTTCCCGTGTTTAGACATTTTAATTAGTTTTTCTTATTATTTTAAATTACACAATGATTTGAATTAAACACTTTGTTGCATCTTGTCAACATTTTAGTTGGTATTATAATTATTGCAAATTATATCGTTTGCGTTTGTGTAAGCTGCCCAATACTGTTAGCTTTCCAATTTTGCACTCTCTATCTCTGAAGCTCTTGGATTAACAAATCTTAATTGCTAACAATCTAACAAATCTTGCTTGGTCAAAATCTATTCCCCATGTGCAAGTCAGACAGAAACTGAGAAGGAAGGACACGGCTATATTTACTTTGATTAAAATTGAACAAAAGCATATATTAAAATTATTTGGGATCAAGTGTCCATGCAACCGACTGGTAGATCGCGATCGACCTGTTTTGAACCCCTGTACTAGAATATACAGACAAGAAGTCATTTGACTGATATATTTGTACGATTAAAACACATTATTGCATTAAAGAATAAATTGCCCAAATAGTCATGAAATCATGAGTTAAACTTTGAAACACTGCATAGTGTTCACTGTTACACGTGTTCCTGTCTGGGTCTTCTCTGTCACTTCCTGTCAGTCTTTGTTTCACTTCTGTCTCTCGGGTTATTGTTTCACTCCCTACACCTGTCTTGTAATCACTTCCTCGTTAGTCTCCCAGGTGTTGCTGTTTCCCCTTGTGTATATATCACTTGTGCATTTCCCTTGTGTTGGTCGGTTGTTGATATTGTTTAATGAAGAAGTCTGAATTCGTGTGTGGATGTTCCTTGCCGTGGTTCTTGTTTTGAGTTTAGCCTAGTTCAGTTTATGCAATCCAGTTTGTTTTGTTTATATTTAAAGTGTTTTGTTTGTTTATTATTAAACTAGTTTAAGTTTTGAAATCCTGCCTTGCCTGTCTCCTCCGCATCGCACACCAACCCTGCTCCGTTCCGTAACAGAACAACCGACCGGGTTTGTCACCCCAGAAAGACTACCACGTGGCAACATGGAATCTCTGACGAAAGTCCTCCGAATGGCGAAAGATAATCCGGACTTCAACAACTTCGCCACGAAATTCCGTATGTTTGCCACATTTTCGTCTTTAGATGATGATACACTGAAAATGCTGCTCTGGTTTGGGGCAAACCACTTTCTGCTCGGAGACCTCCCTGACACTACTGGTCTAAGCTGGCAAGAAGCCCTGTATGTGTGTCAGTTGAGCGCCGCGCCCCAAACCAGTCAGCCAACACAATCGGCCTCAGCACTCCAGTCGACGATCCGCCAGCCAGAGCCCGATCCAGAGATCCGCCAGCCAGAGCCCGATCCAGAGATCCGCCAGCCAGAGCCCGATCCAGAGATCCGCCAGCCAGAGCCCGATCCAGAGATCCGCCAGCCAGAGCCCGATCCAGAGATCCGCCAGCCAGAGCCCGATCCAGAGATCCGCCAGCCAGAGCCCGATCCAGAGATCCGCCAGCCAGAGCCCGATCCAGAGATCCGCCAGCCAGAGCCCGATCCAGAGATCCGCCAGCCAGAACCAGATCCAGAGCTCCGCCAGCCAGAATCAGAGCTGCCTGAACTGTGGCCCGAACCGCCAGAGCTGCCTGAACTGTGGCCCGAACCGCCAGAGCTGCCTGAACTGTGGCCCGAACCGCCAGAGCTGCCTGAACTGTGGCCCGAACCGCCAGAGCTGCCTGAACTGTGGCCCGAACCGCCAGAGCTGCCTGAACTGTGGCCAGAGCTGCCTGAACTGTGGCCCGACCCGCCAGAGCTGCCTGAACTGTGGCCCGAACCGCCAGAGCTGCCTGAACTGTGGCCCGAACCGCCAGAGCTGCCTGAACTGTGGCCCGAACCGCCAGAGCTGCCTGAACTGTGGCCCGAACCGCCAGAGCTGCCTGAACTGTGGCCCGAACCGCCAGAGCTGCCTGAACTGTGGCCCGAACCGCCAGAGCTGCCTGAACTGTGGCCCGGCCCGCCGCTGGACTTCTGGGACATCCCAGAGCCGCCTGAACTGTGGCCCGACCCGCCGCTGGACTTCTGGGACATCCCAGAGCCGCCGCCGGCCTTCGCCGACGTCCCAGAGCCCGTTACTGGCCCGGAAGCCGCCGTCCAAGTGACTCTCGCCCTGCCGGCGCCCCCAGTGACTCTCGCCCTGCCGGCGCCCCCAGTGACTCTCGCCCTGCAGGCGCCCCCAGTGACTCTCGCCCTGCCGGCGCCCCCTGTGACTCTCGCCCTGCCGGCGCCCCCTGTGACTCTCGCCCTGCCGGCGCCCCCAGTGACTCTCGCCCTGCCGGCGCCCCCAGTGACTCTCGCCCTGCCGGCGCCCCCAGTGACTCTCGCCCTGCCGGCGCCCCCAGTGACTCTCGCCCTGCCGGCGCCTCCAGTGACTCTCGCCCCGCCTGACCCGCCGGCCATGCCCGAGCCTGCCTGGCTCACCCCGCCGGCGCCGCCTGACCCGCCGGCCTTGCCCGAGCCTGCCTGGCTCACCCCGCCGGCGCCGCCTGACCCGCCGGCCGTGCCCGAGCCCGCCTGGCTCACTCCCCCGGCGCCGCCTGACCCTCCAGCCTTGCCTGAGCCCACCGGGCTCCTTTCCCGCTCCTCCAGGGACTCTGTATTTTTTCTTTTTTTTTTTCATGTGTCAGGACTGTTTAGTTGCTATTTTGTCATTAAGGACTGTTTTGAGTTATGTTCCTTTGTCTTGAGGTCTGTTTATTTTTTGTTTATCTTTTTCACACAGGTTTCCCTTGGTTCTAGTTCTGTCTCCTTTGGGTTCCCTCTGGTTTCTTGTCTGTCAAGTCTTGTTCTGTCCCCCTCCTGGTCCCCCGCCCACCCTCCGCAGTTGTTGCCTTGACGGCGCGAGGTCGCGCCTACCGGAAGGGGGGCGCTATGTTACACGTGTTCCTGTCTGGGTCTTCTCTGTCACTTCCTGTCAGTCTTTGTTTCACTTCTGTCTCTCGGGTTATTGTTTCACTCCCTACACCTGTCTTGTAATCACTTCCTCGTTAGTCTCCCAGGTGTTGCTGTTTCCCCTTGTGTATATATCACTTGTGCATTTCCCTTGTGTTGGTCGGTTGTTGATATTGTTTAATGAAGAAGTCTGAATTCGTGTGTGGATGTTCCTTGCCGTGGTTCTTGTTTTGAGTTTAGCCTAGTTCAGTTTATGCAATCCAGTTTGTTTTGTTTATATTTAAAGTGTTTTGTTTGTTTATTATTAAACTAGTTTAAGTTTTGAAATCCTGCCTTGCCTGTCTCCTCCGCATCGCACACCAACCCTGCTCCGTTCCGTAACATTCACTGCGTGAATTAAATACACACTGATTCTTATTAAAACTACTAAACTCATTCTGTCAAGAGTAGTGAATGATTTTGTCAGTCTTTTGTTTAACATTAATGTCACAGACAGCAGCAGGCTGTGCATTAGGCTTTAAGACCGAATACCTGGATCTAATATAGATATAGCCATCTAGTAGGCAGTCATTGCTGTATTTTAACATTATTACAATGACATATAAGATCATGATCTTTACGATTCGCTTGAAAAGTAGACCGTGGACATCTTAAAGATTGATCATGATATAAAATCATCAGATCGCCCACCCCAATTCAAGCCACTGTGCTGAAATGAGTCTGTGCTGCTTTGTTGAAAACACTAACCTAAAGCAACAGCGATGTGGGTTCGCACTACTGCTATACTCTATGCATTACAATTTAGCTTTCTTGAGTCTCTCGCACATGAGAGTGATGTTTATGAGGCAAGGGACTAATGCAGGAACAGGGGACATTTATAAGTAGAACATGGCATCCATTTTAAATAGCAAATACTTTAATGTAATGAATCTCTTGGGAGCAATAAAGTTAATGAAGTGGCCACGTGACCTGACGGACCAAAGAACCCTGTTTATTCAACATTATTAAAGCATAGCAGTGCTTTTAGGCTCATTTATAACACAAACATGACCTGCACCTGGATTTTACATAAAAGACAAAAAGCTGGAAAATATCAGCACATGCTGTGTCTTATGTTTACTGAGGTGACTCCACATGGTATTTGTCTATGTTATTGTCTGAATTACAGTTCTGAGAGAAAGAGCTATAATAAAGTCTTCTGAGAAGGTCACATTACACCCAAAAAAAAAAAAAAAACGCAAAAAAATAAATAAATGCTAAAATGTTTTTTTTTAATATATCAGATTTGAGATCCCTGATGTAGAATGTTGGGGAAAATAATATTTCCCCAAGTACAGGCGTGTCATGCACTGGGGTGGGTGTGCAATGCGGAGAAGAACAAGAATGCAATAAGATAATCTAAAGACTCTTTATTCACAAACACAGAAAACCAACAGACTGAAAAAAAGACAGAAACGGCACTTAATAGTGCAAAACACTAGGAGACCACGGATCCACACACTCGGACAACATCCACCACATAACGTCAACAAGAGACAAAGACATGGGAGCACAGGAGGGTATTTAAAGCAAGAACACATTGGGGACACCTGACAGGACTTGACAAGGAAAGTGATTAACAAGACAGGTGAAACAAGGGTGCGGAAAGAAACACGGACAGGACCCGGAAGTGGAACATGACAAGACTGTGACAATAACACGACGAGACTGTAACAAGGCGAGTATGGCACTGGCATCCTCTATGATTCTTTCCAACAACAAACCACTTAAGTAAGACCAATTCATAATTACGACTTCAAAAGTGGAAAGTAAGACATTTCCAATATCACATGAAGACATCATGGCTTACACTAAACCTGGGGTAAGCTGAGCCAATTAATCACAAATATTTTCAAAGAGCCATAAATTAATGACTTTCTATCATATACTTATTTATTCTATCTTTTTTTATTATTATTTTGGGGTGAGCAGGAAATGGTCCTGACTGGATTTCATGAGGTTCATACGGTACAATCATTCTGCTATATTAAGTTATGTCTCAGCACTGTGAAACCATTTATAATGCGAATGTACACGTGACTTTATACATCTCCTGTGAGTGATCATTAGCAGTTCTGTCACAGACACAGCAAAAACACCTCCCAGCATCCCTCGACCCACCAGAGATTCATTTGTACACCTTTTGGTGTTGTGATGGTGGACGCTTCAGAGGCGTCCTGCTGTGTGCCAGGCATCAGTCAAACGCTTGTATGCTTTGTTGTGGCACTCTGGCGGCCTACAGAGAAGAAAGATCTCTTTCCAGTGCAGTTTGTTGTTGCTGTTTTTTGTATGTTGTAAGAGAAGAAGTGTTGGGATCAAAGTTGAGCTGAACAGTGACTCGAGGAGGCATTTTTCATTTCAACCACAGGCATGAACAAAGAGACGAATGCACTGTTCATACAGTACGTTTTTGTAGACGGCTAATTACAAGATATGTGAGAGATTGTGAAGACTCAGTCTTCCTCAGAAAGACCAATTAAACCCTTTTATTCATTTAGTAATTACAAAATGGCTAAACTGGTTGTATGTGTATGTACGGCTGTTTACAGGACAACAAAGCTTGAGATTGTTAGCTGGTCATTTTGGTCCTGTTGTTCTTATATGTAATATTTGCTTAGTCAGTGTTTTTTGTTTATTTGTTTGGTTGTTAAATTAATATGGAGAATGTATATTCATATGGTGGTGTAGGACTGTAATACGGTCAATAACATCAACACCACTGCAAAACCAAAAATACCCTCACTTAACTAAATAACAGCAGTTCCCTAAGAAAAGAAGAAATCAAAAACGAGATATCTTTAATATATTTATTGTCTCTCTGGTAACACTTTATTTTGATTGTAAACTTTGATAATTTTCCTAACTTAGAATTAAATCTGATATGAATTTGATACAAGAATTTCATTTATGCCGTACATCATTGAAAAATCGGCGTGGCCAATAACATCAACTCAGACATGACTCTTTTCAGTGGCGCAATGGAGGACTGGTACTGAAATCATTCTGTCTGTGTCCATTGCAAATCACACTGTTTTTACTTCCTTTTCAGCCTAAGCTTTTCCAGTTCAATATGTGTCCCTCAAGATTTTTTTCCAAGTGTATAGTGTAAATGCAGAAATTGGATATGGGTCCATTTTAATAGTTAGTAGAATGTCTAAAGTAGACTTTTGAAAAAAAAAAAAGTTTAACTGTGTCAACTAATACCTCACCATAAAACCATACAGGACACCTCCTGACACATTGCATAATGTCTAAATTCCTCCATACACATACACCTAAGACTTTTTTTCAGGTTGCAAATGCTGGAATAAATAAGCGAGTCCACCGTGACATTCAAAGTGACGTTGCTTACGTGAGTGTCTCCTGTTCTCTCTGCCCTCTGTAAAAACTGGATTAAAGCTGCATCTCCTAGCTGTTTGTCGACATTATTCTATCCCTTCTTGATGCTTTATAGCTCAAATTGCTGGATCTCCTCAGGCTGCACACCTCAGCTGTGCACAAAGGCACAGTGCTTTATTATTATTTATGAGGTGGAACACTGTCAAGTGCGTCTTGTGCTTTAGAATGACCTTCATTTAGTTAGAGGCCATAAACCTTGACCGTCTTGACGAGGCATACTCCCCTCACAGTACCACAATGGATCACAAACTATAGCTTATGGATATCACATTATGTGCAGCTAAAGATGATCCCATGACATGAATGTAGTGAGAAAAATAAATCTCAAGATTCTCAGAAAACAAGTCAGGCTGGATTAGATGTTTTTAGTTTGAAATTCTCCACCTGCCCCATAGACCTCCAGCTGTCCTGCTGAATAACCAAGCATAAACCAGCATGAATTCCAGGTTGTTCAAAGCTGAATTATGCTAGTTAAGTGTGTATAGTACTGGTCCAGCTGAAGTAGCATAATCATGCTATTCTTACGACAAACTGAGCTGGTGCAGCAGGTCCCTGCTGATTCCCATGTTGATCCCAGCATGCAAAACATACCTTATTCTGGTATCCTGCAATGCTGGAATTTTCAGCAGGTTATATCCACATCAACATTTTTATGGTGGTGAACCCCGTAGCTTGAGCTATGATGGATGTTTTATTTATTTTTACTGAGGATACCATGTATATGTTTAAAGTAACCTATTATGCGTCTAAGATTCCTAGTTTCATTCAGGAGTTCTCCTACTATTGGTTTGCATGCATCCAAGGCCAACTGTCTCATAAAACACATTGCAGCATCAGCTTTTGTAGTCTTTTTGAGCCAGCTCTGCTCTATTTTGATTGGTCCGCTGAAAAAACAGTGATTAGCAATACCTGAATTTCAGCTCCGGATCTTCCTCAGTACTCGATTCACAGTGATGCAAACAGTAATGATAGCTTCTGTTTTACCGTATCAGTCTCATCAAAGTGGTAGCTCATGTCTGGCAGCAGAAAACATTCTGAATATCGATTCTAGATAAATTGAGAATCCCTTTTTTTCAAACTGATATATTTATATATATATATATATATATATATATATATATATATATATATAGCTCTGGAAAAAAATTAAGAGACCACTGCAATTTTTTTCTTAAATCAGCATCTCTACAAGTATGAAAGCAATTCCATTCCAATGTCTGTTGAATTGCAACACAGGCACACCTCATTCTACTGAATCAGGTGCTGATTAGGTGATCAACTGAACCAAATCTTATTTAATAAGGAAAAGTATAAAAAACACTTCTGTGGTCATCACGGTCCTCTTGCAGTAGGACCAGCTGGATGGCAAAAACAGTGCAAGTAGTGCCTCAAAGGTAAATAAAAAATAACTATGGACCATGCCAAAAAAAGTTGAAAAGCAAAGTTTTGAGTGAGAAAAAGAAGGTTTAAATTCTGGCTTTACTGGCAGAGGGATACAGTGAGCATCGGGTTGCTTCCATCCTTAAAATTTCAAAGACGGCGGTTCATAAGAAAATGGTAAAGCAGCAGACAGTGGGGACAACAAAGCTACAGGCCGGCAGAGGGCGAAAACAGCTCTCCACTGACCGGAATGACCGGCAACTCATTCGAATGTCACTCAACAACCGTAGGATGACATCAAGTGACCTACAAAAAGAATGGCAAAAGGCAGCTGGGGTGAAGTGAACGGGGAGGACGGTTCGAAACAGGCTCCTAGGGGCAGGGCTGAAGTCGTGCAAAGCTAGAAAAAAGCCCTTCATCAATGAGAAGCAAAGAAGGTTGAGGTTTACAAAAGACTATGAGGATTGGACTGTAGAGGACTAGAGTAAGGTCATCTTCTCTGATGAGTCCAATTTTCAGCTTTGTCCAACACCTGGTCGTCTAAGGGTTAGACGGAGGACTGGAGAGGCCAACAAGCCATATCGTCTCACACCCACCGTGAAATTTGGTGGAGGATTGGTGATGATCAAGAATCGGTCTTTGTGAAGGACGCATGAATCAAACCATGTACAAGGCTGTACTGGAAGAAAACTTGCTTCCTTCTGCTCTGACAATGTATCCCAACTCTGAGGACTGGTTTTTCCAGAAGGACAATGCTCCATGCCACACAGCCAGGGCAATCAAGGTGTGGATGGAAGGCCACCAGATCAAGACCCTGTCATGGCAAGCCCAATCTACAGACCTGAAACCCATTGAAAACCCCTGGAATGTGTTCAAGAGGAAGATGGAAGGTTACTAGCTATGAAAAAAATCCGAGCTGTGTGAATTTTTGCACCATGAGTGGCATAAAGTCACCCAACATCAATGTGAAAGACTGGTGGAGAGCATGCCAAGACGCATGAAAGCTGTGATTCAAAATTTTAGGTTTATTCCACCAAACATTGATTTTTGAACTCTTCCTAAGTTACAACATTATTGTGTTGTTTGAAAATAAATATGAACTTATTTTCATGCCATTATTCGAGGTCTGACAACACTGAATCTTTTTTGTTATTTTCACCAGTTGTTGCTTTCGGAAAATAAATGCTCTAAATTACAATATTTTTATTTGGAATTTGGGAAAAATGTTGTCAGAAGTTTATAGAATAAATTTTTTTTGTTAAATTTTACCCAAACACATACCTATAAATAGTAAAACCAGAGAAATGTATAATTTTGCAGTGGTCTCTAATACATATTTGACCTACATTTTTTGACAGTTTAGTTTTCAGCATCCCTCCAACAACCCGACTACTCACTCTTAGCTTGGAATACAGGGGAGAACTCTGAACACTCTCCTCAGACATTACGGCAAATATGCATAACATTTATTCTACCTGAATTATTTGTAAGTGTGAAAAAATGTGTTTTCAGCACTACAATGAGGATCATGCAGCTCACCTTTGAAAAAGCAGTCTTTGCTGTGGACCACATAGATTCTCCTCCGCTGAAGGCAAGCAGTTCGGTACAGCTCACAGTGGTTCTCATAAAAATGTCCGTCAGAGCCACACACAGGAACAAACGAAGTGTGACATCTTTCTTGGCACACACACTCGACACGGCCTGTCATATTCCTGACCACACACTCTCGACCCCGGCCACAGTATGTCCACCTGCATGGTCCGGCATCTGGAGAGAGAATAGGCTCACAGTTAAAATAAACATTGTGTTGTGCACAATTCATCAACATTTCTTTTCTGACATTACAATTCCTCTTTATTTCTTATCCACCTGTAATACAAAGACAATTTTCACCATTTGGTCAATTGCAGATGCAAGTCCTATCATATTTTTTTCAGAATATCATGTTTAGATCTCACATTATGAAAGTGAGTTTATAAATGCTCTGCCATGAAGGTCGCAAAACAAAAGAAAGAACAGTATATTTGTAAATTAGGTTGGACACTCTGCAGTTCACACCTCAGAGAACATGTTAAAGTTTCTCAAGCCAAGTCTAAAAACACGCTCCCCACCAATTGCCTGAGTTGGCACTGGGAAAGCTGCCGAGGCCTGGATCGCTCTTTCCAGAGCCGCAGGAGCGGAGTAGGGGAAAACTCTTGGTGGAGTCACTCGCCTATTCTGGGCATGTGTATCTTCCAAACCAATTTTAGAACTTTCTTTGGGCGACAGCTGGTAGGTAGAAAATGATTCCCAATTAATTCTGGACCACTAACTGATACCGCTGGAGTGGAATCAAACCCATATCACTGCTGGCCACTTTGTTCACCACATGTAGTTAAGGCTGGCCGTATTATGGTACTCACCATGAGGCAATGTGTCGACCCGCATGAGATTATACAGCCACAAGCATGAAATTATGTCTACAGATTAGAACTTGCAGTATAGTCCACAGTGTAACTAAATTATCATGAACATTGTTACTTAATTATGCCATTTAAGAATGTCTCAAGTTACGGAGGTAACCATAGTTCTCTGACGAGAGAAAGAGCTAGGAGAGTGCCTTGGAGTGTGTGAATGAGCGCCGCGGTCGGTGACGCTGGAAACCAGAAGCGGCAGCTTAAAGAAGTGTCTGAAGGAAGCCCAGAAGGTGCATGGAACTGAGGCAGAAGTCGCATCGTTTTGTTTCCAAAGCCTGCAGATACAGTCATGAAGCACAATCGATACTCATCATATTCAACGAGATTTTTAGGTAATACTTTGCCACTCGCACTGCTTCTTTTTATTACTGACCCCACTGCTGTGACCACCAAATAACACAGTTTTTCGAGCCATTTTTTCTGGTTCACATTCGCACATCTGCGGGTGACCTTTGATTTATAAAGGGACCATTGCTTACAGGTGTGTGTACACACGGTTTTATTAATCCGGGCGTCCGCCATTTTTGGCTTTTGGGCGTACGTAAACTTTTAGTAGGGATGCTACGCTGAGTTTTATAAATGAGGCCCCTGGTCTTTTAAACTAACTAGGGAATTGATATTTCACACACACACACACACACACACACACACACGCACTCAACCAGCTTTACACAAACACAACCGACACAGAGCTGAAGATACTCAAAGCTGCCGCTTCCGGTTTCTGGCGCTCTGGTTATCTGGTTAACCGTAATGCTCTTTCACACACTTGTTCGATCGATTTCACAGTGCTTCACAGGACTACATGGCAAGTCATTCCCCCTTGCGTTTAGACCCAGCGTGAGTTTCCTTGAAAGGGAATGTTTTTTCAGCAAAAAGAACTATACTGTGATTAACCAGTTCCAAATTTGTAGTTTACTGTAGTTTCGATAGGACACACATGCATTTCAATTCTGCTTATTGATTTCTGCTAATGCAATTTTAAACCATTCAAACGCAAGATGCAAAACAGAAACCAATACACTTTCTTGTGCGTTAATGGACAAATACACACAAAATCATGGCGAAATATCTTCATAAACAAAATTGGTTTGGCCTTACGTGAATATCAACAGTTGAGAAAGAAAAATGCACGGATCAGTATATTGGATCTGTGCATGTGCTCTTATAGCAACCTAATATTCTTTCTGCCGTCTGTGTCATTAATCTTAATCAAACAAAAGACAAACAGAAAATCACTCACTGCTCTTGACATAATAACTTTATAGGATAAGACATAATAACTCTATAATAAGAATTAATCCATATTTTATTTATAAAAAGAAAACTATACCATGTTATTTTACATTTGATTTCAGTTTCTGTATATGAACTTTGTTCATTTATTTGTGCTATTGCTAGCTTGTTTCTTATGTTATTATTGACTTTTTACTTGTCTTTAATGATGGTTGAAATATGTATTAGTTATATTATATTAGTTGTTTTCCTGTCGTATTTTTGTTACAACCACTGTTCAAAAGCTCCTTGTTTAAGTGTTCTTTAGGCTACTGATTTTTCCCCCCAAAGATTACCCATGCCTAACTGTTATACATACTGTACTATTTAAAAGCATGGTCTTTATTAACACGCTGGTTTGATTGGCTGGAAGGTGTGCATTAAAACCGTTTAATTGAAAACCATTGAACCAGTCTCGTTCTCTTAATGCGCAACTTTCACTGAAGCACTCGCAGACACAGAAACATTCAGGAGTGCATAAACTTGTTTTCAACACTGCCTTGTGACCTTGTGATTACAAAAATAGCTTCTCTACTGAATAGCTGAATAGTATATCTCAGCAACGAGGGGATAACCGCTTTTACCGGAGTAATTAAACTCAGCTTCACTATTTGTAGAGACATGCTGCACGGTAATTCACATAATCAATCTATCTCTTTTTAATCAAATAAATTGTTTTACCGTACTATTTTATCTCTGTGTCTGATTTAAAGTGGGCACAATGCTAGATCTAAAATGCTGTAACTAACAAAAATAACCACCATTTTTATGCTGCCAAATATTGTGCTGCAAAAATCAATAACTTATGTGGTAGTTGCTGGTAAGCTACCATTGTATGAGCAGGATAATCCACAGCTAAGTGTGAATAACACAATTTCAATGCACTCACACTGTGGACTCGGTCGTTCTTTGCCTCCATATCCTGCATTAAACGTGTGTAATGCACATCTACCCATGGTTTACCCCTTACATCACAGGGGTGCCAACACTTTTTTGGCTAGTGAGCTACTTATAAAATGACCAAGTCAAAATGATCTACCTACTATAAAAATTCTAAACAAATATTTATTTATGAATATATATGCACAAAATATGTTGGTGTAGCTTGCATAACTACATGAACCCATATTGCACAATACAACTTCGTACATTTTTTGAGTTGGTACAGAATGACTGCTGTCCGGACTAGGAATTTGTGTGTAGCCGACTACATGACACAGCTTTGACGAATCGACATTGAAAACAATAGTCAACTACATGAGAAAAAATAGAATACACAAGATTTTGAATTTTTTTTAAAATAAAACTTTAAAATGAAACATTTGAAAAAAAATATGAGAGAAAACTATGAGAGCATTTTCTTTCTATCAGTTGCGACGGGTTTAAAAATGAGTGCTCAAAAGATGTGAGTGTGAGAGTATTTTAAATTAGAAAGAGACACAAAAGTGTTATGTAAAGTGCCTTGTCAAACTGGCATACAATAATTCTACTGGTGCCAAGCCTGACCCTATAAATCAGAGGCACAAAGATGTTAGAAGAGAGTAGCTGAAACAAACAAATTATTGCATCATTTACAACTGTCCGCCACTGTTACCCCATTTGCGGTGAAAGAAGAAATACAGAGATACATACTTTTTTATTTATCTGTTTTATTAAACTCATTGTCACGGTTAACAACATGGAAACTGACACATTCGCCTTGCGAATATATATAAAGCAATTTTATATAAAGCAAGCAGTTTTGAGATTTCAGCGCATTATGAAAGTGACCTTATTTTTCGCGACATTCAATTTGTAATTTGAACTCGATTCATGGATTAACTATTTTAAATGTATCATAATTGTATTTAAATGTATTTTTGACTGTCTTCTGACGTTTTCGCACTTTTAGACTCGTTGACTAGTCGGTTATAAAACTTCAGTTTAAACGACTAACAAATTAGTCGTAGCGTACATCCCTAGACCAGACAACTGAGATTTTAGCTCCACTCTTCTTCTTTTCTCAGTTCGCTTTTCGGAGGGAAATCAGTATAGTAGTTTTTATGAACAGTCCGAAAATACTGCTTCACAATTCCTTAATGACATCGACACAAGCACACTTAAAAAATGACATAGCGAAAAACAACCCAGCTCCAACTCCATATGAAAGTGGCAAGTTTTTTACTCTGTCCAGCACCCCCATTTATTTTTAGACCATTTCTAAAGTAAAAAAAAAAAAAAAGGAAAAGTGAAAGCTATCTAGCTAGCTTTCTATAGTTAAGCAGTACTTGGTTCCGTTGTGCACATGCGCAGTGAGCCATGTATCAGATGTTAGACTGGTTGTCCTGTACATCAATCAAGTGACATATTTCATTGTGAAGACGGATGATGTGCTGATGTCAACTTTGTTCACTGGTAGATCGCAATCGACATATTGGGCACCCCTGCCTCACATAAAATTGTGTTCATATACAAATATTGATCTCATATACTGGCAGTTTTGTCCCAGTAGGGGTCGTGGGGTTACTTAATACAGCATTGCAGCACTGTTGGCAGCGTATGTGGGATTTATTTCAGCAGGTGTAAGTGATGCATCTGATTATGCATTAAAGTAGCAGCACAACAGCACACATGATCTGAGCAATCATTCACGTTTGGAGCACAAACACCACATGTTCACCTTTAATACTCTTTGCATCAGTATAGCTTGTAGTAATAGTGATAGCCTAGATTTTATAATAAAATCTGATCAGCAGGGCAAAAAAAATTGTGGAGCCCCTCAGGAGCTCAGCCCACGTTGTTTGGTTTACTAATTATTTACTGCACCTACATAAAGCACCAGCCCCAACACTGTGACCTTCCTTCTTTGTGTCAAGGTTGAAGACGATTACCAGATCATTTGTATTCCCTGAGCACTGAAGATTAGGCGCTTAGCTGAGCTTTGCTTTTGTGAAAATGATTTGCTCTTCTTCGGACGCCTGCTGTCCGACCATTTCTTGTCTTTCTAAACTCTTTCTCTGCTCCAAGTTGAACAATCTGGTCCAAAACACAAATGCTCCTTTTACAACACTATTAGTAATTCTGCAGAGACGTCATCCTCTTTGCAATCGTGGCATGTGCACGCTGACAATGCCCAACTGCACTCCGCTGTGATTTACTTAAGAAGCTAAAGAGTTGATTTGTAATCCTTTCAATGTGGGCAGCAAGACAATGGTGATACATGAGTCTTAAAGGTTCCACCAAAAGCTCTCGAACTCTGCCAAGCCGCTAATGCTTTTGTTTATTGCCACCATTCTTGGGAATGTTAAGAAGGTGTAAACCATTTGCTTGTCCAACTCAGCAATCACCCGTGGCCTGGATGACAGATGCGTAAACATTTCAAATGGATCCTCTGGGGAATCACAGAGGGAATGTTTGAAAGTATTGTTCATCTGCTTTGGATTGCTATGAATCTCATCCCATTGTCATCAAGTAAATGTGACTAATTGATTCGTTTCAAAGGGAGTCCCGCAGACAAGAGCAACAGTGGTGTAATCCTTGAAAGCTCACATCATTTGAACAGCATCTGTTCTGACATTAACTGCAGACCACCCTTCCAACCTCCGGGCACATTCATCAAAAAGTTTTGGCAGTACAGAAGTCGGTTTGTTAAGTTTCTCATATGTATATGGTGTGAGGTACAGTCTTAAATTTAGAGGTTCTTCGCTGGCATTGATTGATCCATGATAGTCTTTAAAGACAGATCAACCAAGAATGAAAATTTAGTCATTTAAGCTGTCAAATATGTTTAAAAAATGTTTGTTTTGTTGTGTTGTTGTTTTTATACTACAGTTCAGTAAACAAAAAGATAATATTAAGTGACTCAATATTGCCTGTTTCCTTTCGACAGGGAATTCTATGCTATGGTATGACCGGTGTCTGAAGAATTAATCCAACCACGACAATGAACTTGACATTGGCCGGCAGCCACCTATGATATAAAAGAGGCACCTGAACAGTACGTCATCCTCTTTCGTATCAAGGTGACAGCTTTGCCTGCCATGATGGCCAGCAAGAAAATCCTGTTTGTTGTATTCATCTGTGACAGTGTATTCTGGCACATGATGATACACATTAAATGTGAGCTATGATAAAATTAAAATGTTAGTATGCACACCAATTCTCGAGGGGGGTGTTTGTTTGTTTAGTGAGTGCTTACTTCTGAGTAGGAGGCGCTCGCGTTTGGGTGTGCATTGAGCGCACTTCTCTCTGTGAGGCTGCGCTCATGTTTTGTCCCCTTTTCATGAGTGAACTAGGACATCCAACTGCGAGTAGATAGGGCTTACTAGCAAACTAGTGAGAGTGTTTTTCTCTCAGCTGTAGGGCGCTGATGCGAACGCACTTTTGCTGGAAGATGCGTTTTCTCTCTCTCCTCATCGCGGGCAAGCGCGCTCCCCACGAAGCTAGGCGAGCAGGGGGCTGTTTGTGTTGGAGATCTTTTTGATCTCTTACCGCCTGTTGACAGTTTACTAAAAAGCGACCCTATGAGAGAAGCGGCCGTAGAAGCGCGAGGAATTCGACTGCCCTTGGCCGTCTGAATGAGCACTTCCCCCCGCGAGTCATACTATGCCAGCCTCGTGCAGCCCTTCCCTCTCTCCCCGAGCTCCACATTGAGGTGCGGAGATCATGGAAAAAGCCATGTTCAGCATGCATACTCCAGACTCTTATGAGACTCTTATCCTGACTCTTACTCTTACAGACGCTTATGTGTTGGGCGAGTGGAAGAGAGTGGCTAGCTATCTCTTGTTGGGCGGGGCCTTTCCTGTGGAAGATCCTGCCCATGCCTTGTCTGACGCTGTGTCAGGTCATGCCGGTACAGCCTTCCACAACATGGCAGTACTGCAGGTGGAACAGCTGAAAGACCTGGACCAGGGCTAGGGGCTACCCCCTGAGGTGGTCACTGACTCCCTCCTTGATGAAGGAATGTACTCCCTCCCCCTCTAGTCACGCCTTACAAGCTTTCAGACCTCTGCTGAGGCAGTGATCTCAAGGTTCCAAGAAGCAAGGGCACACTCAGCAGCTTTCAGATTGTACACACTGCTACGGCCCAGGTCTCAGGCCAGTCACACACTCTTGTGTGGCAGGCAGTCGAGAAGGTCTTTACTGAGGCCTCCGCTCCACTCGGAGACCCTAGCAAGTGGTGGACAGGGGAAAAAGGTTCTTGCCTCATCTTGTCGTCCGATGCATAAGGGTGTCTGTTCTTTCTTGAACCCAAGTGACTTGGGTTGGCATGAGGGCAGTGGAGTCACCTGCTGACTCCTGAGTTAGACTTGGATGTATAAGCATTGTGAGGCAGAGAGATATGGCCTACGCTCCGGTGAGCTCTGCTTGTAAAAAAGGTGGTTCCTCTGAGCCCCCTTGCTGTGCCACAAGTGTTGAGTGCAGTTCCCTTCTATGAACTAGAAGAACAGCTGCAAAGTGCTGGCCACTAGCCCAATGTCTCAGGCTACTATTGTAACCATAGTTCCCTGAGAACAGGGAACAACATGTTGCTTCCCTTTGCCATGCTTTGGGCTTTCCTGCAGGCATCTTCTTCAGATATGAAGTGGATGACATGCTGTTCAGGTGCCTCTTTTATACCTGCAGTCGCACCTGTGGTGATGTCATAGACGGCTGCCGGCCAATGTCAAGTTCACTGTCGTGGTTAGATTAATTCTTCAGACACCTGTCATACCAGAGGTATTTCCCAAAGCAACCCCTAGGGGACGCAGTGTCTATTTCCCTGTTTTCAGGAACTATGGTTACAATAGTAACCTGAGACGTTTTTGCCCACTGGAAATAGTTTGAAACTCAGCCACAGGACTGTTTTGCGACAGTGAGCAACACATGGTGGCGTTTCCTTACTGAATGAATCAACTTTTTGAACAAATCAGTTGAATGAATGACTTAATCATTAAGAAACAGGCTTGTCGAATGTCAAATGCTTTGTTCCTGAATGAATGAATCAGCTATTTGAATGAATCAGTTTAAACTCCCTCATTAATGGAGACTTGCTACCAACTACTGGCAGTTTAATTTCACATTTAAAGTATCTTCCCATATTTTTTAACTATTCCAAAATATCAGTATTCAACGTTTTATGTTTAAAACTTCAAAACATAATTTCTGCATTAGCAAAAGGAGGTTATATGCATTCATGTCCCTCTGAGTCGCATTAAACAGTCTGTGGAAATTATCTAAATGCCACTTCAGATGTGTTTACTCTGCAAAGATGAATTCTGATACACATTCAAACAAATAAATTACACAAATATTCCCTTTAACGCATTCTTTCTACATCCAGTTGCCTTAATTATCCGTGAACTTTTATTCATGAGAATTTTGCTTTCATGGAACCTGAGAGTGACAGGACAGGGAAATTCGAGTTTGATTGCTTAGTAACTTTAAGTAATTATTTGAAATGCACAATTATTTGTGATGGTTTAGAACCTGATTCCCTAAATGAAATATGCAGATCAGGTTTAGTGCAAACGCATCCACAAAATCTGTGCTATCGTACAGACACCTGAATAATCACTTTATAATAAATGCCTGGTTATGGCACACTTCTCCATCATCTGATGCTTTACTGCTGCCGTGATCGCTGGAAAGTACACACAAACATCCCTTTCAGATAAATGCTCAGTTACTTAGACAAATACCATTGAGTTTTGTGAATAAATAGCATTCTGTAATCAATCTAATTTACATAAATGAATTAATGACAATTTAAATACTCAAGGTGCAGTGTTATTTCTGTTTTTGGGTGTGAATAAGTCAGTAAGACACAGCTGCTTGTTTTGAATTTGCCCTAGTGTTATTGTTTAAGCAATAGTACACAGAAAAAAAAAATGTTGCATATAAACTATTTTCACTCAGAAATTGCTTGTAAATTTCATAAACTATTACAAAAAAAGTACCATTGAATAAATTTATATAACAATATATATCTTTTAAGAAAAGCGCTTTGTGGCATGAATGACATTTGTGGTTGTGGCGCTGATATCCTGGTACTGCCCTTCTCAAATGCACTGTGACAAATAAATAGAGGAAACTGATTTTTCTCGTCATCTAGCCTTCAGGGATGTTGCATATATTGTGAAGCAGATGAATGTGATTGTAAAGCAGCATGACATGTTTGAATTTCTCTCTGTGACCAGTGACAGCAGAATGCTCTTGTCAGCATGGTAGATGTCTGAATATCAATGCAGTTTCAGTCAAAGCATGTGCAGTTTTAATTCTGTTATTTATCCAGTATACATCCTTGTCATTTTTTGAGATTTTTCCTCAAATAACTCTCCTTCCGCCATTCAAAGAGAACAGAAGTTTCCTTCTCGTGTAAACAAAACACTCTCTATCCTTCATTTCAATTATCCACGCTACAGAAAGTCCTGTTCTCACATCTGAAATGCACTTTAGACAAGTATGCGAATGTGAACATTTGCCTGTTGTTGTAAATGTGCAATACTGAGGATGTTTTCTCAGAAGACAAGATTTTCTATTAATAAAATATTTGATGTTATGGGCTCAAACACTCACTATAGTGCATAAATACCTTTTGCACTATAAATACATTTTGAAGCTTGTGTCACATTTCCAGCACTTAATATGTGCGACATAGTAAACTTATTCTGCTGCTACAATACTCTACTTGTGATGAAGCACTCGGGTACCATGGGTCCCGTGAAAAGCAAGTCATGACCAATGTCACGATTCGGGGTGCTGGTGTGCGATGCGGAACGAGGAGGCAGGCAAAACTTCAAGTGAGCAAGGATTTATTCTAAGACAGGTAACATCCACACACGACAGCAAACAGGAACCACGAACATTCAATAACCGACAACCTACAAAAGGACAGGAGGGAGTATATAAGGAGAAACATGATGATAAACAGCTGGTGAACCTAAATGACATTAATTACAACACAGGTGTAGGGAGTGAGACGATGACACAGACCGGAACACGTGTTACATAACGCCCCCCTTCCGGTAAGCGCATCCTCGCGCCGACCAGGTGACAATTGCGGAGGGTGGGCGGGGGACCAGGAGGGGGACAGAACTGAACCATGGCAAAATGAAGGAAACAAGATGATCAACAACTAAACAGTCCTCAAAGCCACAAGAAAAAATAAACACTCCTATCAAAAAACAAAAACAGAGTCCAGGAGGAGGAAAAGGCGGGGTGAGCCAGGCAGGCTCGGGCAAGGCCGGCGGGTCAGGCGGCGCCGGAGGGGTGAGCCAGGCAGGCTCGGGCAAGGCTAGAGTCACTGGGGGCGCCGGCAGGGCGAGAGTCACTGGGGGCGCCGGCAGGGCGAGTCGCACGGGGGGCGCCGGCAGGGCGAGAGTCTCTGGGACGGCGGCCTCCGGGCCGGTAACGGGCTCTGGGACGTCGGCGAAGGCCCGCGGCAGCTCTGGGGTGTCCCGGAAGTCCAGCGGCGGGTCGGGCCCCAGTTCAGGCGGCTCTGGCGGGTCGGGCCACAGTTCAGGCGGCTCTGGCGGGTCGGGCCACAGTTCAGGCGGCTCTGGCGGGTCGGGCCACAGTTCAGGCGGCTCTGGCGGGTCGGGCCACAGTTCAGGCGGCTCTGGCGGGTCGGGCCACAGTTCAGGCGGCTCTGGCGGGTCGGGCCACAGTTCAGGCGGCTCTGGCGGGTCGGGCCACAGTTCAGGCGGCTCTGGCGGGTCGGGCCACAGTTCAGGCGGCTCTGGCGGGTCGGGCCACAGTTCAGGCGGCTCTGGCGGGTCGGGCCACAGTTCAGGCGGCTCTGGCGGGTCGAGCCACAGTTCAGGCGGCTCTGGCGGGTCGGGCCACAGTTCAGGCGGCTCTGGCGGGTCGGGCCACAGTTCAGGCGGCTCTGGCGGGTCGGGCCACAGTTCAGGCGGCTCTGGCGGGTCGGGCCACAGTTCAGGCGGCTCTGGCGGGTCGGGCCACAGTTCAGGCGTCTCTGGCGGGCCGGGCCACAGTTCAGGCAGCTCTGGCGGGTCGGGCCACAGTTCAGGCAGCTCTGGCGGGTCGGGCCACAGTTCAGGCAGCTCTGGCGCTGGTTCTGGCGGGTCGGGCCACAGTTCAGGCAGCTCTGGCGCTGGTTCTGGCGGGTCGGGCCACAGTTCAGGCAGCTCTGGCGCTGGTTCTGGCGGGTCGGGCCACAGTTCAGGCAGCTCTGGCGCTGGTTCTGGCGGGTCGGGCCATGCCAGCTCGGGCGCTGGTTCTGGCAGGCGGATCTCTGGATCGGGCTCTGGTTCTGGCAGGCGGATCTCTGGATCGGGCTCTGGTTCTGGCAGGCGGATCTCTGGATCAGGCTCTGGCTGGCGGGTCGCGGGATCCGGCGCTGGCTGGCAGGTCGCGGGATCCGGCGCTGGCTGGCGGGTCGCGGGATCCGGCGCGGCAGCCCTGTGCAGTTTCCACGCTCGCACCGCTGCCGTGGTGATAAACAAAATCACCACTCTTTGTGCCGAGGCTGGGGTGATCGGCGCTGAATGATGGCATGTCGCGGGCTTCTCGGAAGCGACAGGCTTGGTCGCGGGCTTCTCGGAAGCGGGAGGCTTGGTCGCGGGTTTCTCTGAAGCGGCAGGCTTGTGCAGCCTCCAGGCTCGCACGGCTGCCGCAGAGAAGAACAAAAGCACCGCTTTTTGGGCCAAGGCTGGAGAGACACTGTTGTCCATCATTGGGAAGTTGTTAGGGTAACTAACCCGGTCGGTTATTCTGTCACGATTCGGGGTGCTGGTGTGCGATGCGGAACGAGGAGGCAGGCAAAACTTCAAGTGAGCAAGGATTTATTCTAAGACAGGTAACATCCACACACGACAGCAAATAGGAACCACGAACATTCAATAACCGACAACCTACAAAAGGACAGGAGGGAGTATATAAGGAGAAACATGATGATAAACAGCTGGTGAACCTAAATGACATTAATTACAACACAGGTGTAGGGAGTGAGACGATGACACAGACCGGAACACGTGTTACAACCAAAGAGTTCAAAGACTTTTAGAAGCTGCTAAAATGTCATAATTGTGTCAATTTTTTTGCTTTTATCTCATGGTTGCTTTTGTTAACAATAGGTATCGTTTAGTGTAACTTCTATGCATTAATCTTTTAACGGCACTTAATTTCATGATACGTACAACAAGCAACATAAAACTTTGCCAGAATCACATTCATGTGTTCCACAGAAAATTAACGTTTGAGCGACACCCACTGCACAGTTCACATTGAAATTGCAGCGAAAAGAAATATTACATCATTTAACAGAAAAGTTACAGACATACTTTTCCAGTGAACCTGGATTGAAACTATGATAAAAATATATATATATAAAATAAAACAATGAACAGAATCAGAATGAACACAAAATTAATGTTAACTCTTTCCCAGCCAGCATTTTAAAAGTTGCCAGTCACCGCAAGCGTTTTTGATTATTTTCTCAAAAATGTAATTGCCCCAAAGATATTTTGTTATTTTATATGATAATCTGAATGCGCAATATAAAAAAGAAAGAACATACCTCTGCTAGGTTCAAGAATTCCACTATTTATCATAACCTGAATGTGGGTCATTTTTAGCAATTATATCTTGAGCAAAAAGCTGAGAAAGTCAAAAAAATATTCAAAGATGGCAAGATCACAACTTGTCGTAATAATACACAATTCAGGCAAGGCTAATTAGAGCCTATATAGTTAAGTAATCAATTTAAACTCAATTTAAAATAATATTTTATTAAAAAATAAGCACATATTCACTCTTGATTGTATGTCTAATATGTCAAAGACATTAATTGTCTTGTCACAAACACACATGAATGACATATTTTAAATATTTTCATATTTTCAATAAAAAATGGCAAAATTACATTAAAAATTGAGTTCTTTGAGTACCAGTAGTAGTCTTTGTGATCATTAAGCCCCCATTTTGATATTGACAAGTGATGAGGCAGAGGAGCCTAAAACAGTCTTTTACCTTGAAAACAAACAGAGAGATGTAGTAATGGAGAGCAGCATTGAAAAATATCAAATTTCGGAGGGAACCATTTCCAGTTGGGAACCAGTGTGGCCATTTCCAATTATTGGGGAGGACTTGTAGGCCCTGAATGGCCCTGAAAGGCCATGATCTGTGGTGAAGTCACACTTTCATAGATGTTTCAGCCTCATCAGATTGATTCATATGAAAGGGGAGATTTGTATAATATAGTAAGCATGAAACTTGACATATAAACCCAATGAAGCCATAGGCAATCAAACTTTATATAAATTCATCACCAATTCATCAAAGCAAACAGTCATGAGAGAGTGTTATGTGGTTATCTATCAGCTATTTTACATGATATTTAAACAGACAGATTTATGTCTATGTTTTGAGTTTTTTGTTGTTTTCATTATAAGCCATTCCAATACTCATCACATTCTTCATGAATAATCTTGATCTTTTCCTAAGAACTGTGATGCATGAACTTCTTCAATAAACAGAGAACAATAAAGTCTTGAATATCAAGCGAACAGAAACCAAAAGGCATTTTCGAGAGCCAACATTCATCAAACTTCATACATGTCTCTTCCAAAAAGAAGCCAGGTCAAAACTCAAAGTGAAACACAGAAAAAAAACGAGTGATGATGTACGACTCAAGGACCATGACTTAGGCAAAGTGTGTTTGCGTGTGTGTATGTTTATGTGTAAGTAAGTAAGTGAGTGCAAGTGTGTTTTGTTAGACAAGTTGAGTGTTCCAAAGATTTCAGATGTGAATACAGGAACACAAAGCAAGTGCTGGACTCAATGGGAGGCCTGATAACACTTTATTGATCTCTTCAGATTCCCGCTCCTTCTGTTAGCAGCGTGCGGGTGGTATGTTGGGAACTTTACACCAGCAGTCGTGGATCACAGGTGTGCAGGAATTAATAAAAACGACAAATACGCTGAATTGAGTAGTTCCTGTAGTGAAAGACTAGTTGTTGTACAAAGCTGTGGCGACAGACTTATATGTCAAGCTACAACATTTCCTAGATTATAGATGGTTCTCTTTTTTCTGGAGGCCATAAAGGTAAAAAACTTCCCTGAGTTTTAACGTGATCTAGATATTCCAAAATGCAGTAGGAACTCCTGAACGTAGCTTACACTCTTAGCACTAGTTTATACGTTTGATAAGCTTTATATTGTTAATCTCTGAACACACAGAGATGCAATTTTGTCAGAGGTGTAGTGTTCATTGTTCAGCCTGAGGGTGAAGCTCTAATGTTGATTAACAAGCTTTAAGTATACGCAACACATGAATAGAATGCTATCTTACAGATGCTGAAATGTAGTATTTATTGCAATAAAAAACACAACAGCACTATATATTCACATGAGCAAGGGATTGCACTATTCAGTTCGTGTCTCGATTGCCCAGGTTCACCTGGGTCCTGTCCACAGTGATGTCCCCGAGCAGGTTCAGGTAATGGAGCAAGAAATAAAATCTCTGCTGGGGAAAGGAGCCATCGAGTACCTCTCACATTACAGCTGGTGTTTCATTGTTCCAAAAAAGGATGGAGGGCTGCATTCCACTCTGGACGTTCGGGGACAAGAAATACAAGTACCAGGTTCTTCCATTCAGTCTAGTTTTATCACCCTACACCTTCACAAAATATATGAACACAGCAATAGCTCAATGCCTCTTCAAGGTGTCTGCATCCTGAATTACATCAACAATTGGTTGATCTTAGCTTAGTTGTGGCAGTTAACAATCCGGGATCGAGACGTCTTTCACATGAATGAAGGAGCTAAGGTTGAAAGCAAAGAAGAGAGTTCTTTCTCCTCTCCAGAGGACCACCTTCTTAGGCATAGTATAGGAATTGGTGGCAATTTCGGCAAAGTTTTCACCAGTGTGCATCAAAACTATCCTGTCAGCAGTAAAAAGTTTAAGGCTAGTCATTCGTTGTAAAGCAGTTCCAGAGACTGCTGGGCCGCATGGCAGCATCTTCCAATGTTATTCCATTCTGTCTTTTGTACATGAGGCGTATGGTTATAGTGGTTGTTCCAAACCAGAGGGTTTTTTACAAGAGGCAACCCGTTTCACACAATCAAGGTCAAGAACCAGTGCCTAAACACCTTGGCTATGTTGAAAAAACCCTGTGCTTTTTGTCCAGTCAGAAAACACTTTGGTGGTCACCTATATGAACTGTGGAAACTGTGGGCTTAGCCTCCCTTAATCAAGGTTGTTGAGGCAATCCTCCACTTCAACAAGGAAATTGTACGCCCTGAAATGGAAACTTTTAACTTTTTAATGTAAGTTACATGTTAGACACCGTGTGGGAGTTCCTGCAGGAGCGATTCACTGCAGGGTTATCCCCCTCTACCCAAAAGAGGTGGCCATAGCTGCTTAGCACATCAATTTGGGTGGCATGTCATTGGGGAGAGATCCATTAGTTACATGTTTCGTCTGTGTTAACATGGTAGGTTCCGGCCTGCGATTTGATCTTGGTGCTCCAGGGCCTATCCTGGGCCCCCTTTGAAACAATCGAGGAGGTTCTGGTCAATTTTCTGACTCTAAAAACATTGTTCCTCCTCGCCATTACATCCTTAAAAAGAATAGGAGATCTATAAGCCCTGTCAGTTGCCACCATGTACTTGGAGTATGCTCTCATTATGGTGAAGGCCTTCCTCCACACTAGACTATGTGCCCGAAGTTCCAACTAACGTGGCACACCCTATTGTACTGCAGGTATTTTGTTCTCCCCCTTTCCAAGACCATGACCAGGAGCAAAGTAATCTGCTGTGTCCAGTGCGAGCATATGCTCACAGAGCTTCTTCGCAAATTAGGACAGCTGTTTGTCTACTTTGGGTCCTCTAAACAAAGAATGAGCAAGTAGATAGCTGAGGCTATCTCTCTTGCTTATGAATCGGCCGGGTTGCCCTCTCCTATGGCAATCCAAACCCATTCAACAAGGAGTGTGGCTGCTTCTAAGGCTCAATTGTCAGGAGTTCGTCTTTCAGAAGTTTGTGATGCAACGGTGTAGCTACTGTCGTTCCCATAGCGTCTTTGACACAGCATGTGTTCTCCTGAGGGAATGTCTTGCTAATTATCTGTGCCTAGTATTTTCAGTGACTGAATTGATTAATAAAGCTAATATATACTACTGCTGTGTTGAGAAGTAGAATAACTTTTTTTGCAGTGTAGCAACAAAATGCATCATTCCACTTTAGACATTCTACTAATTACTAACTAAATAACTTTGCAACTACATGTCAACTTACTCTGATTAGAGTATTAGTAGTTTAGTTTAGGGTTAGGGTTAGTAGAAGTTGATGCAAAGTTACTTAGTTACTCAGTCTGTTGTTTCTACTATTGGTTGTTGTTGCTGCTCCTACTGTTGGTTATTGCTGCTGTTGTTATTGCTGCCAATGTTGGTAATTGCTGCTGTTACTGTCACTGCTGTACTGCTTTTTTGGTTATTGCTGCTGCTGCACTTATTAGTTACTGATGCGGATAGTTACTGTATCTACTGTTGGTTATTGGTTCTGCTGTTGATTATTGCTTCTAATGTTGGTTATTGCTTCTGTTTTTACCATTGCTGCTTTTATTGCTGCTGCTGCTGCTGCTGCTGCTGTTGGTTAATGGATTACTGTTGATGTGTTTAGAGCAGGGGTCGGCAACCCGCGGCTCCGGAGCCGCATGCGGTTCTTTCACCCCTGTGCTGCGGCTCTTTCATCCCCTGCACGTAAGTTGTAGCAGCGGTCCCGCTGTGAAAAAGGCCATATGAGAGGAATAAGAGCGCTATTGCGCTGACTGTTTCAGGGGACTTTTATTCTGAAACTACGATGCGCATTAGTTCAGAAAGTTAAGCGGTTCAGTTCAGAGTGAATTATATATCACCCACCGCGGCAGATATCAGTTAACTATTATACATGAGCGCTGGAGAAAAGCCAATAACTTGGTTAACAGCCTCGGAACGAGTGCCTATCCGTTGTTTTCACTGACGTCACAAAACCTGCGTAGTTACCCACCAGGCACTGCGCACCGCCATTTTGAATCCCTACTGTCAGTGTCAACTCGTATATCTTATTGACGATCCTCGCTAATTTTACATGTTATCATACTCTTTATTACTCTAATACTACATATTTGTAGATTGTAAATCAAAAACAATTAACATAAGTGACTTCTGTTGTGTTTATGGATACACACGGTGGAATGAGGACAAGTTACCGCAGTTTTAGAACGCTCTGTACTTTCACATTCATGAACCTCTCCATGGACTGAATTAACATGAACAATAGTGTTTTCATCACTGCTCTGTGTCTTTAATGCCTAAAAAGGAGATATAAAATATAATGTTAGGTGTTATTTTAACTGCTGAATCGAATTTCAATATAAAGGACGTTAGACAAATTGGTTGAATTTAACTTGTATATATTTTAATTGTTGAATATGTTTCCAATTTATAACAATAAACAAAAGGTAAAGGAATGTCAAATACTGCTAAAGGTTAAGTTTAGGTTAAAACGAAGGCATTTTGGGAAAGTTACTAATTAGGACAAAGTGGGTGGGGTGGGTTATTGTCTGTCGACTGTAACACATTTTTACTTTTGGTATAAATTGCTGCTTCTAAACAAATTAAATATTGTCAATACATTTAAACTTACCCCCTACAAAATGTTTAGAGCATATGATCGTTCTATTCCATTTTTTTTCAGTCTGAATGTCAGCCCTGTTGATCGCAGCTTTCCATACACGTCGCCTTTCTTCTGACAAAATTCGTGTTCTTTCACATTGTCCAGTTATCACTTTTGGAAGTTTAAAAAAATCTTACATCTGTACTTACTCCTGGCCTATTTGAACATCCAAAAATTCCACAGATAGGCATTTGTGAGCATAAGTTTTGAATATACAAGCTTTGTTGTTGCTTACATAGGGAATCAAAATGGCGGATATGCCGGTACGCAAGTTTCGATGACGTCACGTGAAAACAACGGATTGTGTGTTTTGTGTGTCTTATAAGAGTGAGTTCACAATTACCACTATGTTTGCTTATGTACATACTCGTCTTTGTTATGATGCAGTTATTGAAAGTGTTACAGTGTTATAGCCCGATGCTAATTTAGCTGTGCTTCATTTTCTGTTTACATTTTGATCTGCTATGTTCAGATAAAGTAATAATAATTAATGACGATAATTGTGTTCATGTATGAGGGGAGAAGCCAATAGTTTGTATATATATGTGTAATTCTGTTACTTGAATCTGTTACAGGAAAACCACACACACACACACACACCACACTCCTTTGCACTCCCTTCCATCCAAGTCTCCATCCAAGCTCATCCATTTGAGCAAGGACATTACTGAGATCTTTGATCACATGTGCTTCTTGTGCTCCCACATCTCAATCTCTCTCAGCATTACCGGACATTATTGAAGCTGAATATTAATGGTTGGCTCCCCTCTTTGACCTGTTTAATCGAATAAATCACTTTGAGACAATGTCTTCCTTCTCTGTCGTATTCTGACCGACACACCTGGCACATTGCTCAGCCCTAATACATTTCCAGGTAGCCTTCGCTACACCCGCTTTCTGCGCCTCGACCCGCTATTCCGTAGATTGCGGCTCCGGACATATTTGAATTATTTTATTTTGTTGTTAAATATGGCTCTTTCAACATTAAAGGTTGC
The DNA here is from genome assembly GCA_037043235.1 of Rhodeus uyekii. Classification (NCBI taxonomy): domain Eukaryota; kingdom Metazoa; phylum Chordata; class Actinopteri; order Cypriniformes; family Acheilognathidae; genus Rhodeus; species Rhodeus uyekii. The sequence continues at coordinate 371,270 of JAWRVZ010000103.1, read as the reverse complement.
CGACCCCTGGTTTAGAGTGATAGTTAAAGCCAGTTTCAGCATTGCTAATATTATTAAAGTAATTATTTTCACATATGTTAATAAGGGAAACTCATTTTGTACAGCATTCCACATGCTGTCTGTGTACATTAATGTTGTTAAGTCAGTGGGCTGGATTGCAGAGTCCCTTGTAAATGACATTTCCCCAAGTGCTTAAGAGAGAGCTCACAATAATTAATAACAGTAGACAGGGGTTCATAGGCATGGTGATCCCTAGCATATATTTTCTCATTATTCTTTGTACTCCTGTAATAATTATGTTACAGAATTCCTTGTGTGATTGCCTTTCCAGTCCTGCACCATTACTAAAAATATGTTGAGGTTGGGTGCAGAAGCACAGTACAGTTTCCTATAATTATAACTTTTAAATAAATAACCTGAAAACACAGACTATTAAATAGACTTTTGAGGAGATGGCTTATCTCTGGATAGAAGTCAGAAAATAATTGTTCAATATATGAACACAACAATCAGCACTTATAGTTAGCAGTGTGATGAGAAATGATTCTTGCATCTGCACGTTTGTGTGTGCGATGGGTCACAACATGTGAAGCAAGATTGTTCTGTAAACAAGTACAAAGAGCAGCTGTGTTCCAGCCGTTCACTGTCTTAGAAATTAACAGCACTGCACTTCTTCTTACAGACATCAGCAAACAAAGTTTGTTTCTGTGTCTGATCTTATAACCATGGAAAATATTTGTGCAGCGACCTGGTTCCAGTGGTGGATTGGCATGTGTGGCCATGTAAGCCAGTAAAGTCACACACTGCTCATGCAATATTAAATTAAGGAGTCAGACATTCTGGTTGAGGTGGACGACATAAGTAAAAATACATATGACAATATATTCAAAATTCTGGTTGATGATGATAAACATTAAACATTGCCATATGTTTACGCGATATGGGTCTTGATTGACAGATTGATATTCTGAGAATGCTTGCTTGCTAACCACTATTCACTTTTACTTTAATTTTTATTTTTGTTGTACTTAGTCTGCTCACTTGAGTTTATTTCAGTAAACTGTGACCAAACAGTTAGTTTACAAAAGCAATTTAGAGACGCAGATCATAAATGGCAGTGATTGCTAGTGTGTTAAATTAAAAGTCCACATATTGCATAATTCATCAGTGCCCTTGTGATGTGGCAATGTGTGGCAGTGTGCAAGAGGTAATTCCCCAATCTTATTCATAAATTGGTAAAAACGACAGTAGCGGCAGTCTATTTTCTGTTTTTTTTTTTTTTTAAGTATGTGGCTAGAAAACAATAGTATCATTCCTTACAGAACAATGTCAGGTTATGTAGGACAAGGACTCAATTGCTAGGTGGAAGGGTACATGAAAATAAAACAAAATTCAAACATGAATTGTTTCCTACACCAGGGGGGAAAACACAACTGAACTGGACTGAACTCGACAAGGCTGGGATAGGTACACAAGACAAGACTTGATTAAACAATGAAACGACAATGAAGCAACACAGGACAGCAAACACAAAGGAATTAAAGGAGGGAGGATGATTGAATGGGAAACAGCTGGGACAAATCAAAGTTAACCAGGAGAACTAGGATTGGGTTTACAATGACAAAACATGAACCTGCAGCCAATGCGGATGCGGATGCGCACCGCCACGTGTTCACATGAAAGTGAAAACCAAAATTGCGAGACACGAAAACACATGAAAGCATGAGGTGGATGTAAACACTAACCAAAAAAAAAAAAAAAACACTACACAAGAGAGCGTACATATGGTGAAGGCCTTCCTCCACACTAGACTATGTGCCCAAAGTTCCAACCAACATGGCACACCCTATTGTACTGCAGGTTTTCTTCTGTTCTCCCCCTTTCCAAGACCATGAGAACAACAAGGACAAACACACGGGTCATGAATGTCCGAACCCCGACAAAAAAAACTGAACAAGACCAGTCTGGGGATCGGACAACATAACTCACACATAAGTCCTTACACAGACAAAAGCGTGCGTGACTCAAACACTTGAAGCTGCGTCCACACACACATAAAACACGAGCCATTACGGTAGTGTCATAGCTCTGCCACAAAACCAAGAAATGACTAGACCAAATGTGGCAGAACCCTGACAAACAATTCAGTGCACATATATGAATTAAAAAGAGGGCATATATCACTTTATGTTTGAGCTCCAGCTTTCCAACTCTCTCTATGTCCCTGCTATTAACTAATCTTTGGATGCATGAAACATTGTTGTCATGTAACGTGGTATCAATGCTCAAGAGGACAGAATAGACAGAATAAAACCTCAATAAGAACAGACAGGAGATACTCAGATATCCCATTGACATTAATGCTTTCACTGACGAAAATGGACAAAGCCTTTAAGTACTAGAGCAAACGAGGAACTGAGGAGAATTAAAAGACAACATGTGGACTGAATAAAGTAACAAACTAGAAACTAGGTTAAAGTACAAGACAAAGAAAAAACAAAGCAATTGTGTGCAGAAAATGCTTTAGTTTAAAACACAGATATTTAATACGGTATTTATTACTTCACAGTCTGAAATCAGCTGGACTGTTTGAATCACTAAATAAAGACAAACAAAAGCACAGTCTCAGTACGAACACAACCACTCTCATACTGTCATTTAATTTTCATTAAAATATGACAGGCTCTAATATGATCCCATTACAGTTACTGCTCTTTTTTTTAAATAGCATTCTTTTTGTGTTCCATGTGTCATTACAAGTTATTTTCAGGATCTGAGTTCTGTGCTATGGAGTGAAGTTTCTGTTTTTGATTGTGAATGAAATCAGAGTTTTAATCCAGTTATCCAATCACTGCTTGAGCTGATGTAAAGTTTTTTGTTGAGAAAAGAGGGATTTTCTACACCAAAACCCAACATAAATTCACAAAAGAAATGAAAAATGTTTTGTGGGCTGTAGTCCAGATACAGTGGTACCTCGAGATACGAAAGGCTCAACTTACGAAAAATCCAAGTTACGAAAGCAAAGACGATGAATTTTACTGCTCTACATACGAAAAGTTTTCAAGATACGACAGGTTTCTGAAAGTCCGAGATTCGCCCCATAACAATTTTGAAACACGCGCCTCACGCCGCCATCTTAGTTATAGTAGACTCGCCACCATCCTCCTGCTCTCCCATTGGTTCCTGATGCTAGCCAAGCCATGAGATCCTTCTCTCTAATTGGACAGCATCCCTCCCATCATGCATCTTCTATACGTACGTGCTGGCGTGCTTTAGCTCAGCCACTCCGCACCTGAAACTTTACATTTTTCATGTGTTTTTGTAAAGTTAAGTGTACGTATGTACTAGTGGCGTAGCCACAGAATGAGCCCCCTCATTTACATGTCCGGCCCCCTCATATTTTCAATTGTTTAAAATCGTGACTGTGAAAACTAAAGTGAAAGCACCACCGCACAAGACGATCGCAATGCACCCGCTACCTGAATGGCCCGCTGCGATTAAATAGCACAGCCAGTTGTGGTTGAGAGGTTAAGGCTATGAATTACAGATCCATTGGCGTTTCCCCGCGCAGGTTCGAATCCTGCCAAGAATGACTGTTATGAAATTAATTGGGGTGTTTTTGGAGGACTTGGAACGCATTAGCCATTTTACATGTAAAATGTGTTCCAAGATATGAAAAACTCATTATACGAAGGCCGCCTCGGAACGGATTAATTTCGTATCTCGAGGTACCACTGTAGTTACAAAGTTTGAGAAATTCAAGAATTTATTCAGTGATCTTCAACAAATATTAAAAAAGGATTATTATAAAATAATTTTGAGTCATGTCAGTGAATATAGCAATTTTCTCAGCTTTTGCATTTGTTTAAAAGCAAACGGTCTGTTCTTTTTTTATCTATTTGTGCACACATTCATATAATAAAATATTTTAGAGGCATTAATCTATTGTGAAAATTATCAAGAATGCTGGCACTGGCTGGTGGGGAAAGAGTTAAGGTTCAGGTTTGGGTGAAGGGCAGTGTGAGGACTCAATTGTGCAAAAGATGGGATTTTTAACAATAAAATTTACAAAAACAACCCCAAGGGGGGAAACATAACGTCTCAGGTTACATATGTAACCATAGTTCCCTGAGAGGGAACGAGACGCTGCGTCATCAACTCTTGAAGCACAATAGAAACACCTGTGAGAGTGACGTGAATGTCGTCATGAGCCAGGATAAAAGGCACACCCACCCCGGAACAGGCAGCTTAAACGGAGTCTGAAACAAGCCCGCATGCGTAGGCGCTAGGCTAATGACGCAGCGTCTCGTTCCCTCTCAGGGAACTATGGTTACATACGTAACCTGAGACGTTCCCTTTCAAGGGAACTTCGATATACCAACGCCACCGAGCGCCGAAGAATGCTGCCAAACGTGCTCCAGCGGAGATGTTCTGGCACCCTCGAGAAGAGCAGCCCCTCAAGGTGAGATAGCCTCAGCTAAAGCCTGCCTTAATGAGTGTTCTGCATTGCCCACCGGGCCTCAACCCCAAGTAAGCCACACCCAGTGCTCACACCGGGCTGCAGACCTCCTGACCCATGACGAGAGGGGAAACTCCCGCAGTAAGAGGTCTAGTCCTCCTCCAGCCTCAGCCAGGGAGAGTAAAGACCCCTTAATACCGCAGGGGACCCCAGCGCAGAGACCGGCCTCACAACCTCAGTTGCGAGCCGAACCTCCGTTGCGGTAGCCGCCCTCGGCCCAGCAAGGCAAGCTTGGGAAGTGCAAGGGGAAAACGCCCTTTACCACACACCCCCAGGACACCCAAGGTGGAAGCCCTCCGGGGAGGGACCACCACACCTCAAGCGCGTTGCCAGCGCCAGCCGTGGAGCAGCCATCCAATCAGGCGTAAGCGAGGTGACCCCGAAATACTCAAGGGGACTTAAGCACTGCTGTGCTGCCCAGCCCAGATCTGTACATAGCGAGAGTTGAACCTGACCTGAGGAACTCTCAAAATAGTCTGGTTTGAGGCACCTGCCTAAGGGTCACTGTATCGCCAAGGAGGTCCATCACGCACCAGGCTACAACAACCGCAGGGGCTTAGGCCAAGCCATGGCTGGAGCTACTACCACGCACCAGGAAGTGATTTCTATAGAAAACAGGCCACAACCCAGTGACGCGTAGAACCTTCCTCAGAAGGTGGGTACGTCCAGCAACAGTGGAATATCGGTGCGCCCGGGGCCTCCGGGGCTAATCCCGACAGCACCCTGGAGACGCCTAGGGGGATGGCCCCCGAAGGGGATCCAGGCACCCTAGCAAACGCGTCACAACTTGCTGGCTGACAGGACCATGAGGAGAGCTTGAAGAAGGCGATTGACCGCCCAAACTCAGCTGCTAATGACCTGGGGCCAGAGGCTTCAGCCACGGTTAAGCAGTACACCACAACCTTTCACTGAAAAAGGGGGGGGGGACATATCAGCAATAGGGGAACGTCTAAGTGCCCGAGACCCCCCGGGTTAACACTGACAACACCCTGGCGACGCCTAGGGGAATGGTTCCCCGAAGGGGATCCAAGCCATCCTAGAAACCCGCGTCACAAATACTGCCTGCCACCAAAAAAGGCAACACAAAGATATGCCCTGGATACATATATATGCCTATCAGAGCCGCCCAGCGAGCACCGGAGGGAATGAAGAGGAGGGCGGCTATAATCATTTGAGCAAAAGCAAACCACCAACCGCACGCATGCGCCGCATCAGAGTACTGATGAATATGGGTGGTATTTGCACGCTCATCCCAAATACAGAGCCTCAAGAGAGGTTTGACATATATAAACACAGGGCTGAATGCTCTAGGAACCTCCTCGGAGGGGCGACCCCACAAGGCCGCCTGAAAAAACTGTGAAACCAACCCCAAAGAGCGCTGGTACGCTAAAAACATATATATATATTTTAAACTCTGTTTTTTTTTTTTTTTTTTTTTTTAAGTAAAAAGTCATGGCCTCTTGCTGAAGGCCTTGCCTCCCCTCCTTCTCGCTTGAAGGGTAGCTCTCAGGTCTTGCGTCCGCTGGTCCGCGCCCCCAGACTCATCCGGAGGCTGCCGAGTCGCTACACTACGCCTCTGCGCGTAGCGATAGGAAGAGGTACTGGGCCGTGGGTGCTTATCATACATCATAAAAGCCTACATAAAAATATCTACTATGAACTCCACGGCACCGCCTAAGAGACCGGAGGACACAAATGGGGCATCGAGCAGGACACTTTTCTCTCCGTCCTTCAGGGATGTGAGCCCCACCCAAAGGTGCCTTTCTATAGCCACCATTGAAGCCATAACACTCCCGCACTGTCTCCTTGGAGTAACGCAGGACCAGGTCTGACACTCTACGAAGCTCAGCAATAGAGTCAGGGTTTGTTTCCATATCACCCTGACCCAAGTCACTGAGAAGCTCCGCCTAATAAGCCTGTAGCAGCGAGGTGGTGTGAAGGCACCCCGCTGCCTGGCTTGCTGCCGAAAAACCCCGCCCCGCCAGAGAGGAAGTTATCCTCAACTGCTTGGATGGGAGCGATGGGGTGTTTATTGAAGATGAGGACAGCGCAAGATAACTGGCTAAGGCGTTCTCAACCTTGGGTAACCCCCCATACCCGGCAGCTGACGCCTCTTGAACCGTAGAGTACAGCACTGAACCCTTCGTGCTCACTCTGTGAGATGCAGGTCTCAACCACGACCTCGACACCTCAGTGTGGAGGTCAGGTATGAAGGGAAGATACTGGCGCCTCACAGCCACCCTGGGCTGCAGAAAACGCTCATCCAGCACTCTACGAGGGCGCTCAGTTTCGTGCTCAACCGGCCACGGAATGCCAAGCCTAGCTGAAGCAAGAGACACCACCTCTGTTAATTCCTCGGCTGCAGGTGAACCGAGAGAACTGCTAGTTTCAACACTAACGACATCCAGCTCCTCAGAGCTAGACTGTCGCAGCAGGTTGTCATCCTCCGAATCTCCCGACCCTGCCCTCGAGCGAGTCCCGGGAGACTGGAGAGCGGGAGAAGGACCCAGGCGAAGCGGCGTGACGCTCACGTCAGGCTCCTCGCCCAGAGAAAGGTACATCTGCGACCCCCATGACCGAGCCCGCCGAGCCGCCTCAGCGGCAGCGGGACCCGAACCACGAGGACCGCCAGCTCTTGCAGCCTCCTCAAAGACTGCGAGACGCGAGCGTAGAATGCGAGGCGGCAGCCGCTCGCACTCTGCGCAGGCAGCGTCCTCAAACGCTGCCCGCACATGCTCTTCTCCCATACAATGAACACATAAAGTGTGCGTGTCCCCGCCTGTGATAAACTGCAGACAGGGAAACACGCAACGCTTAAATGTTTCAGACATTTCAGATCACGAACACTACACAGACAGTCTTCTCGTGCTTGTTGAAGACGAAAAAGCTGCCGGTTCCGGGGTGGGCGTGCCTTTTATCCTGGCTCATGACGACATTCACGTCACTCTCACAGGTGTTTTCTATTGTGCTTCAAGAGTTGATGACGCGGGGCGTTCCCACAGCGCTATGACGCAGCTCGAAGTTCCCATGAAAGGGAACTAGACTTGACTTCGACAAGACAAGTAGCACTACGGCAGGAAAAAATTACTGCAATATAAGACAATTTTCGACAATGAACCAGCACAGGACAGCAAACACAGGGAGAATAAATAGGGAACACACAATGCAGGTATTACAGTCCTGCCGCGTCGCTTAACACTTCCTGTTACCTTCCATGTGCTTCCGGTGTCATCTCCTTCACCTGTCGTGTCAATCACTTCTTTGTTAGTCTCGTCACCTGTTCCCCCTTTTCCTGTGTGTATATATATATATATATATATATATATATATATATATATATATATATACCCTCACATGTTCTCTTGTTTTTGTTGATTGTTACCAATGTTAAACGCGAGTGTGGATTTCCTTCTGTGTCGCTCCCAGTTTACTGAATTCCTATGTTTTGAACGTGTGCATTTTATTTTGTATATTTCAAGTCTTTGGTTTTGTTCAATAAAGAGAGTTTTCGGTTGAAAACCTGCTTCCGTCATCTTCATCCAGTACACAACGTCTAACAGCAAGTAATGAGGATGAACAGGTGGGGCAAATTAAAGCAGTAACGAGGAAACAAGATGGATGGGGTTACACAAGGACAGAACAAAAAACATGACATGAACACGCAGCCAATGAGAACACTCAAAAGCTGTATGACGGCTAAACAACAAATGAGCACAGACAAGCTGACAAGAGCACAGGCACTCACAGAACATGACAAAGCCCATGAGTAAACACTCATCTTGTGCGCTCACAACTGAAGACAAACACATGGAGAATGACTGTCCAAATCCCAAAACACAAACCCAAAACAGGACTAGAATCGGGATCGAACACCACAGCCTGCACACAAGACAAATCACATGGACAGGAAAGCACACGTTTTGAGCAAGATCGAAACCACGCACTCACACAAAAGACAAGACATTAGACAGAGCTCTGCCACAAAAAAAAGGAAAGACTAGACCAAATGTGACAGTACCCTGACATTAAGTAATACGGCCTATGTCTAAATAAAATCTATTAAGGATGGTCTTACTTTTTTTGTTAATGTTTTTTTTTTTGTGTGTGTGTGTATGATAGTACACAGAAATTAATTAAAATGGCACTCCTACTGCTGAATGAATAACTGGAGATGTCATGGAAATTACATTTGTTGGTTTGTTTCTCAAATGCAAGCAGTCTCATGTTGAGAGTGGGAACGTCGTTCAAGCTTACATTTATGTCCATGTAGTATGCCTGATGAATATTTCAATCTGGCCCTTAAGACGGGAGCTTGATGCGCGTTCAGTAACTTGCGCGGTCCAGTGCACTGCTGGCTGAAGTGCTGCATCACAGGGACGATCACCCAGAGTTCACGTCTGTCTGAGAATCAGGGGACGGCACTCCACTCTCAGAGAAACACACCGGCAGCACCCAGTCACCTACAGCATGCCTAAAACACTCTTTCTGTCTTTACAAACAAACCCCTTTTTTCTTTTTCTTTTTTGCAGAAAAAAAGGACAGAAAATGAGAGGAGTTGAGAGTCAGGCTCAACCCTGCATTATCAGGGTAACAACAGACCTAAATGTGCTTTTCACTATATATATTTTTTTTAAAAACACTATGGGAAAATAAGTCATACTGTAAAAGTGGTTTGTTTATTTTAAAAATCTTATTAATGTATGAGGTGGTGATTGATACAAATAATTTAGCTAAAGTAATATTCACAAAAGTCACTCTAGCAATATTTTTCCTCCATTATTTAAGTTCTAATATATTTTTTTCATCATTTAAAGATTGTTTCCTTAATAAATTAATATGATTCTATGATAGTAACAATGAGTATTCTATTTTATTATATGATATGAATAATATCACACTTTGGTTACACTTTAGTTCAGGGTACAATTCTCACAACTAATGGAATATTAACTATGACTTTTGCCTCAATAAACTGCTAACTACTGATCATTAATAGTTAGTAAGGTAGTTGTTAAGTTTAAATTAAGGGATGTAGAATATGGCCGTGCAGAATAAGGCATTGTAAGGCATTGTGCTGTATAATACTAATAAACAGCTATAAACAGTAATATGCATACTAACAAGCAACTAGTTAATAATAAGAATTGGACCCTAAGCTAAAGTGTTCCCAAATTTTTACTATGATTTTTTTCATTATAAGTATTGCAATTATCTCTATTAACCATCCAATATTACATGCTGTGTATTTGTTTTTCTCAATTTCTGATTAAAAATTGCTTTAGATTACTGACTGCAATTGCACAAATGACTATGTGTGTGTATATTTATCTAATATATATATATATATATATATATATATATATATATTGTACACGCTTTGTGAAATACTAACAGTTGAATAATATTAATTAACTACTTTTATAATATTAATTTTACTTTCTATAGAGTTAGAGTTAGGATTTAGTTTAAAGCTACTTGTAATTATGCATAAATTACTGTAGTAAGTAACTACGTCAACTTAAAATTAAATGTTACACAACCAATATCAGTTTTCTTCGACCGGTGGTCTTCTGCTTGACTTCTCTTTTGTTCAATCATTTGTTGTTTTGCAGGGTGGCTATCCTGATATTTTGATGCAACTAGCTGAAAATGAACCGATAATACATTTTTGGAGTTTCTATAAAAGTTACTTTTGTAATTGGCTCTTTGACGAAAGACATTGTTCACTTACTTACGGGTTCATGGAAGGCCAGCAGAATCTGAAATCCCTCTCTCTCAATCGAATCACAATCCATAATAGATGTGGCGGTAAATAAGTGATGAGAAATCAGCATGAGAGCATTACACCTGCTATGGAAATCTAAAAGAGTCTCTGACTTCCCGGTGGAACGCCACATTGCAAAAACACCTCCAGCTAGAGCAACATGGAGCAGCTGTAAAAGAAAAGTCCAACACAACAAATCTCACAAAATGAATGAATGACCACACACACTTTCAAAGTGGACGGGAGCTTGTGTGCTGCTAATGGACACTATTATTGAAATGAATGCTTTCAGCAAATGCAAGGCATTTGTCATCAATCACAGATGATTTACTTCTCTTTGGCCCACATAATTATTTTGTAGAGCACAAAAAAAAAAAAATAATAATTTTGGCCGTTACTCAAAAATGCCCCTGCTGAAAATTAGCTACAGCTGTCTCAAATAGCCAAACGCAGAAGCGCTCTCATTAATTGTCTCAGTGTTTGTGTGTGTGTTTAGTCAAACCGACCAACACTTACTCTGCTAAGAGCCGCTTCAAAGAGCGAGCTAATTTAATTACATATGAGTCTATTGTCTGGACTCCATTTTAACGCCACCTGCCATTGACCAATAAGATGTCAATGTGTGTGACAAACAGAAAGTTGCTAACAACAGAACGATTGTCTTCCTATTCCTGCCAAGCCTCCAGTTGTGGTTAGATACACTGCATAAAAAAGAAAAGATTTTCTTCCTCAGAACAAGCACCTAATCATTCTTAAACTAAGATACATGTACTGGAGACGCAAAATGACTTGAGGTATTAAGTATTAATGAGTGAGTTTAAACTTAAAACAAGAAAAGTGACCTTGACGCTACTGTATTGTCTTGTCTTTTGTGTGTTCTGTGAATCACGCAGTTCATGTTTTCATTGTCCACGTTCTTTCATGTCATGTTTTGTCATGTCCTGTGTAGAGCGTAGCTTGTGTTTTCGCTGGCTGCATGTTCATGTCATGTTTTGTGTGAGTCTTGACCCCGACAAATTATCTCACTATTGGTTGATTTTCCCCACCTGTCCTCTCTCATTACCTGTATTGTTTGCTCCCTATTTATGCTCCTTGTGTTTGGTGTCCTATGCCAGATCATCGTTGTATGTTTGTCGCGTAGCCACCTGTTGTGTAGTAAAGTCAGGAGAAGCGTTTGCCAGCGGAGAGAGAACACGTGAGTCTTTGTTTTGCTCATTTTGTGAATCACAGTAGTTATTAGCAAGGAGACATTTTGGTAACTGTACTGCTATTGTTTGTTTGTGTACCGCGTTGCGACCTGGCGTGCTAGTTTCGATCAAAACAGTTTTCTACCTTGTGTGTTTTTTTGCCTTTTTTTGCACTTTAAACGCTGCGTGGAGTTGTGGGCGTGGCAATTGGCGACCGTAAGCAGACATAAACACGTGAAACAACAAGAATTATTAGAAGCGTTTGCCAGCGGAGAGAGAACACGTGAGTCTTGTTTACATACTTTGTTTTGCTCATTTTGTGAGCCACAGTACTTATTAGCAAGCATACATTTTTGGTAACTGTACTGCTATTGTTTGTTTGTGTACCGCGTTGTGACTCGTGTCACGTGCTAGTTTAGATCAAAACAGTTTTCTGCCTCGTGGAGTTGTGGGCTGACCCGTGTGTTCCCTGACAAAAAATAATATCCGTTTAATTTTGTAACCTGAAAAAACGTCTCGGGTTACTTATGTAACCCTGGTTCCCTGAGGGGAACGAGACGCTGTGTCGAAGCACTAGGGGAAATAGCCTTGCGTGAGTCACGTGAAGATCTATGCAACCAATGAGAAGCGAACGCGTGTGAATGCGTCACTGCCGGCCGCAGCCGGTGACGTCATGAGGAAGAGCATAAAGCGCGTCTGAAACCGGGGCGCGTCAGCCATGAATGCCTGAAGCGGGCCCGGATGCGCCCGGAGCTGAGGCCAAGACACAGCGTCTCGTTCCCCTCAGGGAACCAGGGTTACATAAGTAACCCGAGACGTTCCCTTTCAGGGAACTCGAGCTGTGTCGAAGCACTAGGGGAACGCTATGCCAACGCCACCTCAGCGAGGTCAGCATCCGGGTGTGTCCCAGCTCACTGAGAGAGCACCCTGGTTCCCGGGGCGGCATCGAGGTCTAGCTGGTAGAACCTCATGAATGTGTGCGGCGAGGACCAGCCAGCCGCAGCACAAACGTCAGGCAAGGAGACTCCGGAGAGGAGAGCCTTGGATGCCGCCATGCTCCTAGTGGAGTGGGCTCGGACCCTCAAAGGAGAAGCATGTCCGGCCGACTCATAAGCTAGACAGATAGCCTCGACTATCCACCTGCTCAGAGTTTGCTTGGAAGCTGGGGCACCCTCGGGGGCCCCAAAGCAAACGAACAGTTGGTCCGACTTACGCCACGTGGCAGTCTTGTGAACGTAAGCGTCCAGTGCTCGCACTGGACAGACCTTGTTCTTGTGCTCCTGCTCATGATCGTCAAATGGGGGAGGGCAGAAGGCCTGCAGCGTGACAGACCGAGCCACATTAGTGGGAACCTTGGGGACGTAGCCCGGCCTCGGGTGGAGGAAAGCTTTCGCCATCCCGGGCGCAAACTCAAGACATGATGGGGCCACTGAGAGGGCCTGAAGGTCCCCGACCCTCTTAAGCGAAGTGATAGCCAGCAAAAGAAGGGTTTTTAGCGAGAGGTACTTGATAGAGATACCCTCTAGAGGTTCAAAGGGTGGCTGGGACAAGCCTAGGAGTACCATGGACAAGTCCCAGGCAGGCACCCTGGTCTGTGCCGCAGGTCTCAGCCTTAATGTACCACGGAGGAAACGAGTGACTAGGGGGTCCCTGCCCAAGGACACCCCACCCAGAGGTACGTGGCAAGCCGCTATAGCAGCCACGTAGACCTTCAAGGTGGAGGGGGACAGCCCTGCCACAAATCTTTCTTGCAGGAACTCCAGTACTTTGCCAATTCGGCAGGTTACTGGGTTCAGCTGCCTTTCACTACACCAAGAAGTGAAGAGCTTCCACTTCAAGGCGTAGAGTTTCCTCGTGGAGGGAGCTCTGGACTGCAGGATGGTCTCAACAACCTCGGCTGAGAGACCGGCCTCTATGAGCTGGGCCCCCTCAGGGGCCAGACCCACAGTTTCAACGGTCCTGGTTGCGGGTGAAGAATGCAACCTTCCGCCTGGGACAGAAGGTCCCTCCTGATCGGGATCTCCCAGGGGACCCCGTCGAGGAGGGACACAAGGTCCGCGAACCATATTCTGGACGGCCAGTGGGGGGCCACTAGCGTGAGACGGACCTTGTCCCGGCGAACCTTGGCCAGAACTCCCGGGAGCAGAGCGATCGGGGGAAAAGCATACAGGCGTAACCTCGGCCATGCCTGCGTCACGGCATCCCGCCCCAGAGGCGCTGGATGTGTGAGTGAAAACCACAGAGGGCAATGGGAGTTTTCTACCGAGGCAAACAGGTCGACCTGTGCCTTTCCGAACCTTTCCCAAATTTGCTCCACCACCTCGGGGTGGAGTCGCCATTCCCCTGGTCTTTCCCCCTGTCTCGACAGGGCGTCTGCTCCCACATTCTGGACCCCCGGGATGTAAGCCGCCCGGATGGAGAGCAGCTTTCCCTGGGCCCAGAGGAGGATCTGTCGCGCCATCTTGTAAAGTGGTCGCGAACGCAGACCCCCCTGGTGATTGATATACGCAACCGCAGTCATGCTGTCGGTGAAAACAGTGACATGGTGGTCGCGAAGGTCCGGTAGGAACGCACGGAGTGCTTTGCGGATCGCCAGTAACTCTAACATGTTTATGTGCCAGGTTTGGTGCCGACTGTTCCATAGACCTTGTGAGGAGCGGTCTCTCAAGACCGCCCCCCAGCCCGAGAGGGAGGCATCTGTCGAGAGAGAGACTCTCCGAGCCAGAGCCCCTAGCACTGGGCCTTGAGACAGAAACCAAGGATTCTTCCACATACTCAAGGCGCGTAGGCATCGCCCCGTGACCTTGATAATGCGAAGCGGGTTCCCTTTCGGGGAAAACCCCTTGGTCTTTAGCCACCACTGCAGGGGTCTCATGTGCAGCAGGCCCAACGGGATGACGCAGGAAGCCGCTGCCATGAGCCCTAACACCCTCTGGAAGTGTCTGACAGTGAGTGGCTGGCCTAACTTGATGCTCTTGACGGCTGAACAGATAACTTGGATGCGCCCGGGGGAAAGCCGGGCCGACATCGCTACTGAGTCCCAGACGACTCCCAAGAAGGTGGTTCTCTGAGCAGGAGAAAGGACACTCTTCTTGGCGTTCAGCCTCAACCCCAGCTCCTTTATGTGTGCGAGCACTACATCTCGATGTTGCTCCGCCAACTGCGGCGACTGGGCCAGAATAAGCCAGTCGTCTATATAGTTTAAGACACGGATGCCCCGTGACCGCAGGGGAGCTAGAGCAGCGTCCACGACTTTCGTAAACGTGCGGGGTGAGAGCGCTAGGCCGAAAGGAAGCACCCGATACTGGTACGCCTTTCCCCCAAAGGCGAACCTCAGGAACTTCCTGTGTTGCGGAAGGATGGAGACATGGAAATAAGCGTCCTTGAGGTCGACTGTGACAAACCAATCCTCGGATCTGATCTGCACTACGATCTGTTTGAGCGTTAGCATTTTGAACTTTAGACGCTTGACCGCACGATTCAAGAGACGTAAATCCAGAATGGGCCGCAACCCTCCATCCTTCTTTGGAACTATGAAGTACCGGCTGTAGAACCCGGACTTGCTCTCTGCGAGGGGTACATACTCGATGGCCCCTTTCGCCAGCAAAGTGTCTACTTCTTGTTCCATGACCAGAGCCTGCTGAGGGCCTACAGCAGACTGTAGGACCCCCGAGAACTGGGGTGGTGAGACCCCGAACTGAATGGCGTACCCTAAGGTGACCGTGCGCAGGACCCACTGAGAGATACCGGGTAGCCGTGACCACGCATCCCGGAATTCTACTAGGGGAACCAGCCTCCCGGGGCTGGCCTCTGGTGCTGATGGCATGTCCACCACTGGGCCGGGATTTCCGGATTCCCGGGTGGAGTGCTCTAGGACCCTCCTCAGAGGGGGTGGTTTTCCCATGGCGGGCTGACTGGTCAGCTGCTCCAGGGATACACCACCTTGTTGCGGCTTGGCGTCAGGGCCGCTTGCTCTTAGCCTTCTTAGCGCTCAGGACAGCCCTCAGATCGCCCCTCTTGCCAGAGGCTTGAGCCTGTCGCCCCGACCCCCCGGGATTAGCCGGAGGAAGACGGGTGGCGACACTTCGTTTTTGAGCGGCCCTGTGTGAAGAGCTCTGAGACCCCCTTTGACTGGCGGTCTCACGTGGAGGGCGGCGGGGAATAACTTTACTGAACGCCACCTGCTGTCGTGCAGCCTCCTGAAACTTGTCGACAACGCTTTTTACGGCGTCGCCGAACAAGCCCGAAGGGGACAGAGGAGCGTCCAGCAAAACAAATTTGTCCCTATCTTTGATGGAAGACAAATTGAGCCAAAGATGTCTCTCCGTAGCCACCAGAGCTGCCATGGAGCGACCGACAGAGTAGGCCGTCTCCCTAGTGGCCCGGAGAGACAGATCCACGGTCCGGCGCAGCTCTGCCACTGTCTCCGGACCGATACCGCCGCCCTCGTTGAGGTCCCCCAGCAACTCAGCCTGATAAGCCTGCAGCAGAGCCGTGGTGTGCAGGCACGCTGCGGCTTGACTAGAGGCTGAGTACGCTCTCCCCACCAAAGACGACGTGACGCGCATCGGCTTGGAGGGGAGCGCCGGAGCTTTAATGGAGGACGCAGATTGGGGCACAAGGTAGCTCGCAAGCGCCTCATCCACCTTCTGCATCCCCCCATAGCAATAGCTTTGAGCCCCTGCGAGATTCGTATACATCGAACTGTTCCGTGTATGAACTCTCTCAGAGGCTGGCTTTTCCCACGATCTGGATACCTCGGCATGCAAATCGGGAAGGAAAGGCATAGCTCGGCGCGGGGGAGTGACGCGAGCCGGCAGATAACGCTCGTCCAACATACTTCTTTTAGGACGGGCGCTTCTGGTCTCCGCCGGCCATTCAATATCCAGACGAGAGACAGCTCGCGCCACAACCTCAACTAGCTCTTCAAACGCCGGCGAGGAGAGTGGCGAAGCCTCCTCTGCCGGGTCAACACTAGCTAAGTCCATCTCACTATCGGAACTCGACAAAGCTAATGTTGGAGTCACAGCACGAACATCTCCCGAGGAGTGCCCGTGACTGGAACCCGTTTGGTCTCGTGAGGGCTGAGGTAAGGACGGACCCACCCCAGCAGCCTCAGCGAGATCCATTTGTGAACCCCAGGACTGAGAGCGCCGCAACGCCTCGGCCGCTGCAGGTCCCGAACCCCGGGGAACACTAGCCTGGGCGGCCTCGTTACAGACCGCCAGGCGGGAGCGGAGAACATGCAGAGAAAACTGCTCACAGTCTTTACAGCCGGCGCCCTCAAGAGCCGACCGTGCATGTTCCACTCCTAAACAGATAACACACATTACATGTGTATCCCTGCCCGTTATAAAACGAGGACAGGGATAAACACACGGTCTGAAACTCTGTTCATCTCTCGCCACACTTTTCACACTCATTCTTTGATTTTTTAAGCTATCAAGTCTCAAAAACCACTCTCGCACAGACACAGCACGCTGAAGGCATTCAGAGCTGACGCGCCCCGGTTTCAGACGCGCTTTATGCTCTTCCTCATGACGTCACCGGCTGCGGCCGGCAGTGACGCATTCACACGCGTTCGCTTCTCATTGGTTGCATAGATCTTCACGTGACTCACGCAAGGCTATTTCCCCTAGTGCTTCGACACAGCTCGAGTTCCCTGAAAGGGAACCTATTTAATTAGTCCACAGTAATAAACACACTAAGTTATATCTCAATTTTGCTTGAGGTTCATTGATGGATGCTTTACCAAAGCAATGGAACAATACACAACATTAGGTATTAGGGCTTGAATTTTAGTGCAGCTATAGCACAAAATGTTTACTTATTCCCAATTTCCTGCAGGTTTAACAATTATAAGGTGGGAAATTCCCTCAAACATTTATTCAATTAGCTTGTTGGTAGAATAAGAAAATTCACATTATCAGATCAAATCAGTCATTTAAAAACTTTCTTTGAGACATAATTTCACAAACAGTGAGAATGATTAAGCGCTACAGCATCTACAGCGCTACAGCATCATGATTAAGCGCTACTGCTCTCTCTCTTTCAAAATGCACTGAAAAATCCCGTCTTGCTGAACACAGTCAGTGAGCGAAAACAGTTGAGAATCTAAATGCATGTGTATCAGTATACTGGACCTGTGCGTTCATTCTTAAAGTGACAGTAGCCTAATATTCCTGCTGCCATCTATGTCATTAATGTTAATCAAACAGCAAAACAGAGAGAAAAATGTATCTTTACTTCATTTATACACCAAAACATTTTATTTATTCAATTTCTGTATTCCTGTACCTAAAACTGGTAGACCTACTTGATATCGTCTATTTAATTTGTATTTATTTAATTTGATTTAAAATATATTAACCCCGCTTCAAGTCTGTGTTTGCCTTTGTCGCCTTTGGCTTGATCAGTTAGGATTTAAAAGACAAGACAGACACAATATTATTTTCAATTTATTTTCAATTTGTATGAGAACAAAATGTGAACTGAATTGAACTTGTTTCATAATTGATTAATTTTAAACAGTTTTTGAGTTTAACTGAATCAACACTGATCTGAATAACGACTATTGTCTTCTTGCTGCCTTACACTTGATCAGACAGTACAGTTACTTTGCATTTGTTTCATAATTGATTTAATTTTACAACAATGACACTTTCCTTTTATCACTGTAAAACCATCTATATTATAAGTTCTTTATAAATAAATATATGACTTGATCTATTGAATTGCATTTTCTGATAAGCTTTGTCCCTAATCTTCACCAATAATTTACAACCTAAACTAAACTCTACTGGCACAATAAAAACTACAAATTTGCATGATTCATATTTCCCATGCTAAATATAAGCATCATTCATGTGCATTTGTCACATAAATATGACCATTTTGACATGACATGAAGGTGGTATGAGACTGAAACGTCTTCGTTACAAACCCTGTTGAAAGAGTTACCGGTGGAATCTTTAATGAACAAAACACAAATATTAGACTTTCAGTTCTGTATGTCTCCGTCACACACACACTCACAGAAAAAGAGACTCACAAATGCATTACTTTGGTGAAAGTCGTCAAGAAACATCCAGTCTATTCTCCGGCAGCCATGATATTATGAGTGCATTGCTTCCCGGATGGAGCCGTCATCAGGGAGCACTAAAAGCAAATTCTGACCCTGTTGATCATCAATAATGCAAAAAAACCAGGGTTAAAAGAAGTGCACCGGCGAGCAAACACATAATTCATCCAGAAGGCTTGGGGGTGGGGGGCACTCTCTTGTCTTATAAAGTTTAAATAAGCCTGGAGGCTCGTCCGTGTAGCTGTCCACATGCGTTACGGCATTAGCTCAATTACTGCCGATGCCTGGGATGCCTGACTGCATTTAGTCCGGCTTGTCTGACTGAGAACTATCAGAGACGATTGAAGAGAGGAGCATGTTTAGCCCTCCAAACAGAAGAATGTCCTACCTCTCTACCCCTGCAGTGAGCGGCATGTATAACACAGTCCCAACATTTTCATTGCATACTTGGATGACCTGTTTTATTTGTCAAAAAGTGCAACATGTTCAACCTTTAAAGGCAGAGCAGGCAATGTTTCGGAGAGGCTAGCAATATAAATCTAGTTTTGAAAGCATGAGATCCCACCCTCCCTTCAGAGCATCTCCACAGCCATACCTCCTTCAAAATACATGAATGTCGTCATTAGCAATGGCGTTAAACTAATAATTAACTCTAATAAAAAATAACATAACCAAATAAAAAATCCAGAACAAACCAGCATGGAATTTCTTTGCAACTGTATTTTGTTCATACGGTGTTAGGGAAACTACTCTGAAACTGTAGTTTGACAAATTATAATTAATCAATGTCATCTGAAGCTTTAAACAAAGTAAAAATCCAAACCAGTGAAATGTTTCAATGGGTCTATACACAAATCTTAAAAAGAACTTGTGTACATTGCAAAAAAAAAACATTTAGAGATATGAAAACAAATAAAAATGCCAATTAACAGAATAATCATAAGCATTTTGAACAATAAAAAGGGGATTATGAGAAGAGCATTTGTTAAGAAAGCACCATTGATGATGAAAGCTCAAAAATGCTTTTGCTGTTTTTAAAGACTTTCTTGGTCATTTGGGAACCATGTCAAAATCAGTCACCAAGTAGTGAATGGTAAAAAGTGCCATTGTGTTCAGAAGCATGAAATATTGTAGTCAATAGTGTTAGCATGCACTTTAAACAATTTCCATTTAATTAATTTAACTATTTCAACCAAAATCAAGGGACATCTGCTCAACTTAAGGTCACATAATGAAACACTTCAACAACTTTTAACACATATATAAGTTTTGTTGTAGCCTTGCTGGAATGATATCAACACCCAAAATGCTGGTCTACCAGTAACAACAAATGCTGGTCTACCAGTACATAAGCATACAAAGCTGGTCCCAGTGAGCAAAACATACATTATGCCGGTCTACCAGCAAATAGCATTCCATGCAAGGGACCAGCAAAACAGCAACCAGCATCATATTTTGGGTTCCAGCAAGCCAGCAAAATTCAAAACCTTTCAGCTTTTGAAATACAATTAACGTACAAAATGTACAAGTTTATGATTCTGCAGATGATTTTAATAATTTAAATGACTTTGCATTGTAGCTTTTTTCCCCACCAACATTTTCTAAACATAAATAAATAAATAAATAAATAAATAAATAAATAGAAGTTGCCAGCCAGCAAGATAATATTAGGTTGTATGAAAAGAAAAACAATATGTGAAAAGAAAAAACAACCTGTTTTTAAACAATGACAAATCACTTGATTCATTTATCACACAGTTAATGAAAGGTAAAGTAAAGCAAAATAACTATTAACTCTTTCCCCGCTAGCGTTTAAAAAAAAGATGCTAGCCACCAGAATCGTGTTTGATGATTTTCACAAAAGTTTCATGGCCATTTAGAATATTTTGTTGTATGAATATATCAAAAGACAGAACAGAGCCTCTACTTTAAAAACTTTTTTTTTTTAAGTTTTATTCCAGCTTCAAGCATTTTTTATGAAGAATCAATGTGGGTAAGTTGAATTAAAAAACAAAATTTTGAAAAGCTCAAAAGCTGAGAAAAATGCCTTTTCTCAAAAACTACATCTAACGTTCAACGATGATGAAAACACAGATGGAGTCGATCGAGTCCATCAACACCCCAAAGCTTTACAGTTGTTTCCTTTTCACAAGTATCATTCAGTAATGTAAGAACATTTTGATTTATATGCTGTTTATGTCAGGGTTCTGCCACATTCTGTCTAGTCAATCTCTTGGTGTTGTGGCAGAGCTCTGACACTACCGTAATGTTTTGTGTGTGTGTGCGCGGCTTCGAGTGTTGAGCCGCGAGCACTCTTGTCTGTGTTGCGTATTGTGTGCGAGTTATGATGTCCGGTCCCGATACTTTGGTCTTGTTCAGTTTCAGTTTTCTGTCAGGATTCGGGCATTCATGACTTGTGTGTTCGTCCTTGTTGTGAGCGCACGAGAACAGGTGCTTATTCATTCTCGCGCGCTCTTCATCATATGAGTGGGTGTGGTTTCAAGCTTTGCTCCCTGTACTGTATAACAGTGAAAAACCTGTCTCTCTTTTCTCGTGTGGCACAAATGTGTGTCTACCCTTGAGGGAAAATCTTAAATTCTGACAGTTTGTTAATGAACTTTCTGCATTAATATTCATTACCTGACTACAGATGTTAACAGCCTTGAGTATGTACTAAGACTGAGAATGTCTCCATGCACGTATCTCACATTCAAGAAGAGAGCCCTTGTATTTCCTATAGAAGAGAACATTAATATCGTCTTCAGGCATGCTGCATTTGCATTTATTCAGAGTTATCAGATTTCAAGTATCTTGTCTCTGAACTAAGGGGCGCTTAATATGTTTTAAGACATCCTGCGGTGCACAAAACGATCAATGACACAGTGTATGTGACAGTGCTCACCACAAGGAGGGGGTTTAATAATCCTTAATGCAGACCTGAATAAATCAATACGGCATTTGAAACACAGCTGAAGGATGACAAACTTGTTTATCAAAGCAAAACCAAGCGTTTTCCAGCAAAACAAGGACAATGAGCTTAGCGGTAAACATTGTCGAGCTGAGCTGAGAACGCATGTTAAACATTTCCCAGTGTGGAAGATTCCATCAGCCACTGCATCACACATGGATCCAACAGTGATTCAGCTGCCATCTCGCATGTCCTGCTGTCTGCATAGTATATGCAGGAATATGGGAAAACACAGACAGATTTGGTAGATATAAAGTATCTAGATTTATATATATAGATAAATATTAAGATAAGAGGTCAAATGGAGGAGACACAATTGTCTCTTTGCTGAGACCTTTGAATCTCCCTTGTTTTTGGACTATAGACACATTCCACACTGTCTTGATGTATCCTTAAAGTGGAAATGAAATCTTTTGAACCTCACACTGAGATGTTCAGGTCAAAATAAATAAATGAAGGCACACAACGGGCACCTACAATGGAGGAGGCGCTTGCTAGCTTGTAGGACAGGGCCCTGAAGCGAAAGCTCAAGAATATACCAGAGGCCACGCTTACTGAATGTTTCTGTTTGGGTCATGTGCATTCTTTGGTACCCTGGCCATATGGGGGGCCCTAAGCAGGCTCTGGTAATGAAGAAGAACTAATCTCTTCTGAGTTAGAGGCCATTGAATACCTCCCAGCTATGAGATCAGGTTTTCATTACCCGTACTTCTCTGTAAAGGATGGATGGGATTCTGGTTTGGAGAGGAGCACGTTTGGCCAGTGCTCGAGCGTGCTGTGGTCAAAGCCACTCCACTCCTGCTTGGCAGTCTCTGAGGAGGCTGTCCTGGCTTACGATTCTCCCACTGACAATCTCATCCGAAAACCAAGATCGCATAGAGACCAATCAGTGTGGTGAGAGATGGGCCTAGGGCTTATCCCTGCCCTCATCTGACGGTCTGATTTCCTCTTCCAGACATGGAAGCACACACTGTGGTTATTTCCTCTCTATCAGAGGTATTTGCACTATGGATATCCAGTTCCTGTGGAACCAGATTTCATTAACATTTGACACTGGAGAAGTCTCTTGCGAGAGACTTCACCCTCCACCTAAAACTACAAACCAGTTGAAATGTATATCCATCCTTCAACAACATAGCTTCATAAATAGGCCAGTCACTCACTGAGCAGTTGAGACCACTGGGCATCATGGCAACAGTTTCCAGTGTTATTCATCCAGATGCCTGCACATGTGGTCCCTTCAGTGGTGGCTCAAAACCAGAGTTTTTTTTTTCCAAGAGGGTCAACCCACCTCTCATAATCAAGGTCATGAGGCTGTACCTTGGTTATGTGTAATAATCCTGATATTTCTAAAAATAAATAGTTTGCACCTCAGTTCACGGTGCCCATGTCCTTTGCGGACCACTGTGTTACCCATGGTATCCCAAGGGAGCCAGGGTGCACAGGTCTGAGGCAGGATTTCCTTGCTGCTGTCGCCTCTGGCATGCTTAGTTTGGGACACATATCACTTAATATTCTTCAATTGTATTGATTCAACTACTGTTTTAGAGCTGCTGTTCAGCTGAAACAAACTTTGTTTTTATTATTTTCCTGTGACCACTGTAAAGCTGATTTGAAACAATCTGTGTTGTAAAAAGTGCTATATAAATAAAGGTGACTTGACTTGACTTTACTTGATAGGGTCCCAAATATTCATGTTGAGGCAGGGGCCGAGGCCCGGGTGATGACACTCTTTGTCACATTTGCGAGAGGTTCGGCTGAGCATAAGGGGATCTGTTTACATGTAGACGTCTCACTGCCCACTTTGCTTCGTCCTCACTTATCCAGCTCCACCTGGACACCATGATTCACATGTGGCCAAGGCTACGTCTGTATGCATTCCCTCAATCATACTTCTCCCAGAAGTTCTGGAGAGAGTTCATTGGGACAAGGTCCGTCTCAAATTATTTGCCCCGGGGTGGCCGAGCAGACTGTGTTTTCTGAAACTCCATAGGGGACTCCTGTTCCAGCCTTGGGGCATAAAAGCCCATCCTGTCAGATTAGCACTGTGATGGAGGTTCTGCAAGACAGATGCACTGAGGTTTATCCCCTTTTACCCTGAAGGTTTATGTGGCTGCTATAGTGCTTCACACATACCTCTGGGTAGTATCTCAATTGGGAGAGACCTCTTACTTGTTTTCTTTGTGGCAAACTGAGGTTGAGGCCAGCAGTACGCATTAAGATTTTAACCTGGGACTGGTTCTATTGGCAGTCTATCCCAGGTCCCCCTTTTGAACCTATTTAGGACTGTTCTTACGCATTCTTACATCCCTAATTTTAGGAGATCTCAAGCCGACTAACACAGCTGAGCCTCAGTCCAGTTTGAGCACTGGGCGCTTATATCCATAGAGCTGAGGCCCTGTGGCGTGAGCCAAACTATCAGCAAGTGGTTAGCTGAGGCTATCTCTATTACCCAGGAGTCGGCTGGACTGGCTCCCTTGATGATCCAAGCCCACTCAATTAGGAGCATGGCTGCATCTAAGGCACTTATAGCAGGATTATCTCTTGCAGCAGTTTGCGATGCAGCTGGCTGATCCTCCCTGCATTATTATTAGGTTCTACCAGTTAGACCTTAACTCCACTCTGGGAACACTGGTTGTTATCATAGTGAGCTATGTTTCACTCTGCCCTGAACAGGTCTAAAAAAAGACAAAAATGACCATAGCACTTTACACATACTGTGGTACTAGTATGTGCATTGTTTGAATCTTTGTATTGTAAGCACTCTTATGTACGTTTGTATATTTATGATGAATTGATTTCTGTTTTCCTCAAATTGTAAGTCTCTTTGGACAAAAGCGTCTGCTACATGAATAAATATAGTAAATGTTTAGACGCAGCATCTCATTCCCTTTTAGGGAACTAGGGTTACATACGCAACCTGAGACATTTTACAGTATTAAACAAAGGACAAAATAATCAATTTTCATAATCTGCTGCTGAAACTGAGAAAAGTATTGCTTCACTTTCACAATACACATTCAGATTCCCACTGTCTCAAGATTTCCATATTTATATGTGGATATACAATAAATTGCCAAAATGATTGTCAGAAACTAAAATGAACCACAACCATTATAAACAATTGTAAACCATTTAAACCATTATAAACATCACACAACATACAGAGATTAAGTAAACCGCAAAATAAATGTTATCTATTATTTGAAACTATTACAGCCGACCAAACCTCGTGACCTCACAGGTTGTGGTACAGCAAGATGGTAGTGCCATTGGAAATAAAAAGCTTCTTTTATTATCAAATGATTACTTAAATGGTTGTGTTTGTTAAATAATTACTGAATAGCGTGGAAATCTATTAACTTAATAATGTCAATTTGACTGACTGCTAAATGTACTGTTCTTATTTTTTATTTAAATGTCTATTTATCCATGCACACCATTAATGTTTTAAATTAATGTGCCTCATAATCTTTAATCAAAATAACTCATCATCTCTTCTCTACTCTTGTGATGAGGGAGGCAACCTGTCATTCATATGAGATCCACCAATAGCAAGCCACAACCATCCAATCAAATTCCCACGGACAAAGTCAAGCCCTGCCCTTCAATAGTTCATATTCCAGTGTTTCACTCGGCTATATGGCCCAATAGGGAAGAAAAGACGAGTGCGACTTCTGTTTCATGACAAATTTAAAGGTGTAGTAGTTCTCTAGCCAGCATTTGCATTGCTGCCGTTCATGTACATTATGTATAATTGTGCTCCATCTATTGATGTGGATCAACATGATCGTCATGATGACTGTTTACCATTCACTGATGAGTTTTATGTAAATTACAATGATACTATTATTTTAGAAAGCGCTCTACACAATGATTAATTTCCTTACTTAGGAGCAATTTTGATATCACTACTTATCAAATCTTTCTGCCTTGTGTTTGCCGCACCAATGTTTAATGCTCGTGTTTTTCTTTAGCAGTTTTTGTATCTTCTGACTTCAGAACTTTTCTGCTGATTCCCCCGTTTTCTCTGCTGATAATGCACAGTAATAAGTGTGTCCGTTGTTTAATTTCCACTCTTTGCAAGAGCAAACTACAGAGAGCATTGAACAATTAGTAAAACACAGCAGGTCACGTCATTTCAATATGCCATAATACATTGAGGTGGCCAAGGCCAAACATAATTAAAACACATTTTATTGAAAGAGATTGAGTACAGTCCTCTTCTCATATGAGTGTACACCTTTCAGATGATTCTTCAGGAAAACGCTTTTTATGATTCAAAAATTGTCTGGCTCAATCAGACAATGGTGCACAGAGTAAATATAAATGTACACTCTGCCAACAAATCAGGGTATTTGCAAAACTCAAAAACCAAAACGCACGATATGTAACAGTTTTTTATATTTTTTTATATTGAGAAATGATTAGGGTTACAGGGTTGATTTAGGCACTCAACAATGTCTACATTATAGTGTAATGTAAACAAAATCATTGGCTATGTTTACATGCACACCTTTTGTTTCAATCTGAATTAATACAAACGTAGTGTTTACATGAACAATAAATAAAGTAATCGGGTTGATGGCCGCGTTTGTATGACACAAGCTTAAAATCAGAAAAAGCACACTGCACAGATATACAGTTACTATTGTCCTACATTGCTTATTTTATTTGTTTTAAAGAGAAGACCTGGGTTTTATAAATTTCGGGTCCTGATTAGGTGATGACGAGCACATGAACTGTTATGCGTACTGCTTACATTTACAAACTGTAGAGGTAGAGCTTAATCGATTAAGGTGTTTACAATAATGTTTTTCAGTCCAATTGAGCTATCAATTCAATGACTAATGGATTATTTGGATGGATGTAAACATAGCCAATTGTGGCTGTTCAAACTGAATATATTAAATATCACGTGACATTTAATAACACATGGTTTAAAGAGGCAGACTGATCATGTCCATGGTTGTAGACAGTCTGCACTCATCCAAATCACTTCATATGATAAATGACAGTCCAACTATCAAGACCCATCAGTATTCATAATTTCCTTCCCAGCTCAAAAATGCTGAAAGGCATTGCTGAAAATGTGTGTTAGAATATGCTTGAATGTAATGTTGAGAATATAATTTTCTCTCACTGTGAATGAGACTGCGGATGAAGTCCACAAATATTCAACTCTAAACAGACACAGAGGACTAATACTATATACACACATTTCCGTCTGCTTTTATGTGTCACAGTGGAAATATAATGAAGTGACTAGTGACCTCATTCAAACATCGTTAGTAACAGTGAACGCTTGACTTGTGTTTCTCATTATGTTGCTTTGTTTCCTGTTTTTACCGTGGCATCTGATTAATGCACAGGTAGCCGTGAGCACATGTCAGAGCAGCGATAATAGATGCTATGTGCTATCTGTGTCTGAGAGATCTTGTGTCTGAGGGCTTGGGTCCCACTGCAACTGAGGCTCAGTGGCGTTCTAGGTCCTGGGGATCGCAAATGGATCTGTCAGAGGGGGTTGAGAAGGGCCCAGCCTTGTCTCAGCCCTTACCTGGCGGATCTGGTCTCAGTCAGGTTCCAGAAGCACGTGCAGCTGACTGAGACGTCGGGGCTGGGACTGTCCAACTCTGAGGAGCTAGTCAAAGTTGTGACTCATGTGGTCTCTATGCTCAATATTGAGTGGCCAGCTGAGACCAGGGAGGCTCTCTCAAAGAAGAGCAAGTTGGACAAGCGCTATCTCCCAGCACGGGTCACTCCCCAGTGCCAGGTTTTGCCTTTCTTCCCGGACCTCCACGCCGAGGTCCTGGAGAAGGCCTGCCTCAGAGAGAGTGCATACCCTTCAGGCTCTGATGTAATTGTTGGGGGCCCATGCACATGGGTATGGGGCGATGCCAAAGGTGGACGAGGCACTAGCAGGCTCAAAGCCCCGGTGCTGCCCACCAAGCCGATGAGGGTCACAAGTATATTCCACCTCCAGTCAGGCTGCAGCGTGTTTCCACACCACACCAGAGCACTACTGCAGGCTTTACCAGAGGGAAACTGTATGCCTTGAAGTGGAAACTTTTCACTTCCTGGTGTAGCGAAAAGCAGGTAAACCCAGTAACCTGTCAGATTGGCAAAGTGCTGGAGTTCCTGAAGGAGTGATTCGCTGCAGGGTTGTCCCGTCCACCCTGAAGGTCTACATGGCTGCCATAGCTGCTTACTTTGTACTTCTGGGTGGCGTGTCTGTGGGCAGGGAACCCCTCGTCACACGTTTCCTCCATGGTACCCTATAGGGTTCTGGCCTAGGACCTACTTCTGGTACTCCAGGGACTGGCCTAGGCCCCCTTCTAACCTATAGAGGACATTCCCATCAAGCTCCTCTCACTCAAGACCCTCTTTTTGCTGGCCATCACCTCGCTTAAGAAGGTGGGGGACCTACAGGCTCTGTCTGTAGTCCCCTCCTGTCTTGAGTTTGCACCCGGGATGGCCAAGGCTTTTCTTCACCTGAGGCCTGGCTATATCCCCAACCTGCCCAGGAACGTGGCTCGGTCTGTTGTACTGCAGGCCTTCTGACCTCCCCCCTTTTATGATCATGACCAGGAGGCCAAGAACAAGGTCTGTCCAGTGCAAGCACTGGACATTTACGTTCACAGGACATCCACCTGTCGTGAGACTGACCAGTTGTTTGTGTGCTTTGGGGCTCCCAAGGGGGCCCCAGCATCTAAGCCTTCCATGAACAGGTGGATAGTCGAGGCTATCTGCATAGCTTATGAGTCAGCCAGACACTCTTCTCCTTTAAGCATCCGGGCACTCTCCACAAGGAGCATGGCTGCTTCCAAGGCATTCCTCATGGCTTGGGGTTTTCCTTGCTGATGTTTGTGCTGCGACTGGCTGGTTCTCCTCGCACACATTCTAGAAGTTTTATCAACTTGACCTCATCTCCGCTCTGGGAATGAGGGTGTTATCGTAGTGAGCTGCAACACACCTACGGCTGGCGTCATGGAAAGGTTGGTATATCATTCCCCAAGAGTTTTCGACGCAGCTTGAGTTCCCATGAAAGGGAACGTCTCGGGTTACGTATGTAACCTTAGTTCCCTAAGGGGGAACGAAACGCTTACATACGTTAACTCAACTAATTACTTAAATACTTTTGTCTAATGAGTAAAATGCAGGCAAGTAAAGTGTTTAGCACTTGAAACCTCATTCTTTCACTTGTACGTTTGATTCTCAAAGCTAACTAAATTATTATCTGAGGCAAGTATTATCATGATGGATACATATGTTAAATCCAACAGTTTTGATGGTATGCACATATTCCTAAATGAACGTTTATGATCAACGGATGTTAATTCAGTAAGGATATGAACGCAATATCTATGTTTGATAAAGGTTGTAAAACACAAAGTTGAGTTATGTGCCATTGTGCCATTATGTAACTATATATTTCTTGTCTAAATTATTACACTACATTAAGGCCTGTTTCAATCGCTCCAATTTTTGTATAAAATTATTCTATTTAGTCCAATGTGGGGCGAAAAAGCTGAAAGAAAATTCAAACGCATTGACTATGGCCATGTGATCAAAAGAACAAAACTTATTGGTTGGCAAGCTGTATTAGAAGGGCGAACACAACAACTTTTTATACAAAAAACAATCTGTGACATTAGTGGCATGTGAAAGTTTGTGTTGGCATGAACATAAATAGCATCAACTAACAATGAGCAATACATGTGTTACGCTATTAATTGATAGTAAATGTTAGTTAATAGAAACTTTTTGTCCAGGTCCACTAAATGCATATGATGATTGAATGTATTAGTAAATGTAGAAACTCACATGAACAAAGATTAATTAATACTTTAGTAATATTGTTCATTGTTAGTTAACTAACAATTACCTTATTATAAAGTTATACCAAAAAATACATTACATCCTTCTAGAGATTGAATTTGTCTATGTGAATGAAACAGTTATGTTAGCCCACAACACATACTACACAAGTTCTATATGGAAATTAATAAAACATATGAAATAGACTTAATTGATACTGATTACATTTGCTGTTCTCCAGAAGGATACCTTAAATTGAAAGATGTTTTTAATGTTAAAATATATTCTCTTAACCCAGTTTATCATTCATTGTCTACTATTAGTTTACCATTCACTGGTTTATCTCTCCCACAGGTGTAAACATTTAGAAATATATAAACAACAAAGGCACCATTAATACATTGCATGTGCTCAGTTCCTTGAGTGTCTATCCAGCTCAATTAATAGCGTGGATTTGGTGCGTGGCTACTGTACCAGGATGTGTGTTTGGGGAGTGGCTTTTAAAGCATGCTGAGCCAGAAGTGCTTAGTCACTTTGGGACTGACGCATGACTGATGCATTACATGCGAAAAACATTCAGCTTTGGTTACAGAAGTACAAGACAGAATGTACTGCATTTAGACCTTCTAAGATTAAGCAGCAATGCATCACTACAATGGACGCATCAGTACCATACTGCATCATCATATACCTGTTCAGAAACACAAATGTACCAGATTATATAGCTTCACATAGTTGTGGCACGTGCAGAGTGTTTGCCAACTCAATCGCTTAATCATGACATAAAGCAACACAGCTAAAAGTATTCCTAATATCTTGGACCTATTATTTAAAGTAGTTACTTTTACCTGTTGAGCCATGCCTTCACAAATACCCAATGTTCAAGTTGGGGAGGAAAGATGAGTGAAAGAAGAGTTTGCAAAATATGTTGTATTTTTGTAATCCTGCGAGGTGCCACTAGTGTCACAGAAAATACATATTACACCTTTAAGAAAGCTACCAGTAATATCGTCATGGCCATATCAGGATTAGATACTCATATGAACTCATATGATTAAATAGTCATATGAACTACATGATGGTCTTGATTAATCAGCCCCTTTTGATGGCTTATCACAGAGACAGTTGGCCTGTCGGTGTGCAGCTGATCCGTATCTTCCAATGGGGCAGCAGCAGAGACAGATGGGCCTCATGACTCTAAACAATAGGGCTCCAGTGTAGCGTGTGACATGCGATAAGAGCAGATATTATCAGCAGACACCCTGTTTCCCCAAAAGAGCACTGCAAGTCAGGTCCCTGCTCCACCACACATTCACGTGGGCTGAGTGTCTGGAGGTGTTGTCATTCGTGCTCAGACTCAGAGCTTGGACTGCTTTGCATTTCTTGATCTGTGTGCCAGTCTTCACGATGCTCATATAATGAAGACCATTAAGGAAAAGACAATGAGTCAGTTCCAAAACCCAGTGAGCTGTGTCATTGTCTGCAAAGGCAGCATCCTAACTCAAACCAGTTTCATCAGCGCCACATACACGAAGTATGCGAGAGAATCTGCATGCTAAGATACATTCAAATACATACTACAAATAAATAATAGATACAATTTAAGTGTACAATAATAAATCTTTCATTCAGCTCAAATCATTGGTGCTGAAATAATTTCACAGAGCTTGTCACAATGCATTCTGGCATTTACTTCTCTGTGAATGACACGTGTGATTCTGCCTTAGATTTTAACACCTGCCTAGACAGCTTTCAGATCAGGGGAGCTCTCGGGAGAGAGCTCAGCATTTCTGGAAAGATTAGATGTGCCAGTATTGGGTAATACAGTAACTTCTGGTAATGAACATGAACTAATGTTTTAATGGAAGGGGTCACAATAATATTGTGACAGTTGTTTTAATGATGTGAGATCTGACATTGAGTATTGAGTATCAAGTGAGTATCTCACTTTACAAAAAGAGACGCACACTCTACGTGATGAAGTCTAAGTAGGTTAGAATAGTGCACTTGTACATTTAGAGTGCACACTTTCACTGCGTGATTTAGTCTATTAAAAATGCATTTAGAACAATTCCAATTGCTTAAACAGGTGTAGATCAGTCATTTTTTTGTCTGACTCCAACAAAAGTTTCTTCTTCCTGCTTCTGTACAGTGCAGACGTGTTTTCTCTCTGCTCCCGCTCTGCTTTCTGGCGCTTGGTATTTTGTCTTTTTTTTCTGACCCGCTGCTTGCTGGACTCCTGAAAATACTGAAATGGAATTGATTAACTGGTCAATCAGTGCGATCGATAAGATTTTTTCACAAAGGAAGGGTGCTCTGGGGGAACCCACCTGCCCGGACGGGACCTTTGCTGCAGGGTACGTGATGGACCCATGGAACAGCTGGCAGGTCCTGTGCCTGGAGGCTCTGTCCGTAGAAGATGCGGAAGATTTATATTTGATTGGATTATTGATAGCGAGGTTCCTATTCTTTGGCTTTGGGATTGCCCTGATCTATCGGAAGATTGGTAAGACAGCTGAAATGCTTCGAGGCTGTGTGTGACCGTTTTAAGGAATTAGGTCAGAGAGTGATACAGATTGGGGAACTGAACCATAACAACGCAGTCCGGACTGAGAGTCAGAGTCAGAACTTTCACGGACTGTAATCGGTCTAGCCATGAGGCTGGACGTAATGTCTAGGGAAGCTGCACGGATCAAACGCGAGTGCTGAGGACCAGAACTGATTGATTGATTATGATCCGGACAAATTACTGAAGATCATCAAATGGATTAAAAATTGTATTTGCCAACCCGAACTTCACTTGTCCCTATCTCTCGGTTGGGAGGTCAGCCTGACAGCTCGGTCAGCTATCTTTCCCTGGGCACTGCCTTATCTCCCTTCAAGGACAAACCATAGAACTGAACTAAAAAACATCTGATGTTATGGCTACATTCCCACACAACACAATAGACTCACCCCCCTCCATCCGTCTGCCTGTCCTTATCTATCTATCTCTCCCACTCCATAAAAAAAATCTCACCACGAGTGCTGTGTTATGTTTTGTTTTGTTTTGTTGTGTTTGCTATGTAAGGCTATGTTTTGTTGTGTTTGCTATGTAATGCTTGCTAAACTGCATTCTTGTATTTCTGGAGAGAAGATGGCGCCGCAAATGGCTACCTTGGCGCCGCAAATGGCTGCCTCGGTGTTTGAGCTCTTCAGTGATTGTTTTTGTTTTGTTTGTTTGTTCATGTTGTGTTGTAAATGTGCACTGGAAGCTTCAGCACTAAGACAAATTCCTTGTGTGTGCAAGCACACTTGGCAATAAAGCTCTTTCTGATTCTGATTCTGATTCATACACTATTTTGAAGGTTTTTAAAAGACAATGTGAAAATAATTTTTATTGATAATGTGAAAATTTGCTTTGTGACTCATTTTGCCAGCACAGTCACATCTGTATTTATTTATATTTAAAAAAGGATATTATGTATCTGTTCAGCCAATTTTTTAAATGTAATTCAATACTGTGATAGCTCCATACATCATGACAAAAGCTTCAGCAATTTTAGTGAAATGATTAACCATTTCTAGAACAGATTTTATCTTGCATGCTGAAATCCATTTTTGTTCTTTTGAGTGATCAGCTCTTTGTATGAAGAACATTTGAATATGAAGAGCATTTTTCCACTATAAAGAACCTTTTGTGGAATGGAAAGGTTCCATGGATGTTAAAGTCCCCTGTAGTCACTAATTTTATCCCTTAAAGCTCAACTTTGATAATCAAAAATTTGAAAATGTATCCCCTTTGAAAATAATTTCATCATGCCTTAAAAAAAATATGACTCTACATCCTTGCTTCATTTAGTATTCATGAAGATATGAATATGCAAATGATCCCCACCTCCATTCACTCAAACCTGATCCAGAACTGTAGGAAACACCGCACAATGGAAAGGGGAAATACTGGTTTAATTTAGCCATATATGTTTGAACCAGAAACTGATTAAGAAGAAAGAGTGAATTATACAGACTACAAGTCGATGAATCAGAATAGTAATGCGTTTTATGTAATGCTCTCTACAACGTCAGACACATCTGGTAATTAATATTAGTCATTTGTTTGACTACACGTCAGGATTCTGTCACTTCAGTTCGTGTTTCTATTGTGTTGGTTGACAGAGCTCTAACGCTGTGGTGTCTTGTGATTGTGAAACCCCGCCCATCTTGTTCCCTCGTTTCCCTTAATTGATCCCAGTTGTTTCTGCTTGTTACCTTTCCTCATGTGTTCCCTATTTAATCCTGGTATGTTTGCTGTCCTGTGTCATGTCATTGTCATTTCATTTTATTGTGGATGTTCCCTGTTCTAATTCCCAGTTTGTTTCTCAATGTCTTGTTTAAGTTATGTTTTCCCCCTTGTAGGTTGTTTCTTTTGTGTTATGCTTCTTTTTGTTGTTATAATAAATTAATACTTTCCCTGCTATTGAGTCCTCCTCTATCGGTCTGTGACAACGCTATCAAACATCTAATAATTGCTAATGTTACACAAACCATGTGCCTGTTTGCCATCTCAGACTCAGAAACGCCTTCTAACAATCAGAATCCTTAGAAACGCTTTGAACATTATAGACTGTCATTGAAGAGAGCCAAATACTGTAGTTAATAATAACATCGTAATATACATCATATACATAATTCACCCACTATACTGATCAATTTTCCCAATTTTTCCAGTCCCACAGAGCATAATAGGAGTGATAAGAAGAGCCCCTCACGTTGATAGTATTGGTCACATTTGTGACGGTATGTAACCAGACTGTCATTGGTTCACTGCATGGTGTTGTGATTTGAACATGGTTTGTCTTAAAGCACATTAAAATACCACAGAGAGTTGATTTTCATCACACAGGGTCTTTAAAAGTTCTTTATGGAACCTTCCAACCTTTTGCGCCAATAACACATATCAATTTTAAAGAGTGTACTCCTTAATATGTGTTTTGATTCTTGTCATTAATGATCATAATAACGCTCTGAATCCAATTATTTATTTTGCAGGATCGTAAACCAGTGGCTTGTCAAGAGCAGTGTCTCTGGCATCGGTCTGAGTGTCTGACCCAGAGCTGTGGTCATCTCAGTCAACATCTGGCCATCAGACAGCAAACAGCTGCTCTGCTCGCTCATACCGCATCGCATGTGGCGGCGAGGATCATACGTACAGAGATAAAACATCTCTGTTACTCTCAGCACATTTCATGGTGGGCTCTCGGCTCCTGTGGATCCGACAGCAGGAACTCCATGCATGAAAGGAAGACATTCTGCTTGTTGAGTGAAGTTTTGAACTTGCACTTTCTTTTCTAAAATAGCAATGTTTAAAACAAAATAAATGTACTTGCAGAGCAAAAATTGTATGATATAATATGCTGTTTTCATGGAATATAATATTTTAGTTTTGGTAGATTAATGCTCATGAAGGGGGAAAAAAAAACTATTTGAAAACAAGCCTAATTATGTTTTGCTTCTGCAATCAATCATTTTTACATTTCTTCATTTAGCAGACACTTTACCCTATGAAACTTAGATATTGCATGTGATGTTCCTCATTTATTTAAGACACAATAAAATACACAGTATACAATGCTAAGGTATATATATGCCAAGAGCATAAGACAGATGAGTTGATCAGAGTGAAGAAAAGAAGAGAAAGATCATTTTTATTTTAAGTAAACAAGTAAGTGCTTGTGGATTAGCTATAGTAAATGCTTGCAGAGAATGCGATTCAATTTATCTTGTTTTAAACATGACTATAGTTATTTGCTAATAGGATGAGGGAAATAATCCTCTACAAGCCTCTACATAGAACTCTTGGGTTCTTTGACTCCAAATGTTGTATATAAGAAAACATCTCTTGTGTGTAGTTCCATTTTTAACGGGTTAGATACATTTTGTGTCTCTGTGACAGCAGTTATGCTTCAAGAGGGGATGAAAAATTCAAATCTATTTCTTGAAGATATCCAGAGCATCCTTTCCATCCCCACACATTGTGATGTGACTATTGAGGACTTTATCAATTAAATGGACAGACCAGGCCTCTTCCCTGCCTTGCTTTTCTCTGCTATTTTTCCATTGTTGTGGCCTGTCACTGAGTTCTGCACAACAAATGGTGCCAATGACACAAAGTTCGCACCTTTCCAGAGGGGCATCATTAAAGCAAACAGTGTGGAAGGAAATGCACTGAAGCTCTTGATGCACGTGCCAAACACAAGCACTGGAACAGCTATAAATATCAGTTATCACACAAAAAGAGACGTGGCACAGACGGCTGCACAGGTATCATCCTAGACAAATGGTTTCCATCAAACGGAGAGCTCTTTATTTTCCTTGCACATCTGTCGGCAGGAAAGAAAAGACAGGAACTTACAGCACGGTATAGTTTGAGTGCAATCAATGCAGCACATATGTTAATGTAGAGCTTTTATTGGAACAAAACAAATCCAAGTTCTAATACACCTGGGCTTCTCTATCCATTACTTGACTTCAGAAGCATATGTTTGGCCAAATACATGAGCCTTAAATATTATGTGACCAATGATTCTGAAGATGCAGGAAATTGAACTCATGTCAACAAACAACATCAAACCTTAACTGGTGACTGTTCTGACCATTGTGAAAAAAGAAGTGTGCTTAATTGCTGAATGTGCATAAACTTGCAGATATATTATTATAATAAATATATTATGTAATAATATATTGCACATTTGATATGCATTTAAACTATACTCATTTATAGTAAACATTGCATTCAGTTCATACTTGTATTACTTGTATTAGTGTATTACTTGAAAGTACTTTTCCATAAGTTTACTTTTAAAAGTATGCTAAAGTGTACTTCTTTGTCACAAGGTGAGCTGTGAAGCCCACTAAAATGGCTATTGAACTGGCATTTAGAATCAAACATTTACATGCGTTGCTCTATGAAACGAGCTGAAGTTGAGCTCGTATATCCAGAAGTGTTTGAATTCATATGCTTGCATCAAGTGCACTGGAAAGCTTTTACAGTGGTAAGAGCAGGACTGTAATGGTTGCGAGTTCTCCTCTGATCTGGCATTCTTAGCAGCATCTTTACTCACATGCCTCAGAATAAAATAACCCTGGATTAGAGAGGGAAGTCAGTGTGTCTCAGCAGGGATTCGTGCTCCACAGCATGAGGGTCTGTAAGCTGTCCTGTAAATCCAGCTGTGTCTCCCTCAGCTAGTAGGTGGTGTCTGCATCTCCCAGAATTCTTTGAACTACAACCCAGGACATCTGCTACAAAAAAAATCTTGCAGAACACAACTTCACCTAAAATAGTTTTAAAAGTTTTTTATACTACAACTATTTCTTGTTTAATTAACTTTTTGTATATTTCTATTCTTTTGTAACTTGAAAAAGCTTTCTGACCTGAGGAATACCAACATGCCGTTTCATTACACTAATTAGCAGAAGTGAAAATCATACAAAACTCCAAAAACACATCTTTAAACACAAATCACTGCAATCTCCAGCTTAATAAATTTTAGATATAATGTTTATGTGCCAACGTTTTTACCGGCTCGACTCAAAGATCAAACGGCAACGCAGCACAAAATTACTATGGCAGCTGCGTTTACTTGCTGATCGTCTCGGTCACACGACCACTAAACCGCTGTGATATCCAGCAGGAAGCTTTTCAATTCAGCAAAGAACACAAATTTTCTAAAAAATTAAACAAGGGGGAGTGGCTAATAGGAAACACTTGGGAGAACTAATCAACAAGACAGACTACAAAAGCATATAATTTATTTTTGATGTTAAGTGCTCATGGAAGAGGTGGGTTCCCTTTCATGGGAACGAGACGCTGCGTCAAAAGCGCTAGGGGAAATACCCTGACGTCAGTCACGTGAAGATGTGTACAACCAATGAGAGAAATACACGTGTGAATGCGAGTCGCGGGTCAGTGACGTCATGAACAGAGCATAAAAGCGCATCAGAACCCAGAAGTGACAGCTTTGAGTGTCTTCAGCGTGCGTGTGTCTGAGAGATTGTGCTTGCGAGTTACAACCACCTTCTAGTTTAAAAAGTTAGGGCTGGATTGTGTGTGTTTGTTTGAATGGCTGAGCAGACGTTTATTCCGTGTGTTTTTCCTTGTTCCCTTGTTCCGTGTGTGTTTCCTTGTTTCGTTACGGGTAAGGATACACACAGGCAGTGCGTCATCTGCCTGGGAGTGGAGCACGCTCGGTCGGCGCTTGAGGGCGCTGGCTGTTAGGACTGTGAGAAGTTCTCGCTGCGTACTCTCCGCTCCCGCCTGGCAGTGTTTGCGGACACTAACTAGGCTTGAGTTTCCCAGGGCTCCAGACCTGCTGCAGTTGAGGCTCAGCGGCGTTCTCAATCCTGGGGATCGCAGATGGATCTCATGGAAGGTCGCGAGACGGGCGCTCCTGTAACTCAGCCTTGTTGTGATGATTCTAGTTCCAGTCAGGATCTGGGAGCACGCGTTCCAGGCACGGTTTCTCCCGATCTTGCTGGGACTTCGGTGCAAAAGTTGTCAACAAGTTTCAGGAGGCTGCACGACAGCAGGCGCCGTTCAGCAAGGTCCTTCCCCGCCGCCCTTCACGTGAGCCCGCCAACCAATCGCGGGCTCACAAATCCTCATACTGGGCCTCACAGAAGGAGAGTGTTGCATCTCGTTTACCTCCCCCTAACAAAGGGTGGTCGGGCCGGCACTCTCAGGCCCAGCCTTCTGGCAAAAACACGGTAACCACGGTACGCCATTCAGATCGGGGCTTCACCACCCTGTTTTTCGGGGGTCCAACCGTCATTGGTAGGGCCCCAGCAGGCTCTGGTTATGGAACAAGAAGTAAACTCTCTGCTGGAGAAAGGGGCCATCGAGTATGTACCCCTCACAGACAGGCAGTCCGGTGTCTACGGCCGGTACTTCATAGTTAAGAAGAAGGATGGAGGGTTGCGGCCCATTCTGGATTTGCGAATTCATTCTTGAATTTTCTAAAATTCAAAATGTTGACGCTCAAGCAGATCGTGACGCATATCAGGTCTGAGGACTGGTTTGTCACGATCGACCTCAAAGACGCATACATCTCCATCCTTCCTCATCACAGGAAGTCGTACCAGTATCGGGTACTTCTATTCGGCCTATCACTCTCGCCCCGCATGTTCACAAAGGTTGTGGACGCTGCGCTTGCTCCACTGCGATCCCAGGGCATTTGTGTCCTCAATTATATCGACGACTGGCTATTTTTAGCCCAGTCATCCCGGTTAGCAGCACGTCATCGAGATGTTGTGCTCACTCACATGAAGGAGCTGGGGTTAAGGTTGAACACCAAGAAGAGTGTACTTTCTCCTGCTCAGAGAACCACTTTCTTGGGAGTCATTTGGGACTCGGAGGCAATGTTTGCTCGGCTCTCCCCCGGGCACATTCATTCCATTCATTCAGCTGTCAAGAGTATAAAACTAGGCCAGCTACTCACTGTCAAACACTTTCAGAGGGTGTTGGGGCTCATGGCAGCAGCGCCCAGCGTCATTCCGCTCGGCCTACTGCACATGAGACCCCTGCAGTGGTGGCTCAGGACCAAAGGGTTTTCCCCGAGGGGCAACCCGCTTCGCACAATCAAGGTCACAAGGCGATGCCTACGCACCTTGAGTCTGTGGAAGAATTCCCAGTTCCTGTCACAAGGCCCGGTGTTGGGGGCTCCGTCACGACAGATGACATTGTCAACGGATGCTTCCCTCACGGGTTGGGGAGCAGTTCTGATGGATCGCTCCTCACAAGGTCTGTAGAGCACGTGGCACCAGTCCAGGCACATAAACCTGCTGGAGTTATTGGCAGTCCGGAGAGCGTTACTGGCGTTCATCCCGGGTCTTTGCGGCCGCTACGTCACTGTTTTTACCAACAGTATGATGGTGGTTGCGTATATCAACCATCTGGGGGGTCTGCGCTCTTGTCCCATGTACAAATTGGTGAGACAGGTCCTCATCTGGACTCAGGGCAAGATGCTCTCTCTCAGGGCAGCTCACATCCCTGGAGTTCAGAACATAGAAGCAGACTTCCTGTCGAGACAGGGGCCGAGGCCTGGGGAGTGGCGGGTGGTGGTGGAGCAGATTTGGAGGAAATACGGGCAGGCACAGGTAGACCTGTTTCCCTCCATCGAGAATTCTCATTGTCCTCTGTGGTTCTACCTAACACATCCAGTGCCCCTGGGGCAGGATGCCATGGTACATGCATGGCCGAGGCTACACCTGTACGCTTTTCCCCCCGATTGTTCTGTTACTGGGAGTTTTGGCCAAAGTTCGTTGGGACGGGGTCCGTCTAACACTGGTGGCCCCTTTTTGGCCCAACAGGATTTGGTTTTCGGACTTGATATCTCTCCTAGACGGAGTACCATGGGAGATTCCGGTCAGGATGGACCTTCTGTCCCAGGCGGAGGATTGCGTTCTCCACCCTCGCCCAGAACTGTTGAAGTTGAAGGTCTGGCCCCTGAGGGGGCCCAGCTCCTCGACTCTGGTCTCTCAGCCGAGGTTGTAGAGACCATTCTCCATTCCAGAGCTCCCTCCACGAGGAAACTTTACGCCTCGAAGTGGAGACTCTTCACCTCCTGGTGTAGCGAAAGGCAGGTGAACCCAGTAACCTGTCAAGTTGGCAAAGTGCTAGAGTTCCTGCAGGAAAAAATTGCGGCAGGGTTGTCCCCCTCTACCTTGAAGGTTTATGTGGCTGCCATAGCGGCTTGCCACGTACCTCTGGGTGGGGCATCCTTGGGCAGGGACCCCCTAGTCTCTAGTTTCCTTTGTGGCACTCTAACGCTGAGACCGGTGGCTCAGACCAGGGTTCCTGCCTGGGACTTGTCTGTGGTACTCCAAGGCTTGTCCCAGGCACCCTTTGAACCAATAGAGGAGCTTCCTACTAAGCTCTTCTCTCTAAAGACCCTTCTTTTGCTGGCTATCACTTCGCTTAAGAGGGTTGGGGATCTTCAAGCCCTCTCGGTGGCTCCTACCTGCCTCGATTTCGCGCCCGGGATGGCGAAAGCTTTTCTCCACCCAAGGCCAGGCTATGTCCCCAAGGTTCCCACTAATGTGGCTCAGTCTATCATGCTACAGGCCTTCTGTCCTCCCCCCTTCGACGATCGTGAGCAAGAGCGCAAGAACAAGGTCTGTCCAGTGCGAGCACTGGACGCTTACATCTTCAGGTCTGCCACCTGGCATGAGTCGAACCAACTGTTCATTTGCTTTGGGGCCCCTAAGGGGGTTCCAGCTTCCAAGCAAACCCTAAGCTGATGGATAGTCGAGGCTATCTGTTTGGCTTATGAGTCGGCCGGACAGGCTTCTCCCCTGAGGGTCCGTGCCCACTCTACTAGGAGCGTGGCGGCCTCCAAGGCGTTTCTCTCAGGAGTTTCCCTTGCTGATGTCTGTGCTGCGGTTGGCTGGTCCTCGCTGCACACATTTATCAGGTTCTATCAATTGGATCTCGATTCCGCTCCGGGAACGAGGGTGCTCTCTCAGTGAGCTGGGACACACCCGCAGGCTGGCGTCGCTGAGGTGACGTTGGTATAGCGTTCCCCTAGCGCTTTTGACGCAGCTCGAGTTCCCAAGAAAGGGAACGTCTCGGGTTACGTATGTAACCCTGGTTCCCTGAAGGGGAACGAGACGCTGCGTCTCTGCCTCAGCTCCTTGCGCCTTCGGGCACTCTTTTGCTGTCACTTCCGGGTTCCGGTGCACTTTTATGCTCTGTTCATGACATCACTGACATTCTGACACACTGACTCGCATTCACAGGCGTATTTCTCTCATTGGTTGTACACATCTTCACGTGACTGACGTCAGCGTATTTCCCCTAGCGCTTTTGACGCAGCGTCTCGTTCCCCTTCAGGGAACCAGGGTTACATGCGTAACCCGAGACGTTTTCAGCTGTCTACTGAATTGTAGTATTCATAGAATGGTCTACAGATTTTTCAACCAGCAAGGAACAGTGAAAGAAAATGTTCTGTAGAATGATGCTGTGCCTCTCTGTGATGGTACCACAAGCCATCGCTCATTAACCGATCATAGGTTTCTGGAAGATGTGTAGATTTTTAGTAGCGAGTGAAAGCAGGAGGGCGATGAGCCTGTGGTAAACCTTTAAGTAATGCTTTGAACTTGATGTGAGCTGCAAGTGGGAGCCAGTGGAGCCATGGGCCCTTTTGGATTTGTTGAAAACCAGATGTGCTGCAGCGTTCTGGATTAGTTGCAGAGGCTTGATTGCAAAAGATGGAAGTCCAGCCAGAAGAATTAAATATTTTGTTAAATAACGTGAAGCATTTAATAACATGTTCCGACAATAAACAGTTGTTTAAAACCAAAATGAATTGTCTTATTTCTATAACTCTAATTTGAGAGAAAAAACTGCCTTTAAACTTGAAAGAAAGAAACATTTGACATTTCTTGTGATAATTATCGATTTTGACTGATATGAAAAATTATTTAATGGTAATTTATACCAGCCATGCAACGAAAGTAAAAACACATTGTAATGAAACATTTCCAGATTCACATTTATTTGTTTTGAACACACTGAACGCACTTTTAGCACCAATCACTGAATATTTCACTGTAAGCAACGTAATATCATTTTGCAGAAATGTTGCTAGAGACATGTTTTTTTGGTACAGAGTTGCTTAGACTAAAAATCTTGAGATAATAGTCATAAAAAATGTCATTTTGACTAAATAGCTTGTTAAATGTTAGTGTGAGTTACTGATCAATACTTTCTGTTACAAAATGGCTAATTACATTAATCTGTCATCTTTCAAGTGTCATAATCAAGCCAGCAAAATATGCTCTTATTATTCAATGCCTGAAAAAGAAAGAAAGAAACTAAGGAGGACCCGAGCCAGTTTTGAGGCACCACTGTGTCTCGGATGGCTGTCTGCACCTCAGAATGTTCTATCTACAGCACAGAGCAATCTATCTTGTGCTAATAGACTGTGTCCATTTATTTCACACTCCAAAATCACAGAAGTGAAGCTCTCCAGATCACCTTAGAATTGCACTTATCCAATAAAACATCCAACATCACTAAACAACTGCACTATTGGCACTGAGCTCCTCACAAAAGATCAGGAAATTATGTAATGCATGCTGGTATTTTAAAAGTTTAAATTCTTATTTACAACTTGACTGCTGATAATTTTACCAATTACAAAAATAAGAGATTGATAAAGGGGAATGAAAAGAGATTTTGAGAATGATAAGAGAATTTGAGATTTTCTAACTTTTAGTGTGACGTTTTCAGTGCTGATTAAAATGATATAGTATTAAATGAGCATGCACTCTGTTAATGCATCACTCACCCTTTATGCAAATGAGAAAATATGAAGAAACGAAAAAAAAAAAAAACATTATCCAGCTCAATCCCTCCACTGGACAAATATTTAAAATATTAATACTGCCATGAGAAATTACATGAATGAATCATATGAGATAGCCTGTCCTAAAAATCTCCATATATTTCTGTCCCTGACTAAATAATATTGAGATATGATATCAATTATACATGAACATAATTAAGCATCGTACATTGGTTCTGTAATGAATGGAATGGGACTCGTCTGAATAAATCCCCCATGATGACCCGACTGTTCAAGCAAGTGTGCTGAGAGCAGCTGTTCAGAAATCAAGACTGTGTGTCCGTGAGATTTCTTTTGACACTCATCGCTGTTATCCATCAGCATGAATCTCAATATGGTAGTTTGTTCTGCTAGTTAGAGGATGACGTCTCTGTGAAAGGAATGAGCCACGTGACTTCCACTGGTACACTGAGAAGGGGTCTGTTCATGCATCAATGCATGGGAAACAATGCAAACTGACTGCACTGGTAACAGAAGCTATAATAAATTAAACAATGCATTACAAGAATACAATTTGTGAGTGTGTAAATGTAAAAGATGTCTTGACGTGGACGGTTATTGAAGGCCTAAAAAATGTGTGATCTCTGTGTGTGAGACTCGGCAGTTAAATATATTTACATTAATTGGATTTCTAATGAAAAATAAACATTGTGGTCATTAAGTGTATGTATGGTTATCGGCAAAACTCACTTGAATTTCTTCTTGATCGTTAAATGGCCTGTTGAAGCTGGGCTGTAATACAGTTTTCTTTGCTTCACTGTGTTTGTACAGCAACTACTAGAGTTGCTGTACAAAAATACTTCAGTAGTAAGTCAGTATTGAAATTGTAGAAATGAGATGAGACCCAGGCCATTCTCACTTCCAAGGAATCAAAAACTGAAGCCTCAATTAAAGACACTAAATGTACCCCAAGGCCTCACAGTATCGATGAACAAGGATTCACTTTTATATTTTACAGCGACTCACCTCACTCCTACCCTTAAACCTACCTGCTTCTCAACATCAAAAAATGACCAAAAACAGTACAAAAGTTTTATAAATAACTCATGTTCCATTCAAATTCTTCTGACACCATACAATATCTTTATGTGTAACAGAGTGGCTCTTAATATTTTAATTGGTGAAAATAATCCTGCTCTAATTCGCAGTCATATCTCAATCAAAAGGTATACCCGACTCTTTGGCACGACGCAATTGGTCATGAGACATGAGAGAGCCAATGCCACTTCACAATTTCACATTTCACAAAGCTGATGTAATGTTTATTCGGGTGGCAATTTTTGAATGTGTGCACAGAATATCCAGCAGATGGTGTATCTCTTTTGAGTCTGTTCTTCACACAAATCAATTGTTAAAACGTTTTAGAATTAGTAACATACGCTTGGGCTCAACTGTTAAACTGTAAACTTGAGATTTGAATCTGTGCCAG
Source organism: Rhodeus uyekii (assembly GCA_037043235.1). Lineage (NCBI taxonomy): Eukaryota > Metazoa > Chordata > Actinopteri > Cypriniformes > Acheilognathidae > Rhodeus > Rhodeus uyekii. The sequence continues at coordinate 327,122 of JAWRVZ010000103.1, read as the reverse complement.
TTTTGTTCTGCACAAAAGAGGGTTTTAAAGACTTTTTATTTGCTCACTTGTACCGTTGAACTGTTGTATAAAAGCAATATCACACTTGTAGTCAATCAATATGGCTCGATGGCTGCGATTAAGTCATAGGTGCGAGGTTGCATTTACAACTGAAAAAAAAAACTATATTTTTACAGTGTTAGTTTCTTAGCTAATGATGAGGAAGTAAATGATTCTGAGCACTATTGAATATGAACATTCACAATGCACAAGGAAAAGGACTGAGAAATGACTGCAGTATAAGTTAAATTCACTGGAGACTGAACCATCAGTCCTGCTTATGGTTGCTTATGCCTTATGGCTGCTTATGGTCTGAAGCTACTGCCATGCCATCTTTCAGCTTATCCATCAATGTCCTTATCCAATGACACAACTAATTCATTCTGATGACCCACTTCTGAAACTTTAACTGATGAGATGGGGTGAGACCCCCTCTCAGGAGTCCACATGGTCCTGCCAACTATTACACTTGATATTTGCACAAATTGCCCCATTTATGTTTGAATATGAAGTACATTTTTAACAAAGGTATTTCTCAGGGGCGTCAAACAACAGAGGAGTATTTCGTCATACCGATTTTGGTTTCCTCTGCTCTCAGGGCTCCACTAGGAACTCTGGGAAATGAGATTCTCTAGCCTATCAAAGTCTTTGAACATGTATGAGTAATGTACTTTTTATCAAACGTGTAGGTGAACGCTTGTTAGAGAAGCAGATTATGAATAGAGATATTCTCCTTTTAAATGAAATATAAAATAGGTTGGTATAAAAGGATTTCCATATAACAGAGACTTCAGTCTAATGTCAATAAAAGGCTCTTTGTCATTCTATGCCAATGATGAGCACCAGTGATTTCCATGTGCATGCTGGTTAGGAGTGCCATTTCATGACACCAGTGGATTTTCAGTAGAATGTCTGTTGAGGAGCATCACAATAAAGAGTCAGAGCACAGAGCGAGATGGTTCACCTGAGCCAGATTCACAATTTGCTCAAAAATTATTCATTGTTTAATATTAGCGACAACATCAACAAAACAGCCCAAACTACACTGTTGTTATTTTTGTTTCACGGTCTGAACTCACGTTCAAATGTACGAGTAACGGTTGTTCATACAAGACTCCATGTGCTGCTCCATGTGCTCCATTTTAATTGTTGCAGTATATACATGAGCTAGACCGACATATTTAAAATCACCATGAAATCAAAATGAAAAAATTGTTTTTTCTAATCGAATTTTGCAGGATTTATTATAAATTATTCTCTTCTTTGAGGATGATGGCAAGGCAACATGTCACTCATGTGAGATCCACCAATAGCAAAACACAACCATACAACCATCTAATCAATTCTCCACAGACAAAATCAATTCCTGCCCTAAGTTTGTTCTTGTTCCAGAAGCCATTTCACTCTGATATATGGTACAATAGGGAAGAAAAGACTAGCGCAACTTCTGTTTCATGCTGACTTTAATTGTTGCCAATGCTCATCAGTCAAGCTGTTTACATTGAAGCAGCAATAATAAAGCTAAAGCCGTGTCTGAAATCTCCCCTTACACCCTATTATGGTGCACTATTTCTGATACTGTGTCAGACATTCTGTAGTGGTGTACAAAAACACATTACCTAATACACTGATTCAATCCCATTATGAGGTACAATAAGAAGTGTGTAACAACTAGAAAATATTCATAAGGCACTGTTAGGGTTTGTCGATTGATACCCTTCCAAGCTACATCAAACACTGAACGCAATGGCCAACTTATTCTGCCTAATAAAATATTGGAACTGAATATGCATAATGATGCAATCCTAAAGCAGCACATGAAGATGCTGGTAATTGCCTGTCAAATACGGAAATGAACAAAGTGACACAATGAAAGGCACGGTGTTCTGTCACGTGTGAATCTGGGCAATGTGCTCAGCTGCTCAGTTTGAATATCTGTGAGGTGTTAGAGCACAGCCATGAAACCTTGTAATAACAGAAATATATACTGCATGATATCAGGGAGATATAATGAGGCTCATGTCACATCGATATATAAGTAACAAGACAATGACTTTATTCCATTATTCCACTGTCTGTTTAGTGCATCTCTGACTGTCATCTTGAGGGTAGATTGAAAGGGAAGCGTGCTTGAAAAACTGAGTATTGCTTCAGATCAGCTGTTTGCAGCCTCACCATGGGTTCACTTGTAATGTTCTCCTTCACTATAGCTCTCAAATCTCATTTTCCCTTCTGCATATTCAGATATAACATCAGAATGTTAAAAAAATATTTACACTAAAAGAAGACTCTGCAGACTATACTAAAATACAGCAGAAATTGGAACCATCAAAATTTAAACAATTATTTCACCCTGACCTCATGAGCATGAGCCTCGTCATGAGCATCGTCTGAAAGGTAAAGGAGGAGGTGTTGCTGTAATTTATAGTAACACGATCAGTACTGCTCAAAGGTCTAATTTGAAATATAATTCTTTTGAAGTGATGGTCCTCAATGTAAAATTATCTAGTGCAAGTAATAATTCCTGTTTAACTTTTGTGCTGGCTATTCTATATAGGCCACCTGGGCACCATACAGACTTTATCAAAGAATTTGCTGATTTTCTCTCAGAATTAGTAATGTCCTCAGATAAAGTCATAATTGTCTGTGATTTTAATATCCATGTAGATAATGAAAAAGACGCACTGGGATTGGCATTTAGAGACATTTTAAACTCTATTGGAGTTACACAACATGTATCAGGACCCACTCATTCTCGTAATCATACTTTAGATCTAATATTGTCATATGGGATCAATGTTGATACTGTTCAAATTCTGCAGCAGAGCGATGACATCTCAGATCATTACTTAGTTGCGTGTAGATTACCTTTAGCCAAAGTCGAAAAACTAACTCCCTGTTATAAATATAGTAGAACTATCACTTCTAACACAAAAGATAGCTTTATAAATAATCTTCCTGATCAATTTCATCTACTTAACATCCCAGATAGCCTAGAAGAACTTGATGTTGCAACAGAAACTATAAACTCTCTCTTTTCCAGCACTTTAGACACTGTTGCTCCGTTACGCTTAAAGAAGATTAAAGAAAATAGTCCAACACCGTGGTACAACGAGCACACCCGGGCCCTCAAGAGAGCAGCCAGAAAAATGGAGCGGAGCTGGAAAAAAACTAAGCTAGAGGTTTTTCGCATTTCATGGAAAGACAGCTCTATTGCATTCAGAAAGGCCTTAAGATCAGCTAGATCTACTTACTTTTCTACCCTCTTAGAAGAAAACAAATACAACCCTAGGTATTTATTTGATACAGTGACTAAATTAACAAGAAATAAAGCCTCAACCCCAGATGCTTTAAATCAGCACAGCACTAATGACTTCATGGACTTCTTTACTTGCAAAATTCATAATATTAGAGAGAAAATTATAACCATGCAACCATCTACTACAATATTCCAAAATACAGTAAATGTTAGTGTCCCTGAAGAAAAATTCCACTCCTTCATTGCTATTGGGGAGGAAGAATTGTCTAAACTCGTTAAATCATCAAAATCAACAACATGTATGCTAGACCCAATACCAACTAAGCTACTGAAAGAGATGCTTCCAGAAATCATAGATCCTATTCTTAATATAATTAATTCTTCTTTGTCATTAGGATACGTACCAAAAACCTTTAAGCTGGCTGTAATTCAACCGCTTATTAAAAAACCATAACTTGATCCTACAGAATTAGTTAATTACAGGCCGATATCGAATCTACCTTTCTTGTCAAAGATTCTAGAAAAGGCAATATCTTTACAACTATGTTCCTTTCTACCATTGCTTTTCACCCTGTACATGCTTCCTTTGGGTGCAGTTATTAGGAAGCATGGCATTAGCTTTCATTGTTACGCTGATGATACTCAGCTCTCTATTTCTTTTCATCCTGATGAAACGAACAAATTCACTAAATTAACAGAATGCATAACTGATATAAAAAAATTGGATGACTAATAACTTTCTACTGCTAAATTCTGAAAAAACAGAGATTCTAATTATTAGACCAAGAAGTTCAGCACATAATAATCTAGACTACTGCCTAACACTTGATGGCTGCTCTGTCAAGTCTTCGTCGTCAGTTAGAAACCTGGGTGTGCTCTTTGATACCAATCTTTCATTTGAAAGCCATGTTTCTAGCATCTGTAAAACAGTGTTCTTCCATCTTAAAAATATATCTAAATTGCGACATATGCTATCTAAGACAAATGCGGTAAAGTTAGTTCATGCGTTCATGAGTTCAAGGCTAGATTATTGTAATGCTTTACTAGGTGGTTGCCCTGCACGCTTAATAAACAAATTCCAGCAGGTCCAAAATGCAGCAGCTCGAGTTCTTACTAGAACCAGGAAGTATGAGCATTTTAGCCCAGTTCTGTCAAACCTGCACTGGCTTCCTATTAAACACCGAATACATTTTAAAATCTTGCTAATTACTTACAAAGCATTAAATGGTTTAGCTCCACAGTACTTGAGCGATCTCTTAACACATTATAGTCCTTCACGTCTATTGCGATCCCAAAATACTGACCAGTTTATAATACCTAGAATATCAAAGTCTTCCTATTACAGTTCGGGAAGCAGACACACTCTGTCAGTTTAAATGTAGACTAAAAACACATCTCTTCAACCTGGCATACACATAACACATTATAAATACATTTTCATGACTTCATATTGGACTTGAATTGTTGTATAATAATCATGCACTCTTTGGCTGTTGGCCAGAGGAGAACTGGTCCCCCGAATGAGCCTGGTTTCTCCCAAGATTTTTTCTCCATTCTATTCTTCATTCGTTACGTCACCTGCTGGAGTTTTGGTTCCTTGCCGCTGTCGCCTATGGCTTGCTCAGTTGGGGAAACTTAACACTTAAAATTCATCAATTGTATTGATTCACCAGCTCTTTTGGGGCTTCTGTTCAGCCAAACAAACTTTGTTTATATTGTTTTTCCTGTAAAGCTGCTTTGAAACAATCTACATTGTAAAAAGCTCTATATAAATAAAGGTGACTTGACTTGACTTGACCTAAACTAAACCAACATATTTGGCTTTGGGTAATTGCACAGTGTGGTAACTATTCAGATGAAATCAGGGTCATTTCTAGCATATAAATGCATATAATCTAGCATCATTCTGACCAATTTACCTGTTACCTGAGTTTTACTGAACCCTGTGTCAGGGTGTTGTTCTAATCATGTTTTGTCATGTTTTGTTCTAATCGACCCGTTCATTGTGTAACCCTGCCCATCTTGTTTCCTCGTTATTGGTTTGATTTTCCCCACCTGTCCTCCCTCATTACCTGCCTTGTTTGATCCCTATTTATTCTCCATGTGTTTGCCGTCTTCCGCTGCTTTTTTGTCTTTGAATCGTTGCTACTTGTCGTTTCTACTCCTGTTGTCATGTTTCTAGTCTAGTCTAGTCTAGTCTAGTCTAGTCTAGTCCAGTCAAGTCTTGTTTTCTGCCACAGGGTGGTTTTTGCTCGTGATTTTGTTTTAATTTCATAGTAAAGCCCTTATTCTTGTTTTTGAGTCCTTGCTTCACCAAACCTGTCTCCCTGTCTTGTCAATTTTATTTAAATACATGTAGTCACTTTTAACAGTGATTAAACACCTCTGACTCATGCTTCAAAAGACACTCCCCAAACTTACACGATTAGTTGAGTTGGATAGAGACTGACAGATCTGAGTAGACTGCTGTCAGTGTTTTAATGGTGCCTGAGTGGATCAATTTTTACACTTTCGAGGGAGATAAACCTATGAATGGCATACTAATAGTAGTAAATGAATAATACAAATTTGTTAAGAGAATGTATTTTTCAACATAAAAAATATAGATATGTTGGATATTTAAAAGAGGACTTGTTATTTTTGTGGTTACCATTGTGCTTGTGGTTAAGTTGTGTGATGGTTCCAATACTGGTGTTGGTTGCTTCATTCATTGAACTCTGTTGCTCTATTGTAGTGGGGTAACAAGTAGCATCTTATTTGTTCATTACATTGGTATTACAAAATGTAATTTGTTTGTTGCACGTTTTAACTTAGTCATGTTTTGGGAGTGTCAGTCCCTATACAAAGAGTACAATAATCGTGAACAGCCATCGGCTCCATCTTCAAAATTATTTTGTGTACTCAACATCCACCCCACAAGTACTACTTCACAGTAGTAACCAAAAACATAGCATGCATGAATATGGGAATGAATAAATAAGTAAATAGAAAACAACATTTTAACCTTTTAATGAATTTATTGTACCTAAAGGATAGGATTGGTGTTGCTGCGCTTGGTATTGATAGAATGTCAGACATGTGCAGGCATTAAACTCACTCTGTTTACTGAGTCATGTAACCCGACGTGACAGTCTCTGATTAATATTTCCACTGCCCCGGAGATATGCAAATACAGTGTGTCCTCTGCAGGATGACATAGTGCTGTAAAGGACTTCAACAGATGAGAGTCATAGCCCTGACTTATGATCCGATTGCTCCCAGAAAAAGATCAAATGTGATTAAGATTTTCAGCTTATAAAACAGGCATCAGTTAAGATAATCGACTGTGTGTTCTGTATCAAGGGGCCAAGTACCGATTTAATCTGTTTCACTTCTTATTATTCCTCTGACCGGGAGGGTAAAACTATACTCAAGAGTCTCAACTCAAAGTATGGCAAGTTTCAGTCTCCATCGTCTCCAACTCTTTAGTGCTACGAAACAAATAAAATAACCGACCTGTTAAATACTAGACATTTTTAAAGTCCAAATTTACATCATTTGGAAGAGGTACTCCGTAATGTGTCATAAACACCGTTTGGCACTGTTACTGGCACCATTTGTGTGTAATGTACATCAACTCGGAAGTGACAATGCATCTTTCCCTTTTTAAAATTAAACTTTGTAGTTTATTTGACTGCCCTATAATCATTCAGATGTATTTTTGTTTGGGAATATGCTTCAAGGTTTTATATTAATCATGTTCAGAGCATATCTCCTATTTCATCGCCTTCTGTTCTCCACTGACTGCATGTTTGAATTCTCTCTATCAAACACAATCTGTTGTCTTGAGAAATATTTTTTACTCTTAAAGTGACAGTCTAAATATAGAAAGTGAGAAATTACTTTTGAATATATTTAGGCAGCTTGTATTTTCTTCCTCTCAGTGTTATCTCATTTAGTCATTAACAAGAGTCTGATATGTATGCAACGTATGTGTGTCTGCTATATGGTCATTTACAAAAACTGCTAATTATTTCTGAGAGTTAATTAATAACTTAAGATCTTCAGATAAGAGTTACAGGTCATTACTCTAAATCAAAATTGATTTATAATAAGCCAAGAACTTTTTATAACTTTGTTATATTGTGAGATTTAGTCAAATTATTCAAGAGTTGTTAGTTGTTAATTCTCCTTGTAAAACACATTATTGGAAATGGACTCAAACAACAATATTGTTCAAGCATATATATTACATAAAGACTCAAAAAAAGAAATTAACGGGAACCAAACCCCAAGTTAATATTGTCACTGACTGAAGGCGAAGACGAGGACGATGATGAAGGTCCCATGAAACTTTAATGATAAATGCAAAAGATGAACGTAACAGCAGTGCATCCAAACACGTATGAAACACAAACATGTGAAATGTACAAACAACTACTGACAACTGAAAGGTGGAGAAGGAGAACTAAATATACTAGTGATAATGAACAAAAGACAAACACCTGTGATGATTAGTGACTATGACAACTGATGGGTGAAAGAAAGATCTAGAACAAAAACAATAACATGTGAGCAAAACGACAAAATAAGAGTCCTGGAGGATAGTGACCGTGACAAATATATGGTTGTAAAAATAAATAAATAAACAAACAAACAATTAAATAGTCAAATATACAGTGATCGCTGTATATACAGTGACGGTAACCCCCCCCCCCCCCCCCCCCCCCCCCCCCGGTAACCTATTAATTACAGTTAAAATTATAACCATTAATATTGTTACCATTTTGCCCTGGGTGTGGTGTTTATGTTTCCCTCTCCGAGTTCTACCAGGTTTGCATGCAAGGTACCTTTTGTGTTTATTCTCTAGTCTTTTGGTTTACCCGTGTTTTGAGTTTTTGCACAACTTGTGCCATTTTGTTTATATGTAAAGTGTTTTTGTTTTTTACTTTAAATAAACACGTTTTGAGTTGAGTTCCTGTCCGTCTCGTGTTCGCACCGTAACCCCGAGCATGACAAATATCTCATATAAATACTAATTAACAATTAAACTAAAAACACTTGACAATGTACTCTAATGCACTTCAGCTTTGAGCAGCAAATGGACGAGAGGAGGGAGGAGGGGGGAGCGGGGCAAGAAAGGGAAAACACAAAACCCAGATTCAAGTGCAAATGATTTAATTTATTATAATAGTGCAGAAAACAAACAAAGTGATAATCCAGAGTGAAGGTCGTGGAACGAACACACGGGAGCCGCGGCCGTGAACGAACACACGGGAGCCGCGAACAAACATACGGAAGCCGCGAACGAATGACTCGACAACAGAAGAGTGGAGAGAAGTGAACTAAATAGGCAGATGACATGAGAATCAGGTGTGTCAGTGCTCAGTGACCACGGCCCCTTTCACACACACACACACACAGGCAGAACTAGGAGACATTGAATTCATGAACTGTATGTGTATATTTCACTATGTGAACATAATTAATTAATGTTAACAACATGAGGTAAAACCGCTGTAAAGCACATAAAAGTATGCACTGTGGTGAATGATGCAACCAAACCAAGCGACGCTGAGAGAATGAACGAGTTAAGGGGTGATTAAGGGGTTGGAACTATGTGACTATGTTTTATGAGAGGCTGTGTTTAGGATATTTCCAGTAAAAATGTGCACAAAAATGCTGAGTGTTCGAACTTTTCCACACAAAAATGCGCGTGGGTGAGGGAAAAAATTGCTCGCACACCGATACAATGCTCGTACACCGATTTGACTTTCTATGCTCGTACACCGATTTGCTTGTATACCAAGGTATTACTGTACTTGGTATATTCTATTATATATAATACATATAAATGAATTAATTTTACAGTCCTGTTCCTCATATACATACTATATAATTATTTTGGTAACAACTTGGTGCTGACCCCTTATCTTAACCTAAGCTTAACCCATGTAAATGCCCTGTAAGTACACATAAGTGCACACCCTGTAAAATAAAATGCTACCGTTGTGTTCAGAAAATAATGTTGATCAACTTAATGGTGCAGTAAGCAAATTCTGCGAAACATTGTATATATATATATATATAAAATCAACCTAAACAGCACATCCCTCGCTTTATTAATCCACTCTTCAAATGCATGCAATTAAAGAATGTATAGCTAATATACAATTCGTATAGCAATGCATAGCTGAAGCAAAGCAAAATAATGATCTTTGAAAAAATAAAGTGATTGAATTAAAATAAAACAATTGACTTCAAGCACAACTATGCAATCTGCTTACAAAAAAACAAAAAAAACATTTTAATAATAGCTGAAAGGTTAAAGATATAAATTTCCCTAGGCTGGACATAACTTTTGACAACTACTGTATGTAGTTTTTGTGATTACTATTGTACGGAAGGTTATTTGTTGAATGCTTCTCTGTGAGCAATGTGTTTGTGTTTATGCTATGTTAATGTATATGTTCTTTTATTAGATAATGGTAATGTAACGGACTCAGCCACGCCCACGGCACCAGACTCCTCCTTCACTCCTCCCACACGATCCCTGTCACCTGAATACTGACACCTGCAGCTAATCACCCCCACACTATAAAGCCAGCACTCACTCTGCACTCAGTGTCTGGTCTCATCACTGTTACCCGGACTCTCTCAGCGCTACCACTCTGAGACTTTTTCATCCGAGCCTTCCACGAACCATTCTCCTCGACATTCCTCCAAGCCATCCTGTTTCATCCTGAGTCAGCCTTCGTTTGTCTTCGTCTCCGCTACACTCAGTTAAGACTCTTTATTGTCCATTGCCTCTACTTACTCTGCCATTCACTGCACTGCAACCGTCTACTGTCTTGTGTCCTGCCGATAATAAATCTGTTGAACTCACTCTGTGTTTGAGTCTTCCGTTATGACAGAAGACCAGACCACTCGGCAGGCCGAGGCGGTAGCGGCCGAGCATCCGTCACCTGGACCAGTCACGATCCCCAAGTTAGCCCAAGCACTACACCTAGCACAGCAAATGGGAACCACTTCTTCTTCTGCCTCCGCCAGTCCCATGGCCCGACCAGCGCCCTTTGCTGGCGAGGCGGAGGAATGCAACGGGTTTCTACTACAGTGCTCCCTGTATTTCGAGCTGCAGGCCCGTCAGTTCGAGTCAGAACGCGCCAAGATTGCCTTTATGATCTCCCTTCTAACAGGACGCGCCCTCCAATGGGCCCAGGCAATCTGGTCGACTGACGGGCCTGTCACCCAATCACTTGAAGCATTCGTCAACCACTTCAGAGAAGTCTTCAGCCGGTCTGCGGGGACTCTCTCTTCACAGGATCAGTTGCTTCGAGTTCAAGGTAACCAGCCCATCCACGAGTACACACTGAGATTCCGCACATTAGCCGCCTCTAGTGGCTGGAATGAAATAGCCCTGATGACAGCTTTCCGACAAGGTTTAAACCCGCAGATCCGTGCTCACCTGGCTATCTATGATGAAACCATTGGACTGGAAAATCTGATTCAACGTTCCATTCTCGTCTCACAAAACCTTTCAGCCTGCTCACTCTCCTCAGACCCGTTGCATTCCCCGCCTCCATCGCGGGAGCACCAAACTCCAGCACCAGAGCCGATGCAAGTCGATCAGTACCGACTAACACCATCTGAAAGGGAGCGGCGTATGCGTATGCACCTCTGCTTGTACTGTGGAGGTCAGGGCCACTACCGAAACACCTGCCCGGTCCGACCTCCACGCCCAGCGGTGAGTACCCTACATACAAAGCCCTCCATTACTACACTCTCTTGCACCGATGTACTGGTAACTTCCAATGTTCACTCTCTTCCAGCAAAAGCCCTGATTGACTCCGGCGCAGCCGGCAACTTCATCTCCTCCTCCTTGCTCCATAAACTCAAAGCTTCCAAATGTTTACTCAATACCCCCTATCGAGCTCACTCCATATTGGGAAAACCGCTGGGCCGCGGGTGCATACGCTACGCCTCCACGGAGCTCACCCTCAACATCGGTTGCCTTCACCAAGAGACCATCGCGCTTCTGGTGCTGGAGGGATCCACGGCCGACATTGTCCTGGGACGCCCGTGGCTAGCGACTCACTCACCGAACATCTGTTGGAGATCGGGGGAGGTATTGAAGTGGAGTACCCATTGTTTCGATAACTGTCTCTCTTCTGTTCAGAAACTCCCACCACAGCCACCTCGACTCAAATCACTGCCGCAGGTCGATCTCGCATCTACCTCCATCGAAAGCCCCCTCGCTGAGGTTTCCTCCGATCTCCCAACACAATACCGGGCGTTCCAGGATGTCTTCAGCCCACAACTAGCCACCACACTACCACCTCATCGGCCATGGGACTGTGCGATTGACCTGCTGCCTGGGACCACCTTTCATAAAGGACGAATCTACCCCTTGTCCATCCCGGAGCAACAGGCCATGGAGGAGTACGTTAAGGAGGCCCTCAGCCAGAAGTACATTCGTCCGTCAACTTCCCCTGCCGCTGCCAGTTTCTTCTTCGTGGCAAAAAAGGACGGAGGCTTGAGGCCCTGCATTGACTATCGCCACCTCAACGCCCACACCATTAAGTACCGCTACCCGCTTCCCCTGGTTCCCGCCGCTCTGGAGCAACTGCGGGGGGCTCGCATTTTCACAAAGTTGGACCTGCGCAGCGCGTACAATCTCATCCGTATCAGGAAGGGGGACGAGTGGAAAACAGCCTTCGTTACCCCAGCAGGTCACTATGAATACCTAGTAATGCCCTTCGGTCTCTCCAATGCCCCCGCTGTGTTCCAGGGCTTTATGAATGAGATACTCCGAGAATTCCTGCACCAGTTTGTCATTGTCTACATCGACGATATCTTAGTCTACTCGTCCACCCCTGAGGAACATCCATCCCACGTTGCGCAGGTCCTCCAAAGACTCCGAGAATACCAACTATATCTGAAGCTGGAGAAATGAGAGTTCCACCGCAGCCAGACTCAGTTCCTCGGATACATCATCGACCAGAGCAGCGTCAAGATGGACCAGGGTAAGGTGAAAGCAGTGCAGACCTGGCCCACACCCACTTCCGTTAAAGAACTTCAGAGATTTCTAGGATTCGCAAACTTCTACCGAAGATTCATCTGCAACTTCAGTACCATCGCTGCACCCCTGTCTGCACTGCTCCGGAAAGGGCCCAAGTCTCTGTCCTGGAACACCGACGCTGCCCACGCCTTCACCAGCCTCAAGAACGCCTTCTGCTCGGCTCCTACCCTGGTTCACCCAGATCCCGACCTCCCATTCATGGTAGAAGTTGACGCCTCATGCACCGGGGTAGGGGCCGTGCTCTCGCAGCGGCAGGGTGAGCCTCCTCGTCTCCATCCATGCGCCTACTTCTCCAAAAAGCTGTCCCCGGCGGAGCGGAATTACGACATCGGAAACCGTGAGTTGCTCGCCATCAAGCTGGCCCTGGAGGAGTGGAGACACTGGCTGGAGGGAGCTCGACATCCATTCCAAGTCATCACCGACCACAGAAATCTCGAATACCTCAGATCTGCTAAACGTCTCAATCCCCGCCAGGCCCGGTGGGCGCTGTTTTTCACCCGCTTCCATTTCACAGTCACCTATCGTCCCAGAACAAAGAACCTCAAAGCCGACGCCCTTTCCCGCCAGTTCAGCCCAGAGACCCCTTCCCAAGAACCCGAATCCATTCTCCCTCCAGCCATAGTGGTAAGCCCAATTCAGTGGACCATCGACCAGCTTATCGAGGAAGCAACTCACGAGGAACCTGCTCCGCCGGGGGGTCCAGAGGGTCGGATCTATGTACCATCAAGTCTCCGCCTGACCCTTCTGGACCAAGCTCACACCTCTCCGGGCTCTGGACACCCAGGCAGCCAGCGTACCCTCTCGCTCCTTCAAGATCGGTACTGGTGGCCCAGTATGGCCCAGGATATCTCCCGTTATGTGGAGGGATGCTCAGTCTGCGCCACCACCAGGACCCCTCGAAGATTGCCGGAAGGTAAACTCCTCCCTATACCCATCCCTCGTCGTCCATGGTCCCATCTGGGGGTGGACTTCATGACCGATCTACCACCATCAGACGGTAACACCTGCGTCCTGGTGGTGGTGGATCGGTTTTCCAAGGCATGTAAGCTCATCCCCTGAAAGGATTGCCCACGGCTCTGGAAACGGCGGAGGTCCTTTTCCACCATGTCTTCAGACACTTTGGCCTCCCCGAAGACATCGTATCCGACCGTGGGCCCCAGTTCATCTCCCGCGTCTGGAAGGCATTCTTCGAGCTCCTCGGTGTTTCCATCAGCCTGACCTCCGGATACCACCCTCAGAGCAACGGCCAGACTGAGCGGAAAATTCAGGAAATTGGGAGATTCCTCCGAGCCTACTGTGGTCACCAGCAGGACAGCTGGAACCGGTATATTCCGTGGGCCGAGTACGCCCAGAACTCCCTTAGACAGGACTCCACACACCTCACTCCATTTCAGTGTTACCTTGGCTACCAACCCCCACTTTTCCCTTGGACAGGTGAGCCCACGGAAGTTCCAGCTGTCCACCATTGGTTCCAGGAGAGCGAGAGGGTCTGGGACTAAGCTCATGTACACCTCCAGCGGGCAGTTCGTAGACAGAAGCTCCAGGCCGACCGACGGAGAGGACCCACACCCCAATACCACCCGGGTCAACTGGTTTGGGTCTCCACCCGTGACATGCGTCTACGACTGCCCTGCAAGAAGCTGAGTCCCCGCTACGCAGGTCCTTTTAAGATCTTGAGGCAGATCAACAACGTCACCTACCGGCTCCAACTCCCCCCACAGTACCGCATTTCACCATCCTTTCATGTCTCACTGTTAAAACCCTACACTGAACCTCTTGTGTTTCCTCCCACAGAGTCTGGTGCTGAAGCTGTACCACCGCCTCCCTTGGATCCGGAGGACCTCAACATCTACCGAGTGCACGAGATCCTGGATTCGCGGCGACGAGGCGGCCAGCTGCAGTATCTGGTCGACTGGGAGGGATATGGCCCCGAGGAACGGTGCTGGGTAACCCGGGACGACATCTTGGACCCGACCCTCCTGCAAGATTTCCACACTGCCCATCCCGACCGACTGGCGCCTCGGGGCCGAGGCCGTCCTCGTCGTCGCCCGCTACGGTCCTCCGGAGCTGCCCGTGGGGAGGGGGGTACTGTAACTGACTCAGCCACGCCCACGGCACCAGACTCCTCCTTCAGTCCTCCCACACGATCCCTGTCACCTGAATACTGACACCTGCAGCTAATCACCCCCACACTATAAAGCCAGCACTCACTCTGCACTCAGTGTCTGGTCTCATCACTGTTACCCGGACTCTCTCAGCGCTACCACTCTGAGACTTTTTCATCCGAGCCTTCCACGAACCATTCTCCTCGACATTCCTCCAAGCCATCCTGTTTCATCCCGAGTCAGCCTTCGTTTGTCTTCGTCTCCGCTACACTCAGTTAAGACTCTTTATTGTCCATTGCCTCTACTTACTCTGCCATTCACTGCACTGCAACCGTCTACTGTCTTGTGTCCTGCCGATAATAAATCTGTTCAACTCACTCTGTGTTTGAGTCTTCCGTTATGACAGGTAAATAATAATAATGGTAATTACATAATCATTTTTTAAATCTGTTTTTAGGGTGTACAAATAATTTAGTCTGTGTCCTCAAAGGTACTTAGAATACTCAATGGTTAAATGCCTTAAGATTAAGATCCCTATAGTCACAAGCTCAACTTTGGCCATCATAAATCAACATTATGATTTGTTTCTGAGCTGCTGATTTTGGTTTTTGAATTTTATGGACTGCGAGCCGTGAAAACTTTATTGGACTTAGGAATAATATAATTACACACCTCTGGAGAGTTATTCTCCAGTAATCTGACAGTGATGTATGACTGATACTGAACAGTAATATCTGTGTGTTGCTATATGAATGTCAAAGAGGTTCAGTGGCTGTTTCTGGAAAAGAAAAAAAAAAGCTAAAGATGACGGAGAGAGACTTTAAGTTGATGTACTAATATAACTACAAATAAAAAACTACAAATAAACCCCTTAAATACAAATGAACTCTTTATACTCTGGAACATTTTGGGGGATTTCAAACTGATTTTGGCCTGCCCAAATTGAAAGGCTTTCCAATAACCCACATAAAGTGGTATGATTTCACAGGAAACACTTTCAACGTATCCATTATATTTACACTTACATTTTCAATTACAATTTAATCTACAATTTCATATTCACCAACATTACAATGGGGGTTTGCTGGGTGGGTGGTGTTTCAGTGTAAATGAGTTAGACAAGTATCAATAAATGCTTAGTGATTCATAGCTGCAGAAAATAGAGATTCTAATCTTTCAAGAAGTACCATATATAGCAGTCCACCAAGGACCTTTAAATGTTCATAACATCTTGATTACGGTCCACATAGACATTTTTTTTAAAGGAATAAAAATAACAAAAACACAACAAAAGTTGTCCATGAAAAGTGTCCTCAAAACTGATATATGAAGATATGTGAAGACAGGGTTGCGCTGTAGTCAGCTTCCATCTGGTCTCCACTCAAGACATTATGGCCACATACTAAGTAAGGTTTCAGGAGTGACAACCACTTTTAAATACGGAAGTGAATTCCCAAAATTATCATTCTGTGTGTGTGCAGAACACAACTCACTACAGAAAATGCAATGATTGACACTGTTATAACCATAGCAACATTGTGGTGTGTTTGCTATTTTTGAAAAGTATCATTACAAACAATCAAACACTTATTATGTTCTGCAATTGCAGTTTTGCCATGTCCTCTTATTATATGTGTTTTTGGGCTTTGTTTGAGTTTTGCACATAAAGGGATTTAGTTTATGGAGTTAATAAAGTAAGCAGCTGCGAGTTGCAATATTTCGGGGGGTTTTTTCAATATAAATCATTTGGCTGTATCTCGGTTTATTATGGGCTTGTTCACTGTTCTTTTTTTTGTCTAGCAAGATCTGACAACACAAATGAGGCTAGTACCTCTTTCCCTGTGACCTCTTTCCCTTACTTCCTCAAGAGGTACATTAGAGGCTGCGGTCTTTAGCATCCTCGTTAGCGCACCCGCCAGGACAGGATTAAGCATTAAAAGGTGAATTGACGACTGAATTTAACTGTAGTGCTGCTGGCAGCTGTTGTAGTTAGCAAATCAGTACATGTTTCAGAGCCGTTTAGTGGTTTGTTATATTGCAATACGTAGAAGTGACTGATTTGATTGCTTTATTAGTTCAAGGCTGGGTATCAAGACTAACAAAAGCATCCATTTGTTTTTACAAACCCTTAATCCATTATGAACTGCCCAGATGCCTAAGCAAGCCAGGTAAGGTGCCTATTGATATCAAGTAATTTGCAGCAGTAACAAACCTCTCGTTGTGATTTCAGGCTAATGAATCCAGGCAGTTAAGCCAATGAATGCGGCAGATTTGATTGTGCATTGTTTCTGCCACAAAAGGGATCTTTTTCGCACACGTTTTCCTGTCTTTCTTCCTGAGTGACCTTTTCGGCATGCTGCCTGCGGCATGTTATTTATTTATGATTTGTGTGGAAGCTAAAAGGCTTGTCAGCCTTCCCTGTTATCGTTTGGTCATCCACTCAAGTGGCTGGGTGGTTGGGCAGAAGCGTGGCGTTCAGAAACTGGGGCAGTCTGATTAATGTCAGCCTTTGGAAGCGAGATGCACAGACATGACAACAAAGGGGCCTCTCTGGAAGGGAGGGAAATGGAGATAATGTGCTGCGATACACAGACGCGCACAGATGAGAAGGTATTGTGATGCCAGCCATGGAAAGAGAAATCAAACATGCCATTGCGTGTTCTGTTAAGTTTAGTCCGAAGTCAGTGAATAATTAGTCCCTAAGGGGAAATCAGCACCTCATTTACAAATTTTTGACACACCGGAGAGGCTGTCTGTCTGCAACCACAAAGGATGGGAAACTTTTTCTCAGAGTGATTTTTGTTAAGCTTTTGAGCAGTCATACTTTTACAAAGTGAAAATCCATGAAAGTAGGAGTTCCTTTGCAAATTTAGTTCAAATCCGAATCAACACACTAAAAGATTAAATGCAGCTCCTTTAACATGGCTCCTTTAACGGTGTTAACATGTTAGACATGCTAGTTTGCTAGCTATGGTAGCTCTCAGACAATCATTTTATTCAAATAAAATGACCATGGTGATTTGCAAAGATTTTTTTCTGATTTGGCAATGTCAAAGCATGCTCTGCAATCAATATAGAAAACAAATCATTACTGCTATACAGCACAACAATCAGAGAAACATACGTGCAAACCCTACTAATGGAACTAGCAAAGAGACTATCACTAGCACATACTTATACACCGTTAACCAACATGCAGTACAGCTCATTTTAACCACTTTTCCCAGAAAACTGCAACACAACAGAATCTCCTATAAATCTAAACATTTTAGAAGATTATCACATATTAGAAGATTATGTTCCTATTTTAATCTTGTGCACAAACACAAAATAACACTTAATTTCAACATGTATTCTCCTTATGTGGTCTAACACAAAGCATGCTGGGAACTAGAATTCTGCTGAACTCATACAGCTTTAGTTCAGCTTAATATAATCAGTTCCCATTCAGACATTCACGTTTGGCATTACATCATACTGAAATCATGGGGTCTCGCCTGGGAGCCCAATCACCTCTAAGTAGTAACTAAATAAGCCAATGGAGACTGGCCAGTAAGATATATATGCCGAGTCACACCAACTCGGACATACGGGTATAAATATGACTGGCATTACTCACTTCTTTCATATTTTGCTTCAGAGCAAAGTTGTTATACAGTGATTGCTCAAAGAACAAACAGCAATTTTAATTGCTAATAGGAAATTTTTTTCTGTAAATTGCTTCTGCAGCTCATTGTAAGAGCAAACAGGAATTTTAATTGCTTCTGCAGCTCATTATGGGATCTCTCTGCCGGTGTGAAGGCACATCCAGAAAGTACACCATTTCATGTAAATGTTTTGGCACTCAGAGCAGTTTCCCAAAAAGAACAAGCGGGGTGGTCAACATTTTTATTTACAATGTCTTTCTGCTTGTGTTTCTGGAAACGATCGTTTCCTGACTTCATCTGACAACCATGATCTCTGTCTCACATGCCAAGGTAGAGAGCATGTTGAGAGATTGTTCGTGGATGTGCATGCTCTTACTGTGAAAGCATGTCCATTTTGGCATTGAGGTTCCTTTAATATTGAGATACATGTCCCCTCTGCTGCTACCCAGCCCTGACACTTCGCATAGTAGAGCTATGGGACTTGGGATCTGAGGGTTACAGAGGAAATTTCTCCATTGGTTCAGCCTCCACAGACCTCCTACTCCCCCAGCATGCCATGTACCGTCAAGGTGCTGTCTCATTCAGTGCTCCAGATGAGGATCAGATGATGGTGGTCCAAGAACGTCATCCCTGCCTGAACTGGGATGAAGATAAAGGATGTAGACAAAGTTTGCTTTCTCAACGCCCCCATGTCTCAGGCCGGCCTTTTCAGCAAGAGTGTCATGGACTTCACCCAGCAGTTCTGAGCAGTCCAGAGACAGAGTGAGACAATGAAGCACATCCTACCTCAACTCTCTCTGATCAATCTGATTGTCACACCCTTGCAGTGTTGCAGGCTAATCAGCGAAGTTGCTACTGAGGCAGTAGCTGTCCGCTGCCCTTTTTCTGGGCCACGAGGGAGAAGGCCGGCTTAACTGGGCACTCCATGACAGCTTACTGTGGCCACGGAAAGCCCCCTGACTTTCTGAATTCCTGGATGCCCGTCTTATACCTCTGGGCCTCTTCAGTTACACCACAAGATCAGTAGTCAAGGGGTTCCAGGAGGCCGTTATGCAGCCGGCGATGTTCAGGAGGTTACGGTCTCTGCGCCCTCGGGTTCTCAGAGCTCTTCGCATTGGGCCGCTTGGGCATTGGGCAGAGTGTCACCACCCACCAACCCCCCCCAAAAAAACAGGGGGTCGGACTAACACTGTCAGCCTCAGCCCACAGGCAGAAGGACAGATCAGAGGACCGTCCTCCTCACAAGGAAGACTACCAGTAAGACTAAGACTGGTTGCCCACTGAAGCTAAACAGGGCTGAGGCTGGTTATTTTCCTGGATGGTACTCACCCTGCGGTCTGTGTGGGTCCTACCGCCCCAGTAGAGTGACGGGGACACTGTACTCTAAAAGCATTGTCTTTCGGATGAGACGTTAAACCGAGGTCCTGACTCTCTGTGGTCATTAAAAATTCCAGGAAGTCCTTCGCAAGAGAAGGGGTGTAACTCTGGCATCCTGGCCAAATTAGTCCATCATGGCTTCCTAATCCCCATTCTCTGATTTGCTTTATCACTCTGTCTCCTCTCCACCAATAAGCTGGTGTGTGGTGAGCATTCTGGCGCAATATGGCTGCCGTCGCATCATCCAGGTGGATGTTGCACTCTTGTGGCGGTTGAGGAGATTCCCCCATCCATGTAAGCGCTTTGAGAGTCTTTGATAAAGCGCTTTATAAATGTAATGAATTATTATTATTATTAAGAGGTCCTGACGCCAAGGCATCAGGCCTCGCACTGGCAGTCTCTCCCAGCTGCTGTCCGTGAGTCAGGTTGCTCTCGAGGAGGGCCTTCAACGAATCCTGGAGTGGTTGTTCGTCAGATAGCAGAGTCCAGCCTCGAGAGGCTGGTTAACTTAGTAGATTTTTATAGTTGTGTGAATACACCTACCAGATGTTTTTCAATAGGTCCTGCACACAGTGTTAAAAGGGTATTCCAATCAGTTCAGGTCTTGCCTGCCCTGTTTCTGCAGGGTACGGATCACCATGGTGGGCCCAAGCAGGCTCTGGTGATGGTACAAGAAGTAAACTCTCTGCTGAGGAAAAGGGCCATAGAACATGTACCCCTCTTGGACAGAGTGTCCGGTTTCCACAGCCGTTACTTCATTGTTCGCAAGACCAGAATCTGCTTGGGCAGGATGTTGTTCTTGCACATATAAAAGAGTTGGGATTGAGGCTGAAAGCAATGAAGAGTGTGCTTTCTCCTCTACAGAGGACCACCTCCCTAGATGTTGCATTAGTGTCAACACCGCTATCCCCTGTGCTCATTGGTCCCAGGGGAGATTGATCCTTGTCCGAGCAGTTCATATGGGGACCCAGAATTTGGGAGCAGACAGCCTGTCGAAGCAGGGGTGAGGCCCAGGGAATACAGACTCCACCCAGCAGTGGTGGAGCACACTGGGGAGATTTCCAACCGAGCACAAGTATTCCTGCTCACGCCCCTAAAGGTTGTTGAGACCAGCATCCTCTCCAGAGCTCCCACCATGAGGAAACCGTATGCCCTGAAGTAGAAACTCTTTCACTTCCTGGTGCAATGAGGAGCAGTCAAACTCAGTTACCTGTCAGAACGGCAATTTCCATTGCCAGAATGCCATCTATCCTGCTGGAACTCCAGCATGGTGTTTCACAACAGTTATCCCCGCCCACCCTGAAGGTTTATGTGGCTGCCTTAGCTGCCACATATCTCCGGGTGGCATGTCTATTGGTACACGATTCCTCCGTGGCACCCTGAGACTGAGGCCTGCAGTACAACTAAGCCGGTATGGGACCTGTCCAGCTGGGCTTGTCTCAGGCCCCCTTTTACACTTTTAGGAGATTCCCACTAAGTTTCTCTCTCTAAAGTATCTCTTCTTTCTTGCTTTTTCTCTTCTTTCTTGCAAATGTACCGTATGCTACCACCGAAGTGTTTCGGGGATCTACAGCTTCGTCTGTAGCCCCTCCGTGCCTATAGTTTGCGCCTAGGATGGCTTTCCCTTTGTCCACAGGGCCTCCCTGTGGCATAGGACTGATTAGCTGTTTTTCTGCTCGGTACCCTCAAGGGGCCCCCGGCATCTAAATCTACTATGAGCTAGTGGATAATCAAGGCTATCCTCCTGGCTTATGAGTCGGCCAGACTGCCCTAGGAGTCCTGTGCTCCCTCTACTAGGAGCATGGCTGTCTTTTAGGCTCTTCTGGCAGGAGACTCCCTCACCCATGTAAATGGAAATCATGCAAATCTCACTGGCGAATATCCATTGCCGCATCTAGTTACCACTTGGAGGTGATTGGGTTCTTAGATGAGACTCCATAACATCAGTTTGATGTAACATCTCCATTTCCTCCTTCAGGTTACATAAGTTATTGACGACTTAATTTTTTGATTATTAAGTACAATCAACCTTTTGTAATATTTGAGTGAAATGAGCTAATTTAGTAAATTTCACAGTCGGATTTTGCAGTGCAAGAACTTTTTTATGGTATATCTCCATATTATCTGTAATTAGATCAATAAAGCTTAAAGTATGCTTTGGTTCACTCACAGTTGGGCACTGTGTTCAAGAAGAACTCAAGATGATGATGGACATTGGCACAAACATCACAAGCAAAAGCTGAATTTGAATAAAACCCCCCACACTCTTGGAAAAAAGGTTATATATAGATCTCTAGGGTTCTTGACTCAATTTTAAATAGCCCTTTATGCCAAAAAAGTTTCTATATAAGGAGAAATGTCTTAATTGATTGAATAATACTTTAATTTTTAAAAAGTTATTTACGTTTTCTGTAAAGTATGTTTGTAAGCTGCAAATGCAATTAAAATAAAAAATTAAATGTAAACAAAATGAATGAATTAAAACTAAATCCTATGATGAAATCCTATGTATGAATCCTATGTATGAAGTGCTTGATGGAACTTTTTAAAGTTTTACAGCCTTTTAACAAACTTTTCTTCTAAGAATGTATGCTTAAGCACAAACTCAATGTAAACAGCAGTGTTTAAATATGTGAAAAAGGTTTAGAAATAAAAGTTCATCAACGATTCAAGGATCATTTAAAGTATGTACTTACTTAGCTTGACTTTATTTTCAACTCCCTCATATTGCTGCAAAAGAAAAGAGGGGGAAATTAATAAGCAATCCATAACTGTGGGCCCTATTCCCCAAAAAAAGCAACCATGTTATTGTTGAGTAATAATTCTAAACATTCTAAAAGAGAAAATGCAAACTGCTATACACATTTTTGTATTGTAAACCAGATAAAGTTAAGACATATGGACTAAATCAACAGAAAGAAGTCTTTGATTTTATCATAAGATTCAGTTATGATATTTTAGTTTTGATTTTTTTTTACTTAAAATTAAAATTAAGACAAACGACATGAATTTACAAAATTGTCATTTTATTCTGATTTTAAAGGACATCATTCTGCATAAGATACACACAAACGCTTTTGTGCAACAAACCCCACTGCAAGCTCATATTCAGGTTCAATTCTAATCAAAAGATATTTTTTTCAATCCATTTTACTCAGATGTACATAATATACAAAAAAATAATCTTGTGAAACGGAACAAGTCATGGACGAGCCTCACTAAACACTCACTTGCACTAAACAGTCAATAAGAGTTAAAGTAGAAAGGGAGGAGCAATTGTGCATGTGACACATAGTTTGTTATAGTCCAACATTTTTTATGCAGTTTTACTTTTGATATATACTCTACTCAATAGACAGACATTTATACCAAAATCACAAAACCCTTATCTACAAAATGTATAGGGAATATTTGAACATGTTTGGAAGAGTTGTACTATGTTGACCATCGTACACAAAACATGACACAATCTTTAAAAATGCTGAATGGATAATAACATTTGACAGATGGAATGGAGAGAAGAGTACTCTTTCAAGTGAACTGCACCTGAGGACGATGCTATTGGGAACATCTGATGCAAGTGTGCAGCTATTGATTGGCATGGTGTTGGCCCATGATGCACAGCGGAAGCTATAAAGCAGGGGTTATCAAAATGGGGTCTGCAAAATAATTTGCATACCATATCATCAGAAATGTGCTAAGATTTAAATTGCAAAGTGACTTATTGTCAGGGTTGGAGGTGAAGGGAAGAGCGAGGACTCAATATTGCAGGTGGAAGGACCTATTGGAAGGAATATTGCAGGTGGCTTAAATACACACAGGAGGAAGGGTAACTGAATGGGAAACAGCTGGGACAAATGAAAGTTAAGGAGTAAAACAAGGAGGGTGGGGTTCTCAATAACAAGACATGAACACGCAGCCAATGAGGACGCGCTTCGCTGCATGTTCACAAAAACACAAAGACAACGTGCAACTGGTGAAAACCAAAACTGCGCCAATAGGTTGACACTTAAAAGTTAAAATAACGTGCTCACATTTATTAAGTTAACATTTTGTTTGTTTTATTTATTTTAAAAAGTATGACGTTCTGTTGTTATTTTGAAGATTCACAAATAAAAATAGACCATTTACTAGTTTGAATGATGCCATTGATGCTTATTTGACGTAATATTGTAAGTTGTTTCCTCTGACATAAGTATTTGCACCAGCGTCTCTTGCGCACACACACATTTTTCTCACATTCCTAACTTGCTGGATGGCCTGCGTGAGTTCTGTGATCGTTTCGGGGTTTGATGCAGATGGTTCGTGGGCTGTCGCTTCCGCTTGCATGGTGGTCTGGTCTTCTGTCAGCGATCAACAGGCAGAACACAGACGTGAGTAATAACGGTTTTTATTGCACAATTGCATGCACAGAAAACAAGTGAAAGGCAGGCTTAACTTGGCTGGTGCAGGCGTAGGCAGGCACTCTAGACACAAAGATACATAGGATACACGGAAGGAGCGTACTCAGGGAGAAGTAGAGACTCAGGAGCAGTCTTGATACGAATGACAAGATCAGACACTGAATGTTGAGTGAGGGCTGCAGAAATAGTGATGGTGATTGGTAACAGGTGCTCAGTATTCTGGTGATTGCGATCTCAAGAATGAGTCTCGTGCTGTGCGCGTGGCTGAATTCATAACATTATGTTTGCTAACAGCAAAGGGCATATGTGCACCAACTAACAGCAAAGATTTACCAGTATACACTAAAAACCACCTTCGATTTTCGATACAAACCTTTAATTATATTCTCCAACATTGCAAACACAATTTTGCTCACAGCGTAAACACATTTGCTCAAAACAGTCATTTCGCTCTGACACAGTTCTGAAAGTATAGCACACGCGATTACTATGGTTTCTTTACAAAGTCTAAAATGCTTTGTTGCTTTTTGCCTTTAACAATCTGCTTGACAACAAATGCTTCTAAGCTTCTATCAGTAACGACGTCTTTGTTGATGTCAATTTATTCTGGGAATTCCTGGAAAGTGAAGGTGAACTCCTGCGCCTCCTCTTCGATGATAGCGTCTGTAAAGCTTGATTTTTCAGGGAGTTCTTCAAGAAAAAATGAAGCGTGATTGGAGTGAGCGACCATACAGACCGTGATGCACGTGCAACGCAAACTCAGCGCATGGGCAGTGAACTCAGTACTATCATTAGTCACGGGATCGAGATAACCGATGGTAAGTGGTGACTTTGTAGCAGTTCAGACAGTATGTACCTCCCTGCACTCCTTACATTACGAGTGGGGATTATTCCCTGCATATGAGGAGCTGATGAAGATTGTTACTCATGCCATGGCCAAGTCGAGAATGAGGAAGTGCATCGTGGAAGAAAGCTAGTAGAGTGCTTCCTGCCCAGGAAAACACAACCTCCAACATCAGGATCTGCCAGTTTGAGGTCCTGGAATAAGCCGTTCTCCAACCCCACGATCTCTAACTATGCTTTGATCATGTAGATGTGCACGGGTATGGGTTTAAGAGATAATGGCATACATACTTCCTAAGGTCACAGACAGCATAGGAAAATAATTAACAATACAAAAAAATAATCCTTGCATAGTCAGTGATGTTAGCTTTTGTTGTTGTTTTTACAGAATGTAGAAATTTGTCATAATTACGGTTTAGCCAAACTCTATATTGTCTTAATAATTTGGAATGTTGCTGGCCCTTTGCGGTTCTTGGTTGTACACTTTAAAATTTTCTGGGTTATTTTTTACCCAGACTTCTGGGTTCTGCACACATAGTTGTGTAACCCACTGCTGGGTTGAGTCTCTGACAGTATAAAAGATGCACCTCCTCCCAAACTTATAGTAACCCAATACTGGTTTCCCAAAATGGACTGATAAATACAGGGAGTGCCGAATTATTAGGCAAGTTGTATTTTTGAGGATTAATTTTATTATTGAACAACAACCATGTTCTCACTGAACACAAAAAACTCATTAATATCAAAGCTGAATATTTTTGTATCAATATTTTAAGTAGTTTTTAGTTTTAGCTATTTTAGGGGGATATCTGTGTGTGCAGGTGACTATTACTGTGCATAATTATTAGGCAACTTAACAAAAAACAAGTTTATACCCATTTCAATTATTTATTTTTACCAGTGAAACCAATATAACATCTCAACATTCACAAATATACATTTCTGACATTCAAAAACCAAACAAAAACAAATCAGTGACCAATATAGCCACCTTTCTTTGCAAGGACACTCAAAAGCCTGCCATCCATGGATTCTGTCAGTGTTTTGATCTGTTCACCATCAACATTGCGTGCAGCAGCAACCACAGCCTCCCAGACACTGTTCAGAGAGCTGTACTGTTTTCCCTCCTTGTAAATCGCACATTTGATGATGGACCACAGGTTCTCAATGGGGTTCAGATCAGGTGAACAAGGAGGCCATATCATTAGATTTTCTTCTTTTATACCCTTTCTTGCCAGCCACGCTGTGGAGTACTTGTGGAGTGTGATGGAGCATTGTCCTGCATGAAAATCATGTTTTTCTTGAAGGATGCAGACTTCTTCCTGTACCACTGCTTGAAGAAGGTGTCTTCCAGAAACTAGCAGTAGGACTGGGAGTTGAGCTTGACTCCATCCTCAACCCGAAAAGGCCCCACAAGCTCTGCCCTTTACCTATTGGCTATTTTAAGACTGCTGCATCCCTCTGCAATATATCTCACTATTTTTGACTTTTCTGAGCCTGTCAAGTCCTTCTTTTGACCCATTTTGCCAAAGGAAAGGAAGTTGCCTAATAATTATGCACACCTGATATAGGGTGTTGATGTCATTAGACCACACCCCTTCTCATTACAGAGATGCACATCACCTAATATGCTTAATTGGTAGTAGGCTTTCCAGCCTATACAGCTTGGAGTAAGACAACATGCATAACGAGGATGATGTGGTCAAAATTCTCATTTGCCTAATAATTCTGCACTCCTGTCCTGAGAGAAAACTTCCTGAAAATATAATATATATATATCAGAATCAGAAAGGGCTTTATTGCCAAGTGTGTGCATTGCACACACAAGGAATTTATCTTGATGTTTAAGCTTCCAGTGCACCTATACAACACAACATGAACAAACAAACAATCACTGAAAAAAAACTCAAACACAGAGGCAGCCATATATGCGGCGCCAAAGATATGTAATATATCATGTATATAAACAGACAAAAAAGGTGTAGTTCCTTTTTACATTTAGCTACCATTGTTTGCTCCAATATCAACCAATATCTGCTAGTTTTTTTGTGCATTTCAGACCATTTGAGGGATTTGACGTGGTCAAATCGAAGCATCATCTCCCAATAAGCAAGTGTGAGGACAACATTTACACGCATTACGACACAATCAGAATTATAAGCAGCAGCCAATGCTGTACTTACATTGTTGATTATAATGAGAGTGACGCTGTTTGACGCAGCCACACGTTTGACGCAAGACTTATGTTTGACAGAAGAGACTGTCACTATTCAAGTACGGATGAGGACTCAAATGCAGGGAAAGGATTTAATAACAAAAGAACATAATTCAAAAGAAATGCTCACAAGGGGGAAAACAGATAATAGATAATAAATAAATAATAAACACAAGACTATTACATAAACAAACCGGGAGGCAAGGTTGGGACCACAGATCTGGACCATGGCCCACCGCACATCCAGGAAAACACATGGGTTGACACGAGACCACACCAGACTGCAAACACAAGGGCTATATATAGGGAGCACATGAAGAAAGGTAACGAGCTGAGAACAGCTGACAACACTCAAGGGAAACAAAGTAACAAGGTGGGCGGGGTTGCACAATGACAAGACACAATAAAGGGGCAGTGTCAGGGCTCTGTCAACAGACACTCAAAAAGACCAAACTGGAATGACAGAGCCGTGACAGAGACAGAAAGCATTTTCTTTAACATCATTTAACTAACATGATATATTGCCATCTTTTGATCCAGAATAGAGAGTTCATTCCATAATGAAAGTGGTTTTCTTCTTCCCACAGATGACAGAAGTACACTGATTCTGCTATTCCTACCCTTCCTACATGTTTTATGTCATTACATTTTATTGTCCAAAATAATTTCCTAAATAAACATCTCGGGTTTTGACTGTAGCCTTGTTCTTGGTGCAAGCGTCTGAAGCATCTGTATAACTAAACCAATCTTGGCGCGTGTGGTGACGTCACGCACGATGTGGCACGTGCCGGCGGAAGTTATAAAGAGATGCCAGTACACGAGCGATAGCTTCTATTCTTCAGCAAAGTGCTCTGTGTGTTTATTTGATGTTGTGTGTCGTTAGGAGTTAAAAAGAAAAGGAAAGCAAAGTAAAAACTAGATGGCAAGAGAGATTGTGTGTACACCACTTCTTCTTTCTTTTTACTTTAGATTGTGTGTACACCAATGTCCAAGATTCATCACAGGCAGGGGCCCACATGGTCTGTGCTTTCACTCCAAGGTAGGTTCCTTGGAGTGAAACACGCACAAGAAGGTCTCAAGGGGGCTGCCTTTATATACTGTGAGGCATTAGCACTAAAGATGCTCTGCTCCCGTCTGACCGTATTCAATGAGGTCAAGCTCGTACTCCCCATGTTTCTGTGCCACTCATGCCACATCATGCGTGATGTCACCACACAGCGCCAATCGAGATTGGACTAGTTTTACAGACGCTGAGAGTGTTCCCCAAAAGTGCCATTAGACGCAGCTCAACTTCCCTTGAAAGGGAAACATTTTTATCAATATGTTATGGATATATAAAATCAATTATATAAATTAAATAAATATATAAATTACATTTTATACAAGAAAAGTTGAATTATTAACCATTAGGTAACTCAACTTTTAGTCAAAATGATCTGACATTTGGTTAAAGTTTGCAACCCAACTTGCTTTGGTTCATTTAATCTAGTGTGTGCTCGGTCCGATATTTGCCTATTGATTCGTAGAGTGTAATAGTGCTCGATTTGAAGGGTATTTCTGTTTACCTTGTGCAATAAACAGTTCTGGTTCTTAATTGAGAACCACTGCAGTAGATATCACTGCAACATATAATATGTTCTACATGTTCTACATTCTTTACCCAATTTAATAGAAGAAGGTTGTATATAAGGATAAATATCTGAAATGATAGAATACTTGAAATTCTAGAAATGATAGAATAATGCAGAATACTTTCATGTTTAATGTGTTATTTAAATGTTTTCTAGTGATAAAGTATGCTTGTGAGGGGTTTAATAAATACAAATTATTTAAATCCACATAATGATCCTATGATCGGAACCCCTAAAAATGTCTATAAATGAAGTACCTGGTAGAGTTAGACATGAAATGGTTACAAATATGGCCACAGGCCGCTGGCACCTTAAATCCATGCATATTTAATATATCTGCTGAATTAAAAGAGGGTGTGTTCTTGGGGTTAGTGTGTCAACACGAGTAGTTGGTGCTGGGTTCAGACTAAGGGCTTTTTACAGCATACGCACCACCGAACAAATGTCATTTCAGTGAACAGGAGCACTTTCAGATGTCTGCATTTATTTTAATACATCTGCTTTCTACAGAGGCTAGATTTGGCTCAGTCTAAGCCTAATGTCTGGAAAAGTAGACACTTTAAGAAATGACTGAACTGTCTTTGAAATCATTGCGGTCTCATCAGAAAACGATCCCCTGCACCACTTAAATTCTCACCTTCTGTGACAAGACACATTAAAGCAGCAAAAGGCATTTGACATTACTGACAACAAACCAAGCTTAACATGTCATGGAAGCAAATGTAGAGATTTCGAATGACTGTCACAGAGATTTGACCGTATGGTGCTTTTGGCATGTCTGTCATCATAGCACAGAAAATCACATGAGTTTTGAGTACATGATGACGAAAAAATGAATCATTATAGTTTAGCCTTGGAGCGTAAATTGAAGCCTCTGAAACAAGTTAAATACGGCACCAGAGTGACTTCTAAATGTCCTGTATGAAACAAGAGTATGAAACAAGAGTGATATTGCCAGAGTGATGTTTCCCTGTGAGTGTGTGGCGACATGAACACAGATGGTCTGAGATACATTAATGAATCCACTATTACTGTAAGCAATGAGCATACAAAAGGAATTGTAAAAAAAATTCATTAGGCCACACAGCTAGTATGGAATGAATCTATGAGAAGCAGGAGTAGGCAGAAAATATGAATTGCGTTTGACCCTCCGTCCAGCCATCAGTACTGTCAAGAGAAAACATCCAAAATGCACTTTTTTCCGTGTGTATTTTATTGCACTTTATTTATACTCATAATTTCAGTGACAGTGCATAACTTTAAACACCTTGAGTCAGAAATAGTTAGTTGAACTGTAACACATATTTTGATTGTGAATTGTTGCACTAGTGCTTGTTGATGACTTACAGCACTGAGAAATCATTAACAAGTCCCAGCAGCCCTTACGACAAGCTCAGTGTTCAGTGTGTGTGTGTGTGTGTGTGTGTGTTATGCCTAGTTTGGGTTCTTGACTAATTCCAAGCATAAAGTGTTGTTTTTAAAGATGTGATGTTGAACACAATTTCTAACTGACATTGCTTCACGTCAGATGCTGATTGGTCTCCACATGCATGTATAACGTCGAACACACCTCTTCAAATTAAATGTCACTGACAGTTGGCTGCATTTATTTCATGCAGATGTCATGCAGATGTCAGATTTCAGGTGCACGTGCTCGAAAGTTAAACACCAATCCTGAGTTGACAGAATGTTTTAGGGAGGGCTGCTCGAAGCAGACTACTTTATTTGGAATTATTCAGTCGAATAATAAGGAAAGAATTTGTTTGATACAGTCACTGCTTGTTCTCGCTGGATAAAGTGAGGTGACAACATGATATTTTAGATAAACAACCACAATAACAATGCAATAGTGAGGGTGGAAAGGGAACAAGTGTAAAAGGCAATGCAGTTTCTGATGTGCAGAAGCAAGAGTGTGAAATTGTCACAGCAACCATATCCATCACATGCAGGTTTCTTAAAAAGGCTGCATTGAATATGTAGATAACAGGACAGAAATAATTAAGTGGAAGCCACATTCATTAAAGTAAACAAGAAATCTAAATCAACAAAAAAAAAATATGGAATTTTAAATAAAAATATATTTTTTAATTAATGTTTCCTCATAATCCCTCTTGTATCAACGTCTCTGTCACCAATAGCAACCACTGACAAAATCAAGCCCCTCCCTACATTTGTTCTTATTCCAGTGCCGTTTCATTCTGATACACATCCCAATAGAGAAAATAAAATTATTTCATGCCCATTTCATGTTGACTTTAAGGTGTAGGATATCCTCAGCATTCGTTCTTACACAACTGAGTGATAACAGTGGTTGAATCTGTCTGTTTGAGATCTGTTTAAACCAGCCAGCAAATATATTTTGTGTTATATCTAGTTAAATTATGAGTGAGTTAAATTGTGATGAGTGAGAAACTGGAGATGCTTTTCTGTGTGTTGTATATGGATTCTGCAAGCTATTTATTCAGAGGCTTGCAAAAGGTTTTGTGGCAAAATCTCTGTACAACATTATTTATTAATAATAATAATGCATTACTTAAAAATTTGATTTTCATATAGTTTGGACCAACAACTGGTCTAGTAGCACTGCCGACATCCAAATATATTTCTTACACAAAGCTTCAGAAACAAACAAATCATACAGTATGGACTTATCATACATTTAATATTCTGTTGAGTTTTATAACTACTGTAAAGGCATAATCAAACATTTTAGTGCCAGAACAATACAAAATAAAATGTAACTTACTTTTTCCTGAAGTCCCTTTTCAGTCTGCTTTACTCTAGTTCCAGTTCCAGCGCCGGCTCGGACTCCGTGAGCCAGCCATAGGGAAGATCCAAGCAGGACGGACAAAACCCAAACACCCAACCAGCCCATCAGCGTCAGCCTGTCAGGAGGAGAATGTGTAGATGATGAGCATCATTTACCCACACAAACACACAGAGAGCACATTGTCACTCGTCCAGGGAGTCTGATTAAATTGCATGTCCATGAGAAATGCACGTCGCTATACTGACGTCAAAAGTGCCCTCTACTGCGATGCGGCTGTACCCAGCACATGCCACAGTAAACTGTTTGCTTAGGTTAAGGCTTATTAGATCATGCGCTTTCCAGCAGAAGCTCACTGTTTTATTTCAGATGCATCCAAAAATTCCAGTATACAACTGTTTTAAACAGTTCATGGCTCCCAGAATATTTTGTGACCATGCGATTTATCAAAATAAAAACAGACCATCTGCTTTTGAATAAACTGTTTATTCTAGCTTCATGCGTTATTTTTTATCAACACTTGAATGTCGGTAAGCTTCATTTAAAAATGCTGTATTTTGAACAAAAAGCTGAGAAAAGCATTAGACTTAATCCAGATGGGATTCAGAAACATGATCAAAACACAGATCGAGACCATCAACACCCCAAAGCTTCACAGTCCAATAGCTCGTCCTGGGTCAACATTTTATTCATTCCTACACACTAGGGATTGAACAACTGTAATGCGATGAACGTTGAGTCAATGTCGGCTAGTCTCTGATGATGTCATTAATGAACAAATAAGCCTGAGATTCTAGCATCTATGGCATATGAAAGCTCTGCACACAGGGCTATTGCTCCTACATAACAGCTTAATTTAATGAGTTCTTTTGTCTTTGGGTCATTATATTTCTTACAGATTTCTGCTTGTTCTAAATCAGATAAAGATTAAATTTATATGAATGCATTAGTGAGAGAGTGATTGTGTGTGAATTAATTCTTCCTGGCGGTGTTTCCCTACTAATGGTGAAGCTGTGGGCTTTAGTTACTAAGAAATATATGCTAGAACTGTGTGTGATCTGCACGTGATGTGAGAGCTACTGTTTGTATGTGTGCGCAGCAACGCAGTAGTTCAGCATTGGTTAACTTTAAAAAGCGCATTCACCAGATTGATTTTGAGCATCCAGATGGTGTAATCAAACATGTCTTGTGGCGCGCTCTCAGAGCATGCATATATTTGTCATTTTAACTGTTGGAAACGGAGTGTAAAAGAGGACTTTACAGATTTCCTGTTGCTCCTTGAACCTATAGTTCATGATCAGCAACTAGTCGAGGTCAAGCTTAAAGCGTCATGGCAGATCATCAAAGTCGTCAAGTCTGTGCAACTACACAGTACACTTGTTATTGCAGTGTATTGTGGTATTGAATAAGTGCATTCGAGGACATATAATATGGTTCACAATGGCTGTCCCGTCAAATTATGCCCTATTTAAGAGTACAGAGGGGCAACTTCGGACACAGGCATTGACTGACATAAAATTTCATCAGTAGCAGGAAAAAAAAGAGATTTTATGTGTTGTTTACATGTGTTTTAGTATATGTTTTTATATATGCAAAGTTGGATTATGCTGTCAGTAGACCTTTTCTTTATGTAAAAAATGTCTAATTAACCCTGGCATGGTGTGACTGCATTTCCCACAGAGAGAGAGAGAGCAGAATAAAACATTTCAAATGAGTCTATCATGCTTGCTTTATGATGCTAATTTCTGCTCATGCAGATCTCGTGCTAGCCAGACATGACTAAACTGAAGTTTGGACATATGTGGGGCTGCTTCCTGTGATGTTTCATATGTTCATCTTGTGTGATATATAGTACAGCCTTATCTTTTTTATACATTTCATATCTCATCCATTGGACCCAAAAAGACTGGTAAAAAATGACCTGGTAACACTTTCCATTAAGCTTCAATAAGTTAATGTTAATGTATTAACTAGCAACAAGGAATAGATTTGTTACAGTGCTGTCACGATTATGTTGTTATTTTCACCTTTCCATGGACTCTTAGTTTGCCTTGCCGTGTCACATGTTCCCCGTTCCTTTTCTCACCGTCACCCAGTCCCCTCCATCACATATTAGTCACGGGTGTTTTGTGTTCCAGTCAATCATAGACAGCATTTAAGTTCTCCTTGTTCACTCCCCAGTTTGTCAGTTGTTAAAGTAAAGTTATGTTTGCTGTGTTTGTTCCATGTGTGGATGCCTCCGTTTATGCACTGCCATGTGCTGTTTATTTTCTGTTTTATATTAAAGTATTTCTGTTCTGGAACTCCGTGTCTCCGCACTTCCGTCCGCATCGCACGCCAGCTCAAGCACACACATATAACAAGTGCATATTAATCTTTGTGATCATTAACTAATAAAATACAACCGTTCATGTTAGCTCCATTAACTAATATTAATGGATAGAGCTTTTGATTTTATTAATGCATTGATAAATGTTGAAATTAACATTAACAAAGATTAATAATTGAATTAAAAGTATTTTTCATTACTAGTTCATGTTAGTTCATGTGGTTAACTAATGTTAACTAATGAAACTTTATTTTAAAGTGTTACCAATATGTGCAAAAGTGAAACAAAAGCTTGTAGATATTCAAGATCAATCTTGTTCCTCTCCAGAGAAACAGAGGGGCCAAAAAATAACCTGTGTGAAACTGAAGCAGGTCAGATTGTTAATACTTAGACACAGTACAATAATGAATAGGTGCCGCCGTTTTACTGAATCCATTCAGAGTCGCTGTCTGCCTATTTACTGAACTAATCACCACTTCCTCCCAGTTCTGGGTCAGTTAACAATCTGACTATCACTTTAAAAATCATGAACAGCAACACAAAAGACTACAGGCATAATACATTTCCGCATGAACAATCATGCATAGATGTGTAAAAGCTAATACATAAACGTACACCTAAACATTATTTACAGTAAGTATATAGAACAAATTAATCTTTAATGAAAGCTGAAAATAAATGAGAAATGGTTTTGGTAAGGGGTCCACTAGATCATTTATACTTATTATGCATGTGTTATATTATGAATTAGACTGCACGTAATATCTGTTATAAAAATATCTGTTATTCACCTTTTTTTATATGCCGCTTTTTATAATACAGATCGTTTCAAAACAGCTTTACAGTGGTCACATGAAAAAAATAAAAACAACCTTTGTTTTGGCTGAACAGCAGCTCTAAAAGATCAGGCGAATCAATAAAAATGAAGAACATTAAGTGTTACCAAGTGTTACATGGTACATAACATAAAACAAATTCTTCTGACAACAGCACATTTCTGCAGATTTGAGAGCTGATGCTGCAGATCTTCATGCACTTGATCTTGAACTGTGTTTTTTTCATAGAAAAACTTATAATTGTTTGCTGATGAGTACCTGTGGAGTTGTCAAGATTGATTCCGCCTGTCATTCGAGTCCCAGCCATTGCTTTACTATCATTGTATTGAGATTATTTACAATTGCCGCTCAATGCGATCATATGTTTCTGACCACTCAACTTTGGCTCACTAACATCATGCAACATCAGGAATGGGTCCTATGCTGTGTGCTACAGAAATATTATTTACTAGAGGCCATCAGATTCATAACACGGATGTAGAAACTGTCTTCATCCAGTCTAATCAGCTGAAGAGATGAACATAACCTATAATAAGAGGACTTGTTTAAAACTTGGTTACGGACAGAGTGTGAATTACACCTTTCAGGAGGTAGGGAGAATCTCTAAAGATTCTATAGAGATCTCTCTTTCTCTTGCATTATTCATAATTTAATAATAATTGTTATTAAACATAATTGCATTATTCATAATATATTTATTTGTATTTTACCTCACATGATGAGTGGGTCTTTAATTTATCTTAATTTTAAATAAAATGTTTTTATGTGTTCTGTTTTTCTTTCTACTGGCCAATGATGATTCTGAAAGAAACACGCGAGGTTTGCTACAGCCACACAAACACAACCTTCATGCACATGTCACTGACAGATAAACCGGATACTCTTATTTCAGTCTTAATAATGTTGTGGCTATTTTAGCATCAGTTCAGTTCAACAGAAATAAGTTAAAGAAAGTCAACTTTATTACTCTGCACATGCATTTTAGACACTTGGGTGCTCCGAGCAATAAAAGCATGTCCTTGAATGAGCTTCAACTGACCAATTTCAGGGGCTGGCAAAATTACAATTTAAAGTCAGTCAGAGCTATGGAAATGCATTTCGTTTTTAAAAAAAGTAAGGCTCCATATTATGCATAAGCAACTTTTTATCTGACAACCCTGCATCTAGTTTTGATGTCCACCAAGCACTCAAACACTATGTCATATGGAATAACAAAACACATAGCTGTAGTTTGCCTCTTTTTTACCAAATAAATTTGTTGTATAAATACCACAACCATGTTAAATTTTACAATGCAAGAGTAAATAAAAATATATTTCATTGCATTATTAACACAAATAAAACAATTGACTCAAAAGAACAACTATTCAAAATGCTTTCAAAGTTTTTTTTACATATAATACTATTTGAAAAAGGGTAAAGATGTCAATTTTCAGTACTGTAGATTCAGAGAGCATAAAGTCAATTTTGTGGTAAGAAGCTTTGTTGGTCACACCAGCGGACTGAAGCGTGTCATACGTGGCACCTTTCATCAGAAAACAATCTCAAAGTTATGGCTGTTATTCATTTGCACTATGATTTTCATGTGTGAATTTGCAGAAAGATTACCATGCTATTCACTTTTTTATTATTTTCTGTGTGTAAGTGTGTATGCATGTGTGTGTGTGTGTGTGTGTGTGTGTGTGTCACAAAAACTTCAAGTTTATAAAGGACAGAAGAAAACCATAAATATGTTTAAAACTATAAAATTCATCTTCAAATGAAATTTTCTATTGAACACAACTCATGCACAAGCATGCATATATAAAAAGCTGTCTGTGGTAGTGATATGGTACGTATTGAAATATGAATGCTTAGAAATATTAATGCAATCACGTTGATTTAAAGTTGTAAAGGCATTCTAGATTTTAGCCTGACATGTTACTAATGTATTTTTCTTTGCCTTTCAGGCACGGCAGCAGTTTTTGTTCCGGTATGCGCTTACATTATCATTATTATACTCACATTTTAGCTGGGTAATGACATTAAATAATTCTGTTTTATGCTAATTATATCTGGCTTTCCATAAACAAAAGAACTCATAAACTCATGTAAACTGACAACAACAGATTAATTCACAAGCTTTTACCAACACAAATGAAGAGAAAGGTTTAAAGGATTTACTGACAAAAACTGGAAATCTTTTAAGAATCTTTGGAAAGTCTTGATAACAATATTAAGGTGGTAATAATAATAAAAATAACAACAACAATGTCAACAACAGTCTTTTCAGCCAGTGTACTGAACTCGATGGTTAATCGCAAAGCCTCACTGCAATAAGACAGGCAGACAGACAGACAAGTCACTCGTTAGTGATAGAAAAAGATTAGTATGCCATCGTGAACAAATAAAATTAATTCAAGTCTCTCGACATCCAGAATATCTGTGCGAACAAAGAGATCCACACAAACAGCTTCACATATTTCAGTAGGATTGTGAATAACATGGAAAAGGTTAAAAATAACTAGTGTGACATTTTCAAGAGCTTCTTGTTGTGTTTCAGAATACATGTAGAACCGCAGCTCCAGATTGATTCTCAAACAAGTCCAAACAATGAGCTGGGACTGGGAATGGCATTCAACCACTCTGTGTGAGTGTATGAAGACATCAGTGATCATGTCAGGAATATTCTGCTGCTTGTGTTTATTCACCTGCATGATCTAGATCACATCCGTTCTCCCGATAAAGCATCATCATTGCATTTAAATATGAGACAGAAATATCTCAACGTTCCCGTGCCTCCATTATAAATTCATAAATGAGTGCGTAATCTACTCGAATGCTCTCGGCTCTTCTGATTGGGTCGCCAGCACGACAACTAACCTCATTTTCACAATAATTAAGCAAGGGACCACATAAAACAAAAAGGGAAATGCTTTCTCTGTTATATGTTAAAGGTTGTGCATCCAATTAAATTCTACAGCATTTTAGAGCAAATTAATTTATCATACAGAGTCAGAAAAACTTCTAAAACTAGTCAACACGGATAGGTTGTGTAATGCTTAAAAATCATTAATATAAAATGAAATACAAAAATATGACCCAGGTGACCTCAGTCAAACTACACCTTTTCTGTGATTACATAATTGCCGGTTTTCCCATATATTCATGCTAATATAATTGTATTTACTCTTGTACAGTAAACAGAGTCGATACGGTTCAGTCCTGAAGCTGACACACTTTTCTAAAGAGAAAACAGTCCCAACAGTGAGACACAACCCAAGAATGACCAGAAAGCAATGCGCATATAACAACAGCATTGAATTTAGTATAAAACAACGAATGTACACTATCTTTCTTCCGATACTCATTTGTAGGCTATATTGTCATTATATATATTTTTTTCAATTTATAGTAAAATCTGGCTGTGCCAGAATATTCCATTACAACACAACAAAGATGTTACCAGCATTTTAGTGCCTGCGGTTAATACAAAGTTAATATGCCAAACTATTTGAGCTATTAAAATCTGAAATAAGATCACAGAAAACACTTAAGGCCTCGCAGTGGCATCAGATTCACCAACAGTAACTGTCCATGACCAATAAAACAAAGACATATGACAGTTTAACCCACACGGACACAGATTACACATTTAGGGACGCTAAAATAATGCTATATAAACACAAAACCAACTAAACTAAACAACAGTGTCATGGTTTCAATTCTGGGAAGAAAGATTCATACTTTTTACTTTCAACAGCACTTCAACAATATTTTACCTTTATTCTCAAATATAATGTCATGTTAAAGTTTAACCAATTAACAGATTTTTTTTTACTGTAGGATGTTTACATTAATTTCCTGTTACAAATAGTGTAAAATGTACAAATGTTACAAATGTATTCAGTCACAGTTGTGTGATTGCTGTTAAGTAGTCTATATGAAACAGTCGTTTGTTATATTGATAAAATGAATACCGACTATTATATTAATGTTTAATAAACCAGTTAATAAAAACATAAAACAACAGCTTATAACTCTATAGGACATAAAGCTAATTTCTGATTAAATGAGCTGTAATAAGTGAACGTCCTGTCAAATATCCTGATGTTTTCATGTGTGTGTGTACAGCTACCCAACTAGACCGCATGTTTGGGCATCACACCGCTCCGCGCGCGCCTCTGATGCCCAGAAGTGCTGTCTAGGCAGGAGACGCACTAAACATGACACATAAACCCTGACTGCGCACAGCGAGAGTACAGTATAAACTCTAGTCGATGCAAACAAATTGCATAAAGCATGGATACAGTTCCAGTCGCACGCAGAAGCGACCACGCTCGCGCTTCATAATAATGAACGTGTTCATGTTTGAGACGGAAAGCCGCTCGCGCTCGTCATGACGCGTGACCATTCAGCGCAGAATAAAGTGACAAACGGCGCTAGTGCTCGTTACCTGTCGTGTTCCTGCGCGGAGACAGAAATGCTGCGTGCAATGTGCGCTATAGCTGTCCACAGACTCACAGTCCACGCGAACGGAAGAACTCTCACTCCATCCTTCAACTGAGAGTGACCCGCTATTCCATCTCACCCTATTTCAGCTGCTCTCTCTCTCTCTCTCTCTCTCTCTCTCTCTCACACACACACACACACACACACTCCCTGCGACGTCACACAGCGCATATATAACACACACGCACTGCACTACTGCCACACTCGTGTGAACAGAAACACTTCACACGTGAGCTGCTACTACAATGATCACATTGAAGTCATGTCTGTAACAGTAGTGTTTAGTAAACACAATTATAATAATCATTAAAAACTGATATAAATGTAGGGGCTAAAGCCACACCTTAAGAACAATGTGCTTTTCACTGCTCTCACGGTGTTTGATTGCAGAAACAAATGCATATGACTGTATTGAACATTCATGGGGAACAGGTTTTGTGTTAACAGGTTTTGTGGGTGTATTTAGTGTGTGCTAAAGACACACAGTATTGATAGAAATACCTGATCTAAATTTATATGACTTTAAAATGTCTAAGTTAATACTTTAAAAAAATCATTTTAGCAAAGTTTGCACTATTGTCTGCTTTGTTTTGATTATTTTATTTATGATGTTTTGTTCAGTAAATATACTGTCATTTTAAAAATACAAAATTTATTTTTATTGTAAAAGGTAAAAATTCTGAAAGCATTGAATGAGATCACATTATAATTTACTATTGACAACAGAAGTAACATTAAATCATATTTTACTATATACAATGATTAATATCATATTTTGGTTTCATTTTAATTATGGTGATTGTCTCAAAGATGGGCACCCAACTTGAGATATTATATTTCCCATCTGAATTCATGTCATGTGCACAAATATTAAAGTCAGCAGCTGTTTATTTTCATGTTAATTTTTGTGTCTTTCACTCCAACAGCACGGGCACCTTTTACCCCAAAATACTATACTTTTACAAATTCTTCCATAATTGAAAAACTGTTGCTTGAATTACCTTAAACAAAACTGAGATTCATGGAGAATGCCTTTGTCTCATAATATATTCAATAAAAAAAAATGTACATTCGTCTACTCTACAACGATTTATAAAACATTAAATATTAGATTAAATTAGTGCAGAATCCAGTTTGTGTTGTCCTGCCTTCCCAAGGATCGGCTAAATTGTTAATTAAAGTCCTGAGTTGTCATCTAGTGGTTTAAAAGAGAAAGTCAAACACACCTTTACCTCATTGCCACTTTATCTCCAGTATAACATTAGGAATAAACATAGTGACACTGACCCTATGAAAGTTTTGACTTCTCATCAATATATTGCAGTAACTATTCACTATTGTGCCTTTTCACTCCAGTTATACATATACTCTTCAAAACATTCATATCTTTCCTCTATCACCCTCCAACTCTTTAACTGCCACAGATTTTTGCCAATATCTTCATTAACAAAACAACTATCAGCAGTCAGTTCTCGGCTCCACACACACGGGAACTTAGACCAACCACTGGTCCCACATAAAAAACAAACAACCCACATTAAACATCACTTGTAGATAAATACAGAACTGTCCCTCTCCTACCATTCATAGGAAAAAACACTTTGACATTTTTCAACCAGGTATCATCTTTCCTCTCACAGAATAACCCGTTGGACATCAAACAGTCTAGTTTTAAGAAAGGCCAACCAAGACTGTCAGTCACTGAAGCTCTTAGGATTCCAAAAGCTGATTCCAAATCATCAATTCTCATTCTCTTGGATCTATCAGCTGTTTTTCATACTATTAGTCATCAGATCCTTCTGTCTATCCTGTCACTGGGCATCACAGTAACACAGAAATCTCCCAAAAATGTCAACTGATCACTGGGTGTAACGAAAGGGACTTACAGGTAGGGATCCAATAGTGTGTCTTTAATAAAAATGGACGTATAGGCAAATGGTCAGGATAGGCAGAGAGCATCCATAAGGGTAATCCAGGCAGGGAAGTCAAGACAAGCAGATAACATTCAAGAGCGATAATCCAGGCACAGGTCGGGGCAGGCAGGCAGATCAGAATCAATAACAGGTAACCGCAAAATCAGAAACAGGAAACCATACAAGGATAGCCACGCTCAGCATGATCACCATAGCAAATCAAGACTTCACATTGAACTGCTGGGAAAGCAGTTTAGTCTCTGTGAATGTGTAATGGTTCACAGGTGGTGCGATAATCAGTCCAATGAACAGCATCATGGGAAATGTAGTTTGTGTGTGTGAGCTCCCTCTGGTGGCCAGAAGGAGGAAGTCCGGAGCTCATAATCATATCACTGGGGACCCTCAGGGTCCATATACATCCCTCTTCTCCATATACACCACATCATTGGGTCCCATCATACAGGCACACGGTTTCTTCTTTCAATTCTATGGTGATGACAGATTTCTGAAAGAGCATCACCTGCAGCTCAACCTGGAAAAAGACAGAGCTTCTTGTCGTCCAATTTGTCTCTACTGCACAACTTTACCTTCCATATTGGTTCATCAATGATTACCCCATCAAGTTCAAAGACCTATATAACAAAGACAGATCGATCATGCAGGTTTGCACTTCACAACATCAGGAGGGTCAGGCTGTTCTTAACTGAGCAAGCTGAGTTAACTGAACATGGTCATTTCCAGTCTTGATTATTTCAATGCTCTTTTGGCTGAACCTTCTTCAAGTGCAATCAAACCCCTACAACTGATTAGTTTTCCCCAAGCCCAAAATGGCCCACGTTACACCTCTCTTTATCTGTCTGCACTGGCTCCCACTTGCAGCTCGCATCAAGTTCAAGGCATGGACGTTTACTTACAGATCTACCACAGTCAAAACAAAACTGCATTTTTTTGCTATGAAAAATGAACAAAAAACAATTTTAAATCTTATTATGAAAAATATATTTTCCAAAACATATTTTAATCTAAAACTGTGAGAAAAATCAAAATCTATATGAATCTAAGCTCTTCCCAAATTGAGGTTCATATCTCACAAACTAAGCTTTCAGTAAGATTTTTTAACTATGTCCATGGTGTGTGTGTGTGTGTGTGTTCACTCAGCAAATACCAAAACTTTTACCAAGTTTCGTACCATTCCGATGAAGTAAAGAATTCTAAATTAAAGTATTTTTTTTAGGGTTTGTCAAGGTTGGGTGAAGGGAGGATGTGAGGACTCAATTGCAGGAGGAAGACTTTAATAATGAAAATAAAACAAAAGGCAAACAAATCTACCCGAGGGGAGGAAACGTCTCAGGTTACATATGAAATCATAGTTCCCTGAGAGGGAATGAGACGCTGCATTAAAACACAAGAGGAACG
Organism: Rhodeus uyekii; assembly: GCA_037043235.1. Classification (NCBI taxonomy): domain Eukaryota; kingdom Metazoa; phylum Chordata; class Actinopteri; order Cypriniformes; family Acheilognathidae; genus Rhodeus; species Rhodeus uyekii. The sequence continues at coordinate 284,793 of JAWRVZ010000103.1, read as the reverse complement.
TGTAGTCTCGTGATCTCATAGGGGAACATGATAGGGGAACGTGTAGTCTCATAGTGTGAATGATCGTCTTGGGGAGGTGACATCATGATCCAGGATCATAAGGGCATTGGAAACTGGAAGCTGCAACTCAGAGAGTGTCTGAAGCAAGCCCGGAGGCACATGGAGCTGAGGAAAAAGACTCAGGGAACTATGGTTATATATCTAATCTGAGACGTTACTTTGTAACCTGGAACAATGTAACCTCGAACGATTTACCAACGTACAATTGCCAGCCGCAGGTGTGTTGCAGCTCACTACAAGAAAACCCTTGTCCCTGGAGCGGAGTAGATGTCAAGCATGTAGAACCTCTGGAATATCTGTGGGAGGACCAGCCTGCCACAGTACAAACATCCTCAAGGGAGACCCCTGTAAGAAAAATCTCAGAAGCATCCACGCTCCTAGTAGAGTGGGCACAGAGCTTATTAAGAGAAGGATGTCTGGCCAACTCATAGGGCAGAGAAATAGCCTCAGCTCTCCATCTGCTGAATGTATGTTACATGCCGGGGACTGCTTGAGGATCCCGGGCTAAAAACATCTGGTTGATTCTAAGCCACAGGAAGACCTTGTGGACATAGGGGTCCAGTGCTCACACTGGAATTACCTTGTTCTTAAATCCTGGCCATGATCACCAAAAGGGGGAGAGGACAATATGCCTCAAGCCACGGAGGAAACCATGGTGGGGGCTCTGGAGAGAAGAGTGGTCCAAGCAACCTCGGTTGAGAGACCGGAAAAATGCATTAGACGCCCTTGGATAATAGAGTTCTGGGCAGGGAAAAGCTATACATCCCATTCCAGCCTGGGACGGAGGACCTCCTTGACTGACTCCCTGGCCTCCCAGGAGACTCCAGATGCTAGGTCCAAACCCACCCAGCCCTGAAGATGACAAAAAAGGAGAGATGGACTTTGTCCCGGTCAACTCTCTCCTAAAGTGCTGAGAGAAGAGTGATTGGGGAAAGGTACGGACATCACCTTGGCCATGTCTGGAACATAATATCCAGCCTAAAAGGGGTTCAAGAAATCTCGCTATCTTTTCACCAGGCATCCAGCCCCTGCCTCAACCCCTACTCCCACATTCTTGTTCTCTGGGACGAAAGACTCAAAAACTACTCTGTTTGAAGGAGCAGTCTCCCCGGGACCGCAGGACACCTTGGGCACGGAGCTTATTAAGTTCTCATTAAGTTCAACCTCAACCCCAACTCTTTCAAGAATGCAAGAACGACATCTCAAACTCAAAGTGGAGTTTACTGTCATTTCAGCCATATACAAGTACATAGTGAAACGAAACAATTTTTCTCCAGGACCAGGGTGCCATAATACAAAGATCTATATACATAAAGTGCACAAAGTGCAAACAGACAGCACAAGACCATAACACAGACATGATAAAGAGTAGGTACAAAGAACTCTATATACATAAATTGCACACATATAGCACAAGACAGTAACACTCTGTACGATCTTCACAGGGGATCAATATTCATCGGAGAGTTGTCTCTCTGTGCTCTTCTGAAGTCAACTACCATTTATTTTCTTTTGTCCACGTTCAGAGACAGGTTGTTGGCTCTCCACCAGTCCATTTACTGTTTCACCTCCTCTCTGCAGCAGGGCTACGCCTGGTATGTGCCAGGGATGTTTGTGTAAACAAGATACAGCGTGTTTTCCCCCTCGCTGCAAAGTCCATGTGCTGATGGAATTTAGGGAGCACTGACTTGAAATTTGCATGATTAAAATCTCCAGCAACAATAAATAGTCCAGAAATATACTTTTTGTTTCACACACACAGATCAACCAGCTTCACACAAACACAACTGACACAGAGCTTTGCTGAAGACACTCAAAGCTGCCGCTTCCGGTTTCCGGCGCCAGATCATGGCATCACCGACACGCAATGATCATTCACTAAATCATTCGATCGATTTTACATTACTCATGAGACTACACTTTCCCCTAGCATTTCGACACAGCATGAGTTCTCTTGAAAGGGAACAACTTATACTTGACAAGACTAGACTTGACTTGACTTGACTGGCTAGATTTTACATATGAGCTACTTGATCTAGCTACATCGAAGCAGCACAGGACAGCAAACACAAAGGGAATAAATAGTGAACACACAAGGCAGGTAAATGAAGAAGAACAGGTGGGGCATATCAAACCAATAACGAGGAAACAAGATGAGCGGGTTTACATAATAGATACGAGAGCACCTAGCACAAGAACCATTCGTGATAAGCCATATGCTCACACAAAAACATGACATGTTCACACAAAACAAGATGACATGAAAGCACATAGACAGTGAAACCACAAGCTGCACCCTAAACAGCACAAGACAAGACAAGATAGAAGGCAACCGATGTAAACATGAACCGCGTGCTACACAGAACACAACTTACACAGACAATCTCAAAATGATCTCAAAACTGCATGCACACATGACTTAACAGGACAGAGTGCACGAGCACTAGTGAACACTAGTCTCATGCACACACACAGAAGACAAACAGATGGAGCATAAATGTCTGAATCCTGACACAAAACTGAGACCAAAGAAGACAGAAGGGCCGGAATCCGAACACCACGCCCCGCACACAAGACAAGTCACAAACAGGAGACCATGCGACTTGAGATGGCTCAAAGCTGCGTGCTCACACGAAGGCATAACAATAGGGCAGTGTCAGAGCTCAGAAAACAAGACCGTAGTGACAGAACCCTGACAAGGTTCAAAACTGCCCAATCAGCACTAAAGGGTTAAGAGGGTTTTGAACATAGTGTTTAGAAAAAAAACACTGCTAGAAAAAAAAACAAGCGTGTCTGCAGTTGGACTTTTGACTCAAACACTATAGTTACTGAGACATACAGTTCGTAGATATGTAACAACAAAGCCCATGTGACAACAAGCCCTGTTGTCTCCAATAACTGGAGAGAACAGAATGGAGAGAATAGAATTGTAGGATTATAATGATGTGAAGTAATGGCATAAAGAAATACCCATACAAGGAATCATATCATGTGATACAAAAAATAATTTTCTGGAATATACACAGCAGAAGAGTGTGTTTTCTTGGCTTCGGCATCACTGTTTCAAAGGCAGAGAGGAGGTGACACAGTTACAGGCGATAATACAGGGTGAGCCATCAAAGTTGCATGTGTGCCTGAAATATTTATGCCCAATGTAACATTCATCACAAAAGAGAAAAGAGCTTTATTAGTGCAGTAGCCAATTGATTCCATGGTATACTGCAAAACGTCAAATCAAGTGATGCAAGTGACAGGACCACACTGTTTCTTTCAGGCAGCAGTAGTCAACAACACAATTAACGGAGCGGCTTGAGAATACTCTATTCTAATTAATGCAACAGTGTCAAAAACTTGCATTAATAACCCATTCAAAATCAGATTCTGTGGATATAAAAGAAAACAACCAGTGGAGTCCAGTCACATCGGGGAGAGAATGGCCACATTTGGCCTTTTTAAGGATGCTGAGATGAATGAATCAATTAATGGATGAATGACACCTCTAGGACTGGCATTTGATCACATTTGGGGTGAATATGTAAATATTCACGAGTTTCTATAGCCCCCTCATGTGATTTGGTAATTTGGTAGACACTTTTATCCAAAAGCAACTTACATTGCAGTGAAGGAACACATTGACATTCGTATCAGTTCTTGCATTTCCTGAGAATTGAACCCATGACCTTTTGCATTGCAAGTGTCATGCTCTTCTGTTTGAGCTACAGGAAGGAAAATGGGAGGGAAATTATTATGGGAAGTTTTTGTTTGCCTTTTTTAAATTTGATTATTAATAAAATATCCTTCCTCCTCCACCTTCCTCTTCGTTTCCCTCCTCATGAACCTGACAGTCATAGAATATTGCCATGGGATAGGTCTTTCAATATGGATACACACTGCAGCAGTTAGGGAGAAAAGAATGGTTTTCTAACACATGAAGTGCCAAAAACTTTTGCTTGTCAGCAGCAAATATGCTTTACTGCAAGAGCTATTTACAGTAAAATAAATGCCAATTACCACCTCTTCAACCCTCTGATATATTCAAAACATGTATTACTTGCTTTATTTAGTGCCATCTCATGGCCAATATTCAGCTAGTGGAAAAAAAAACTGTCAAGATGACTGTCAGATTGATGTTGGATGTCTCAACTCTCACACAGCACTGCTCTCGTGTGTACATGACAAGCTGAACCAAAGCATCTCCATTGCAAGATCTTAAAGAAATGAAATTTCCAAAAGAACAAGGGATTAATGTGCATATCATCTAAAAACCTTCATAGATCAAGGCTCTTCTGTTAGTCAACAGCTGTTCAAAGTGCACAAGTTAAATCCTTTGATATGCTCTTTGAATCGAACAAAAGTTAGAAGAGGAAGTTATGCTGATGAGAAACACCCGTCTGCGCTGACAATCTTGTTCTGGAAATCACTTGACAAGGCTTTTTTCTTAACTTTTAGCCTCTGCAACATTTGCCGCAAAACTTTTCTGAGGAAGTTTCTTGCAGGTTTCCTACTCCTCTAAAAGGCTGTTTTGACAACGCCACAACACTGATTGTTGCAATTCTAATATCTCTAGATGTGAAAGACTGCACCTTTAAAGCAACCTGAATAAGTACACTGCACAAAAAAATTAAGGGAACACTTGATCAGCATAGCATAACAAACCCATACATGCCATTGCAACGAGGTTTGGTGTGTCTCTCAGCACAGTTTCAAGAGCATGAAGGAGATATCAGTAGACAGGCTGTTACACAAGGAGTGCTGGACAATGACGTAGAAGGGCAACATGCCATTGAGGCCCTCATGTTCCCCAGACCTAAATCCAATTGAGAAACACTGGGACATTATGTATCAGAGCATCTGAAGCTGCAAGTAGCACCATGATCAAGGTCTAGGAGAAGATCCCCCAAGATAACATCCTCCATCTCATTAGGAGCCCAGACATTGTGAGTGCATACGTGAGGGGTCCGAACACATGACTGATTTACATTATAAGTTGATTTACATTATGAGATGTGATTAAGTTGGATCAGCCTGTAACTTCTTGTAAAACTAATTCTTAACAAATTATATAAATAAAGATTTTCAAATTAAATAATTTATTGTTTAAGTGTTTCCTTAATTTTTTGAGCTGTGTAAATGATGGAAACTTGGCAATAAAAAAAAAAAATCTGAGGTTAGAGGTGTAATAGTTGTACTCACCGAGTTTCAAAATGTGACAATTTCTGATGGCCATTCCATGAGATGGGATAAATGGGATATGGGATAAATCAGTGTTCCCTTTCAGGGAACTCGAGCTGCGTCAAAGCGCTAGGGGAAATAGCCTTGCTTCAGTCACGTGAAGATCTGTGCAACCAATGAGAGAAGAACGCGTGTGAATGCGTCACTGCCGGCGATTGCCGGTGACGTCATGAGGAAGAGCATAAAGCGCGTCCGAAAACCGGAAGCGCCAGCTCTGAATGTCTTCAGCGTGCTGTGTCTGTGTGAGAGTGATTTTGAGACTAAGATAGTTTAAAAATCAGGGAATATGAGTGTGAAAGATTGGCGAATGAACAGAGTTTCAGACCATGTGTTTATCCTTGTCCACGTTTTATAACGGGCAAGGATACACATGTTATGTGTGTTGTCTGTTTGGGAGTGGAGCATGCGCGGTCGGCACTTGAGAATGGCGGCTGTAAGGACTGCGAGAAGTTCTCCTTGCATGCTATCCGCTCCCGCCTGGCGGTCTGTAACGAGGCCGCTCAGGCCAGTGTTCCCCGCGGTTCGGGACCTGCAACAGCCGAGGCTTTGCGGCGCTCTCAGTCCTGGGGATCACAAATGGATCTCGCTGAGGCAGCTGGGGTGGGTCCTCCCTTACCTCAGCCATCATGAGATCAAGTGGGTCCCAGTCATGAGCACTCCCCTAGAGATGTTCGTGCTGTGACTCCAACACTAGCTTTATCAAGTTCAGGAAGTGAGATGGATCTAGCTAGTGTTGACCCGGTCAAGGAGGTTTCGCCACCCTCCTCGCCGGCGTTTGAGGGGTTAGTTGGGGTTGTGGCGCGAGCGTTCTCTCGTCTGGAGATTGATTGGCCGGCGGAGACCAGGAGCGCTCGTCCTAGAAAAAGTATTTTAGATGAGCGTTACCTGCCTGCTCGCGTCATTCCCCCGCGCCGAGCTATGCCCTTTCTACCCGATTCTGCTGCAGGCTTATCAGGCTGAGTTGCTAGGGGACCTCAACGAGGGCGGCGGTATCGGTCCGGAGGCAGTGGCAGAGCTGCGCCGGACCGTGAATTTGTCTTTTCGGGCCACTAGGGAGACGGCCTGCTCTGTCGGTCGCTCCATGGCAGCTCTGATGGCCACGGAGAGACACTTATGGCTTAATTTGTCAGCTATAAAAGATAAAGACAAATTTGTTTTGCTGGATGCCCCTCTGTCCCCTTCGGGCTTGTTCGGCGATATAAAAAGCGTCGTCGACAAGTTCCAGGAGGCTGCACGACAGCAGGCGGCATTCAGTAAAGTTCTTCCCCGCCGCCCTCCACGTGAGACCGCCAGTCAAGCGCGGTCTCAAAGCTCCTCGCACAGGGCCGTTCAGAAACAAAGTGTCGCTACCCGCCTTCCTCCGAAAGGTCGGGTCCCTGGAAGGTCGGGCCGACAAGTTCAAGTCCATGCCGCTGGTAGAAGGGTGATTTGAGGGTTGTCCTGAATGCCAAGAAGGCCAAGACTAAGCAACCCGGACGCCAAGCCGCAACAAGGTGGTGTCTCCCAAGAGCAGCTCCAGAGTCAGCCCGCCATGGGAAAACCACCCCCTCTAAGGAGGGTCCTAGAGCAATCCACCCGGGTTTTCGGAATAAGCCCCGGCTCAGTGGTGGATATGTTCACAGTACCAGAGACCAGCCCCGGGAGGCTGGTTCCGTTACTAGAATTCACGGGCTGCGTAGGCACGACTACCCGGTATCTCTCAGTGGGTCCTGCGCACGATAACCTCCGGGTACGTCATCCAGTTCGGGGTTTCACCACCCCGGTTCTTGGGGGTCCTACAGTCAGTGGTAGGCCCCCAGCAGGCTCTGGTCATGGAACAAGAAGTAGTCACTTTGATGGCGAAAGGGGCCATCGAGTATGTACCCTTCGCAGAAAGCAAGTCCAGGTTCTACAGCCGGTACTTCATAGTTCCAAAGAAGGATGGAGGGTTGCGGCCCATTCTGGATTTGCGTCTCTTGAATCGCGTGGTCAGACCTCTAAAATTCAAAATGTTGACGCTCAAGCAGATCATTGTGCAGGACAGATCCGAGGATTGGTTTCTCACAGTCGACCTCAAGGACACATATTTCCACGTCTCCATCCTTCCGCAACACAGGAAGTTCCTGAGGTTCGCCTTCGGGGGAAAGGCGTACCAGTATCGGGTGCTTCCTTTCGGCCTGGCGCTCTCGCCCTGCACGTTCACCTAGGTAGTGGGCGCTGCTCTAAGCTCCGCTGCACTTGCAAGGAACTATCGTGTCCTAAACTATGTTGACGACTATGGCTTATCCTGGCCAAGTCGCCGCAGTTAGCAGCACAGCATCGAGATACTGTGCCCGCACATGAAGGAGCTGGGGTTAAGGCTGAACACCAAGAAGAGTGTACTTTCTCCCACGCAGAGAACCACTTTCTTGGGAGTCATTTGGGACTCAGTGGCCATGTCTGCTCGGCTCTTCCCCGAGCGCATCCAGGCTGTTCATTTAGCCGTTAAGAGCATCAAGCTGGGCCAGCCACTCTTGGTGGTGGCTAAAAACCAGGGTAACCCGCTTCGCAATCAAGGTCACGGGGCGATGCCCACGCACCCTGAGCATGTGGAAGAACTCTTGGTTCTTGTCTCACGACGCATAGGGCTGAACACCAAGAAGAGTATACTTTCTCCCACGCAGAGAACAACTTTTTTGGGAGTCATTTGGGACTCAGTGGCCGTGTTTGCTCGGCTCTGCCCCGAGCGCATCCAGGCCTTCGTTTAGCCGTTAAGGATGAATGACACTCTTAGGGCTGAACACCAAGAAGAGTGTACTTTCTCCCACGCAGAGAACCACTTTCTTGGGAGTCACTTGGGACTCAGTGGCCATGTCTGCTCGGCTCTTCCCCGGGCGCATTCAGGCCTTTCGTTCAGCCATCAAGAGTATCAAGGGGCAGCCACTCACGGTGAAACACTTTAGAGGGTGTCAGGGCTCATGCAGTGGCATTCAGCGTTATTCCACTGGGCCGGCTGTGCACGAGACCCCTGCAGTGGTGGCTGAAAACCAGGGGTTCTCCCCGAGGGCTAGAACTCTTGGTCCCCTTCTTATCTGGAGCAGATTTGGGTCAGATATGGCAGGGCACAGGTTACCTGTTTGCCTCCGTAAGAGTATTCTCTGCCCTCTGTGGCTTTCGTTTAAACATCTAGCGCCTCTGGGGCGGGATGCCATGGTACAGGTGTGACCGCGGCTACGCCTGTACGCCTTTTCCCCCGATCACTCTACTCCCGGGAGTTCTGGCCCAGGCGGAGGGTTGCTGACCCCCGCCCAGAGCTAATGTAGCTGTGGTCTGGCCCCTTAGGGGGTCCAGCTCATAGAATCCGGTGTCTCAGCCGAAGTTGTGGAGACCATCCTTCAGTCCAGAGCTCCCTCCACGAGGAAACTCTACGCCTGGAAGTAGAAACTCTTCAAGTCCTGGTGTAGTGAAAGGCAGGTGAACCCAGTAACCTGTCAAGTTGGCAAAGTGCTGGAGTTCCTGCAAGAAAGATTTGCGGCAGGGTTGTCCCCCTCCACCTTGAAGGTTTATGTGGCTGCTATAGTGGCTTGCCATGTACCTCTGGGTGGGGCCTTCTGCCCTCCCCCATTTGATGATCATGAGCAGGAGCACAAGAACAAGGTCTGTCCAGTGCGAGCACTGGACGCTTACGTTTCCAAGACTGCCACTTGGCGTAAGTCGGACCAACTGTTCGTTTGCTTTGGTGCTCCTGTGGGGGCTCCAGCTTCCAAGCAAACCCTAAGCAGGTGGATAGTCGAGGCTATCTGTCTAGCCTACGAGTCGGCCGGACATGCTTCTCCTTTGAGGGTCCGGGCCCACTCCACTCGGAGCATGGCGGCATCCAAGGCTCTCCTCTCCGGAGTTTCTTTGTCTGATGTTTGTGCTGCGGCTGGCTGGTCTTCACCGCACACTTTTATGATGTTTTACCAATTGGATCTCGATGCCGCCCCAGGAACCAGGGTGAGCTCAGTGAGCTGGGACACACCCGGATGCCGGCGTCACTGAGGTGGCATTGGTATAGCGTTCCCCTAGCGCTTTGACGCAGCTTGAGTTCCCTGAAAGGGAACGTCTCGGGTTACGAATGTAACCCTGGTTCCCAGAGGGGAACGAGACACTGCGTCTTTGCCTCAGCTCCTTGCGCTTCAGACATTCTTTGCTGGCGTTTCCGGGTTTCGGACGCGCTTTATGCTCTTCTTCATGACGTCACCGGCAATCGCCGGCAGTGACGCATTCACACGCGTTCTTCTCTCATTGGTTGCACAGATCTTCACGTGACTGAAGCAAGGCTATTTCCCCTAGCGCTTTGACGCAGCTCGAGTTCCCTGAAAGGGAACCAGGGTTACATTCGTAACCCGAGACGATTCCCAAACTGTGGTCCACTAGTGGTCCGTGAGGGTACTGCAGGTGGTCCGTGGAATAATATTTTACCTTCATTTTACCAGGAAATTTCCATCAAAAATTAAGGAATATGTGGGCCTATATTGATATAACATTTACATTAAATTGTCAAGTTATTGTGTGATTACTAAAATAGGCCAGTGGTGTTCGGAAAATAATGTTGCTATGGAAATAAGCCTGTTGTTCAAATTAACCTGATTATGCCCTCGGGCACATGAGTAAATACATAAATTAAATACGTGGCAGCCATTGTGTGGCGTAAACTTTCTTTTAATAAGCCTGTTGTCAGGGTTCTGCCACATTCAGTCTAGTCATTTCTTGGTTTTGTGGCAGAGCTCTGACACTGCCGTTATGTCTCTAGTTGTGTGTGTGCGTGAGCACGGCTTCGAGTACTCGAGTCGCGTGCGCGTGCGTCTGTGACGTCTTTTGTGCGAGTTATGATGTCCGGTCCCGATACTTTGGTCTGGTTCAGTTTCGGTTTTGGATTGGGATTCGGGCTTTCATAACTCATGTGTTTGTCCTTGTCGTGAGCACGTGAGACAAGCGTTTTGCTCATTCTCACACGCTCTACGTTATGTGAGTGGGCGCGGTTTCAAGCTCTGCTCGTACTGCGCGCTCTCGTGTCCTTGTTCTGTGTTGTAAGTACGCAGTTCGTGTTTATGTCGGCCACGTGCTTTCATGTTTTGTTTTTGTGATGCGTCTTTGTTTAATGTGAACACGCGGCGATTCGCATTGGCTGTGTGTTTGTCTCGTCAATGTGTAACCCTCCCACCTTGTTTCCCTGCTTTAGTTTGATTTGTTCCCAGCTGTGTTCCATTCAATTACCGTTCCTCATGTGTGTACTTAATCCATCCGTGTCTATTGTCTTGTGCTGGCTTCTCGTCGTTTCTGGTTGTGTGGTCCTGTCTCTTGTCAAGTTCTGTCAAGTCAAGTTTCTAGTCCAGTTCATGTTCAAGTCTAGTTCATGTTCTAGTCCTGTTTTTCCCCCTTGGGGTGGTTTTTGTTTTTGTAACAATAAAATCCCCACTCGTTTGCAACATTGAGTCCTCGTCACATCCCTTCACCCAACCTGACACCTGTTGCACACTTATGTGATGACTAGTTATAGTAGTGCTAATAAGCCTATTTAGAGGTGCGGATTAATTCAGGTAAGACTGTGTGTAGACATTTTATTATCTGTGTTATGAGGTGGTCCGCAACATTTTTTGATTACAAATAGTGGTCCACACACACAAAAAGTTTGAAAAGCACTGGGATAAATGGTTCAAAACACACTAAATCCTATTCTAAAATTATAAGCATATAGCAAAGTGCACATAGCTGCACTGGTATGCATGATTTTTAAAGCGTTCCTTAGAGCAGAACACTAGAACTCATGATCGCTATTATACAGTACATTCAAAATCATGAATTTACTACAATGCACAATCTTTCCCTTTTTGATCACAGACTCGGTGCAGTTCAAGGTTTCTTTGATTTGAAAATTAGTTTGATTTGACAACAAGGGTTGCCATTTAGAACATGTGAAAAAGATGTACAGCTAATTGAATTAAATGTGCACTTGTAATGTACTTCTAATATTAAAATAATACCTTTATATTGAACTTATATTTAAAACTAGTACTATATTTAAATTAAAATTATTACTTTCAGATAATATAATACAGTATTAATTAAATTAAAGGTCACTTAAGTGTGCTTTAAGACAATAGACTTTCATGACTATATTTAGATAGAAATAGACATTGTTATATAGATTGTAATTTGTAATAATAATGTCAAATGAAAGAACTCTCATGCTTTAAGTTATTTTTATGACTTATTTTGATGTATTGACTGACATACAAAAAGCTCTTAATTGTAATCTTAACAGTAGTTAAAATTATCAGTGGTGGTTTCCCGGACCAAGATTAAGCCTAGTCCTAGACTAAAATGGCCATTTCATGTTCACACTTACAAAAGATTCAGGGGTCTCATTTATAAAGCGTGCGTACGCACAAAACGGGGCTGGAAACGTACGTACGCCAGTTTCCACGCAAAGGTTGTGATCTATAAAAAACAAACTTGATGGGAGAGTGTGCGGACCTTGAAGCAAACTTTGAGCTGTGCATACACACATTCTGGAGACAAAGGGATTTGGCGACACAGATAAATGGTTAAATGTTTCTTATTTTTTGGCGTATGCAATTTTTGACTTTTAGGCATACGCAAACTTTTAGTAGGGATCCTACGCACAGTTTTATAAATGAGACCCCAGGAGCGGTAAAAGGTATACGTATTTGGCCTGCTATCCGAGGAGAGTGCTCCGAGCTTGGTATTTAGCCCGAACCTGGAGCACTCAATTTTCAACCAAGTCGGACTGGGAATGTCAGCGCCGGGCAGAGACGAGAGGGATGCAAGTGCGAGTGTGCAAAAGGTTTATTGTTCCACAAAAAATAAACAAACAGAAAATAGTTCCACTGTAAGAGAGATCCGGGTGGTGCAGGGACTGAATGGGCAGGCAGAAGTGATGTGATGGTTCCTTGTGACAGACGTGACGTGATGTATCCTTGTGGCAGACGTGCACTGGTAATCCTCGTGACAGACGTGAACAGCGGGAAACAGGAAACACCAGGAACAACGGGAAACACGGGATACAGACGGGTCAGGACCATGGAAAACAAGACGACGATCTGACAACACAAGGAAGGTTAGCGGGCATAATATAGTCAGATGATGATGAGCGGCAGCTGATGGGGATGAGTGAGCGCGTGTGTGTGATCAGTGACCACGCCTCCCACACTCGCTCTGCGCATCCACACACATGCAGATAGAGAAGCCAGCGATTTCATAAACCGTGACAGTACCCCCCCCCCCCCCCCCCCCCCCCTAGGAGAGCTTACCCGTTGATTGTAATCATCAATAAGGGAGTGATCCAGGATGTCCCTAGCAGGAACCCAACTTCTCTCCTCCGGACCGTAACCTTCCCAGTCCACCAAGTACTGAAATCCGCGTCCCCTCCTTCTCGAATCCAGAATACGGTTTACCGAATATGTTGGTTCCCCATCTACGAGTCGCAGCGGCGGGGGAACCGGGGCCGGCGGGTTAATGTGGGTAAGAATAACAGGTTTCAATTTAGATACATGGAAAACGGGATGAATCCTCCTGTACGCTGGAGGTAGTTTGAGGCGGACTGTCACCGGACTAATGATCTTGGTGACAGTAAACGGGCCAATAAATTTGGGAGCAAGCTTATTACACACCTTTTGACCAATGACGTAGACGGGAGGCTCAGACCGGTGGCGGTCAGCCTGAGCCTTGGTGTGCGCCCCTGCTTGGAGCAGAGCCTGACGGGCTCTGGTCCAAGTGCGGTGGCACCTCTGGATGAGGTTGTGAGCAGAGGGGACCGCGACTTCGGATTCCAGACTGGGAAAAATAGGTGGCTGGTACCCTAAGCTACACTCAAATGGTGAGAGGCCCGTGGATGATACTGGTAACGCGTTATGTGTGTACTCAACCCATCGAAGTAGTTGGCTCCAGGAGGAAGGATTCTGTGATACCATACACCGCAAACATCTCTCTAGATGTTGGTTGGCTCGTTCAGTTTGGCCATTGCTTTGGGGATGGAAACCTGAGGATAGACTTACACTCGCACCCAGTAATCTACAGAACTCCTTCCAGAATCTGGAAATAAATTGGGGCCCCCTGTCAGAGACCACGTCCGTCGGGAGGCCATGTATGCGAAAGACGTGTTCAATGACAGCCGCCGCTGTCTCCTTAGCAGAAGGTAATTTGGGTAAGGGGATGAAGTGAACGACTTCGAGAACCGGTCCACTACGGTCAAAACTACCGTGTTACCCTGGGTGGGAGGGTGGTGACGAAATCTAGTGCGATGTGCAACCAGGGTCTCGAAGGGACAGACAGCGGCTGGAGTAACCCATCTGGTGAGCGATTGGAAGTCTTGCTCTGAGCGCAAACTGAACAGGCAAAAACAAAATCTCGAATGTCGTGAGCCATTTTGGGCCACCAGAATCGTTGCTTGACCAAAAAACTGGTACGACTAACCCCTGGATGACATGCAACATTGGAACAGTGACCCCACTGAATAACGTCGGACCTTCTCTCCTCCGGTACAAATAACCGATTCGGTGGGCCCCCGGGCGGAGGCATTACCCCTTCTAAGGCCGATTTGACCTTCGACTCGACCTCCCATACGAGTGTGGAAACAATGAATTTCTCGAGTAGAATGCACTCGGGAGTGGACGGGCGTCCAAACTGACGTGAAGGATCAGGGGAGATGAGGATGGGAGCCGGAACGAAGCGGCTCTTGAGGTTGGAAAATGCAGCTTCGGCTACATCAGACCACCTGAACGTAGTTCTGGGGGAGGTCAAGGCTGTCAGAGGAGCGGCTAGTTGGCTGAAGTTACGAATAAAACGTTGGTAAAAATTGGCAAACCCCAGAAACCTCTGCAGGGCCTTGCGGGAATCCGGGGTTGGCCAATCCACCACAGCCTTAACCTTGTTGGGATCCATGCGCACTCCCTCCGACGAGACGATGTAGCCTAGAAAGGGAACAGACTGTGCGTGAAATGCGCATTTCTCCGCCTTGACAAAAAGCCCATTCTGTAGTAACATCTGGAGCACTCGTCTGACGTGCCGGACATGGTCCTGGAGAGATGAAGAAAAAATCAGAATGTCATCCAGGTAGACATAGATGAACTGATCTACCATGTCTCTCAGCACGTTTTTAACGAGGGCTTGGAAGACAGCAGGGGAATTTGATAGCCCGAAGGGCACGACCAAATATTCAAAATGACCCCTGGGGGTATTAAACGCTGCCTTCCACTCATCCCCCTCTCTTATGCAGACCAAATGATAAGCATTGCGCAAATCCAACTTTGTGAAGATGGATGCTCCCTGCAACCTCTCGAACGCTGAAGACATCAACGGCAAAGGATAGGTATTCTTTAACGTGATGTTGTTCAGGCCTCGGTAATCAATGCAAGGTCGCAGAGAACCATCCTTCTTCCCCACAAAAAAGAACCCCGCCCCCGCTGGAGAAGAAGAGGGGCGAATGAACCCGGTCGCTAGAGAATCAGAAATATATTTCTCCATGGCCTCCCTCTCCGGGGTGGAGAGCGAGTATAACTTGCCCTTAGGCGGAGACGTACCTGGCAATAGGTCTATAGCACAGTCATAGGGACGATGAGGAGGTAGAGAAGCTGCCCGGGACTTACTGAACACTTCCTTCAGGTCGAGGTACTCCGGGGGCACGTTAGATAAACTCACTGGCTCCTCCTGCAACACAGAACTAGACACAGACGTACAGGCAGACACAAGACAAGAGGCATGGCACTGATCACTCCAATTCAAGATTCTGTTGTGTCCCCAATCCACCCTGGGGTTATGCTTTACCAGCCAGGGGTGGCCGAGGATGACGGGAGCCAGGGGGGAGTCAGTAATAAGAAAGTCAATGTCCTCAGAGTGGTTACCTGAAGTGACGAGGGTGATGGTAGTGGTCTTAAGGGAAATATCCGGAAGGCTCTGACCCCCGAGAGCACTGACGGCAATGGGGTGGGTAAGTGGAACAGTGGGAATGTGGAGGTGGTGAACCAGAGTCCTATCCAAAAAGTTACCCTCAGCCCCTGAGTCCAACAACGCTTGGCACCGATGAAGTGAACCTGCCCATTGCAGTCTCGAGTGGGAGAGTGGAAGAGGTCTTGTCCATGGAGATACCGCCCGACAGTAGCCCCCTCTTTACTGGCGGGCGGGGGCTTTTACTGGGCATTGGCGGAGGAAGTGTCCCTCCCCGCCACAATAGAGACATAGTCCCAGACTCCTGCGGCGCTCCCTCTCCTCCCGGGAGAGCCGAGCTCGACCGACCTGCATGGGCTCGTGATCGAAGGACGGGCTGACCGCATCGAGGGCTCTGGTGGATGGAATCGCTGAAAGCCCTGGAGCTGTGGGTTGGCTGGCCCGCTGCTTGACTCGCTCCAGCCGTGTGTCCACCCGCAGGGCCAGTTCAATCAACCCGTTGAGGCTAGGAGGCAGATCCAGGGCGTAGATCTCTCGTTGAATGCGGTCAGCCAGCCCATGCAGGAACCTGTCCCACTGCGCCTCCTTGTTCCATTTAGAGTCGGCCGCGAGGGTGCGGAACTCAATAGCATAGTCTGACACGGAGCGGTTGCCTTGATGGAGGTCGGCGAGTTTCCGTGCCGCCTCGCGACCGACTGCTGACCGATCGAAAACCCGCCTCATTTCCTTGGAGAGGGCCTGGAACGAGGAGCAGCACTGGTGTTGACTCTCCCACACCACCGTTGCCCATTGAGCCGCACGTCCTGAGAGCAAGGTGATGACTAATGCTACCTTGGAGCGTTCCGTAGCAAAAGTGTGTGGCTGGAGAGAGAAGAAAACTGAACACTTGGTTAAGAAAGCTCTACAAAAGTCAGGCTCACCCGAGTAACGTTCCGGAGGTGGTAAGTGCGGTTCATGTGAACCACTGGGAAGGCTGATGGCTGGGGGAACGGACGGTGGGTCTTGCGCAGTGGGACCAGGCAGCTGTTGGATCCTGCTGGTGAGCTCGGCCACCTGCGCCACCAACGCTTGAACGGCATGACCGGTGGCCGTCATCTGCTCCTCCTGGCGATCCAAACGAGCTACATTACTCGCCAAAAAGTTTTGCCATTCTTGCACACTCGCTGGATCCATGTTGGTGGTCAGATCGTTCTGTCAGCGCCGGGCAGAGACGAGAGGGATGCAAGTGCGAGTGTGCAAAAGGTTTATTGTTCCACAAAAAATAAACAAACAGAAAATAGTTCCACTGTGAGAGAGATCCGGGTGGCACAGGGACTGAATGGGCAGGCAGAAGTGATGTGATGGTTCCTTGTGACAGACGTGACGTGATGTATCCTTGTGGCAGACGTGCACTGGTAATCCTCGTGACAGACGTGAACAGCGGGAAACAGGAAAAACCAGGAACAACGGGAAACACGGGATACAGACGGGTCAGGACCATGGAAAACAAGACGACGATCTGACAACACAAGGAAGGTTAGCGGGCATAAAATAGTCAGATGATGATGAGCGGCAGCTGATGGGGATGAGTGAGCGCGTGTGTGTGATCAGTGACCACGCCTCCCACACTCGCTCCGCGCATCCACACACATGCAGATAGAGAAGCCAGCGATTTCATAAACCGTGACAGGGAAGGTGTTGATGGCCCCCAAAATATTGCGAGGTGAAAGCTGAGGGGGTTAGTCGCGAGTTCGGGAGGGCTTCTTGTCTCATTGGTAAAGAAGTCTGGTGTTTGTGTTTTCCAGAAAGATGAGCATCACTGGTGGCTGTAGAAGGCTTGAGGCATGGAGGAGTATGAAGGAGATGGTATTGCTTTAGCATTGGAGATGTGCTTGTTGTTCAATTTTTTACCAGAAGGAGTTTATAAGGGTACCTCTGAAACTCCTCCCCCCGTGGGAGTAGGGAGGCACATCGCCACCGCGGCGGTGGAAACCCCGTGGTCGCTGTAGGAGCAGAAGGTACGTCACTGGTGTGACAGTGGAAACCCCTCTGGGCCCCTGCGGGAGCAGGAGGCACGTCGCTCCTGTGACAGTGGAAACCAGAGAATTCGAGAGACCTTGCTCCTGTGGGAGCATCACTGCTGCGGCAGTGGAGAATTCGAGAGACCTTGCTCCTGCGGGAGTGTCACTGCTCTGGCAGGGGAGAATTTGAGATCTGGCTCCTGCGGGAGCATCACTACTGCGGCAGTGGATAACTCGAGAGGCCTTGCTCCTGTGGGAGCGTCACTGCTGCGGAAGTGGATAATTAGAGAGAACTGGCTGAGCGTCGCTGTTACGGCAGTGGAGAATTGAGAGACCTGGCTCCTGCGGCCTCATTGCTGAGGCGATGGAAAAGCAGTGGCCATGAAGTTGTAAGTGGAGAGGAGCTGATGCTTAGCTGATGAGAGTTTGAAGAGCTTGTTTGATGTGCGATCTATTTGGTCTGATGTAGCTCTTGAAAGCTTCTGAAGATCAGCGGCCCAATGCTTGTATTTGCTGTTGGGAAAGGCCTTTTTGTGCATTCGTGGTTGCTGCGCCTATGCGAAAGGAATGGCTGGATAAATGGTCTTTTGGGAATCCGGTTTGGAGTAGCGTTGCATTAGGAAGCTCTGGAACCAAAACATGTAATGGGGTTAGAGTCGTTGGAATCGTCTATGAAGAGTGGGAGTTTAGCCTGCGAGTTTCTGAAATGGAGGTAGGCTGGGAGGGTTTGATATGGTTGGATTGGTGATGGAGATGAATTAAAAGGATGGATTTAAAGATGTAGGTGAAATGGTCTTTCTTCATTTGATGAAGAAATGGTTTCATCGTCCAGTACTGACAAGTCAGATTTTGTAGGATGTAATTTTGGTTAAAGCTGTATGTGATTATGAGTTATGGGCATCTGAGGAAACCGAAAGCCAGAATGAACATAGTTTCACTGCTGCGGCAGTGGGACAATTTCCCCTTGGCTGACTCCTGTGGGAGTGTTGGGGAACATAATTGATGCGGGAATGAATAATTCGAGAGCTGGCCCCTGCGGGAGCGTAACCGCTGCAGCAGTGGATAATTCAAGAGCTGGCTCCTGCGGGAGTGTCACTGCTGCGGCAGTGGAGAACTCAAGAGCTGGCTCCTGCGGCAGCATCACTGCTGTGGCAGTGGAGAATTCGAGGGCTGGCTCCTGCGGCAATGGAGGCGGCAGTGGAATAATTTCCATTTGAACTGAGCTCATGCGGGACTGTGGAAGTGTGTCACTGCTGCGGTAGTGGAGAACCTCCCCTGGAAACTTATCACATGTTGGATGATGGAGATTGTCTCTTTCCTCATCTTCTGTTGTCTCTGTGGCTGTGAAAGCCATTTCTGGAGAGACTGAACTCCTGGAAGCTTCCGATGACCTGCGGCCCAGTGCTTAGATCTGCTAGTTTTAGAACAAAACATGTGATTGGAGTTGGTTGTGAAGAGTGGGTTGGATGGGAGTTTGGGCTGATCTCTTAAATGAAGGTAGGCTACGAAGGATTGTTGTTGTTGGTGGAAGATAAAGGCCTTTATGGTTTCGTCTACCTTACTTTCGTCATGCAGCGCTGGCGAGTCAGAATATGGATGGATTTGGATTAAGGTTGGATGTGATGGAATGTGAGGAAACTGAAACCAATATGGCTCGACCACGGTGTTGAGTTGTCGGACAACATTTGGGTGGAATCCTTGGCGGAGAGTGGGGATACGGATTTCCAACGTAATTGGTTGTCTGGGGTCTGAGCTGGTGGGTTGAGTTCTTTAGATACCTTTGATGAGCAGAGGATTAGATTTCAGCAGAGAGAAGTAGATTTCACCTAGGTAAGCCATGGTGAAGCTGGCTTGGAGGTTCTTGGTGTTGTTGAAATGAAATATGAATCGGTGGTAATGGGTAGAGACGACGTGAAGCAGATTATATGTGGAGTGGAAAGTCTTGAACTCTTCCACTCCACGTATAATCTTCCAAAAATGAGAGGTTTGAAAAGAAGAAGGCTTAAAGAATGGAAATTTAGAGGTGATGAGAAATATCAACTCTCAATATTGATATACTGGTTGGGAATGGATCCACCTCTGGTGGCAGCATCCTTAACTTCAGTGAGGATTAGTGTTGTTGACAACGGTGTGGTTCAAGGCAGGAGTGTTTGTGGAATGGCATGAGCATTGCAGAGAACAGGATGAAAGGAGATTTAGCATGGTGGAGAGAATTTGGTGGAAAAGGCCAGGACCGAAGCAACTTGTGGAGGCAGCCTCATGCTTGGGTTGACACCTGGAGCCCGGAGACAGACAGAAGGGGTAGAAAGGGAAGATAAAACAGAGTGTCTGGGTCTGCGCCGCTAGCGGAGGCAGCCTCACGCTAGAACTGGATGGTAGGGCTGCAGGTCAAACGTAAGGGAAAGGTTAGGTATGTGCTGCCGTTGCTGAGCCTGCACCGCTGGCAGAGGCAAGCTCACGCTTGAAGGGCGGCGTGTGTCACTAGAGGCTGGCATGTGAGGTGCAGTGCTGGAAAAAAACTGCAGTGTGTTGCTCGGCTGAGCGGAAGGGAGAGCGAGACCTGGCAGCGGCAGAATCTGGGGCACGGCCCAGGCTTACGGAGGGCCTGCTGCTGTGTCTTAACGCTTTAAGATCTGGTCTTGCAAGGGAGAGAGATGAAGATTTAGGGAGCGTAGGTTTGAGGCATTTTGAAGGTAGTGTGGATTTGGAGATGGTACAGCTGACTTATTTTAGGTTACAGACCTTAGGTTATTTATAGGTTATTTATATTTAAATATACGCAAGTAATAACAAAACACCACTATGGTTTGTAAATACACTGATTTCCATAAAGTAAATAACCTTTCAATTTATAAAATTGACTAGGAGTTGAATTTATATCAGATGCATGTTGCATATTTAATGACTAAACGCACTTACCTGTTGGAATTCGGAATATCTAAGTTGATTAAAGGTCACAAATTTATTGTCTTTGAATAAACCCAGAGCAGGGGATCATCCAAATATCATAGACTTGTAAGACTTATCTTAACTTAAAGGATTGAAGACAGTGAAGTCAGTGAATTACTTTGAAATAAGAAGAGCATATCTTTTCCAGTGAGTCCACTTAATAGGCGATTAAGTTGAATCATTAAAGCAGTGTTGGCAATAAGTTCTTGACACTTATATAGGCGGCTGAGTGCACGATCAGACTGTAATAAGCGCGATCTGAAAGCAATGCGTGCAATCTGACTTCGGTGCGTGCTACTGCTTGAGTTGAGAGGTAGAAGCACGTTAGTTTAGAACAATCACATTTCAGACGTGGATTCCCAAAACAGTAGTATCGGGATGGCATAAACTGCTTGTGATTTTGCGTTGCTGAAATCAAAGCGCCGGGATGGCCCGCGGCGGCAGCCTGGCGCTGGTGGAAAGCCCATTCCTTGCCTGAGACTCGAGCTTGCTGCACAACGAGCCTTATTATTCTTTCTCAATGGCAGGAACGATTAAATGGGCAGAAGTAGAGATGCTGAATGCGGATGTTTCGCTTGCGGTGGCAAGAACAGGCCTTGTGTCTCAATGTGAGTTTGCTTGTTTGTTGCTAGGGACCTGTTTGTTTGGTCTGGCACCCGTGATATAATGCTAGAGGTGATATATTATAGTCAGCATGGCGTTAGGCGGATGAGAATCGTTTCTGAGTTCAGATGTTTTCGTGGAAAATTAATCTAACGTGTAGAGCTCGATTCCGGCAGTATAGCGACCAGAAGGCGGAGCCAAAATGCTGTAAACTGTCGAGCTGCCGTAAAATGTCATGCTGTAAAAATTCAAGAGCTGTAGGTGAGTCAAACATGTCTATATATACATGCTTCCTCTCATGCTGATAGGATGAGGTGTAATTGCTGAGGACGTGTTGATTACGTTAATCCTTTGAACGTGCTCCTCCCGAACTTTGTTAATAAAACATAATTTAAGTCAGATTAACAGAAATGTGATTTCTCTGTCCTGGCTTAAAAAAGTCTAACACTAAGTCTAGTCCAGAATTTAATAGGCTAATTTCCTGGAGAAAGACTAGAGCAACTTCAGGACTAAATCGGGGCTCAAATTAAACCTACTAGGAGACAGGTTAACTTCAGAATAATTTCATTTGGAGGATACATGGATTACTTCGACTATGTCAATGATGATCAATGCTTTTCACCACCATAAATGTCCAAAATGTATGCACTCCCCAGTTAGAGTTTACAAACATTGTTGCACGGTGGAAAGGTGCAACTCATGATTCCCGAATTTTCCTCAACTCATCTCTGTCTACTCAATTTGAAAGAAGAGAGCATAATGGAATTTTGCTTGGTGACAGTGGGTATGCTCAGAAGGATTTCTTGTTTACGCCATACTTGAACCCAACAACAGCGCTACAATCAGGCTCATGTGCGCACAAGGGGTTAGGTCGAGCGCATGTTTGGAGTGCCTTAGGAAAACACTCAGATTCAAAACAAGTAGATAACTTGCAACAACATTGCAACAACTGTTCTTCACAACTATGTAAAAAGCAGGGATGCCCAGATCCCCCAATAGAAGAGGATGACAATCCAGATGTGCCACCATTTACAACAAACCACAGAGAAGGACTTGCACACAGGGATACTTTTGTATTGTGCCACTTTAAACAGATATTATTTAACTTTCAACCCTCTGTTCAGATCTGATACATGAAATAATAAAACCAAATTTTGTTAAAAGTGTACAACCTTTTGGTCTGGTATGTTACTGATACCACCACAACATCTATCTTTTCTTAATAAAACAATATTTATTTCACAGATTCATGTACTGATGTGACATTTGAGCCTTGTTGCATCTCTCTCTCCTTCATCTCCAGTCTTCATTTCATGCAAATAGATGTTCAGGCATTCCTTTTCTTTGATTCAACAGCTGATGTGTGCAGTTTATTTTCGATAACAGGATGTCTCGAAACTATTTGCTTTAAAAGACTTTTCTCATGTTCAGAAAAGTTATTTGATCGCACTCTCTTTTCAACTTTCATTGCCATTTGCTTTTCAGTTGCATACAATTTTAACCTTTTCTTGGTTCATTCCATGTTTTATAGGCAACCTCAATCCAGGTAATCCTGATTTGCATAAGTGGTATTAAATTAATCAAGTGTATTTTAGTTGAGGACTGCATAGTCCAGGTGTTAGTAATCTGTACTTAATCTGTGTTTCAGAAAGCCATTTTTTAAGACGAGATTAACTATTATTGATTAAGGCCTACTCCTGTCTTCATTTAATCTTGGTCCAGGAAACTGCCCCATAGAGTTGAAGAAAAAAAATTTAATCAGTGAAATAGAATTGCAAGAACTAATGAAGCAAAAAATCTGACTTGAGATTGAATTACTTCAAAAGGAACTTCTAAGTTCGTAAAATTCACTAATAAACACACTGTACTAGTGATGACCTTGCATTTTTTATTTGTTTCATTCCACAGGCAAGAGATGACCGGCTAAATTTTTCACAAAAAAAACCTCTAAACTAAACTATGTGCAAAGTTTAATGAAAACGTATTTTCAAAACCTCCTTTCAAAAATGATGTTTGACAAGTCTGTCCTGTTCAGCTCTACCACTATGCACTCAACACTGCGTCGAACACATATGGGAACGAGAAATACCCACGCCGCCTCAACGTACGGAGTAGGCCAAGCTAACGTAGCTCACTACAAAAAGGCCAAAGTTCCCACAGCGGGGTTAGGGTCTAGTTGGTAGAACATAATAAAGGTGAGGACCAGCCAGCCGCATCACAAATGTCAGCAAGGGGAGCCCCTGCGATAACAGCTTTGGAGGTTGCCATGCTCCTGGTAGAGTGGGCGTGGACATTTAGAGGACACTGCTGACCTGCCAGATCATAAGCCAGAGAGATAGTCTCGACTATTCACCTGCTAAGAGTTGGTTTTGATGCTGGAGCTCCCTTAGGAGCCCCAAAGCATACAAAGAGTTGGTCTGACCTACGCCATGAAACCGCTCTGCGGACGTAGGTGTCTGGATAGACATACCTTGTTCTTGGTCTCCTGGTCATGATCGAGAAAAGGTGGAGGACATAAGGCCTGCAGTATAGTGTGACGAAAGCTCGAAAGCACTTTAGGGATGTCTGTGAAAGAGAAAGGCTTTCGCCAGGCTGGGAGCAAACTCCAGACAGGAGGTGGCCACTAAGAGGGCCTGAAGTTTGGGATGTCCTCAAGCGGCTCAAAGGGTACCTGGGACAGAACCTTGAGTACCAGGGAAAGGTCCCAAAGCGGCACCCGAGAGCGTACCGCAGACCTTAGCCTCACGTGCCACAAAAAAAATGCACAACTAGGGGGGTCCCGACCCAAAGAGGTACCACTTGAGGGTACGTGGTAAGCTGCAATTGCAGCCACGTACACCTTTCAGCACGACAGCCCGGCAGCGAATCTTTCTTGTAGAAATTCCAGAATGATACCAGCTTGGCAGGTCACTGAGTCTAAATGTTTGTCGCTGCACCAGGAAGAGAAGGTTTCCCACTTCCGGGCGTAAAGTTTCCTCGTGGACAGGGCTCAAGAGTGGAGAATGGTCTCAACGACGTCAGTCGAGAGACCTAAATCTATTAGTCGGGCCCTCTCAGAGGCCAGACCCACAGGTTCCACAGTTCCGGGCAAGGATAAAGGATCCTGCCTTGAGCCTAAGACAGAAGGTCCTTCCTGACGGGAAACTTCCAAGGAGTGCTATCTATGAGGAATACTAGGTCCAAAAACCACACCCTGCCCGGCTAATGCGGGGCAAATAAGGTGAAATGGACCCTGTTCTTGTGAACTTTCTCTAGAACCCCTGGGAGCAGAGTAGTTGGGGTAAAGGTGTACAAGAGAAGCCTCGGCTACTCATGTCGTATCGCATCCAGCCCAAGAGGTGCTGGGAGAAAAGGGGGGAATAAAAGCAGGCAGCGAGCAGTCTCTCCAGACAGAAACAGGCCAGATTTCCCCCACATCCGCTCCAACACCTCGGTATGGAGTCTTCATTCCCCGGGCCTCGGCCCCTGTCTCGACAGGAAGTCTGCCCCCAAATTTGGGGACCCTGGGATGTAAACTGCTTGAAGGGAGCTGAGTTTCCCTTGGGTCCACAGGAGGTCTGCGAGAAAAGCTTGAAGCGCTAACCAGACAGCCCACACTTCCGGCGCATTCTATGTGCCAGGAGAGTTGGTGTCTGTTCCACAGACCCTGAGTTGAGCGGCCCCTCAGGGCCACCCCCCAACCCGAGCAGGAGGCATCTGTCAACAGCATCACGCGGTGACAGAGTGATCCAAGTACGGGCCTTCGGGGGGAAAAAATCAGGCTTTTTTCCACTCATGCAAGACCTGCAGGCATCACCTTGAGACCTTGATCAGGCGGGAAGGGTTGGCCTTCAAGGAAAACCCCCTGGTTTTGAGCCACTATAATAGTAACATATGGCGCAGACCTAGTGGAATAGCACTGGGTACTGCCGCTGCGAAACTTAACACTTCCTAGAAGTGTCTGACCGTCAGTGGCTGGCTCTAGCCTCAAGCCTCATTGACTGTGGACGGGATAGAGGTAATACGCACGGGGGAAACCGTGCTAACATTGACACAAAGTCCCGTACAACACCGAGGAACGTAGTGCTCTGCCTCGGCAAGAGAACACTCCTCTCGGCGTTCAGTCTCAGCCCGAGCTCCTTCATGTGTGCGAGAATGACATCTCGATGTCGCACCGCAATCTCCCGAGACTGGGCCAGAATGAGCCAGTCATTGATGTAGATCAAGATACGGAAGCTACGGAGCAAACCGTAACCGAGGGTGAGTAACCCGGAGGTATGTGGTAAGCAGAGCCACCACATAAACCTCTGGGGAGGAGAGAGCCCTGAAGCCAAGCTGTCCCCCAGGACACAGCCGATAGGGATATACGGTTTCCTGTGGTGGGGCCTCTGGAGAGGAGAGCAGGCTTAGTAACCTCGGTTGCGAGACCAGCACCATGTGCTAGGCCCCCTCGGAGGCCGAGCGCATACACTCCAGAACTCCCAGGAAGTGGAGCTAGAGCTGCATCCACCCACTTGGTGAAAGTACGAGGAGACAAGCAAGGCCGAACGGAAGAACTCAGTATAAGCCTTCTATAGATAAACTTCCGGTGCTGTGGAAGGATAGAGACATGGAAATATGCGTCCTTGAGACCAGTCCTCGGACCTGATTTGTCTAAGATAAGACGTAAGCTTCCATCCTTCTTTGGATCAATGAAGTATCGGCTGTAAAAGGCAGACTCTCTGGCTGATAGAGGAACATACTCTATGGCCTCTTTCCTCAGCAATGAGTCGACTTCCTGTTCCATGACCAGAGCCTGCTCGGGGTCCACCAAGGTTGGCAGAGCCCCCGAAAATCTGGGTGGATGAACCCGGAACTGAATAGCATATCCTTCTTATACGGTATGCAGGACCCAGTGAGAGATTCCTGGCTGACGTAGCCATGCTGCCATGAAATCTACAAAGGGTATCAGCCTCTCGAGACTGACCTCTGGACAGATATATTTTTCCACCCCGGGGCCCTGGTGGATACCAGAGAGCCGCTGGAGCGGATGCTCTAGGACCCTCCTCAGAGGGGGCGACCTGTCCAGAGCGTCCCATGTGGAGCGTGACTGGAAGGAGCTGCCTGCGAAGAGCGTGACTCGGCCCCCTCGAGGTACTGGGCCTGCTACCGTGCTTGCAGGGCACTGATCTACCCCTCGAGGTAGACCAGCGGGGGACAACTGCGAGCATCAGGGCCTTTTGCTCTTTGCCTTCTTAGCCTGGAGGACAGTCCTCAGACCTGTCCTCCTGCCAGAAGGCTATGGCTGGCTCGCAGTCCCAGACGCTCGAGAGCGACGGGGGAGAATTTTCCTGAATGCCACCTCCTGCTTAGCAGCCTCCTGAAGCCTCTCGACGGCCATCTCGACAGCATCGCCGAAGAGGCCAGGATGCATAAGAGCGGCATCAAAGATGATATTCTTATCTCTCTCTCTCAGCGTGGTCAAATTGCCATTGTGCAGAGAGAGAGCATTGGCCCTGCGCAGCTCGTCGACTGCCTAAGGGCCAATTTCCCCTCCCTCATCGAGGATGTGGGCAGCGTCAGGGTTTTCAGGGGCGGCGATGAGTGGTGGGCGAAATAATTCGCCAACCTCCACTCTAGGCATCGCCCCGTAACCGCTCTTTAGCTCCTACAAGAGTAGCATAGTTAGCGGCAGCACTGCTATGCACTGTGTGGGAGACGGGCCACTTCCCGGACCTCAACACCTCGATGTGGAGGTCCGGGTTTAAAGGCAAACCCCGACGCTGATGCTGCACTCTGATGCTGTAGCGCTCGTCCACCTTTCCCTGGACGAGCGTCCCTCGGCTCAGCTGGTCACTCGAGACCAAGCCTCACTGTTGCCCGAGTCACCACCTCGAGCAGCTGATGGTGGCTCAACCTCACCGACGTCGACACTGACGACATCCACCTCCAGCTCCTCAGAACTGGAGAGGTTCAGTATTGCATCCTCACCCAGGCCGGAAGTAACCACCGCATGGTGTGCTTCCAAATCCTGAGTGAGGGTGGATCCAGCAGGTAAGGGAGGAGATAAGGCATTGCCCATCTCCAGCCCCACTGCTAAATCCAACTGCGATCCCTATGAGCGCGACTGCCTTTCAGCCTCAGCTACAGCGGGGTCAGACCCACGGGGACCACGAGCCCGAGCAGTTCTCTCGAAAACTGGTGTGAGCGGAGAGTGTGGAGCACAGTTGCAAAAACTCTGCACACTCAGAGCCCTCGAGCGCTGAGCGTGCATGCCCAAACAAGTCACACACAGAGCACGTGTATCACTGCTCGTGATAAAACGCAGCAGGGAGTGACAACGTCTGAATGAACATCCGCCATAATAAGAGGTAAAAACATAAAAACAAGCTTACCGCCAGCACAACCCTTCACACACGTTAGCTTCGAGCGCTTGTTGAACACACTAAAGCTGCCGCTTCCGGGTCACAGCATGCTCTATATACTCCTGGCTCATGACGTCACCCTCGGCGACGTGCACTCGCACACCTGGATTTCATTGCGCTTCAAGAGACAATCACGCTAAGGCGTTCCCATATGCGTTTGACGCAGTGTTGAGTTCCCTTGTTGAGATCCTCCTAGCAGGATCCCATCTTAGTCACCTATATAATAGAAAAATGCAGTTTTTTAGGCCCAAAATTAGTAAACCAGTAAGTGTGAAAAGTTTTTAACTTGCCACATTCAGATAATGTGCATAACGCTGACTCGAAAAATTGTTGTGCACGGACCCTGCACTGTAAAAAAAAATCTTAATTTTACAGAAAATAACTCTAATTTTTTACAGTATTTTTTTTTCATTCAATACATACAAATCCATGTAAAATTACGAACAAAATATGTACATTAATACATAGTTTTATTTATACCATGTTTTTCTGTATATGAATAATTCTAGCCTACTTCAAGAAAATGAAGATCCAAGAATGTGCATCAGACGTGTTCTTAAGAAGCCACAGTAAACTTTATTGTTTATATATGTTATACTCCTGTAAGGGAGTGATATATGTTGATTATAAATCACACCCGCGATGTTCATTCACTTAACTTTATAACGTGAATACAACAGAAACAGACACATACACAAATGATATACAACAAGTACATAGCTTTACACTTAACAGAAACAACGAGTAACGAAAGCGTTAAAACACATATAACAAACACTTCCTGTGTGTTGCGACATTGTCAGCGCACGCGCGCGCGCTATCGCGGTACATTTGAGCTAACACCGTGACACTGAACACGTTGATACTGAAAACACTTAACCCGCACAACACTCGAATATGCTAGACAAAACACTCATGACACTCAAACCTGTCTTTCCAACCGTGCATATTTACAGCATTGTGGTGCTTAATAACCTTAACCCCAAACCCAGGCCTGGTCTCACAGACAGGGTTAAGACTAAGCTAGGATTAGCCCTTAGTTCAATCAAGACATTTAAGTATCTTTAATATACGGCTAAAATAAAATAATAATAATAATAATAAGACACATTTGTTACATAAATGAATTGCCTCAGCCACAAAAGTAAGTTTATAATGATTTGTTGAACATCAAATTGTCCTAAAACGCTGCCACAGGGGCAACCACTCAAAGTCTGTCTAAAAAGTCTGTCTCATGAGACTATACCATGATTAAAATGAAACTGAAGTTTTTGTCCTAAAATAACAAGGCTGCAAAAGATCAAATGCAGACGAGAAGTCCACAAACAAAAAGCCATGCAAAAGCCCAAGCTGTTTTTGTGCTCAAAGTTGATGTGTTAGAAGCAGGAAAAATGGGCAAGCGTAAGGATTAACAGACGAGCTACTGGAGCTCAAACTGCTCAAGAAGTTAATGCTGGTCCTGATAGAAAGGGGTCAGAATCCACAGAGCTTCTCAGTTTGTTGCATATGGGGCGGCATAGCCACTGACCAGTCAGGGTGTCCATGCGGACTCCTGTTCATCTCCAAAAGTGCCAACAGTGGGCACGTGAGCATCAGAACTGGACCACAGAGCACAGATTCCGATGAATCATATTTTCTTTTGCATCATGGTGGCCAGGTGCGTGTGCATTGCTTACAAGACTTAAAGGATCTGTTGCTAACATATTGGGGGTCAGGGCTTTTTTTTTTACCAGCAAAAGGGGGACCAACACAATATTAGGAAGGTCATAATATTATGCCTGATTATGCAATGTTAGGAAACAAGTGTTGCTTTGGACAGAAGATTAAACCTAAACCAACAGGTTGTGTAAAAGTGGCACACAGTAAAAGTGAAAATGAGAGTTGACATTATTAGGCAGAGTATTTCTAAAGGAAATATCAGGTAAATAAATTGTATAATTTATAATAAATAAAATACAATAATAAAATTTATAATTGTATAATACAATAAAGTTTTATTGCAGTGCATGATTGCCATATATATTACCATTGTATTACCATATATATCATGCACTGCAATAAAAAAACCCAATATATAATATATACTCAATATATACACATATATATGTGCAATAAAAACCCAATTTAAACAATTATTTACAACAGCCTACAAATGCCACATTAGGCTATTGTATGTCTGTGTTGCTTTGAGCATGATTGGTTATGCTGAGTTTCATCCAGGAATCTGGCCAATGACAAATGTCCGCGCCTTCTACAGCGTGCGCGCCTTTTTTCAAATTTGAATCCGTTTGTTGGAAAGCGAGTGTGCGCGCGCGCGTATCTGTCTGTGTGCGTTGCAGCTCGCCAACTGCAGTGCACAGTACTACTTCAGCTCGGTTTTGCATGGATTATTACATTGATTATTTTACGTCGGACTGCAAAATTTTATATTTTAGGCAAATTTAAGTTGCGGATTGTTAATGGTGAACAAACAAGAAAAAATGCAATATGGCCAACGACTTTTACCAACGCGTAACGTTACCGGACAACTACAGACGGTAAGTTAAATAATTTAGCTTTTATTAAAAAAATATAGTCTGCTACATTGTGATGTAATGTGTTTAAGTAATAATCTAATCCCGATAACGACATTACATAGTTCAATGTATTAATACATTAATACATTAGCTAACATTAACGTTACTGTGTGTTGTTAGCATGTATTAATATTGTAAACTAGGATTAAAATAAAAAAAAATTTGTAAATGACTGAACTGAGAACGGAGTCTTGTACAAGCTCTTTTGAAAATCCCTGTTAGTAAGTAAATGGCTAATGTGTGTGTGTGTGTGTGTGTGTGTGGGTGGAAAATACATTTTAGGAAGAAAAAATCCAGCCACATGATCTTCAGGAGCGGTGAGTATTGACATACTAACATTAGGAAAGCTGAATTTTCAGCATCATTACTCCAGTCTTTAGTGTCACATGATCCTTCAGAAATCATTCTGATATGCTGCTTAAGAAACATTTACTATTATTATTAATGTTGAAAACAGCTTGTAACGCGTTTATTCTCTAGGAGAGGCCGGTGTTGTACCGCATTAGCCTAATACGCGCTGCATCGAGCATATTCGTCTACAAATCGATGTTTTCACACCGCAAACACTTAGAAAGTACACAGAAGTTTTGTGTACGCTTGAATAAATAAGCAGAAAATGAAAGTATATTACATTTATAATGAATTATAGTAGGCCTATGGGTTTACATGGGGAGTCAGATTTTTACAGCCGAAAAATAAGACTCACCATATTTATCTTATTATCTCATCATATGGTAAGTCTGTGAGCTTTTAAACCAGAGTTAGTGAGGGGAGTGAGATTTTCAAAGGTGCAGAAAGAAAGATTTTCAAAGATGTTTCTGCTTTGAAAATCTGACTCCCCCTGGTAAACCCATTATAAATGTAATATAATTTCATTTTCCGCTTATTTAAGCATACGCAAAACTTCCGTGTACGTTTGCTGTGTGAAAACATCGGTTTTTAGGCAGAGGGAAAAAGCGCTCCGCCTTAAAGGAGCAGTACCCACTATAACGTTACAAGCTGTGTACATTTTTTTTTCAGGATTATTTAATGAATAAAAAGTTCAAAAGAACAGCATTTATCTGAAATATAAAGCTTTTGCAACATTATAAATATCTATAGTGTCACTTTAATGCATCCTTGCTGAAAAAGTTTATGAATTTCTTTCCCAAAAAAACTAAATCTTACCAACCCAAAACTTTTGAACGGTATACAATGTCACAAAAGCTTTCTATTTCAGATAAATACTGTTCTTTTGAACTTTCTATTTATCAAAGAATCATAAAAAGAACTGTTTTTAACATTGATAATAGATAATCATAAATGTTTCTTGAGCAGCAAATCCTCATATCAGAATGATTTCTGAAGGATCATGTGACACTGAAGGCTGGAGTAATGCTGGAAATTCAGCTTTGCATCACAGGAATAAATTACATTTTAAAATATATTCAAATAGAAAACAGTTAATATGCATTTTAATAATATTTCGCAATATTACAGCTTATTTTCTATTTTTTTTAAATAATTTAATAGCATAAATGCAGCCCTGGTGAGCAGAAGTGACATCTTTAAAAACATACAAAAATATTACTGTTCTAAAACATTTGACCGGTAGTGTACACACACACACACTGTTCAAAAGTTTGGGATCGTAAGATTTTTTATGTTTTTAAAAGAAGTTTCGTCTGCTCACCTGCAAGGCTGCATTTATTTAATTACTCATACTAACAGTAATAATGTGAAATAATATTACAATTTAAAATAACTTTTCTATTTGAAAATATTTAAAAATGTAATTCATTCTTGTTAGCAAAGGTGAATTTTCAGCATCATTACTCCAGTCATAAATTTAATAAATAAATGCTGTATAATTTTAATAAACGCTGTATAAGTGCTGTTCATTTTGTAAAGTGTTACAGTTTTGTATTCAGTATGTTTAGATTGTCACCATAATCCTAGTTTGAGAATTTGATAAACTATTGTTAATTACTGAAGTAATTTAAATTTTGTATTTTATTTATTCAATAATTGTGATTTTAGATTACATGTTTTACATAATTTAAACACTATTAAATTATATGTAAACAAATGCTGCAAATGGAAGTTTGAGATGATTTTAATTATTTTTTATACTGTTTATACTTATTTTATCTGCCAAAATAAAACTTAATTTTAAATCTTGAGCACGTCTTGACTATTTATTGTTTGACTGTAATCATTTAGGAAATCTGTAAAATAAGTGTGTATCTGTAGAACTCTTAACACTGTCGTTCCCTTTCATGGGAACTTCGAGCTGCGTCAGAAAACGCTAGGGGAAACCCTTGACGTCAGTCACGTGAGGATGTGTACAACCAATGGGAAATTTACGCGTGTGAATGCAAGTCGCGGGAAGGGACGTCATGAACAGAGCATAAAAGCGCGCCGGAACCCGGAAGTGACAGCTTTGAGTGTCTTCAGCGTGCGTGTGTCAGAGAGTTTGTGCTTGCGAGTTTCAAACCACCCTTTGGATTACGTGCGTTGTGATTATGGCGGAACAGGCATTTACACCGTGTGTTTCTCCTTGTACCCGTTTCATTACGGGTAAGGACACACACAGTCAGTGCGTTGTCTGTCTGGGAGCGGAGCACGCTCGGTCAGCGCTTGAGGGCGGTGATTGTGAGAACTGCGAGAGGTTCTCATTGCGTACTCTCCGCTCCCGTCTGGCAGTATTTGCGGATACTAACCAGACTCGCGTTCTTCAAGGTTCTGGACCCGCTGCGGCTGAGGCTCGGCGGCATTCTCAATCTTGGGGATCGCAAATGGATCTCACGGAAGGTTGCGGGGCGGGTGAGCCCGTCTCGCAGTTCGACTGTGTTGATCCCAGTTCCAGCCGGAGGTTGGAAGCACGCGTTTCAGGCGCGGTTTCTTCCAATCCGACTGGGACTTCGGTGCTATCATTATCCTGCTCTGAGGATGAGGAGGTGATTAGCATCGATCCGGTTGAGGAGGCTTCGCCACCCTCTTCACCGGCGTATGAGGAACTGATCGAGGTTGTGACGCGAGCAGTCTCTCGTCTGGAGATTGATTGGCCGGCGGAGACTAGGAACGCTCGTCCCAGGAAAAGTAAGTTGGATGAGCGTTACCTTCCAGCTCGCGTCGCTCCCCAGCGCCGGGCAATGCCTTTCTTCCAGGATCTCCATACTGAGGTATCGAGATCTTGGAAAAAGCCAGCTTCCGATAGGGTGCATACGTCGTCCAGTGCGATGTATGCAACTCTTACCGGAGCTCATCCCTATGGTTACGGAGGGATGCCGAAGGTGGACGAGGCTCTTGCGGGATACCTTGTGCCCCAGTCGACATCCACTATCAAAGCCCCGGCGCTCCCCACCAAACCGTTGCGAGTTACATCATCATTGGTGGGGAAAGCATATTCTGCCTCTAGTCAGGCTGCAGCGTGCCTGCACACCACGGCACTGCTGCAGGCCTACCAAGCAGATTTGCTGGGCGACCTCGATCAAGGTGGCGGTATTGGTCCCGAAGCAGTGGCAGAGCTGCGTCGGGCCATGGATTTGTCTCTCCGAGCCACTAGAGAAACGGCCTTCTCTGTCGGTCGCTCAATGGCAGCTCTGGTGGCTACGGAGAGGCATTTATGGCTCAATCTTTCAGCCATAAAAGATAAGGACAAGTTCGTTTTGTTGGACGCCCCTCTGTCCCCTTCGGGCTTGTTCGGCGACGCCGTAAAAAGCGTTGTCGATAAGTTTCAGGAGGCTGCACGGCAGCAGGTGGCGTTCAGCAAAGTCCTTCCCCGCCACCCTTCACGTGAGCCCAGTAGCCAAACACGGGCTCACAGTTCCTCGTACAGGGCCTCACAGAAGGAGAGTGTTGCATCTCGTTTACCTCCCCCTAATAAAGGGAGGTCGGGACAACACTCTCGGGCCCAGCCTTCTGGTAAAAGGATGGATCTGAGGAACATCTTAAATGCCAAGAAGGCTACCTCTAAGCGTTCCTGACGCCAGAGGCAAGCCGCACCAAGGCGGTCATCTCCGTGTCCGGTTCCCGAGGGAGCCCGTCTCGGAGGCACTGCCCCCTCTAAGGAGGGTCCTAGAGCATTCCACCAGTACGGTGTCCGGAAACCCCGGCCCTGTGGTGTCTCTGCTCGTATCAGAGATCAGTCTCGAGAGACTGATTCCCTTAGTAGAGTTCTAGGCCGCATGGTTGCGTCTGCCGGGCATCTCCGGGTACAAAATTCAATTCGGGGTTTCACTACCCCGTTTTATGGGGA
Source organism: Rhodeus uyekii (assembly GCA_037043235.1). Classification (NCBI taxonomy): domain Eukaryota; kingdom Metazoa; phylum Chordata; class Actinopteri; order Cypriniformes; family Acheilognathidae; genus Rhodeus; species Rhodeus uyekii. The sequence goes on along the minus strand of JAWRVZ010000103.1, from coordinate 250,844 downwards.
TCCTATCGTCCGCGGTAGGACCCCAGCAGGCTCTGATTATGGAACAGGAAGTAGACTCTCTGCTGGAGAAAGGGGCCATCGAGTATGTGCCCCTTACAGACAGACAGTCCGGTTTCTTCAGCCGATACTTCATAGTTCCGAAGAAGGATGGAGGGTTGCGGCCCATTCTGGATTTGCGTCTTCTAAATCGCACTATCTTGCGTCTAAAATTCAAAATGTTGACGCTCAGGCAGATTGTGACGCATATCAGGTCCGAGGACTGGTTCGTCACAATCGACCTAAAAGACGTATACTTCCACATCTCCATCCTTCCTCAGCATCGGAAGTTCCTACGGTTCGCCTTCGGGGGGAAGGCGTACCAGTATCGTGTACTTCCGTTCGGCCTATCGCTCTCACCCCGCACGTTCACGAAGGTCGTGGACGCTGCACTTGCTCCGTTGCGGTTACAAGGCATCCGTGTCCTCAATTATATAGACGATTGGCTAGTATTAGCCCAATCGTCTCAGTCAGCAGCACGTCATCGAGATGTCGTGCTCGCTCACATGAAGGAGCTGGGGTTAAGGTTGAACACCAAGAAGAGTGTGCTTTCTCCTGCTCAGAGAACCACCTTCTTAGGAGTCATTTGGGACTCGGAAACAATGTCTGCTCGGCTATCCCCCGGGCGCATTCATTCCATTCGTTCAACTGTCGAGGGCATAAAACTAGGCCAGCTACTCACTGTCAAACACTTTCAGAGAGAGTTAGGGCTCATGGCAGCAGCGTCCAGCGTTATACCGCTCGGCCTGCTACACATGAGACCTCTGCAGTGGTGGCTCAGGACCAAAGGGTTTTCCCAGAGGGGCAACCCGCTTCGCACAATCAAGGTCACGAGGCGATGCCTACGCACCTTGACCCTGTGGAAGAATATCTGGTTCCTGTCACAAGGCCCCGTGTTGGGGGCTCCGTCTCTCCGTCTCTCCGACTCCGACTCTGTCAACGGATGCCTCCCTCACAGGTTGGGGGGCGGTTCTGAGGGACCGCTCCTCACAAGGGCTTTGGAGCTTGCGGCACCAGTCCTGGCACATAAACCTGCTGGAGTTACTGGCGGTCCGCAGAGCGCTACTTGCTTTCCTCCCGGACCTAATTGGGCATCATGTCACTGTGTTCACAGACAGCATGACAGTGGTGGCTTACATCAATCACCAGGGAGGTCTTCGCTCTCGTCCAATGTACAAATTGGTGAGACAAGTTCTTCTTTGGGCCCAGGGCAAGGTGCTCTCCCTCAGGGCAGCCCACATCCCTGGAGTCCAGAACATAGGAGCAGACTTCCTGTCGAGGCAGGGGCCGAGGCCCGGGGAATGGCGGCTCCACCCCGAGGTGGTGGAGCAGATTTGGAAGAGATTCGGGAAGGCACAGGTAGACCTGTTTGCCTCGGTCGAAAATACTCATTGCCCTCTATGGTTCTCCTTAACGTACCCAGCGCCGCTGGGGCGGGATGCCATGATGCAGGTGTGGCCGAGGCTACACCTGTACGCTTTTCCTCCGATTGTTCTGCTCCCGGGAGTTCTGGCCAAAGTTCGTCGGGACAGGGTCCGTCTCACGCTGGTGGCCCCCTTTTGGCCCAGCAGGATCTGGTTCTCGGACCTGGTATCCCTCCTAGACGGAGTCCCCTGGGAGATTCCGGTCAGGGGGGATCTTCTGTCCCAGGCGGAGGGTTGTGTTCTTCACCCCCGCCCAGAACTTCTGAAGCTGAAGGTCTGGGCCCTGAGGGGGTCCAGTTCATCGAAACTGGTCTCACAGCCGAGGTTGTAGAGACCATCCTTCAGTCCAGAGCTCCCTCCACGAGGAAACTCTACGCTCTAAAGTGGAAACTCTTCTCTGCTTGGTGTAGCGTAAGGCAGTTAAACCCAGTAACCTGTCCCGTTGGCAAAGTGCTGGAGTTCCTGCAGGAGAAGTTTGCGACAGGGTTGTCCCCTTCTACCTTGAAGGTTTATGTGGCTGCCATAGCGGCTTGCCACATACCTCTGGGAGGGGTGTCCTTGGGCAGGGACCCCCTAGTCTCTCGTTTCCTTCGTGGCACTCTAAGGCTGAGACCTGTGACACAGACCAGGGTTCCTGCCTGGGACTTGTCTTTGGTACTCCAAGGCCTGTTCCAGGCACCCTTTGAACCATTAGAGGAGCTTCCTATTAAACTCCTCTCCCTAAAGACCCTTCTTTTGCTGGCTATCACCTCGCTAAAGAGGGTTGGGGATCTTCAAGCTCTCTCGGTGGTTCCATCTTGCCTCGAGTTTGCGCCCGGGATGACGAAGGTTTTTCTTCACCCGAGGCCAGGCTATGTCCCTAAGGTTCTCACGAACGTGGCTCGGTCTATCATGCTACAGGCCTTCTGTCCTCCCCCCTTTGACGATCATGAGCAGGAGCGAAAGAACAAGGTCTGTCCAGTACGAGTACTGGACGCTTACGTCCTCAGGACTGCTACCTGGCGTAAGTCAAACCAACTGTTCGTTTGTTTTGGGGCCCCTGAGGGGGCTCCAGCTTCCAAACAAACCCTAAGCCGATGGATAGTCGAGGCTATCTGTCTGGCTTATGAGTCGGCCGGACATGCTTCTCCCCTGAGGGTCCGGGCCCACTCTACTAGGAGCGTGGCGACCTCCAAGGCGTTTCTCTCAGGAGTTTCCCTTGCTGATGTTTGTGCTGCGGCTGGCTGGTCCTCACCGCACACCTTTATGCGATTCTATCAATTGGATCTCGATTCCGCTCCGGGAACGAGGGTGCTCTCTCAGTGAGCTGAGACACATCCGTAGGCCGGCGTCGCTGAGGTGACGTTGGTATAACGTTCCCCTAGCGTTTTCTGACGCAGCTCGAAGTTCCCATGAAAGGGAACGTCTCGGGTTACGTATGTAACCCTGGTTCCCTGAAGGGGAACGAGACGCTGCGTCTTCGCCTCAGCTCCTTGCGCCTCCGGGCCCGCTTCAGACACTCTTTTGCTGTCACTTCCGGGTTCCGGCGCGCTTTTATGCTCTGTTCATGACGTCACTTCCCGCGACTTGCATTCACACGCGTAAATTTCCCATTGGTTGTACACATCTTCACGTGACTGACGTCAAGGGTTTCCCCTAGCGTTTTCTGACGCAGTGTCTCGTTCCCCTTCAGGGAACCAGGGTTACATACGTAACCCGAGACGTTTTATTGAAGGTGTTTGACTGTAATCATTTAGTAAATACCTGTAAAATAACAGTGTTTATCCATAGAACTCTTAGCAATATCAGTTAATTGAAAGTTTTTGACTGTAATAATTTAGTAAATACCTGTAAAATAACAGTGTTTATCCATAGAACTCTAAGCAATATCATTTAATTAAAGGTGTTTGAATGTAATAATTTAGTAAATACCTGTAAAATAACAGTGTTTATCCATAGAACTCTAAGCAATATCATTTAATTAAAGGTGTTTAAATGTAATAATTTAGTAAATACCTGTAAAATAACAGTGTTTATCCATAGAACTCTAAGCAATATCATTTAATTAAAGGTGTTTGACTGTAATAATTTAGTAAATACCTGTAAAATAACAGTGTTTATCCATAGAACTCTTAGCAATATCATTTAATTAAAGGTGTTTGAATGTAATAATTTAGTAAATACCTGTACAATAACAGTGTTTATCCATAGAACTCTAAGCAATATCATTTAATTAAAGGTGTTTGACTGTAATAATTTAGTAAATACCTGTAAAATAACAGTGTTAATCCATAGAACTCTAAGCAATATCATTTAATTAAAGGTGTTTGACTGTAATAATTTAGTAAATACCTGTAAAATAACAGTGTTTAACCATAGAACTCTTAGCAATATCATTTAATTAAAGGTGTTTGACTGTAATAATTTAGTAAATACCTGTAAAATAACAGTGTTTATCCGTAGAACTGTTAACACTGTCATTTAACTGAAGGTTTTTGATCATAATAATCTAGGAAAGATCCATAAAATAACAGTTTTACACTGTAAAAAAGAAATCATAAAAAAACGGTAAATGACTGGCAGCTACGGCTGCCAAACAAAAACCGTAAAAAAAAGGTAAAATATCTTTAAACACGGGACAGAGCTGACAGAGTGGTTGACGACTGCCCAGATGGAAAATGGAAATGAAAGAAAGAAATTGAGGCGGTTCACTGGTCATACAAGCCTTTATAGTTAAGTTTCGTACCAGCAACCTCTTCTCACACATGAAAGAGGTAAGTAAAAACCAGAAAAATGGAAACACTCCAACATAGCTCCTCAAAACAAAACAAAAACAGACTCCTTCCAGTGCCTGTGCACTTGCACGAGGACAGCATGCACACAACAACGTACACCGTCTTAAAGGTATATTCCCAACATAAACATAACAAAGTGGCCTTTAGAACTGTAGAAATTTGTTGTTCCCTTTCAAGGGAACTCGAGCTGCGTCATCGCTATGGGAACGCCCCCGCGTCATCAACTCTTGAAGCACAATAGAAAACACCTGTGAGAATGACGCCGATGACGTCATGAGCCAGGAAACAAAAGGCACGCCGAAACCGGCACCGACAGCTTTTTCGTCTTCAACAAGCACTAGAAAGCCTGTGTAGCAAGAGTTTTCAGTATGGCAGAAAGTTTTACGCTGCGTGTTTCCCTTCTCCCATTTATTATTGGCGGGGATACGCACACTTTACGAGTGTCATGCAGGGGGGTAGAGCATGCACTGGCAGCGCTCAAGGGCGGTGCCTGTGCGGATTGTGAGCGGTTTCCACTGCTAACTCTCTGCTCTCGCCTAGCAACCTTCGGGGAGGCTGCTAGAGCGCGTGGTCCTCGTGGCATGGGTCCCGCTGCCGCTGAGGCGTTGCGGCGGTCCCGGTCATGGGGATCACATATGTTCTCCCGGATATACCCCCCTTCCCCCGGGCTTCCGGAGCTCGTCCGAGGATGAGCCCCGTAGACTCGGGGGATGAAAACTCTCTACTGCGGCAGTCCAGTTTCGAGGAGCTGGGTATTGTCGGTATTAGAAAAAAGAAGAAAGAAAGCGCTGTGTGTCTCCATGCCCGTGTACCCACGCAAGCAGGAGGCACAAAGTCTTTCATCATATCTTGCTCAGTCAGTGTTTATTCCACTGGCTGCACTACATCTCGCAGTCAGCGCTCGGGGGCGCTGGCGGCGGGTATTGTGAGCACAGTTTCGATCTCGCTGCTGCTGAGGCTCAGTGACGATCGTTGATGCTGGGTTCACGAGGAAGCATGTCTTGTGTGTATTGTGGTACAGTGGACGCTGTGTTTGCCTTACATGCATTAGACCCGGGTTCGAGACTCACTCTAATGCACTTTTTCAGCTCTGAGGAGCTGTATTTAGCGTCTGGACTGAGAGAGCAAAATGAAGTATTGCTACCATGCTACCTGGTTTCCTGAGGACGCCAGGTTGCACTGGGCTCAAGCTAGATTTCCCGCTTTTTCAAGCGGATGTTCGGAAAATATCGGAGCCTCGAGGGGCTGATTCCTTTTTTAGAGTTTCTGGCAGTTGCCAGACTTCTCTCAGTCTGCAAAAAAGAAAAAAAAGAAAAGGAAAGCGCTGTGTCTCCCTGCCTGTGTACCCACGCAAGCAGGAGGCACACAGTCTTGTTCGTATCACTCGAGGGCGCTGCATGCGGATATTGTAACAGTAACAATTTCGCATGTTATACTGCATATACTGCGTTTACCTTTCACGCGAGAGACCCGGGTTCGAAACCCACTCTGTGCACTTTCCAGCTTTGAGGAGCTGTATTAGCGTCTGACTTGAGCAAAACGAAGATATTTTTGCTGATCGCGTGCCCCGAGTCCAGTTTAAAAGAAAAGGGGATTTCATGTGTGATTGAGAAAAGTGCGCAGATATGGCAAACTTCCTAACTGCACCTTCACTAATCTTGGGCACTGCGCCTTCAAGATATCAATGTTCTGAGCCTCATCATGGCTCAGTCATGGCAGTTAGCAGTTCGGCATCGAGGTGTCGTTCTCGCTCGCTGGAAGGTGCGGGGGAGGGCTAGTCTTACATGGTCTGAGCTCGAGGGCTTCGACTGTGTAGGTTGCCATTCCTGTCTGACAGTCTTTGAGGAGACTGTTCAGATTCGCGGTTTAGGTCCTGCTGCAGCTGAGGCTCAGTGGCGATCGCTATCGCGGGGACTTCTCAAGTTCCGGAAGCACGCCCTGTGCGGTTTCTTCTGACTTGATTAACAACGACCTAGCTCTGAGGAGTTGGGCATTGTATTCACAAAAGTGCCAGACTTCTCTCAGCCTGCCTACGCAGTGTGGTAGATGGGTGTGTGGTCAGCGCGGTTGGATCAGTTTCCCGCACTACCTTCCAAAAAGGGAAAGAAAATAAAAGCCTTATCGGTTCTGAGGAACATACAGTGTCGTTGTGACACTTTCATTTGGGTGTGTAGGCCCTCCGCTGGGGGGCCACCTCCCTAGGCGTCTTTTAGAGACTGATTAGTGCTGGCAATGACACCAAATCCGTGCGCCTCAACACCATTTGTTTCCTAGAAAGGAACTGACAGCAAAAGTATGCAACGTTTTGCATATAAACTGGTTGAAAATATGCTCCTTCGCCATGGCTGTAGCTTTCTTTGGCCCCGTGGGGTCACAGGTGGAGCAGGTTCTGTTGCTATCATTGTTACCCGGGAGTCCCGGGCGATGGTTGCCATACCTCCCTTTCAGTGAAAGGTCTATAGAGTTTCCGGCTCCCTTGAGGGGAGAGCCACGTTTCCACGTAGTGTGGGTTTGGGAGTTTGCAGTGTTACTTGGCGAAAGCCTTTAGGTGGCCCCAGGTGTCAGCAGCCGAGCTTGGGCGGTCAGTCGCCCCTCTTCAAGCTCTGCTCCCTGTATGAGGTCCTGGTAGCCAGCATGTTGTGACGCATTTACTAGGGTGCTTTGGATCCCCTCCGGGGGACCATCTCCCTAGGTGTCTCCAGGGTGTTGTCGGTGTCGCCTCTGTTTCCCTGTTGCTGGGCTTACTCGCCTTCTGAGGAAGGTTCTACGCGTCACTGGGTTGTGGTCTATCTCCTCGGGAGCCACTTCCCGGTGCGTAGTAGTAGCTCCAGCCGTGCTCTGGCCTAGGCCTGACGGTTGTTGTAGCTCGATGCGTGATGGACCCCTTAGGCAGGTGCCTTAAACCAGACCATTTCAGGAGTGCCTCTAGAGAGATGCGACTCTAACAGCGTACGGATCTGGTACCGGGCAGCACTGTAGTGCTTAAGTCCCCGTTGGGTTTCGGTTCACCTCGCCTACGCCTTGTTACCTTCGGGTCTTGGCGGTCTTCCGGCTGTAGTGGCGGCTCCACGGCTTTCGATGGTGACACACTTGAGGTGTGGTCCCTCCCCGGAGGGCCATCACCTTGGGGCTCCTGGGGGTGTTTGTTACACTTCCCAGGCTCGCTTTGCTGGGCCGGGGGCAGCGACTGCAGCCACAGAGTTTCATGGTTAACTCCTACGCATGGTTTGAGCTCCCAGCTTCCCTGAGGGGGGAGCCACCGTTTTGCCGCGTAGTTAGTTCCTGGGAGTACGCTGTCCTGCCACGGCCGAAGCCTTTGGCCCCGTGGCATCAGCAGTTGAGCTTGGGCGGTCAACAGCCCCTTTTTCAAGCTCTCCTCCCTGAATGTGAGTCGGCAAGGCATGACGCATGTTAGGCCGCTCTGGATCCCCCTGGGACCACTGCCCTAGGCGTCTTCGGGGGGTTTATGTTACCAATTCCGTTTTTCCCCTGTTGTTGCCATGCCTCCCTCCAAGTTTAAGACCTATGCATGGTGTGAGCTCCCAGCTTCCCTAAGGGGGGAGAGCCACCGTTGTGCCGCGTAGTAGGTTCCTGGGAGTACGCTGTCCTGCCACGGTCGAAGCCTTTGGCCCCGTGGCATCAGCAGTCGAGCTTGGGCGGTCATCCGCCCCTCTTCAAGCTCTTCTCCCTGTATATATATATATATATATATATATATATATATATATATATATATATATATATATGGTCCTGCTAGCCAGCGGGTTTGGCGCATTTTCTGGAGAGTCCCCTTCGGGGGACCATCTCCCTAGCGTCTCCAGGGTGGTGTCAGCGTTAACCCGGGAGGCCCCGGGCGCCTCGTTATTCCCCTGGTGCTGGGCGTACCTACCTTCTGAGGAAGGTTCTACGTGTCACTGGGTTGTGGTCGGTCTTCTACTAGGAGCCACTTCCCGATGCGTAGTAGTAGCTCCGGCCGTGCTCTGGCCTAGGCCTGACGGTTGTTGTAGCTCGGTGCGTGTTGGACCTCCTTGGCGATAAGGTGACCCCTAGGCAAGTGCCTCAAACCAGACCATTTTGAGAAGTGCCTCAGGTCAGGTTTAACTCTCACTACTTACGGTTCTGGGCCGGGCAGCACAACAGTGCTTAAGTCCCCATATGTATTTCGGGTTCACCTCGCCTACGCCTTGATACCTTCGGGTTTTAGGCGTTCTTGTGGTTGGGTGGCTGCTCCTCGGCTGGCGCTGCGATGCGCAGTCTGTCGGTGGCCCTCTCTTAGGGCCACCACCTTGGGCGTCCTGGGGTCAATTTGTGGTAGACACTCCCCAGGTTCGCTACTGGGCCGAGAGCCGCTACCGCAGCCGCGGAGTTCCGGTTCACAACTGAGGTCGTGAGTCCGGTCTCCTCACTGAAGGGGTCTCCCGCAGGATTTAAGGTTACTCTCCCTGGCTGAGGCTAGGAGAGCGCAAGGGCCGCTTTGCGGTTCCTCCTTCTGCGGGGGTTTTTCCCTCTCGTCATGGGTCAGGAGGTCTGCAGCCCAGTGCGAGCATTGGGTATGGCTCTCCCGGGGCTGAGGCCCGATGAGCCATGCAGATCACTCAGTGGGGCAAGTCCTAGCTAAGGCTATCTTGCCGTGAGAGACTGGTCTTCCCGAGGGTGCCAGAACATCTCCACTGGAGCTCTTTGGGGCATGCTTTTCCGCTAGGGTGGCGTTGGTATAGCGTTCCCATAGCGATGACGCAGCTCGAGTTCCCTTGAAAGGGAACGTCTCAGGTTACGTATGTAACCATAGTTCCCTGAGAGGGAACGAGATGCTGCGTCATCAGCATCAGCCCTAGCTCTCCCGCATGCCGTGCTTGTTTCAGACGTTCGCAAGCTGTCGGTGCCGGTTTCGGCGTGCCTTTTGTTTCCTGGCTCATGACGTCATCGGCGTCATTCTCACAGGTGTTTTCTATTGTGCTTCAAGAGTTGATGACGCGGGGGCGTTCCCATAGCGATGACGCAGCGTCTCGTTCCCTCTCAGGGAACTATGGTTACATACGTAACCTGAGACGTTACTTGCTTACAAGAAAAATCTGAACTTCAAGATTTCTTCATATCCATTTATTTCCTTCACTATATGATTACACATAAGCAGTTATTTATCTGTGTGTGTGTGTGTGTGTTATCATTCCTCTCTCTCAGTAACAGAGAATTATGCAAGTGTCCCTTTCGTCATTGCTGTAAGAGGCTGTAGTCTGTGGGATGGGTAATCAAAGAGCAGCAGCAGTTTTGGATTGCTTTAGGACAATGTCTCAGAGCATCAACCCCATCTTCTGATTTGATGCACAGTCACAGTCTCTGCTTGATGTTCCTCGTTCCTTTTGTTTCTCTTCCCTTTGCCTTTCTGATTTGATGGCTTTTGGGCCCCAGATGACAATGAGATGAAAGCAAGGGCCTGATGAAACGCAATGCAGCTCCTGCGGCTCAGCCTTATGGATGATATGTCATTCTTATGCTGGGTCTGACCTGCACATATAACAGCCCTAAACCATGCTCATCTTTTGTTTCCATTGCTTTGTTTGCTTATATCCCCACATCTTTCACATTACTGGTTTCCTTTGCCTTTTTCCTGTTTCCTCTCAATTTACTGCCATTTCTCCCTGTAGCTGCCATTAACCTAGAAAAGGCTAGAAGCTTCCCAAAATAATCAAATACAAGCCTCTCTAATGCCACCATAAAGCATCTTTAGAAGAACATCCATATTTAACAGTTTATCAAGATGGAAGATTTCAAGATTCATGAAATGAGCAACAAAAGACCTGTTATTAAAGTTATGTTAGTGAACACTTTATTTTAATTACACTTTATTGGAAAGAAAGATACCAAAATGCCTTTTATGCCAAAAGACTAAACAAGGGCAGGCAAAACTGCACAACTGCTATATATAATGATGTGTACTGAAGTGGTCCATTTTGTTCCAACAGAAAAAGACACATCCACTGAGTTTCCAAACTAAGAAAAATAAGGGAGAAATAGATGGAGACAGGAAGGTGCCAAATTAAAGATTTACTGTTACCTTCTCAGTAGCTGTATTTGAAATTTTTGAAAGTTTTGAAAGTCTGTAAAGTTATAATGGTAGTCTGAAATTGTTAACTTAAGGAACTGTTTCTATCCGATTTGACCCATAAAAAAATTTATGTTGGTATAAATGGATGTATATGTGGGTTGGTTTAGTTCAGTGATGTTAATTCTTTCCTTGCTATTGATGAGATTTTCCCTCATTTATAATACAATCTTTCCCTGCCCGAACCATGTTTCCATTGTTATACAGTAGGAGGTGCTGTTATGAATAATCTGAATTAGTACACAATCTCTAGATCCAAATACAAGCAAAGAAGATCTGCATGAATCAGAAGGAACGGACAGAAGATTGCGTATGCACATTTAGGCTACCGTGATCAACAGACATTAAACAACACGTAAATAAAAACTGTCTACTGTTACTGAATGAAATATTTAACCCATGCACAGGTTATGAACTTGCAAGCTTTTGGGGTGTTGATGGACTCGATCCAGTCCATCTATGTTTTGATCATCATTCTGAATCCCATCCTATTGACACCAATAAGGGGAAATTCATGTTTTACAGTAACTATATATAATATAATATAATATTAAATATTACAATTATTTAAAAAACAAACAAGACTACATCAGAATTGCACCTGTATATTAGCAAGCCACTTAGACACTCAGACAAGAGAAAATACAGTGGTGTAAATACAGGTTTGCTCCTGAAGGAATATGTACACATATCCAGCTTTGCATTAATCAGAAATTACGGATTGCTTTTATGACTAAGGGATTTAAGGGTTGATGAATAAATAGCTTTAGAAAGATATGTGGGGGGCTTGATGATGAATATATTGGGACAGGGAAGTTAATCACAATCAATGTATGTGTGCATTTAACATACCATATATGAGTATCTGGTTTGTGTGTGTTGAGCGCCTTAGGGTGCTTTGCTTTATGTTAATCTATGTGTGCAGAAACAAAACAGGAATCGGGATGGGTGGAGATCACCCACGGAGATAGCAACACCTATCAGCTGCCATCTTTCAAGAAAGGACAATCCACTTGTGTGTTAAAATACATAAATATATGGGTCAGGGAAAGGCGAGGTTGTCGCAGAATACCTGTGCATGTATAATATTGTGTGATCAGGGAAAGCTGTGACCTAGAACTCTGTATACTTTATTCATATTATTTAATTGATAATTAAATACTTAAAAGAACATCCGACTCTGCTCTCCTCATTAAAAGTACACATGGACTTGAAATTGATGCCGTCCAACAACCCCTTCCTGATATTTTTTGCATGTTTGTCACACTTAAGTGTTTCAGATCATCAAACAAATTTAAATATTGCTCAAAGATAACACAAGTTGACAAAAAATTAAAATTTTAAATGAAGGTTGTTATTATTAAGGGAAAACAAAATTCAAACCTTCATGGCCTTGTGTGAAAAAGTGTTTCCTTTCAAAGGGACTCTACGCTCCAGGGGTCGCTAGCGGAATACCTCTGGTATGACACACGTCTGAAGGCTTAGTCTAATCACAACAATGAACTTGGCATTAGCTGGCAGCCACCTATGACATCATTGGTGATGCGTTTACAGTTTTAAATTAGGCACCTGTGCAACATGTGATCCTGTTTCTTATCTTCAGGAGACAACTTTGTTTATTGCAGTGTTCTTATTACCAGTACCAGACGGCCATTTCAAGCTGTGTGTTCATCCATGTCAGGGTTTTGTGACACCTGATGACACACATGGAATGTACGTTGTGTGTCTTGGTGCATTGAACTCGCAGTGCTTGAGGAGGCTGTCTGCGTACATTGCAATTGTGTTTCTCTAAGGAAGCTGCACTCTCGTTTGCGGCTTTTCTCAAATAATCAAATAATAATCAAAGTAATCGGGAGAACTATGTGTACCTGGGCCTGGGGCCTGCTGAGGTAGCTGAGGCAAGCAGGTCACTGAATTCCTGGGGCTTAAAGATAGAGCTCGACAGCGAATTTGAGAGTGGCGTGAGCATTTCTCATTCACAAATTGCGTTGCGCCGGTCTCGCCTTTCGAGCTCTTTGGAACTTCCTTCAAGAAGTAAAAAAAAAAATTGTGGATACTACGTTTTGGGGAGTGAGGGCTCCTTCAGCAGCATTTAAAATGTGCATACCACACTGGCCCTGGCTCACGTCTCAGACCATGATGTGTATCATCTGATACCAGAGTTCAGTATGTTAAGCTTCCTTGCTAGAGCAAGCATTGTCAGGCCTCCTCTCATCTGAGAGTTGTACCTATTCAGTGAGACCTCTGGTCCCTTGAGTTCCACCCGGTCAGCTGTGTTGAGTGGCAGATCTCTCTTGAGTATCTTCGTATGCAGTCCAGACTGTAGAACCTTGTTACACCTCCTCTCGGTCTAGAGAGTTGTTATGCTGAGGATTCCGCTACAATATCTTAGTATGCGTCAATCCTCTTCTCAGGAGAGAGCAATACCTAGTTGGTGAGGCTTTCATTCCCTTGAGCTGATTGGCCTCCTCTCGTTAAGAGAGTGTTGAGCCCTCTGCTTGGATAGCTGCTTGTTGCTAGGTCTCCTTTTGTCCCAGAGAGTTGTTATGTTAAGGCCTCCACTCTTAGAGTTGCAAAGTTCTTGACTATGTTGAATGTTGTTGGTCTTCCTCTAGTTAAGAGAGTTGCTCCTATTCAGTGGAGCCTCTGCTTTTTTTTAGCTCTGCTTGGGTAGCACTTTCAAGTGGTAGGATCCTCTCAAGCCCCCTTGTTGGTGGCGCTGGGTGTAGAATAGAGCCACTAGGCTATGGCCTTTACTCTAGAGCTCAATGTGCTACGGTTTTTGGCTTGGGTGAGTGCTGTCAGACTTCCTTTCAATACAAGAGCTGTACACATTCAGTAAGTCCTCCACTCCCCTGAGCTATGCTCCAACATCAACTTGAGTTGTAAGCTCCTTCTGAGTTTCCTTGGAAGTGGTCCTGAGCGTAGGTCATTGTTACACTTGGTTTGGGAAATAAATCATTTGAGACTGAGGCCTCCGCTCTTAGAGCTTGGCTTGCTAAATTTATTAGAGAGTGTCATCAGGCTGTCACAGACCTGTCGCGTCTGTCACATCCGGGTTCCTCTGTGTCTTCCAGATCCTTCCCCCTTCTGTCTTAGTTAATTACCCTGTTAATCATGACAGCTGTTTCCCATTTCCTTGTGTACTTAAACTCTCATGTTACCCCTGGTCTTCGTTGGTAATAGGCAGTGTTACTTGGATGTCAGTCGTGGGTGGATGTTACATCCTATGCTCCTTCCGAGTTCAGAGTTTTGCACCATCGCGTGCCTTTTCTGTTTATAGTTAAAGTGCTTTTGTTTTTGTTAAATAAATCCTTCAGCAGCAACTCCCATTCTGCCTCCTTAGTGCTCCACATCACACACCAACAACCATAGAACACAGGCCTCCTCTCAATATGAGAATGTGTCTTTTTTGGTGAAGCCTCTGCTCCCCTTGAGTACCTAAATAGCACTTGAGCCCCTTGAGCCCCCCTTGTGTGCAGCCCTGAGTGTAGACAGAGTCATTACATTAAGACTCTTAACTCTTGAGCTCGACTTGGAGTATATATAGTGGGGTTATATATAGTGGGGAGGCATCCACTTGCTTGAGCTCCACTCAAAGGCATTCTAAGCGAGAGGTGGGTTCTTCTCCAACTTCTATATAAGCAGTCTTGTGTATATAGGGTTGTTAGACCTCAGCTACAAAGTTTCTAGGCCGAAGTCTTTGCTCTTAGATGGATGATGGGTCCGCGCAAGATTGTTGATGGGGGGAGGGGTTTAAACAAACCTCCTCACCGCCAAAGCTGCAGCGTAACAGCCGCTCGCAGCCACTCACGGACCGGTCCGCAAATTCGTTCCGTGGCCCGGTTCCATTTTGTCCGGGGGGTTGGAGACCACTGGTCTAGAAGGACCGGCTCGACCGGCGGAGACTCAGGGAGGTTCGGGAGGTCTGGGAGATCTGGTGGCTTGGGCCACGGGAGATCCGGCTGGACCGGCGGAGGTGGTTCTGGCCACGGGAGGTCTGGTGGTTCTTGCCACGGGAGGTCCGGCTGGACCAGCTGGGGCAGTTCTGGCCACGGGAGGTCTGGTGGCTTGGGCTACAGAAGGTCCGGCTGGACCGGTGGAGGCGGAGGCGGTTCTGGCTACGGGAAGCCTGGTGGCTCTCGCCACGGGAGATCCGGCTGGACCGGCGGAGGCTTGCATTAATGGCGGGATGGTTTTGCATTAATACTTTGTCTGAGTATCTGTCCGAAACAGCCATGAAATGAATTATTAAAATGATGTACAGTAAACATTGTTCTGGCATGTTTCATACAAGCGCAGCTGATGCCATCTTGCATCTGTTATATTTATTGATTGTATTGAAAATTAAATTAGAGGACTTCAGTATTAATAGTACTGTAATATTGTTGCTGTGCTCATCTTATTGCAAGGCAAGATTATGAGATAATAAACAAGGAAGAATTTGAAATAATAATCATTGTTTCACTATGATTATTTATGTGGTATGACTACTTTATTTCTTAAATATCCATCTGGTTTGAACTTGTTCATTTACTTGGGCTAGAAGCTGCTTGTTGGCACATTTTTCCTTCAAGGAAGCTTTGCATTTAGTGAGCTTGTGACACTGCCACAATAGGGTTTATACTAATGCAACCTCATTTATATCATTATGACATGTTCACGGTGAAAATGTTTTCAGTTGGGGAAATGTAGTTGTTTCAGTCAATATTATATATTTATGCTTTAAAGGGACTTTTATCTGGCCAGGAAAAACTCTTATTTTCTGAGGAAGCTGCATGGTTAAAGAGGGGGTAATGTGGCCATCTTGAAAGACACATGCAGAGTCTCATTTTACATTATATCCTCCAAATGTTTCATTTGTCCCCACATCATCAAGGATGTCTAATTTCAGAAAACAGAGTACTTTAAAATTGACTATTATTCCTTTTGAAGTGTAAATTGTTCTAATTTCCCTATGATTTTGGAATTTAATGATTACTTTACTGAAATGATACAGCCTATAGTTGACAAAAGCAACCTTTGGATGATGCAGCCTTCAAAGTGAGACTGTAATGATTGCACTGAAGGCAAGTTTGATGTTTTTTTTACAAAAACATGAACAAACTCAAAAATAAATTAATACTTGGCTTGATGATAAACATAATAAATTTAAACACATTTGCATTAAACAACAGCATTAAAAGGGAACAAAGCTAGACTACTACCATGGACCCAGAAGTTACCCACCTTCGACTTCAAGGTGACAGCATCATTGAGGACTGTGTTCAGGATTTTTGTGAACTCTGTTGCCATGTGGATCTTATTGACATAGCTTTAAATGACATTTTCCATACAAGGTTAAATAAACTCTGGAATGCCAGGGGGGAAATTGAAATTTTCCTTGGGACAATATATGCTATTATGCTTTATTGCTGCACAGCTCCTCATTTACTGTGGTAGAGCAAATGAGGAGCCTCATAATCCTGCAGTATTCCCCACTCCAGAGTCACATCACTTCATGCCTCCCACATCAGAGGCTCATCATGTCTGCCACACCATGGCATGGCATAGAGTCCTCAGCCATCATGGCGGCCACATGACATACCCAGGTATATTTAAGAGTAGGTAAGCCGATAACTCAACGTTTGGTTCCAAAAACTGAGGTAACTTTCAGGGTGTGAAAGTAGCCATAGCAACTTACTCTCTGAACATAACCTTCTCAGTTCTGTTTTAGGGTTAGTTTAGTTCAGAGGTGTTCAGCGCATGCACGCCCTATTATTAAGGGTTCAGTGGACGTCATAGATAGATAGATGGATAGATAAATCCTAAGAAATAATCGTCTTACTTTTACGGCTGGAGGTGCGGTGTGCAAGGCGGAGGAACGAGGAGAAGCAGTAAACTCAGGTTTATTTATCCAAAAAACACAAACAAAAGACTTATAAGAACCAAAACGGCACACCATGTGCAAAACTGGGGAAACTGGGAACATGGAACATCCACACAGAAGGACCATCCACACAGTTTCTACTATCCACGATCACATGGGGAAACAGGAGGGTATTTAACAAGAACAAACATTAGGAAAACCTGACAGGAATAGACGAGGTAAGTGATTAACACGACAGGTGATAGAAGGACACGTGAAGATACATAGACAGGACCCGGAAGTGGAACAAGACGAGATAGTGATTACAACGAGGTTGTGACACTTACACATTGTTGACACACTTTTTTTATTTTTGCACTAGGACATTTTTTTATGCTACAATGCATTTCTATAATAGAAAATAATTTATAATATATTTTACTTTTCAAGCAATGTAGAAACAAAAATACTAAACATGAAAATGGTAGCAGCTTCAAATGTTATCCAATTTTGGTTGTTGCACTTGAGTGACAGTGGTGACTCAAAACCAGGGTTCTCCCTGAGTGACAAACCCTGACCTATAAAGGTCAGAAGGCGATACCTAGGTATGTAGAAGAAACCCTGGTTTCTGTCCCAAGCAAAATTATCGTTCTGGGAGCTCCATGTCCTCGTGTAATGCTGTTGACAGATGCCTCTTTCATGGCCTGGAGGCCGATCTTGAGGGATCGCTCGGCCCAAGGTTTGTGGAGCGGACACCACCTTTCCTGGAACATAAACCTGCTAGAGATGCTGGCAGTTTGTATGGCACTTCAGGCATTTTTCTCAGACTCCAGGAGACATCATGTTGTTGTCCAGAATTTTGGAGAAGTTCGGCCAAACACAAATGGGTCTGTTTGCATCGCTAGAAATTACTCACTGTCCACTCTGGTTCTCCCTCACTCATCCAGCTCCTGTTTTACTGGACAGACATGGCTGAGGACGTCTGGATCGCTCCATCCACAGGGAAACTGAATGCCCTGAATTGGAAACTCTTCACTTCCTGGTGCAGTGAGAGGCAGTTGATACCTTCATATAACAAATAAAGAGGACGCAGCTAAAAAAGGAAGAAGTTTGCCTGTCATTTTGGGGATGCGCAGGTGGCAGAGGTGGCCAGCAATCTGTGGCATTTGTTGTGTGGAGTCTGCAGGGGTGGGATGTGATTACCTTATCTTCACACTCACTAACTCATCTAATTACACAACTCCAGTGAAAGGGCACACTTGCAAAAAAAGGTTAATTGCTTAATTTTCCTACCATATGTACACCCAGTTCATAAGTCAAGTTTTTACTAAATACACGCATACTATTTCAAAACTGCTTTGAATTTTCTTCTTGGTTAAATTTGGAAACAAAAGTGGTCTTCCAGTTGTACCAGTGCACTTTATACAGAGGTTATGCTCTTCATGAAAGGACTTTGAATCCTCATAAAAAAGGTCATCTGTGTCTGAATGCGCATCGCATGCCAAATAGCATTGCACAGAGAGAAAAACATCCGTGGGGAAAGCAGAGACATTACATGGATCATTAGTTCCTGATATAGGAGAGGGAGCGCTGACTGGCTTAATGATGCTTTGATAAGCTGTTTTCAGGAGGTAAACATAATCTGTTAGCTTTTCAACACTTTTTTTTGTACTTGGAGCAATTTTTGCTTTGATATGAAATTGTCATTTGCTTGTTTGCTGAAAAATCCACAACTGAAAATATAAATGCAACTGGCTTTGTTCTGCGTCATGATGGAAATGTGCAATAATTAGACTTGTGCTCAGTTTTAGGTACAATCTCCAGTACTATCCACAGGAGTGTGTGTTTCCTTTGTTATAGAAATTCATTATTTCAGTGAAGAGTTCCCTCAAACATGTCAATTATTTCCTTTTGAACTCGATACAGCTGCATGTCCAGGTGAAATGCACATCCCTACGCAGATGCCAAATGCGCACTCTACCCCTTTTATTGTATCTCGTCACAGTTTCATAAAATATCCTTACATTATTACTGACTAAAATTTTTCCACATTTTTGTTCACTTATAAAGAAAGATGAACTATATATTGATTATGCAGTTGAGTCTTTGCATCTATAAAAATGAAAAATTATAGTTTATCGTTTTTAGACATATTTGAGCACCGTATCTCAGCTGGCTGGTTTACCTTAGTACAATTAGAGTTTAATAAATTTGTTTAGTACTTAAACTTGGTTAATCTAAATTTAATGACATCACACCAATTTAATTTGATGTATTATGTGGATTTTCTCAATCAGTGCTGTTGCTTGGAGTGTGTGTGAGTATTTCTTTGTTTTGGAGGGAATGGAAAGACCTTTTAGCATTTAAGGGTTTAGTTATTTTGGACATATAAAAGAGTTAATAGAAGTAACAATGACATTTTTGTAGTCATAACTTCTGACAAACTGCTGTATTGTACGTTTTAATGATCTACAACAAAATAGAAAGAACATTGGTGATAACTAAGCTAGAAATTATAATAATAAGTTATGATAAATGAAAAATATTGGTCAAACACATATATTAACATACAAACTGACCACCAACCACAACTTTCATACATAATTTTTTACCTCAACTGTCACAGAATGGAAAGCACCCGATTGTGGGATATCAGAGGCAGTGATGCATTCAGTAATGCTGCCATCAAAAATCGATCAAATGAAGGTATCTCAGGAGACAGAAAATGAAGCTTCCTGTATTAGAAACGCATCCTCCAAAGACTGCAGTTTTAAGATTTCGGACACAGACTGTGTAAATTGTGTGATGGTCTTGGAATTAATTTACTTCATCTACTTCAGTAAAAACTAATAGATAACACTTCTTCGCATGCTTATTTTAAACTTTTGTAACTTGAAAATATAATGAACAAATACAAAATTACTTGTACAGTTATATGTAATTTACAATGACATCGTTTTATTTCAGATGCCTTTATTCCACAGCCTAATCATAAGCTCTACTCCTCTGAACAATGGTAACCACATAACAATAATTATTTTAAATGTTATAACTGAACATAAAACATTAATAGTTTTTTCCATTTACTAAAAACACATTAAATAACACTTAATTTCAACATTTACTCTCCTGATTCAGCCCTCTGCAAAGCAAACCCGCTGCCCAGATTCAGTCAAAGCAACAAAAATTATTAATGTAGTTCCAACACAAATTAAATTAACAATTTCCTTGGCTGGTGTCATGCTGTGCTTCCTTTTCTTGACACAAACCAGCGAGTCCTATAAACCCCATATTTACAATTGTAGGCTGGGAATTTTCTGAGAGCTCACCTGCTTACCACATGACCTCTGTACCACCTGAAAATTGCAGATTAGTTTAGGTGGACGTACCGTTTTCTCAGAATTACAATAATTACGACATGAAGTGAACTCAGCACATGACCGCAACCAAAGAGCGTACATGACAGAAGGATGATGACAGTAAACTAATTACATGAATTTGTCTTATTCAATGATGAATTATAAGTTATTGTTTTCACTTGAAGATCTGTGAAATGTTACACAAGGAGGCTAATGCTGTATCATAATACCTCTAGGATAACTGTTATAATGAATCTTATTAATACATACCTATGCACATATTTGACGTCAAAGACACGGATGATTAGGTTATAATGATGTGTGTGAATTTACAAACTGTTTCTTTGCCTGTGTCAAATACAAAATGAAGCCTGTTAATGTTTTTAAAATACATGTAAGAAACGTAATTGTTGCAAAAATTGGACTGGCAGTTAATAAACACTTGCTGACACAAAAATTATATTGCAACCCCTAAGGAGGAGGAATAACAATTAATTTCTTTGGAATGAGGAAGACATTATATGAACAAATTGTTTGCAAAGCCACTTTGTTTCATTTGCAGCATCGGTATTGTTGTTAATGTATAAACTGTATAATCATCAGCTCTGGTTGTTTGCGAATCAAGTGAATTTACATTGTAATTGGTATTATGTTGGTCATTTCTCATTATCGTGTTCTTTAATTTGCATATTTTCAGTATAGCACCGGTAGAAGCTCATAGTCCATTGGTGGTTTTATGAGACTGGTTTCACACTAATATGCTCTGTTTATTAAATCTGCCTTATCATGTCATGATGACAAAATTATTCCCAATTACGTTATTTCTTCAGAATAAAACATACATGCACTTTGTGCCAGTGCCACGAGGCCAAACCTTTATCATTTCAATCAATGGGTTACTGGCCATGTCGCAATAAAGAAATAGAGGGCACTTCTGGCATCAGCACAGTGATTTGTATCTCTTTTGAACATACAACTGTATCTGAGGGAGTGAAGACTAGTTACTATTTTAAACTTTGAAAACTTCAGTCTCCATTCAGTTGCATGGATCTTTTCATCTTTTCATTTTCTATTCCAAGTACTCCTTCTCATGGGCCTACCATTTGTAATGATATGTTACAATCTGTGTTTTACCACCAATCTTTTTGGATTATTAAATCCTGTTTACTCCTGCACTTATATAAAAGGTCTTAGATCCACATTTCAACTCATGCAAATGCTGTAGATAGAGGAACCATATTCATTTCTAAAGACAAGGAGCCTGATGTCAGGCACGAGACTGAGGCAGATTCAATTGCGAGTGTAACATTTATTTGTGAGAAAAGATGAAGGAAGTCCGGGACCGGCTGGCAACAGCGCAGGGACTCAATGGGTTCCGGAGAGAAGTGATGTGTGAAGTCCAGACGAGTGGTGGTGAACGTGACGACGGAAAGCGGGAACACAGGATCACAGACACGAGGAACACGGAGACACAAAACCACTGGAGGACTGCACGGGCACACATGGGGAACAAGAACACTGCAACGTGGTGATGGTGGAGGGGAACTAAATAGGCAAGCAGATGAGAAACAGGTGAGATGGTTGATGAGCTGAGTGGGTGATCAGCGACCACGCCTCCCACACACTCACATACACACACAGGCAGTAATTAGGAGACAACGAATTCATGAATCGTGACAGTACCCCCCCCCCCCCCCCCCTTAGGAGCGTCTCTCGACGCTCCCAGGGGGTCTTACCTGTCGATTGTAATCATCGATGAGAGAGTGATCCAGAATGTCCCGGGCAGGTACCCAACTTCTCTCCTCTGGACCGTACCCCTCCCAGTCCACCAAGTACTGGAATCCGCGTCCCCTCCTCCGAGAGTCCAGAATACGATTTACCGAATAGGTTGGTTCCCCATCTACGAGACGCGGCGGTGGGGGAACCGGAACGGGCGGATTAATGGGAGAACGAATAACGGGCTTGATTTTGGACACATGGAAGGCGGCATGGATTCTCCCGTACGCGGGAGGTAGTTTGAGGCGGACTGTCACCGGACTAATGATCTTGGTGACAGGGAACGGGCCGATGAATTTAGGAGCCAGTTTATTACATACGGAGCGGAGGGGAATATCTTTAGTAGAAAGCCACACTTTTTGACCCACGACGTATATGGGAGGCTTCGACCGGTGGCGATCAGCCTGGGCCTTGGTGCGCGCCCCCGCCTGCAGGAGAGTCTCTCGGGCTCTACTCCAGGTGTGGCGGCACCTCTGGACGAATGCGTGGGCGGAGGGGACCGCGACTTCGGATTCCGTACTGGGAAAGATAGGTGGCTGGTAACCTATACTACATTCAAACGGTGATAGGCCCGTGGATGATACTGGTAACGAGTTATGTGCGTACTCAACCCACGGGAGTTGTTGACTCCAGGAAGCAGGATTCTGGGCCGCGGTACACCGTAGGGACCTCTCGAGATCTTGGTTGGCCCGCTCGGTTTGGCCATTGCTCTGGGGATGGAAACCCGAAGACAGACTAACGCTCGCGCCCAGTAACCTACAAAATTCCTTCCAGAACTTGGAAATGAATTGGGGCCCTCTGTCAGAGACCACGTCTGTCGGGAGGCCATGAATGCGAAAGACGTGTTCTATGACAGAAGCCGCTGTCTCCTTAGCCGAGGGCAACTTGGGTAAGTCAAGTCAAGTCAAGTCACCTTTATTTATATAGCGCTTTTTACAATGTAGATTGTTTCAAAGCAGCTTTACAGGAAAAACAATATAAACAAAGTTTGTTTGGCTGAACAGAAGCCCCAAAAGAGCAGGCGAATCAATAAAATTGATGAATTTTAAGTGTTAAGTTTCCCCAACTGAGCAAGCCATAGGCGACAGCGGCAAGGAACCAAAACTCCGGCAGGTGACGTAACGAATGAAGAATAGAATGGAGAAAAAACCTTGGGAGAAACCAGGCTCAGTTGGGGGACCAGTTCTCCTCTGGCCAACAGCCAAACCGTGCATGATTATTATACAACAATTCAAGTCCAATATGAAGTCCAATTTGGTCCGGTTAGAGATGGGTTCATGATCGTCACAGGGGAGGGTCCAGTAGAGTCACGGTCTCCGCAGACACCCCAGGGCAGTGCTGTGCTCGTGTCCAGGTCCTTCATCTGATCTGGATACGGCCCGGATCCAGCTGACCACGGTAACCTCGGAATAAACAGAGACCAATATCAGCGTAGATGCCATTCTTCTTCTGATGTATCGAGTACATCAGGTGTTATGGGAATGTTCCCGGTTCCGGCTTATCTAAATTATGCAGCCTAACAATCATTTTACATGATTTGGATTAAAAATGTATGTATAATGTGTTATGTGTATGCCAGGTTGAAAAGATGTGTTTTTAGTCTACATTTAAACTGACAGAGTGTGTCTGCTTCCCGAACTGTAATAGGAAGACTGTTCCAGAGTTTAGGAGCTAAATAGGAAAAGGATCGCCCGCCAGCAGTTGACTTTGATATTCTAGGTATTATAAGCTGGTCAGTATTTTGGGATCGCAATAGAGGTGAAGGACTATAATGTGTTAAGAGATCTCTCAAGTACTGTGGAGCTAAACCATTTAATGCTTTGTAAGTAATTAGCAAGATTTTAAAATGTATTCGGTGTTTAATAGGAAGCCAGTGCAGGTTTGACAGAACTGGGCTAATATGCTCATACTTCCTGGTTCTAGTAAGAACTCGAGCTGCTGCATTTTGGACCAGCTGGAATTTGTTTATTAAGCGTGCAGAGCAACCACCTAGTAAAGCATTACAATAATCTAGCCTTGAACTCATGAACGCATGAACTAACTTTTCCGCATTTGTCTTAGATAGCATATGTCGCAATTTAGATATATTTTTAAGATGGAAGAACGCCGTTTTACAGATGCTAGAAACATGGCTTTCAAATGAAAGATTGGTATCAAAGAGCACACCCAGGTTTCTAACTGACGACGAAGACTTGACAGAGCAGCCATCGAGTGTTAGGCAGTAGTCTAGATTATTATGTGCCGAACTTTTTGGTCTGATAATTAGAATCTCTGTTTTTTCAGAATTTAGCAGTAGAAAGTTATTAGTCATCCAATTTTTTATATCGGTTATGCATTCTGTTAATTCAGTGAATTTGTTCGTTTCATCAGGATGAGAAGAAATATAGAGCTGAGTATCATCAGCGCAACAATGAAAGCTAATGCCATGCTTCCTAATAACTGCACCCAAAGGAAGCATGTACAGGGTGAAAAGCAATGGTCCTAGTACTGAACCTTGAGGAACTCCATATTGAACCCGTGACCGATATGACATCTCCTCATTTAATGCTACAAACTGATAACGCTCAGATAAGTATGACTTGAACCAGGCTAATGCAACTCCACTAATGCCAACATAATTTTCAAGTCTATTCAGAAGGATTTTGTGGTCAATAGTATCAAATGCAGCACTAAGGTCCAGTAACACTAACAGAGAGATACAACCACGATCGGATGATAATAGCAAATCATTTGTAACTCTAATTAGAGCAGTGTCAGTACTATGATATGGTCTAAATCCTGACTGGAAATCCTCGTAGATGCTGTTTCTTTCTAGAAAGGAACATAGTTGTAAAGATATTGCCTTTTCTAGAATCTTTGACAAGAAAGGTAGATTCGATATCGGCCTGTAATTAACTAATTCTGTAGGATCAAGTTGTGGTTTTTTAATAAGCGGTTTAATTACAGCCAGCTTAAAGGTTTTTGGTACGTATCCTAATGACAAAGAAGAATTAATATGTAGTGTGGTTGGTTCATGCAGGAAGGAAGAGGCAGGGTCGGCTTAGCTGAGACTCGTTAAACTTTTATTCAAATGAAAGTGAAACCAAAACAAAACAGGCGGCGCGCTCGTTCCGCGCTCTGCACTCGGCGCTCAATATCGCTCAGTCTCTCTCAGTCTTTCTGCAGGTTCTCCCGTGCTTTGGGAATGTGCCGTGCGCTCGAGTCTCAATCGTTTTCTCTCTCGACCTCCAGTTCCTGGCCGCTTATATCCTGTCTCTTCCCGCCAATTACTGTAACAAGACACAGGTGTTTGTTATTTGCACTTGACCCACTTACGCCGCGCTCGCTTCTCCACTCCCTCTCCCGCTGCAAACCCCGCTGAACCACGCCCCCCTCGCCACATAATAATATTAAGAATAGGATCTATGATTTCTGGAAGCATCTCTTTCAGTAGCTTAGTCGGTATTGGGTCTAGCATACATGTTGTTGATTTTGATGATTTAACGAGTTTCTTCCTCCCCAATAGCAATGAAGGATTGGAATTTTTCTTCAGGGACACTAAAATGTACTGTATTTTGGAATATTGTAGTAGATTGTTGCATGTTTATTATTTTCTCTCTAATATTATTAATTTTGCAAGTAAAGAAGTCCATGAAGTCATTAGTGCTGTGCTGATTTAAAGCATCTGGGGTTGAGGCTGTATTTCTTGTTAATTTAGTCACTGTATCAAATAAATACCTAGGGTTGTATTTGTTTTCTTCTAAGAGGGTAGAAAAGTAAGTAGATCTAGCTGATCTTAAGGCCTTTCTGAATGCAATAGAGCTGTCTTTCCATGAAAGGCGAAAAACCTCTAGCTTAGTTTTTTTCCAGCTCCGCTCCATTTTTCTGGCTGCTCTCTTGAGGGCCCGGGTGTGCTCGTTGTACCACGGTGTTGGACTATTTTCTTTAATCTTCTTTAAGCGTAACGGAGCAACAGTGTCTAAAGTGCTGGAAAAGAGAGAGTTTATAGTTTCTGTTGCAACATCAAGTTCTTCTAGGCTATCTGGGATGTTAAGTAGATGAAACTGATCGGGAAGATTATTTATAAAGCTATCTTTTGTGTTAGGAGTGATAGTTCTACTATATTTATAACAGGGAGTTAGTTTTTCGACTTTGGCTAAAGGTAATTGTGATGGCCGCTGACGGGACCACACAGTAAGGGTATTTCAATCCTACATGCATGCATACATCGCTTTTGTTTAGTTGGTTTGTTACAGACTATATTATGTTTTATAATAACAACAGACACAGATTTGGTTTGTTTTCATTTATTGCATACAAGTGATTAGTTTGAAAGCATATTTAATTAGTTTGAAAAGCATGTTTACTCTTTATTTTGTAGTATGTTTAAGACTTATTTCTTTGAGTTTAAGTTACCTGTGACGAGAGTGGAGGTCTGCTGCTACCGGGACTTGCTGTTGCTGTTGGGAGATCCATCCCAATAAAGGACCGGCTGGCGACTTTTGCCGTGACTTTGTTCCACTGGGCTAATCCATTCAGGAAATAAGCCAGGGGTGTGTGTGTGAGAAATGGTCTTGTCCTTTGAGTATATAAGATGCCCAGGTGTAACAATTAGGAGGTCAGGTCATGTTTTATTTTTTGATTTAAATTTGGTTTTTTTGGTTATTTGTCTCTTTATTTTCATTTAGTTATGAAGTTATTTTCTTTGTAATTTTGATTGGTTATTTTGTATCAAATAAATATGATTTGGTTGTTTGGAAATCCTGTGTTCCTCGCCTTGGATTGCTTGGTCCCTCACAGTAATCTACACGCAACTAAGTAATGATCTGAGATGTCATCGCTCTGCTGCAGAATTTGAACAGTATCAACATTGATCCCATATGACAATATTAGATCTAAAGTATGATTACGAGAATGAGTGGGTTCTGATACATGTTGTGTAACTCCAATAGAGTTTAAAATGTCTCTAAATGCCAATCCCAATGCGTCTTTTTCATTATCTACATGGATGTTAAAATCACCGACGATTATGACTTTATCTGCAGACATTACTAATCCTGAGAGAAAATCAGCAAATTCTTTGATAAAGTCTGTATGGTGCCCTGGTGGCCTGTATAGAATAGCCAGCACAAAAGTTAAACAGGAATTATTACTTGCACTAGATAATTTTACATTGAGGACCATCACTTCAAAAGAATTATATTTCAAATTAGACCTTTGAGCAGTACTGATCGTGTTACTATAAATTACAGCAACACCTCCTCCTTTACCTTTCAGACGAGGCTCATGTTTATAACAGTAATTTTGAGGGGTGGACTCATTTAAAGTAATATAATCGTCTGGTTTTAGCCAAGTTTCTGTCAAACGCAGCACATCTAGTTTATGATCTGTAATCATATCATTTACAATAAGTGCTTTTGAGGAAAGGGATCGTATATTCAGTAACCCAAGCTTTATCATTTGTTCATTTGTGTTATATCCGTTCTTAGCTGTTTGTAAATCAATTACATTTTTACTCTTAAACGATTTTGAGAGATTTTTGTATTTGCTAATTCGGGGAACAGACACAATCTCTATAGGATGATATCTAGGTGAAAGAGTCTCTATGTGTTGGAATTTATCTGACCTCTGTGACGTGAGACAGCTAGCAGACGGTCGGTTTAGCCAGTTTGTCTGCTTCCTGACCTGGACCCCAGTTAGTCAAGGTTTAGCTCTAAGACTATATGCCAAATTATTAGAGAGAAGAGCGGCACCATCCCAGGTGGGATGAATACCATCTCTTTTCAACAGGTCAGGTCTGCCCCAAAAACTTTTCCAATTGTCTATAAACCCTATGTTATTCCGCGGGCACCACTTAGACATCCAGCCATTGAGTGAGGATAATCTGCTAAGCATCTCATCACTCCTGCGCATAGGAAGAGGGCCAGAGCAAATTACGGTGCCTGACATCGTACTTGCGAGTTCACACACCTCTTTAATATTACTTTTAGTGATCTCCGACTGACGAAGTCGGACATCATTAGCGCTGACGTGAATAACAATCTTAGAATATTTACGATTAGCCTTAGCCAGCACTTTTAAATTTGCTTTGACGTCAGGCGCTCTGGCTCCCGGCAAACATGTGACTATGGTGGCTGGAGTCTCTATTTTCACATTCCGAGTAATAGAATCGCCAATCACTAGGGCACTTTCAACAGGTTTCTCAGTGGGTGCGTCACTGAGTGGGGAGAACCTGTTTGATGTTCTGATCGGAATGGAACAGTGGTTTTTTGACCCGCGATTATGCCGTCTCACAGTCACCCAGTTGCCCTGCTGCACGGGCTCTACAGCCGGAACCGAACAATGTACAGGGTTTGCTAAGCTAGTCGCATCCAAAGTAGTATCTAAAGCCCTTACATTCTTACTATCCTCGATTAAAGTTTGGATGCGTGTCTCTAATTCTGAAACCTTCTCTGTCAGCCTAATCATGTCCCTACATTTATGACATGTGAAGCCTTCACAGCTGACAGAGACAGAAAGACTATGCATGAAGCAGGCAGTGCAAGTGACAATTTTGAGAGAAGATGACATGACTCACCCCGTGTGTTGATCCAACTTGTTGACCAGTTGTTTGATGAAGTCGGGAAAAAAGGCGCGAGCGAGAAAAACGCTGTGTGCACGGACAGTAAGATAGCACAATGCTAACGCGTTTAGCGACTTAGATTAAAGCTAACGATTACAATATATTAAATAATCTAATATTGTATTTAGCAATACAAACGAACGTCGAGTTTAAGATCTAAAACAAAAATCAAGTTTATATGTCAGTACAAACGCAATCCACTGCAAACAGGAAACAGGAAACAGCAGCAGTGCAGCAGTCAAAACGGTCCGTCTGAAACAATCAGCCGCACAGAAGGTTCCAAGGGTATAAAGTGAGCCGCCTTCGAGAATCGGTCCACAACGGTCAAAACGACCGTGTTCCCTTGGGAGGGTGGGAGGGCGGTAACGAAATCTAGGGCGATGTGGGACCAGGGTCTCGAAGGTACTGACAGCGGCTGGATGCCTGGAGTTGAGTCTTTTGGCTGTTCTAATGTACTCTAGGTTCTTGTGGTCGGTCCAAACTAGAAAAGGCACCCCTGACCCCTCTAACCAATGGCGCCACTCCTCCAAAGCCAGTTTGACCGCCAACAACTCTCGGTTACCAATGTCATAATCTCGTTCTGCAGGGGACAAACGATGAGAAAAAAAACGCGCACGGGTGCATCTTATCATCCGAGGAAGCGCGCTGGGATAGAACCGCACCTACCCCCACCTCTGAAGCGTCGACCTCCACCACGAACTGCCGTGTGGGATCAGGGGCGACAAGGATGGGAGCCGAAACGAAGCGGCTCTTGAGTTTGGCGAACGCCGCTTCGGCGGCGTCGTGCCACCTGAACGGAGTTCTGGGGGAGGTCAAGGCTGTCAGAGGCGCGGCTAGTTGGCTGAAGTTGCGAATGAATCGCCGGTAGAAGTTGGCAAACCCCAGGAACCTCAGCAGGGCCTTGCGAGAGTCCGGGGTTGGCCATTCCACCACAGCCTTAACCTTGTCGGGATCCATGCACACTCCCTCCGACGAGATGATGTACCCTAAGAAAGGAACAGACTGTGCATGAAAAACGCATTTCTCCGCCTTGACAAAAAGCCCATTCAGTAGTAACCATTGGAGCACTCGTCGGACGTGTTGAACATGTTCCTGGAGAGACGAAGAAAATATCAGTATGTCATCCAGGTAAACATACGTGAACTGATCTATCATGTCTCTCAACACGTCATTGACGAGTGCTTGAAAGACTGCTGGGGAATTGGACAGTCCAAACGGCATGACCAAATATTCAAAATGGCCCCTAGGGGTATTAAATGCAGTCTTCCATTCATCCCCCTCTCTTATGCGGACCAAATGATAAGCATTACGTAAATCCAATTTCGTGAAGATAGATGCTCCCTGCAACCTCTCGAACGCTGAAGACATCAACGGCAAAGGATAAGTATTCTTTACCGTGATGTTGTTCAGCCCTCGGTAGTCAATGCAAGGTCGCAGAGACCCGTCCTTCTTCCCCACAAAAAAGAATCCCGCCCCCGCCGGAGAAGAAGAGGGGCGGATGAGCTCGGTGGCTAAGGAATCAGAAATGTATTTCTCCATGGCCTCCCTTTCAGGAGTGGAAAGTGAGTATAATTTGCCCTTAGGCGGAGACATACCTGGCACTAACTCTATAGCACAGTCGTAGGGACGATGCGGAGGGAGAGAAGCAGCCCGCGACTTACTGAACACTTCTTTCAGGTCCCGGTACTCCGAGGGCACGTTAGACAAATTCGGTGGCTCCTCCTGCAACACAGAACTAGACACCAACGAACAGGCAGACACAAGACAAGAGGCATGGCACTGATCACTCCAACTCGTGATGGTGTTGCGTCCCCAGTCAACCCTGGGGTTGTGCTTTGATAGCCAGGGATGACCGAGGACGACCGGTGCCGAGGGGGAGTCCGTAATGAAAAAGTCAATGGTCTCGATGTGGTTACCTGCCGATGTAAGTTTGAGGGGTATAGTCCTGAGGGAAATGTCTGGTAGTCTCTGGCCGCCGAGGGCGTTGACGGCGATGGGTTGGGGAAGACGTTCCGTGGGAATCTTGAGGTGGAGGGCCAGTGAGTGATCCATCAGGTTACCCTCGGCTCCAGAGTCCAAAAGTGCTCGACAGTGATGAGATGAGTGAACCCATTGGAGTCTTACCGGGAGGAGCGTTGCGGAGGAGGATGTGTTCATAGCGATGGCGCCCGTCAGTAACCTTCTCCCTACTGGCGGGCGCTGGCTTTTACTGGGCATCGGGAGATGAAGTGGCCCTCTCCCGCACAGTAAATGCAGAGCCCTTGTGCCCTGCGGCGTTCCCTCTCCTCCCGGGAAAGCCGAGCTCGGCCAACCTGCATGGGCTCGGGATCGCAGGTTGGGCTGACCGCCCCTGGGTGGTGGGTGGGATGCATCACGGGAGGCTCCGGGGCTGCCGACTGGAGGGACCGATACTTGCCCCTCTCCAGCCGGGAGTCCACCCGGAGTGCTAGCTCGATCAACCCGTTGAGGCTCGTGGGAAGGTCCAAAGTGTATATCTCCTGCTGGACGCGGTCAGCCAGCCCATGCAGGAACCTGTCCCACTGCGCCTCCTCGTTCCAGTCGCAGCCGGCCGCGAGTGTCCGGAACTCGATGGAGTAATCGGATACCGAACGGTTACCCTGTCTAAGGTCTGATAACTGGCGTGCTGCCTCGCGGCCAACTGCCGATCTGTCGAACACATTCTTCATCTCATCCGAGAAGGACCGGAACGAGGAGCAGCACGGATCGTTCTTCTCCCATACCGCCGTTCCCCATTTGGCTGCCCGTCCCGAGAGCAACGTTAACACCAGGGCCACCTTGGCTTGCTCCGAGGCATACGTCCGCTGTTGGAGGGAGAAAAACACAGAGCATTTAGTTAAAAATGGTCGACATCCCTCAGGTTCCCCAGCGTAACGTTCCGGGGGCGGGAGATGCGGCTCTTGCTGCCCTGCGGGACGGTCGATGGTGAGGGGAACCGGCGGTGGGTCTGGCGCAGTGAGAGCAGGCAGTTGCTGGAGTCGAGTGGTGAGCTCGGACACCTGCGCTGTTAACGCTTGCATGGCGCCATGTTGTTGGCGACGAAATCCTGCCAGCCGGGGTTACTCGCTGAATCCATGAAAACAGGCAGTGTTCTTCTGTCAGGCACGAGACTGAGGCAGATTCAATTGCGAGTGTAACATTTATTTGTGAGAAAAGATGAAGGAAGTCCGGGACCGGCTGGCAACAGCGCAGGGACTCAATGGGTTCCGGAGAGAAGTGATGTGTGAAGTCCAGACGGGTGGTGGTGAACGTGACGACGGAAAGCGGGAACACAGGATCACAGACACGAGGAACACGGAGATACGAAACCAATGGAGGACTGCACGGGCACACATGGGGAACAAGAACACTGCAACGTGGTGATGGTGGAGGGGAACTAAATAGGCAAGCAGATGAGAAACAGGTGAGATGGTTGATGAGCTGAGTGGGTGATCAGCGACCACGCCTCCCACACACTCACATACACACACAGGCAGTAATTAGGAGACAATGAATTCATGAATCGTGACACCTGATGTATAAACATTATACACATATGTTGGGGGTTTTAAACAAAGCGATAAGATTTACATATTTTATTTTTAAAATGCCCTGCCAGTGATATCAGACAGTTGTATTTACACTAAAACTCATTAATAATAAAACTTTCATGAGTTCACACTTACAAATGATTCAGGAGCAGTAAATGGTAAGCGTATTTGGCGTGCTGTCCAAGGAGAGGGCTCTGAGCTTGGTATTTAGCCCGAACCTGGAGCACTCCCCTCGTGTTTTTGATAGGAATGTTTAAGTGTGAAGAGGGGTAAATCGTCAAGAGGTGTAGGTGAGTCGAACATGACTATATATACATATTTCCTCTCATGTTGATAGGATGAGGTGTAATTGCTGATGACGAGTTGATTGCGTTAATCCTTTGAACGTGCTCCTCCCGGACTTTGTTAATAAAACATAATTTCACAAGTTCACACTTACAAATGATTCAGGAGCAGTAAATGGTAAGTGTATTTGGCGTGCTGTTCGAGGAGAGGGCTCCGAGCTTGGTATTTAGCCCGAACCTGGAGCACTCCCCCAAAAATTGCAACCAAGTCGGACAGCCGCTAGGAAGATGCTGATGACCCCCAAAAATTGCGAGGTGAAAGCTGATTTAGTCCCGAGTTCGGGAGGGCTTCTTGTCTCTTCAGTAAGGAAGTTTGGTGTTTGTGTTCGGAAGATGAGTATCACTGGTGATTGGATGTAGAAGGCTTGAGGTCCGAAGGAGATGGTATTTTTTTAGCATTGGAGATGTGCTTGTTGTGAGAAGGCGAGTTGGGTGAAAACCTGGTTCCTCTGGGCCGCTGCGAGCGCAGGAAGGCACATCACAGCCGCAGCAAATGGAACCTTTCAGGAGACACTGAACTGCTGGCGAAAGCAAGGAGGCTGTGATGATGGAGGTCAATTTCCAAGGACTGGACTCCCGTGGGAGCATGAAGGCAAGTCACCCATGTAGCTGAGCTCCTGCAGGAGTGTCACTGCTGCGGCAGTGAAGAAATTCGAGAGAACTGGCTCCAGTGAGAGTGTCACTGCTGCGGCAGTGGAATTTCCATTGAACTGAGCTCCTGACGGAGCGTGGAGGTGCATCACTGCTGCAGCGGTGGAGAATTCGAGAGAACTGGCTCCTGCGGGAGCATCACTGTTGCGACAATGGAGGCAAATTCAATACTGAGCTCCTGCGGCAGTGGAGTAGTTTCCCCTTAGGCTGACTCCTATGAGAATGTGTCTTTTTTGGTGAAGCCTCTGCTCCCCTTGAGTACCTAAATAGCACTTGAGCCCCTTGAGCCCCCCTTGTGTGCAGCCCTGAGTGTAGACAGAGTCATTACATTAAGACTCTTAACTCTTGAGCTCGACTTGGTCAAGCCCCTCTCGATATGAGAGTTATATATAGTGGGGAGGTGTCCACTTGCTTGAGCTCCACTCGAAGGCATTCTAAGCGAGAGGTGGGTTCTTCTCCAACTTCTATATAAGCAGTCTTGTGTATATAGGGTTGTTAGACCTCAGCTACAAAGTTTCTAGGCCGAAGTCTTTGCTCTTAGATGGATGATGGGTCCGCGCAAGATTGTTGACGGGGGGAGGGGTTTAAACACACCTCCTCACTGCCAAAGCTGCAGCATAACAGTTTGGGAGTTGATACAGCAAATGTATCAACTGCGGCAACGGATGTATTATTGCTGCAGTATTAATGTATTATTGCTGCGGCAACGGTATTAATGTATTATTGCTGCGGCAACGGAAGCAAGTTCGGAACGGAGCTCCTGCGGGAGCCTCACTGCTGCGGCA
This sequence comes from Rhodeus uyekii, assembly GCA_037043235.1. NCBI lineage: Eukaryota > Metazoa > Chordata > Actinopteri > Cypriniformes > Acheilognathidae > Rhodeus > Rhodeus uyekii. The sequence continues at coordinate 217,595 of JAWRVZ010000103.1, read as the reverse complement.
GTGGAGTAATTTCCCCCTTAGCTGACTTCTGCGGGAGTGTGGGGGAACATCATTGCTACGCCAATGGAAGGAAGTTCGGAACTGAGCTCCTGCGGGAGCCTCACTGCTGCGGCAGTGGAGTAATTTCCCCTTAGCTGACTCCTGCGGGAGTGTGGGGGAACATCATTGCTGCGCCAATGGAAGGAAGTTCGGAACGGAGCTCCTGCGGGAGCCTTACTGCTGCGGCAGTGGAGTAATTTCCACTTAGGCTGACTCCTGCGGGAGTGTGGTGGAACATCATTGCTGCGGCAATGGAAGAGAGTTCGTAACTGAGCTCCTGCGGGAGCCTCACTGCTGTGGCAGTGGAGTAATTTCCCCTTAGGCTGACTCCTGCGGGAGTGTGGGGGAACATCATTGCTGCGGCAATGGAGGGGTTTCCAGGGCTGGGTTCCTTTTGGAGCAGCACTACTGCGGCAGTGGAAAGCTGTGGCTGTGAAGATAGTATGTGGAAAGGAACAGATATTAACTGATGAGAGTTTGTAGGGCTTGTTTGATGTTTGATCTGTCTGATCGGATGTAGCTCTTGAGCTTCTGAAGACCAGCGGCCCAGTGCTTGTATCTGCTGTTGGGAAAGGCCTGTTGGGTGGTTGCTGCTCCTATGCAGAAAGAGTGGCTGGAAAATTGGTCTGTTGGGAAGCCAGCATGGAGTAGCGTAGCTTTAAGGTGTATTTGGAACCAGAAATGTGAGATGGGGTGGTTGGAATCATCTATGAAGATTGGGTCAGATGGTAGTTTGACCTGCGAGTTTCTGAAATGGAGGTAGGCTGAGAGGGTTTGATATGGCTGGATTGGTGATGGAAGATTGAAGATGTAGATGAAGTGGTCTTTTCTTGTTAGGTTGATGGAAGATTGAAGATGTAGATGAAGTGGCCTTTTCTTGTTAGGTTGGTCTTGCTTTGTTTGATGAAAATAGATGAGATTTTATCTTTACCAAAAAAAGAGATGGTTTCTTCGTCCAGTATTGGCAAGTCAGAAATTGTAGGATGTACTTAAAATGTACTTGTTCCTGGGTTAAAGCTGGATGTGACGGTGAGTTCTGAGCATCTGAGGAATCCGAAAGCCCATGATGAACATAGTGTCACTTCTGCGGCAGTGGATAATTCGAGAGGCCTTGCTCCTGCGGGAGCGTCACTGCTGAGGCAGTGGATAATTAGCGAGAACTGGCTGAGCATTGCTGCTGCGGCAGTGGAGGATTGAGAGACCTGGCTCCTGCGGGAGCGTCACTTCTGTGACAATGGAAAGCAGTTGCCATGAAGTTGTAAGTGGGGAGGAGCTGATGCTTAACAGAGTTTGAAGAGCTTGTTTGATGTGGCTCTTGAAAGCTTCTGAAGACCAGCAGCGCAATGCTTGTATTTGCTGTTGGGAAAGGCCTTTTGTGCAGTCGTGGTTGCTGCGCCTATGCGAAATGAATGGCTGGATAAATGGTATGTTGAGAATCCAGTTTGGAGTAGCATAGCTTTAAGAAGTTTGGAACCAAAACGTGTAATGGGTTGGAATCGTCTATGGAGAGTGGGTCGAATGGGAGTTTAGCTTGCGAGTTTCTGAAATGGAGGTAGGCTAGGAGGATTTGATATGGTTGGATTGGTGATGGAAGATTAGAGATGTAGGTGAAATGGTGCTTCTTCATTTGATGAAGTATGAAATGGTTTTGTCGTCCAGCACTGACAAGTCGGAATTAGAAGGATGTAATTTTGGGTTAAAGCTGGATGTGATGGTGAGTTATGAGCATCTGAGGGAACCGAAAAGCCAGTATGGGGATAGCTTCACTGCTGCTGCAGTGGGATAATTTCCCCTTGGCTAACTCCTGCAGGAGTGTCGGGGAACATCATTGCTGTAGCAATGGAGGTGGCAGTGGAATAATTTCCATTTGAACCGAGCTCATGAGGGAGTGGAGGTGCATCGCTGCTGCGGTAGTAGAGAACTTCCTCTGGAAACTTATCACGTGTTGGATGATGGAGATTGTCTCTTTCCTCATCTTCTGTCTCTGTGGCAGTGAAAGCCATTTCTGGACTGATTGAATGTATCTCTTGGCTTCCGATGACCTGCGGCCCAGTGCTTGGATCTGTTAGTTTTAGAACAAAACATGTGATGGGGTGATTGAAGTCGTGTGGGTCGGATGTGAGTTTGGCCTGATCTCTTAAATGAAGGTAGGCTACGAGGGATTGTTGTTGTTCGTGGAAGTTAAAGGCCTTTATGGTTTGGTTTACCTTACTTTCGTCATGCAGCGCTGACGGGTCAGTATATAGATAGATTTGGATTAAGGTTGGATGTGATAGAATCTGAGGAAACTGAAACCAATATGGCTCGATCATGGCATTGAGTGGTCGGACAACATTTGGGTGGAATCCTTGGCGGAGAGTGGGGATACGGATTTCCAACGTAATTGGTTGTCTGGTTACTGAGCTGGTATGTTGAGTTCTTGGGATACCTCTGATGAGCAGAGGATTAAATTTCAGCAAAGGGAAGTAGATTTCACCTAGGTAACCCATGGTGAAGCTGGCTTGGACGTTCTTGGTGTTGTTGAAATGCAATACGAATCGGTGGTGGTGGATAGAGACAATGTGAAGCAGATTATATGTGGAGTGGAAAGTCTTGAACTCTTCCACTCCACATGTAATCTTCCAAATGAGTGGTTTGAAGAGAAAAAGGCTTGAAAAATGGAAATTTAAAGGTGTTGAGAAATATCAACTCTGAATATTGATATACTGGTTGGGAATGGGTCCGCCTCTGGTGGCAACAGCCTTAACTTCAGTGAGGATTTGTGTTTTACTGTTGTTGGTGACAAGGGTGGTTCCAAGCAGGAGTGTTTGTGGAATGGCATGAGCATTGCAGAGAACAGGATGAAAGGAGATTTAGCATGGTGGAGAGAATTAGGTGGAAAAAAGGCCAGGACCGAAGCAACTTGCGGAGGCAACCTCACGCTTGGGTTGACACCTGGAGAGAGACAGAAGGGGTAGAAAGGGAAGATGAAATAGTGTCTCGGCCTGCGCCGCTAGAGGAGGCAGCCTCACGCTAGAACCGGATGGTAGGGCTGCAGGTCAAAAATAAGGGAAAGGTTAGGTACGTGCATCTGTGCTGAGCCTGCAGCGCTGGTGGAGGCAAGCTCACGCTTGGAGGGCGGCGTGTGTCACTAAAGGCTGGCATGTGAGGTGCAGTGCTGGGAAACTGCAGTGTGCTGCTGCTGCTGCAACTTAATGCTTGAAGATCTGGTCTTGCAAGGGAGAGAGGTGAAGATTTAGGGAGCGAAGGTTTGAGGCATTTTGAAGGTGGAGTGGATTTGGAGATGGTACAGCTGACTGGAGCGAGACCTGTATTCTAGTTAGTTTTGCTTTGGTCGTTCTCCTTTCACTATTGATGCAAGTGCTGTGGTGTCGTAGGAAGTTGAGTAAGAAGATGGCGGATGTCTTGATGGTGGAGATGAGTGTAAGCCTCGGCGTCATAGGGTGCGATGACCGCGTGGTGATGTTGGAAGCTCAGTTGCAGTGTTTTGTTGAGCTTAGGAGCTCCTTTCATCAGTGGGATACGGCGAAGGAACTTGAGAGAGGAAGTTTTCATCATCAAACAGGTACATCTCAATCTTGGACATTTTGCCGATAAGGCGGGGCATCACATGATCGCCTGCTAAATTCCAACACCTTGGCTGGTGCTGAGCCAGAGAAAGCTATCAACACTTGTTGTTATTCAGTGTTTTCAATCTCTTGAAGATTATTTACAGACATCTAAATATATACGCAAGTAATAACAAAACACCACTATGGTTTGTAAAATACGCTGATTTCCATAAGTAAATAACTTTTCAATTATAAAATTGACAGGGGCGTTTAATTTATATCAGATGCATGTTGCATATTTAATGACTAAACAAACTTACTAACCTGTTGGAATTCGGAATGTCAAAATTGATGAAAGTTCACAAATTTATTGGCTTTGAATAAACCCCAAGCAGGGGATCATCCAAGTATCATAGAATTATAAGACTTAGCCTATCATAGACTTAAGGATTGAGGACAGTGAAGGCAGTGAATTACTTTGAAATAAGAAGTGCATATGGTTTATTTTCCAGTGGGTCCAGTTAATAGCTGGTTAAGTTGAATCATCAAGGCAGTGTTGGCAATTAGTTCTTGATTCTTGTGTGGGCGGCAGAGCGCGCGATCAGACTGTAATGAGCGCGATCTGAAAGCGCGTGCGATCGGGCTGTACTGCACGCGATCTGACTTCTGTGTGCATTACTGCTTGAGCTGGTAGCGCGTTAGTTTAAAACAATCACATTTCAGACATGGATTCCCCGAAACAGTAGCATCAAGATGGCACAAACTGCTCGTGATTTAGCGTTGCTGAAATCAAAGCGCCGGGAGGATTACAGCTGCTCTTGTTTGTGTGAGCTGACGGACAGAGAGAGTGTGAGCTGAAACTGCAGCGCGGTCTGCTGAAGGCTCGCGGCGGCGGCCTGACGCTGGTGGAAAGCCCGTTCCTTGCGGGAAGAGGGCGGCATTGCCCGAGAGTCGAGCTTGCTGCTCAACCAACTTTATCTGAATGCGGATGTTTCGCTTGCAGTGGCGAGAACAGGCCTCGCGTCTTATTTGCTTGTTTGTTGCTCAGGATCCGTTTGTTTGGTCTGGCACCTGTGATGAAATGCTGAGGGTGATATGATATAGTCAGCATGGTGTTTAGACGGATGAGAATCGCTCCTGAGTCCGGAGTTTTTTGTAGAAAATCCATCTAACGTGTAGAGCTCGAATCCGGCTGTATCGCGACCGGAAGGTGGAGCCGTATGTCGTAAACTGTCCAGCTGCCGTAAACCGTCAAGAGGTGTAGGTGAGTCGAACATGACTGTATATATACACATTTTTCCTCTCATGCTGATAGGATGAGGTGTAATTGCTGATGACGAGTTGATTGTGTTAATCCTTTGAACGTGCTCCTCCCGAACTTTGTTAATAAAACATCATAAAAACAACAAAATAAAAGTAATTGCGGCAGCCCCTCTTTCACGAGTAGCGAGGGTGTGTGATGCAGATCCAGGCAACGAGCACGAGGTTCTCAACAAAAATATGCTTTCATAATAATAAACGAGAAACAAAAGACTTGATAACAAACAGAAAAGGCACTCAATGGTGCAAACCTGAAAGGTAAATGCTATAACACGAGGCAAAGCAAGGCATCAGAAGACATCCACACACCGACATGCAACTAACATAACTTCATGTCAATTCAAAGACTCACAAAGACAAAGGGAGCATGGGCAGGTATATATGGGCAAACACATGATTAACACAGCAGACAAGACTTGGGTAATGATTAGACGCTAAAAAGGTGTGAATGACCTGAAAGAGAAACAAGGGGGAAACAGATATGACAAATGCTACAAGACAAGACCATGACACCCTCACTAACAACTGCCACCCACACACACACACAAACAAAACAACGTAAATCCAGGCCTGGTCCTCTCTTGTCCTTCACTCGCTTTCCTGTAGCTCAATCAGTAGAGCATGGCACTTGCAATGCCAAAGGTCATGGGTTTCCAGGGAAAGCAAGTACTGATTAGAATGTAAAAAGTGTATCTATATAAGTGACTATATAAATAAAGGTATCTTGAATGCAATGTGAGTCACTTTGAATAAAAGTGTCTGCCAAATGTAAAAACGACGTTGTTCCTCCTTTAATGGTTCTGCTCTTCCGTGAGATACAAGGCACAGTGAGGCTCGCAGGTGACGCTCATTATCAGTTATGGCACAGCTGCCCTGCTTGCCACAGCTACCATTAAACACTGTAACATTACATGGATGAGAATATGCACATATATGGTTATTTTGGGAAAGAGATGGGGTGGGGGTCAAGACACAATCTTCAGCTCATTAGAATTTATAAAGGGAAATTTACACAGGTTCTGATAAGGGAAATTCTGGAAATGTTCATGTTTCCTTTTATGTATGCTCACACTTTTTATAATGAAGTGCCTCATTTTATGCCTCAGAAGATCACAGAGAAATGAGAGGGACTCTTTTCAAGCCAGACAGAAAGAAATACCTGGAAACACATTAACAATATATTAGAAAATACTGAGAAAGTCATCAGGTCACAATCTGAGTTTTCTTCAGAATATGTAAAAGAGTTCCTGTTGTTTTCCATTAAAATTGCACAAGGGTAAATCCACCAAACCAAACTCCTCTCAATATGGCAACTCAATCAGTATCCTACATTGCTCTTCCACGTGCAATATAGCTCAGCTTCACACATGGCTAGCCTTTTGTGAATCAATTTAGCAGTTCAGCTTAGTCACATGAGATGAATGTCTTTCTGTTCATCTTACCAGCTTCTCACTCTAAAACAACCTAATTCAGAAACTGTTTAAGACTCTGATTTGTCATAGGATCCCAAATAGGATTTTAAAAAATGAGGTGTATTATGGGTCATTTGCTGTCAATTATTGTGAATTGGTTGGATGAATCCATATTTAAAGGACTTTTTTCCCTAACACAGGGGTCGGCAACCTTTAATGTTGAAAGAGCCATATTTAACAAACAAAAAAATCAAATATGTCCGGAGCCGCAGTCTAAGGTTATATATATATGAAGCGAAGTATTCTTCGGGGCGGGGCGGGGCGGGGCGGGGGGGGGGGGGCGCGCAGCGCGTCTTCCGTGGGCGGAGCGATAGACTCATGCGGCGCGTAGCGCGTCTTCCGTGGGCAGAGCGATAGCACACCCTGCGCGGATAGCGGGACCGCTGCTACAACTTACGTGCAGGGGATGAAAGAGCCACAGCACAGGGGTAAAAGAGCCGCATGCAGCTCCGGAGCCGCGGGTTGCCGACCCCTGCCCTAACACCACACATTAGCCGAACAGCTCTTATATACACCAGGGAACTCACGTTAAACAATTTGTCTTAATTGTATGTAGTATTAATATTCGAATATCCTAGGTATGGCTGGCTGTTTAAGTCATAAAACCATCTGTAGTATTATGTATAGTAGACATTTCGGTAACGCTTTATTTTTATAGTCCCTTTTGAACACTTTTTTGCCTATAAGTAACCTTACAACTACATGTCAACTAACTCTCATTAGAGTATTAGTAGTATTACACCCCCTGGTCTAGGTCAGGGTGTAACATAGACACGACCCAAACTTCTCATTTACCCATTTCTTTTATTATTATTTACTAGTTGCCTAAGAATTTAGAGAAACAGTCCTTGGAATTCATTATCAAAGAAAAGACACCAGTGATTATAAATCCAAAACAAAGAAAAAGAAGTTTAGAAGCAAAATCTTCAGGGGTGAGCTAAGTGCCAAAACAACAAACATAATAGAAACTAAACTTTCCAAGAAAAACTAGCTTTAAAACAGGAGAATACGGATGCTAAACAAACAAAACAAAACAAACTAAACAAAACAAGGCACTCACCCCCTACAGCTTCACAGATTACAAAACAAAAAGATACAACAAACATTATAGATCAGCAGGACAAGATGTATGATCACTTGCACACAAGCGAGTAACAAGCACTCTGTTTAACGCAGGAGATGAGTACAGAAAAATACATTCTCTGGAACCCAACTTCCAACAAATAGGGCTGAAATAGCTCAGTTGGGAGACTGTTAGACTAGATCTAAAGGTCCCTGATTCAATGCCGGTTTCATCAATTTAGCTTGGGTCGAAAGCAGGTAAAGTGACAAGATACATCTTTTAGTTCATGCGCTCATGAGTTCAAGGCTAGATTATTGTAATGCTCTAGTAGGTAGTTGCCCTGCATGCTTAATAAACAAATTCCAGCTGGTCCAAAATGCAGCAGCTCGCGTTCTTACTAGAACCAGTTAGTATGAGCATATTAGCTCAGTTCTGTCAAACCTGCACTGGCTTCCTATTAAACACCGAATACATTTTTAAATCTTGCTTATTACTTACAAAGCATTAAATGCTTTAGCTCCACAGGACTTGAGCGATCTCTTAACACATTACGTATAGTCCTTCACGTCTATTGTGATCCCAAAATACTGACCAGCTTATAATACCTAGAATATCAAAGTCAACTGCTGGTGGTCGATCTTTTTCCTATTTATGTCCTAAACTCTGGAACAGTCTTCCTAACACAGTTCGGGAAGCGGACACACTCTGTCAGTTTAAATGTAGACTAAAACACATCTCTTCAACCTGGCATACACATAACACATTATACAGTGGAGTTCACTTATCTCGAGTCACGGTTAACTCGGCAATACTATTATGTCAACGTTTTTGAAGTGGAACCGCCAAACTCCCTATTTGTCTCAGTATTTTCTTGTGGGTTATGTCAATTCTGTTATGTTGCCGAATCTCAGTATCTCGAGCAAAAACGAGGGACATATATGCCCTTCACATGGTTATTTTGTGACTGAGAGTTCACTGCGCATGCGCTGAGTTCGTGTTGCAGGCAGCAGATCCGCCCAGATGCAGGCAGAGCAGATAGTCACTCCTCCACGTGTAAATGAATTGCACGTGTCCGGCAAGCCGTCGCTGGCTGATTAGGCAATGGCAGTACGAGATGTCAAATGTTCTTTGTCTAAAAAATAATTAAATCACTGCACAAATATAAATTGCTGCATTTGTTTGACTCACACAGCCTCAGTCACGTACTCTCGTCCACTGTGTGTGCGCGCTTGTCTGTGACAAAAGTTAACTAGCTGGCTGGCTTATCATATCTCAGTCAAAATTTTACACCCAAAAATACAGGAAGGAGTCTCGTGGCAAATCTGCACAAGCTCTATTCAATCTAGGAAAAAAAGGCTGAGTCTAAGGTTCCGATCTTCAAAGATGTAGTCTTTATTGCCAGGCAAAAAAAGAGAGATGACAGGTTCAAAAAACCAAACATCATCTGACTTTACAGTCCGATACATCACATATTATACCTTTTTCTTATCATCATGTGTCCAATTGGATTTCGCTAAGTATCTTTTTCTTTTGGCTTGACCTTGGTGTTTTTGCCATCACTACATATTTCTCATACATCCCTTGATTTTTATTGGTGGAAAATAGTCACCCGATTTTTAAACAAAAGACTTTTGACTGTTTGTCCCAAATGAACACCCCTTTTTTATGTTCCCAAAGGCTCACCTGATGTTTTTCGTCATCTTCAAGGATAACAAACTGGCTAAACTCTGTGTCTAACATTTACAAAGTTACAATGCTCAGAGTTCATATGAGTTTATGGTCACATTAATTCCACAGATAAAGTTTTAACAATGGATGAATTTCTTCAACAGGAGTGGGAATCAAACCCTGAGTTCCAAGGCTGGTTAAAGCCATTTATTGGTGATAATACTTGTTAGACAGACAGAACGCAAAAACTATGCAATCTAGTACAGCCACACAACGCGCACGCACGGTCTGCTCAGTGCCGCTGCGGATTCAAGATCCAGGTTGTTAAAAAGATGGGACGAAGCAGATTTTGTTGAGAAAGCACATTAGGCAGGCAGAACGCAAGAAAGTATGCAATCTAGTACAGCGTGATGACCTCATGAATATGTTATGACGCTGTGAGCGAAATTGTGTTTGCAATGTTGGAGAATATAATTAAAGGTTTGTATCGAGAATCAAAGGTGTTTTTTATTGTATACTGGTAAATCTCTGCTGCAACCCCCGAGGCTGTCGACATAACCAAACTCCACTGTACATACATTTTTAATCCAAATCATTTAAAATGATTTTTAGGCTGTATAATTTAGGTCAACCGGAAACGGGAACATTCCCATAACATCTGATGTACTCGATACATCAGAAGAAGAATGGAATTTACACTGATATTAGTCTCTGTTTATTCCGAGGTTACCGTGGTCTGCCGGATCCGGACCGTATCCAGATCAGGACCTGCACCTGGACACGAGCACAGCACTGCCCTGAAGTGTCTGCAGAGACCGTGACTCTACTAGACCCTCCCCTGTGACGATCATGAACCCATCTCCAACCGGACCAAATTGGACTTAATATTGGACTTGAATTGTTGTCAATATAATAATCATGTACTGTTTGTCTGTTGGCCAGAGGAGAACGTCTCAGGTTACGTATGTAACCATAGTTCCCTGAGAGGGAACGAGACGCTGCGTCGAACGCTTTGGGGAAATACTCGAGCACTGTCTTGCGAAGAACATTATGTAAACTTCCGTCGCGTGTGTGAGTGACGGTCACAGGTCGGTGACGTCACGAACCAGGTCATAAAAGAGCGCCAGTAACCTGGAAGCGGCAGCTTAGAGGTGTCTGAGCAAGCCCGGAAGGTGCAAGGAGCCAAAGACGCAGCATCTCATTCCCTCTCAGGGAACTATGGTTACATACGTAACCTGAGACGTTCCCTTTAAACGATATACCAACACCACCTCAGTGACAAAGGCCGATGAGTGTCTCGTAGTTCACTATGAGAGAACCCGTGTTCCCAGAGCAGAGTTGATATCAAGCTGGTAAAACCTCAGAAAGGTATGCGGGGAAGACCACCGCGCCGCATCACAAACATCAGATAAAGACACACCTGATATAAGGGCCTTAGAGGCAGCCATGCTCCTAGTAGAGTGGGCACGGACCCTCAGAAGCGATGGGGATCCAGCCGACTTGTAAGCCAGGGTGATAGCCTCAACTATCTACCTGCTTAAAGTACGTTTGGATGCTGGGGCCCCCTTGGGGGTCCCAAAGCAAACAAACAACTAGTCTGAGGACATGCTCGCACTGGACAGACCTTGTTTTTAAATTCCTGGTCCTGGTCACTGAAGGGGGGATAAAATATTTACAAACTTTTCATTTGTGTCTAGAAATATTTGTATGCAGGCTAACCTGGCTACATGAGTAGGCACTTTGGGTACATAGCCTGACCTGGGATGGAGGAAGGCTTTCACCATCCCAGGCGCAAACTCAAGGCAGGGGGGAGCTACAGATAGCGCCTGTAGATCCCCAACTCTCTTTAGCGATGTTAGAGCTAATAAGAACAAAGTTTTCAAAGTGAGGAACCTCATCCAAAGGTTAAAAAGGTGCCTGGGACAACCCCTGGAGTACCAGAGATAAGTCCCAGGTGGGAACCTTGGTCTGTACTGCAGGCCTCAGCCTAATAGTACCATGGAGGAAGCGTGTGATGAGGGGGTCCCTGCCAATGGACATGCCACCCAGAGGTACGTTGTAAGCAGCCACATAGACCTTCAGGGTGGACGGGGACAGCCCTGCAGCGAATTTATCCTGCAAGAACTCCAGCACTTTGCCAATGTGACAGGTAACTGGGTTCACCTGCTTTTCGCTACACCAAGAAGTGAAGAGTCTCCACTTCAGGGCATACAGCTTCCTTGTGGAGGGAGCTCTGGAGTGGAGGATGGTCTCAACAACCTCAGTTGAGAGACCAGAATCTATGAGCTGGGCCTCCTCAGAGGCCAAGCCCACAGTTTACACAGTTCTGGGCAGGGGTGAAGAATCAAGCCCGCTGCCTGGGACAGAAAGTCCTCCCTGGGATCTCCCAGGGGACTCAGTCCAGAAGGGACACAAGATTCGCAAAACACACTCTGCCCGGACAACATGGAGCAATTTGTGTGAGATGGACCTTGTCTCGGCGAACTCTCTCCAGAACTCCCAGGAGCAGAGCAATCGGGGGAAAGGCGTACAGACATAGCCTCGGCCATGTCTGAACCATGGCATCCAGCCCGAGCAGGGCTGGGTGCAAGAGTGAAAATCACAGAGGGCAATGAGTCAATTCCTCGGACGCGAACAGGTCTACTTGTGCTCGACCGAATCTCAACCAAATCTGCTCCACCACCTCGGGGTGGAGCCTCCAATCCCCGGGCCTCGGCCCCTGCCTCGACAGGAATTCTGCTCCCACATTCTAGGTCCTAGGGATGTGAATCTTGGGCAAAGCGATCTCTCAATACCGCTCCCCAGCCCATAAGGGATACATCCGTCGATAGCATTACGCGTCGACAAGGAGCTCCCAATTCGGGTCAATGAGACAGACACCAGGATTTCTTTCACATATCCAAGGCACGTAAGCCTCGCCACGTGACCTTGATAGTGCGGAAAGGGTTGCCTCTTGGGAAAACCCTCTGGTTCTGAGCCACCACTGTAGCGACCTCGTGCAGCAGCCTGAGCAGGATAACGCAGGAAGCTGCTGCCTGATACCCAGCACTCGCTGGAAGTGCTTTACAGTGAGTGCCTGGCCTAGTTAAACTCTAATCAGCGCTCGTCTCACACCCCTCTGACAGATCCATTTGCGAACCCCAGGGCTTAGATCGCCACAGAGCCTCAGCTCCTGTGAGACCCAAGCCCTGGGGAACGCGAGCCTGGGCGGTGTCAGTGTCAAACACCGCCAGGCGAGAGCAGAGCACCTGCAGCGTTAGTTGGCTGCAGTGATCACAATCAGCGCTCACGAGCGCTGACCTAGCATGATCCGCTCCCAGACATTTTACACATAAAGCATGCGTATCTCCTCCCGAAAGATAACACGGGCAAGGAGACGCACACTGTATAAATGCCTCATTTGCCATTTTTAATGAGATACCTGTTCTTTTAAACTAATCTCGGGAAAAACTCAAAAAGCCAGCACAACTCAACACACACTCTTTTTTTCACACTGTGCTTGCGAAGACACCAAAAGCTGGCGCTTCCGGGTTACCGGTGCTCTTTTGTGACCTGGTTTGTGACGTCACCGATCTGCGACGTCAGTCATGCAGATGGAAGTTTACATAATGTGCTTCGCGAGACAGCGCTCGATTATTTCCCCAAAAGCGTTCGACGCAGCGCGAGTTGCTATAGAACTGGTCCCCTGACTGAGCCTGGTTTCTCGCAAGGTTTTTTCTCTATTCCATTCTTCATTCATTACGTCACCTGCTGGAGTTTTGGTTCCTTGCCGCTGTCACCTATGGCTTGCTCAGTTGGGGAAACTTGACCCATCATATTTGGAACTTAACACATTCATATAATCAATTGTATTAATTTGCCTGCTCTTTTAAGGCTGCTGTTCAGCCAAACAAACTTTGTTTATATTGTTTTCCTGTGACCACTGTAAAGCTGTAAAGCTGCTTTGAAACAATCTGTATTGTAAAAAGTGCTATATAAATAATAATAATAACAATAATAAATAATAAAAGTGAAAAGTAAAAAATAAAAAATAAAGTGTATCATCACTTTATTTTTTAGACGCCTTTCAGATCACCCAAGGTCACCATACATCAACAAGAAAGGGACTTGACTTGACTTAATATCTCATAACTCTTTATTGTGATGCTCCTCAACAGACAATCACTGGCTACAAGTAGCTTGTTTACACACGTTTGCAATAATGGAGTTTGGCCAGGGATACCATTTCATTGAAAATGTTAACAAATCAGATAACCGAAGCCTTTACATGTAAAAGCTGTGTGCACATGAATTGATCCAAGTTTAATTGTATTAAATGCAAACACTCATAGTTTTTCCTAATTTAAAAAAAATAGCATGTGTTCAAAATTTTGATATTAAAATAATAATTGATTAATTTAACAGTGAGATTAAGAACAAAATTATGGGTCTACACATGTGTTTTTGGTGCATCCCTAATTTTGTAAGGTTCACTAAAAATATTTCTTAGAATCACCATAAATCTGTTCATTGTGAAAGCACTTATATTGATTCAGTTAAAAGGTATGAAAATGATTAAAATATGGTTTGCTGTGAAACAAGCAATATTCAGTTATCTAAAATGTATGAGAATAAATGCATAAACCTTTTTCAGTTTATTAGAACTATTTTATGCAACACATATAACATGATAATATAACTAATAGCATTTATTAGTTTCTAAAAAATTGTGTAATCCAAGTAGTTGGAATTTGTATATACAATCAAAATGCATACGTCTTAAAATCAAACCTATTTATTTATTTATTTTGAGTGTGCTTTTATCCGAAGCCAAACACATGACCTTGGAATCCTTCTAGTTAAGCTGCAGTACCTCTATAGGAACATGACATGACATTAACATACAATATGTCATCACATCAGCAATACAACAATTGTTTCATGATAAAATATCTACAAACTTTTCATTTGTGTCTAGAAATATTTGTATGCAGGCACAACAAAATTTGCATGTTCATATTTTCATGTGCTCTTGAAACGCAATCCCCTTTAGAAAAATAAAAATGAAATAATTAGAAGGGTCAGACTTTTTTTCCTTGATGAGAAAATTACAAGTCTATCAATCTTCCTTATCTGGGGAAAAGTGGAGGTTCGGTACAGCAATCAATAACGTCACAATTAGTCACTCTCAGCAGCGAATCACAGAATCAGGCACAGCTGGACTGGAGCTCCACTTGGCCTGCATCGTGCCAGCTGCCCATCCTGACATTAGCCACCTCCTCTTGGGACGCGCTGACATTTCTTCAAGCTCACAGAGGCGACGTGTGTGTGGTGGTGAGTGTGTGTGGGCTGCTCACCTTGACTTAGTGACCTGGAACTGCATCTAAACCGTGGGACTCCCAGAGGCACCTGAGAGAGCCTCGTGAAGGGCTGAAGTCTAGATGTCTGTCAACACTCATCAGTGTAGCACTGAGCTAATGACAAGCAAAGAGGCTCAGTAGTCTGTGATGCTTCGAGGAAACATGCATGACTGAAGGTTGGCCACTATCTGCTTTGACCTCCAGCAAGAGCAGATTGCTAAGACTGACTTTAGTAAGTAGATGGTTGACTGTACTGTGGAATCCTGTAATTGATCTAAAACTCTGTTAAACTACTGTTAAATTCCACTATATTTATCATGTTTTCAATATTTATGTCATGAAATTAATTAAAGGAATATTTCAAAAAAAAATGTGACAGATATACGCTTATTTATAAATCATGTGTTGTATAAATCAATATTTTTTTTAAGTTGATTCTATAATAATATTTTTTACTTAAACCCTGTTAATTATTATTTTTTACTGTTACCACAGTATTTTTCAGTGTTATTTTAACTACATCAACGTCTCGGGTTACGTATGTAACCCTGGTTCCCTGAGGGGAACGAGACGCTGCGTCAAGCGCTAGGGGAAATAGCCTTGCGTCAGTCACGTGAAGATCTGTGCACGTGTCGGTGACGTCATGAGGAAGAGCATAAAGCGCGCGCGAAACCCGGAAGCGCCAGCAAAAGAGT
This sequence comes from Rhodeus uyekii, assembly GCA_037043235.1. Taxonomy (NCBI): domain Eukaryota; kingdom Metazoa; phylum Chordata; class Actinopteri; order Cypriniformes; family Acheilognathidae; genus Rhodeus; species Rhodeus uyekii. Next base: position 202,448 of record JAWRVZ010000103.1, on the reverse strand, counting down.
GTCCGAAGCGGGCCCGAAGGCGCAAGGAGCTGAGGCAAAGACGCTGTGTCTCGTTCCCCTCAGGAAACCAGGGTTACATTCGTAACCCGAGACATTCCCTTTCAGCCCATCAAGCGCTAGGGGAACACTATACCAACGCCACCTCAGCGACGTCGGCATCCGGGTTTGTCCCAGCTCACTGAGAGAGCACCCTGGTTCCTGGGGCGGCATCAAGGTCCAATTGGTAAAACCTCATGAATGTGTGCGGCGAGGACCAGCCAGTTGCAGCACAAACATCAGACAAGGAAACTCCGGAGAGGAGAGCCTTGGATGCCGCCACGCTCCGAGTGGAATGGGCCTGGACCCTCAACGGAGAAGCATGTCTGGCCGACTCGTAAGCTAGACAGATAGCCACGAGTATCCACCTGCTTAGGGTTTGCTTAGAAGCTGGAGCCCCCTTAGGGGTCCTAAAGCAAACGAACAGTTGGTCCAACCTACGCCAAGTGGCAGTCTTGGGACGTAAGCGTCCAGTGCTCGCACTGGACAAACCTTGTTCTTGCTCCTACTCATGATCGCCAAATGGGGGGAAGGCAGAAGGCCTGCAGTGTGACAGACTGAGCCACATTAGTGGGAACCTTGGGGACATAGCCTGACCTCGGGTGGAGAAAGGTTTTTCCATCCCGGGCTGAACTCGAGGCATGAGGGAGCCACCAAGAGGGTCCGAAGGTCCCCGACCCTCTTAAGGGTGTCCTTGGTCCCTGCCCAAGGACACCCCACCCAGAGGTACGTGGTATGTGGCAAGGGGGGGGGGGGACAGCCCTGCCGCAAATCTTTCTTGCAGGAACTCCAGCACTTTGCCTTACTTGACAGGTTACTTGGTTCACCTGCTTTTCGCTACACCAAGACATGAAGATCAAGGCGTAGAGTTTCCTCATGGAGGGAGCTCTGGACTGAAAAAATTGTCTCTACGACCTCAGCTGAGAGACCGGATCCTATGAGCTGGACCCCCTAAGGGGCCAGACCACAGCTACATTAGCTCTGGGCAGGGGTCAACAACCCTCCGCCTGGGCCAGAACTCCCGGGAGCAGAGTGATCGGGGGAAAAGGCGTACAGGCGTAGCCTCAGTCACGCCTGTACCATGGCATCCCGCCCCAGAGGCGCTGGATGTTTAAACGAAAGCCACAGAGGGCAGAGAAATTCTTACGGAGGCAAACAGGTAAACCTGTGCCCTGCCATATCTGTCCCAAATCTGCTCCAGATAAGAAGGGGACCAAGAGTTCTAGCCCTCGGGGAGAACCCCTGGTTTTTAGCCACCACTGCAGGGGTCTCGTGCACAGCCGGCCCAGTGGAATAACGCTGGAGCCGCTGCATGAGCCCTAACACCCTCTAAAGTGTTTCACGTGAGTGGCTGCCCCTAGATACACTTGATGGCTGAACGAAAGGCCTGAATGCGCCCGGGGAAGAGCCGAGCAGACATGGCCACTGAGTCCAAAGTGACTCCACAGAAAGTGGTTCTCTGCGTGGGAGAAAGTACACTCTTCTTGGTGTTCAGCCCTAAGAGTGTCATTCATCCTTAACGGCTAAACGAAGGCCTGGATGCGCTCGGGTCCAAAGTGACCTTGCAAGTGCAGCGGAGCTTAGGCGAACCACAGGAACTTCCCACTGTGGAAGGATGGAGACGAGGGATTATACGTCTTTGATGTCAACCGTGCCGGACCAGTTATAGGACCTGATCTGTATCTACGATCTGCTGTAAAACCCGGACTTGCTGTTCGCGAGGGGTACATACTCGATGGCCCTTTTCACCAGCAGAGTGTCTACTTCTTGCTCCATGACCAGAGCCTGCTGGGGGCCTACCAGAGACTGTAGGACCCCCAAAAACCGGGGTGGAGAACCCCGAACTGGATGGCATACCCGGAGGTTACCGTGCGCAGGACCCACTGAGAGATACAGGGTAGCCGTGACCACGCAGCCTCCCGGGGCTGGTCTCTGGTACTGTGAACATATTCACCACTGAGCCGGGGCTTCCGGAAACTCGGGTGGAATGCTCTAGGACCCTCCTTAGAGGGGGTGGTTTTCCCGTGGCAGGCTGACTGGAGCTGCACATGGGAGACACCACTTTGTTGCGGCTTAGCGTCAGGACCGCTTCGTTTTAGCCTTCTTAGTGTTAAGGAAAACCCTCAAATCACCCTCTTTACCCGAAGACTGAACTTGGACTTGTCGGCCCGACTTTCCGGGGTTTACCGGAGAACGTCGGGTAGCGACACTTTCCTTTTGAGCGGCCCTGTGTGCAGAGCTTTGAGACCGCGAATGATCGGCGGTCTCACATGGAGGGCGGCGGGGAAGAACTTTACTGAACGCCGCCTGCTGTCGTGAAGCCTCCTGGAACGATAAATGGCCGATAAATTGAGCCATTAATGTCTCTCCGTGGCCACCAGAGCTGCCATGGAGCGGCCGACAGAGTAGGCCGTCTCCATAGTGGCCCGAAGAGACAAATCCACGGTCCGGCGCAGCTCTGCCACTGCCTCCGGACCGATACCACCGCCCTCGTTGAGGTCCCCAAGCAACTCTGCCTTATTAGTATTAGACAAATTAGTAGTATTCAGGCACACAGCAGCCTGGCTCGAAGCAGAGTATGCTTTCCCCACCAAAGATGATGTGATGCGCATTGGCTTTGTGGGGAGCGCCGGAGCTTTAATAGAGGATGCAGACTGGGGAACGAGGTATCCAGCAAGAGCCTCGTCCACTTTCTGCATCCCTCCATAACCATAGTGTTGAGCCCCGACAAGATTCGTATACATAGCACTTAGCGTTGTATGAACTCTTTCGGAGGCTGGCCTTCTCCATGATCTAGATACCTCGGCATGGAGATCGGAAATAAAAGGCATAGCTCGGCACAGGGGAGTGACGCGAGCAGGCAGGTAGCGCTCGTCCAAAATACTCTTTCTAGGACGAGCACTCCTGGTCTCCGCCGGCCAATCAATATCCAGACGCGAGACCGCTCGCGCCACAACCTCAACTAGCTCCTCAAATGCCGGTGAGGAGGGTGGCGAATCCTCCCCAACCGAGTTGACACTGGCTAAATCCATGTCTTCTGAACTAGATAAAGTTAGTGCCGGAGCCCCAGCACGATCGTCTCTCGGGGAGCGCTCGTGACTGGGACCCGCCTCATCTCGTGAGGGCTGATATAAGGGAGGACCCATCCCAGCCGCCTCAGCGAGATCCATTTGCTTGATCCATTTGTGATCCCCATGACTGCGAGTGCCGCAAAACCTCGGTTGCTGAGGTCCAGAACCACGGGGAACACTAGCCTGAGCGGCCTCATTACAGACCGCCAGGGCGGGAGCGGAGCGTATGTAAAGAGAACTTCTCACAGTCCTTACAGCCGGCGTTCTCAAGTGCTGACCGAGCATGCTCCGCCCCCAGGCAGACAACGCACATTTCATCTTGTGTATTTCATGTGTATCATGTGTATTTCAACGCACATACCATATTTTTTACACATTTCATGTGTAAAAACACAAGATTTAAATGTCTGCTCATCAGCCATACTTTCACACACACAATTCCCTGATTTTTAAACTAGATTTCGTTTTTAAATCACTCTCACACAGACACAGCACGCTGAAGACACTCAGAGCTGGCGCTTCCGGGTTTCGCGCGCGCTTTATGCTCTTTCTCATGACGTCACCGGCACGTGCCGGCGGTGACGCATTCTCACGCGTTCGTCTCTCATTGGTTGCACAGATCTTCATGTGACTGACGCAAGGCTATTTCCCCTAGCGCTTGACGCAGCTCGAGTTCCCTGAAAGGGAAGCTTGAATTTTTCCAAAGGTAGGAAAATCTGTTAAGTTATGAAAAGGTCAGGAGGCTGTAGTTATTAATCACATTACTTTTGTAATAATTTATTGCATCATAGAAAATAAAATTTTAAATTATAAAATTCTAGAAAATAAAAAAATTCTCTCAGGTTTATATATATATGTCTCTGGGAAGTCTTTGAGACACTGCATTTGTTCCTGGTGGGGTGGGGGGGCATTGGGCATGGTTGATATGTGAAGCAAGTGTAAAGTCATGACAATTTTATTTACCAGTGGCAGTCCTTAAAAGGTACACATATAAATATAAGTATACAATGGAGTTCAGTTATGTCGATGGCCTCGGGTTGCAAAAAAGCACCGGGAAAACTGTTTATCGAGAGAACCCATTTAACATATATTATATGTTATCCCATATATGTTAACATATATTTTCCCACATATAACCTGCAGATGCAGATAATCCGCACACTCATATAGCCAGCATGTTTTGTGTTTTGTCTAAAAAATCATTGGCATAACCCGCACCCATAGATTGATTAACTTGTGCAGCAGCTCGTCCCTTTAAGAAGCGTGTCGGATGAGATGAGAAGAGCCCGCCCTCATGGCAACACAGCCAATCACGTCTTCTTGCATGATTGACAGGTCAGACAGCCTATCAGCACCAGCTGTCAGAGTGAGTACAAGCACCAGGTAGTTGTCAGAATGATTGCAAGCACCAAAGATAACAACCATCGCAAGAAAGAAAAATGAGAATTTATTGATGTACATGATGTGAGTTATTAAATGAGAATGTACATGCTCATGTTTTTGGTGTCTTTTTACACAACAGTGTTGTGTTAACTTGCTAGTTGTGTTAACTTGTTAGATGAAGTGATCGGCATTCATAAAAAAAAAATTATATATACTGTACTGTGTATATGTTTGCTAACAACAAAAGGCATATGTAAAACCACCACAATAAAAAACACCTTCAATTCATGACACAAACCTTTAATTATATTCTCCAACAACGCAAACACAAAGATTGCTCACAAAATCCCCAAAACGTGTGGGATGATACAGTGTTATCCCTCAGACGAGATCAACGTCAGGGAGTGAACCGTCATTGGAGTGAGCGGACCGCGATCTACGTGCAAGGCAAACTTAGCGCATGCACAGTGAACTAGGTACGCAAATTAGTCATGAAATAACCATGTGAAGTGGCGAATTTGTCCCTCTTTTGTGCTCGAGATATTAGATTTGGGCAATATAAAAGAATCGACATAACCCACAAGAAAATGCTAAGACAAATAGGGAGTTCCTCTTCAAAAACGTCGACATAATAGGATTGGCGAGTTAACCATGAGTCGAGATAAGTGAACTCCACTCTACAAGTTACACATAAAATGTATAAAAATTGAAATATAAATTAGCAGTTAAATGTAATGTCATTAAATTTGATTGTCTAAAGGAAAATATACAGGAATGGCAAGCAAGGCAATGTGAACTCAGCCATTTCTGATATGGGGTGTCACCAGCTGCAGGACAGCCAAAAATAGTCCCTAAAATCAGAGAAACCAGGGTAAACTACAGTACTACATCCAGCAGCCTAACTAGGAAATAAAGTAAGTGAGGACAATTGTACTTGCAATTGCACGTGGCTAGGTAGGACTGCAACACCATCAATCCCTTCAACATTCTCAACCTGCTCTTTCTGCAATTCCTATGATCACAGCCACTGCATCAGAAAAGGAGCAGGAATCACAAGGTACAGAAGCTTGACTCATTTCTCATGAAGAGAGCCAATGGTCGCAATGAGTGTAACAGGCGTTAAAGAAACTGAACTTCACACATGGCTCAGACACCTAATTAACCCAGCCCTTTCTATGTCTTCACCTGCCAGGTCAAGTGCCTTATCCCTCTGGTCTGGAGGCACACATTGTAGTTTCTTCTGCTCAGGACAAGGCACCAATACTACAACTATCCAGATCCTCGGATCTGGATGTTTGACTCCTACATCCAAGGAGCTAGTAGATGTTCTGACTCATGCAGTGGTCATACTTAACATTCTCCACTGGAGACGTGAAAAGTTCTGCAAAAAAGCAAACTGGATGAAAGACTCTTACTGTACAGGTCTTCACATCAGAGATTACCGCTAGTGGGTTAAGAATATTTGGCTGCAGGTCAGCCTGATATTCTTGCAGGATAGACATTGTGCAGTAGGCAGAGTGGGTATTGGGTTCACACAATATCTCGACACAGCTCGAGTTCACCTGAAAGGGAACGTCTCAGGTTACTTGTGTTACTTGTGCTGCATCGTTTTGTCATCCTCCTTGCATACCTTCGAGCGACTTGTTTAAGCCTAACCAGAAGCTGATGCACTGTTTATCTGGGTGTGCTTTATAGTTTCCTGTTAGTGATGTCACCCCACCCGTGACACTCCATCATACTATTGGACTGAAATTTCAAGACACAAACTAGAGAACACAACCTAGACACACACACACACACAAAAAAAGGACAACACATTGAACTTCCAATATTCTCTGAAGTTATTAATTGCACAGAAAGTCCTCTGATATCTTCATGTATATATTCAATGTTCACAGACAAAAACTTGTTTTTATCAAATAGATTCGTTTCACAATTACTCATAATCAAAAATACGGCAGTGGTGAGAGAGAAATAAATGCAAACCCAAACTGTACATGTCCATTTTTGAGCATTTCAGGTTTCAGTAAAACATGAAATTGTTATAACTCAAATGAGCAAAGACATTAGATATTGAAAAAAAAAGGATTCTGTTATAGCTGCCCTTAAAGGTTGAAAGTCCAATGTACCCATGTTAGTGTTTATAGTTTGTGTTCAACTAGCACAGATTGATAAATGCTGCAATAAAATTAATTGTTAAATGTTTGTTAATTTTAGTTGGAACCTTATTTCTAAAGTGTTTCCGAAATCTCTTATGGAACAAATTATTTAGATTTTATTGCTCTAACGCAGCTGCATAAATGATCACAAAATGACAGAGTTCTTTTAAATAGTGTTGTTTCACAGCTGCTAGTAATGTATATGCTTGACTTATCACCAGACATACAACAGAAACACCATTTGTCAGACAAAAAGAGAACATCCCCAAGCATGAAGCACAATATTATAGAGATATTATTACCTTGTGTTCCTTTAGGGATTAGAAAATAAATTACTGTGGACAGAGGAACATGTTGGTATCTATTAAGGTGTTGTACTTTTGTGAGATGAATTCTGAAGGAACATACATAGTAGAAGTGTTTTTCCATCACAGTATCTGAATCCTGCTACTGTACTTGTCTGCTTGACTTTTATAGTTTATTGATGGTCAGTATCTGTCATCATAATGACGCGATTAGCATTAACATTGATTGATATGTTTTATACATAGTTAGTTTATAATAGTCCACATCCAATAAATAAATAATAGTTCAACTTTTTTATTTATTTTTTATTATTAATGTATTAGTAAATGTTGAAAATTAAAACAACTTATGTTATGTTAAACTTATGTTACTTAAGCAAATTTACTTGTACGTTCTTGGCCCAATTATGCTTAATATGAATATTTTCCCTTGTCTGAATGAAGTTATAAACACCTAGATTTTTGCCCATTGCCTCGGAATGCAAATCCATAAACCTGTGTGAGATGTGACAGGAAAGCATCTGTCAAAGTCTGGTCGCGTCTTGCACTTCCGGGTTTCCCCGTGTCTCTGTGATCCTCCCCTCTCCTGTCTTGTTAGTTGATTACCCAGTTAGTTATGCCAACTGTGTGTCATTTCCTCGTGTACTTAAACCCTCTTGTACCACCATGTCCTTGTCATTCTTGCATTGTTATTAGGAGCTTAGGTTGGATGTCGTTTCCCGGGTTTTTGTATTCTCCCTCCAAGGTTGGCAAGTTTTGCACTATGAGTGCCGTTTTTGTTCTTATTTAAAGTGTCTTTGTTTCCGTTTTCTAATAAAGAGCATTTTGAGTTTGATCCTGTTCTCCCTGCGCTCTGAGTGTCTCCGTGTTGCACACGCTGAAGCTTCGCTGGGTGACAGAAAGACTGACCCAGGTTGGTCACCCACAAGTGACTAGGTTCGTCGCCTTTAAAGACTGAAAGAAAGGAGATAAGGAGGTATGGAGTTGGAACGGGACCTGTTGACTCTCGCCCAAGGCCACAGGGATTTTGCTACCTTTGTTCGGTACTTTGCGTTTATTGCCATCCGAGCGCCGTTGGATAATGGACTGGTCAGAACTCTGTTCTGGATTGGAGCAGAACAGCACTTCCCCAAGGGCATGCCTGACCTGAAAGGTTTGCATTGGATGGATGCTGCCACCATTTGTTTACGAATCTTCACGCACCAATACGGACAGCCCCAACAATTGAGCCCTGAGTCTGAGCCTGAATCCGCGATCCGTAAGCCTGAACCTTCGCCCGCTCATCAGCGGACTGCGCCTGTGCCCGCCGACCATCAGCCTGGACCAGTATGTCTCGTTGGTCAGCCTGTCACCACGCCCCCCACAGTACGACAGCCAGCTCTAGCGCCCCGAGAATGAACCGACTCCCGAGGCTCTTCCAGACCTTTGGGACCTCCCAGAACCTCCTGAACCCTGGGACCTCCCCGATCCTCCGCCAGCTCTCCCCAGCCTCCTAGATCTTCCCGAGCATCCACCAGTCCTGCCGGCTCTCCCAGACCTCCCAGACCTGCCGGCGCCTCCCGAGTGCCTCGCCCTGCCGGCGCCTCTCCAGCTCCTGCACCTCCCCCAAGTACCATCTAGGCCTCCCGACGGCTTCCCGGGGAGGCCTCTCAAGAATTTTTTTTTTTGGGGGGGTGATAGTGTGACTTTGAGGGTGGGTGGGGAAAAGGAGGCAGAGACTCTGGGGAAAGCCAGGACCCCGGCTCCACTCTGGACTACTCGCACTGCCCGGCACAATGTTTCCTCAACTCCACCCTGGACTCCTGCACCACCCCGGACACTCATCCTAGCCTGGCCCCTAGTTCCCCAGGCACCTCCCTGGACACTTTCCCGTACCTGGCCCCTAGTTCCCCTGGTACCTCCCTGGACACTTCCTGGTGCTGGGTCCCTGGGTACCACCCTGTGACTGATTGTGACTGTGTAACCCCGGTCTCCAGGGTGCCCACTCTCCCAACCAGGTTTTAATTTAGGTCTGTCTTGTCCGCCACCTGTTCCCCCTCCCTCCCCTCCTCAAGGTGTGTCTCATACAGCGTGAGGTCACGCCTTGTGGGAGGGGGCGTTCTGTCACAGTCTGGTCGCGTCTTGCACTTCCGGGTTTCCCTGTGTCTCTGTGATCCTCCCCTCTCCTGTCTTGTTAGTTGATTAAACAGTTAGATTACATTTCCTTGTGTACTTAAACCCTCTTGTACCACCATGTCCTTGTCAGTCGTTGAATTGTTATTAGGAGCTTAGGTTGGATGTCGTTTCCGGGTTTTTGTATTCTCCCTCCGAGGTTGGCAAGTGTTGCACTTTGAGTGACGTTTTTGTTCTTATTTAAAGTGTCTTTGTTTCTGTTTTCTAATAAAGAGCATTTTGAGTTTGATCCTGTTCTCCCTGTGCTCTGCGTGTCTCCGTGTTGCACACGCTGAAGCTTCGCTGGGTGACAGCATCCTCAAGGTGTGGCCATGCGATGTCAGCGATCTATTTCTCTATTCCTTACATGACCTTCTAGGATCATTGGGCTGGAGCCTATCCCAGTTTATTTACATCAGAGCCAGGAAAGCAGCCTAGACAGATCACCAGTCTCTCACAGACAATCACACAGAGGTGATTTTATTGTTTTGCCTCTCCAATTCATCTAACCTAAATGTCTTTGGACTGTGGGGGAAAATGGAGGTAACCCACATTAACATAGGGAGAACTCCCTTCTTGCATCCTGGATTTTGCCCTCAAAAATTTGACCCCACCTTTTATATAAATAGTTTACTTGAATTTCTGGTGTTATGGCAAATTATTTTACTATAGAATTCTGTGATATGATGGACCTGTCTAGGTCCTGCTCAGCCTTTTCAGTCTTGTGACTGTTTAATGTTTCCTTGTTTGTCTTGTGCCTGAGCACATGGTGTTTGTCTTTGTTTATGTTGGCCATGTGTGTCTCTCATTTGCAGCTTCAGTTATGGTTCCAAGTATCAAGCCTCTGGTTCCTTGAGCCACAGTCTGATCTCCAGTACTGTCAGTCCATCTGGTGCTGCCTCATTTCCTCCGTTGTCCAGCCCAACATCACCCGTCTCTGATCTCAGTGTCATTCTTACCTGCCTGTTTTCCTGTCATGTGCCCTGTTCTACTGTTTGGATTGTCTTCACGTCTCAACTTCCTCCTTCTGCCTAGTCTATTGTTGTCAATAAATATCAGCCCCTTGCTGCTTCTGCATCTGGGTCCTCTCCAGTTGATTTCTGTGATAGAATCCTGACAGCACAGAGAGGTCAGGAATGAGGAACACAAGGTTTTGACTCTTTCCCCACCAGTGTTTCTGAAAAACCTTGCCAGCCAACACCAACATATTTTTTTAAAAATAATTTTCACAAACTTTTACTGGAATACTGTACTGCATGAAAATCAGAATGTCTGTTTTGTGAAAATTATCAAAAATACTGGCAGTGACTGGTAAAAAAAAAAAAAAGTCTAGTCGAAGTCTAGTAAACGTAAGCTCAAATAAATAAAAAAAACATAAGTAACAAAATATGACCCCCAGCCCTAACCTCTAACGTCACTAACGTCACTATAGTCGCAGAATTTGATGTACCCTGTGTTGTTGATTTGCATTTATACTGGAGCAATAGGTTATTTCAATAAAATTATTTTTGTGAGTTATCAGACTATTGCTGGGCATGTAAACATATACATTGTTAGTTCATGTTAATTAATGAAGTTTAATCAATTCTTCTTAAACTTGGTTGAACTATTGTTTCAACCAACTACTATTTCACTAGTTAACATTGTTTAAAATTGGATTAAAAAATAACATGTATTTTATGTTTCAAAATATTCTATCTGGTTTACAATGAGCTAAACTGTAAAAAAGAAAGAATACCTGGATATTTCCCTTCAAGATTAAGCTAAATGGACTGATCGTGAATGATTCATTGCTGCCAAGAAAAAAAAAACATGTCTATGTCAATTTCATCATAACGTACTCTTTCTTGCTGATGTTTAGCCATTCACGAGTTTCAAATTGAGGAGAGACCTCTTATGTAGAGTAAATATAGATACGAGTCTCATGTGAGTACACTTAATTTAAACACATTGAACAGACACACAGCATTATTAATGTCTCTATTTGTAACACTTGCACAACTGGAAGAACCATGAAGAATGCCAAAAAAGGCTGATAGCCTTCGAACACCTTTTACTAAAAAGCCTTATTTTTAATTTTATGCAAACGAGGCAATCGTGTGAAGAACTGTAATGACTGGAATTATTCCAGACTTTATTTTGTTGTGAGTTGATAACTGTGAACTCGGTGCTTCTTCAACATCCACTAATTAGAATAATTAATATGAATAATAGAATAAACGTGCCAATACATTTGTGAAATGTGTAACGGACAGGCATTGCCAAATGAGCTAGTGCTTTATTAGCAAGTTTCTTGCATCGCTTAAATAACACTCTCATTGTCATCTTTGCAAGTTCAAGTTGGTTAAATCATGGACTTTGAAAAATGAGTGAAACATAAATCAAAGGAAAAAGACAACAACTTTGTCGACAGAATGTAATGCCTTTGGAGTACTGTGAACTTGTGCAAAGTTTTATAAAATAAACATCATTTGTCAAGTTTCAGTAGTTTGCCACTTTGGAGAAAGATGTAAATGGATGAAATAGAAGTAGCTTGAGGCGTGTAAAGTGAGAGCTGATCAAAATCAAATGGCAGAATATAAAGTTGACCTGAGCTGTCCTCATATGCAAGGCCTTTGGCAAGCATCCATCACTGACATACTGTCATCTCAGCACTTAGCCTCGACTCGAAGATTCTCATACTTACAAACAATGCCATCATAGAGAAGAGGAGAGTTCTATGCCTAGGGCTTTGAGCACCCCTCCAATTACTCCTGCCAAGAGCCCACACATAATTGGCAGTGTATTAACAAGCAAATTACATTAATTAGTGGGTGAAAATGGATGAGAAATGATACGCGCTCTGATGCTGCATCATTTGCATTTTTTCAGTCTGGTGGTATAATGGAAGAGAAAATAGAGGACAGAATTTAACAGAAATAAAAGCCTTTTATTAATTTGCATAACATTTATTCTTGATATCAATGATTCCATTTCACTCGTTAAAATGCTAATTCTTAATTTTAGGGTTAAGGTTAATTTTAGGGATTCTTAATTACTTTTCTACTAGTAACTTAGTAAAAAACTAGTAAATTATATTTCCACTAATACAAATATTAATTCTTGATTTGTGTGTGAGAGAGAGAGAGAGAGAGAGAGAGAGAGAGAGAGAGAGAGAGAGAGTGCAACAGAATTATATTTTTTACAAAGCATGAATATCAACTTAAGTGCAGATAAGCTTAAAACACATTTAAAGATCAATATTCGATGATTGTGTTGGGTTTGTCTTGTTGCTGAGTCGCAGATGTGCGTATTCATAGAGTTCTTTGTTAGGATGCAGGCAAGTTCCTTGAGGAATCCTTTGTTGGATTCATGGGAAGTTCAAACGTGGTTTGTTGTGAAGGTAAGGTCACCAGATGGAGAGAAAGGGACCCACCGGGCCGAACGCCATGAAAGTCCAAGAGAAGACGAAAAAAAAAAAGAGTGAAGAGAGATACCAAAGAAATAGAGGGTCTCGGTGTCAGGAATTTTAAAGAAACACAGGGATGTGCACACTTTTTTACTGAAGAGCCAATCGCTGGGTTAGAAGTATATAATGGGAAATTCCCCTTTGTTTCCCCTTTGTTATATGTATTTAAACATCTAACTAATTCCCAAAACATAACTAAATTGATTACAACATGGATGGCATACATACATATTTAAGAATACATCAAATTCAGGTTGAGATTGCTAGGTATGAATCACATAGTGTATGTAGACATTTTTACATACACCTATTGACATTAGACTTAGTCTTACTCTGTGTTAACTCAAAAATCACATGCTACTGTCCAGATGCTACAACGACATGAGTTTTACAATGACGTTACTTGTTCTTCTCTGTTCTTATCTTATCTGTGCCTAAAGAGTGTGTTCCCATTCCATTTATGATGTCAAGAGAGCAAAAACACATTTCACCATGTTTCACTCCATTCTGGAGATGTCTCCCTTAAATCAGCACAGAAAAAATAATTCCTAGATTATGCAATGCATGTAGTTTGAGCTGTATGAAAATGTGTTAACTGCAATCACACCAGCACACTGGAATGGGAACAATGATGTGACAATTGAACTAGGCCATTCATGTCTCTGCCCATTAGTTATATACACACATGCACACTCAGTAATGGATGAAATGTTTGCACTTGAGAAATACATTATGAGAATCATTTTACCTCAATGTTTATACTCAATTTATACTCAATGCAGGAGTAAAGCAGAGGGAGTGGGTTCTGTTAAATGAGAAGTTAGTGCTTGTAATTTAGCTATTTGTCCTATTGTGGTTTATCACAAGTAACTAATCAGACATGCAAGGGACATGCCAAAGGAAAAAAATGCTGACGTTCATGTTTTAACATACATAAGATATTACTTTAGTCAAAATTGCATCTCTCTTCCCAAAGAGGTACCTGAAGAAATATATCCATTAGTATTTCTAATCTTTGATATTTGTTCTGACAAAAAACTTTCGATGGAATGCACTGCATTTCAAGCCATTGTGTTAAAACAATTTTTTTTTTCATGAAATCTATAGATCATCTAATTAATTATATTACTTGCCAAAAGAATTGTTTATCATCAGAAATAAATGTCTCATTTTACTCATTTTAAATTAATAGTAAGAAAGTATACCTTCATTCTGTTATGTACTTCTTTGACATATACTTAAAATTGCATGTGACCTATACCGAAAGGGTATAGTCCAAATGTACAACTCTCTACTACGCAATTTCCTGCAGGCTGAATGTTTCTCAATCTCATCAATTGAGATTTATTCAAAGAAGCTTTTCAGTGATCACAATAAAACAATAAAAACAAAGTTTGTTTTGGCTGTACTGCAGCTCTAGAAGAACAGGCCAATCAATAAAATCGATGAATATTAAGTGTCCCCAACTAAGCATACCAGAAGCGACAGTGGCAAGGAAAAAAAAACTCCAGCAGGTGACAAAATGAGTGAAGAACAGAATGGAGAAAAAACCTAGGGAGAAACCAGCCTCAGTTGGGGACCAGTTCTCCTCTGGCCAACTAAAAAGAAGTGCATGATTATTATATTGATAACATTTCCGGTCAAAATATTAAATCCAGTTCGGTCTGGTTGGAGATGGATTCATGATCTTCATAGGGGAGGGTCTAGTAGAGTCACAGTCTCTGCCGACACTTCAGAGGCTAAAGGGTTATTAGGAACACCTGTTAAATTTATCATTAATGCAATTATCTAATCAACCAATCACATGGCAGTTGCTTCAATGCATTTAGGGGTTGGTCCTGCACAAGATAATCGCCTGAACTCCAAACTGAATGGCATAATAGGAAAGAAAGGTGATTTAAGCAATGTTGAGCATGGCATGGTTGTTGGTGCCGGACGGGCTTGTCTGATTATTTCAAAATCTGCTGAATTGTGTTACTGGGATACTCAGTTCCCCACAGTTACTGGGATTTTCACACACAACCATTTCTAGGGTTTGCAAAGAATGGTCTTTGTGGCAGTCCTGTGGGCGAAAATGTTTTGTTGATGCTAGAGGTCAGAGGGGAATTTGCCGAGTGATTCAAGCTGATAGAAGAGCAAATTTGACTGAAATAACCACTCATTACAACCGAGGTATGCAGCAAAGCATTTGTGAAGCCACAACACGCACAACCTTGAGGAGGATGTTCTACAACAGCAGAAGACCCCACTGGGTACCACTCATTTCCACTACAAATAGGAAAAAGAGGATAAAATTTGCACAAGCTCAGCAAAATTGAACAGTTGAAGACTGCAAAATGTTGCCTTGTCTGAGGAGTCTCGATTGCTGTTGAGACATTCAGATTTGGCATAAACA